>OY720644.1:112813573-114089147 GCA_963169105.1 Ceriagrion tenellum | reverse complement strand
GGCGTCGACCATACACTCTTCACCCCTTGCCATGTTCAGAGGGGTTGAATGAGTCGAGGGGAGAGGAGGAGGGGGAGGAGGAGGGGGAGGAGGGTGGGAGCGGTCGGAATTGAAATACGGAGGGGATGATTAGGTCCGAAGGGATTTTGATTTCGGTCGGGGAGAGAGATGGGAGTGGAAGCCGTGAGCAGGGAATCATATCGCACGGAGAGGAAGAAAGTTATGAAGAGCTGTGCCATGACTCCATGGATTCGGCAAATTGAAATTCCCCTCCCTAGGCCCCGCGGAATGCACAGATCTTTCCGAGGTGGGGAGCTCAAATCGGCAACCAAGAGTTTTCCAAGTGAGCGGGCGATGCCTACTCGTCAGTCCCCGTCACGATTCCGAGAGTGGTGAAACGACTCCAAGGAAGCGAATTGTTAAAGACTTTGCTATTGCATAAAGGGGGGGATTGTCTAAGTGGGATACCCACAGAGATTTTGCATGTATATTGACTGTTTTTCCTTATTTTGGTAATATATGTATTTGAATTCGGAGTTTTTTTCGGGTTTTCCTTCCATTAACTGATTGGACGTGTCGTTACCCTCCACGGATCGCTTCAGGGCAGAGTCGAAGAGGTTCGAGTGGAATCGAATTCACGTGAGCGCTTGTGTGTGGAACTAGAATTTTCTTTTTAAATCCCCTAATGACGAATTTCACGGTGCACGAGGGTAACAGCGGCGAACTAAAGTATGCATATGAAATACATTTGTGGAGAATGCAAATTTCTTGTACGCCAATTACAATTTTAAAAAAAATTACGAACTCTATGCCAGCCCTCGGATGATCTCAGATGGAATTGAGGCACCGACGAGGAATCAAATCTCCATGACTGTGAATTGGGAGCAAATTAAAGGCTTTACATATTTACATTGATTGTGGTGGCAGTAAAATAATAGTAACATGCAGTAACAGATAGTAAATCTACCTTGTAGTTAGATTGTTACCTTATAGTTCTGAAAAAAAAATTTTTTGGAAAATAGAATTGACGTTTATATTAATGAAATACTATTTTTCCACTCATTTTACAGGTTATACATGAGCCAGATTTTCAAGGAAAGGCATTTAAGTCTTCTTAGAGAACCACCTAGAGCGAAATATGACACTTACGCAGAAGTTTCTTTGATCGAGTTCAAAGAAAACGAATATAAATTAGCTCAAACATGTGAATCTTTCCTATTTAACTGCAAGTTTAAGTAAATTGAGATTGAAATTGGATTGCGTACCTTTTAATTTTATATATTTTCAAATTACTTCTCACTAACACTTTTCTCAGCAGAATCGGAATATACATCTAAACACATACACTCCAGCTGCGAAATGCGATGGTTGGTGCCGGGCCAAGCATATGGAGTAAATGTCAAAAAAGTGACAGTGGACGTGCAAAAAGCGCTCTAGGGGACATCATGTGTGTTGTGGCGAGGGTAGGGGCACAGGGGGATGAAAACTGGGGATTTGTGGGAACGGGACAAAAGGGCAGAGTAGGGCACAGGGGCGTCTCGCTTTTCCCTATTTTTCTCATTGCCAACTCTTGTTGATACTGAGGAAGAGAAAAATGAGCTGTTTTCATAATTCATGAGGAAATTAATCGGTAACTGGTGCACTGTTCACTCACTGCTTCATACACATTTTCATCGAGATATCAGTTATCGAAAAATTTGTCGGTTTCGATAAAAAACTGTAAAAACTGTGCAAGGGTTATGTTTCTTTAAGAATACTTCGTCACAATTCTTCTGGAGGGTTGGCCTTGGGTTTATGAAATGAATTTCCTCTTCCCAACGTTTCACACTTATATTTGTTCATCAGCAGGGCTTAGAATACATTACAGAGCAAATAAAATTAAATTTTTTTCATAAACATAGAATGAATTTTAAATACTGCTTTCACTTCGAGATTAACTATTGAAATGAGTTCATGGTCAGAGATGGCCGAGAGCGGTGTTCGTAAATGGCAATGACTACGACAGTTACAATACCTAAATATAGAGAAACAAAATATTATCCACAAAGATTTCCAAAAATGAAGCACCAATGTCAATGAATACACATTTTATACAAATTTTTATGAATATTCAAAGACACATTCGTACACTTTATGGTCCAAATCTGCTACTGACAACGACGTGCTAAGGAATGGTTATTCTTTCATAAGTTGATGATTTTTGGTATTGGAATACCTATTTTAGTCACTTTTTATTATCTGTTCTATTTTTGTAGTTTTTATAATGTGCACAATTTATTTGTTCAACTGCTTGGGAATAATTGGTTCAAAATCTACAATTTTATATTCTCTGATAAAAAATTGCGGTTGAATGTAAGTGTATGATTGACAAAAGCACGGTTCTTTGAGTTTGTGGTGATTGGTGATTTATGATCTGTACTTCTTAACTTTAATTGTTGAGTTGTTTGTCCTATCAATGCCTAATCACTCTCTTTGCAGCATAAGTGATACAAAGCGTACCTCTTCATAATATTTGTGATTGGGTTTTAGATTTTGCATAAGGTAAACGGTTTTGTACTTTTCGCTTTATATGTTATTTTAAAAGTAGTATTTTTTTAATTTCAGACATTTTTCAGATAATCCTTTAACATAGATAATCCTTCCATCTTTTCTGGTGTTAAACTGTGATACTGCATTTGCTTTGCTGTTTGGAGCTACGATTGTTTGAGTTTTAGGTTTATTATTGTTGCTCTAAAAAATAGTTTTATAGGTTTTTTGGCAAATCATTTTTATGAGGTTATCTTCTATAATTTCCAATTTTTTACTGTGGTGATCTAGATAACTTAGTTAAGTGGCTCCATATTACACGGCTATAGTTGCATTAATTTTTTGTTTAAAGAGGTGATAAATGGAAAAATTGAAAAATCAGTTATCAGTTATCCTCTATGTACCAATGTACTGAAAAAGCATAATCTAAATTTCGTTTTATAATAGTGTCTAAAAACGGAAGTTTGTGGACTTGTTCTGTTTCAAGGTAAATTGTAGCTTTTTATGAAACAGGTTAAAGGTTTTAGCAATTTTCATCAGTCTTTTGGATTTTCAGATATTATATTCATTAAGTAAAATATTTGAAAAATAATGGTGTACGATAAGAATGTCATTTCACTTACTCTTGTTTTATACTGGATTAAGCAGAAATAAAACTGCGAAACGCTGGCAAGAGGTGATTAAATTCATTATCCAAAGACCTATCCTCCAGAGAAATAATGTATACATATTTATAAGAAGAGGTCACCATCTATCTACATTTAACGATGAATATTGAAATTTATAACTATGAGACACCGGATATAAAATCACCCTTGTCATTAGTGCTGCTGACTGAATGAAAAGGCGAGGAAATTTTTTAAATAGGTGCGATAGCTCGGCGAGGCATTAGTGCGCTCTCTTAACATTCATAGCATATACTTTGACGAGACTTCATAATGGAATATTTTGGTGTGCAGGCTAGAGTAGGATTCCCCCTCTTAGGGTCTAGGGTTCAAATCCTAGACGAGGCGGCGAAAGTGCAGTACGTAGTAGAGTAATCGCTGTGTTTTGCGTGCCATGGGAAGAGCATCTTAGAATATGTACTCCATCTGCGGATTGGGTCTTTCAGCTCTGGACCGCAAAGCACGTCTCGAATCCGTGAATGAGGAGAGGGAGGAGGCCAAGCGAAACGGAAGGAGGTTTTAAATGGGACGGATTGAGATGGATGTTTTCAGGGATGGATGGTCTTCATGGAGAGACTGCGGGAGCGGATGAGGAGAGCTTCAGTGGCTGCGAATCAAAGGAGGAAAGGCATAAGACGTAAAGAGGTGTGGGAGGAGCATTTTAGGGTAAGGATGTGGGAATGAGGAGTGGCGGAGTGGGAGGGGGGTAAGGTGTATCTATGAAGGTGTGCTTGGGCGGCGGTGAAAAAGGCATCGAATGCCTCGAAAGATCGGGATGGACGAGAGGGAGAGGCGGGCGTAATTGGGCCGTGGCGTTCATTCGGGGGAATAAAGATAAGATAAAGAAATATTTATTGTCCTTGGACCACTTGGTCCATTAAAAACATACAGAAAGTATACACTAATATTAGAGCTCGAGTACTGAGAGATATACACAGAAAAAGTGGGTACAAGCAATAAATGAAATAATAATGGCAACAAAGAAAGCAAAAAAAACAAGCAGAAAGGTGAATCGAATTAAATTTTTTCCTGCAATAGCATTTTTTTAAACAATCTGTTTTTCTAAAACCATCAGCAAATCAGAATTTTTGATTGATTCAGGAGTAGTGTCCTCCATATCCTTGCCCCTAAAACATTAAAAGATTTATTGAATGTAGTGGTTCGATGATGTGGGACAATTAAAAAGTCTGTTGACATTCGGGTTGCTACATTTCGGTTTTTCTCCTTAGGCTGGAAAAAATTGCATAATATATTCAGGCTGTTTACATTTGAAGAGTTTATATAAAAAAGAGGCAAGCATGTATTTCCTCCTTATTTTGACTTTAAGCCATTCTAATCTAGTAAAATAAGGGGGTATGTGGACATCTTTTTTTTGATCGTAAATGAACCTGACACACATAGGGATGGGGAATGCCGTGGAATAGGCGAGGGAGGGAGGGCGTGTGGCTTTTTGCGTACTACGGGGGTGGGAAGCGGCGGAGGGTGCGCGATTGTTGCTGGATGAGATGGCTGGCCCTTTGGTTTCGCGTGCGGCTCGAGGATATCGCGGGGGAGGAGAGAGGGAAGGGGCGCGAAGGGATGATGCGCATCGGTTGCGGGAGAGGAACAGAGGGAGGCTGGGTGCGGTTGGGGAGGGAAGAAAGAGGCGGCTGCGGCGCATGTGGGGGGTCGGATGAGGAGTAATCAAAATGGAGGGAATTTTGTGAGACCATTCCTTAATTTGGTTAATGGAACAATTAATCTTACCCCTTCCCTCCCCCTGGACCGCCCACTCCTACCTCTTCCATCTCAACCGAGAAAAAAGCACACGATCTCAACATTTCAATTATCTGGCCTAACCATTGAAGCGTGCTGAGACTTCAATCGAAGACGAGCCCCGCGGGGAATGGAAGCGTGCAATTCAGGAGAACGGACGCATGTTTCTCATCCTCATAAGTAAGGAAACGAAATGGATCACTGAACAAAAATACCGAATGCAAACGTCGAGAGTTGGAGCAAAACCCGTACTTCGGTTGGTTTTTGTCCTCGCTCGAAGCGGAGCGCTTAAAGGAGGAGGAGGAGGAAGAAGCAAAGACAAATCCCATATTCTGCGACGGATGGAATCTCATATTGATCGCCCTTTCCTCTCCATTTTTTTCCGCTCCGGTCGTGACGACGGCACGCGATGCAATTCTAAGGTTGAAGACGTTGTGCTGTGGTAGTGGTATAGGGGCGAGTGAAGGAGGTGGGGAGGGGGGGAAACGGGATCCTTCCTCATTCTCCTTCCGTTGAAAATTCGTCACGCGCGGTGCACGGCAATCTTCAAAGGACGACAGTTGTCTGATTAGAATCGTGACAGCACTACCCGTGTATTATTTTGGAAACTGTCAGAACGTTGTAAAAATGTTTAGCCGTACACGATAATGATTCAGTAATCCCAACAATTGTCAAGTCAATAGTACCGATTCCTTTATTTTCAGGCGAATGTTCGCATATGATCAATTAAATTGTCAATTTGATTGGCCTCTGGTAGCACGTGAAAGTTTAAGAAACGATTAAGGTCGCTTGAATAACTATTTCCAATCACTTTCTGGGAATTACTAAACTTTACAAATACTAAGAGAGAACACATTCCTACATCAATGCCTAACATCTGGATGTAAATTACCGTCGAAGGCAGATAAAACAATATGTGACTCGGGCGATTCTGAAAATAATTGTAAGAAATAAAAGACCAAGCTATCTCTCAACTCTGCCTCATATTTCTCCACAGCCGTTTCTTTGTGGTACATTCGTTCATGTAGAAAAGTTGATAAAGTCATCTTCTAAGGATTTAATACCATAGTCAATTCATTCAAATCTATTAGCCATTTACATAAATCCTTACTTGAAACTCTTGAAAAGTATTCCGCAGAAATAGGACCAGAGTTTGTTCTAGAAATACTTGTATGACTGGTCGCGTTTACGGGACGTATGTTGATATGTGTATTCAATCCACTTCAAAAGCAACATCGCTGAGGAGTGAGACCGGATATAAAAAATGATAATGAGCTACTACCTTGATAGAAAAGTGCCGGAGATCCGAGCGCCAGAATAAAAACACCGATACAATATCACGTAAACATAGTCGTAAACCCTTACAGGCTCAGCCCCATCATTTGAGGCAGTTTGAGCGAAATATCATTTTACTTAGAAATCAATGATTTTGGTCTCATTTTAAAGAAAAATATCTCACCTATCCAATGGAACCAAAAATTTTACCCCTTGTCTCATTACTTTCCGAGATATTTGACACAAAATACCAGTCCTTTTACATGGGAAATGGTACGTGTTTCCACTCCAGAGAGATATTATTTACAAAATGAGGTAGGTATTTCTAGCACTTAGATGTCGTCAAAAAAATAACAGTGTGTAGTTTGTATGTTTTCTCAAATATATTTGAAAATTAATCATGTTGTCACCGCATTCGGTTCTTGGGTATCACAAAAAACCTTCCGTTTTAAAGGAGTTTCAAACGTACCACGCGAAAAAATGAGTCAAGTTAAAGACTTATTTATATATTTTCATTTCATTACTTACAATTTCTGTCATATAAAACTATACTATTGAATCATAAATAGAGCGATATTTAATTTATTTGTCCTACAGCTAGTGAATTTGAAACGTATAATTCGAATATGCTCTCTATTATTATTAGGGAACTATCTCGCTCGCCCTACCTTTCGGGGTCGTTGATGTGGTTAAACAGGGAAGTCGCTTTCTTTTAAATTCATAAAGTTTTGGCCCTTATGCCAAGAATTGAACGCCAGATGGCATTTAGTTTCAGCTCCTTTATAATTGTTTCCCATGGGATCACTTTCGTAAATCCCTCTAGGGTCATCCGACGATTGAGCGTGTGTGTGTGCGTGCGTGCACTACGCTACGCGGTCTCGATTCTATGCGAGAGAAGCGAGGAAAAATGCTCGACTGAGAGAAAATGGAATCGCGGCGGGGGGTGAAGGATGGGGGGGTTTAATGGGGATTGGGGGTTGGGGGGGCGGGGGCTGAGGGAGGGTGGGTCTTGAAATTTTTGCGATTAGCGCGGGGGGACCCTGGAAGAGGGGAGAGGCTGAAGAGGGGCGTTGCTCGTACGCAGGCACGCTGTGTACGCACTGTGTACGCGATGGCGGTGGGGACGGGAATTGAAGAGAGTGTCCTTTAAAAAACATCGGCTTTAAGAGGAGGAGGAGAATTAGGGAAGGGAGGGGTGGAGGAGGGAAGCAGAGGAGGGAGAAGGGAAATGGAAGGGGGTGACGCAGTTTAAACGGCTTAAATAGACTTAACTACTCTTGCTCTTCGAAAAGATTTCATTCCGCTCGTTTCCACGAATATCGAGTTATCAAAGAGCACGGAAGCGACCGGAGAGAATGATCCTAAATTTATAATACATTCATCCCAGGACAGATGTTTCTCTTTAGATAGCGCGACACCAACAACAAGCGCACAGTGGTGTGAAAATCGTAATCGCATCGATCTGCATCTGAGGTATTAGCACTTTCTATTACTCTTCTTCTTCATCTAAATCCATTCTATAGTCCTAAATAATACTCCAACACGCCTTGTCTTAAATTTCGGACGCACCTTTTGCTTATGTCTCAGCTTAGGGCTTCTGTGGTTAGTTCCCCACTCTTTGCAGATGCCTTCATGGCTGATGGAAATGTCACAGAATTGAATACCTTCGGTAATGAATCTTTTTTATAAAGAATCATCCGCTGGCCATGTGGCCAAGCAAGACACTATGCTTGCAATTTTCCATCCCATTTATTCATTAACTCTGCATTTCAACGCCTCTGCCTCTTTTATTGCGATTTGAATGTGCATGATGAAAGCGCGAAGGGTTTTTTACTATGAAAAAAGCCTTTTTCGTAGTAAACAACCCAAGTTGGGGAGTATAGACACCTTTTCTTCCGCTGAATATATAAACTATTTCCATGATACATCGTTGATTTGCATCAAATGAACTTGGTTCCACTGAGTGTGATGGAAATCCACTTTTAAATATTTCAAGAACACTGCCTGTTAAAATGTTCGTGAGAGAAATTTTTCCTAGTCATTATAGATACCATAATCAGCATAAAATTCAATTAGGTTTCACTTGTTTGAAGTATGAGTATATATTTTTATATCATTGGACCAAAAAATATTGTTACTCGTATTTACATCCCTGCAATTAACTAGATAAGAATTTGAGTAATTTATTTTACTTCTTTTTTCATGTCGTTCGGGGAAGTCTCCATAGAGGAGTATTTTTGCGATTCTGTTAAATATTCTGAAATGAGTTTGATTTATCTTTTCAAAAATAGTGATTAAAAAATTCTTTGTTAAATTTATGAAGAGATCTAAGAATTATAAGTTCAGTATTTTTAAATAAAATCACTCTGGAGAGTATATAGTCGCATCATTTACTATGTTAAATGGCTAGATTTGGAATTTGATGGCAAATGATTCAAAAGGTAGTGTTACACGTTGCAGAAATTCCGGTGCCTTTGAAATGGTGAGATACGTGTATTTCGGTCGGAGCGCTGAGCGTGAGTCACATTGAGTGCTCATTCTAATAGATTTTCAAGTACGATGAACAGAAACTCTTTGGCCACATTTCACGCAAGTCAATCTATTTATACGTTGGAAATAAACGTAAATATTGAAACGTAAATTATACAAAAATTGCATTTCAAAATGTTCGTGTCAATTTAAGCATTCTTATGACTTCGGTTTACGACATGGATATCGGTATTTAAGAGTAAATTCTATGTGAAAAGGTGTAATTTATTCGGAATGATAACTTGATACTTATAGGAATTTCAATAATTATTTTAATAATAACTAAACGTATATGAATGCGTTCAGAGGAAACCTGTTCGTATGCCATAGAATTATTTCGACATATTAGTGCTGTACGAATCAGGGATTATCATTTCGAATCGAACCGAATCTAATCTCCCAAAGGATATTTCGAATCGAATCGAAACGAATTTTTTAAAAATATTCGTTAGCGAATCAAATCACCCTAAAAAAATTTGATTGCGAACCGGATTCGAATTTTAAATAAAACTCATGCAATTCATTCAAAAAAAAACTTCATGCCGAGTTAAAGTATTATAGATTTTCACTATTGTATTTCAGGGCCTTACATTAGCTTATACATCAATACATAGCGGCACAAAGAATGGCACAGAATAACGTGTGGTCGTTTATATTTCCGTTTCGCGTGAGGAAAACATGTTCTAAACGGACGGCGCGCAAATCGGGGATGAGTGCCACGTTTGAATGCATGTAACGATTCAAAGGCGAATCTATCTGGTTCGAATATTACGAATCATTCGCTTTCGAATCATTCGCACAGATCTACGACATATGCATATGTCGAGTGCCATAAGGCTGCAAAATAAAACAGCGTGAAAATGTCAGGAAACCAAATTATGATGTTAGCATGCAATTATTTTCACGCATGTAAGTGCGCAAAATGTGACGAAAGTCTGTAAATGGATGTAAATCGCTCCCAACCACCTAAAGCATCGCATTCTTTAAGTGACGGATAAATAATCTTTTTACGGGACTACATACTCTTCGGTATGCGCATCCGTGGGGGTGGATGCATGAGGCCGCCGGGAATAAGAAAAAGCGGGTCCCGGGGGGGGGGAGTGGGTGGGTGGGTGGGTGGGGGAAGGGAGTGAGTAACGGGGAAGGGGGAAGGTTTGAGGAAATACGGCGCCCCGCGAAAAGAACAGGAATCCGAGAGCGCTGTTTGCGGTGCGGAGGAGGGGGTGGGGATAGGAGACGGGAAAGGGGTTGAGGTTAGTGGGAGGAGGGGGAGAAGGTCTTTCCGTTGCAGTGGATGAGTTTTAATGTCTACGCGAGAGGAGGAGGAGAGGGGGGGGGGAAAGGAGCGGATGGTAATGGATCGTATTGATAATCGGGGCGCGGACGAGCGGAAGGCGATAGAAAGAGGTGATTTGGGAGGGCGTGGGGAGGATTCGGGAGGGGGGGGGGAGGAAGAAGGAACTGGGCGAGGGGGATTGGCGAAGGAGGATTAGAACGCGTGAGGATTAGAACAGAAAGGGTCGCAGTTAATCCGAGAAGAAAAAAGAAAGGCAGGAAAGAAACGAGGCATAAAATATGGGCGAACGATGCGGAGCAGGGAGAACGGCCAACACGGGCGCTGAGCTCATCTAAGTGGTGTTGCCGGCGAAGGTGGCCTCGCGAACTATGTCTTTGCCGTATCCCCACTGCAAGGAGACACAAACTGTCAGACCTGGAGATGTAGGGGGCTCTTCTAATCACACTCTGCAACAGAAAAGGTTTTCGAATGCATTTTTGCCATTTAGCGGTCTGATACCGCCCTGCCACCTGGTGGATCACAAGTGGAGCGGTGTCAACAAGATGTGAGTGCACGCGAAGTCGCAAATTCTGAAGTACGACCTTTCGACACTTTAGCATTATAGATGGGTCTAATTTTTACCTTTGCAATTTATGAAGGCAAAACGCGATAAATCTTCTACATAATCACCCATAATTCTAGAATAAGTTTTCACAACTTATACAAAGCATCTGAAGAAGACCAGAGGGGTCGAAAATTTAAATTTTTCATCGTTTGAGTTTTCCTTTTCTTATGTTTTCTATCATACCACCACACCTAGTGGAGTCTAATTTATATATGTATATGAATAATTAAATAAATATGAGAAGAATGCTACGAAGGATTGGACGGGAAGGCTGGTTGGTGGTTGCGGGAAAGAAGAGCACTTGGGTGATATATTTAGCGTACATGGCCGGGAGAAGTGAACTGTGGTTTTTACGAAGATGAAGTAATTTATCTTTTCTTTCTCTTCTCGGCTGCACCCGGGCGAAAGGGGGTGAGAGAGGACATTGGGGGGTTGGGGGGTGAGGAGTGGGCGGAATATAAGGACAAATGGCGCAGTTAACATGGCCGCGCGCGCACGCCAGGAAAACCGGCCGAGGAACCGGCCAACAAACCACGGGAGGAGGGGGATGAGGGGCGTCGGTGGGTGTCTAGCGCCCTCCCCCTCCCACTCCGCCCTCCCCACCCTCCCTTTTAACCCCCCACATCCCACACCCCTCAGCCCGTGGACAAAACCGCCGTCGGCAAATGTCGGGGCATACGGAGCTCACGATAACACGTGCTCCCTAATCGGGATATGCAAATGCCTCCTCCTCTTCCTCCTTTCATACCCTCCACCCTCTCTCTCTCTTTCCCTCTCTCGTCCTTCCTCCCTCACATCGCAACGGTTTGCAGTCATAGGAGGTGCACACGCGGCAAACAAAACACTCTCGGTTATTTTGCCCGGAATGGCAGATTAGCCGCGTCCGCTCCCCCTCGGCGAAATAAAACAAAGGCCTTTTCTTCGAGACTGGACATCTGCGGATGCGAAAAATTCGCGCAATCGCGCAGGACACATTCACGCGAGGTATATTCCGTTTATTTCTTCTCCTGCGGCTCGTCTTTTTCCATCGGACCGTCCCACTGGGGTGGTAGATTTTTCGGAAGCCGTGGGGAGCTTGAAGCTGAAAATAGCAAATATGGAAGGATGATACGCATGAGTAATAAAATTGATGACATGGGGCTGATTCCAAGCTCTCAGAATTGGTTCAGAATTACACGTCATAGGGATACTGTTTAGCTGAAATTGCTTTACTCATCTCAACTCCGAAACGCCTTGCTGATGGCCAGCCTCACTTTCATTTTACGATAAGAGGAGACTGGGACAGTAATTGGATTCAAGGAAAATCAGACTCTGGAGTGCTCAAACCCTCAGTCCAGGAATTAATTTTGTAATTATTGCCACTCATTGTTCGCGAGGAGAACGAATTTTTTCGGCAATGCATCTTTCATATTTTCGCTTCTGTCGGGCCTAGAAACGTTGTGCTGCGTCAAAATGATATTCTTTGTGTCACTCTGAAACATGTTTTTTTTAAATTTCTCAAGCAAACTAATCCTAGAATGTAGTCTCCGAGTCTCTATTGGCTCCCAATTTAATCTCTGTTGATAGCTGAGAAGTACTCTATGATCGCTCGTGGCAATGTTTTACGAACGGCGCAGTTTTTCGAGTTACAGTTTTCTGCGCTGGTCATTCGTGGTGTGGCCGAATCAAACCGGCGAAGTAGCTGCTCTCTTTCAATTCTCCCCACCTGAGGGCCCTCCTACCATCCGCTTGATTAATCCAAGTTTCAGAAAGTCTGTGTCTACTGTAACTATCACAAAGAAATTTGACCTGGATTTTGAAATTACATAAATCGATCGGGAGGCTCACTATTAAGGAATTCTCTGCTATGCTTTATGCCCACCAGCTGAGGATTCACTGAACTCTGCGATGAAATAATCGTCTCACCGAAGACCGGTAACCTTTATCGCAACCATGTATCTGCTCACGATGGGCATCTCAGCAAATTCACCCCCTCAACGGCACGCCGTCGTTAAGTCCTCGAATAAAAAAGGAACCATCGAATCGGCGATTGCGGATTCTCTACATTTTCCGCCTTTTTTTCCCTCGCTTCCCTTTCCGGAGCGCAGAATAACTTCTCCTCCTCCTCTCGACAGTGTCTTTTCATTCGATCCCCTCCCAGTTCGTGCCCCTTCCTTCGTTCCTCCCTCCCCTTTCATCCGCTCTTCTCTTTATCCTCGTCCGATGCCTCCTACATACAGCTTCGTGTGCACCCTAATTTTTTTTTCCGCCGAGGTCATGGGGTTTGTGCGAGGCAATATAACTTGAGCGGCGAAATGGTTTTCGCTCGCGCGTGGGAGAAATAGCGAGAGAGAAAGGAGGAGGGGAACTCTTCTTCCTTCGCTTCGCAGGGGAGCTAGCCTCCATCGCTTAAAAGCCGGTCCGAGCGGAAGAGGGAGGAGGGGGGTCGAGTGCAGGGGAATGGAAGAGAGGCAGGGATGAGAGAGGGGGGAGGGGGTGGCCGTGAAATTGGCCCGCAAGCCGTATTAGTGTGTGTGTGTGTGTGGGTCGGCCCGAGTGAGTTTGCATGTCGGCGCAAAGGGGGTTAGGGGGGCGGGGGGGCGAAGGGAGGGCGGGGGAAGGTGGAGTAAGGGCGCTGGATATGAGGAGAGGCGGAGGATTTCTGGGCAGTGTAAAAATAGCCGCAAAGTACGATAAAAAGGGAGAGAGAGTGAACGAGGGAAGAGAAGAAAGGAAGAGGAGCAATTGAGGAGGACAGACAGCCCCGAGGTCACTTAAGCCATTAAGGGCGGGTGGGGTGGGTCGCTGCGGCCAGGATTAATTGATGGAGAACGTGCGGAGAGAGCCCAGCGTCGCCATTGGCCGACTTTTAAGCAAAAGACGGCGGTGAAGAAAACAACTACGATGCTCGTAGAGAAGACATCGTGTGTGTGTAAATAACTGAACAATTTCACCGCCGCTTGCGTTTTTCTCAACCACTAACTGCTTTTTTCGCAAATCACAGCAATGCAACAAATCGGTAAAAAAGTGAAACTTGACGAACCAACTGAAATTGGCGAAACCTGGTGGAACACCATTTCAAATCGATAAAAACCACAAGGTGTACTATTAGCTTGTTCCATTTATTAGAACATGTTTCAATGCCTGAGTGCCATCATTACGTACACACCTGGGATCATTTTGTACGTGAAGATGACGCTAAGATGTGGAAACGTGTAGTAATAAATAAAACAGGTAGGAAATACGACTTGTTTTGGTCGAAAAAACGTTGAATCACTTGTTGATAAAAAGATGCTTCACTGTTTCACTTTACTGTTAAATGCTCGGATGAACTTGTAAGGGTAATTCATTAATAATCTGCAACATTACCGCAAAGAGAGAAGTATTAGGCGTGATATGGTGGAATATCATCATAAGGAATAACAGAAATGGCAATTTTCCTCTTGAATAAAATTTAATTCGACCATGGCCTCGATGATCAACATCATCATGGGGTTGATAATGTACTTCAACTTCATCAACTTCATGATCGCCATCACCTGATGATGATGTAGAACATCGAAACCATGGTCGAATTAAATTTTATTCGAGAGGAAAACTGCCATTTCCGTTATTCATTGTGCAACATTACTAAGTGGGAAGCAGCGCATTAAAAATGCAAGTGAATGCTTTTACTTCACAGAACTTAGATAAGGACCATAGAAAAGCTGGTTAAGTAAGGGAAGTCGCCCCCAAAGGTGGTGCTTTGAAAATCAAAGAGATGGACAGTATCAGAAACGAAGAAGTGCACAGAAGAATAGAAAGAGTGCGAATTAAATGGTGGTCTCACTGGAAGAAGAAGAAAAGACACAATGAACCGATAATATATTAAATAGAGGGAAAAATAACAGTGTGAATTCCAACATGGAATACAAAGTAATAGTTATATTAGTCGAAAAGAATAGGAAATGAAAGAAAACGCAATAGAGCAGGGAAATTTTTAATGAGTTAGGGAGCTGAAGTCACTCAGTCATTGTCTTAGAACTGAATATCCTATGATGAAGGAACTAAGCGAGGCAAATTCTTTCGAGCGTTAACTCATCTGAAGGGAGTTTCAACAAGAGAGTTAGTACTCCAATCCTAGTGAAGAATTTCACGGACGCACACAACCACATCCGGAGCTCGAACCCTCGAATCTGTGGATTTCGTATCGGGTGCTTTGACCAGTTAAGCCGGTGAGGCAACGTACTCCTCTCATGTGGATTTTTCGGGCGTTTAAAGGAACAAGGTGCTCAAGACTGTCGGGCATAAACTGTAGCGAGCCGTCCAAGACGTGCGCCATCCGCTGCAGTCCGCGAGGTTGAAGAGAAACACAAAGAGGCGTTGGCTCGTTTTGACAAATTTCGAGTGGGCACGGGACCAGGCACGGTATTACCGGAAGGGCAGTATCGCGCGCCTTGGACTGCTCGTCGCATTTGAACAGTAGTTTGAGAACAACAATATTTGGCAGCCTTGAACACCTTGTTCCTATCAAGTCCTCAAAAACACACACAAGTGGAGGAGAATGCCTCGGCAGCGTAACTGGCCAAAGCACTCGGCGTGCAATCGAAGAATCGTGGTTCGAGTCTCAGACAAGGCGAATGCTTTTCCTTTTAGGAACTGTGCACTTGTGCTCTGCTATGTACACAAATACCGCGATTAGTCCCGGAATACTCGGTATTTGTTCTCTCCAAATGCCACACAAGTAGAAATAGTAAGGTTTCACTATTTCCCATCCAGAAATTCTGGAATCGAAATCGGGCCTTTAAGGTGGTGAAACGGTGATATCTAGTCACCGCACTGACCCTATCCCCAATGAGAATGAGAAGAGAGCAAGATGAGATAGTGGAGTGAGGGTCTGGAGAAGTGGCAGGGGGTGCAATGGTTGGGTGGAGAGAGGTTGGGATGGCGGAAGAGGGGAGGGAATGGGGATGAATGGAAGAGGAAGAGAGGAATGGGGATGAATGGAAGAGGAATGAGGG
Source organism: Ceriagrion tenellum (assembly GCA_963169105.1). Taxonomy (NCBI): domain Eukaryota; kingdom Metazoa; phylum Arthropoda; class Insecta; order Odonata; family Coenagrionidae; genus Ceriagrion; species Ceriagrion tenellum. Next base: position 114,073,517 of record OY720644.1, on the reverse strand, counting down.
AATGGCGAAGGTGGAGGGGGGAATGCACGAATGGCGATGGGGAGGGGAGGGGGGAAGGGCCGTGGTATATACTTTGAATGCGGTATGATTGGGGGGGGGAGAAGGATGGCCGCGGTGTGGTCTCTGGGAGCAGACGGGTCTGAGCGAGACACGGCCGGGCGAGGCAGGGCCGGGCGAGGCGGAAGGAAGAGCCGGCGAAATGTGTGTGTGTTTAGAGAGAGAGAGGGAGAGAAAGATGGATTGCAGCGGGCGGGCGAGAAAGCCGCTTCGCGTTGGATGGATGGGCTCCAAAGGGAGAGAGAAACAAATGAATGCGTGACGAGAGGCAGAAAAATGGCGTCCGACTTGTACTCGTCCGTATGTGAGCCTCCACAGTCTGCGTGCCTACGTGTGCGTGAACGGTCAAGCGAGAGAGAGAGAGAGAGACAAAGGCGGAGTGGGGGAGGAAGGAATGCAATAAATAAAGAGGCCTGAGTCGTAGCAGAGCGCTCTTTTTCCCATAACCCGCCCCCGCGGGGGGCAGTGGGGGGAAGAGGAAGTGGTTTGCCACCCCCCCCCTTCCTCCTCCTCCTGTTCCCGGATTCCCGACTCTTTGGCCGAACATATTGCAGTTCCGCCGCGGGAACAAGATCGCCCTTCTCCACCACTCCGCGCTCTCCTCGTTTCCTCTTGAGTTGTAATTGCAGGAAAACGCGACAAATTAGCATCGTGGGGAAAGGATTATTGCCTTTGCATGAGCGTGCCATTCTGGGAGTCGGTGCAGCGCACGGCGCCATGGTTCATAATTGCGCCAGCCACGATGCCAAATAAGAATTAAGAAAAGAAATCGGAATGGAGAAGGATGAAAAAATTGAGATGTGTGTTGACGTCCTAGGACAGGAGTGACGGACCTTTTGGCGATTCAGTGCCAAAGTTTATGAAATAAGAGTATACTCGCTCGACTCGCGAGTCCAACCAATTGAGTGAGATAAAGGTATCCCTTAGCGCCCTCCCAGCTCCGCGTGCCGAAATAATCGCTCCGCGAGCCACTTTGGGCACGCGTGCCATAGGTTCTTCACCCTCGGCCTAGGGTCTTGCTGTCTTTTTTAGAACCATTGTTATCACATGGAATGAAAGGACTTGAAACCAATATGTTCGGTTGTGTGTCTCTCTGAATTCATAGCTTCTATTTATCGTAGATGTGTAGTACAAGTAAAACTGATATCGTCCGCGTTATCTTGAATCTTGCGTGATCGTAATTTTTAAATTATTTAATGCTAGCCTAGCGCATAGCCTAGCGCATAGCGTGCGCATCTCCAGTAGTTACCAAATTAATCTTTCCATCAAGTGGAATGCTAAAACTGCGGAACATCCCCGCGCAGGGTTCTGGCAGAATTTTTTAACGAAGCGCGCGGCATTTATTTTTTAAATTTATTTTGCAAATTAAATATTTATGTGAAAAGGCACATGCCAAAAGAGAAGTTTCAGGTGTGATATGGTGGAAATTCAATGAAATGAAAAACAGGAATCGCAATTTTCTTTTTGTAAAAATAATTAATGCGACCGAAGTTTTGATTTACGAATTAAAGACACAGGTCGAATTACATTTATTTTACGATTGGAAAACAGCTAATTCTGTTTCCCATTAGTTCAATGTAAGGGGCCGAGTTATTCGATACTCGCTGCTTAAAATGCTCACAGCGCACTTGAGATATGTCCTCTGTAGAGTAAAATATTAGCATCTCTCTTTTGCTCTTTCGTCCGAGGCTGTCCCTTCCGTTCACCTGAAGCCATTGTATGCAAATAAAACTTCCGCATCGCGAGCGCTATCTCTCGGCGATAGGTGTGAATATCGCGGTGGTTTCACTTAGTCCTCTTCATTCGATGCACTGATTGCGCGGAGATGCAGGGCTCTAGCAGATGGGAAAAGCTTTTGCCTCCGTGAGTGTCTTCGTGTGTTCTATAAAAACCGCTTTGCCAATGGAAGCTACTTCCATGATAGTTGCCTAGCAAGTCGCTTGAAGGCGACACTTCTATGTGTAAGCACGGTCTTGGCAGCATTGGAGGACGATATTGGTGGTAATCGACCGTAGTTCGTCCTTGAAATAAAAATATAATGGCGGCCATTTTGCCTGCCAGTAGCATTTTCATTCTGCGATGCAAGTACATCGCAGTGAACCGTTCGAAATCGCGCATGCGGAGAGGCGCTGGTCACATGACTGCCAGCGGCGATTAGAAATGTATACAGCGAATTGGTGGAATGAGAAATCATTGTATTGTTGAGCATATCAAAATTTACTTGGAAATGGAAATATCTAAAATGTTAAAATGCAAGTTTTAAATGTCAAATAAAGCATAGGCAAGCTCTTATAACTTCTCAAGTTTTGAACAATATCAATTAGAATTATAACATTTCTCATAATTGAATCGCTGTAGAAATACACCTTTAGCGTAATGTATGCAATTATATTGAATGCACAATTCCCTGTGGGAGTCTAACATGCGAAGTTCGAACGCAATAAATGCCAAAATTAGCCCATTTACAGGATCACCACATTCATTTCTTACTTCCGTCGTTAATTCCTAGGGGGAAAAAAGGGAATAAATTTGCAGGCAAAACGATGCCCTGCAAGTAGCGATACGATTCAAGATATCGTCGCACTCGCAACTTACACAGAAGTCAACTTCAATGTGCAGCGCTGCCTCAAATGTTTGAAAAATATTGACGATCGAAAGAGCATCATTTTTTGCGGACATCGACTGGACCGTGGGCGAGATCGTAATCCCGGCGCGTGGAATGGAAGTGGGAGGGGGCCGCAGTCGGATTCTAGAATGTCAGACCTCATCGCAGAGTTATGGAGATGAGCCGCAGACGAGAGTGCAGCGCTGCTGGGGAAGATGTGTATGTGTGTGTGTGTGTCTGTGGAAAAAGCGGTCCAGCGGCAGCCACCGCCGAGCGATCGTTTTTTTTTTCGCCTAGCGATCGCGAGTGGCGCGGAAACAAACGAGGAAGGGGGAGCGTAGAATGGGTTGGGGATAAGGGGGGGGGGGGGAGTGGTGCGCCGTTATCTCTGATCCATCGGCGAGAAATGCCCATCCAATTTGTTTCTTCTCTTACCCTCCGATTGCAGAGCCTAATGCGTGTATTACTCAAGTGAGAATGGCAATATCACTGAGAGCATCAAAAATAACCTAAAATCATAGATAGGAACCATGGGAGGGGGAAGGTTAAACCATACATTTATTTTAATCGTTATAATGAGTTTTACCCTAGGAACAAATCAACCGTGAAGTGAGCTAAATATGTTGATGCCTACTGTACTCCAGACATTACGTATTCGATTGAGATCGACAGATCCTTGGAACTAAATTATTGGTTGCAAATATCACCCGCCTTAAAGACGACCTTAACTGAATGAGATGAAATGGTTGCATACGATGAACACATTCATTTTTCTTAATAGTTCTCGCATCGGAGATTTTATGAAGGACTTTGCACAAGTGCATGTTGCTCCAGAAATGAAATAAATTGCGAAGCTAACCAATGCGGTGGAACAACGTAATTTCCTAATCCACGCGTTGAAGTAAAATTATTTTTTTATGAAAAGAACCAAAAATTAAATGCGATTATTTGCTGCCAAAAAATGACACATACTAATCAGCGTATATTAAATTTGACTGAAAAACATACGAATCCGTTGGTTGTACAATACCTTTTATTAATCGGGAGTTTTGACCACGATACCTGGTGGCGTGCGTCCAAGTAATCACTCCAAATTACGATGTATTCTCAAGAACAAGTAAAAATAGCAGTTATTTTAAGAAGGCGTTTAAAACTAAGTCATTAAATGCCATTAAATCAAACCACACAATCATTTCATTTGTGGTGTTGCAAATTTTTGAACTTTAAAAAAATAGCTGACTGCGCAAAGGCGAATAAAACAAGATGCCCTCATTCTAAATCGACAAATATTTCTCTAAACTCTATCTTTCAATAAATCAAAGGGCATACCCATACACTTTGAAATTAAACTAATGTTACACGTGACTAGAAACTATGCTATATACTCAATTTACTGAAAGTATTGGGGAAAAAAATCAGAAATAAATTCTAGCTTGCAAACCGCTTAAAAATAGTTTGTATGTGCACGATAGAATTTTCCTTTCGAATCTTATGAAAATATTTTTGATAAGAATCAATAAATATCCTCGCTAAAATGCGCGATAAAGTTAATCCTCCAAGGGCGTGACTGAGATGAAATACATTTCATGAAACGATGTTTTATCGATACATTTTATCATAGAAAGAGGGTAAGGAATTTTAGAGTAGAACATCAGTAGAATTGCGCCACAATCGCTGCTATTTTTAAACAGAATCAGGTAAAAAAGCGATCATGGACTCTCTAATATGTTGGCTCAAACAATTTTATGGTAAACTTTCTCTGGCATAATTTTCATGGAATTTGACGTTAAGCACAATATTTACGAGTGATATGCTTAAGCTTGGTGAAATGTTTTGACAAGCTTTTGATCCATCAATCTGCTCACAGCTTGCTCTGCAGAGAGAGAGAGAGAGAGATGAGCGTTTACGTGAATTCAACATCACCCTTGGATCCGCACTCCCTCTCATTTCAATATCACTCAGTGCATTCAATTTGTATCTTTGCATCCGCAAAGTGTATTTCAGAGACCTTCTCCGTTAAGGTCTCCCCATAATCTCGACGTGCAGTCGCAGAGTGGGTGGGGCATTATCCGGTATCCGCCCGGGGCTACAGCCCCACTCGAGCCGCGGCCGGCGCCCCGGGCTGATCGCCCAATCTATAGCGTGCGAAAGAGGCTTCAGGCTGGTGCTCGGCCGGCCAGGCGGGCGGATGAGAGGGGAAAAGGCGGGGAGTGGTGTGGGAGGCGGGGAGGACGCCGACACACACATACACACACACGGCTCTTGAACAGCTCTCTCGGGCCATTTACGACACTTATCGTAACGTTTTCTCTCCACTATGGCGTGTCGGCGCAGCTTATAATCACCTGGCATTGGTTGTTCGCGAGCAGCGGTGTGCTGCCTCCCAAGATCGTCCATTTAGAAGGAATCCTAGAGCCAAAGTAGAGGGTAATGCGTGGATTTAGTTTCTCTTGCGGAATACTGGCGGTACCAAATGTACCAAAACTCTACCAAAACTGATCGGTAGAGCGCCTCGACCGTAAGCAGAGAAAGCTGCACGTGGCGCGGGCATTGCATCTGCTGTTATCCTTGCACGCACTAATACAAATTCCGAATAACAGTCAAAGAATAGCATCGGAGGGCAGAAGCCTAGATGAGTGGTAGAAGACAGTATTTCTCATCAAGAGACGGCCGTAAACAATCTAATTGGACATTTGGAGAGAAGGGTACACACGTGCGAGGTGTGCCAGAGTGAATTGACGAATGAAATGAAAATAAGACGAGTGGATATTTTTTTGCATTTGTGAAACCGAGCAGAGAAGTTGGCAGCGAGGTCGGGAGTTGAAGGAAGATGGCACGGCAGCCAAAGTGCGGCGAATGATGATCCTCAATGAGAGAGTTAATACGTTAGAGAGCAAACGGGAGCTGTTGATCCCCATGCTTGGGGAAAGGAGCTTCTAATACAGTGTTGTCATGGTGACATGTGACGTGCGCCATTGGTCGAAACACGTAATAATAATAACAACAATGCGCCTTTATTTGGGCGAGATTGAGAATGAGAAATTCCCTTCTTCCATCTAACCCCTAGTGGGAAAAAAACAAGAAATAAGCATGAAGAAAATAGGGAGGTGATATCCTTGACGACAGACCCCTCTGCAGGAAAACACCCGCACATGAAGGGGAGCGTGAAAAACCTACAGACAAAGAACGGTAATGTAACTCCAACAAAAAATAACAATACATGAATTACGTATGAAAATAATAATAGTAATAATAAAAGGGTAATTTATACATAATTGTAAGACTAAACATAGGATGAATAACAAAATATGTACAAAATAAACAATAAAATAAATAAAGCAAAGAAACAAATGAAATTGAGATCATTATATAAAAAAATTAAGATAAGTAAATAACGATAACAAATAAATCATAAACAGTGAATCGAAAATTAAAAAGTAAGTCTATGAAAACGAAACAGGGTAAAAATAGTCACATATGATTTACAAAAGAAAGTGTAAGCAACATAAAAAGTATATTTCAAAAAATAAATAAATAAACTTGAGATTGATAAAATTGACCTTCTGAACATTGAATAAAATAAGCAAACGAGCTTGTGAATAATGGACCACTAAGATCAACGTTAAAATCGTCCGATTGCGAGAGTAGCAGAGTTAAATATGAGTTATGGTGGAAAACTGAGTGAAGTTTTGAATGAATGCGTTCTTCGAGAGAGAATAACTACTCAAGGCAACCCAAGTGTCAGGAATGGTTTACAGAATTGGATGCATCCGAAATGAGCGGCTGGGTCTTTTGGTGAACCTCAATCGAGAGACAACGGTAAAAAAACTCAGCGAGTGTGTATTTGGAAAACGTATGTTTTGTCTCAGTTGCAGAGTTCAACGATAAAAAAATCTCTACATACACCGGGTGGTTGCAAGATCGAGTCCATTGAACATGATGAGAGATTGAGAGAATTATCAATAGATATAAGAGTGATGATGGGTGCAGAATGGGGAGCATACTAATATTTGTTGACTTCCAGAATGGATGTGGGGTAGAGAGCAGGGCCCGCATGAGAGAAGTCCGCGTAAGTAAAAAAGAGTGAATAGCGGATAGGTTTAAAGGCAGCGAAGCGAGAGTGCGTTGTGGATGCATGCCCGTGGAAATAATTTTGTCATCGGACCCTAGAAATAGGGACGAGTACGATGAACGTGTGACTGATGGGTCGGTAGCACTTTGAACGAAACGATTGTAGTAGTAGCAGGAAGTGTATGTGGAAAAGGAGTGGGAGGGCAAATAAAAAGAGTATGGTGGAATGAAGATGTGGAAATTGTAGTAAACTAAAATAAATAGGCGCATAGGAGATAGATTGCAGGCAAATCAGGAGAACAGCGAAAGAAGGCGCGTGATGAATACACTGAGAGAAAGAAGGAATGCGAAATCGCGGAGAAAAAGAGCGAGGGAGGAATGGCAGTGGGCAGTGAAGTGCAGATTGATGGATGATGCAATAAAAAGTTATCTTAGAAATGAGTAAAAAAGAGCAAGGGGTTGGATGCATTAAGTGATGGCATGATAATAATGAATAACAAGAGAGGCGAGATCGTGTAGGATGAAAGCAACGACAGTGACTGTTGGAGGGAAAGTTCTATAGAATCATACGATTGAAGTGCAGGCGATATGGATGGGCCTTGCGAATTAGTTATGAAGATTGCCCTTGTTGGAAAAGGAGATAAGTGAGAAGAGGAGATGACGGCAAAGAAAATATAAAATACGCGGAAATGGAATATCCAGTGAAATACTAAAGTGTGAGTGTAAAGTACTCATTAGTCGCTCGTCTGAAATGTATCATTTATGTTTAAAGGCTTCTCTTACTCCAACCTATAGGAATAATGCACCATTAGTTCTTTATTACAAAGGGAAAGGTGGGAAGGTCGAATTTAAAAATTACTGATCAATCAGTCATTTCAATATTCCGTATAAATCGTTCAGGAAAATAATATTTGAAAGAGTTAGGAAGATTATCAACGAGAGAATTCATGGCGTGCAGAGTGGGTTTATGTCTCGGGGAGGATGCAATGATCTGCTTTTTGCTCTTCAGCAAGTGCTAGAGAAATACATGGACGTAACAAAAAAATATATAATGCATTTGTGAATTCGGAGAAGGCTCATGGCAGGGTAATGAGAAATGTGTGGAAGTTTTTGAAGGAGTAGATAGCGAGTTAATGTTACGTTATGAAGGCTAATAGTAAAATGATAAATAATAGTCTGGCAACGGTGTTAGTCAATGAAGTGACTGGCTTGTAATAATACATAAAAATGCATGATGTAAAGCCAAGGTGGGTTAGGGGACAGTGAATTTTCAACTTTTTGATCGATAAGTGGGTGAGATATGCTGGAAGTGGTAGGGTCAGTCTAATGATAGATGCGAGAACGGGCGAGTTCTATAGTTCACAGATGATCCTCTTGTACTTCCTGAGAGTACACAGGAATGATAGGGTCATCTGAAAAACTTCTGCGAAGTGATAAGAAAAAAGCATATGGGGTAAATGCGACAAAGTTCATTGTCAAAGCGGTCATTGTAAGAAAGAATTGTATGACCAATGAATGACGAGAGTAAAATATAGAACGAGTGAGAGCGAACGATGTTCTGTATCTTGGCCGGATGTCAGCGAATGGTGTCAGAAAAGATAAAGAGGTAAAAAAGCGTGCGAGAGCCGGAATTACATTTGTTGGAAGGATTTGGATTATATCAAGGAATGAGTCATTCTGGGGAAGCAATGAAGATCATTTGCATTCAGGTTGAATCGCTCTTTGACTGACATGATTTCCTTTTCTTATATTAATTATTATTATTATTTCGCGAATAGATAATGTACACCCTTTGTCAAATTAGTCTCGAATAGATATCGCATGAATGTAACCCAAATTCAGGCCCTGAATCGTTTTAAAAATCAATTCTGTGGTCTTGGATTGCATGTCCACCAACCACGTGTACTTCTTCATTGTAAAACGCTAGCGAAACTTTCGCCCTTAAATATGACACAACGCGGATGCAATCCCGAAAGCCATCAAGCACCACGACCACTCCACAGCAGCTTTCACTATAACTAATGGATGGGAGCCTGCACGCTCAAGTGACATAAGGAGGCAGAAACCAGCACAAAACCTGTTAAAGGCTGGACCCAATCGAAGGAGTCCTACGCCACAAGGAGCGGTAGAAAGCCCATTGGGTGTGGCTGGATTGCAGTTCCAGAAACAGGGAGACAAGAACGAGTCCAGAGATTTAGATCCGTGAATCTTCCTCTCCTCTAGAAAAAGATATTAAGTGCTTTCAGTTCAATGATTTGTCAACAAAAACACTATTTTTTATGAATCAACCTTCTTGTTCTTTCTTGATTGATAATGAAGCCGAGGAGAATTACTATCGCAGAGCATTACGACGTAAAAAAAGTTAACTCCATTTTGGCTTTCCTAAATACCCAAAAACCAGAATTGCTTTAATCCTGGAGGTCAGATAGCGGGCGCTACTTGACCTACCGAAATTCGCCGTCCAAAGAAATGCTGAAGACGATCGACTGGGCTCCGCAATCCTGAATCAAACTCTACAAAGTGAAGTTGCCAGCCGTCTACAAAAACGAAGTCTCAGTAACGTGAAGCAGTTAAACCAGTACAATCCTCCATATATGCATCTTTTCAAGGAAATAGTGTCAAGGGGACGTTCTAAAATTGTTAACTATACTTACATACATACCAATCACGCCGTTCCCTTCCGGGGTAGGCACATTCACAAAGTTTCACTCATAAATACATATTTGTACACCTAAATCTGCTTCAATCATTTCCTCCATACTGACCTATCCGTGCAAACCTCTTTCGCCTCATTTACCCCCATACACTGCTTTATGCACACCCTCCTGTTTTTAAGACTCTTAATATTCCTCCTTCTAAGAATTTCCTCAACCACATTCAACCAAAACTTTCTCGGCCTACCTCTTCCTCTCGCACCATTCATTTCATTCCTATATGTTTCGATATTCGACTCTCATCCATTCTCTCAACAAGGCCAAACTAACGAAGCACACTCCTTTCATATATGTCCATTGCTGGAGGATCTAACCCACATTCATTTGTTATCCACTCATTCCTGACCCTATTCATCCTATTTTTGCCACAAACACTCATCAGATAACTCATACCCACGGCGTTTAGTCTACTCTTATGTCCATCCTGACATATCCATGTTTCACAACCATACAACAAAGTGGGGAGAAGTACACTTTTGTACACGGCGACTTTCGCTTCCTTAGACAGGCACTCATTCCTTGATATGCTCCACATGCTACCAACCACTTTCCATCCAGAATTCGCACGTCTCTTTATCTCCTCATCTATCCGTCCATCTTTCGCATAATACTTATCTAAGTACACGAAATCATCCAGGTGTTCAATTACTTCACCATTCACCCTCATCATACAGTTATTCTCCCCATCCACCTCATCAAAAAATGCTACTTGTGTCTTGCACGAATTTACCCTCATATCCATTCTCTCTGTTGATTCACAAAACTTATCTATGAGGTTCTGTAATCCCTGTTGGCTCTCTGGGATCAAAACAGCGTCATCCGCATCCGCAGAAATCACACCTTTACATTTTCAATCAAAACACCGTCGTTTTCACTGCATGCATCTCTAACACATTTATCCATAAATACATTCAACAGCCATGGTGACATTTACGCATCCTTGCTTTACACCCCGATTTATTAAAAACCAATCACTCAGAATCCCCGTTATCTCTCAAACTTGCCTCACTATTATCATAAATCGCCATCATAACATTCAATAACTAACTGCCAACTCACTCCACAGTCCTTCAAAACCTTCCACAACTTCTTTTTATTTACCCTATCATGTGCCTTCTATAAAGCATCAAACGCACAATACACTTTCTTTCGGACGCCCATGCATCTTTATATCACTTTCTGAAGCGCGAAAAGCTGGTCACAACATCCTCTCCCAAGCATAAACCCACACTGCACACCCCATATTCTGTCAGAAGTTATGTTCCTCGCTCTTTCCATTAAAATTTTGAGGAACACATTTCCCGGAATACTCAAGAAACTTATGGCCCGATAATTATTATATTCGGTCATTCCTCCCTTCCCTTGGTACAATGGAACAACGATTGCATTCTTCCAATTCGCTGGAACAACAGAAGCCTGTAAGCATAAATTATATAGTTCACACGGCCGACAAATGAGTAAATTACACCCACACTTCAACATCCTACTGGATATCCCATCTACGCCTGCAACCTTCCCATTATTTTAAATCTCTCAATGCCCTCATGACTTAATTCTCACTGATCTCCTTTTAGCGATTCTTTCCCACCTTTTGGAAAACCTGCTTCCACGTGTTCGAAAGCATGTAACCATCTTTTCAGTTTACGCTGTTTGGCGTTTTGACTTTCTCTATGACCATCCCCTTATTAATCTGGGGAGATACCAAGTCTCCTTGGAAATAATTCTTGCTTCCTTCAGACCCAAGTTTACAGATCAAAACGCTTTCCATCACTTGGGAACGGGTTTTCCAAAGGCGGAAGAGAATCGTACCATCGATCGCTAAAATGGAATAGAAAACTTCAGACCTCAGGAAGCGGGCTGTAACGCACGTAAAAGTGTCGTTCTTAAAACTGACACAACGTGGAAGCTTCTCCGAAAGCCATTCAAGTACTATCTCCCATCCATAACCTTTCAGAAAGAGAACCAACGATAATTTCATGGGTAGAGCTACCTGGATGGCCTTCATCTCCTTCTCACGTGTCGTTTGTCGTGGCATTGTTCACACAAAGAGAACTTAGAAGGAGACTGTGGAATCTTTTCTTATTTTTCGACTCTGATTCCTCTTATCCTTCTTTTTCTTAGTTTAGGAAACATATTCTAGGCTCGGTACTCTCCCTGTGTTGAATCCTTTATTCGCTCCCAATAAAGTCACAATGGCAGCCCTCACACATATACATATAGTATTCCCTTCCCATGTGGATTCTCTTGAGAGTCTTCATTCATTCATCACTCGATCCATTTTACTTCCCTTGGCTTGGCATGGATATGAAAGATCTCACCCCCCCCCCTCTTACTGACCTCACCACTTTCCCCTCTCCATTCCCGCTCTTGGCCTTTCTTCTTTGGGTCCTAGTTGGGGCCCCGTCCCTTTCCTTAGGTCACCGTTTACGTCCCAGGCCCTCCTCCGCTCTTTACCGACTCCTTGACTCTGAGATTCCCGTTTGATTCCCTCCCTCACCTTTGTTTCCATCTTCTCATCGCGAGGAAGTGCGGCTGGTTGTTTTCATCCCCTCCCCCCCCATCTCCCTACATTACACCGGTCATTTCAGTTGGATCTCTCCTTCCACCGGTCGAACCCTCCCCCCCCCAAAACCACTCCTTCCCCCGCTCACCCCCTCCTCTCTTTCTTTCGCCATTCCACTCCCAGCACACGCTAGGGCGCGCTGCTTGCTCCGGCATATTGTATTACGGCGCTTTCTCCGGCGATGGGAATCCAGCTTAGAATATCACATGCCAGGACCAATTTTAGTGCCCGCACTCACGTGAAACATTCCACGGCTGCCCCGCCTATTGTCCTGGTACGCGATAATTTCCCATATTTAATCAGCCTCCGTTCCTCCTCTGCTATGGTCGTTTGAAATAGAATGGATAGCACACCTTCGGCCGGGCAGAGCGCGATCGCGTCTTCCCAGTTCTTCCGTGGATGGGAAGGCGCACTCGGATGCGGCGCTTCTGACCACTTCCCAGTTCACCGTCGAACTCCATTCGACACTCCCATTCCCGTGCACTTAATCCAACGTTGAGACTCACTCGACATATTTCATTTATATATAATTAGTTTTGAAAATTAGTCTATGATAAATTACAATAAATAACTTGTGTATTTTTTCCTCTGTAGTAAAGTAGCCAATCAAATGTTCTGTGTCCTGAAGTGAGCCATTCACGCCAATTTGACCCGAATTTACGGCCAAACTGAAAACTGTATACGTGAAATATTGAGGACCAGACTTCAAGAAAATGGAGAGAATGTTGAGAACTGGAAATGGTTGACCCCCTCTCCGTAATTACTCCCATCTGCACTTGAATCAACTCTTTCCTCCTCTCCCTCTTCCATATCGCGTCAACTTGCTTTTCCGATTCATCTGATTTTAGAATGTCATGAAGGAAGAGCGCAAGCTCTGTTTCTCAGTATCTACCCTTCCGGAAACCGTGCTGTCTGCCATGTAAGAAATGCCGATTATCCAGAAACATCTTAGTTTTTCTAACATCAATGTTTCGAGGATCTTATATAAAAGTTATGTTAGCGATACAGGTCGATAATTTCCTAAGTCATGTCTGTTTCCTTTTTTAAATATTGGTGTGACGTTGGCTCATTTCCAGTCTTCGGGCACCTTGCATTCGGAGGTTATGACTCAGTGAATAAACAAAAAAAAACTATAACAAAATTAGGATTAGATGCTGCTGTATATAGATTGAGAGAGTTGAAAGCACTAGGATTTAATGAAACTCTCAAATTTTCTTGAAATGTGAGGATCTCGGACCAAGAAACCCTTCCCTCCTCTTCCTGCAATTTCAAACGTATTCTTTCCCGGTAATCGCGGCGTTGCAAAACAGCCTGCATTACGCCTGGTACTTGAAGTGGTATTGCAAATCTGTAATTTAGAATTATAAGAACAAGAGAGATTGTTAAGTAAATGAAACAACTTGCCGGAATCATTTGCAGTCTGAACAGAAATGGGAAGTAGCTGTAAAATAGTGAAAATCGCCCCCATTTTCCTTCCTGATTCCTGTCACTTTTCCTTTCTCCTTTTCTTCCCGATTCGTATGGAATGGCATAAAACCCTGTATCTTGCGCTCTTTCTCTCTTCCGTCTCACCTAACACTTAAGATGCCGGTCTGCTTCCCCGACCGCCGCTCTCGCGAGTTAGGTCTTGAGGAGAGCTGCAACGACCGCCACCAATGCAGTCCGTTATCGGGCCTTCCCTCGACTCATCACAAAACCTTCCGAAATCAAATACGATTCTCCATTCAGTCTTGCTTAAATTGCTACGTGAAGCGATGCCAGTGAAGACAGAGGTCATTTGCGACGTTGAATTACGCAAGGGGTCGTGTACAAGGTCTCTTTCCCCGGCATTTAGTATGTTTTTTGGGAATTAAGAATCAAAGATAGGAATCTAGGAAATCACCAAGGCATCATCACTGGTCTATTCTGTAAAAACGGTTCCGCAGGACATCGCGCGGACCAAGAGCTCAACAAGAGAGACCTCTCCAATGGTGTTTGCAAGCTACTGAAAAAATCGCAGCTTTCATTTCGGGATCCCGACGCGGTCCTTCGCGATGGAAAGTCCGTACTCGCCATTACGAATCAGATCGCCCATTGGAAGGAGGAAGAGCAAAAGAGAGAGAGAGAAATGAGTTAAAGAGACAGGAGAAAGAGACAGAGATGGGTGGGAGCGAGGGCGAGATGGATGGTGGATGCTTGAGGAGGAAGTAGAGGGTGGGAAAAGGAGGAGAGGGGGTCGAAAGGAGAGAGAGGGTTGAGCCGACGGGTGAGGAGGGAAGGAAGGAGAGAAGGAGAATTGTCGTGGAAATTTAGAGGAATATGACGAGATGGAGGGAGCGGATGGAATTGTGGTCTCGGGGTGAGGAGGAAAGTGAAGGGCGAGGAGGGAGAGGGAGAGGACGAGGGAGGAAGAGGGAGACGAGTGAGGAATGAGGCGAGGAGGAAGGGGGAGAGGGAGGAAGAGGGAGAGCCCGTCATAATGGGACGGGGCGCGCGAATGAACGCGCGAGAGAATGAATGAGACATCAAAAGCGAGCGATCGAGAAATGGGGAGGTGCGCGGGGAATGAGAGAATAAAGCGAAGAGGAGGACGGAGTGGGGGAGGGAGGAAGAGGAGGAAGAGGAGGAGGAGAGGAGAAGAGAGGAAGAGATAAACGAGGGGAGAGGTGGGTGAGAGAAGTGTGGAGGGGTGACGTCGCAGAGAGGTGAGGACGGAGAGAGGGACAGAGAGAGAGCGTCGCGGGAGATTAAGGATCGGTAGGGTGAGAGAGAGAGAGAGGGAGAGAGAGAGAGAGAGAGGGAGAGAGAGAGAAAGAGAGAGAGAGAGAGAGAGAGAGAGAGAGAGAGAGACAAAATACAGGAGGGTGTGGAGGGGGAGGAAGGGGAAAGAGGGGGATCCGTCTGCGTTGAGGTTTCGTACACTCACAGAGCCTGGGGGTTGATTGGGGGGAATTGTGTGCGTGTGTGTGTGGGTGGGAATGGGCGATGGGAGAGTGGGGCGAGGGGGGGGGGAACTGTTTCCGCCTCCTCCTCTGCTGAATTTATCGATAAGGGAAGTAAAAGAACAACAGCATCGTGATTTTCACTGAAGTTGAAATAGTTTATCTGTGAGGCCTTTTCGTGACTAAGTGATTAGAATTGGTGTTTGCTGCTCACATTGTCAATTTACGCTGAATATATTTAATAGAAAAGGTTTTATTATTGAGCGATTGAAACAAAGAAAAATGTTAAGAGGAGTTTGTACCCAAAGTATAACAGCTGGGATTATAATAATTTAAAAAATATGTGTGACAAAAAGTGATGATGATATTAAACAAATACTAATGTTGTAACAAAGAGTGCTTGTACTTGATGATCGTATTATTTTTAAAATTTATTTTATGTGTTTTTTTAAGAAAAAAAATAACATGATAATAATTTTCATGATTTTAATAAGTAAAGATGATAATGATATGATTGGACTCTATCTAAATATTTGTAAGTCTTTGAGAAAATGGAAAAAATGTGAGGAACAGGAAATAGTGCTGAAAAGTCAAAAAAGTGTTACGTGTTAGTTGAAAAGTGCTGTAAAAATAATGTGAGGAAAATTTTAAAAAAGTGCAGTGATAAATAAAAGTGGTAGAGGGAAAAAATGGCCAGGTTAAAAATAATATAAAAAATGAATCCCACGGTGTGCATTTAATAAAAGAGGTACAAAAATTTGAGTGTCTAGAACATTTTGCAGTATTTATATTTAAAAAGTTCAGTTATTAAGTGCATGTGACTCCTGTTCCCCTTCTTTTGGTGAGAGTGTGATCTGGAAAATTGTATTGGTTTGATGAGTGTGCTTAAAAATCAAGAGTCATTAATGTAAAAAAATGTAAGAGCATAAATGTTTGTAATTTAATTAATAAAGAGTTTAAAAAATGTATGTATGACGACAAAGTTTTCTTGAGTTTTGGTCAAATTATTTCATTTTTCATTGCCAAAGTTTCACCATATATGATGGCATCTGCATAGTTCTAATAATATCATAATTAAACAAAAATTAAAAACAGGTTTCTTTTACACATTTCGACAGAATTTTCACCTCAAAGTTTGGCATGTAATATATACATAAATAAAGTCTCCACCCTCCACCGAGTGATTCTTCCCTGATTTAACGGTTAAATCTTGCTGAATACAAGTTGCGGTAAATTAATTAATTTGATTTTTATATGCAAAACTTTTCTTGAAAAAGTACCTTTAAAAATTTTTAAAACAAATCTGTTGTCTATACGTATTTGTTGATTGTTTAATGAGCCCCTGAATATGCCTAGGTGTATGTTTGGCATAACGGTGGAAATAAAAAACAGAATCATCAAACAGAATCATTTGACCAAATCTCCAAAAAAATTAATTGTTAAATTTATGAATCATATAATATCATGATCATATGGTCGACAGAAGGACGCAGTGAGCCCAAACCTTTGAAGTCTCATTTTCAATGAAATTCACATAATTTTTGTTGCATTACTTCCTTACAATGTGGAAGGAGGGATGAAATGCGCATTTGGGACGAATTAGAGACCCTTTCTTCCCTTATATGACGGAAAATAATAGGATTGCGTTGCTTAAATTTAGGAAGACAAAATTATAATATTTGAACATCCACAAAAATTTGTTTGCTTGATGATTTATTGATTATTTCAGACTATAATATTTTGAAGAAAAATTGAAACCATTGATTCTCTTCTTCCTATTTACACTTGGAAATTGACGCGTTGCAGGATATTTAGAGGATGGGAAAATATTATTTTACTTAATTCAGTAACATATTTACAATCAGATAAAACCGTTTCTAATTCGGTTTTCCCAAACAAAAGGCTAGAATAAACATGACAGCCAGAAGGGTCAACATTAGCCAAATCATCGGGATAGAGAATGAAACATTTAAGTAGATAAGGGTATTTCCAAGAAGAAATTTGTGCGAAGAAATACGGAAAAGATTAGTTCAAACTCGAGGAGTAAGAAGCCTTCTGCAGTTTAGAAACTCGCACTCCGTGGAATCCATAATTGGCGGTTTGCGATTTGAGTGTGGAGAAGGTTGAAAAGAGTTGAATCCGAATTTTCGGGGAGAGAGGGGGGTTAACTGAGGAGGGCATAGATGTGAGGGGGAGGGTGGGGGGAGTGGACGATTCCGGGAGAAATGAGACGGCGTCTTAAGGTGGTGCGAGCGAGATAGTTCCCTAATCATAATGCAGACCATATGCGATACATACGTTTTAAATTCACCCACTGTGAGACACATATTAAATATTGCACTATTAATGGTGCAATTAAATCGGTAGCTTTACATGACAGAAATTGTAAGTAATCAAATGAAAATATCAAAATAAGTCTTTAACTTGACTCTATTTTTTCACGCGGTACGTTTGTAACTCCATGAAAACGGAAGGTTTATTGTGATTCCGAAGAAAATACGGCGGTGACAATATGATTCATTTTTAACAATAGTTAAGAAAACACACAAACTACACACTATTGATTTTTTAAGAGATCTAAGTGTAGGAAATGCCTCATTTTTAATGTAAGGTCTCTCTGGAGTGCATACACATACCATTTCTCATGTAAAAGGGCTGGTATTTTCTGTTGAATATCTCGGAAAGTGATGTGGTAGGGGTTAATTTTTTATGTCAATGGAAGGGTGATATATTTTTCTTTAAAATTAGACCAAATTCATTGATTTCTAGGTGAAATGATATTTCGATCAAACTACCTTAATTTCAACTGTGGCACTTGGAAGGATGACGACATGCTGACAAGAGTGATGGAGGAGGAATGTAATGAGGGAGTGACCGAAGCAGAATGGAAATATAGGACGGTGCAGGAAGAAGGGAAATGGGAATCAAATGGAAAAAAGATCGTTAAAGGAGAGTTTAAGAGATCAGGAAAATATAAATACGAAAGAAACTGTCGAAGTTCAATAAATTATGTTGTGAGCTCCTCAACAGATTCTTGTAATGGTTTAGTTTTTACTAGCTATGTCCTCCAATAGAGAGCCGTTACCTGTTTAGAGCCGTTGAAGGTGAGTGCAGAGAGTGTCTGTGGATTGGATTATACGGAAGGTGTGAATCCAATCCTCTCGCCGTGCACTCGTGTTTCAGTTCACATACCTTGCGCATGTCACCGAGTTATTTTACCTCTATCATTCCTTTCATTTGAGCTGCATATTTGCGGTAAACCTTTTGAGAAGGGGAGTCGCGATTTCCTCTTAAAATAGCTGCTTCGGCATACGTACTTAGCGTGACAGTCGGTAGTAGCTTAAATATTGCCAACAGGACTGCTGGTGAAAACTCGAGTAATAACACACTGCATCGCTCAGAGTCAAAAACTTGATTGAGTTGAATACCTGTGGATGTGGTTATCTTTGTTGAAGCTCTGTTTAATGACCAACTCCTCAAAGAGATGAAAACAATCCTGAGAGAGAAATGAGAGAGGGGGAGAGAGAGAGATAGGGAGGCATATGGAGAGAAGAGAGGGATGATGGAGATAATTCATGTAATTTGCACCGTATTTCAGCACACTCACTCACTCTCCCTCCCCTCTCCCTCCCTTAATCTTATCCATCATAAAAGTTATCTTTTTCCCCGTCCCCAGTCAAATATATCTTCTCTATCCAGCTAACCCTTTTCAGTTTGTTACACGATGTCTCCGTTATCTCGTCATTTTTTATCAATCTGTGGACCGATATAAGACACAGAGGCCGGGGAAATAATTTGCAGGCCTGTCTATGGATCGTAAGTTCAATTAGTGGAATGATTATAATGAAGAAGATGGCGATTGCAATGACTATATTGGAACCGCGAGATTGGCTTTTTACAGGATGAGAATAAGAGAATGAGTGCTCAAGAGAGAACATTGAGTGATATAGAGGCCCAAAAATAGGATAGCGTAGGTGAGATAATGTTTTAGAGTTGATATTTTGATTACTTTCTAAAATTGCATAAATGATAGCAATCGCGTGATAAACCAACCAGGAGACGAATGGCGTAGAGACCTGTTTGTGATCGGTGAAATAAAATGCCGGTGTTCCCTGGATCAAAACTTGACGGAATACCCGAAAATTGCGTTTATTCGCTTGTTAAGACATGGTGAAATACCTTAAGATTGTATATGTGAGAGATTTTGCCCGAGTCACATTAGAGACCATTTCCGAATCAGATTTTTTTTATTTCAGCAGTTGTTGACATTTTTATTTCAGCAGTTGAGTTGCAGAAGCATGGAATAAATAGGTGTAAAATAATGCTTTATAAAGCTGAAGTTCCCCTTAGTTTATTATATGAATGCATTGATCTTTATTTCGACGCATTTTATTCCCACCTAACGAGGGAAAAGCTTTTGTCCGTTGCTATATCTCGATTTTGTAAAAGTTTCCGTGGTAAAGAGTGGAGTTATTTTGAAAAGTTCACGCATGGTACCCAATGTTAAATATCTGATATGCTCTTGGCATTAAAAACGTCTCGTTTTAAAAATAAATGCTCACTGGAGTACAATTTTATATCATTTTCCAGGTAAAATGACAGGTATTTGCTGGGAATACCTCAAAAAGAAGCGGCAGATATTTTAGTATCTCAGGAAAGGTGAGATATTTTCCTTTAAAATGGGATCAAATTCATTCTATTCATTTGAATTCTAGATGAAATAATATCTAGTTGAAACTACTTTAAGCAATGCGAGTGTTTCAAGAAATAGATTTCGTTCAAGAAACTATCCGTCGGACCAATGTCTCATCAAGATACACAGTGCATACCATTAAAAAATTCCAGCCCTAGACGGGATCCTAACGAGGTCCTTCTTGATGAGAAGCCAGTACGAACCTAAGAAACAGATTGTCGCCGATTTTATTTAACATACATACATACATACCAATCACGCCATTCCCATCCGGGGTAGGCACAGTCATAGAGTCTCACTCATAAATAAATATTTGTACACCTAACTCTGCTTCAATAATTTCCTCCATACTGACCCATCCTTGCAAACCTCTTTTGCCTCATTTACCCCCATACACTGCTTCATACACGCCCTCCCGTTTTTAAGACTCCTAATATTCCTCCTCCTAAACATTTCCTCAACCACATACAACCACAACTTTCTCTGCCTATTTCTATCTCTCACACCATTCATTTCACTCTTATATATCTGTTTCGTTATTCGACTGTCATCCATTCTCTCAACATGGCCAAACCAACGGAGCACACTCCTTTCATATATGTCCATTACTGGAGCATCTAACCCACATTCATTATTACCCACTCATTCCTGACCCAATCCATCCTACTTTTGCTGCAAACACTCCTCAGGTAAGTCATACAAACGGCGTTTAGTCTGCTCTTATGTCTATCCTGACATACCCATACCATACAACAAAGTGGGGAGAAGTACACTTTTGTACAGGGTGATTTTCACTTCCTTAGACAGGCACTCATTCCTTGATATGCTCCACATGCTACCTAATACTTTCCTTTCAGCATTCGCACGTCTCTTTATCTCCTCATCTATCCATCCGTCGATTTTTTTAAAACAGGATGAATTCGTGTAAACTATCAAGAAACGCAAACATAATCTCCAATTTATTAGGAGTAAACTGGGAAAATATTTCCTACGGCCATTGTTAGCATTGACGTGACATCAAATCAGACGTATGTCGAAAAGACGAAAATCGAGAACGAACTGTAGAAGAGGAGAAAGATAGAGAGAAGGAGAAGAAGAGGGGAAGGAAGAGAGGTCGAAAGGAAGAGAGAGAGGAAGAGAGAGGATTTTGTGTGTGCGTGGACTGGAAGAAGGTTCTCGTCGTTTCGCGCTGGGCGCCGGGGGTAGGAGGTGGGGCGGGGGGTGGGGGGGGTTGGATTGGTCTCCGTTTATCCGGCTGCCTAGCCACGTCGAAAGGAGCGTGGGAAGGGGCGGGTGGGGAGTGGGGGCGAGAGGAGTGCCATGTGCGGTGGAGGCCTCACCGAGGGGCCTCGCTTTGCGTCGCGGGGGCGTCGAGTGGCACGGCGGGGGCATAGGTAGTAGTAGGTGCCCGTCAGCGAGCGTTTGGGTTGGGCTTCGCTCTCTGGCTCGCCGGGCCCTGGGGTTCCGATGATCGATAAAAGGGGGACGGCGATGGTGGAAGGAGGGGGACTATTCCAGCCGCCGAAGCGGGGCCCCGCAGTGAGCGAGCGTGCGTACTACCGCACTATCTCCCTTTCCTATCTCGCTCCGTCGTCCAAGTCCTTTTTCTATATCGACAAAAAAAAAACATCGTTTTTCACAACTTTTGTCACCCTTCTGCGACCCTTGTCTGGTCCTCGTCCCCCTTTTTCTTGGACTTGGGTATGGAATCCTTCGGAAGGGAACGCCACATTTGGGAAGTTCGGGATGTTTGCATAGGCGAGAGGCGAGGCCATTGGAGCCATTGGGGAATGGGTTCGTGAGGGAAGGAGGGCAATGTTACACTGAGAATGGAAGAGGGGCGGAGAGAAACCCGGCGTCGGCATCAGTCTACTCTTGCCGGCAACGCCTCTCTTCCACACGGTAGGCCTCCAGAGTTGACATAGGGATTATGCAGCGGAATCTCCGCCACTCCCGGGATTGTTAACACATCGGAATGGGAAGGCAGTACCCTGGTCACCATAACAACCTCTATCCCCCAGGGTTAGGACCCTAAGAGAGGAGATATAAGAGGAGAGGGAAGACGGCGTCGGAGAGTAGGAAAAAAAGCGAAGGAGAGGAGCCAAGAAGGAAGAGAAAGACGAGAAGAGGGGTATCGAGATGGAAGGGGGAAGAGGAGGGGTCGCGGCCCCCTGGAAGCGAGCGGGGGTTGTGGTGCACGGACCCACCCCTCCCCCCAACCCTGGCTGCTGCGAGAGACCCACCTGCCGCCACCGCTCAGTTCGAAGTTTTTCTCTCTTTCCTCTCGCGAGGAGCGCGTGTTTGCGGACGCACAAACCAGTCGTTTTAATTCCCAGTTTTAAAGGGAATCCATTCGCACTTATAATCCAGTGGTCAAATATTATACTGATGGATTTAACTCTCCGGTGCCATTTGCCTTGATTTCTACTCGCGATCATGCTACTTTATTGCTTGCTGCCCGGGTGAGAGGGGTCGTGCGTGGGTGAAGGTGATGGGTGGGGGTGGGGGCGGGGTAAAGGATAATTCGTTGAGAAGGAGTCTCGTGTTCCCAGCAGGAGCAACTTGTTCAAATCCACACATGCACCACCTCGGTCATGCCTTCACTCGTATGACAGTCGAATTTTATGCCCATGTTTCACGTTTTTCCGGTCGGAACAGTTTTAAGGTAGTCCGAGCTAGATAGTTCCCTAATAATAATAGAGAGCATATTCGAATTATACGTTTTAAATTCACTAGCTGTAGGACAAATAAATTAAATATCGCTCTATTTATGATTCAATAGTATAGTTTTATATGACAGAAATTGTAAGTAATGAAATGAAAATATATAAATAAGTCTTTAACTTGACTCATTTTTTCGCGTGGTACGTTTGAAACTCCTTTAAAACGGAAGGTTTTTTGTGATACCCAAGAACCGAATGCGGTGACAACATGATTAATTTTCAAATATATTTGAGAAAACATACAAACTACACACTGTTATTTTTTTGACGACATCTAAGTGCTAGAAATACCTACCTCATTTTGTAAATAATATCTCTCTGGAGTGGAAACACGTACCATTTCCCATGTAAAAGGACTGGTATTTTGTGCCAAATATCTCGGAAAGTAATGAGACAAGGGGTAAAATTTTTGGTTCCATTGGATAGGTGAGATATTTTTCTTTAAAATGAGACCAAAATCATTGATTTCTAAGTAAAATGATATTTCGCTCGGACTACCTTAATCCATCGAGTGGGAATCGCGCGTTCTCCACGCTGCAAATTTCGCTCGTTAAAAGAGCAGGTGTACAAATCCCAATCCCCCATAAACATACTCCCACCAGCCTGGATTTCTGACATCCATATGTATTCATGTTTCATTTAATTGACGGGTTTTAGCAGTATTTGCGGGCTATCTGGCCCATGTATTTTTAAGTTTCTTCTTTAACGCATATTACTCGTTATTGATTTATTCTCTCCGGATATGCTTAAAACGCTGAGCAAACTTAGACAAGTAGGTGGGCGAAAAAGGCACGCAATAAGATGGGCAGAATTGCCATTAGCTACAGTCATTTGATCATGTATACGATCCCCTTGGCATCCTTTGTTAATTTCAATCGTCTTTCGATTAAAAACTTCCCTTGAAATGTGGCCTTCCCCTAGGAATTTAACTGCGCCTGGCATTTGGGCGGTGTTAGGTCGAAGTTTATCCTTCCCCTTGATCCTAGACGGAGAAGTCTTTGATACTGTCACAAGGAAGTATAGCCGTTTTGATTTACCCTCCGACTAACAAATGGGATTTCATATCCTAACAACCTTACATCCATCCAAAGCAGGAAATTATGTAGAACATCTAAAAAGGAAATGGCGCAAAAACTATGGAAACTGTGAAAATGAGAGAATTTTGCGTATCTAAAAATGCATTGGAATGCGTTCGAAAAGTTCGAATTGGACGTTGAAGGAGGATTTTCTTGAAGTAGGAACTCAGAAAGGCTTAATTAACTCACGAGTCACGGGAAATTCGTATGAGACAACTCTGATGAACCAACAAATGACGAGTGAAAGACGAAATCTTCGCGTCGCCGAGGAAGAGGACTCGATGGTACATTTTTATCTCCGGAGAACAATTCCTTGGCTGTGACGTGGTTGTGTTTCGTCACTCGTCGGAGGCCCAAAAGTGTGGCCGCTCCAGACGTCACTGACTACCAAGGTGGAGCCACATGGAGTGTAGCAGTCCTAAAATTCGTTAACTTTTTCCGCAAGCGATCTAAATTACTTGAAAAACATGACTTCTGCCGACAAATTAAAAAAATCAGCTGCACGCCGTAAATCTTCGCTTTTCTTTCTCCAACCATATCCTTTCCGTCACCCACGCAGAACCCACTTACATTCACCAGAAGCCGAGATCGTGCAAAAATCTGCCGGGTTAATCCAAAGAAATGACGGTCTAAGCACAGGAATCATTTATTTAAAATATTTACACATTGAATTACGTCACTCGGCGCGCCTCCAAGCGGAAAAAAGTGACTGCATATTTTTTTCCTCATCCTCATAAATTATGCTTCAGCTCGGCTGCGAAGTGAACGCATAAATAACTCCTCTCTTTTTTTGCGTTGCGTGTGTGCGTGAGTGTTTTTTTTCGTGTGCCTGAATGTGTGCGCTCGTGGTCGCGAGTTGAGAGGAGGGAGTAGGAATAGGGAGGAGGAATAGGGAGGACACACACAGGCTGAGGGAGGAGGGAGGAAGCAAAGGGAATGAAAGGGAGTGAAGAGGGCAGGAGGGAGGGAGAGGGAGGAAGCAAAGGGAGTCTGCACGCACGTGTGGAATATTCGCCGTGTCCTATTTTGGGTTTCGTTCTCCCGAAGAAAATCTCACCCCCTCCCCGCAGTCGGAAAGTTAACGAAAAAATTCGTCCGGACTAATTCTGTCGCGCTACTCATCCGTCATCCCTTTCAAGAGGGTCGAGTTCGAAACTTGTCGGAATGATAACGAACTCTAAACTGAGGAATCTCGAGGTACATCAGCGAACGGTTGGAGATTCTGGTGAGTTTTACCATTGAGTAAGTACATATAGAGTGGCAAAGAGATGGGAAGATTCGGATGAGTTTTTAAATAATACTTTGGCCGATAGATGGAATAGGCGTATCAAAGTTGCACAAGCACGACAAATGAGCTTTGGCACACGGCCACTTCATTTAGTGTCGCATAACTCACATGATGTCCTTATGATGACTTCGGTGTCTAGATATTTACTAATCGACACATAGCATTGGAAAAAATATTATTGAGCCGTCGAGACCAAATTAAACATGTATTTTACTGTGCCTTCAATGAGCATCGTCTATAATGAATCGAATTCACGTCAATATGATAAGACACGCGATTACCAAACACGGAGTCAAGTGTTTACCGATGTATCATAGCAACGACAAAACAATTGATACTCGATAAAAAGCACACAAGAGCCATGGTAAAACCACCTCTGTATGTTGATGCAAAATCACCGAGTACCACTAGCGCCTCCGTGTGGCCTTCTCCGTAAGCCAAAATTCCTCCTCCCCTAAGGTGGTGTCACCTGAAGAATTCTTCCCAAAGCTCTCAAAAATTTATGTCCAATTTTTAGCACTGCTTACTCTATACTAATCTATACTCTATGCTACTCTATACTTTATAATACTCTATGCTCTATACTACTCTATACTCATTGTATACTTAATCTATGGTTTTAACCCTCCGGATATGAGCTTTTATGCCTGATATTTTGTTATTTGTGTCCCTTATCGCCATATTCGTCTCCATCGAGAATATTACTGCGAGAAAAACTCGATCGTTGGGGGTGATATGAATTTTTTGCGAGTGGTTATAATGACGCCAAAATCAGAAGCACTTCGCGGTTGTATCCCGTGTTTCCTGAGTGACCCGTTTACGGTTTATCTCGAACGGTTCAAACGCATCACTCCCGGTCTCTCAAAACACTTCCAACTCCCGACGCCTCCCTCGTTCGTCTTTTGTTCTTGACTCTCGTATCCACCGAGGGGGGGAGGCACTATCACCAGAAAAGGGAGTGGAGGATTAGGGTGAAAAGGCAGCGAGTGAGAGCAGGTATGAGTGCAAATTTACTTTTCATTTATGTTCCGTTCTTGAGGTCGACGCTTGGCTCGTTGAAAATATAATCCGTTTACACTGCTCAAGATTTGGTGATTTAAGTCGCATGTACAGATTTAGAAGGCAAGAACAGATGCACACATTTGCCTCTCAGTGAAAAAATCTCTACTGTGAGCGTACTGTAAATGAGGCAAAACTGTATTTAACTAAAAATTTTATGTAGTTTCAGCCCTCTTAACTGTACTGTCCTGTAGTGTGGTGGTAGAATTATTAAGGGGTATGTGTACTGGAAGTATACTGTGGACTCTATTATGCGAGTTGGCTAAGGGCCCTTTACTCGGGCTGATCTACCAGTTAGCAACTTCTCTGTCATGGCTGTGCACTCAAAAAACTGTACTGTGTTGTTTCATTTTGAGTACAGTCATGAGGGTATTTTCAGTCCAGTTACTGAGCACAGTTGAAGCAAAGATCTACATAAGTTACATCACAAATTTTTTCTCTAAATTCACACGCCTCATTCTCTCATTCACCGAGCCCAAGTCTGTTTTCTGAACTCACCTCTTCCCTCCTTTCTGAATTCCCGCCTCTCGAACACCCAATCCCGAATGTAAGCTGGAGGGCGAGCGCCACTGACTGACTGTTCCGTCCCGGGGGAGACCAACAGCGTTCCTGGGGCGGGCGGGGGAGGGAAGAGAAGCCGCGATTTATGCCCCGCCGTGCGAAATGGACGTGAATTTGCATTTAACAGGTGCGTCGCCTCTTCACTCTCCCCTTGTTTTCCGCATTAATTGTCGCGCAGTAAGAGGGGCTGCCGAAAGAATAAATAAAGTCGGGAAAGTTCCCAACTTCCCCAACTCCAAAATACTTCGTTTCCCTTAAAAGGAAAAATTCGGACACTTTCCTCCGTTCATGAAAAGTTCAAGGGTCGCAAAGTATTCAAAAGGTATACCTCTATTTTCTAAGAACGGGTAAGAAGAAAGTTATAAGTATCAGAATAAATAAGAAAGGGTTCGGGAGCGGACACTTATATTACTCTCCACGACCTTATTCACGTTATCTTAAATTTCCTTTTCCGCAAGGCGCGAAGTGTTTCCCAGAGTTTATTAATTTGATTTTTTAAATAAGCAACAGTAATGCGCAGAGGATAGTAAATAAGCATTGGGTTATATTATTTATTGCGCAGAAAATGACAGTTATCCATTGAATCCAGGGATGGTACGCTAATAATGACGTAAGGGTTGTAAATCGTCGGATTTATGTCTTATTGAAATTTTATTGTGAAAATTCTCGCCCTTTAGTTGCGGGCAGAATTATCCTTATCTTTCAGCTGATGGGGACCTAATCCATCGATCTTCACGGAATAAAAAACTATGTGCAAGGTTTCTTATCCCTCCCAATGCATGTTGAAAAGTTTTTTCTTGAATTTATAAAAATTTTTCTCAAATTTCATGCATATTTTGTACACAAAGTGCTTCATTAAACTTATGATGTTGCTTAGTCTGACATAAAAGGTGAATACATTTTTGGTAATACGGAGTACAATATTTGTTTCCCCCTTTATTAAATTTAGCCATTCACATGAAAATAATTTTTAAAAATTTCACTCCGTTAACAAAAATATCATTGAGAAATTTCAGTTTTCATATCTTTTCATTTACATTTTATTTTTTCATAACTTTTTAACATTTCTTATTTTGATGGTTTTATTTTCTACATTTTTTATCATAAACTTGTTAATTTTAACTTATAAAATGAAGGTGATCATAAATATTTATCAAAATAGACAATGTCGAAGATTTGTTGGTTTAGCTAAATAAGTCGTGCAATTACATACGGACGCCCACTACATGGAGCTCATACGGCAGAGAATTTTTCTGACTATTGAATCTTTTTTAAAGGCATAATTTAATGCGTTGAAATATATTCAACAATTAGAACATTTAAAATTAATATTCATTTACCCACTCGCTGGCGTACCCGGCTTCGCTCAGGGAGTTGATATGAGATTGTGTGGTAGTTGGAACAAAAGGATAAACTTTAAAACATAAGAGGTAAAAAAATTTTCCTGAAAACATATTCTAACTATTTACAATACTTGTTTATAAAAAAAAAATTTCATTTCGTTACCCGGGGTATATATGTACAAATTTTTCGAATTTCCTACTCGAGAGCAAGCTAAGTATAATTGACCGTGAGAGAAGCAGGAGTCTTTGAGGTTGATGCCGCAATGTTTTCAAGTTTGTCCTTGCGCTCTGTTAATTGTAAAACTGTAGGCTAATTTGATTGGAAATCGCAGTCTTTTAAATTGGAATGGCAGTTAAGTAGAGATCAGCGGTATTCTGGGGATAAATACTGTGTGTCCTTTGTCCTTTCCAGTCATAAGTTCGGCTTCGATGATGTTATTCGATAGCTGTTTGACGATCATCCTTGTTCCATTACATAGTTTTGGTGAGTTGAGATTTCTGAGAAGTATGATTGGAGATCCAATTTTCAGTCGAAGACAGTGTAATGGCATTCCTGATACTTGCAATGAGTTTAGTAATTCTATAGAGAAGTTGACACTTTCTTCGACGTTTACCATCGTGTCGATCGATTTGCATATTCTCTCTTCACCGGGAATTTTCTTTAGAATATTACAGTTGATATCGTCGAAAATATTAGTTTTAGTTGCCAAAATTGCCCTTTGAAATAGCCACTCCGGATTATTGGTATAGTTGTGAACAATGTTTGGATAAATTTGGTCGATGAGTTCGTTTTCAGTAGTGGCTATGTTGCAGAAATCATTCTCGAGTTCAATGTCTGGTCGTCTGGTCAGTAGGATACGTGCCTTCGCCTATTTGTAAAAGTTTTTGAGCAAAATGTGCTGTTGTTTTGTCTTTCGATAGTTCAACTCTCATATTTTCTGTTAGTTGCAGTATTTGTATGTGTGGACAGAGATGTGATTTTTATAAACATGCATTGATCTTGTCAACTTTTTATTAACAAATGCATTATGTACACTTTACACACTTTATTTTTTATTTATATTCAGTCACTGTATCACTTTGACTACTCACACTTCACTGTTTGTTTTTATTCACTCACTGCACTACTTTGGAATTTTCACTTTTTTTTTGGTTCTTCCCTTTTTCAATGATAAGAAACTGACGTTCGAACCCACGACGGATCTTGCTTTATATACCCCTACCAATGGGTAGCCCCACCCATACCAAAAAGGCTTCGAATGGTCCACAATGTTCCAGAACATTCCACAACATTCGAGAGTGTTCTGGAATGTTCCACAATGATCTGGGATGTTTTGGGATGTTCCCGAACGTTCCAGACTATTCCCGAACATTCCAGAACATCCCGAAACATTCTGGAATGTTGCGGAATGCTCTCGAATACTCTCGAATGTTCTGGACTGTTCTATAAATTTCTCGAGGGCGAAACTTCCAGCCCTTATATCTTCATAAGTATGCCCTTCAGGTAAAAACGGGGACCTTCTTCATAGATGGGGGATAGAGGGCTACCACAACATATAACTCCCTTGATCGTATACAGGGACTCGTTTTTGAGTTTTAGCATCACGCACATTGTACACTTACTATTATAATATATATTCATTACGCTAATGATCAAATGCACTATCACAAACTTTCTCTCTCAAAATCAATTTCATGCATAGATAAAACATATATTTTTCGTGAAATAAGAGATGGATATAAGATAGAAAATATTGGTTGATTATTCAATAAAAAAATAAACAAATCGTCCCCCTTCTCTGTCCTTCTGCAATGCATACGACATATCTCTTTATACCGTTTCCTCCCTACCTATTGGTGAGTTATACTCGGGGAAATGTCGTCCAATTAGTCTCCCAAGGGTTTATACACTTCATTTTCTTTCCCTAATTTGCACTTCACCGTCAGCGGTGGATTCACTGTATTTCAACAACAGATCCTCAATGAAAGTTATCCGACATTCAAATTCCGATTAGTCACCACCTTTTTTTCTGTATTATAAATAAGTTGAACACTATAACATCTAACGTGTGCCTAAAGATCTTTCGGTATTATTTTTTCATTCTTTTTTGCGTGGTGCTGTAAGTTTCAATACATTAATCGGAAAAATTCACTCCTCGCATTCCCACATCATTATAACCGACGCACGCCTGATATTTTCTCTTCATTCCTTTTCCCCTCCTTCGAGCATTTACCATAGTGTCATCATGTATCACACTCAATATGCACGCATCTCCTTTTTCCCACCATTTGATCATCATTAGTTTCCCACTATTGGCTGCAACTACTTCCCCTTTTTAACTTTTTCCGATGAACATTTTTCGGGACATTTTTCCTATTCTTTTACACAGTTCCAATTGAATCGGTCTGAAATGTTGCTAATTAGTTTTCCTCCCTGTGTACATTAGTAACTTCCACACATACCCAGTTTTTGAGGTGCACATTTCTAACGATTGCATCTCAAATCTTGAACACTTGTTTGGTATGTAAACCATCCACCCAAGGTGGTCTTTCCACGGCAAAGGCTTTCATTTACTAACAGCAGTCTATCATGGGTGTCTCCTTCCCAAAATTTGTTCGTCGATTGGCCCATGATGGGTTTATCGTTTAAAGTTTTGGCGCAATTGATTTTCTGCCTGATATTCCTTATAGTTTGAATAGTGTACAAACTTGAGCAGCAAAAAAATTTGCTTCTTGGTTATCATTTCATACAATACAGAAGTTGCCAGTAATCTAATGTGAGAAAAATATTGGCCTAATTTTAGCTTTTTCAGTATTCCCTGTAATGGAGGATGCCAAAAAATAATTTTAAATCCTCTTTATCAGTTTAAATCCAGTACACTTCCCGATTACTTCTTTTAATCAGTCGCCTCCCACTTTTTCTTGTATTTGTTGATTGCCAAACATATTAGTTTGACTTGAAATTATGTAACCAATATTGTCATCAAATAATTCTCGTAAAAAGCGGTTGAAAATATCAATCGGTTTCCGCATATGCAAAAATTAATGACTCAGGCAAAGAGTGTACTTTGTCTGAAATAGTGGCCGTGGTCCACCAGTCCACCGTTCACTCTGAAACAGGCGCCACCAGCTGCAAATATCCTTCATCGCTGCCCTCCTCCTCCGATTCACTGCTAGAAGATTCTAGCAGCTACACCGCCTTCCTTCTGATAAATGGATCTACTGTACTTGGACCAGCAACTCCTTCAACAGACACCAAAATCTCTTCCTCGCTCTCTGCACTACCTTCACTTTCACCTCTAAGATCTAACATTTCTGCTATACCAGCCTTTCTGTCAACAGTTTTTTCGCCAAAATCATTAACTTTTTCACCAAAAAACAATGAATATCTTTCCACGACTAATCTCTCGTGTCTCCTTACTGCTAGAAATGGATAGAAACTGGCTTAAAATGCGAAAATTCTGAAGAAATAGGGGAAAGCTCAAATGTTTAAGTCTGCTGGCCTCCCACACGCGGAGGAATTTAGTGCAGTAGAGGGTCTGTACCCAGTAGTGACGGGACAATTCTAACTTCAAGGTGATACACCTATCCCTTACGCCCCCTTTCCTCAGTAAGAAAGAACGCATGAATGACAGTGGAACACACTGGTGTTCGAGAAGAATCAGACACCCTCCGCTATGAAGGACAATGATACGCAAAGGAACTACCGGCACAGATCCAAAAAAATTAACAAAATACAAAGAAAAGCAGCACCTTTCGTTAAAAACTGCTACGAACGAACATATAGTGTAACACAACTGTTAGAGGGATTAAGGTGGGAGCTCCTAGACACTCGGAGGCTAACGCTAGGCTTAGGCTGCTTGAGATATTCAGAACTGGTGTGTTTCAGAGCGACACAGAGAATTACCATGACGCCTCACTAAAATTTCTATGTCTGACAGATGCGACAAAATAAGAGAGATACATTGCCGAGCAGATAGGTAAAAAAATCTCGTTCTTTCCGCGCACAATAAGCGACCACAATAGAAACTGAGCACCTCCAAATACACCCTCATAGGACATGTCACCATTTCACCTCCAAAAATTTTGCGTCCTTACACGGCTGGTGACCTACCACCCCCTGCCACACGCCCATACGGCGGCTCGCGGGGTAGTATGTACCTACATGTAGATCCCGGTCTTTATTGAAAGCATGAGAAAAGGGAAGCAATTGGAATGTATTCCCTTAGTATGTGAATGTACATGGGCCAGCTCCTTTGTGAGATGCCCTTCCGCTTGAGAGTCGAGCGAGAGCGGAGAGAGAGAGAGTGAACCGGGATGAAAGGATAGCGGTGCTTTAAGGGTGATCTACTCTTCTTCGACCCTCGAAGTGCCGGTAAAAACCGATTTCGCTTTCCAAGTAGAATGTTTTGGGCCCTTCTTCATAAAAATTATTCATGGGTAGAAGATGGTTATCTTCCCACAATACACCACGATCGAGTATTTTATATTCATTTCCAAGTATGCTTTCTGTATTCGGTGTACCATAACAAAATATCAAAACATATGACAGTAAACACTGAGCGATAAAAGACGTATGTGATGGTTATTATCATCGCTTCACTGGGTGTAGACAAAGCTCATTTACGTCGCGATGAGTCCAAAAACGCAGAAAAACTGAAAAATTCATTTTTCCTTGAGGGAATTCGAAAAGTGTGTGCTCGTTCAATTTTACACCAGGATGTATTAAAAATATTAAAACACGAGGTTGGAACATATAAAAGTGTTATAATTAATAAGTCAGCTAATATTAGTGCCGAAAAATACCATTATTTAATGTTTTGAACCGAGGCCGTATTAAATGAAAAAAGGATAAGAAAAAACAATATTTTTAACTTTTATTGAAGTACCTAAGGATATAAACCTGTAATAATGATAAGAATTATAAGTTATCAAACAGCTTAACTAATACACTGTTTGTGAAATACAATAGACAAAAAATCCAGGCGTAAATGCTGCAAAAAATGATCAAAGTGTTGTAAAACACTCAAAAAAGAAGCTCAGGAGAAACCACCCACGAAAACTTATAACCAGCAGAGAAATGACGCTAAGAGAGGGGTGCGAATGCAAAATATGATGTGCGGCTGGAACCACTAAGTGTGCAGTAAATGCAAAAAGAATTACAGAGAACGACTGAAGTCGCCTTCCCCGCACGGAACAAGAGAAGAATAGAGCGCGCGACTGTAGTCGCGCTCCCCGCCTGCGGAGCGATTCCCGCCAGCGACTACAGTCGCTTATCCCAGTTAAGGGGTTACAGGAGGGGCATATTCTCCTAAAGAAGCTTGTAACATCAAATTTAATATCTTATAAGCAAACAGTGGACGAATTGAAAAGATTTGATTGACCATAAATATCGATTAAGATTTGAGCTTTAACTTCACGGAGCAGCGAATGACGCACTCAAACTTATTTTCGTTCGTTTTATTCCTTATTATCCGGTGTAAGACGAGGGTCAAACCACAAATCAATGGACAAAGAAATGCGATATATGCCTGAGATCCTCACAGCTTAGACACAGGTGCACTACTAAGGAGTAAGAAAATAGACAGAAATGGGCAGTGAGGCGTTAAATTATATATTAATTTATTCAGGACCCGAAAATTGATTAGATTTTGCATAGACTTTGGCTTTACCTGGTGATGTAAGGCCTCATCAAAATGAGTGACGTATTTCATGGAATCCGCTCTCTGTAATCACTGTAGACTCACAATGTACATGGCATTCTGGAAATGGGTGATAAAAAACACATATCACCAAAACCAAAGCTTAAATTTAATAGAATTTGACTGATTGATTAATGATAATAATTAAGTTAATAACAGACAAAGACACCTCCATATCACTAAATGCGCTATTTTTGCAAATATCTAACTGTAATAAATATAGGGGCTAAACACCTAGTTCGCAGAAAAGTTAATCCCAGCGTCTTCCCGACCGAGAAATTCAATATTCTATGACATTCTATTACAAAATCACTCGCGCATATCTCGCTGTGACCTAAGAACCACATTTTTGTGAATAATGAGCAAAAAATGCGGTATATGTAGCGTGGTGCATGGCAATGGTCCCCGTTTTCTGCTATGCAAGAGGCTTTTGCGAGGCAACAAATTGTCGTACTCTCGTTCAGCATTAGATGTCGTACTCCTCGACCTATCCTTACACATAATATTTCTGCATTCACGGCCTGGATATTTGGAAGACAACTTATACTGAATTCATAGCGGATATCAAGTCAATTTTATTCTGCCAGCGAGGCAATGGTGGTCGACAGATCTGATATATTGAATCAGTACGGTAAGAAATGGATTACCGAGGCTTATTAAAAAGGAAAATCACTGCGCATGGCGGGAACAGTTTAGTAATGCTTCTTGGATATGCAAATCAATTACAATCAAGACATATTATTCTTATGCTCATAATTTATGTGAAATCCATAGTAACTTTTTTCACTCTATTAATAGCGTATTTAATACACTCTAATTTTTGTGAAAAATAGGAGTAATACGAGATAGGTTTCAATAATTCAATACAAATCAGGATAATTCTTAAGTTAAATTAATTAGCCACACCCATGATTGCAATGTTTAACTAAATGGCTTGAAATATTGCTCAAATTTGTAAACTAGCGATTAGTAGTGTTCAGGAGAGCCAAGAAGTTAGTATGAAGGTATAAAAGCCGTTTCCATCAAGTCAACTGGCAGAACATTCAAATCAATGTCCTTTCTGACTGATGCACCGCTCCCAGTGGTCCATCCGGTTAAGACAACTTAAACTAAAATTCATATGGGATTGCAAGTCAATTCACCCGGAGCTCCGGTTTCGGGACTATTTACCGGAAGGTTTGAAATGATGTCATATATTGCCCAAATGCTAGGCTGCATCATCTAGAGATGCTAATTATGTCGTTGCCTTCCATATCGCAGTACTCCGGCCGATTCCGTGAACTTCGCTCTCGCCGTGAAGCTGTGGCTGTTGGTGCCGGTCTGATCTCTTCTTGATCTGCGCCTTCAATGTCTTCTGCTAAGACTGGTGCCTCACAGTTGTGGGGTCAGTTCGGGTCGCATGTAAGTTTCCACCACTAAGGAGAATTTTTTTCCGTCACTTGGTCCCAACCGTGCGACCCTTGAAAAGGGAGTCGAGTACGCTGCTCGACTCTGCCACCCGGCCCCATTCAAATTAAACCGAACGTATTCTAAAATGTGTTTATTTTCGACTGATAGACAGACTTTAATCTCTTGCAATATTCATATAATTACTAAACATCACATTGTATCATTACTACTTAATGGTATTAACCCGTGAAAATGACGCAACGACCACGGGTTGCAATCCCGCAATTCCGGGATCATGTTGACACAGGTTCCGGAATTCCGGAATTGACATTCTTGTCTTCTTCTGGTTGACAGTGCTACTTCAAATTAGTTTGTATGGCAGGTAGTGTTTCTGAGTCAGTCTGATTTAATGGAATAGCATTTATTTTACGTGATAGTACTATAGTTTGGAAGGTGAAAGATTTTCTACATCGTCATTAATTGAATGCAATGAAACATGACAAAATTTAGCTTTGTTTACTCAAATGAACAAAGTCCTCTTTGCCATGCTACCTGCAGCATCAAATACCATTGAAAATCATCCTCTTAGAAACAATTAATTACTCTTGCACAATTGCACTTAAAGAAGTATTAAAACTTTTGCTGGATGGTACAATTTTCGTAGAGGTGGACGGACGTAGATCCATTTTTGATTTTTTTATAGATGTTATTAGATATTATACCCAGTAGTAACGTATCAGAGAGGATATTCCAAATAGTGCGAATGTATGTAAGGGATAAAGACCGAGAATAAGCGTTGAAACTGTTGAAGTGCCCGCTTAGCTTTTTAAGTGTGTTTTCATAATTTCTTGATGGAGGACCATGTAATCTTAAGGTATCTTTTTTGTATGCAAAACATTTCATTCATTGAGATGATAAATGTATGCCACTCATTTGTACGCCCTAAATATAATTCAGGTTTTACCAAGAGAAAATATTATTTTTTTATATTACGTGATCATCACGTCTATGTGACACTAATCTACAGCCGCTTTGGCGCAGTAGTTAAAACTATTGGTTACAATTGATAAATGATTTTTTTTAATTCTCCGTAACACATGACTTTTTGTCAATCCCAGGATAAAAACCATTGTTCCCTGTAATGTATGCTTCAAAAGTGCGCGCAAAAAACTCATAGGCTGTTTCTGGCCATAGTCGAATGTGGGAATGAGAGGAGAGAGATACAATTCCCGTTTCCGAATAATAATCTAGTTTTGATATCAGCACGATGAAAATGGCAGCTTTGTACAAATCAAAGTAATAACTAGTCTTTTTCATGAATGTTTCTACCATAGATTCTCAATGATTGAGAGACTTCATTGACTTTACATAAAGCATATGTCAAACTACAAAATTACTTACGAAATAGCTGCTAAAAATGTGCTTAATGTCAACTGCTGTGGGTCTAATAATTTCAAAATTGAAGTTGATTCTCTCTCTTTGCATTAAAATACTTTACATTATCTTCATTTTAAGGTTTATTCCCTTCTTACAGTGGAAATTTCTTCGGAAAGTTTGGACTTTCCGTATTTTACCTCCTCAATTTATCTTCTCTTACCCATATTTTATAAAAGAATTGATAAAAGAATTACTTTAAGCAGCAAATTTTACGATAAATGCAATAAAGGCTGATAACATTGAACTTTAGGAATATAGTTCCTGTGAAGTAAAATAAGTCCTCCACCGACTAGCTCCTCAATCAAATAGGAGATTTTTCTCATACAAAGAAATTTAGCGAAATGAAAATACCAATACAGTTTTTCCATAGAGTTTTGATCTGCCAACAAAGGAATTTGTGTGCGCTCCAAATACTACAACTTCACTGCAACCAGAAAAAAAGAAGTGTACCTCAATTGACCCGTTTCCCAAAGCTCCAAGTCCATAATCAACACGCCTCGAATGCAGGCTCTCGATTTTTGGCGACCCATAATGACTACTTCGTAGTTTCGGCGGTCAAAGCTTTTGGTATTTTTTAAATGCATAAGATGAAATAGCAATTGCATTTACAGGGAATGGAGGCGCAGCGCGGGGAAACGACCGCAGGATATGACAACACAGACACACGGAGCGGGTATTTCTGGCACGATTGGCTAGATCCACAATAGCCGCCAATGGAAGGGAAACTGAGAAGAGCGTGCTTCGCACAAATATTCAGTTCGATTCGAGAGCTCGGAGATTAACAAACTGTTCGTGGAAGCTATTTACAAACCTAACAACCGCGAGTGTCATGAAAGTGCTACGGTGTTGGCATATTATTACATTCATTGATTTGAATGGCTTCTGTCGCTCATGACTATCGAATGATCAATTTATTAATTGCAACATTAAATGCCTTAAATTGTACCAATGATCGTTGAAACCATTACACACTCATAATGAAGGTAGAGGGATTCAAACCAATGAATCAATTTTTAAGTTTAACTATTGTATGCACTCATGTAGAATGTATTTCGCATTTTTACAGGCGTAGAAATGGAAATTTTTATAGAGATTTTACCAACCGCAC
The DNA here is from genome assembly GCA_963169105.1 of Ceriagrion tenellum. Taxonomy (NCBI): domain Eukaryota; kingdom Metazoa; phylum Arthropoda; class Insecta; order Odonata; family Coenagrionidae; genus Ceriagrion; species Ceriagrion tenellum. Next base: position 114,036,207 of record OY720644.1, on the reverse strand, counting down.
GGCTAAAAAATTGTTCGCATTTCAAAAGATAACAAAATGGGCTCAGATAATAATTATTTGTCGTTGTTCATCCATCCTTTCATTTCCACTTTTTTATTATTTGCCTGTTTAAAACTTTCTAAAATTAATGCTAGAGGATAGCCTTGCGAAATGTAATGATGAGGTATATGTGAAAAGCAGACAAAAAATTGGCATACACAATAAATGAAATACATAAAAAATAAAGTAAGCAATCGAATATTTTCCAAACATTTTCACTAAAAGTTCGCCTAACTCTTTCGTAAAACCAAAACTGCATCGGCAAATTATCCCAACGTCAATCAAGTTCAGCAACCCTTTGATTGGGAGATAATTATTAGTAATAAAATTTATTACTGGAATTCGTCTATCGATGAAATAATTAACAACTAGCAAATATAATGTTCTTGAACTTTTTCCAATTCATCACATAATGAATGCGAGTTAAGTACGATTAATTATAAATGAAGATATTTGCGCAGTTATAAAACAGCGATCATTTACGTGTTGTACAACGTATAATACAAATTATTCTTGATGCTCAACTCAATGATGGAGTCGCGAGTCTTCCCTCTTCAGTTCCCTCAGATTCAACGACACTCTCGAAGGGAATATCAAAGTATCACATCACCCTGGACGCATTTGTCCCTATCAATAAAGCAATATTTACTGTAGCCCTTGATAACCGAAAATTCGACAATCTAGAAACGGAGATGTAAACGACGGACATAATGTTTCACCTAGCCTATTTTAACCTTTAATATAATTTCTCTACGCTGAAATGTGGCCGTAATGCTGTATAATCTGCAACCGACAATTTAAAATTCACGACCTTATTTGGACCATTCGCTAAACCCCTCGCAAGACCAGTCTCGTACTCGTCTTCACTTGGCGCGTTTCTGACGCCGCCGCGCCGAACGATGGAAGTTGCCCAGCAGAGGCACATCCAAAGAAAGGAATCGACAAAGATGGAGTAGATTCCCACCCAATGCCCCAAATTATCGTTCCGACAACGGAGAAGTGACTTTGGAGAGCAAATCCCACCCCGACCCCACCTCTCCTCAGCTTTTGCTCATCCGATTATTTTCGCCTTTATTCCCACCGAGAGTAAGGAGGACCAATCACAGGCTCGTCTCCCACCGCCCCACCCCCTCCCTCTCCTTCCCCACACAACTCTCTCTCTTTGAGTTTGTGTGTGTTTCGTGCTCCTCACACACACACACACACACAAACGTATACCTATGTATATTTGAACATATGTACGCCCTCCCCTTTCTTCCCCTTCCCACTCTGAGCTGTTTCCTGTCCCTTCAACACATTTTACCCCTCAATAAATCCATTCAAGGCGTCCTTTTGTCTCCTCCTGTATTCACACAACCCCTGTCTTCGCCCCCAAACTCCACGTCTTTCGATTGTCTTCCTCAGAGGGAGAAGGGGGGGGGGCGTACCCTGCCCTCCCTCTCGCCTTTCATTCTCCCCCCCCCCTCCCCCACAGTGGCCTTTTATTGCTTTGGCATTTGTTCTTATTAATCCATCGATTCTGATCGGAGTGCTGTAATGCCTGATTCTGTCGTCGCTTTGCTCGGTGCCGCCCCAACCCACCCCCATCAAAACAACTTCCCTTCCACCTCTCATTTCCCTCTCCCTCCCTCACTCCACCCCCTCCCTCCATCTCATTCAAAGCGTTCCTGGCCGCGTTCGAATCCTTCTATTTGCGCTCGAGCGATGGAGGGAAAAATGTGTGCCTCCAAATCAAAACTTTTGGGATTCATTTGGGCTGAGAATATGCTGCGTCATTATGTTCGGCATTACGGATGAAGGAAGGGATTTTGTAGCTCGTGTCAGTTAGTGAGCCTACTTTCATGAATTCTGACGCAAAATATTAGTTTTTTCGACAATAAAAGATTTTTTTCCGGTGGAGTTCGAACGCTAAATTAAATATATTTCCAATTATATACATACATCATTGTATCTGTCTTTCAATGATGGGGTAAACATCCCCGCTCGATTAATACGGATGAGTCTTGAGGAATGTGGAGTAGTATAATACACATATTTGCATAAGTAAGCATTCAGTAATATGTTAGAAGTTACATGAAAAGTTAAACAAATTAAAAAACACCGTAAAACATAGCAAAGTTTACTTTATTTTTGTTTAGTCATAAACATATATCTTTGTATTGGTTTCTTAGCTCTTTCTTTCAGAAATATGAAAACATTTCACTGCAATAATAAGATGTGCATAAACCACTGATCAGCGTCGCAGATACGGCTATCCGATGTGTGTGTGTCTGTGCCTCGACTGTAGAATGCTTATTTGGCTATAATTCGTTCAGTTTCTAACATAACGATTCTAACGATTATTCTAATAGCATAAATATTTATGTTCCTTGTACTTTTTCTTTTATCTGAATGTTTTTCTCATTCAATTTTTTTTACTACTTAGGGTATGGTAATTTTTATCTCATTCTTATGTACAAGAGCATAACATAACTGAGCGTAAAATTTTGAAATTATCCTCGAGGGATGTTGATGCTGCTATACAGCTTTCTTGATGTGATGGCCTATGTTAGGAATTTTTCGTAGAACCTACAAGGAATAAAGGCAACAATGGCGAATCAAAAAGTAAAAACTACATATACTCTGTTCATCTTACAATATATTGGTACAAGGTAACCCGTTGAGTGATTAAATTTACCACTTGAAAAAAACGGACAAATTAAATAAAGAAAATCCTAGTAAATCGCAATCGGTTACTTGAGGCTTGAGTTATACTTGAGTAATTTCAAAATATCGTTTAATTAAGGCACGCTCATACAACATTCGAAAATTAAACATGTCGAAATATCATTCAATATGTTACAATAGCCACTTGGCCTATCGTGTCACCTGGGAGGGCATTTTGACTATTAAGGCTTTCGTTATAAATTAACTGGTTGGAACGATATTGAGCTACCACCTTGAAAAAGAAAAAGCATTTGTAGCAAATTGCCAGGATTTGGAGTGGGATTACACAAATAAATCCTTGAACGTTCCCGATGCCCTTTGAAGCGCAAAGCATGGCGTACATGTGCGGACCTAGCCTCGTCGTGCGGTTCCCTTTATTTAAGCCGTATGATGCGAAATAACTAATTATGTGCGATTAGGGAACGAGAGGAAAATGTCTCCGAAGCCAATTGCGGCTGCCAAGGTCCGGGAGGAGAGCGAAGGGGAGGAATAAAGGCCGTGGAAGGGTCCCTTTTAGCCCTCTTGTGGAGAGGAACGCCGATGGCTCAGGGAGAGGCCTGCAGAGGGATCGCATGGGGATTATAGCAGGCGGATGCGACGAACATTTCACCAATCGCCACCAATAAGCTACTCGAAGAAATTCTTCCCTTGAATCATATTCCTGCTCCTCCTTACTCATCTCGGATATTTAAACTCTATTACGCGCGAGATTTTTTTACGTTTTTTGTACGAATTTGTAATGAACAACTACTCTGACCTATTTAAATATCTTTCTCGGGCTTCGCACCGGGTAATGTTTTCATAATCCGCCGTCGTTTCGGAAAACGACTTGTTTTCCGAAACTTTATACGAACATATATTACATTTATATACATTTATACATAAAGCCAAAACAATATTTGATAAAAGCATTTCAGCTGAATTGCAGCACCTAGAAAGGACATTTCTCCAGAATGGCTATGGGAGACAACAGTTTTTTAAAGCCTTAAGAAGATTCGGTGAAACCCAGTAGAGTGACGCAGGAGAGCTACCTAAAAAACCTGTGGCCACAGCTTTGATCCCTTATGTCTCCACTACATCGAGAAAGATTCACCGCATTCTGCATCGTTTTAACATCAAAACGATCCATCTGCCACGATCTAAATTAAGGGACCAGTTGGTTAAGGCAAAAGATCCCACCGGCTTGAAGACACCAGGGATATATCAGATTCCGTGTGAATGTGGCAAAATATATGTGGGGGAGACTGGTCAAACTATTGAAACCAGGCTTAAAGAACATCGTAGGCACTTTAGATTGGCGCAACCAGAGAAGTCGGCAGTGGCAGAACACAGCATCAACGAAGACCATGCCATTAAATGGACCGATGCAAAAATCCTTTGCCGCGCACACCGTTACTGGGACCGCATTATCAAAGAGGCCATCAAGATACGATTGCACCCGCATAATTTTAATAGAGACACCGGATTCCAACTGAGTAATACCTGGTGGCCAGTGATCAAATGTATTAAAAAGACGAGAAAATGATTCAACGGCCAGCGGAACACGTCAGCCAATCATAGGGCTCGCAACCATCATTGTTGGGGCATCAACATCTTGTTTAATTTTAGTGTTATAGTGGTCACGGCGGAAATAAAAAGTGCCTTGAAAATGGAAAACAAGTCGTTTTCCGAATCGTCGGCGGATTATGAAAACATTACCCGGTGCGAAGCCCGAGAAAGATATTTAAATACAATACACCGGGAAAATCTTAAATCATTTATTACCCTGACCTAGTTATTTCTCTTGATTAGTGGAAATGGCTCTTAAAAATAAAATGCAAGATCGTATACTCATTGTAAAATTGTAAAGAGGTCTCTTGAGATAAAAATTCTACTGAATCGCTAAACCTTATTCCTTTGAGTGACAATTTGAAATTAGATTATGCAGCGAATTTATCGCTCATTGTCGAATGTATGTGTCATTTGGCGAACGTACTTTTGAGTCTTGATATCTTTTGAATACTTAACACCTAATTTTAGAAACGTAATTATTGTCAATTGTTTTGTACTGATCTATATTGAAATCAGCAATTATGTTATTCTATTCAAAATATCTCAGATATCAATTGTCATCAAAACAGAGTTTAAGATAAGATTAAACAAAAAAAAATGAATTACGCAATAAGTGAATTGCCTAAATAGATGTGCTTTATGAGTTTACGTGTCAGAAAATGTCTACTTGAGGATCAATATAAAATACTTCTTGGTCAAAAGATTGGCAAGAAGACCATTTAACTTAGGTATTTGAGATTGCATGCTAGGCGATGGCTGAGGTTTCCGTCGCCCCATTATCTCAGCATCTCAAAATACTGCCCTTGCACGGCAGATGACATCACGAAACAAATTGATGTAAATGGGTGTTTAGCACAAACATCAGGGTGGAATTACATGACAAAGTGAAAATCTTTTGCAGTATTTAATAGTATATATAATCAATTTCAAGGTTCAAAAACTGACTCAATGACATATTTTAGAGGCAAGAGAGTGAGAAATATTATTTTACCCAATCGTATACTTCGCTCAACCAAGAAGGGAACTTTAGGTAGAGTGATAGATGTGAAAGGGCCGGAAGCTTCTGTTTGGCAACGCAAGGAGTTGCCAAGTCGTTTGAAAAGCGAGAGAAACGAGGTTGAGTCACGACATGGGGGACCAATAGCGAGAAAATAATGATATTCAATATTCCATAATAGAGATATAAGACGTTGGGTAAGATATGGACGGACAGGAAATAAACATTTCAGAATGTAAAAAAGGGGGTGGAATTTCACAGGTAAAGCACTTTCCTTTCAATTTTGGAGTAATTTGATCGGTAGTTTGTATGATTTGAATATTGACGAAGAGCCCATCAAAGATTAAAATGAATAAATTCTGTATATACAGGTGATTTATTGGTTTTGGGTAGATTTTAAAGCGGTAGTACTTCAAAATAGAGCTGTTTCTACTGTTTCATAAAATACTTGTGGGTAAAAATTATTATCATACCAAAATCTGAAGCATTGGTAATTGGAGGATTGCTTTGTAAAAATCCCATTGAGAGGATCAAGCAGCAAAAAGACCGTTAAGAGACACGTGACGTAGCATGATTCGAACAAATGTTTAATTGAATTTCAGCCATTAACATTGTGAGAATTAATGGCAAAAAGCTGGCTTTGTTACAATCGCAAATACGGCTTGGGTTAGCCGGACAGCCATTTTCAGCTCATTAACGTGCGAAGTTAAAATAAAATACTATTTTGTAGAATAAAGACGGCCAGGTTAAATTAAAGGCAGCAGCAAAGCGTAAAATGTAAAAACAAGTTCGCCACTTTCCCTAATTGGGCTGTATTTAAACGGATGAAAATGAGCTCCGGATTGAAACATCGGAGAGAGAACCTGCCGAGAAAAAGAGGTATTCTAATAGAGGAGAGACTTAATGGTGTGGAATCTTAAGTAATGACACAAAGAAAAGATTAGTGAAGATTTAGATACGAAGAATCGCGATGAATAGCCCAGGAACCTGTTTTTTTTCGAGGGAAGATGATGGGGGAGCGTTTTGGAGGCTTTTCAGAGAAGTTGCGATGGAAGCGAGAGAATGAGGATGAGACGGAGACGAGACAAAAGCTGCCTGCGTTGTGAGCGGAATGGGAGAGAACAGAAGATGAGCACGGAGGAAATTTTAAAATGGCAGAGGAAATGAACGGAGGTGATGGTCTTTGAGATGGGCGGATGCTGAGGTGGATAAGGACAATTGCAATGAATCAGTCTGGGAGAATTTAGAAAAATAGATCCGATTAAAATGGAATACGCCGATTAAAATGGATTAAAATGGAATACGTAGTGCCGAAGGTACGGAGCATAAAATATAGAGCAGTGGAGAGGAAAACGATGTTCTTGTAATATATGCTGAGTGGTGGTTCTTTGAGGGGGACTAGCTCACGAACGGTAAAACCAAACGCTATTTTTCTTATGCCTCTCAAATATATTGCAAAGAATTCGCCCAAGCATTCCCTAGTAAGAACTGTCGGACTAATTGAGTAGGCCAATTATGGGCAGGTTAGAGGATGAGCGTGTATGCTGAACATGAGATGCGCTACTGAAACAGAAAACTATGATACATGACGATCAATCACGAGAAAACTAGTCTTGATTTTTGCGCAAGCGGAGAATGGTAAGAAAAGTAAAATGGTAGAATAGGGTAAGTTGGAGTAAGTGAAACAATTTGTCTAGTTCGGGAGTACCTAGAGTGAATCGGGTCGCAGAAAAATTGACACGAGGGATAAATATGCGGGGACATGGGGCGCTTAAGCAAATGGAAGAGAATGGATTATGAGAAAATATCAGGATCAGAGATTTCCGAATCGTTTGATATGGTGTGTGGCTAGGAATGGCGCCGAAACGTGGAGGGTAAAGGAGGACGTTGATAACATTTGAGATGAGGGATTATGGATGTGAGTCCGATGGAGCGATGAGTGGAAGACCAGCATAGCAATCAAAACGCCAGGCATGGTTGGGGAAAATACAAATCAGAGGCGTCCATTTTACTGAGGAGGTAAAGTTAGCGGACGGAAAAGAATGTTTTTCGACGGCATGCTGAATTCTGCGGCTGAAGCGAGATTGCTCGTAAGGCGTAGAGTATGTATTTATGGCCTATAAAGGGTCACATTGGGTGAGGATAGGATAAAAATATGAAAAACCGAAGGCAAAGAAAAGTGGAGCGAGCATTGAAGTGTTACACTCCGGATTATTATGCTCAGCATAATTTCAATGAAATCCTACGCTGCATATAAATACGCCGAATAAAAAATGGATGTGACCCACCACAGCACCACAACAATAAAACCTTCGTTGTGGCAAGATTTTTCATTCTCCCTTGATTCATTTTGCCAAAAAGTGTGGTAATAGTCCGCTACATTATCGAAGTATCATGCATTTTTGTGTTTTTATTCTATCAAATTAAACCTTTTTCTTGGAAAATTCTGCATTGGATGACCAATATTGCCCGTAAATGTTCTTTAGTTGAAAGTGTAAATAACTGAAATGTCCCGTCAAAAAATTTGTAATCGATTGGTGAAGATACAAGGGCTGCCTAAATATACAAATGTCAAAACTAGGGTATTTTTCTCTACTCCATCGTTCATTCCCCAACAAGCAACATGATAGTGAAAAATATTTCTCGATGATCGCCCAAAAATACATTGGTAGTCGTTACAATAACCCCATAATTATGTTTTGTTCAATATTTTACATTAATATGTTCCCTCATTAATTTCCTCATAATATTAACATGTGTTCCCTTATGTGTCTGTGTTTGGTCCCTGGCGAGGAAGCAACATTCCCGTAAACCAACACGGGGGTATTCTTGGTTGAGAGGCTGTTGTTGGTCTCTGCTGTGGTATTCCCAGCATACCAACACAGTAAATTTGGTGTTTTTTGACGAAGGGTGCAAATTGTTTACGGCTTTTGGAGATTTTCTCTCTTTTATTTCATTGTCTAGCCGTAAGAAGCTAACCCCATCTTCGTGATGGCTTTCCATGTGTTCCCTCACCTATAACGCTAATCCATTACGATTATCTTTTGAAGTTCAACATTTACATAGAAAATCTCCCCACAGGTCACGTTCACTGTTCCTAGATTCAACTTTGCACTTTTCCAAGTGCCCTATCGTTAAACGTATGAATTATTTTCCATCCAATAAGCCCTTAAAAGAACATAATTAAATAATACAAGCCCTTTCCCCATTATGGGCAACCTTCATCCGAGCCCCTTCAGCAGAAGTGCAGTGCTGCCGTGTCTCCCGCTCTGCAGGATGAGAAAGTGAAAGGAAAGAGAGATGGTGCTGAGCGCAATGGCGCAGACAATAGACATGCGTATCCGCGCAAGACGCCACATGAGGACTAAATGTAGAAACCGATTGCAAATCATAGTGATTTGCTTAAACACGGACGAATGACGAACAGCGCATATGCTAATGTGAATAAGGGATTTTGTTTTCTGGAAAATCTTCAATAAATGCAGTATCCCGCATTTAAAATTCCGCGGATCTAAAGACGTGACGAATAGCTATTTCACTATAGGGGTTTCAGATTCACTGAAAAAAGTATTTATTTTGAGATTAATCATAAGTGACACATTTATACCGAGAGTTTCGATTTTGTTTCATTATTAAAATAAAATTAAACTGCCTAATACTTAGCCTGAACGTCTACCACAAACGTATCCAATAATTAGCGGAACCTATTGCAGTCTTAATTTTACTGAAATAACAGCTTTTTCGCCTTTCAGGTAACTTAGCATATTCACGCCTGGAATTAAGTGTCAAATCATGTATGGAGGGCGCTCAATTTTTTTGTGAAGGCAAAACACTCAAAATAGATTACTGTAACTCGTTTTTCAATAAGAATATATTTCATACAAACGGCAATTCTACTTGTAAATGACGTATCAAAGATACTTCTATCATAATGTCGTCATTTCTTGACCCTATTTTTTCTCCAAAATTTTCCATAATATGGCGAGGGTAGTAAATATTGAACAGGTGAGCGACAGGATACTAGTGGTGGAAATAAAAGCACGCCCTACAAATTTCGTCTTGGTCCAGGTGTGCATGCCCAAAAGCAATCATAGGTGGGAAGAGGTGGATGGGGTGTATGAACACATAGATGAGATAATCATAGACGTGCCGGGAAAGAAAAATCTAATAGTAATGGGCGACTGGAACGCAGTAGTGTGGGAAGGTGGAGATGGGTATGAAGTTGGAGGGTATGGATTGGGAACGAGAAATGATCGCAGGGAGAAGACAGTTGAACGTTGTAGAAGAATTAAATTAGTCGTTAGAATCACTTGGTTTAAACACCATCATAGGAGGAGATACTCATGGAAAATGCCGGAGACACTGAGAGATATAAAATTGACTACATCATGGTAAGGCAAAGTTTCAGGAATAGTGTGAAGAACTCGCGGAGCCATCCGGGAGGAACAAAGGGGAAAGGAAAGGGGAACAAAGGAGGGAATATCAAGAGATAGTGAAAGGGAACATAGGCGAAGCCAAGAAAATAGAAATAATAGAGGAAAAATGGGAGAATATAAAAACAGGCATTGTAAGAGCGGTCGAGAAAATATTAGGAGCAGCGGAAACTAGCAGGGTAACGAAGCAGTGGGCTACGGAAGAAATGGTTAAGACAATGTAGGAGAAAAAGAATTGGAAAAACGTCAACACCGACTTAGGTAAGGCGAAATACAAGGACTTAAATAATCAACTACAGTGAATAACCAATCGAGCGAAGGAAAATTGGTTGAGAAGGCAATGTGAGAAAATGGAGAAACTGCACTGTACTGAGAGGAAGGGGTGGACACAGGGATTATAATGCTCTGTTGATTCCCGGAATGGAGACGGCGTCGAGGAGCCGAATGCAAGCGTGTTCTATGTTTTTGGGATCAATTGGGATGGCAGTGTTGGGGAAGGAGGCTAGGATGCCCACGTTGAAACATTTGTCAAACCTAAGGTGGGGTGGGTGGGGGCATGGGTGGGGACAGGGAGCGAGGCATGTTGGGAGAAGGAGGGGTTGCAAGAGGATCTGTGGCCGTTTAAACGGAGATTGAGAGATCCGGAAGTCAATCGAGCATAGAATGCATCACAGATATTGCATAAAACAATGCACACTACATTGGGTGTGGTGCACGAGGGAGGGAGAACAAGAAGGGAGGGGGAAGGTGCGGAATCTTGGAGGGAGGGGTTTAGAAATGAGGAGGAGGGGAAGGTCATGCATCTGGGGCGACCGCAGGGTAAATGGGAGGAATGTTGGAAAAATGGGAGGATTAAGAATTAAAGAGAGGGTTAGTAGTTTTAAGGATGCTGGAAAGTTTGGGGGCGTCCGAAAGTGAGAGAGGGGCACTTGGGGAAGATTTAAGTGATAGTGATGTTGTCGGAGAAGATGGAGAAAAAGGCTTTAGAGGATACGTTTTTACGAAATGGTCACCCGGGAAGTACAGAGGGAGAGGTTGAAATTGTTGGTACTATGAGGTGAGTTTGGGTGATAAGTATGATTGAAGAATTCTTTCTCAAGGAGGGCCTTAGGTTAGCCTCGTTGGAGAAAGAATAGATGTAAGTTGGTGGGGAATGTATCAAGGGAGTAGGAATTGTTGCAGATGCGGTGGCCCCTGATGGAGAAGGAGTAGGAAAGGGATCTTTTAGTATGAGAAGGGTGGCAACTTTTATAATGGAGATACTGCTGAGTGTTGGTAGGTTTTATGTGGGCAGGGGTGGTGAATTGGTGGTCAGAGAGAGAGATATGTCGACATCAAGAAAGGTAACTGAAGAAGAGAAGATGTGGGAGGTGAAGGAGATCGAGGAGAATTCATTAAGAGAAGGAATGAAAGAGTTTTAAGAGTCGACACCATGGGGATGGCCAGTAGAGGATGATATCGTCGATATAGCGGAGTCAGAGAAGGGGTTGGAAGGGTTTGGAGGACAGGAAGTACTCCTCTAATTGGCCAAGGAATAGATTGGCATAGGACGGGATGAATCTGCTGGCCATTGAGCAACCTTTAGTTTGGAGAAAAAAGATGTTATTGAAAGAAAAAGCATTGTGATATGAAAAAATTCTACCGACGAGAATTTACGATTTTTCTTTTCCTTTAAAATCCCCTTCAAACCTCTCCTTGGCAGAAACCACAGCCCTTAAAAAACCTTACAAGAAATCCTGAAATTATTATTACTCCCTCTGATAATGGTTACACTGTGGTGGTGCTTTACACTTCCGATTATATCGCTGAAGCTCTTCGGCAACTTTCCCACCCCTCCTCCAAAGCTCCCATCTCCGAAGACCCCAACTCCAATTTTCACGCCGGCATCATCTCTTTCCGTCAGGAAACTTCAGGATCTCAATTTCAGATGTATTGCACTGCTGACTCCTCCCTTCCCTCGTCCCCCTCATTTCTACTTCCTTCCTAAAATACATGAATCCAATTATCCCGATAGTCTTCACCTGCCAGTCTCCTACTGAAAGGCTTTCCACCTGTGTGGACCATTACCTCCAACCTATCGTCCATTCCCTACCTTCCTACGTCAAAGACACCCACCACTTCTTGGAACGCCATCCCCTTCCTCTTGACGCCGATATCATAATGGCACCTGTAGATGTCACTTCCCTCTACACTTCTATTCCCCACCGTGATGGTCTATCTTCTCTTCGCTTCTTCCTTGACGCCCGCCCCATTCCCTCCATATCCCTAGCTCTGACTTCCTCGCTGATCTTTCCCATTTCATTCTTACACAAAATGCCTTTCTTTCAATAACAGCTTTCTTCTCCAAACTAAAGGTTGCTCAATGGCCAGCAGATTCAGCCCGTCCCATGCCAATCTATTCTCAGGCCAATTAAAGAAGTACTTACCGTCCTCCTAACCCTTCCAACCCCTTCTCTGGCTCCGCTATATCGACGATATCATCCTCCTCTGGCCATCCCCATGGTGTCGACTCTTAAAACTCTTTCATTCCTTCTCTTAATGAATTCTCTTCGGTCTCCTTCGCCTTCTGACGGTGGGTGAAATACATGCACACGCTAGGAGGAATGCCGTTCATTCTCAGCAACAAGGGATGAAATTAAGAAATTTATTTAAATAAAATAAGAAATATTAAAGTTGTTAAATCTATACAAAGGTGTATCTATTTTCCCATTTATATTATTCCTTTTTTAACCAAGTGGAAATTTCCAATTTAAGGACGTTTAATGTAACTGTTTGGTTATTAAATAGTAATTTAATAATTGAGAGCTAAATTTGTGCGATTGTTAATTCAGATTAAGTCTTGTAAATGAATTTTAGCTTTCAAGCCGTAAAAAAACTCTCTACGTGTATATTTTACGTGAATACTGCGACTCGTTTGGGGTCGATTTGGTCTGACACACAAAAACCACTCAGTTTTATTTATTGTGTTAGTTAAATATCACCTACCTTCTGCTATTATCTCTACCGCGCAAATATCGTAAAATCCATTTAAGGTTTATGCATTCTATGTCCCATTTTAAATCTCACAGAAATTTTCAATGTGTGATCGTTTAAATTAAAACTCATAAAAGGCCCATACAAAATTTCTCATTAATGGCCATTGATGAGATTGCCAAGGTAATGTCATTTTTTGTTGAAATCCGAGAAAATTTGATATTTTTGGAATTAAAAGTGTACTTTATATATAAATACATTTATACATGCACATAAGAAACGCAAAATGAAATAGATTACAAGAATAAAACCTTATTCTTTCAGACATCCGATATCAAAATCATCATTCCTACATCATGAATGTAACATGCAATAAAAGGCAAAGCAAGATACCTCTGAACTGATTCCTGTGCTTCAAATGTGGCCGTTTTTGGTCCATTGGCTCTTTAGACCGTCAGAAATTTTTTATTAAGTATATTATTCAAATTAACACATAGGCTTCAGCACGGTCGGCGTGGGTGCTCAGGGACCCGGTTTTCGTGACCCTCCCTCCCTCTTCTGAAAATATTTGTGCGTTAAAAACGCGTTTCAGGTCGTTTAGTTATGTACAATTTTGTACCTAATTTAACTGCAATTTCATAGGTACTTATGTACAGTATGAAAAAATTGTACTTTCACTCAGAGATGTTTGGTCTGCTGGCTGTTCGAAGTTCGGGGCCCGGGCGGGAATCTCTGCCTTCCCGCCCTGGCCACGCCGCCCTTGGGCTTGAGTCATGCAATATTTCAGGTCAGTCGGTTCCGTAGTTTTTGGGGAGAGGCGTAACGAACAATCAGGCATCACTTCAATTTTATTAATGGGGTAGATAAGACATGAAATGCCCAGGCGCATGTATATGATATAAAGGTATTCCACGGGTTAGGATAGATGCCAGGATGATGATATAGATTTCTCCTCTTCTTGGTCCGAGGTAGCGTCTGTAGTGCCCCATGGCAGTGTCCTTGGACCATATCTTTTTAATTTATTCATAAATGATCTTCCTTTACAACTTCTTTCTTCCAAAACCAATGTCCTTCTTTACGCAGACGACTGCAAGGTATTTATGCTAATCGACAACCCCTCAGACTTCCATTATCTCCGGAATGCATTGAATTAGACGTCGGATTAGTGCAACGCCTGGCAGCTGAATTTAAATCCGAGAAAATCTAAAGTCATGACGATTTCCCTAAAAAAAATCCCCGATTTATTCCAAATATACAATCAACTCCACTCCATTGACCAGAGTTTCATCAGTGAAAGATCTTGGAGTAATAACGGACCAGAAACTTCTCTTTGCCGACCACATCCTTGCCATAAAAAGTAAAGCCATGTCCCTGTTAGGCCCACTATACACTGAAATTAGAGATCCCAGAGCATTACAGACACATTCCTCATATATTGTTCTTCCTCTCCTACTGCTCCCCTTTATAGTCGATATCAGCCCCAACTAATGTAAAATCACTGCAACATATCACTAACTTCTTCGCTCGCTTCGCTGCTAAAAATAAAGTGCCAAATCTCCACAACCTACCCTCTGATGATGTCTTGTCGTCATTCCTTTTTTAATATACTTGATAATATCTTCCTTAAAATTGATCTTATCCATAGCACACTGAACTCAACCATTGACCTTGTCTCTTTGATAAATTTTAGAATACCCTCCCGATACACTAGAACTCACTCACTGCTCACTCATATCCCTACTCCCAGGTCATCACTCACCAAACGCGCCCTCATTTTTCACCTCTCTTTTCTCGTTAATTCCCTTCCTGTAAACATTGACCCTTTCACCCCATCTTCCATCGTCTCCGCTAACCAAGCCATTCGCCATTCCCAAAAAAAATTAATTTGTACTATGTCCACATGTTGCGTTATTATTTGTTACCTTCTTCTTGTCATGTTTTTACGTTTGTGTCCTTATTTGTTTGTTATATGTTCACTTCAAAAAGCCTTATGCTGTATGTAATCCTTTTGTAAAATAAATAAATAAAATTTTAATCGAAGAAAAATTATAATTTTCGCATAAAACATCGTTTTCAGGTAAATACGAAACGTAAAGCTTTATTTATTGCAAATGGTAAATATTACATACTCTCAACCATAGGACAGTGAAAGTTTCAACCTGCTTTTTGAGTAGAAATAATTTTATAAAAAGAAAACAAAACATCTTCAAAAACCCCAGTGCTTTTCTTATGGGAATTAACATGGGGACCATGAGACATTATATATAGACTCTATACCTCAAAATAGCACGTAAGCTACAGTACATGTGAAATTTCAAGTGAATCGGTTGGGTAATCTACCAGGAGGAGAGTAACGAACATTCAAGAACCGTAAGACATTATATAAGGAGATTATGTCTGTTTCTTTTCCCTCTTATGATAATGTTTTTGTCTGCCTTCCTTTGGCATATTTTTATTCTAAACTTTATTCTTTCGTTTCTCCAGTGATCCTTCACGAAGTTTTGTGTATTTTATATATCTATTCATTTCAGCACCACCATCATCCACAATTCCCTCTAAATAGCGTCTTCTCGTGATCGTTGCTTACCAAGTTAATTATTCTCGTCTTTCTTTTCCTCAGCGATAAAACCGGAACGAGAAAATGTTCTCTGGTGCCGCATTATTGTTCGCCGTGGAATCAACGCGACCGTGAAACTCGGCTCGGAGACAAAAACCTTATTCCCCTTATTCGAGGGAGCGAGTGAACGTTAATATGTTTGGAGGGAAAAGCGAGCGTTTTGTTCAATTCCCCAGAAACAACTCGGATTCGACTTCAGGCGCCTCGTATTCCAACCGACCCCGCCTCCACCCCCTCAACAGGCCCTTAAACAACAACAACAACAGCCACCGGCGACCCCTTCCTCCTCCTCCCATTAAAGGGACTCGTCCCGGGAGGAGTAAGGGGGGGGGGCGCCACCTAATAATTATAGCTCTGCATTTCCAGGATCCCGAAAACAATGGCCCGCGCTCACAAGGTCTTAGTGTTTGGGGTCACCTGTTTAAGATCCCACCTCCTCCTCATACTCCGATACAACCAACACCACTGCATACGTCACACGCTCCCCCACCCACGTCACTGCTGCTCTCTCGACGGCTTAAACACCTCCCCCTACCCCCGGCCGAGCTCACACACACACACTAACACGCTATACACCAACACGAGAGTGCTTCTCGAACGCCTTGCGCAGATGAGCGTTCGTCGCGACAGATGAAAACATACGAGCGCACGATGAAAAAGACCACTGGAACGCATCTGCGCTCGTCTCTCTCCAAGATGGAGGTGAAATCGCCGAAAAAGGTCGTCTTAACCATAGTATCAACTCTTTTTTAATTCCATGTGTACACGTGGGTATGGTATAAAATATTCATATCATTAATTATCAAACATATAAAATTTTATCTTAGCTGAATAAGGCTATAATAGCATTAGTATGAGGAGGTGTTTTCATACTCTAATTGAAGAGACAAAATAGTGAATTAAGAATAAAAAATATTGAGTCATTACTTATTTTATGAAAGATCATTTCATTTAAGTTGGCAGCGTGGTTTTTCGGAATCTACCAATCTGCCTTCTGTCATCGCTAGAGTCGTCTTCTAGCACACGTCAAACGATGGCTACAATTACCTTCCGAGGGCCTTTTTAGAAAAAGGGATCGGAAAAAGGAGGATAAGAGACCAGGCGATGAGGCGACGAGAGATGACCCGTTATATTTGCGGTTGTTGATTTTCTAAAGGTCAATTTTTTAAAAATAGACTGTATAATTTAGTCTTCAGGATTCAAATTCCTGTTTCTGATTCATCCTACGTTGGCAATGGACACCGCTAGAGGGGGTTAAAGTTAATAACTTTTTAGATTTTCGGCATAAATAATGGAATTGTGCAAAAAATATTGCAGGGCCCATCTTTAGCACACTTAATGGCAATCTCCTTACATTTTTGTAGGTTTCATACGACTACAACAAAAAACAAAAAAATGAAAATTATATACAATTTTAAAAAATAGCCATTTTTGTTTTTTTTTCAATAAATTTTTTGTTAAGAAACCGATTTTAGTTTAACAAATCACATTTTGTAGATAATTTTATTTCACACAGTTTTTTGCGCATTACTTTTCCCTACTACGCATAGTTATCCAAGTACATTGGAAAAACTGATTTTACCCTCTAATTGTCTAAATAAAACGTGAATCAATAGCATTTTTGAATCATGATATGAGAGGACTCTTCCAATACGATCCTTTTGAGTTTTTCGCGATGAAATCGTGGGTAAGAATTAATTTTTTTTACATCTACATCTACATCTACGTGATACCCTGCGAGCCACCACGAGGGTGTGTGGCAGGGGGTGAAGATCACCAAACATGCACTATTGACATGCAACTAGGATATTTAATGAAGGCATGCTAGATAATGGGGTCACATGCAGCTAGATGGTTAGTATCTACATATAAAGAAAGGGGTTACTGGTTGTTATAACATGCGTCATGCACTACAGACTACTCTAACTATATTTCACCTATCTATCCCTTTGCTACGCTGCCTATTGCTCTCTCTTATAGTACGAGGGAAAAATGACATTTTAAATCTATCGGTACGACAATCTATCTCTCTAATCTTGTTAATATGATCAAACCTAGCATAATACGCAGGGGATCTCAATATATATCTAACGTCATCTGTGAACAACTCTTTTTCGAATTTACTTAAAAGGTTTAACCTAAATTTTAACCTGCGTTCTGATAGTAATTCCCAGCCTAGTTCTTCTATTAAGCTCGTAACACTTATACAATTATCATAACGTCCTTTAACAAACCTAGCAGATCTCCTTTGCACACGCTCTATTTCTTTTATCATACCTTCCTCGTACGGATCCCATATACTAGCGGCATATTCAAAATGAGGCCTGACGAGTGTAAAATAGCTTCTTTCTCGTACTCTCTCATCGCATTTGCCTAGAACCCTTTTTACGAATCCTAATCTACGGTTTGCTACACTAGTTACTTCCCTGATGTGTTTCCCCCATGACATGTCTTCAGTGATGGTGACGCCTAAGTATTTAATTGAATCTACGTTACATATTTTGTTTTCCTTGATGCAATAATTATTCCGGGGAAAGCCACTCTTTTTCCAAAAATTCATAATCGCGCATTTCTTCAAATTCAATTCTAGTTGCCATCTATCACACCAATCATCAATCGCATCTAAATCCTTAGCTAAAAATTGTCTGTCCTCTTCATTTCTAATTTCCTTATACACTACTGCATCATCGGCAAAAAGACGGAGCTTGCTATTTTTTACTACTGTATTCAAGTCGTTTACGTACAGAAGAAATAAAATTGGGCCTATCACGCTTCCCTGGGGAACACCTGATGTAACTTTCACTTCGCCGGAGCTGACACCATCTAATACCAAACTTTGAACGCGTTCATGTAAGAAGTCTCCTATCCAGCCTACTATATTACTATCTATTCCGTTTGATGCTAACTTCGCGAGTAACTTACAGTGGGGAACCTTGTCAAAAGCTTTTCTAAATTCAAGAAACGCTGCATCAACCTGTACGTTACCTTCTCCGGAAACTAAAATATCGTGAAAAAAAAGACCTAATTGAGTTTCGCAAGACCGTCCTTTTCTGAATCCATGCTGGTTTGTTATCAATAAATCCTGGCTGTCGAGGTGTCCCATTATTGATGTAACTATGATATGCTCTATAATTTTACATGATAATGACGCTAATGATATTGGTCTATAATTACATGGCTGTTCCCTATCTCCGCTTTTATAAATTGGGGTCACGTTTGCTATCTTCCAGTCTTTGGGAACCGCGTGTTCTTCGAGGGATTTTTTAAATATTACTTTAAGATACGGAGCCATTTTGAGGGCTAATTCTTTATAAACACGAGCTGGAATTTGATCAGGACCTGAGGACTTGTTCGGGCTAATGTTACTTAGTAAGGATACGATTCCGCTACAAGATATATCGATTGGGGGCATTGGTTGTTGAAATTTGTCTGGTATGGTTTCGCGGAAACTATGCATAGATTGATTAAAAACACTCTGAAAAAAGTAATTAAAAAATTTGCCTTATCTATACTGGAAGTTACCATTTCGCCTTTATTGTTTTTCAAGGAATTAACCGTTGATTTTTTAGTTCCCTGTACTTCCCTAACATATGACCAAAATGCTTTCGGATTTCCCTCTAGCTGTTCTCCAAGTACTTTTCTCTTGTATTCGCTAAATGCTTTTCTAAGGGCTGTTTTTGCGGCTGCTTTACAAATTTTATAATGTTCCATAGTATTTTTTAGGTCGCTATTAGCTATATTTTTCTTCATTTTTCTTAGTTTCGCGTGGCTAACTCGTTGGCGTTTTAAACATTTTCTAACCTCCGCGTTGTACCACCTTGGTTCCCTATTCTCACTCTTATACTTATGAGGTATATATCTGTTGACAAGTGACCGTGTAATTAGGAGGAACTCTTTCCATGTATTGTCTGTATCACTATTTTTGCTAATTTTCACGAATTTTTCAAAAGATGTCTTTAAGTCACGCTTAAATCCGTTAAAATCTGCTTTACTAAAAAGGTAAATCTTTCTTTTTAATTTAAAATGTTTTTCAGTATTGAGGGAAATTTTTGCGTATACTACCTTGTGGTCGCTTATTCCATCAACATTTTCAACTTTTATAACTTTTTCAGGGATGTATGTGGCAAGTAAATCGAGAACATTCTCCCCCCTATTAGGCAAATTTACTATTTGATGTAGTGCGTGTGATGCGAACAGGTTAAGCAGTGACTCGCAGATTTCTTTGTCCCGACCTCCTGACTTATGACTGCATGTTTTCCAATCTATCGATGGTGTATTGAAATCTCCACCTACAATTATCTGTCGTTCGTTACTATGGGAATTAATGGACCTGATCTGTTTCTCGAGTTCTAATACTGAGTGTACATCGGAATGGGGTGGTCTATAGTAGGCACAAACATATATTACTTTCGAATTAGCACATTGAATAGAACACCATACACTTTCTATTATATTATCGGGAATCACTTCTATTTTGCTGACTATTATGTTCTTAACTGCGATAAATACTCCCCCTCCTGGTCAACTCTCTCGATCTCTCCTGTATACCCTAAAATTTACTGGAAAAATTTCACTATCAGCTATATCGCTTGTTAACCCACTTTCAGTTCCTATAATTATGTCAGAATTAGTACTCTCTATAAGGTGATGGAATTCAGGTGTCTTGCTTCTTAAACTACGACAATTGACTACCACTACTGAAAACTCCTCTATTTTAATATGTCTGCCTATTGTATTCGTTGGGTTTGTGTTTTCTAAATTATTGGGAGAGTTACAGTTTGGAAATTCATGGGTGTTGTTTTGATTTATATGTTTTTCCTTTTTCTGTGCTTTCTTCCGTCCCGATAAACCTATACTGTGTTGTCTGGTCAACTTGTTATTCTTTGCTATCCTGATGAGTGGCAAGTTATTTTATGGCCCATTATTTGACCTACTCTCTTCCCTAAATATTTCTAATTTATTGTTATCTACTAAGCTTTTCCTAGACACTAAACTTTGTGTACTCTTTATTATCTGATTTTCCGGAAAAGCACTGATTTCGCCCCCACTAACTGACCTACTCTCTTGCCTACCATTTTATTGTCCTGGCCTATAATAATAACAATAGTTTGTTGTCTACGTACATGGCATGAATGGAAAATTAATGCCTTTAGGAAAAAATGATGAAGATGAATTTGATGACATGGATGCAAAGAAACATTCTTAAACTAGTTGATCATTTGCTAGACAAAATAATTCATTTTTTAGTTACCCTGGAACTCGAGTACTGCTCCTGGTGTGTTTTGCTAGCCTCAATGTTATTTAAAAGACAAAAAATGTGGGGAAACGGTTTTCCGGTTTTTGATGACACAACTGATAGGGAGCTAAGGCTAATCGGAATTTCTGTTTGACGAAAGACGAAGAAGAACGAGAGTTTGTACGTGAATTTAGGCAATTTTCTCCTCATCTATTGAAAGAAATATAACCTAAGCAATTACTAACCCCACTTTAACCTATAAACTCCATAGAGGAATACTTTTTCCGGACGAAATACGTAGGAAAATTATTAATTAAAACATATTTTGTTCAAGTTATAAAATACAAGGAACAAAATCTTGAAAGTAGTATAAATTGGTCGTATCGGTCCCAGCCAGCCGGATAAAAGGCCGAGAGAACGCATACAAATAAGTGCGCGCTCCCTCCCGTGTCGTACTTTCGGCTTTACCGCCTGGGATAGGCGTCGCTATGGGATGCAAGGCGAGGGAGGAATTAAGGAGTTTCCCACTTCTCGGCCTACTGGATTGTAATGATTGATCTCAATCATACCATCATTCGATTTCACTAACGAACATATATTCGCTTTTGGCTGAGACATACATCACTCACACATAACTGTAAACTGTAAGAACTCAATGTAAAAAACATGGAAAAGAAAGAAAAAGAATTTAACTTGCTAATGAAGAATGACAGTCGACAATGACGAAATATTCGGATGCATTAAAGACTGCGATGAAACTGAAGGACATATGAGGTATATGCAGTTGGTTACATAATGTTGAAGAAGAGATTACACATTTGGCAAAATACACGGGAGGTAATTAAGAGTCCTTCCCTTTCCTGATTTACAACTTCTTAATTAGATATTATTTTGCACGCGGAGTTTCTAGATGTAGTCAATGTTCGTGTTCCGGGAATGTCACTGAGGGTGCTTTGGGAGCGATTAGTAAGGGGAGGTGAGGCATGTCGGCGGGCGACACGAACTTACGTGACCGCAGGATTCGGGTGGACTCGGGTACATCTTCAGCAAGTTGGCTGGGCTCTCCTGCGCCTGGCACACTGTTTTCCCCGATGTCGGGGGGGTCGGGGGCGCTGGCACAACAACCGATGGGCTTCTGTCATTGACCTCGGAATCCAGGGGAGGGCACGTCCTCCTCGGGACGAATCACTCGCGATGGCCGTCGTGTAATCAAGCTCCCAAGCGTTTTTCCCTTCTTTCGGACTATCTTCTAGTCGAGCAGAGCTTCCGCGACGAGTCATCGCATATCAAGTCTTCCTTCTTCCTCTATTTCACTTCCTTCTCAATCCTTATATATATATATTCCCGGCATTTAACGGAGAAGTGGGGATTCAAGGGGAAGAATGGGGGGGTGGGGACACATACAGGGGAAACAGGGGGTATCGAAGGGGCGTTGACTTCAATTGAACTCTTTCGTAGCAACGGTCAACGAGCCCCTCCACACTGAGACACTAACGCATTCGATCTCTTCACATTTGCGTTCTCTTGAACGCCGACCTTGGTCGCCTTGTACATACAAATGGTACCCTTGCTCACTCAATACATTCAGTCAGCCTACCCTCGCAAGCCGAGAGGGGAAACAAAAAGGGGACGTCGAAAAAGGGCGGTAAAGGACGCTGAAATGTCTTGGATATTTTGGGAGGCGGCCTACAGCTAAGGTCCTTTGCACCATAGGGAATAGGTAAGGGAGGAAAGGTGGATAGAAACCCAGCGTCGGCATTAGCCTGCTCTTAACGACAGGCGCCACGGGGACCACGGTTCAACGTCTCATCCGACAGACGGAGTACTGCACTTGAAGTGCCCTCCACGAGACACTCAAGTAGGGATCGGGTTTCCTCTGAAAAACATCCTCCTCTGCAGGGATTTGAACCCTGGCCGCCCGCATGGATAGCCAATACTCTAGCCACCACACCAACCCGATCCCCCGTAAAAGACGTGGTTAGTTACATTATACAAAAGTACATTCAGGGATATAGACGATGACCTGACCTGAAAAATGCCAAGCACCAAAAAATTTATTAGATTCAGCGAAAATAAAGTTAGAGTTAAACTTCTAGGCAACAAAGTGTTCTATACTATCAGACAAATTTCTGATTTTCAGGGCGAATGGTATTCACTTCTTTGAGGAAAAACTGTGACTTTTGCTGACACGACCCAACCCAATCTAAAAACTTTAAATAAGAATAAAATCTTCGGACGAAATACGTTGTAAACATATATTACAGATTTTTTGCCAAAATCGTAATTTGTCTAAATTTAAACCTCAATGAGGCACGGATTAATGTTATTGAGCCAAGCAGAAATTTTTCCAAACGCATTTTATAGCCGTTTGGCAAATTTTAGGGGGTTCCCTGGAAAAACTTCGCTCATATATTTCTTGTGACCACTCTAATAGTACGGTGTTGTCGCTTGCCGATATAAATCTAGGATCTCGTGACTCTTCAACGTCAAAAGCAAACATGCCGACACTTATAAACTAAGGACTACCTTGGAAGAGAAATAATCACTGCCAAATTTAAAGAATTACTGTGTACGTTATTAAGCTACACATAATAAAATATGAGCCACATTGAAAGGGTGTGTGTTTTGCGAAAAAACGCTTTAATTTCTTCAAATTTTCAATATTTGTTATCAGAAGCACAATAATACTGTGCGCCTTGGCTCTTTATTTCAAACGAGTATTGATATTCTAATTAAATTGTCATGTACATTCAGAAATATACTGGACAAATGAAGCACAAAATTTCGAAAGTTCAATTGCTCATACTCTAGTAACTAAGGCAACGGATGCATATTTTGCACAACAATTAGGTATGCCCAGCACTGTATAAAAACAAATATTTCCTTCATATCGTAGAAGTCAAGGATATTTTTGGCATTTTGATTGTTTCCATTAAAAACTGCCTGGAGGGGAAATAAAAAACCGCCGAGAAAAAATTTCCTGCGTTGAGTCGGACTAAACCGACGTACTTGTCGTGAGTTAGACGATAAAGAATAATAATGACGAGACATGTCTGTCTTTTTTGTGGAGTTCAAGAATGCATCGAGCGCACGATTAAAGGTATTTGTGACTTTTGACAAATCCTTAATTAGAGTATCCGGGTGAACGAAAGTTAAACATGGGAATCATTAGATTGGAAACAAGCTGTCTTCGAATAGCATGAGAAAGAAATTATTTTCAATATTTCAGCATTCGAAAACGTGTGTTCAAAGAATTGTTCCCTTGTTGCTCAAAATAACTAGTTTTTCCGTAATTTTAGGGAGTGTGTTCAAATCGATACAGTTTTTTGTGCTAACTACAAAAAAATTGTTTTCGCCTAGGTGGGATTTCATTCAGTGGGCTATTTTTTATTGACGGTGAGTGATACAAATTCTATCAACCTTATTTAGTTAAAACATTATTTTTTCGGAAGTCACTTTTGTATAAATCAACGATAAAGAAGGTCTCATGCGTAGATTTTTTTATTTCTATAATGGCACATAACATCATGACACATTCGAGCATAAAATTTTTACAAATGCACGCGTTTTCAGATCTCTTTCAAATATTTCAAGGAGGAAAAATAGCATAAAGGGAACATGGTACATTGTTATGACGGAGTTATGCTCGGTTCTAAACTGAAAATATGTACCTAAACTTAACATACCTCATACAAATACCTAAATACTGTCGATGTAGTTATTGATATGCTGCTATCCTCACATATTACACGAAGCTACAGCTGTGAGGAGATACATCAAATCCAGCAAAAATTGTGCCAGTACTCACAATATCAACGCAATTGATCCTATTGTCAAGAGAGAAAATTAGCCCAGTAAACTCCAGAAAAACAAAATTCCAAAAGCTCGCGTTCAAGGCGTGGAACCGAGGTCAACGAGACAAAGTCGCACGTTGAAGGAACACGATTTATTCTTGACGCGCCCAAGAGCGAATGAGACCGCGCCTAGCACCCAAACGCCCACCGTCAGCAGCTGGCAAACTTAATGAATTCCGTAGCGTTAACTTGTGCCAACTACAAGAGAAGTAAGATCTTCCTTTTTAAATTATAATGAAAGTCTTAATGAAACAAAGAGACCGGAACACGCGCCTGGTATTAACTTGCTGGTATTCAGTTCCGTTAACTTCTTGGTGCAGTGAAGTTTAGTATCAAATCCTATCCTTTGTTTTTTCACCTGGCCCTTTGCGGAGGGCATTTCCCCCTTTCCCTTACACCCCCTCCCACCGCGGTTCTGCCCCAACCCCACTAGCAGACGAAATTCGTGATGGCGTAATAATAGAAACAGGAATATCTCAATGTCTAACCTAATGATGATGCTCACTTAAGAAAACAAAAAAAATATATTTTTGGAGTCAAATCAATAAGGAGAGGACTTTGGTGTTTTCTTGACAGAAGTTTAATATCATCGAGCCACCATTTCGTCAACACTTCAGCGTAGATCTCACAAATACTTAACTTTAACGCTCGTGTTTTCTCATATCTGCTGTACAATGCGGCTAATCTAATATCTGCCGTGCAATGCGGCTAATGCAGCATGCAGCGATATGGAGAGCACCTAATATTGGCGAAATTGTCATAAAGTAATAAATCAAGAAAATCATTGAATAAATATATGTAAGGTTTCCTATTTCAATGCGAACAAAGTATAACACTAAAATGTCAAATATTTCTTTACATGCGACATTAGTGGTGAACCAGGTGGAGCTGTTGCTCAGCAGTTTCATTAGTGATGCATGTGTCTTTTGAAAAACGCACACGCCCGCGCGCCGTAAGCCAGTTCGAGGAGAGCGTATTGGGGAGCTCGCTTGCTATCAATTAGCACACATCGGAATCATTATTCCTAACAACTGAATCATACACACGTACTCGTAGCCTTCATATATGGTAGAACGAGCATGGGGGCAAAAAAAGCAACAGTCGATAATTTGGAAAATGTTTCGTATCTGAAATCAGGGGCAATATTAAAGATGGATCTCTATAAAAATCATCAAGATGAAAATATTTTTTCGTAAAATTTTCATTTCCCGTACAATAGTCCTCGCAACCTGCCTTACTGGATCATGTATATGCAACGAAATTACATAATATTGACTGCATTTTGCAAGCTATGTGGTCATTAAGTAATGGTAAGCAAAAATGTCTGCACTCTTCTGGTTATGAATGAACTTAATCGGGAAAAAAATTAATTGAAAATATCGAAATTCAAACATGGCCGTGGTATGAAAACGTATTCTGATTTGGGAATAAATTTTTCCTCTCATTTAATCATTTCAACCGATAGAGTGACCAAAACAAGATGGTGGTTTTTCACTTCTTTAATTTGCTCAACGCAACATGTTTACGTTAGCCCTCTGAGACTCCTGCACCGAGCGAGGATTGAACGGCACTTGCGTTCTTGCTTATGTGACTCTTTACGTCATAAATCTTGTACTAACTCTCAAATCTGTCATTACATTTGTACAATGTCTAATGGCGATTTGTTCGACTCAATAGCGTGTGGGGTTTTTCCAGCTCTTCTCCGGCTAATCCATTTAAGATCCGGTGATGCCTGCATGTGATCATGGGAACGCCAAAATAGAGCGGCAACGATATTTTCCGCCTGCGTGAACATTTCTTTATTCTCCCATTCCCGTCACACTTCACTAGCTCAATCCAACCATCAGGATCTACTAACAGAAATCCCCTTAGAGGCGGATTTCCTCTTTTTTTCAATTGTAATGGCCAGTTGAGTTGCTATAGGCTTCACTGCTTTTACATCCGACCTCAGAAAATGAGTAAAATTCAACCCAAGGCACTGCGTTCATGGCCACTGTTTCAATTGCGACCAAAGTATATGAAGACGCAATTAGAGAGATGCCAATGAAAACCTAAATCCATTTTACAACGTAATTAATAATGCAAGATTTTTGGAATCTTCTAAATCATGCTCTATAAGCACAAAAAAGGGTTTTCTCCTCGAATTTTTCGAGGGTGGCCAAGAACTTCATACCTGATAAAGGAATGCATAATGAACTTCATAGGAAGAGATTCCCAAAATGTTTTAAGATGAAGCTGTAAGCAATGTAAATGAGACATATTTAATATCAAATTCAGTTGTTAATGGATAAATACCCAGTTAAGGTTTTAAAACTTGGCGGGGAGGAGTCATAATTTTCAAAGGATCCATTGCAAATCCGCAAAGAATACATACCGTTTTGAATGAGAGATATCCAAACGAAAAGGTGAGTCTCGAAAAATTTAACGATTTTGATATCCAGATTTCGTAAATATTAGTCACGTCATTAGCACGTCAGGCAAACTCACAATGTGCTTTCACATTGATCAGTACAACTTAGACGCGTATTTCCTGGAAGAAAAGCTGGATACGATTCTGTGATAAGAATAAATAGTGGTTTTCCAAGCTTAAATTTATTGATCGGTAATTTTATTGGATTAAATTTCTTGCAAACGGCTGTCCCAAGAGGCTCGTTGCATTCGATTTTTTGCGCAGTAAGACGCGCAATAATCGCAGTGGTAATTGGGAACTTGAGAGACAGCGTTCATTTGTAATAACATAGATACGGTGGACTACGGATGAGGGCTGTAACCTGGACTCTGATGTCACTGATATTTCTCTTCCAACGAAATGATATTGTATATTACTGAATTTGCGAGAGATTTCATCACTGGCAGAACAGTGGAGATGCACTGAAAATTGATAAAAACAAAGGTCACCTTTGACAATGACTGTTTTCCGCTTCAAGAATTGAACCAAAGATTTTAAAAGCATTTAAAAGACAGCTAAGCCACGGTATATTTCAATGCGCATGTGCAAAATACGTAACTTGAGAAAATCCGTCCAATCGCCAATTTCTGATATCATATGTAATAGAGTCTCCCTCCAAGCAAACTTCCATTCCAGATAAATCTCATGAGGTTCTATCGCCATGTTCCAAATCAAAAATTTAATATCGGTAACTTTCAGGTCTTCCCGCATTGAACCATTTTGATGGACGACCGTTTCTCCGGCATTCCAGCCGGCTTCATCATGACCTGATGAAGTCGACTGGAATGCCAGCGAAACGGTAGTCCATGAGAATGGTTCAATACGGGGAGAACCCGAAAGTTACCGCTAAAAAAGAAACCCGCGGAAGCCTTCGTTGCAAAAATGTAATAATCAACTGCTAGCTAAACTAGTTCGAGTTATTAGGTCACGGCGAGCACAACAGATGTATGGATGCCACAGTTCCACCGCATTCATAGAAAGACATTTTTATGAAAGCATTAAGTTATACCTCGTTTCGTGAGGCACCTGGAAAAGATGGAGGGTAATCGACCGGGTTTGACGATATTTACTTGTTCGTCGATATATTTAGCTTGAAAAAGGCCATTTTTAATATGAATCTCTGATTACAATGTCTGCTCATTTTTTTAATTCGATTTTAAATCCGTTTCACCAAATGTTTAACTACCAACAGCAGCCGAGAACACAGACTTAATAATGCGGATGGCTTTTCCAAATCTTCAGTATTTGCATCGTTATTGCAGCGAGTCACACAACTGCCGGCATCGGATTGAACCCTTCGCCGCCCCAATCGCTCTTGGCACACGCCGTTTCAAGGAAGTGCCTCCTCCTCCTTCGACGGTCGGTTCGAAAAGGAGGCGTGGCGGGGAGTGTCCTTGCCTCGCCTTCGAGAGGAGTTAAGGGAGCACGATGCGGGGACAGCATGGGATTCCTGCTCCATTTTCGCCTCCGCCCTCAGTCCCCCCCTCCCCCAAGGAGGAGAAACCAAGTTAATGATGGCGCCCGAGCGGGGTTCGAGCAGTTCCCTCCCGCTGCCGCTCCTCCCTCTTGCACCCACACCCGCCCCCGTCCCAGTAATCACACGACCTGCTCAACAACGAGGAGAGAGAGAGAGGAATGTTAATTGGCAAAGAGCGGAGGGAGAGTGTAGTCCCTGAAGCCGTGCACGCGAGAGGAGGAACAAACTATTACAAGGAGTTGATGATTGCAGGAGGCGCTCCGGAGGGACTCCGGGTGCGGGTTCCACTGACTCCAGCAGCCGCTTCGAACTGTTCCGCGCACAGTAATCCGACGGGAGCCGAGTTCCTGAGGTTCCATTAAAAACTTTTTAGTGCAGTGCATCATGGGTGACTGCAGCGAGTGATTGGTGTTTGGCTGCGATGCCCACGGTTCACCTCACGCTTCAGACACTTGCTGAAAGTTGATGAGAGCGTAAAACCGATTTTCAGTCCACTGGAAAATGATTTCCTTCACGCTTAATTACTTCACTGTAGGGATTACACGTTGGGTTAATATGAGGCTTCTTCGAAATCGAAATGAGAACAGAGAAGTTTAAGTCCTTGTACATTTGATAACTAGAAAGAGTTGATCCTTGCCGTGGTTTGCGCAGTTAGTTAAACATCTAGAATATTTTCCTTCCAATTTGTCACCATTAATAAATCAATGACTTTGAAAGCATTCCAATATTTTGTAGAATGCTCGACAGAAAGTGATGGGGTTCATAAAACCTATTCTAAATTTCAGAGGACTAGGAGATGTGAGAGGCAAGAGTATTGTCAAACTGTTGTTGAATTGGTTTCTCACTTGTTCATTAAATTAAATATTGGTTCACCATTTCCGCAACAAGAAAAAATTACACTGTGTCGCTAACGACTCAAAACATTTCAAGATGCTTTAATCAGCTATCCAACTTAATTAAAGTTCATTTCGCTAAATGCGTTTAGTACACTATAAAACTCCTCATGCAATAAAAATTCCCCCAAACACATTTCAGCAGAACATATCAAGGGCTACGGAAATGTTTTTTAATATGACTGACTCCGTTGGCGCTCCAATCGCTTAGGTCATTTCCACCTTATCATATACCTCAATCCGAAGACCGATTCAATGACTGGAGTCGAAATTCAAACCTGCTACCTTTGGTTTGCCAGACCGGTGAGTTTTTCGCGTGGCTTACGACTTTGAACGCGAGAAGAGAAGATCAGCAGGATACGTGAAAGACCGTTAATGATAGTCTCTCGGTAGTGTTACTGACCTCTTGCAACAACGTGGATGGAAATTGCTTTCAGACCGTCGATTGAAAAGTAGATTCAATCTTTAATATAGATTCAAAATCAATTTATTTTCCGACGAATTCATTGATATCTTACGAACTCCAACGTACAACAGTGGACCATATCTTGATATGAAAATAAGGGAAATCGTTTGTAGAACAGATAGGTTTAAAATGTCGGTTTTCATGCGATCAATGAGAGGTCATAGTGGCTGTGCTTAGACTTAGAAGTAGGTTAGTTGATAGGTAGTGCAGCTAATTGA
Source organism: Ceriagrion tenellum (assembly GCA_963169105.1). Classification (NCBI taxonomy): domain Eukaryota; kingdom Metazoa; phylum Arthropoda; class Insecta; order Odonata; family Coenagrionidae; genus Ceriagrion; species Ceriagrion tenellum. The sequence goes on along the minus strand of OY720644.1, from coordinate 114,006,298 downwards.
TTCATATGCCCCCCTGAATGCGTGTTAATAAATCTGCCGCGTAGTGCTAACACAACGTTTTGCATGTTCCCTGCATGACTCTTGTATCACATTTACGTAGTTGCATTTATCGAGAAATTCCAGGTATAGCTCCTTGAATCTATCTGAATAAAGGCAAATAGAGCTGTCGGACCATATGGAAGAGAATGCATTTTCTTTTCAAACCGCTATAATAACACTTTTGGCTGTCCTTTATACTTCGCTCAGAAAATCGCCATAAGTGAGTTCATGGCTGTTATGTGGTGCGATGATACTCGCCGCGTCACTGTGCTCCCATTTTCAAGGCTGGACCGCGCCGCGCGATAGAAGGACCGAGTTGATTTTCGGCGTCGCAGACTTTCTCTACGGATTTGTATTTCTGAAGCTTCAGTAAATCTCATAATGTAAGTTACTTACGGACCTCCCGTGTCCCTCTTAACTACTTTTATACCCAAAGTAGAGAATCGGTGTAAAATAGGGTCCACCGATTAATCCAATGAAAATAGCAAATACTACTCCACGTCAGTTAAAACTACGAGAAGAGTCAAATACTAAGGCCTGCTCTTTGAAATATTATATCTATTCATTCCATTGAACTTCTTCAAAGGGTTCTGCAATTTCTAAATTTTGAAGATTTCCAGTGAAAACTAAATTCTGGCTTTTTTGCATAATTTGTTCAACTTTAAGCCCTTGCATATTGTTCATACGCAAGAACTATGAAAAGTAAAATTTTAAATCTTACATATTAGTAAAAGGAAATTCACTATGCCAAATTTCAACCTCCGGACTGAAAAAAATCCATTTTTTAAATTATGGCCAGCTTTTTTTCAGTTTCAGACAACTGTGAGTCGGGTTAAAAGTTACATTTATATTTTATGCAATATCCATGACGACTTCAAAAATGTTTTCATTGTGATAAACAAGACTCGAGCATAGAATTTTGGGAATTGATAATAGAACGGACCAGCTGCAAATCTAATTTTTTTCTGCAAGCAATAACAATAGGTTATATCTCCGTTGATGCGCTTAGAAGTATTGACGTCTCACATGCCTCCTGAAAAACTCTAGTGCAAATGCGTCCTCCTAAATTAAACTCTGTCCAAATATAATTTTTACGTAATTCAATAATTCGCACATATTCTGGAATATTTTCAGTATATGGAGCAGCAAATTCTGCTCAAAATTCACTCCTGCCTCACATTTATATGGATTTGTATGGACATCAAATGCTTAAAGATTCTACATAATTTTATTTCTAAATAACATAAGTTATTCGTGAAAATTCACCCTCTGCTTTACAACGTTGAGGTAGTCAGCAGAGTATTTAATAGTCTTGAATTCACTTTGGGCACTAAACTTTTGGCCTTATTCTAATAGGTGACGTTTGTTTTCAATTTCAACGGGGTCTAAGATTGACAACCGTTTTGATAAGCCACCATTGATGGAAGAGAGACGGCGTCGTATGACAGCCACCCAAGGACGCTCACATTCCCTTCGAAGAGTTCTGGGTTCATATTCTGGTGGAGACTCCAATGGACACGCCAACCAAAGCCCTCCCTGGTAAAAAGCTTATTTGGGTGCTGAAAATTATCTGCTGGAAGTCGCAGGTGGGGAAAATTACCCGATGCCCAATGTCACCTAATATTGTCATTAAATTGTAATTAGAGTAATTTAATGAATGGCTCGCAAGCAATGGAATAGTTGACGGATATTATGATATCGTAGGTATATCAGTTTACTACGCTACACCATTTGAAATATTTCCATTCCTTTTTCTCGAACAATAGAGCGTACATTTTGAGTATTCCAGACTATCCTATGCTATGCTATAGTTACTCCTGGATCAATTGTACGAAATTGTGAATGATTCTTACAATTAGAGAAAAAGTGACAAGTCTCATTTTCATCAGATGCACTGTTCTCGTCGGTCACTTTATTTCATATTTGGCCACCTTCCTTTATCAGTTGGATCTTCTCAAGTCATATACTTGTCAGCTGGATGGCAGTAATCTGATTCGAGAAAGGTGAGACGGATTGTGGAGGAGGAATTTGCTCCCAGACACACATGTGGGCACAGAGGAGCCATAATGAGCCGCAGGAAAGAGGAACAAGGAAAGGAATACAAAAAGATCCCTGAGGTACTCCGTTTACGTCCATCAATATGGCTGATAATTTCATTGCGTCCCTTTGAGAGCGAGATGGCGTCTTCGCCTAGCCACTCACCGAGCGCAGCGCCACAATTGTGGATTTTCACCGCGGCGTCCGTTGCGAACGGCCGTAATGAATTGTTTGATGTCGGCGTGAGAGAAGTATCATTAGAGGAAGCAGAGTTAGTGCGTGGTTCACGGAAAGGAAGTGAATAGACTGAAATATGCAGCTATTAGGTTACGACTGGGATTACCAGCTCTCGTTTAGATGAAAAGATAACTCAGGGAATGTCCTGCATTATTAGAGACCTTGCTTCATCTCGGGGCGCTGATGGTGAAATTCAGCATTGTAAAACAAATCTAATGTACGAGCTGAAATGCATAGGATGAATGAAAAGAGTGTTAGACAAGATGAAATAATGTATTTTAGCTCGTTTGATTAAATTTCATGAAAAAATTAATCAGCACCTTTAAAATTGAAATAAGAATCCCATGCTCAAGGAGCTGCCTAAAATGCTATATTATTACATATTCGCCTAATGTGACAGTTATTTTAGCGAAAATCAATTAATTAAGGATATAGCAGGGAAAAAAGGATTTCACTAACACCTGAAAATAATTTTTTTGTGAAGACTCTATTAATAGGGTCAACATACGTAAAAATAATCCCCCCCTCTCTCTCTCTCTATGGAAATAAAAGTGGAAATGATTAAAAAAGCCAAATATGAGAAAAATTGCGAAGAAAAAGTAGTCAGATTAATTACTTAGGACATTGCATGGATCTAATTTTCAGTGAGCAGAGAAATTTAAAGACTGAAATGGCAAAAAATATTAGAAAATAAACATTAGATTGCATTGAATGCAGGTAATTTAATATATTTTAATAAAATCATATCATAAATTTAATAATATCATAGGCCTCCTAGTGAAAGCTTGAACACTCACGGACGTACCCATGACGTGATATCACGTCATGCCGCACTCAAAGGGTGGACATCCGCATTAGCCTCCTGGAAATCATCTCCATTTGTCGAGACCCTCGAAACTTCCCGCGCTTGACGTTCATGGTATTTTCGTATATCTTTAATTCGTGACTCCTGGGCCTTTGGCTCTGAAAGCCGAAGTGAGTGATATATCAAATAAAATAAAGGAAAAATTGGAAAAAAATTATCGAGTTTCCGACGGACTGGGGTCAGGTTCTCCGTGAACAATAATGACAGTATCCACATCTGGCATACATATTGGGGAGGGAGGCAGAGGAGAGATGGAAATAATGGAGGAAGGGAATGGGAAGGAGCAAACTGATTGGGAGTTTGAGAGTAGCCAGGGGGATAGGGAGGATAGGGAGAGAGAGAGAGAGAGAGAGAGAGAGAAGGATGGATGGGTGGGGGGGATGAGAAGGAGCGGGAGAACACGCTGAAAGTAATGAGCCGAACAAATGAAGAGACAAAAGCGCAGCCGCCAAATGCGGGAGAGAGGGAGAGTCGCGGAGGGTTTCGGCCGAATCGGAAGTTGGGAAGTGAAGTGTGTGGGGGGGGTTCGAATGGGGGGTGGGGGGGAGGGGATGACATTAGCCGCGAGTGGACGGCGGGATGCGAGTGACTGGGGATGTATATCGAGTGAATTCGAATCCGCAGCGGTTGGAGAGGAGTGGAAATGGACGAGGATTTCCGCTCGAATGGGAGAGCCGCGCGCGAGACGGAAAGTGAATCGGAATCTAGGGCGCGGTCTGCGTGTCTGCTTTGAGACCTCACCCTTCCCCGCCATCGCAGTGTCTCCATTATAATCCTCCGCTTCCGTAAACCTGAGCTGATGAATTGAGTTTTCCTTTGTTAATATTATTTTCTTAATTTTTGAAGCATAATAACTTTCCTCATACGCGAAAGAATGCAATTCTTGTCCCGGTTTTTAAGAGCGGAGACAAATATAAAGTAAGTTATAACAGGCCAATTTCCAATTTACCAACGTTTTCAAAGATTTTTGAGAAGCTTTTTAGCAAAAAAATGTTGTCATATTGTAAAGGAAACTTTTCCGAATCACAATGGTTATTCTTCTTGCTCTTCGACTTCAACCAACTTTATAGAATGAAAAGATAACTTACTTATTCCTGACAGACCTTTACACAGCTTGTGGAATGAAAACTGCAATGTTCCTTTTTACAAGTAAGTGCTGTGTAGAAATATATTCTTCCACATTTCACGATAAATGCAATTTTATAAGAAATCCAGGCGCTCAGTTCATTTGTGGACATACAAATTGCTTATATCGAATGGTATAAAATTTATTTTCTCGCCTGCCCTATTCCTTCAAGACAACATAAAGTCAAAAGCGAATCGAAATGCAAGTCGACGATTTCATGATTTCAAGAAGGCATTCGACAAAGTTTATCACAAAAAACTAATATATAAATTGCAATAATGTGGAGTTATTAAAAAATTGTTAATTGGATAAAGGACTTCCTCAGTGATCGAAAACAAAAAGTAGTTATAGATGGTATTAGTTCTGATATGGTTGGAATCACATCAATGAAGCGTGATTGGCCTTCTGTTAGTACTTATTTATACTAATGAGTTCTAGAGTTAGCAGTAAATTAAGATTATTTGCAAACGATACAGCTATCTACCGTAAAATGAAGGAAGACGCGGACTTTGAAGTTCCGTCATTGGATCTTAAAACCGTTCATTCGTGGTGCCAGGAGTGGGGGTTAAAATTTAATGTCAGCAAATGCACCACAGTCCACTTCCTGCGAAAGTCATCACAAAAATGCCATACCTACCTATACTGTGGGTTGAGTAAACATAAAATTTTCAGAGACAGTAAAATGTCTTGGAAATTCCTTAACATCTGATATATCGTGGGGATTACACATACAGAACATATGTGGCACAGCATTAAAGAAACTAGGTTTTGTTAAACGTATAATAGGAAGGTCCTCGGATGAAAAAGTAAAAGAGAGATGCAACTTCGCTCTGGTCGGGCCACTCCTCGAGTACGCCGCGAGCATTTGGGACCCTGGAGATAAATATTTAACCAAACAAATTTAAATAGTTCAACGAAAGGCTTCGTTGAAAACTGCTAAGAGCGAATATTGCGTATTCCTCAACTTTTAGAGAGATTAAGGTGGGAGCCCTTAGAGGCTCGTAGGCTGAGCGCTAGGCTTAATTCGCATGAGAAATTCAGAACAAGTGTGTTTCAGAGCGACACAGAGAATATTATAACGACGCCTCACCAAATCTCTAGGTCTGACAGAAGCGATGAAATAAGAGAAATACATTTTCGAACAGACTGGTACAAAAAATCGTTCTTTTGGCGCACATAAGCCACCACAATAAAAACTGAGCTCCATTCAATACACTCTCATAATTCACGACACCATTTCACCTCCCAAAACCTTATCCCTTACATCATTACGAGGTTTGTGTCCTAACACCCCCTGCCTCATGCCCATAGGGCGGCACGTAGGGTAGCACGTAGAGGTAGATTTATAATTGACAATTTTATTGCTTTGCTATGGGCGTGCAGGGGCTTCCGTAACTGCTGACATAAACCTGTTTCCTAGAAAACGAGATGTCCATTTATCATTTCATGGCAAACGAGCCCAATGAATTTGGATCAGCGTTTTGTTTGGCTGGAGATAAAAGGAGTAAGTGACCGGTGAAAGGCATCCGTTACACAAGCAAAGAATGAGTTCGCTCTGAGAATAAACGTCTACTCGACCATGCTGTGATGAAACTAATGAAGCCATACCTAAAACATTATTCACAACAAACCATGGACAATTTCCTTACATCGACCGCTCTTGAAAAGCGACAGGAAGGAAGTCTGTAGTAAGGCCAGGCAATGCTTGTAGATTTATTTGTCCCACTCGCAGAAACTTCAATATTCTCCTCTGGGAGATAAAAACTTTATTTGACCTTATGAATTTCTTCTTACGGAGAATATATGGCTGCATTCATTTTCAGTGCACCTTGTTTAGTCATACAGTACTGAATGCTGGTAAGTTTGGCCTCTGTTAAACTTAGAGCCTCATCGGGAGTTTATTCATGCACACAGATATCCGGTATACTCCTTTTCAGCTTTGGCAAAACTTGCCCTGGCGGGGGTCACAAGAACCTCTTCAGAACGGGTGGACACGGAATGGCTGCCTTCATCTTAATTCATTCCCATATCATATAATCGCTCCTAAGACTATTTTACCCCTATTTGCTTCACTCGCCTCCGCTTGGAGCCCGCACTAGGGCCCGAGAAACATTTTCTGGTCATCCCCGCGAAGAAGCAAAACAAGTAAAAACTTCGTTATAGACCACATTTGATATGAAGCTATTCACCAATTTTATTTCATAATTGGCGAACTTACTTTTTGGGTTTTTTAAATTGCTGCTTTCAATTAAATCCCTGAAATCAAAGTGTGAATCGAGCCATAGAAGTCATACCTATTGGTTAAGATTGCAAATGGGAGCGTGTCGATTTTCTACTACACCAAGTGTTTAACACTAAGAATTATGCTATGCTATACGCCAAATGATATGTATTATTAAATTTGGAGTGTATGGTTATGAATGAATTTCATTTTAAGTCTCTTAACTTCTTTGAGGATGTTAACAGACCGCTATTTCTCAGCGCAGACTGCTCAGATGGAGGGCGAGAATGAGCAACTACTAAAAAGGCGGCAACTACTAGTAGCGGCAATACTGCTGCCTGCGCTTCGGGATAAAAATGCCCATAGCTTAAAAAATGGCACTTAAAAGCACATAAATCTTATTTCTTCCTTTAGAAAAAGGCTTTTGCTAGCCCTAGTATATGGTCTCATCACAAGATGATGTAATATTTTTTCAATTGATGCCGGTAAAATGCGTGGCGTAGCACCATTTAATAATATCTGGCTGTTGCTACTTAAATGCGTCAAGAAGAGACAATATGGTAGATTAAAAATGTAGTATAGGTTTCAATATGAGTGATTAATGTAATTTGATGGTGGAAAAATGCTTAAGTCGAGCTATGTTCGGCTTCCATCTCGAGCGCGAGAAAATGATTTTTAAGTGGTGGCGCTGATCCCCCAGATGTCCATCTGTATTAGTCGGACATGGGTGATCATAGGATGAAATTTCATTTGGTTTATAATGAATTGATCATTTCTCTTTATAATAAAAACATCTACGATGTAAACTCAACATTTTGAAAAAATCGATTTTTGACCGCTTGAGTGGCTTCTCAGACCACTGTGCGCCTGCTGGAAAAAACTCGGTGATAAGGCAAGAATTCGCTGCGCTCCGAAGGACGTTGCTCAGACCACCCAGGCTACTAAGAAACCACTGAAATCGGCGGGGGGTTTATATGAACAAACACACCCCAAGGCATGACCCACGATAACGGACAATAGATGGCACTAGGGCTGATGTTCACCCACCGACAGAGAGGAAGAGGATGACACACACGGGAAGCGAAAGGAAAGAATAACACAAGCACACAGACAGTGGTGAAAGAAGTTTGCGATCAATTGAAGTAATCAATTTGAGGCAAATGCTCTCTTAAACACTCTCTCTGTCCTAGCGTGTTGTGTGTGTTCAAATTTGCCTCTCATTGCTATTTAAAATTCATTAAACAGTACAGTACTATACAAATGCTCAATTACCTTGCCATTCATTTAAATATTTTAAATTTGCACAGTTCATCTTATTTTTTCTACTTTAATGCGCATAATATCACCTAAATGTATAACAATATTTAAGTGGCAATCGTGAAAAAGATGTAGTACTGAGTAACAAGTTGAGTGAACTTGTATGAATAAAAAATGTATCACACCTGAAGTATTTGTGTAGAGCAGAGATTGAAAGCTATTATGGAAACTTTTACTGATACTTATCCTCATGCAGGAAAAAATTACGAGTAATCAAGAAATTTAATTATATTCTTAATTACAATGTAGTTTAATGTCAGTTTTAGACAACACAATTATGCAAAAAAATATCCTGCATCTCAAAGAAACACTTTATGGCAAAATGAGATTTAGTTTGCCTCAAATAACTTGATAAAAACTCCTTAATAAACGAGAAAAAGCTATGGTAGTCAAAATGACCAACGTGAGCATTTTGGATAGGAGAGAAGTCCGGGCATTCTTGTGTTAACGATGTTCTTGTCATCTTGATTATCGATAACTTAGAATTCGAATTCGCACGTAGCTTATATTCGGCAATATTTTACAAAATCATTTACAAATGCTAACTCGTTTATTTTATAGACATAGTCTTTCCACACAATAATTTATTTCATCATCCTAGCATTATTATGAAATAGAGATGAATCAGTATTCTCAAAAAATTGGGGAAAAGTAAAATTAGACATGAGCAAAGTGCTTTCAGTCCAAACAGGAAACGAGTTATACAAGTGGGGTTTAATATTGGTTTTAAAGTATTGAGACGAATACATATAATGAGAGACCGATTCAACTTCAGATAAAGCAGGAAAAGCAAAAATATCAATTTTAGCCATCTCATGTATATTTAGAGTGGAAGATCGAAAAGGACTATCGAACATTTATTCACTTAATCGATGGAGAGGAAGCCATCTGTGCGAGTGAACTGGAGAGAGGAGTTGCCCATGACGAAGAGAATGAGATTGGCATGTCAATGAATCAGATATTCAGGCTTGATGAGCATTGTTCAACAGTATTGAGTTATGGTAATGTGAAGTGGAGTAAATGTGGGCGATTATTAATCTACGGCATGTGTAAAACTCAATTGCTTTTTCATTTTTTACGATGAAAAAGCAGTAAATTTTAAGATGAAAAACTTCAACGCAGGAATATAACTTCGCGGAGATGTTTCAGCATGATAGCCTAAGCTGGTGATGCTATTCCTGATGAAAATAAATGACAATATTAGTGTCTGTAAGAGCAAAACAATAGATAATTAAATGAGGATTTACGTGAAGAAAATAAACGAAATGGAATGAGGAAGAATACAGAATCAAAAAAGAAAGAGTCGCTGTTATCCTCGGCTTGGGTCAATTAGGAGAATTTGGCTATCAGAAAAGTAGTGTCGCCGGCAATGGAAGATGCAAGAAATTTACAGGGAACAGAGTAGCCCAAGCATGGAAGACACCACATCATTGCGTCTCCTTTGCATGGCTGGAGACTTAACATCCCCTGCCCCGCGCCCATGCAGTGGCTCGCAGAATAGTAGGTAGATGTGGCTCTAACCTGTACAGTGACAGACAAAAATCAAAAGAGATTAGGCTCATTGGTAGCGTCGTGTAATTAGTAAATGAGGAAGAACCAGCGGACGTTTTAAAAAAGACTTTAAAAGAGACGTTTCATTAAAACTCTTAAGGAAAATAAGAGAGGAACTTGTTGGCCACATTTTGCGACACAACTGCCCAATGAAAACAATATGGTAATGAGAGATGGTTCGGAGAAATAGCAAAGAAAGATCGAGAAATGGAGTCGAGCAATGAAGAAAGATGAAGTAAATAGTTATGTGGGAATGAAGAGGTTGACAGGAGAGAGCGTGGAAATAAAACCAGTTAATGATCACGTTCGCGGATTCCAACCAAATCGATGCATTTTATGAGCAAAAATATTTTTTTCTAGTTAAAATTGATATTAAGAAAGCAATTATTTTGCTATTCGATGCTTAAATTCTCTGTTTAATGGAGAATAAAACTATTTAAAACTATTATAAACAGACGTACTACATACCAATCACGCCGTTCCCTTCCGCAGTAGGCACATTCACAAAGTTTCACTCATAAATAACTCTTTGTATACCTAACACTGCATCAATAATTTCTTCCGTACTGACCTATCCGTGCAAACCTCTTTCGCCTCATTTACCCCCATACACTGCTTTATGCACACCCTCCTGTTTTTAAGACTCTTAATATTCCTCCTTCTAAGAATTTCCTCAACCACATTCAACCAAAACTGTCTCGGCCTACCTCTTCCTCTCGCACCATTCATTTCATTCCTATATGTTTCGATATTCGACTCTCATCCATTCTCTCAACAAGGCCAAACTAACGAAGCACACTCCTTTCATATATGTCCATTGCTGGAGGATCTAACCCACATTCATTTGTTATCCACTCATTCCTGACCCTATTCATCCTAATTTTGCCACAAACACTCATCAGATAACTCATACCCACGGCGTTTAGTCTACTCTTATGTCCATCCTGACATATCCATGTTTCACAACCATACAACAAAGTGGGGAGAAGTACACTTTTGTACACGGCGACTTTCGCTTCCTTAGACAGGCACTCATTCCTTGATATGCTCCACATGCTACCAACCACTTTCCATCCAGAATTCGCACGTCTCTTTATCTCCTCATCTATCCGTCCATCTTTCGCATAATACTTATCTAAGTACACGAAATCATCCAGGTGTTCAATTACTTCACCATTCACCCTCATCATACAGTTATTCTCCCCATCCACCTCATCAAAAAAATGCTACTTGTGTCTTGCACGAATTTACCCTCATATCCATTCTCTCTGTTGATTCACAAAACTTATCTATGAGGTTCTGTAATCCCTGTTGGCTCTCTGGGATCAAAACAGCGTCATCCGCATCCGCAGAAATCACACCTTTACATTTTCAATCAAAACACCGTCGTTTTCACTGCATGCATCTCTAACACATTTATCCATAAATACATTCAACAGCCATGGTGACATTTACGCATCCTTGCTTTACACCCCGATTTATTAAAAACCAATCACTCAGAATCCCCGTTATCTCTCAAACTTGCCTCACTATTATCATAAATCGCCATCATAACATTCAATAACTAACTGCCAACTCACTCCACAGTCCTTCAAAACCTTCCACAACTTCTTTTTATTTACCCTATCATGTGCCTTCTATAAAGCATCAAACGCACAATACACTTTCTTTCGGACGCCCATGCATCTTTATATCACTTTCTGAAGCGCGAAAAGCTGGTCACAACATCCTCTCCCAAGCATAAACCCACACTGCACACCCCATATTCTGTCAGAAGTTATGTTCCTCGCTCTTTCCATTAAAATATTTCGCCTACAACATTATTGTTTGATTCTTCAAAATACTCCCTTCAGCAGTCCTTGATATTGCTCTCATCCCGCACGATCTCTCCACTTTTGTTTTTTACCGCATTCATTCCCCTGCTTTCACCAATCTTAGGCTGCTAATCTGAATGAAATAGCGTGAACGCTATTTGCCAGAATTAGCTGTTGTTACGCATTTGTTTCGAAGAATAACATGCTATTTTTCGAAACAGAAGCGTCACGAAAGTAATTTATGGCATAGAGCGTTCAAGCTATTTAATTCAGAATAGCAGCCTAAGCCCACTTCCAAAACAGCTTTTCATTGCCTTCAAAATCACTCTGCACCTTGCTACCTTCATCCGCACGCATTCTTTTCTTGCTCTCTTTCACAACGATTTTGCATTCATTCTTTTTCTTTCTGTAAATCTCACATGCCTCAGTACGCTCTTCCTCAGATTTGGCAGCAATCATATCCTTGTACGCCTCTTTCTTTTATCTGACTGCAATTTTCACTTCTTCATTCCACCAACCATCACCTTTCGTTCTTCCTACCACTCCTTTTCCACATACACTTTCAGCAAATTCCACAATCACTCCTTTTAAACACTCCCACGCATCATTTACGTTCTAGTTTCTGATATGCTCGTCCCATTCTCTCAGCTTCAAGGATAGAGCATCCTCAAGCATGCAACTATACTGCATTCTTACCTCGCTGTCTAGCAATCTCTCCACTTTTACTCTCGACTGCTTACGCGCAACATTCTTCCTTGGTACCCACTTTCTGCCCAGATTCACTTTGGAGAGAACCAAATAGTGGTCTGTTCCACATTCAACACCCCTCATCACTCTCGTGTCCCACACTAACTCTCTCAATCTCTCATCATACACAGTAAAATCAATCATGCTTTTACAATCGCCCCTTTGCCAAGTATACATATGTATTCTCTTATGTTTAAACCATGTATTCGACACAAACAATCCTTTTTCCAAGCACAAACTCACCAAATTTTCACCATTATCATTCACTCGGGGGTCACCAAATGGCCCAACCACTCTCTCAGATGCATCCCGTCTCACTCCAACCCAGACATTCATGTCACCTTGCACAATTATTCTCTCACCATGGTCACATTCATTCAAAACCTCTCTGTTTTTCCCAAAACTCATCTTTCACACTGTCACTCTCTCCATCCGCTGGTGCATAGCACGCCACAATCACAACTCTCCTAATACCTACTTTCTTGCGAATCCAGGGCAATATAGGGGGTACTAACTCGTACTTCCTTACTAGCAACTTAGATCTCTCATTGAGAACGAGTCCTACACCTTGACTGCCGTGTACATTATTGTCAACTCCTGACCACAGTGTCAGACCACCGCCATCTATAGCAGCAACATATCGCCCCTTGCGCTTAGTTTCACGTACGCACAAAACACCCATTCGTCTCACTTTCATTTCATTCAGCAACTCATGCTCCTTCCCATTACCTCTCTCACATTTCAAGTACTGATAATCCAGTTCGTATCGCTAATTTTGTATCTTGATGGGCCAACCTTATTCAGCTTCTGCCGCCCATCGTGGCTTTGGCCGTCCGAGGCTACTCTGTGACTGTTATGAGTAAGTTGTAGTAGAGTGTGCAAGGTTACCAGCCTTTGCAGTACCCGCACTACGTGTAGCTTTCTTTTCTAACGGTTGTGGGCACTTTATCGGTCAGTTTTGGCTCATTTTCGCCAGTATACCACAAGAGAAATCAAAGCATAGTAATAACCTAGGCCCGCTTTCCCTATTCTACTCAAGCTAGGATCCCTTCTGAAAGGACTACCTTGAGAGCCAGCACACCGTTGCCCGCGACCCACCACCAGGAGGTATCTGCGGTTTAAATCTGCTTATAATTTTTCAAATATCAATTTAGCTACTAATACTTATGTTATTTTGTATGCGTTTGATGGGAATATAGATTGGTATGTATTAGACCAAGATATTAGTTCTTCTCAAGCATTAATGATCATGGTGACGTAACCTCAGCATTGTCCTCAATTTTTGGCATATCGTTCTGTTTTCCCTTCTCGTAGTGTTCCGCCATCCAATCCCTATTAAGTTCTTCAAATCTTCTTCCTCTTCTTAATCCCTCCAGAACTATTATCCTCTTCCACATTCCCTCAGTATTTTTCCTTCGATTACCCTCGTAAACATTCCCTCTCTTTTCAATACCCTCATTTTCAATTAATTCATCTCCTCTTCGGCCTCCATAGAACTTCCGCCACCAGCTCCCTCTCCTCTCCAACCATATCCAAAGATCTCCTCGTCCATCCCCACCTAATTCACCCTCTCCATCCTCCTCCGAACCCAATTCTCAAAAGCCTCAAGTCTACGTCTATACATCTTCCCTTCGCAGTGACCTATCCTTCGATCCATAATGATCCACGCTCCATCATAGAGTTTTCACGAGACATTTCTTTAAGCCTCGCTACTCCGGTGGCCCTCTCTTTTGAAAATGCTTCTTTAACCAATTCAATTCTACATCTCATGTCCCTGCCACTAAAACTCATTCTCCTCCAAAATACTGCCAATATTCTCAAATTGCTCCACTATCTACATCTACATACTACCCTTCGAGCAGCCGCAGGGGCGTGTGGCAGGGGGTGTTAGGTCACCAGCCGTGTAAAGACGTAGGGTCTGGGAGATGAAATGGTGTCGTGAATTATGGGAGTGTATTTAACGGAGCTCACTTTTTACTGTGGTCGCTTATTATGCGCAGAAAGAACAATGTTCTGTACCTATCTGTTCGGCAATGTAACTCCCTTATTTTATTGCTTCTGTCAGACCTAGAGATGTAGTGAGGCATCATGATAATATTCTCTGTGTCGCTCTGAAACACACCAGTTATGAATTTCTCAAGCAGTCTACGCCTAGCGTGCAGCCCCCGAGTCTCTAGGGGCTCCCAACTTAATCCCGCTAAAAGTTGTGAGACACTGTGTGTCTGGAGTTGTACTCATCTAATTTTGAAGTTAATGTGTAATGCTAAAATAGGGGAGACAATGGCAAATGGATAAGTTCCAACATGTTTCTAGGCTCTGTACTGTGGTCGTACTTTTTTCCTATGGAATTATCATAAATCTACAGTCACAAGTTCCCTAGTGTTATTTTTAAATGATTGGATTGCATTTGCTGACGATTATACCATCGGTTGCTCTGCTTCTCAGAAAAAAATCACAGAGCCGAATACTAAAGGAGATTCATTGACCCAGAAGCAGTGAATTGACTACAATTTGTTGGTGTTAAGTGATATCAGTAAAATGGGTGATGATCTTAATGAAGCAAATCACTGTCACTCTCGATTTGCATGTAACCCAACCTATCAAAATGCCCCCTCCCTCGCTCACTGTCATTGTTCTCTCCCGAAGTGACAAGTCCATAGCATTGACTGTTTGCAGTAATTTATGGGCAGCAGACTAAGTAGTATGAGCCCAGTAAATTTTAGATTTCAGGAAGAGATTAAGAGATTTCCAAAATAAATTTAGTCTTGAATTAAAGTCCTCGATATCTTTTGTCAGTACATTTTGCTATAATTAGGTCATCAATGACCTTCACGCATAGTATATGCTGGGAAGCTGCTTTAATTAATTTTAAGAATATTGAGATTCTATAAAAATGGGTAGCAGAAGCAATGTTTGGTAGCATAAATGGAATTTCACTCCTTTCTGTTTTGAATTGTGTATCAAAATTTTAGAAACAGTAGCTAAAAAGATACTCGCAAATTTAGAGAGTTTCGAGATCAATTTGCATTAGAAGAGGTCACCTTCCACCTTCCATTACGAAATGCATCCTAACTTCATGCGAAGTAAATAAAATACATCCGTTCCTTAAGACCGCCAAAACCTATTTAAAAGATAACTTAGCCATATGACGCCCAAATTATTAATTTGAGGGCCACAATATATCGGAATGGAAAACTGTATTGGAATTTTCTTTTTCTGTTTAAGACATAATTATTTACTCAACTAAATGTTGATACCCTTTTCAATTAACTAGTGTGATCGAATTTACGAATAAAGTAGGAGACTTTGGTTCATATCTGCTGCTAAAACTTTTTTCGCTATTTCTCTCTATTTTTCAAATATAGGGGCGCATTTTACAAAACTTAAGCGGGCATGCTTAATTCTAGATAGGAGACATTCTATTCGGCTACCCAAAGCTTCTTTTCTTTGTTTCCGAAATATGCAATTGTGATTTTGAAATAAATAATAAAGAGCTAATCTTACAGCTCAAAATTAGCCAAACCATCTCCTCTCAGGATACATAGTTACAACTTTTCTCTCGGTTGTCAGTGACTGGTTTCATTTGTTTTTTTTGCACATTTTCGACGCCCCGTTAGGCGCTCGTTCTCAAGACGCTCCTCCGGCACTCGACCCGCAAACACTCGTCGCCTTTCGTCTGCGCTTTCCCCATCGGTGGCATAGCGAGTGCCACCCCCTCCTGCCCTCCCCCCCCAATGGCGGCAGCGGTGGTGCGGCACCCACACTCGCGAATCAAAACACTCGAGGAGCGCCGCGCGGCTCTAGTGTTCGTCTCTCCTTATGTGATGTGCCTACGACTCGTCCCCGAAACCCACCTCCCGGGAGAGACGATGTGCGCCCCGCGGTTACGAGGAGAGTGTGCGTGCGAAAATGTGCTCTTCTCTGATCTTCCCCACCCCACCTCTTCGACCTCCCCACTGCCCCTCCCCGTTCAAGCACGGCTTTGCCTGCAGGGCAAACAGCTCACAAGACGGCGTTGTCACGACGGCGATGGCGTTGTCATGTTGGAAACCGGGCTCCTCGTACATTCCCCTCCCCCCCCAAAGTCTCATACAAACACACACACACACACACACAGCACGGTGGCGTGATGGCGGTTTTGAGTTATTGCGCGAAAGGAGTCATTCCCACTCCCCCCCCCCCCCTCCCCGACCCCTCTCTCCAAAACATCCACAACCACCACCCCTCCCCCTTCATCCCCCGAGTACTCTCTCCCTACTCCTCCAACTTCTCATCCCACTCTTCTGATCGCTCAGCACCTTCTCCTCCCCTCCCCCTCCCCCCCCCCAAACATTCCAGTTTGTCGCCGCGGGGAAGGGAGGAATGGAGGAAGGAGAGTTTGACGAAGCACACAGAGAGAGAGAGAGAAGGAGAGGGAGAGAGAGAGAGAGAGAGAGAGAGAGACACCCGCGGATGTTTTGCGATTTAGAATTCCACAATTCGGCGCCCATTCACGTCGAAGGGGATTTAAAAGGGGGAGGAGGCTTTCCTTCGCACCCCCATTCCTCTCAGCGCCTTCAACGCTATGGATTTTAGTGGAAGGGGGGGAGAGGAGATTTCGCGACCCCTTGCTGGTTCCGCGAGTTCCTTCTCGCTCTCTTGGGGTAGAGAATGGAGGTGGGCGGAGGGAGTAAAGAGGGGAGTAGGGGCTGAAGCGAGAGTTTATCTATAAATTCGCGTTCCGTGTCACTTCGACTGCGCGGACTCATCCGATCAAACTCCGAGGTGTCTCTCTCTACGCTAGCTGAAACTTCCTTGAAAACTTTTTCCTTTAATCATTCTAGCTAGCCATGAAATGTTTTGATCCTAATGATATTATTTCATTTTGTTAACCTGTAAGTTGAGATGGCCTTCCCAACGATGAAGGACGACACAAAACCGATAATTACATTACGTCTCTTCCACTGCGGTGATATTCCAAAAACTGTGGACTCCTCTGAAAATAAGAGATAGGCCGTGAATCTGGCAGTGAAAAAGATAACTTTTCCGTGTTGGTGTTTTTGAATATTCCATTTATAACGTTTAGTTGAGTCTCTCTCTTCTCTTCAGTGTTCAACCCTGGGGTTGGTTTGCAGCAGTACGCCATTCCTCTCTTCTGTCTGCTTTTCTCTTCATTTCCGTGTATGTGGTGCAACCCATATCATTCACAATCTGCTGCATGAATGACATCCTTGGTCGTCCCCGGCGATTCCTTCCCTCTATAGCTCCTT
Source organism: Ceriagrion tenellum (assembly GCA_963169105.1). Classification (NCBI taxonomy): domain Eukaryota; kingdom Metazoa; phylum Arthropoda; class Insecta; order Odonata; family Coenagrionidae; genus Ceriagrion; species Ceriagrion tenellum. The sequence goes on along the minus strand of OY720644.1, from coordinate 113,989,095 downwards.
CTGCTATTGTTTTAACGATGCTGCCGTGTCATAGAATGTGCCCTACGAGTTTGTCTCTTCTTGTTTGGATATTTGCCTCCACAGGGATCTGGTTTCTTGAACTCTTTTCAGTACCTCTTCATTCGTGACTCTATCTTTCCAGCTGAGCTTCAACATCCTTCTCTAGAGCCACATCTCCAGGGCTTCTAGCCACCTTCTCTCTTGTTTTCTTATTACCCATATTTCGCTCCCGTATAGGGTCACACTCCAAAAAAATGCTTTCATCATCCGTTTCCTTGTTTCCAAACTAACTTTCTTGCTAATAAGTAGGTTCTTTCTAAGATAGAATGCAATTTTGGCCTGATGTATTATCCTTACAATTTTTTCTGGCTTCTACCATCTCTTGTTATTCTGCTTCCCAAGTAGGCAAATTCCTCTATTGCTTCTAGCTTCTCTCCTCCAATTCTCTATTGGAGGTTCATATTGTCCTTCATTACTGAAAACCATCACCTTGGTTTTGCGTTTGTTTATTCTCATGCCATACTGTTTACAGAAAATCCTACCCATTGTGTTGAGCATCCTTTCTAGATCTTCTTTGGTCTCTGTGATCACAGCAATATCATCTGCATAACGCAGCATATCTATCTTCTGTCCATTAATTTTAATGCCCATCTCAGTAGTTTCACGAACTTGTTATTAGTTGAGTAATGTTTAAAAACCTAGACATCGATGTCCCTCTGTTTTAGATGATGTTAGTACTAATGCCCTATCTTCCAGGAATGATGGTGAGTAGGCGCATGCATAGATACCACAGGAACGGAATCAGTGAACTTGCGTTTGAATTGTGATACTCAAGTATAGAAGTACATATCTATTTGGCATTGTTTAATGAGTCGTTTTGAATTTGCTTCGCCAGAATCTCCAGGAATCTCACTTTCCTGGCAGAATGCGTTAAATGACGCATTGGGCTTCAATGCATTTGAAAAAGGATGACTCAATTATTTAAAATTTCTCTAAATAGATATCGTGATAATGTTATGAGAAAATGATAAATATTTGGAAGTGTATGCATTTTCATCAGTTGCAATACCGTCAATAAATTGTGATAGCACACCTAACGACTGCTCCTCTTCTTCTTCGTCAGTTTTCTGGTTGTAATCACGTATCCAGAGATTACATAGAACCTTGCAGTAGCACATGAGTCCAGTAAATATGTACACTTGCATCAAACTATTTGAACACACAATAAACTTATTCAGTGTTTAGTTCAGAACTGAAGTTCATATCTGGAAATGAAGAAGTTTAATACATTTAGCGTGAGATCAACTGGAATTCAGATGCTACCATTTGGTAGAGAGCGAAACAGTAACGAGATAGGCACGTAAAACTCCCCGCGGTGCTCGAACGATCCCTAAGTTTCGCTAACAAGATAAATTCGCTTATCCGACGCAGCGGCAAATGACTGACGGCCCGAATGCATCGATCAATTGAAGTGATGTACAAACGCCCGCGATATCCATGATGTAAACCGCTTTCAGAGAGAAAAAGGAGAGACGGGTTGAGAGCAATTACAACCAAACAAAAAAGGCACATCGGCGGAGTACAGTGGACGGGGCCGGCCCTGATGGAATGTCGGCGAGCGAAAAATTCCCTCGAATGCAGTTTAATCCACTCTCCGGGGGAAAAGTTTGCGGTCGAAGGAAGAGATGGAGGGGGGGGGGGAAGCAGAAGTCCCAAGCCCCAAGTACACTTGCATTTGGTGATTGATTCAATGATCGTGCGCGGTGTGCCACGGAATTTTGGAATCGCATATTAGTTTACCGCGACTTTGAGAGAGAAAAAAATTTGAGAGATTACGCGAAAAAATTGCTGCAAGCGAGGGATCGCGATTTAAAAAAAAAAAGCGACTGACCCAGTTCGGTGGGATGTGCGAAATCCGTCTCTTGAAGATTAAAGAGCAGATTAAATCCTCCGCGGGATCCGTGAAAAATGTAACCGACAAATAGAGGCGGAAGTCTGATTTCGACGGACCGAATAGCGCCCAATTCGGGAAAAAAAGAGGAGGGAACAATGAATAATACTGCGGTCGCTTTGACTGGATGTTTGGGAGTGGGGGGAGGGGGATGGGGGTGGCGGGGAGGGAGGGGGGCGGCGGGGAGGAAGATATGGAGAGAGGTGGAGGGAGGATGAAGCGAAAGGTTGGCGTGGGAAACTGATATCTATTGGGCGAGTGGTTGAGCGGTGAGGAGGGAGAGAAGAGGGAAATGGATAATTGTGGAATCTCGTTATGCGCGCATTAACCTCCAGCCCCGTTCACCCCCCCCCCCTTCCCCCTCTTTCCCAATCGGCTCTCCACTGGGTCCCCTCGAAGGGCCTCAGTGTCTAGGGTATAAAATTGTGCGTACCAAGGAATTCAATGCTGATGCGTCATCAGCATTTCCGGCGAAAGTCTATGCCTTGCACTGAAATTTTTTCTGACTTGCTGTTCAAATAAGTCAAGATATTAGTGAGTAAAATGAATGGTTGAAAGGCGTAGCTTTGTGGAAAATTGTCGCAGACATTACGAAAAAATTTCTTAATATATTCCATACTTAAGTGTGGAATAGACTAACAAATCCTTATTAGTGAGTCATTAAGTACTCTTTCTTGTAAATTTTCAAGTGATTCGGAATAAATTTCACTTAAGCACTTAAGCAGTCTATTCGGTGGAAATTACCGTAGGTACGCAATATAACGGTATAACCGATACAAAAATTATGTACCAAACATTTTGCCTTAATTTAAGTGTTGCCACAACCCGAGCTTACTGCCTGGAATCCGCAGCAAAAGCGAAAACCATGTGTTTTTACTCGACATGGTGCCTTGATATTCGATAAAAACCATTATAACACTATGAAGCAATTTTTTAAAGGATATTGGGTCAATATCCCTCAAAAAATTGCATCAGAGTTGAATGATGTTGGGAACAAGAGTGGTTGTCAATTTTTTTCAAGGTTAACGTACCAAAAGCATTGAATAGCTACTTTGCTCACATCAGAATTCACTCCCCAATTTTTTCTTCGCATGTATTCAAAAGTGTCCCAATCCAATTGAGAAGAGTCCTTGAGACTTCTTTGCTCAAGAAGTTCTTCAACATTTTTATCTACTAATAATTGTCTGCCCTGTCGAACAACTTAACTCATAATAAATGAATCGACTAAAAGCATTCATATTTTTCTCAATACGTTTATTATGTTTCCATCAGCTCCCTGACCTTGCTATTTTAACTCCCTAAATATTCTCTCCCCTTACTGGGTTCAAAAAGTGTTAGCGGAAGAGGCTTTTTTAAACAATTATCCATGCAAAAAAGATATTAAAATTACAGGGCATTACCATTGGCCTGTTAATGGCAAACTTAAAGAATTAAGATTTATATGAATGATACGCTTATCTAGCGTATTAAGAGAGACACTTTTTTTCAAATACAGGCTAAGCAGAAGGGTCGCAATTTGGATCCTGAAACCATTTTCTTTGCCGTTGCCTAACTCACTTTGATGAGAGAATATTTATTGAAATAATTATATATTTTCATGAAAAACGTTATCGTGGCCACGGTGCAACAGTATCCTATTCTGATGGAAACTAAAGGTATCAACGAGCAGATTCATTTTTATAGTCGGGATAATTATCCTCTGAAAACTGGATCTCGCAATGCTCTGGCATCGCTTATACACGGCATGTTTAGGGGCTCCTCCCTCACGCTCATAACCACAGCCGGACGAATCACGCTGACTCGTCCGTGCTCGCCCATGGAACAAAAAATGGAGGCGTGGGTGATATAGCAGCTCCAGGACACGAGGTAGCGGCCGTGAGAGCGAAAATAATTTCTAAGCGGGTCTCTTTTATAATCACGATTTCATAAACGACTTCTCAGCAATGGGCTACAGTAATGGGCGAATTGCAACGTTGGCATAAATGAATTTTGCATTCTGAAATGAACAGCTTCAACGAAACGAAGCCCATTCTACAAAATGTGCTTCTAATTACGCGACATTCCGCTTTTCGGGTCAATTGCTCGCCAGCAAGAGCGATTGTTATTTCGGAAGATATATGAAGCTCGACATTGGATACTCAGAGGAAGATTTTTTATTGCCAAACCACATGGATTTTTCAAACTCTTTATAGAACCGATTCATAATTTATGCGGGCAATGATATGATGAGATAGTGAATTTTAAATACACCAATAATCTCACTCAGAGGAAATTAATAATAAACACAACATTTCCCTAAATTTCTCTATTAATAAAATAGGACCGAAGTAAAACTTATTCATTTGATTTACTGAAATTCGAGAGATAAACTACGCTTTTCATTTCTGTTACAAATTTTTACACGTAATATTAGTGCTTATGTTGTTATTCAGTCATTCCTCAAAAACAACTCACATATATTCCTTACCTAGTTTTACGTGTTAGGAACTAGATTGTTGTCATCTGGTTAATGTAATATGCCCATACAATGTAAATTGGTTTATTATATTGTTCCAACTCTCATTGTAAGGATGAACAGAGTATCCTCAGAAGCATAAAAATAGCTCATATTTTACCTTCAAGAATTATGCTCGAAACTAATGGAGAAATTGACATTTGGCAAGTTCAAACCAAAATAGACTGTGATTCAGTGGTTCAAAGGAACAAAATACCTCAATATATTGCATTTTTCTCTGCGTCCATTAAATCTTTATAAAATCAGCAGTGACTCGAGGAAATAAAAAAATGCATTCGGAACAATATGATCTCTTACTTGTAGTGGTGGCGCAGTAGTGTTGGTGTAGTAGTGGTGGTGTCCAAGGTAAAGAGCGCTGCCAGTGTTTGGGATCCTCATGTGAGGTAGGCTTAGTAACCGAGTTGAAACGAGTGCTTAAGAAGATCGGCATGATACGTAAAAGGCCGTTATGATAATCTCGTTAGTGTTCCTGGCCTCTTGCAACAACTGACAGGGGAATCAGACTGACAATTGAAAATTAGAGTTGATCTTTCAGGTAAATTCAATACCAATTAATTTTCTGGTGACACTTTTAATGTCTTACTTTCGAAGTCCAACATACCACGGTTATGAGAACAAAATTAGGGAAACAGACTGAAGAGAAAAATGAATAAAAATTTCGTATTTATCGCGGCCGATAAGAGGCCATAATGACTGCCAATGACACTCTGAATAGGGCTAGTCGACATATCGTTTGGTTGATTAGTTGATTTGCTCCCTAATGCTTGTTTCTTAATATGCCATGTCATTTCCACATTCCGTAATATGCCATGTTTATTGATATGCCATAACTAACATCATGTTTTGCGTGCACCCTGCATGGCTCGTATATGTACCTCGTTTATGAAGTTACAATATATACGTCAATACAAACAGTTCCCGTGATATTGAGGTAGCATACCTATAGAGTAATGCATGTTGGTGAAAGCTACTGGTACATTATGATGCATTTTGGTGATAACTCACCCCCCGCCACATACTCTTATATGAAGATGTATCACTTAATCATGCTATAGATTACAGTCAGATGATGACGTTACAACAATCGAAATATGTCCTAGAATATTGCGAGGAATATTACCGAACACTCAGTTTTAAATAAAGCCGTAGTTTCAAAGACAAGACATGCTCCGCCATCACACCACTTAAACATAGTGGGTGTCGGATTCCTTCATAAAAATGTCCGACACGGCCGTGAACGTACCAAAACCCTCCATAACGGCAACTGTTTTTTACTCATCTGACTTCAATTGGAATGCATTAAGTCAAGTAATTTTAAGTTTTATATTTAATTCAGAATAATGGTGACTTTACACTGCATTGCTTAATACTGTTCTGGAAAGAGTTCTATCTGAAGTCCGTGAGGGTAAACTACACTCCTTCTGCGGCCGAAACCCGCAAAAGTCAGCTTAAATGACTTAATTAAACAATTATTAATCGTTTTTATTTCGAAAAAAGATATGTATTTGGAAATAAAAAACTGAATTAAAGTTAAAATTAATTTAGTAACATTCCTCAACAGTTTAATCACACAGCACAACCAGTTTTATCAATACAGGAATAATTGGATGCTAGCAGTATGTTAAATCTCTGAAAAAATAATCAAGCACGCTGCTCGCGGGCATGGATATGTGACGGGGGTGGAGGGGAAGACGAAAGGAGTATACGAAGGTCACGTTGATACAGAGCACTAAAGTGACTTCAATTCTACACCCCTCCACAGAGAACGTGAGGGCAGAAAAATGGACGCCTCGGAGCGATTAGAAATTCTCCTCCATCGAGATTCTTTCGGTTTGGCAAACCTCTTCCCCTTCCACTCGCCCGACCCCTCCCCTCCTCCCTCCCCCCGAAATTCCTTCCCTACCCCCAAGACTAAACTTGAATGTGAATCGCGACCGCTTCACCACCATGCCGCAACGGCACCTTCCTACCATCCCCTCTTCCTGTCTCTCTCTCTCTTTCTCTCATACCACACCTGCCAAACACCCTTGTGGTAATAAGTAGATGTAAAATAAGTAGATACCACACCCTCCCTTCCCTGCCTGTGAGCCGTACATACGTATGCAAATTTTTCTAGAGGTGAAACATTTGATTGCTCCTGATGATGCTCCAACGAGTGAATCCAATTGCACCGAATTAATTAACTGTTGTGGCATTTTACAAATGTAAGTTTTACTTTCTTAAAAAAAAAGAGTAGCTCCTAGTTACGCCGAAAAACTTTAATTTTAAATAATAGATCTTCATTATGTCATCGTCAATGTTTTTGATCATTTTTTTGCTTCTTTACGACTAAAACCAAATTCGATGCTTTGAACAAATGTTATTTAATACTTTCCACGGTGTTTAATCAAAATTACATACAGTAGGAATTTACAGATCTTAGTATGGCTTAATAGAGAATTTTTGTTGCTATTCTGTTTACCAATTACTTTACATTACAATTAAATGTCAATGCCTTCAGTTGCTCAAAACATCTCTTAGTTTTAATTTATAAGACAAAATTATTTACCGATAAAATGTGGTGAAAAAAGACATACGGCACACAAGTAGGGAACTCTTCACCGGACAGTGAGAGATCGTCAGTTCGATTAGCCTGCAAGAATTCACCCAGTCGAACACAGCTCGTGCTGCAGGTACTTTTTTTTCGAGGAGTGTCGTGTTTTGAAGAGCATTGGAGAAACCTTTTTACGAGGCAGTTCTTATGGTCTTAGTTTTTTCCCCTAACTAAACTGCTGTTTAAATTTGTGTGCTGGACGACTTGATGTTCCAAAACGACTGCCTACATCGCGCCGTCCGTCCTCCTTGGAGTCTTCTCCTAAATGCAACGGGCACATAGATAATGATAGAGTGCCTTGGGTGTACTTGAGCTCAATATGCTCCCTACGACTGCCGCTGTGAGATAAAATTTCTTCAGTGAGCAAGAGGAGCAGCCTATCTTGGCGACCTCTACTTCATTTTGCTCCTCACTGCCCAAGTACGTACCAAAAAGAACACTATTACTAATGAAACACCACAATTAACTTTCAAGGGTCACATCTAGCAATTGGAAATCGGATAGGATTTTTTGGGAGGCGACCGACGGCTAAGGTCATTTGCGCCATAGGGGATAGGTAAGGGAGGAAGGATGGATAGAAACCCGGCGTCGGCAATAGCCTGCTCTTAACGAAAGGCGCCAAGGGGACCACGGTTTAACGTCTCATCCGACAGACGGAGTACTGTACTTGAAGTGCCCTCCACAAGACACTCAAGTAGGGATCGGGTTTCCTCTGAAAAACATACTTCTCTGCAGGGATTTGAACCCTGGCCGCCCGCATGGATAGCCAATACTCTAGCCACCACACCAACCAGATCCCCTGTTGGAAATCTCAGCGAGACAATCACCTGGGTCAATCAGCGGAGCGCAAGGATTGGCGCGACCAACCTCCGCTCCTCTTTCCTCTAGCGACCTCAGACAGCAAGACAGTCGCGCAGCAGTGCATTGCCCAACGAGGGAATACACTGCTGCTGCTTGGGAGAATGGCGGAAGGGGGAGGGTTTGTGATTTGGCGACTCGGACACCAGAGAGAGAAAGAGAAAGACAGATGGTCTCTCCTTCACCTCCCGACAATATCTCCCACTTCGGATCGATCAGAGGTCGGCCGGCCGCAAATGCCCCCCCCCCTCATCCACTCCCCCCTCTCCTTCCCTCCCCTCCCCGTCTCTTCGGCCCTCCTTAAGACCTCCTTCGATTCCCTTCCTCCTTCCCCCTTTGTGTTATCAATCCACCTGCGTCGAGTCAAATGCCACGGTCGATTCCTCCGGAAATCCTTTTAAAGCCTCAAATAACCTTCCCCATCTGACCATCGCACACCTTAGCCGCTCGCCCAGGGGTCTTGCTGCCCCTAAACCCTCTACCAAAACCACCCCCTCACCCTCCCCCAATACCCGCCCCCAACCCATCCCCTCTTCTCATCCTTCCTTACTTCGGCTGTTTTACAAGACATTCGCTTCAGTGCTGAGGATCGAATCACATTCAGCAAAATATTTAGATGATATCCTTCAAAGGGAAGCGAAAGAATCATCCGTCTCAGGGTACATTTGGCGAGTTTTTTCCCTAGTCATCACAAGGGTAATATTCGAATTCACATTCCTTTTGTTTCAGTAGCTGCAAAAAGCACGGAGTAAACTCTGCAATACTATTGGCTTTGAAGGATTGATCCCATGGTTGACATTCCCATTAATTAACTTAATAGGCAAGCAGAAGTCTTTGATTTGGCCCATATTTTCACGCCGTTTGGGCCTTTTCTCGAAAGTTTTTTGCGATTCTGTAAAAACATTTTCAGTCAATAATTGATGTACTTGTGTACTTGTATAAACTGTGGAGACAATATTCAATGTAACCACCGTTAAATTTTTAACCAGACCTAGGCGCAAGACATTCGTCATTTTTTAAACAAAGTCTCTCTGGATTTCATAGTCGCACCGTTTCCCACGTCAAATAACTGGCATTTATTGGCAAAATCTTGAAACATTAGTATGTAAAAAAGTGGCATTAAATTGGGTATATTTGGAAAAATGATATATTTTTCTTTAAAATGAAGCCAATTGCATACAATGCTGGGTGACTTTATACCTCGGTCAAACTACTTTAACATAAAGCAGGAAAGCCAGCTCATATACGCCGATCATAGTCAGGAGAGGATTTAAAAAAATGATAACTCTACTTTTACTATTAATTCTGTGTACTTCTATTCTATACTATTCTTCTTTACTATTAATTCTGTGTAATTCTGTACTGTCATGAAATATTTGCGGCGACGTATTGCTCCATAGTAATCAAAAGCTTTACTGCTATTAGGTTCATATTAATTCATTTGAAATTTACTTCGATAATTTTTGTGATGGTTAATGTTTAAGTATTTGCATGGAATAAAAAAATTGGAATTCGAATTTATTGATTGTATCTAAAGTTATGGAGTTATTTTTCGCTGTTTTAATGGACACCAAGTGTGCTGATTTTTCATCGCATCGTGAAAAAGGCTCAATCGAATTCTACGAATACGTCAAATCCGATTTTTAGCCCTGAGGAAAGGTATAGGTACGATAGGTTTTTGTTTTTAATAGAAAGCTGTGATTCTCTATGCGTGGTAAATGTAGCGAATTACTCGCATCAGCCCATCAGAAATCGTGTGATCGCATCAGACAGCGGATAGTTGGATCGTGTAAAAGAACTCACCAGAGGCTCTTTGAATTTGATTGTGCTGCATTGATTTGGACTTCATGCACTGAAATGAGTGATCTGTAAAACGGCCCTCATTCTCTATTCTTATCACTTTCTTCACATTCCTTTCGCTTGCATTCCTCGTTCGCTCACCTGGGGAAAAATTGGCGCTTTTTCAACATTTGATTCACTCCGAATCACGCTTTGTCCACAAATGTGAATACGCAGGCCATATTTCCTCCCCCCTCCCCCCCCCAATCCCTCCCCAGACGCATTTCTCATGCAACCTTTTTGCCGTCCGACGGCCTCATCCACCACATTGATTTGGAATGTATCCACCAGAAAAATACGGAGTGAAAGTGCACAGAGTGTGTTATATGAATAACGATGAAAAATCATGCTTTGCTAATCATTCACGAATGTCAAATCACTTAAGTAATTTTGGAGCAACATCCCTACATTTTTCGTGATAGGGGTATGCATGAGACTTTATTGAACAATTTTAAATTTGTGACATCAAGGCCAAATTTATGCAATGATCTCACTATCACCTCCATCCGATATCCCTGAATTTTTATCTCACCTCACTCTCTCCTTTACCCGAATGAGTCAAATACGCCCGAAGACGGAACTGACATAAATCTTAGAAGAACGGTTACTCTCCCAAACTTCCCCCACTCCATCCTTAATACCCTCCCACCCCCCTACTCAAAACCCCGTATATTCGAAATATATGAAAACCCCATATATTCAATATAAACGAAAATTCCACGAACGTGGCAAATACAATATAAAACTTCGTCACAGGGAGACACGAATTAAAAAACACATAAAAAGAACACTCAAAATTTCAAATATTTCGGTGGGTCGTCCGCACCTTCATCAGTGATAGAATGAGGAGGAAGATTTGTACAGGAGGGGTGGTGAGGGGATGGAGCAAGTAGGAGGGGTGGGGAAAAGGGGGGAGGGAAGGAGCCAAAGACCTATTCGGGAAAAAGGAAACAAGTACTACCTAAAAGTGGGGGTTAAAAAAAAGTATGTACACATGTATATACATACACACACATACAAACACGATATTGATAAGGTGGAGGAGATAGAGACACAAAAAAAGTGACGATCACTTACAGGGCTAGCTTTTGGACGTGGATGTCCGTCTTCAAGGCGATGCACGACACAAATGTCGTATGCGCTGACTGGTGAGTCTGGTGAGGAAAAGGGTAGGAGGGGAGGTAGGCTAGGGGAGGGGTGAAGGGAAGGGGTTTTTCCTACTGGGTGCTTGGGTAGACTTGTGGAACGGTTTTTGAAAAGGGAATTTTTACCAGCTCGTGTCTGGGCGAAAGAGAGCGAAAGGGCCGCAGTGAAATTCCGAAGAGTGAGGGTGGGTTAGATGGAAAATAACGGGAAACATGAAGTTAATGTGTTTTATTTAACCCGGGTACGGCGTACGATTTTAGTAACCAGATTAACGCCTGATCCCTCTGGCGTACTTCAATTAACCGAGGGTAGGGAGAGCAATATTGCCACGAAGAAGCATTTGTTCAAAGACAAGCTATGTTTCCGCACATGGGTAGGGACGGGGGCTTCCTCCACTTTCCACATCGTCTTTCTCTTCATATCACGTAAGAGCTAGGGTACATAGACATATTACCATGCAAGCCACCTCAAGGGTGTGTGGCAGGGGATGAGTTTTCACCAACATGCATTATCATGTACCAGCAACCTTCGCCAACATACACTACACCATAGATATGCTGCCAATGCAACGGAAACTCTTCATATAAATTGCAGCTAGGTAAACAAGATACAAAAGTCATGCATGGGTCATGGGTAACCTAATTCAAGTTCTACGCGGCATATCATGAAACAAGCGTTAAGGATCAAATCAGATAATTAGCCTAACTTCCTGTCATCTAGCTCTCTTCAAAGACTTAATAGCTGCCACTATAGCCCCCTATCGATCGCAGGAAAAACGACATTTCAATCCTGCCTGTTATGCAGTCTATCTCCCTAATTTTATTCTCACGACCTGATCTACCGGGACATGTTGGAGATTGTTAGATATTAATAATGTCGTCAGTAAACAACTTGGTTTCGAATTTACAAGCAACATTAAGTCTATTTTTTAACCGTTAGTCTGAAAGCGAATGTCATCTTGGTTCATACATTTTTTTTTTTGCTTGCCGGACAATTCTGTTGGCCCGTATGTCCCCGGAATCCCGATAGGCTGCTGAGCCTGTCATCAGCTTTTCCAGGGACCGGACCAACAGAACTTGACATACATCCATGCCCTGGGTGGTGAAAAACCCACCCAGGCGGGGCTCGAACCCGCGACCCTCGGTTTAGCAGGCGAGGACTTTACCCCGCCGCCACCGGGGCCGGCTGATAACTAAATTTAACTGAAAATAGAGAAATTTTCCCATGTCAGTTCAAGAAAACATCTTGTGAGGAGGTTCGCAAGTAGAGGTATACATAAATGATCATGCATCAAATAGTCCTCAATGTTCGACCCCCGAGGCAGATGAACACAGCTGTTGGCAATTGAATATGTATTCTCGCGCTCAATGTCACATATTTCAACTCCATTTGACTCAAAGCACCCCATCTAACACACCAGAGAAATGCGGCAAATCTTTGGCCACTGAACAATCTCAACATATCAGATTTAAAATATTTGCTAGGAAAGCGTGGTCTGTACTTTTTGGACAATAAAAGGCCAAGAGTAAAAGTTTTGGGCATTCCTTTCATTTTTTACGAAACTCTTAGTCACGAGTATTTCAAAAGCAGAATAACAACCGATAACTTTTGGAGTCAGACAATTAATCGAAATGCCCGGCAGCTCTTGACATGAAACATATGTAATGAATCAGATGAAAACCGAAGTCATTCCTATTCAAAGACCTTCCGAGTAATTATTTATTAGTAATAAGATAATTGATTTTATGGAAAATAAGAGAAATGTCCTTAACCCGCTATGGTTATGCAAGATATGCATAAATATAACAAATCTTTTATTTTTTCCCGAATCAGGTGCTCGGATGCCCACCTTTACATGGCTGATCAACTTCTGCCACACTCTTCAGAGTGTTTAAGACATCGACGTTTGATTGATCAGCAACCTGAAGACTATGCCGGAGTCAGTCATCAAAATCCCAGTAGCCGAACACATGACCCGGCGGAATACCCGTAAAAAATTGCCTTCATTCGTCACCGGTATAATTAAAAATACTATTTGATCACTTCAAATTTTATTCCCGGATGATATCTCACATCTGGTGTAAGGAAATGAACTTGGAGCATATTTTGGAATCGCTCCAATTATCAATGCAAACTTAAGCATTACGCATGGTCTCAGCGAATAGTTTTCATTTATTAATTGATAATATGACAAAGCAGAACCAAGTGTAAAGGACCTGAAAGTTATGCTAGAACTATTATACGGTGTGCGAAGTCAAACTTGGTGGATGTAGACCGCTAACCGTAGGGTTGTACCGATATTTGTCGTCATTACACATATTGTTCCGTTTCCCACCGCTCTAAACTCACCAATTCCTCACGCCAGGTTACATCTACATCTACGTCATACCCTGCAAGCCACCCAAAGGATGTATGGCAGGGGGTCATTCCACACCAGGCATGCATTGATTATACGACAAAATACCGAATCTACATTGAAACCAGCGTACCATACATGTAACGCGCCCATTAAAATCTACTATCAATGAAACATTCTATCGTCAATCGTTCCAACATGTAAGGGGTACAAGGACTACTACTACAGATTTAAAATATCATGCATAAAGAGCATCGATATTTTAATGCATAAATTAGAACGTAGAGAATATAAAAAGAAAGATCTACAGACTAGCTAATATCACTATTCGCACTATTAATGACGGCGATCACAGCTGTTATGGTCCCGAATGGTACGCGGAAAAAATGACATTTTTTTACCTATCGGTTCTACAATCTAGCTCTCTAATTTTATTGGCACGATCTAATCTGCCGTAATACGAGGGGGTTAATAGTATGTTTTCCATGTCGTCAGAGAAATGTTTTTCCTGAAATTTAGTTAGTAAGTTAAACCTATAATTTAATCTACGCTGTGATAGCGATTCCCATCCCAATTCTTCTAACAATCCAGACACACTAGCAAACTTATCATAGCATCGTTTCACAAACCTAGCACCTCTTCGCAGCACGCGATCTAATTCCGATATCAACCCCACTTCATATGGATCCCATATCTGGCAGCATATTCCAGATGAGGCCTAACGATTGAAAAATAACAACGTTCTTTCACTTTCTCATCACATTTTCCGAGTTCTCTCTTGATAAAGCCTAGCTTCCTGTATGCTTGACCGCATATTTCCCGAATTTGTTTTCCCCAAGACATGTTGAGAGTAATTGTGACCTCTAAGTACTTAACAGACTCGGCGTGAATAATTTCCGTAGTATTCATTCTGTAAGCCCTACCTGGCCTACTTTTCATTTTCCAAAAGCTGACTGCTACGCACTTTTTTATGTTTAGTTCCATCTGCCACTTTTCGCACCAAACATGAATAGCAAGTAGGTCAACTGTTAACGAGTCGCTATCTTCCGAATTGGTAATATCCCTATACACTACCGCGTCTCTGCGAAGAGTCTAAGCTTACTTTTAACGACGTTGCTTATATCATTTATGCATAAGAGAAATAAAAGTGGACCAATGACTCTTCCCTGAGGAACACCCGATGTTACGCTGTGTTTGACATTATTCCATCTATGACAACCCTTTGTTCCCGCTCATATGAGAACTGATTAATCCAACTAATTATATTTTTAATCTATTCCATATGTTTCTAGTTTTGAGAGTAACTTAACGTGAGGTACCTTATCGAAAGCTTTCTTAAAATCGAGGAATATCACGTCAACTTAAACATTATTTTCACCCGAGAGTAAGATGTCACGAACGAAGAGGGCCAATTGGGATCTACCCTTTCGATATCCGTGTCGACTATTTATTAATGATTCCTCCCTATCTAAATGACTCATAATGGAACTTACGATTATGTGTTCAAATACCTTACACGAAATGGATGTGAGAGAAATAGGCCTATAGTTACTAGGGTCTTCCCTGTTGCCGCTTTTGAATATAGGTGTGACATTTGCTACTCTCCAGTCCTTAGGCACTACGTGATCTACTAATGATTTGGTAAATATTAATTTTAAGTAAGGCGTTATGTCTGATGCCATTGTTTTATGTACGCGAGCAGGAATTTCATCTGGACCGGAGGATTTGTTAGGGTTGATATTTTTTAGCTGATGTTCTATGCCGCGACAATTTATAATAATTTCAGGCATAAATGTTTGGGAAAGAAATGGCTGGTGCGAGGTTACGAGGTAAAGCAGGTGGTGCCCAGGCAGTTCCCCCCCCCCCTTGCCCCCTCTCTCTCTCTCTCTCCCTCCCTCGCTCCACCCCTCCCTTCCTGCCAATCCCGTATCTCAATGCGAAGCAGTTTCATCACACTTCCACAGCCGCGGCCAAATCTCTCACCTTCGAGCGCGGAGGAAAATACTC
Organism: Ceriagrion tenellum; assembly: GCA_963169105.1. Taxonomy (NCBI): domain Eukaryota; kingdom Metazoa; phylum Arthropoda; class Insecta; order Odonata; family Coenagrionidae; genus Ceriagrion; species Ceriagrion tenellum. Next base: position 113,973,830 of record OY720644.1, on the reverse strand, counting down.
CAAAGCACACGGAAAGATACCAGACAGAAATATGAAAGTATAGCCATGAACGCAAAGGGGTCATGAGTAAATGGACATATTACCTTAGTGCTATAATATCTTAATTTAACGTACTCAGATGGCTTGGGCCAATTCGCACTTATGCTGTCTTGCAGAAAGTCTTGTCTAAGTCGAAAGGGGAGGATAAGCCCCGCGAATTCGAGTCCAGCCCAATAACGTCAGAGACTAATCGTGAACCCCTGTGGGCATCGTGGAATCACGACGGATAGCGATGAGACGAATATTACACCATTGGTTGCAGCAGACGATATGATTTTACGCACCAGTATTTTTCCTCAGCAGAAAGGCAGCACCATTCCGAGATCAAACGCCATGCCACCGTATGATACGTCGGGTTAGCCCCGCGAAGAAAACAGTTTACATTTGACTTCAACTAAGAACTCTATGAGATCCCGACAGAGTTGAATCGGCAGTCCTTTGAAAAATGAGTAGGACCAGAAAATGGAGGGCGCTGAAGTCTTCAGCCGTGTCCACTCTTGTATCGTATATTCCCGGGTATAATGACGTGTGTGACAAGCATTTATGTAAATCCGTACCTCATATTGGCGAAATTGTCCATTAAGTCCTTACTGGAATACAAGATGCAACTCTGTCTATAATGTCCCATCTAACATCCCCACTACTTCCCACCGCCCTGGCAACACTGCATCCGACCAATTTCATTCTCAACCCCATCCACGCCACACTCGACGCGTGTGGCACGATTTCAGCAGGTCCCCACTTTTGTAATGGAATGGCACAGCGCAGCAGGAAGAATCACCCGGCGAGGACGAAATGGAATTCTCGTGGGTTTTTAACACAATTTATAATACAGTTGATCTAAGAAACTAGTTAATATCAGTGTTCATTTCACATGCACGAGCAGTGCTTGGTTTCAATAATATATTGCAGAGCACTCTCTCTAAATGTAAATTTATAATTGAAATGTTTGTGTAACCGAAATTATAATAAGAAAATCAAACAAACTTTGAGCTAAAAAATGTACCTATAAATTTCAAGGTGAAGGCGGAAAGTGACCGCACTCCCATTATTGTTAGTGTCCACGATTGTGTTAGCATTAAGATCGCTGGTAAACGCAATTGATATCAATGAGAGTAATGTAAAGTATTCAAAATCAGGATGGTTAATTTCTCCCCTACATGCTATCCTCAATGAAAACCGTAAATTATTTTCAGAATAAAATCAGGGATTACCGTTTAGAGATTTATTTTACGCACCATTGAGTGGGCATGTAATGTGTATGCTAGTCATTTAGCAGCTGAGAAAGCATGAGAGTGAGAGAGAAAAATAAGGAAATATTTTGGAATCCAATGGCCAGCGACATCACTGATGGCTTCAAAGCCAAATCATAAAACAATGAACGAGATCATTAACGCTCTCACCAGGATCACATTCACTCTGTACATTATTCGCGAAAAAATAAATTTTGAATGAGTCACGAGGATGTTTTGGAGAGAAAAAAGGCCGTAAAAAATCTTTACGGCAACTCAAGAGTCCGAAAACATGCAGCTGATGTAGACAAATAAAAACAATCTGGTTAGTGTACAACTTACAAATGTTAACGCTGCTACTTAACATGTAAAAAAAATTGCTCCTTGGTTCATAAGGGAGATTTGATAGCATGGAAGATTACAAGCCTTTGTGATAAACCATGAAGATTAAACTGAAAAGAAGTAGAATAAATATTTATAAAATTTCAAGAGACCTTTTTAGATGATCCCTAGATTAATTTTTAAGCTTTTTGAAAGATTAAGCTAAAAAGCGATAAGCGACATGCTTAAAACATTCGGAAATGTTAATCCAATCGCATTATATTAATATATTTTCATTAATTCCATTTGTGATTGGTTAAGTCAACAGTCAAACGCTTTTCACGAGTATATTCCAGACTCAGTTGTTTACGTATTTAAATTTTAATTCAATGAGTTCGTCGAATTAAATAAACACGTGTCATGGTCCTTTCAAAACTTAATGCGGAAAATAAAGTCATATAACAAGAAGAGTATGATCGGCTTAAATAATTCGTAAAAATAAAAAATAAATTTATTAATTTTCCAACAATTACAACAAAAAATTATATTAACGTCATGTGCAGACATTTGGGGGTAAGCATGAAGGCATAAGGGATTGGGGTAGTTTAATCAATTCTAGTCAATTCAATTGGGATAGTTTAATCAATTCTAATCGATGAGCGGGTGATCGTCTGAAGATAGGTCGACACATTAGCATGGGGAGTTCCTTTTGGAAATCGATAAAAGTGACTCAGGCTCATGGAAGTATGTATCGTATTCATATCAACTAATATGGGGATTTTATTGTGACATTTGTGTATTAATGGGTACATACTCCGTATGTAAATGAATAGATGAATATAATTCGTGTAAATACTTGCTATCTACGAGTATTAAGTTTTAATTTCATTTTTGGTCAATAAAATGAAAAAAGTTCTTTGACAAGATTAATGAAAGGTATCCTTCAAATTCTGGTTCTCAAAATAATAAATGAAGACTTGAGTCAATTAATTTATTAAAACTTTCTTAGTCGTGAGAAAAACTCTTCTGCATTTGCACGAAAGATCTTAAAAAGAAATTCTTGAGGCGTTACTTTTGAGGAATTTAGGGACTTGGGACAAAAACGGCAAAATTTCTTCTAAAAATAGAGCATTTTTTAATGTGGTCGATTTAACCATAATTTCTCTAAGCCGGTGGTTCTCCCTGGCCACCTCTCATCTAGTCGCGAAACAGTGAATGAACGCTTACTTAGGTCACCAAAATTATGACCTTGTAGTAAAATGGCTTAAATTTGAAGCGTTGAGTGTAAGATAGGATGCTAAGTTTTATACAAGTGACAATGTCAATTGTGTGATCAATAAAGAGGTCTCATAATTCCATCAATTACATCAACTTTGACAGCCAGAATACGGACTGGAGCACAGTTAGAATGTTGGGCACCGAATTCCAATCTCGCCGACCTCCTTCGATCGAATGCTATGTAAGCAGGTCAACAAAAGTACTTTCGGGCACAAAAGTACTCTCGAGGAAAGAAAAGACAAGCCTTCAGTGAGTGCTCTGGTGGCTCTCCACTCCAAGAGACTTACCTTTGCATCCATGAGGAGTTTTCAAAGTTAAAGTGTGTTCTTAAGCTCTATTGGGGATTTACACTCGGGTCCCATAGTTTCCGACATTTCGATGGTCGACTTGACCATCAAATCAGCGGCAACTGTGCATCTTTTTAACCCGATGGAGATTCCGAATAGAAATTAATCACATAATGCGCCGGAAAGTCTCAGATCTCACTGATAGTGTGTTTCATCGATTGAGGCAGAAATTGATGGACTCTTAATAAGTTAGTTGTTATTGACGAGTCGCAACTGTAATATGCACAGAATTCGAATTCGAATAGATGCAACAAACCGCTCTTCATCTATCTTCTGTCAACTGCAAAAGTCAATGGTATACATGGAAAACCATAGTTATACTGCATGAAACACATCTGCACTGTCTTACGTGAGTGAGACATGGACAATGATGCCCAAATCAGTAAAGTTGCTTTAATTATTTCCATCCGACGCCGGAGGGACGGGGATGGGTTGGAAAGTGTTTCTCCACCGGGAATATGGCGGGGAAGAGGGTAGAAGGGAGAGACCAAGGGATAGGTGGGAAGAGAGCCCCGACAGAGTGACATGAACTCGATGACTTCAGGGAGAGGAGTTGCAGAACACCGTTAGAGGGCAGAAATGAATGGACGCAGAAACTCGATGAGGCAATGGCTCGATGTTGGCTGTGGTGCCATTGAAAAGCAGTTTTGACTGGAATAACTTCATCATACAGGTATTTCAGCACGGCACATTACCCTTTTCCAATGAATTCCCTGAATTTCCTCCATTAAATTTCTATCTTCATATAGCATTTCAAAGTACTCCTTTTCCGACTGATTGCCACTCCACCGTATCGTCCTCATCCCACTCCAAACTTGTTGAGGCCACGAGGAGGGTAAAGAAAACACTCAAAATTCAAATAATTAAACGACCAAGGTTTGGGTTCAGTACGTCATCTTTGGTAAATAATTCACGGCATCAAAACCATGGTCGTTTAAATACATAATGTTGTTTAACTGCAGCGATTTCTTCACCTTTATCTCCAAGAGACTCCTCTTATGGAAAGCCCTTCTTGTTTTCCGTCTCGGAGCGGACATCAAAATTGACTCCAAATGAACAGAGGAATATGGACTGGACTTGTCGGTAACTTTGCCTCTCGCATTCAAGTAAAATACATTGAACAAACTATTCAAGAGAATTATGATGCAATGCAAGACGTATCGAAAATAATAATATACAATCAATAAAAGAAAATTTTAATACTAATTTTCCCTCCGATGTCTGCGGTGAGGAAATTAAATTTTCATAGATTTCCATAACACTACTCTGCTATTCCATTTACGACGATCCCACATTTACTCCTCCTACCTCCTCGGTAGAGACCTCTCGGAAGCGGAAGCAAGGACCATTGGGAAAGCTGACCAGAAAAGACTAGAAGCCTTGGAAGCCTGGTGCTGGAGGAGAATGCTGAAGATTAAATGGACGGATGACAAAAAAACTGTGTCACATTCCACTGACAGAACCAAAAAAACACAAGGAACTAAATATAATAAAACAAATTGCATTAAATAATGTAGAATTAATAGATAAACTGTACCGACAAAAACGCACCCAGCTAGCCATAAAGGAGATTTACAGTGCAACACCTAAAGAAAAAGACGCTTCAAAGTGGAGAAAGATCCCCTTCCTGGGAAGTATTTCATTAAAATTCCAAAGGTTATTGCCCAAAGAAGAAGTGAGAGCTGCCTTTCAGGCACACAGTGAGGAACCTGTTAGGAAGCAATAAGGACAAGACGGAAGTGATAGAAAAGAGTGGCGTATATGAACTCCTGTGCGACGATTGTGGGATAATGTATGTGGGACAGACTGGTAGGAAATTTGTAACTAGAGTGAAAGAACATAGAGCCTGTTACATAAACTATAACTATAACTCACAGTTTGCAAAAAATAGAAAATGGACACTCCAGCAATTTTACCCCTAAAATTCTACACATTCAAGGAAAAGGACCGAAATTAGATGCTTTGGAAGAATTGGAAATTTTGCACAAGGCGAATTCAAACGAATTTCATATTGTTAACGAACTTTTGTATCCCTCCCGTTCCCCCCTCCTACGCATCCTGACTCTTACCAACAACGTTCTTACTCATCCCACAACCCTCGCTCAACCTACAACCAATCAACCCCCGCTGCCGAGGCCATTGCCTCCTCCCACGACGCCCTATCCAGCGTCCGCTTCCCGGATTATGTCCAATACCCTAGCTCCTCACCCCTCCCCATCCAAACAAACATAAGAGCGTCCCACCTCCACCCATCCAACCCAATACCTTCCCAACGCCTCACCCGTGACTTCCCCTTCCTCCCCTTCACCCGCCCTCTCTCCTCTCCTTCATCCATAGAATTTCATATGTATATATAGTGTGGAAAATATGTCTGTGTACCTGATGATGCTGCACTGAGGCGAAACCGGTCGTGAGAATAAATCTTTTACAATGTGGGATTGCAAATTTAATTCTCCTATCCCTGAAAAGAAAGAATGAAGTGTACAGAAGAGTAGAAGAGGAGAGGACCACATGGAACACCATACAAAAAAGAAGAACCAGATGGATTGGACTAACCCTGAGACGCAATGGGTGTGTGAAGAACGAAGTCGCAAGTAAAATAAAGAGAAAAGTCCCCAGAGGAGGAAAACCGAGGAATAATTTCATGGACCAAAGGAAGAGATAAGTACATTGGAAGAGATACCAGGAGGTAAGGGAACTAGCATTAGATAGGGAAGGGTGGAGGGCTGCAGTCAACCAATCCTAGGATTGTACTACCAATGAGTCACAGGGCGATATGCTTAAGTCTCACCACCTACGATGCCCACAGATGGCTTGGTTTTGTGAAAAAGTCGATGGATTCTGTTTAACACTGATCATTCCAAACCAGACAGCGAAACAGTTAGTAATGTTTACCAAATAGCATACTAATTTATGTGAACTCAGTAAAATATACATCCGTAAATAAAAATAAATCCTTTGCTTTTGCTGTACATTTTTATTTTCAACAAAGAAACATCAACAATACCTTGTGAAATATATCTATAAAAATATTGCCTAAATATCACATTTCCATATAAATTCATGGATTTCAAACAACCATATCGCATCAACATTGCATTCACCCATGTTTCAAACATCACTCACAGGAAAGAGTGGCGCGCACAACCTAAAAAATAGGGAAATGTTGCCTTCGGAAGTTGATTCCTATTTCAGTCTTCCTCGTCTGTTCGCTAACATCTCCACGGATAAGAAAATTTGGTGAACAAATTTTCTTTTCATCAATATAACTTACTGTTACACAGTTCAAATTCATATCTTGCATAAAAATACTTGAGGACGGATGATTAATACATTCGGCATCGAAGAATATTGAGCGGTACGTGCAATTGGCAGTAAAAGCAATCGGAAATGCATGAAAGTACCTCTTGCCAAAGAAATACTGATCGCTAATGAGAAAACGTTAACTCGAACGAAAATACGTCTTCTGTAAGACTATAAACAACTTATGCCCAGCACTTCTGCGGCGATGTATGAGGATTCGAATGAAGATACTCGGCAATAAAATATTATCAGAGTTCTGCCTAATTCACAAGAAACCTCGGTAATTGATAGGTGTTGTTCTTTAATTTCATTACTTAAATTAATGCATAATTTATTTGAAATAATTACCAAGTAAAGAGAGAGATATCTCATAGTGGAGGTTAACCTCCTCAGTCGATGAAAGATAGGAATCACAAACGAGGAAGCACAGAAACAGGCAAAAGAATCCAAACTGCAAAATAAATGCCCTACCGACGAATTTTTTTAGACTGTTTAGGGGGAGATGTGAGCGTTTCGTCCCTTGAAACACACATTTGGACCAGAAAAGAGATCCTTCGAAGAGAGTAGGTTTAACTTTCGAGATGGTTCGTTTAAATCATCATAGGTAATAGTTAGTGATGACGACGTAACGATAGTTTTGAGTAGCAAATATGCGAATAATGAGTTGATAGCCTTTATTCCTAGGAAAGCGACACCCAGTGATGAGAAGTCACACGAATTACCACGAGCAATTTCTCCTTAAAGAAATCAACACTGTCCTTAAACGTTGGCAATAACTTATATCGCCAGTACGTTTAATGCTACAATGAATGTAGCGGAAACGCTGCAGCGATTGGCAAGACAAGGAGCTGATTGTGCGAGGGATGGCGATGGTGATGCAACATTATCCGATTACGTAAGACGATCCAATCCACTCACAATCACTTTACTGCGGTCAACGTTCAATCGGAGGAGCAAAGGACTTGGGTTTTTACTTTTCAACCGTTCCATCGCACTGAGAGAGTGGAAATGGAGCGCACTATAGTCGGTCAATCACTGTGCCAATCGCGTGATCCTTCAAGTGCAATCAAATGATTCCATTCCACTCGCTTTTGAGTCCCATGCTCAACATTTAACTGCATTTCTAGTGGTATAATGGCTCATTCCAATGGTTTTAAAGCACAATTATGAACTCCCTCCTGACTTTAATACATATGCATCACGGTTACATGAAATTAATTAGTTAACTGAAGGTAAAGAATTACTACGGTGAGATTCTTCAGACATAAATTCATGAGGAAACATTTTCCTTCTTTTTCTTCATCTAATTTAAGTGGTAGCGCGTCATTGAGGCTAAATACGTGTGGATTCAAATAATAAACCTATAATAAAAAAGGAATGTACACAATGAAAAGTGCCCTCTGATGGTTAATCTTACCTTCGCAATTAATGAATATGAAGTTCATGTACCATTCAATGCAACATAAAGACAGAGCCTTATCCAAAGGCCAATTGTGAGCCGAATCGACCTGCGGTCAGCAGCTCACCAACTGGCATTGAATCAATTTTTTACAAATATAATTATATGGAATGGATTCTCGCTACATAAGGCTTGCGACGTCACCTCGGATAACTCCTGGAATTCAAGATACCTTTTTATCCTTGCATGTGAACAAAAGGAGTCTAATCCCGCTGCGAACATTTGCTGTTTGCGAGCGAATAAAAACGCGTAAAGAGATGCATGTATGGCTGCCTCACGCCAAAGACCGCGTCGTAACTGCGGGAATTTCGGGACATTTGCCATTTTGAGGAATCAATTCCGTAAAACAAAATGAAGGTTGAATTTTTGAGATAATTAAGGCACGTGAATTCCCATTTCATTGTGAGGGCAATGAACGAGAGAATTTGAGGCGCGAACGGCGTCAACGGACGAATATGTGGGCAAAAAGCCAGCAAGAGTCGGTCGCTGGATTCGGCGAGGAGCAACATAGAATCCACGAGAGTGGGAAAATGGCAGGAAGATCTCTAAAAACACCTACGATAATAAAGGCAGAGTGCAATGAATCCATTCTTGACTCGTGTGACAGTGAAACCTCAATTACAGTGGCACACGCTCATTACAGCTCACTCATCGAGGATTGCTAAAAAAGAGCATCAAAGAACACCTGAACATGCGACGGATATCAATTTCCATTCAGTCTCTGAGCTTAAATTGGATGGATAGAGCCCCTTAAGTTAACAGCACGACGCGATTCCAAATATCAAAAATCACTCACCCTAGATCAATCAATAGGCTAATAAAGAGTAGGAAAAGCCAAACTCCAACAGAGCTTATAGTCTTTCTTCGGTAAAATATGAATCGACGATATAAAATACCAAACAATGTTATTTAAGACTGAGGTATTTGTCCTTGGAGAAGGAAAGGCTAGTCGCTGATTATTCTTGATGGGCCCAACGCCTCAGATTAAATTTGGGGTTTCAATAAATGAGCATTATCTCTCACTCTGTCCCATGATTGGCAAATAACGATCGTGTTTTAAGAAACAATAGAATACAATTTCTTCTCGGTGCGCACGCAATAAACATTGAGCTAAGATTGGAATGCATTCCCTGGCGATGACCGTGACAGAACTATCAAGGCACAACCGAGGGTCGACAGTCTTTCATGTCGGGAATGATGAGTCGAATGAGGTAATCGTTATCTCCTTCTTCTCCAGGAATGTTTCTTCCCTTGCGCTGATGAGCGGCCGGGTTGCTAAGTGGTCTCGCCGCCGCCATGGTGCTCGCGATGGTAGTTGAGGATGCCTTCGACGGCGGCGAGGATATTCTCTGGCAGGTGGTCCAGCACCATGCGGGGCATCACCTCAAGCTGCAGAAAGTGCTCAGGCTGACGCCAGAAGGCCTCGTACCGGGGACCCGTCCTGCACAGAGGAGAGAAATAAGAGCCGCTATAGAGAATGAAGTGCCGACCACACGAAATATGAGATGATGAGGCCGTGATCGTTATTAAACCCTTAATCCTTAAAGGCCACAGTGTCAAACTATAATGGAAACCATTCCAGAAACACAATTTTATGCACTGCCTTTCCAGAAATTACTCCCAAGGCGCCACATTAGACAAAAAACCGCGCGCATCGACGCCTATTCATCAATGTTAATGACATGGCATCCATGACATAGGTACGCTAATTAAGAGACAAAGGGAATGACGTTGACATATATTGGCGGCAATAAATAAATAGTACTATAGTTATTATAATGGAGAGACGACCGATAACTGAGGTAATCTTTACCCGTCAAAGATAAACGTGTTACATGGTTAGGGAAGGGTTTCACGGGGATGGAGAAGCGGGCAGAAAGACCTCACACTGTTAGCATTCAGCGGTAAGTGGCGCGGAATCTGTAGCTTACCGTCCCATCATTACGAACTGAGCAATGCAGATGAAAAATTCCCCTAGAAATTATGATCCAGAGATTGAGAATTGCATGCAAAATTTCCGCCCGGACTGGAATGTGAAACCCATAGGGAATGGAAGCCAATTCACAGTTGAACACATCAGAAAATTAGCCAAATTAGCGAAATTTTGAGCATCAATCGAAAAAAATTGGTTAAGTAATAAAATGTCCCTCGGTGAATAAATGATGAATTTAAAATATTAAAGTTTAGCCAAAATTGTAACCAGGTCAATAAAACTACAGAATGTGCAAGCTTCAATGAAATTCTAAATGATATAAAAACTGCCATCGCATCCATTGATTTACAAATACACTTAATAGGTACTGTAGAAAAATGGTAATAAAGCATTTAAGTCGATATAAGTGTACATAGCGCTCTCAAATATTACTCAACCTTTTTCTATACTTGTACGAGAATAAAAGAGCCTAAATATTTTCAAGAAACAAAGTTTTCACCATAAAATAGTTGAGAAATAATTATAATATTTATTTGTCCAGCGATTTGGTAGTAGGTACAAATATGGGACACGCCCAGACAAGTCCATGAAAAAATGAAAAAACTAAGGATAAAGACAGAACGAAACAAATTTTTTAATAAAAAAACATGTAATTTACATTTGAAAAGGGCCATCGTCTTTGCACGGTCAACTTCACGAGGAAGCATGTTATTTAGTAAAAGGCCCATGCGCATAGGGCCATGACCTGAGTTTCTGGTACTAACCTGAATTTAGTGGAGGTCAGCAGAGGTCCTTGTATTATAGCTAACATAGTAATCATTAGTGGCAGAATTGGAGAGATTTTTCTTAACATAATTAATTACAACATGCATGTAGATATAGGAAAGAGGTAAAATATCAAATTTCTTAAAGAGGCTTGGGCTTGGACTTGGGGCTTGAAGAGAAGCTTTACCTATCAGCTGCAAACACCTCTTTTGAATTTAAAATTTTATTTCAGCATTGGGTGTAGGTCCCCAGAAGAGAATACTGAACATGACCTGGGAATAAAACTCACCATAATAGACTGACAGTAGCACAACCTTATTTACACTTAGAATAATAGATTGAACTAAATAACGGACAGAAATCGATTTGCAACTGAGTTACTGAATCTGACCGTCCCAAGACATATGACTGTCTAGAGCAGTGGTTCTCAACCCTCCTAATGCCGCGACCCTCAGATGCAATTCCTTATGCTGTAGCGAGCCCCAATCATAAAAGTATTTTCGTTGCTACTTCATAAGACTATCGGAAATATGTTTTACGATGGTCTTAGGTGACTCCTATCAAACTCGCCTCGACTCCCAAAGACTCGACCCAGAGATTGAGAGCCGCTGGTCTGGAGTGACACCTAAACAGGAAGAACAACTATTCCACTGTGGAATAGGGTTGCCATTTATATTAATAGAGATCGGTGCTACGTGTCTCTTCTTATTAGGAAAATAAATAAAATTTGATTTCTCCTCATTGAGAAGAAAAGAATTTTACCACTTAATTACATCACTATTGTAGGCAATGTGCAGAATTATTAGATTTTAGAACCAGACTTGCAGTTGAGGAAGCAGACACTAACATATTGGTATCATCAGCATACAATATTGGAAGTACACCTGGTATAGATTTTTACATGTCTGGGAGGTCATTTATAAACAAATTAAATAGTACTGGGCCCAAAATAGAACCCTGGGGTACTCCAGAGTCAACTGCTTTCTCAGGGGATATAAATTTGGCCACGAATATTGTGAGGATAACGCTCTGTTGCCTATCACTAAGATAGGGCTTAATCCATCCATATGATCTTCCTGTGATACCGAAAATTTCAAGTTTTAGCTATAAAAGATTATGATTAACAAAATCAAAGGCCTAAGACAAATCAAAAAATAGTATTAGGGATTCTAATCTTCTGTTCAAGTCAGGTAATATTTTATTTATGACATAATAAGTGGCAGTAGTAGTGGAATTCCTGAAACTTGATTTCCTGAAACCATGCTGGGATGTGGATAGTAAATTCTTGGATTCCAAGTAAGTCATGAGATGAGAGTAAAATACAATTTAAAAATTTTGCCAAATTGATTTAGTAAGGTAATGGGCCGATAATAATTCACGTGTTGCCGACTGCCCTTTCCTTTGTAGAGAGGAATGACCTTAGCAACTTTAAGAGGACTTGCAAAAATTGCTTAGCCGTAAAGATTCATTGATTAAAAATTAAATGGTAGCTTAACTGCATGTGAAGACCATTTAATTATAACAGTTGGAATCCCATCAACGCTTGTAATGAGCTTATTGCCTAGACTCTGGATTACATTTAGTAGTTCTGAATTATAGAAAGGATAAAGAAATAAGGAGTTACAGAGCAATCGACGCAATTGGTTAACAAATCTCTTGATGGTAGAATTTCCAGGGAATTTATTGTTTAAAAATGGGAATAATTCATAATAGAATAACTTATCTGGTAAAATATGATAATAGTGCGCTGTTTCACGTTATGAAAAGATATATTTTCAATGCTTGACCTATTTTTGGACTCTCTCAACGGGAAAAACGGTGCAGATTACCGGCGTCTCATTAGTGGCGTCACGGGGCAAAGGTGCAATTATTTTAAAATAATGATCAGTTTGGATTGAAGGGGTTGGGTTCAATCATTCAACTGCGTCCTTGCCCGAAGTTTGCGGGTTCACATCGATTGGCTGATTTCAATTTCATCAATTTGTACGAAGATGACTCGACGGAAGACCGCTTCGTGGCTGGCCCGTAGACTCAACAGCGAAGGCCATCGATGGCGGTGGAGGAAAAAACCAGGAATCGGATTAAAAACGAGGAACTTACGGTACGCGGATAATCGTGACAGGCATCTGCCAATCTACCCTGGCTCCCTGCAAAGTTCGTTTGAACGTCAGCGATAATTGTTAATACACGACTCGGACAAACGGTTGGGATTTCAATGAAAAATTGAGGGCGCCAATGGGCCCTTTGGAGCACCACCCCAATCCACCCATCGAAGCATCGCCGCCAATCAAGAGACGCTTCCCTCGTCCGGTTGAGCGTCAAAAAGACTCTTTTTCACTGGACGTCTGCGCCCTCACTCGACACCGTCCCGACGGGGGACGAGCTGGGGAATGGATTGAAGACAAAAGAAGAGAGCAGGGCGCGGTCACGGAGTGTACGCCATTGAGGAGAGGGCGTGACGGTTTGCCAGAGCCATCTCCCTCCATCTATCGGAAATCCCCGAAATGACCGGAGGTGGATATTTATGCCCGTCGGCGTAATTTACGGCCATTTTCATCCGCCTCTCTCATATCCATTCATATCCGCCTTGAAAATCCCCGAACGAGGCCCTACATCTCTCCTTCATCCCCCCCCCCACCCCAACCACAGCACGGCGCGGATGCAGCGGACGAGGCGAGGCATTGGCGGCGGAATAAACGACGGAGAAACGGCGCCACGGCACAGTTCCCCAATTCGGGCATTTCGATCGTGTGATTTGAAACGACTTCTTCCACGTCTTCATCCCCCGAACATGGTCTTTGCGTTCTTTTGACAGACACTTCAGTATCAATGAAGTCAATAAGTAGGTATCTGCACTTTTGTCGTCATCGACCACATGTTGAATGTATATACGGCTTATTGTTAGTGCGCTCGTCAGCCGCTAAATGCCACCACTAACTTCGGTAATGGCAAGTTTTTCGCAAGCAATCGTGATATCAAATGCCATCGTTATCATCTCTCGGCATTGTTGTGAAGTAACCATGGCTGCACCGCTCTCCATTCGCATCAAAGAAGAACTTAGCGCTTTAATCCGTTGTTGTGGTCTACAGGTGTACCAGGCGAGGCAAATGCACGGTCGCGACGGGACTCTCTTTCCCTCAGCACACAGTACTCTAATATTAATTTCAAATTACGCATCCAAACGCCAATAGAAAATGAATACTTGAACGAGTGCAAAAATAACGAAATATTTTTCTAACCAAGTGCGCGTGAGAGGTAATAATATTTTTACTTTTAAGTGATACTGAACCTGTTTGCATTTCAAAACACATTGGACCTTCTTTGTTCCATAGTTATAACATGCATATGCCGGATTTCTACGACATTTTCCCGTTTTTCACAAAAATATTCTGGTGAACTCAGCAAAATCACCCAGTCAAAGCAAATCATTAAAATAGTCATGGTTTCATCTTCGATAACGTTCATAGCGGTAGAATCCTCCAACAACGGCGGAAACAAGTTTTTCTTGACATTGAAACAACATTTTGAAGCAAAAGACTATATTGACGGATTCAGACTCTAGCTGATTATTAATGGAACCCAAAGCGGGTCCATGAAACTTTCTGCAAATGACGAAAAAGAGATTGGCATTCGGATTCTAATTCTTTCACCCGAATGGGAATTGTATAATGGTGGGAGAGAATTGTTTGGTCGCTCAGACATGCATAAGAAAGATGGAACTGGCGTATGTCAGACATGAGACACGCATATTCGGAAGGAAAAAGTATCATGGGGGCAAAAAATATTCATTCATGCACTGTAAACACGGCTTAGAGATATAACTCGCACAGTGGATGACAATAATAAAAATAAATGATAGGGTACACTTTCGGAAAAATTTTCGCATTGGTTTTAAACCACTGACTGTATGTCAAATCCAAGGAGGCTTTAGGAGGACAAAATCTTCTCAAATTTGATCAGAAAAATCCTCAAAGTGGGGATATTTCGCCCTCACAGGCGGCGTGCAACGAAAATTCAGTGATTCGGAGTTCTAATTTTGGCTTTGCTCATATTTTTTTTCTTCTCCGTACGGCATTCTTCCAAATTCCGTGCCTGACTTTGCTTTGTGCTCTCCATTCTACGAGACTCCATTAAAACCTGAGCAAAGCATGATTTCGCTTTGGCTTGGCTTGTTTTTGTTTTGTTCAATCAGACTATTATATTTTTCGTGGAGCAATCATCCTCGCATATCAATGACTGACATTCATTCCCCTTCGCATGTTTTTCAATCATTTTCCATTTTTCTTTACCATAATTTCAAAGCCATTGGACGCATTTGCCGTGAATATTTTTTCTTCGCTTTCCCGTTATTTCCTCTCTTTCTGCTGCAAAGCAAAAATTTACATCCCTTTATACTTCAGCGGTGCTCGAGCGTCGAAGCACAAGCTAAAAAAATCTGCCAAAATAAAAACATATAATTTTATTCCCATTCAAATCGATTGGTGCTCTCTAGCACATTCGGTAGTCGAGAAGAATTGGTCTTATCAAATTTTTGCCAAAAAAATCTAGATCAAGGAAACTGCTCGTCCGAGCAAAAATTAAAAAATGAATGACAATGAAAAAAAATTGAAAGCCAATCGGAAAACTCATTTTAGTGTTCAAAGCTTAAGGGATTTATTTGTGAGGTTCAATCCATCCCGTGGTACATACAAGCCAAACCCGAATGCCGACAGCGGCGGCGCCACTCACGACCGGATGTGAGAGGGCAGAGTCCGACGGTGGGAATGAACCGAAAGCAGGACGGACAGACAGACAGACAGGGAGGCTAACAGAGGCGCCGTCGCGTGTTCAATCGCTGAATCGGCCTGGAATTATTTTTCAGCCCCACGACCGCTGTCTCGATTGTCCCAGTGAGGATCAACGAGGATTCGGTGCAAATACGAGGACTCGGAGAAAACTGCGTAATCGACTGTACTTGCAGATTCTGGCGACATCATGAGTGATCTGCTCTCGTCCTTCTGCCGCTTTTTTTTGTCTCAGAATTGTTGTGGCTGTAATTTCTACCGATCGACATATTGATCTCTCAAAGTGGCCGCCACAAGATACAGTTATCTGTTAACATGTCGACACACAAGAAATGGATCCAATGGTCGTCAGCAAAGAGTAATAATTTTCGCCATATTTTTTTCGTTCTTCCGGGAATGATATAGAAAAATCGTTAGTGGAAAAGCCAGACAGCTTTTATAACAGGTAATGAAAAGATTGATCCAATCAAGTTTTTCACCAGTTATGAAATTGCTCCATCCTACAGTCGAATAAAATAAACTCTACATCAAATATAAATTAGTTCAATACAAAAGGAAACTTGAAGGCGAAATATACATAATAATAATATAATACACTATCAGTGTGTTTATCTAATATTATTCACCTCGTAATAACAACCGTAATCCGTGAGTTGAGTATCTTTTGCTGTCACTATGAATTTTCAAACGCAAAATGTCCCCGTAGCGGCGTAGAACGGGATCACGCAGATTCCGTGTTTTTCCAAATCAATCAAAAACGGCGGGGGGGAGGGTTGGGGGGTGGGGGGGGTGAGTATGAAAGGCAGGCTTTTCCAAGGGATTAGATGCGACAGCGAAAATTCCGCCGTTACCCATGGAAAAGTGTGGAATCGACGCCACAGTGAGTGGCCTTCGCGAGGAAAATCAACGCAAAGCTTCGAATTTGAGACGGGAAATCACTTCGAGCGACACATGTCAAAAAAATAAAACGCAACTCAAGGGAAAAGAGTGAAGCACTACGAATTTTCCTAGTACTCCGGTCTGAACGCGCTTTTCCTCCCACAATTCCATTCGAAGCTCACTCTATAGAACATCACGCTGTTCCGATCACTTCTGACTGGCTGTTTGACTGTCCTTTCGGCCACCATTACAAATTCTGAGGCTCCCCAATTTAACAGAGTTGCCTTAATTTCACTTTTAATTACTCTCAAACATTTTTAGGATATGAAAAAATGGATACCCTAGTTTTATTATGATCATATAAATATCTCATAACTCGAATTTATTCATCCTAATTGGCTGATTCTTTCGTTTAAATCCCATCCTTGCATATTATTCTCGACTGCCAGGTTTCTAGCAATATTTTCATCCACATCAGAGCGTTCGATGCGGTCTTCAAATCAAAGCTACGTTAGCAAAGCGACCAATGACAATTATAGGACGCTTCCATTTGACTCTCTAAGTTTACCAGTGTTTCTACGAGATTGGTGCTCCGCGTTGGAAGCCAAAGTGGATCGGTTTCATAGAATCGTTCAAATTCGAATGAATATGATCACTGTCATGCTGATCAATGCTCAAGGAGGCCGTATCCTTCAAGCAGCGATCATGAAATACACCGACGGAACATCTTTCTAATCCAACAACTTTAGTTTCATGATTAAAAGATCGTATTAAAAGCCCACACTAAGGAAATATGCGGAAAGCACTGCGTGTGTGGGAGTCGGAATGGAGATAATCTACTTAGAAGTGCAGAGTTTAAGAGAATAGTGGAAAGATGGTGTCTACTCAAAATGCTAAATAAGAGAAGGAACACCTGGATTGGCCATATTCTCCGACACGAAAGCTTGGTTAAGACCATACTAGAAGGTACAGTAGAGGGAAAAAACCAGAGGGGCAGACCTAGACTGGACTACATGGGACAGTTGATGAAGTAACTAGGTTGCCAATCGTACAGTGAAGTGAAAAGATTGGCCTAAGATCGGATAAAGTGGAAGACTGTTGCAGACCAATCCTAGGATTGTAACCAGAGAAGAGAAGAAGAAGAAGTGCAGAACTCACCCCTGCGCCGCACCATTCAACACGCTTCCCCCTCACTCCAAGGTAGACCTAATTCCTAGTCATCCTTGCCCTAATTACACACTTAAGCCAATGACCCCGGCTATCGAGCGCAGTCCGAAATAACTGCCATACGCTTCGCCCGCTCTCTGATTATAGCGTCGCCCACGGAACTTCCCCTTCCGAGCAGAGCAATCCACATTCCGCCACTTCTATGTTATCCACAAATACATTGAACGCGTGCTGTTGAGTGCAACGTGACGCACGCAGCTGATATTCCTCTTTCTCACTGTGCCGTTCGTTCCGTGGGCCAATGAGACGACGGCAGAGCGTCCGCTCTCGACGCCGGACGTCCGGACGCTGAATATTCACGAAGCAATTAAGGCAACCGATGCGGTGAACATTTGTCATTGAGAGCACATTTTAATAACTTTTATAATGAGCCGAAAAAAAGACATTCGACCTCTTTTCACGTGAGTGCATCTTTTTATTCGGTTAAAATCACCGCTCATGTCAACGAAATACTAATGATTCAAGGGTTTCATATTTACGGCAGGCCGAGCGAAATATCATTTTACCTAGAAATGAATGAAATTGGTCTCATCTTAAAGAAAAATATGTCACATATCCAAATACACCAAATATTCTACCCCTTACCACATTGATTTCGGAGATATTAGCCAAAATATACATTAGCCCTTTTATATGAGAAACGGTACGTGTATTCACTCCAGAGAGACATTATTTACAAAATGAGGTATTTCTAACTCTTAGATGTCATAAAAATACGAACAGCGTGTAGTGAGTATGTTTTCTCAACTATTTTTGAAAATTAATCATATAGTCACCGCAGTAGGTTCTTGGGTATCACAATAAACCTTCCGTTTTGAAGGAGTTTCAAACGCACCGCACGAAAAAAATGAATCAAGTTAAAAACTTATTTTCATATTTTCATTTAATTACTTACAATTTCTGTCACGTAAAACTATATTTTTGCGCCATTAATAATGCAATATTTAATTCACGTGTCCTACAGCTGGTGAAATTAAAATTTATAATTCGAATATGGTCTCCATTATGACTAGGGAAGTATCTTGCTTAGGCTACCTTAAGCTTTATGACTCGGGTTTAAGGCGCGAGATTCCAAATTTAAGCATAAATCTCATCAAAACACGTTTTTTTACTTCATTCACTTGAAATTGGTTATACCATAATGATGAAGTAATGATTTGAAATGTATTATTTCAGGATAATGGGAATATCTGCACATCGAGAATCGAATACTTTCAAAACAAATGGCGTCAGGCTATAATTAATTACATTGTGTTCAATTGCCAATAAACCTAGTCAGTGGCAAGCAATTAAGTCCCTTCTATCTATACATTACGATCAAACACACGCATGCACAGTTTCACACAAATCTAATCATGAGCAAAAATCGCTGCGAGCGCCATTAACATCAACGGAGGATCTTCGCTCGTGTTCCTCGTCGGGCGAAGGCAGATTATATTATAGCGGTCTCGAATCGAAGAGCGCTTCACTGATGGCCGAACCTACTGAATGGCCGGGCCCAATGAGAGTGCATTACCCCCTCCCCCTCTGCGGCGCCCCCCCCCCCCACCTGCCGAAGACGAATGCAACCCGAGAACGATTCCGCGATCCGTCGCAAGGGCGCGTGGCAGGGGGTGTTCCAAGCGCTAGTCCATAATATGGGAGGAGAGTGCGGAATGAAGTATAGGTGAGGGTAAAAGGAGACTCGATCGCCATTATGCGATTCGAATCCAATGCTGCTGTGTTCCACCCAATCCATTATCCCGCCATCCGACTGGAACGTGTGGTAAGCAATACGAGGGGGAGAGACGTAACTCAAACAGAAAACTGGCTAGAATAACGCCCACTCGACTGGGGCAAACGAAGAGGCCAGAAGCGGTGAAACGAGAAGCCATGGACTTCACCATTGCCCTCAAAACCGCTAAAATCATTCCTATAGGCCGTTTTACACGGGGCACGTAATTGCACAAGCTAATGTATGTGCAATCGTGAATTTAAAAATGCACCGTGTAAAGCGGCGAAATTCAAGAACGCATGCACGAATGCATGAATGCGAGACGTCAGAATAGCCCCTGCTCTAATTCGGTGGTCGCATTCTTGCAATTTGTACGAATAGCACTCCATCTAGCGGTCGCAGAATTAACGACATCCAAGTTCACGGGAAGTGGACTGACGAAAAGGTTCGATAACCTGAGTGATTGGTGTTTACAGTTATTCTTTGCGTGGGAGGATATTTACAGTTACTTATATTGTTATTTATTTATATAGATATTTTATAGCTCGTTAAAATGTTCCTCTGTCATCCGCATAAAATTGCGGTAGCCATTCCTGTCTTCTACAACCGGCTCCTGTTGGACCATGTTAAGAATGCCCGTTCCCTCCTCTCGCCTTAGGATCCACTCACGCATCCAAAGTGCTCTTCTCCTCCTGACTCAATGTCAACATCACAGAATCCCACTATCACCACAACCTTATTTTTCACTGAATGTCAACAACTTCGTGTACAGAATATCGTATCTCTCCTGTTTGAACAAAACACTCGCTCTTAGCGTACTTATCAGACGACTGGAATTCACGAATGAATTACGACTTACGACCACCGTGTAAGGCAGTCACGCACTCGTTTTCGCAATAATTATTGCACGGCAGATTGTGGAATCAATGCAGTGTTAAGTTGTGCAATTTCGTGCCCCGTGTAAAACGGCCTTAACCCAATAATCGACTTCATTGGCAAGTAACCGGCTTCCCATAAATGACTAAAGATCATTAAGATCTCGCTTTAAAATAGTTTAATAGTGAAACAATTTCACAAGTAAGGTAGTTGCTATGTATAGCTTGACTGTGGTTTTACTAACTGCCCTGTTTTCTGATATCCTCAATTAATATGGCTGATTAGCCAGAATAATTAAAGGAATGAAAAACCACAAAATAGAAAAAGACGTTTGGTATAACTTTGTCATGAATAGCATGTATTTTGTGTGAATTTATTGAAATTGAAATGTTTTTAGTGTATAAGTAACACGAATAATAAATGTTTGAATAATATAATGGACAACTTATATTTTTTATGCGAATGATGAATACGTTTAACCGTCAAAAAATCATAGTACAATCCGTTACAAAACCAAATCAAATATTCAGAATTGATTTTTTTAATGTCAATTAAAATCACTGCATGAACATAATATTATTGTCACGTGCCGCAGAAATAATTTTCACATATTTCAGAGGTAACTTCAAGGGACAGAGTTTTGAGTTAATTATTCTAGAACCACAATAATATGTTCCGTTGCTGTGTAACGTAAATCTGCTTAAGGCAGGGACCTCTCGAAGAAAACGTAATGAAAGAAGAGAGTGAACGTCCGAAGCACAGGCATTCTGAGACTAGAACACAACGGAGCAGTGGAAGATCGTAAGAAAAATCAAAGAACCCTGGGCAGACAACCTTAATGGAGAAAGGATCAACGCTCTTGAAAGTAAAGCAAAGGACGAACTATGCGAAATTATCAAATATAGCCACCAAAGCGGAAGGCTACCGCAGGACTTAAAAGAGGAGTGCACTCATTGCATCACCGATAGGACAATAATGGAGAAATGTGAGGTTCCTTGAGTCTATTGTCAAATGCATCAAAAATGATTACTCGAATAATGAGCTGAAGGATGGCGAGAACAATCCAAAACAACCTCTCGGAAAATCAATTCTGATTTAAGAAGAACAGAGGAATCTACCCTTAGGCAGAGTTTGGCCTCATGGTAGAGGAAAGAATTCATGTGAACAAGCCAATTCGTGGACTTAGAAAAAGCCTTTGACGATGTTGTGTGGAGAAAGATATTCGGGCTGCTGGAAACACTCGAATCAGATTACAATGACGGAAGAGTAACCTGCTAACCAAACGAAAAGCAAGTCGTCACAATGCGAGTGAGAGACGGAAGAAAGATAGAAGCTAAAATTAATAAAGGAGTAAGACAATGATGCAACCTCACTCCAGCACTGTTGGAGGAGGCCATAAGAGAAGTACAAGGAATTGAATTGAATGGAATTAAGACTGACGGAGAAGAAGTCAACATGCTCCACTTCGCAGACGATATCGTTGTCAGAGCAGCTTATCGCAATGATCTTCAAAGATCACTAAACCCAATGGACCTAGTTCTCCAAGAATACAACATGAAAATAATCAAGGCGATGATAAAAATCTTAGTATGTGGAAGAGAGAAGCTGCATGTAGAAATCACTCTGAGATGAGAGAAATTAGAGCAAGTAGGTTCCTTCACCTATCTCGGAAGTACCATCACGTGTGACGGAAGAAGTACAACGGAAATCAAGCGGAGAATGGCCCAAGCTAAGAAGGCGTTCATGGGAAAAAGACAACTGCTGGGCTCAAAGAAGATACGACTACAAACCAAGGAAAAGTATGTGAAAAACTTCGAATGGACCATAGCACTCTATGGATCGGAAGCATGGCCCGTTGAAAAAACAGGCCAGAAGAGAATAGAGGCTTTCGAAACCTGGTGCTGGAGGAGGATGCTGAAGATAAAATGGACGAAAAAAATAAGAAATGATGAAGTGCACAGAAGTGTAGAAGAGGAAAGGAATCTATAGAACACGGTACAGAAAAGAAGAACCACATGAATGGGACATATTCTGAGGCACTTTGGACTCTTGGAGATGAAGTAAGTTCATACGATGCGACGTTTTCTGTTGCCATTGGCCACATCGCTCCTTGGGCATTGTAGATGTTTGCGAAGGAAACGAATCACCGTAAACGACAAAACAGTCTGCCAAATGTGGAGTACGGATTATATATAAGAGAGAGTGCTTTCAACCCATGCGAACATCTCACCCGCACTTCCCCATCACACACCCACACTTTACCCCACCCCTGCAACAATTCCAATCCTTTCCAGCTTCCTTTCAAAGCAATTTTCAGTCACAAATGGACTTTTTTTGAGTCGATTATTTCGCCCTGACATAATTGTTTTGGCCCACTGAGTCGTGCGATGGCGGCGATTGATGTCGTGCGAGTCGTGAGGCACGTGTGTGAGTGAGAGATGGGGGGGAAGAGGGCGCCGCCACGCGACGGCTCTTGGAGTTAGGGGATGGTGTGAGGGCGGCGGCGAAGTGGGGGGAGGGGCAGGGAGGTGGTGTAGAGATGTGAGGAATGATGCCCGGAGACAGCCGGGGGGGCGGAACCGAGGTTTAAGGGTTCCCTCCCACCACCCATTCATCCCCCCTGGGAAGGCCCCGGAAGACCGAGAAAAAGTATGCCTCCTTGAGCCCTCCTTTCCACCCCCCTACGCTCCCCTACCCCGGTAGAGTATAACCCCTCTGCCATTTTCACCCTTTTGGCACACAACGATACATCACACGGCCACACCACCAACGTGTGAGACAGCCAAAGGATTAAGCTCGCGCCTCGGTCATCGCGCGTAATTTATGGAGGCAGGGCAAATTAAGCGTTTTTGGAAAAGGAGGATAATGAGAGAAGGAAATCGAAAGAGGATGAGGCATTGAGGTGTGCGGCCGGTGAAAGGTGACCAGAAGTATTGGCTGATGGATGCCGGCATAAACCGCGGCAGAGAAAGAAGAAAGAGCGATTACGGATCGCATGCAGAGAAGTTTCGACGAGCTGAACAGGGTATTGGAAAGAAGTGAATGGCATACGAGATGAAACGTAAGTGAAGACTCTTCATTGCCGATTAAATTCAGGCGGAACATTTCTTGAGCCTTTGAGATCTGTTTCTTCGACCGCCAATGAAGAAGATTTCTTGTATTCCGTCCGGAACGATTGTCAAAGCCACGCCAAACGCTATATGTTTCTCTGATGCTCACTCAAGCATACCGACATACACACCATGGCTCGACCAGTTCTAGAATAATTCAGTCAGATAACCAGGAACGATGCGGCTTATCACGTACGAACTAAAAATGAATGGGCTCTTCTAAGGATCAATAATACGTGATGATATGGACGCCTGGAACTATCTTACTGATGCAAAACATGATTTAGTGCATTAGAGAACTCCTTTACTTTTTAAATAAGATTAATAATGAATAAATAATAAAATAAACCCATCATGTCATCCCCTTTCGGAGTGGGAGGAGTCATAGAACTCTGTCATTGCTATTAGGGCTATGAAAACGGGTCTGTTTTAATGATTTCCTCCACTGATGGTCTATCCTTGCATATCGCTTTCGCTATTATTACATTAATTAACAGCATCATATACGCTCTCCTGTTGTTAAAACACATAATATCCCTCCTCGTTAAGAATCTCATATTCACCCATGGCTCACTTGACATTCCCACATCCTCCCTCGCATTTCATTCCGCTGTCGTAAATCCTTTAAATTATCAATCCACTCACTTTCCTCCTCTCGAATGACCAAACCACAGGACATCACCAACCGATCAACTACTTGAGCAGCCAATCCACATTATTTCAAGACTAGCACTGATTATTTCCCGGGTAGATTATAGCTTCTTAAATAATCATCAATTCTAATATTTGTTTATTTCAACCCTGTTGAGAATACGACGATAAAATACGAAGAAATTGCAGCCAACAAAACCCACCTATAACTGGGAATTGAGCCACTAAGAGCCCAGCCCATGCCCATGAGCCTGGAAGGAAATTGGCCAATTTGTGGAGACCGCCAAGTAATCTATGCTTTCTACTTCTCCCGGAAATTTTGCAGGGTTCGATCATCACGAGTTCTACTTTCCTTTGTGATGCAATTCTTGATGGACCACATGGACATAACATCCATTTCCCTTGTATCGTCATAAATCTCCTGGAGAATTAAGAATGTCTCCGTAGCGTGGTAGTTGGCGTACAGCCCAAGTATCACGCTACCATGCATGCTACGCTGGTTGAAATGAATAATCGATAGTACATTTCCACACTGTTGTAATAAACACCGACCATGGTTTCGACACTTTATGCCATTATCAAGGAGACATGATCATGACATAAAGTGCTCAAAAATCTCTCGCGAGTATGTATAGTATGAGAACTGAGACATCTGTTAGAAAAGGTCGATTTACTCAATAGCAATTAGTTTCCAATAATGAGGGATAAAAGGCAGTTTATTTGGTCAACGTATTATTGAGCCTCGTATGAATGTTGAATTTTACTTCCTGCTTTCAGACTAACGTGCGCGGCTTCGCAAAAAATACGCCGGGACGCAAATCACTTTGAGCCAAAATAATATACTCGAACGCGCGTTTTTCGATTCACTTGAGCGGACGTCAAGGCGCCCCGGAGATTATGAGTATACAACACACTCCACTGAGGGCCAGTTTAGTTTCTAAATTAGTTCACCAAACTTGGTTTACAGCATTCAATAAAGGCCGTAGAGGACAAAAAATGGAAGCATTAATAAGCTTACTAAATAAACATATTTAGGAAAAGTAATACAGCCATGCACACTCGAAAAAGAGGCAAACCAAGAATAATAGATCAGGCTTATTAATTGACAAAAAGAATTCGGTCCACGAAGACGAAATTTCGGGATCAAATCACAGATATGAAAACAGTGATCCTTTAATAATCACAATATTTGGTGTTTAAACCTCTCAAGTAGGCACACAGATTAATTAGATAAGGAGTGAAAAGTAATGGGGAAGTTTCTAGGACCAATACTTGCGAATGGAAAATGGATATTTAGAAGTAAATAAAAACTATTTGAAATCAGTGGCAATAGTAGAAACAAGAAGGAAGACAAAAACAATGAACACAATATGGAGCCTTATAAGAACGAAATTAAAAGACTAATGGAAAGAGTATGCTACTAAGACTAAAGACTAAGAGAAAGAGCATGAAATTCATTACATTTTGGGTTTCCATGACAAGATAAAAAAAGAGTGTTTTGGCTTAAGAAAGAATAGAGTAGAATAGAGAAAAAATGAAAACATAACAGAAAGCATGCTTAGAAAGAGGAAATAAATGAAATCATGGAAAGGATATTTCAAGAGGTCCGTGGATTGGGGAAAATACTGAAGAGAAGAGGTTTGCGGCTGGGCAATGGGAAGCCTCCGAGACACGGGATTTTGACTCCGAGAATACATCGCATGGATAAAAATTATTCTTGAGTATGGCTAAGAAAATAGTCTCAATCCTTTACTCTAATCGATAAATTTCTTTCGGTCTCAAGTACTTTCATAACCGATACTTTCCTTTCGGCAGTTAACTCGAAACATTACTCATACTGTTGTATCGAAACCTTAGGCATCGAACTGAGGAGAGCACCGATTGATTGATACCGATGAAAGAGGAAGTCGAATCGGAAAATCCTAGGCGACGAAAAATCCACAAATGTTCTATTTCATGATAGTTATGGTGGCCTTGGTTTCAGTGTCATGCTTTCTCAAAGTCTTCAGCGAATCCTGCATGGAAATAACCGTTTCGTTCCCTAACATTTCCATTACCGGGCGATCGCTCATTCCATTAACTTCTCCAAAACATTTCTCCAAAGAGAATTAGCATCTGTTAATCGGTGTACTGCATTCTCAGACACGTAATCCGTCTCGTTAAAATCAACCTACGCACGCATGGTATTTGACATGCAGTAGAGCTCCGCATAGTATTACAATCAATAAGTTAGAGAAAAAGCTAGCTTGTTAACCCAGAAAGCATTTTTTTAAATTATCAATGAGTAAACTTATGAACGTGATTTTTTTTATTGATTAGAAAAATATTCAACGGAAACGGAAACAATATTGTAGATTTAATTCCATAGTTACTTACTATTATTTCTTGATTCGATACTTAGCCCCCCCCCCCCTACCTCCCCCCCTTCGCGGTCACCCGCTTCGGTCCACCAGTGGGCAACCGGGACTAGTTTAGTGGAATTACCCCCACCCAACCCCCCTGCGCCCTCTCCTTGTCAGCGTCCTTTGCATTCAGGTAGTCTCCCAACACCCCCCCCCCCCATCTGCCCCGCCCTCCCCGGATCCTATCGCACTCTTGACTCACTTCAAACGGAATGAAAAAATAGTCAGCCGCTCAGTGAAGCAACCAGACTGATCCCGCTGCGCTGTCGCAAGAATGAGCCTCAAACTTTGGCTGTAAGGGGGGGAGAGGGATGAGGGTGGAGATGAGGAGGAAGGGGGGGTGAGGAAGCCTCCCCTCTTTATCTCCCCTTCTTCCTTCAGATTGACTTCCAGTGGGTCGGAAAAATAGGCGCCATGGAAACGCGCAGAGCGTTAGCCGCCAGGGGCGCTGCTGCTACCTGCATCCAGCGGAGCAAATGATATATATCAAGATCTGTTGAGCGGAAGGGACATTCCATTAGCATGCTTTGATTAATCGTTTCTGCGAGGCCGCCTAAATTGTGAGGATAAAATAACGTGAACTCAGAATTTATTCATCTCGTTCACTTCATCATAAATAATCTAGATAATGGATTATTTATTCTATTGAAACATTTGCGGAATGAACCAAAATAAACCGCTCGAACTTTAAATTGAAATAGCGTTTTAGTCCGAATTTCAGCGGATGAATAATTTTCAAATTAAATTAAATATTTCACGTTGACCAAATAGCATGCACACTGCTTCACGGTCTTCGATTGAATCGAAAATACATTCACGTTCCCGAAAATTATAGAAATTTGGAACGTGGCTTGGTCTTGAAATGCATGGAATTTAATTTCGTGTATACCAGATACCGCTCGCGATATAAATCAGGACCGATAACGCGGAGTGTGAGTGTACTTAATTAAATACCGTCGCACTAAAATGTGTATAAATGTAAAATCAGGAGAATGGGCCAACATATTAATTCAAGCCACGAATAAATATTTGATGAATGTGTTACCCAATAGTAATGTGAAAAATCTAGTCCCCTTAAAGGGCCGTGTGACAGCCACAATTATTCAAAACGCTAATCGACAAATACTAATAACTTAGACAATTTTCTCGACCGCGATAACTCAGAACGTAGTCTAATTTTTTGCTTTGCGTATCAAAAAGGACGTGAATCCTTTAACTAAGCCATTTTCTGTATCCATGGCACCAAGATTCCCCAGAATGATTCTTGAATCTCAATCTTCTAGCGTAAGAATTGCTTCCTTCGCATTTCCAGTTCCGCGTAGCAAAACTTCATGAAATACGGGCACCATATGCCAAAGCTGTGGGTATAACTTTATTGGCTGTTGTCCCGCATTAGTCTTTGAACGTTGCTTCTTTAAGTCTAAGACAACCTGATAATCTATTTTTATGGCGGATTTTGTTAAATGAGATCTTCGTTTGCGTCTTAAAGTTAAATGGTGACGCAATGGGCACAAATAAGGTTGCCCAAATCAGCATTGCTATCAAATAACAGCTCAGAGATTTTTGCCCTTAATATCAATGTTTCAAATGCTAGATGTCGAGGCCAACCTTGATGAATCAGCTGTGGCTGTTATTTAAGCAGCCAGTATTAGGGATACAAAAACGCCTGGAAGGATTTCCATCACATCTGTTTCGTGATACTTGCCAGACCGGATCCACATTCAAGCTTATCTTTTCTCCGAAGGCCTCTGAGGGTTTATCTTTCTTCTTTATTACGGTTTTCTTTGTTCACGGCCTATTTTCCTGTTTGGACATTTGTCATATCTTTGCCATTCTTCATGTTCGGGATTCACCCTTGACAACCGTATTCAGTGCGGTCAGTGATCGGTAAAAACGTGACTCATCTAACCTGTCGTTCCATTGTTGAGTCTCCGCTTCAGGAAGAGCTTCTTTCACTGCGACAGTGATTCCTATCCATTCATACTCATCAGCGCCGCGTGAACAAAGCACTATTACTATTCTCACCACACTACCGAGACGAATCCAATCACAATGTATTTCGTCGAGTCTTTCGTTCTTTACGCTTGCTCTTTCGCAACTGTTCACCCCATTCCCAAGAGTTACATCTTGCATGCGCGAATATGTTTACGCAGATGTTCAGCCCGGCGCGCGTATTTGTCGGCTCAAAGCATTTC
Source organism: Ceriagrion tenellum (assembly GCA_963169105.1). Lineage (NCBI taxonomy): Eukaryota > Metazoa > Arthropoda > Insecta > Odonata > Coenagrionidae > Ceriagrion > Ceriagrion tenellum. Next base: position 113,945,315 of record OY720644.1, on the reverse strand, counting down.
CTTCCTTTTTATCACAGTGAGACGATGTAGACCAGGAATCGAATCAGCACGGCACCGTGGACCGGCAGAGTGGATCGACCATTTAATTACTAATAATTTGTCAAGATCGTTTGGCTTTTCATTGATAAGGACACGCGTTAACGCTCTTTCGTATAAATAAGTTTTCCTATTGTCTATTTGTCTTTTCTAATATTAATAAATTGGATAAAAATTTGTGACTTCCACAAACTATTAAAACTAACGACCGGTTTCGGCTGTCACGCCATCTTCAGGTGAGATGGCATGACATGATATTTTTGTAAAATTTCATATAAAAAGGTATAAATGTAATTTTACAAATAAATGAAATACTGCTTTAAAATTGGGGACTTGTATGAGTGACGAGGATCGCCTTTCGCCACAAGAAGTACCTGAATATCTTGAGTTTGACTCATTTTCGTGTGGGGACCCGTGTGAGTTGGAATGAATGACTTTTGGAAGGATCCTTCGTGGAAGTGCCACGCTTTAAGGTGCGAGCCGCCCTAAAGACTGAGGTCGCTTCGGGAGCATGTCGTGGAGGTCAACTCCATCGCTGGCCGGCTTGTGGAATGGCCATTCTCTGGCCGAGGATTTTGCTCGTTGATAAAGAAGAATTCGGAGAGAGATATGGGCGTTCCTCATTCCCTCATTTAATAAGCACGCGGCTGCAAACACTGAGGTTGGTCCAGCTGAGGTATACAACTCCCCGAGCCGAGTGCCATCAAGACGATGGAAATTTAAGCCTTTCTCTGAATTACATTTGCTTTCAATGGTATTTACCATCATTTTATGAACCACGGAGAGGCGAGGTGTTCTTTTTTTTAATTCCTGCTGTCCCATTATATTTCCAGCGGCATGGGTCGCGTCTCATCCCTGGGTGTCCTGATTTCCACGAAGCGATAGCCTCCAACCACCATTGAAGGGGATGGCCGCGGAGATTTTATTCCGTTACTTTGACAATCGTGGTGTGAACTTTGTCAGGCGTGAGAAATAAATAATATGACCGTTGAAATTGGGCATAGGGGCACCAAGGACAAACTGGCCGCTGGCAATTGTACTCATTGAAAGCGTTGAACACATGCCAAAAACACTTGAAAATCCCTGCATGATGTACTGAGTCAAACAATGCTCTATTCCTTACGATACGATGCGTCCGCACTCGTTAAATAAGTTACGTCATTATCTATATATTAATAGGTACACTTCTCGCTAAATCCGCGCTCGCAAATTAATAATGGATGACAAGAAAATCGAAACTACTCTAAATGCGAAGTAACAGCGTAAATATTTCGTTGCGGTTTATTTAAATTCCTTTTGCTCGCAGCTGATGGACGTGAGGCGTGATGCTTGATAATTTGATGGGGCCGCACAGCTTTATTTGTGGCGTGAGGTGCTAGAGTTCACGACTGTGCAGTATCAGTAGCACAGCTGACGGCTGGATACCATTTAAATGAGGAAAGATTTCACATTTGGGCGAAGTGCATAGTTTAAGACAATTCATAGCTGGTAAACATATTGCAATGACACTATGAATCCATTCGCAGTAAGTTTAAATTATTGCGCATCAAGCAGATGATTATAATAACAAAAATGAACTTAGAGCTCTGCAGCAGGAAGTCCTTCTCGGACTTGTACCTTTTAATGTAATAATTATGATGAATTAGAGAGCTCAGATAAAAAAAAAAAAAATAGTTCACGAGATCATTGGTCGTTTGAAGTAGATGAAAGCGTGAGAAGACAGTTTTTTGTGCAATGCGGGACGTTAAACAATGTACGGCAGGCACCCTCTCCTATCGAAATTGGTGCGAAGGCTTCCGAGGTGCTCCGATGATATAGGTAGCATTTTTTTTGGGGGTCAGAGTGGAGATGAGGGCTGCCTTTTGGCTCAGGTGGTGGTAAAGAACGGAATTATTGATTTTATTTTGCAGTTTTTATGATGATCTTTTATTAAATTTTCAAATACATGACACCATTTATTATCATTTTCCTGAAAAAGCTCCATTTTTTTTAAAAAATCTTACAATTATCTTGCCGCAAATTAGCGTCTGTAATAATTACGCAAATTAGCGTCTGTAATTATAACAAGAGGAACGTTTCACCAGTAAAAGACGGTTACGTTCAATTCACCCAACATGTCCTATTTCCCCCACTTCCCCCTTTGACAGCTCGTATCCTAACACTCCTAACCAAGCGTCCCTGGGCCGGATGGTTTCTAACTTCTGTCAACACTGGCGTTGTGAGAATTGGGACCACTCAAACAACCTGTCTGCCGTCCCCGTCATGACTCGCCTCACAACGAGACCTCAACGATGAGTCTCTATTAGAGTCACGGTGATGAGTGATATTCACGTCCCCGACCACTTGCCTTGCTGCGCTCTAGTTTTATTTCGCGAAGTAGTTCGGTTCTCGTGTCTCTCATTCTCTTTATCAGCCTCTCTCCCCTCTCATCCGTCCTTTCCCTTCACGCCCACTCCACTTCTCCCTCCTCCCTCCCACTCCCCCTGAGCCGCTCTGTTCTGCGACATTTGAGGCATCTATAGATTTACGCTCCGGTGAGACTGTACTTAAGAAAAAATGGGACATATACAACTTAAGGTAGTCCGAGCGAGATAGTTCCCTAGTCATAATAGAGATCATATTCGAATTATAAGTTTTAATTTCACCAGCTGTAGGTCACATCAATTAAATATTGCATTTTTAATGCTGCAATAATGTACTATTTTAAAACTGAAATTTTAAGTTATCAAATGAAAATATCTAAATAAGTCTTTAACTTGACTATTTTTTTTCGCGCGGTGCGTCTTCAACTCCTTCAAAACGGAAGGTTTTTTGTGATATCCAAGAACGTATTGCGGTGAAAACATGATTAATTTTCAAAAATATTTGAGAAAACATACTAACTACACGCTGTTAGTTTTCTTAAGACATCTAAGTGTTATAAATACCTCATTTTGTAAATGTCTCTCTGGAGTGCATACAGGTACCATTTCCCATGTAAATGGGCTGGTATTTTTTGGCAAATATCTCCGAAAGTAATGTGGTAAGGGGTAGTATTTTTGGTGTTATTGGATAGGTGAGATATTTTTCTTTAAAATGAGACCAATTTCATTGTTTCCTAAGCAAAATGATATTTCGTTCGGCCTACCTTAAGGTTTTATACGCAGAGAACAATTGCGTTAACAAGACAGGCGTCAACAAACATGTCGAGGCTGACGGCAAACACGCCAGGGATGCTTCATGAACAGAATGACAAATATGCAGTGCAGATACGGAGCGTGGCGCTATGTGAAAGTGACTGTTGGAATAGGGGGAGAATATATGAGATTAGACAGCATATTTTTATGTTGTGGGTGGGGGAGCCTGTCGGATGGATGGAAAATTATGCAAACGGAGCAAAATTATGTTCGGAAAAGGATGAGTCTTCTAAATGGGAGATTGCGAAATGGAAGGTAGTACATACAAAAAATCAGGGACGAGAAGATTTAAGAGAGAATATAAGAAATTTAGTGAATAAAATGCGAGGAAAGTGAGCGAGGACGAGAAGGTGTGAGGAGCGGAGGAGAGACGTAAAATGCAGACACTCGAGCAACAATCTTTCTGGAGCGAAAGAAGGTTCTCGAATGGGGACGGAAATCGCTTTTCTTTTTTAAGGAGACCCTTGATCTCCAATTAACATTTTAATGACACACTTGTCCTCTCGTGAAGATCTGCTAATGGAGGGCGAGGTGTAGAGTTTCCTCCTTCGGACAGCACATCCTTTAAGGACGGCATTGCCAAGGGAAGAGTCGTCCCCCCCCCCTCCAATGCCGAATCCCCATTCGCCCACTCAACAAATCGGAGCCAAAGAAGGGCTCTCACCCGACGGGGAAAAGGGCAGCAGCGTTGTATCACCACCACCTCCTCCTTCGTCACCAAAAGAGTGGCCCTTTCCTCTTTACTATCCCTCCGATCGCTAGAACACTCCATCTCTCTCTCACATCTCACATATAAAGGTTTCTTTAGATCGCTCCAAAACCACTACTTGGGTTGAAATCAACAACAATAGACAATTTAACCTCTGAGTGCTCTTGAGTTACTGAGTTGTTCACCAGAGTGTTGTCTGGTGATGAGATCACGTCGCCTATTGACTCAGAGTCATGGTTGCCGCACGTGTAAAAGAAACGAGATGGCCCCAAATTACGGCCCTAATTGTACAAAGTCTTCACTTTTTCGAAAAACCTGAAATACAAATGGATATTGGTCGATCGAACGAGTGCCGACTTCACATAGACACTAGAACAGGGCAACCCTCTGGCGCGCAACATTTAACTCGAGGAATTAAACGTTATTATCGGCGAAGCGAAAGCTAACAACTGGTCGGATGGTTGATAAGGGGACGTAAGGAATGTCATAGAGAAACCCTGTGTCATCGTTAGTTAACGAAAGGTGACATCGGAACCACAGTATAATGAGCTATCCGACGGATGAAAGCGTATACCTCCCGTTCTAGACTGATCGCTGCTGTCAATAGTCAGCAATCGCCATGCTAAATCAAAAACATCCGCTCGGAATGACAAGGTCGTTCGATATCTCGATCGTCTTCCTCCACCGATTGAGCAACATGGAACTAGCCCGTTAAAAGCACTTGGGAAAAATTTGGACGCTGACTTGGGAAGTGATGAATCCACCAACTGATGCTCGCGCGCGGTGACAAGCTCAAGTTCTGTAGGCCGTGGAACGTGAGCGTACGTCTAATCGACAGGAACATCAGCCGGCGTGTGCCACGAGACTTCAACCCGGCATTTCGACCAAAACTCATTCAATATTATCTAAACTTGAACCGCTCCCAAGTCAGCAATATGGAGAGTAAACCTCTGGATTAGATCTCACGGAGCAATCGTGACCTCTTCCGTCAGCTTCACTGCAAAATGTCTACGCCGCGTATGCAGTATGAAAAGAGACGCGGAACATTAATAATGGACGCCGACGAGTTACATGGAGTTTGCAAAGCCTATCGACCTTTTATACTTCGCGTGACGCTGTGAACGCCTCTTAGATTTCGCGCATTCCCTCCCAAACACCACGCGTAGCATTTTTCAACGGCGATGGAAATAAACATATATTTCTACACGGCCAGCATTTTTCCAAGGCGATAGAATGAACTATGCAGGATTTTCATTTAAAGCCTTGAATAGGTGTGAGTGAAGCAAAACATCATGTGTCTCTGTATGTATTACGGGGTGATGTCTGCATCAGAGTGAATGGTGGAATGCATGCATCGCTGGTAGCGAATGAAAAACATGAGCGCGCGTCCCAACGGACTTCGACTGAAACAGAGCGACGGAAGGAAGCACTGTGTTTGTGTGACCGTGTGTATGCATAGCTTGGGAAATAAACTCTTCTCCCGGACTCCAGCATTCAAAGGTCTCGTTCTGGGAAAAACGGTCTAGATTTAAAACAAGATCAGATTTTTAAGGGTGGTCTCGTATTCCCAAGCAGTTTTTCATGAATTTTCTTCATTCGAATCCTGTCAAAGACCTTAAGCTAAAATATCTGCTATGTCGATTTAATTTCATAAGTCAAGCCAACGCGTAGCATATTCCTGAAATATAGGCAGAATTGCACGATTATTTCCTGTTATTAATTTAATGTTTTTCCCTTTTTTGCCTTTTAATTTGTATTGCATTGAGTTTAAGTAGGTAATACCATCGCTGTAAATTACTTTTTCGAGTACATCAATATGAAAATTATGAACAAAAGATTATGTTATGCTTTAATAGAAAGAAATGGTGTTTAGCCTTGAAAGTCTTTCTATAATTAAGTAACTGAACAAAGAAGAAAAGAGTCATTGGTGCAAACTTACAAGTGGTAATTATGTAGAGTTTTCACATGAAAGTCAAACTTTTTCCCAGAAAAAAAATCAGGTTTGCTTCGTACAACAGGAGCAATTTACAGGAATCATTGAATAAAAATAAACAGATTAACCCTTTCCAGTCCTGTGATTCCAAATGGAATCACGTCGCTTTTCTGCGTCGAGCGTCGATTTTTTTATATGTATTTCATGTAGAAGATGATATAATCTAAGTAAGGTGAAAATATGTGGTGAGATAAAATAAATTTATGAATTAATCAAAGATATTTGAAAAAATCGACGCTCGACGCAGGAAAGTGACATGATTCCATTTGGAATCACAGAACCGGAAAGGGTTAAATTGAAACAAAATTGCATTTAAACACTGAAGGGTGTTTATTGCAATGCAATCCACTTAGAACAAACAGGTTGGTCATTCAATCTTAACTCAGGAGAAATTCCTGGATTAGCCAAATCAACAATGTTCATTTCAAGAGGTATTTGTGAGAACGTGACCCTGGAAGTACTCCAACTTGAGGGTAAGGTTGGAGTACCGGAAATACTCCACCTTGAGGGCAAAGAATGGAGACTGAAGTTACACGAGCAGATGAAGATAGTGAATCGTTTGAATGAGCATCACGTTTCGAGTGACGTCACTTTTGACAGTCATTCTCCTCTTGCTGAAGCTCTACTGTCCAATAAGTAAGGCTTTTCCTCAAACTTCTCATTTTTGGAAAAAACTTTCTATCATGATTCTTAAGTACCCCCTCCCTTGAGTTCCATTTCATACTCAACGTCGATGGTAATTGGAGTTAAATCTTTCCATTAAAAAAAACACTTTTAATTTCAAAATAAAGAGTATTGAATGTATTCCTGGCCATCAAGAAGCTTAATCTCTTTTCAATATAAAAAGTACCTAGCTTTCTTAATAAATTCCACTTTCTCAGGCGAGATGTTGTAGATCAGCATTTTCAATGATGCACAAAAGATATTGTACTGTCTACCTTTTATAACAAAATCGTACTACACGTGTTTCGACTGTCTTGCAGTCATCATCAGGTATGACTGGCTTTTTAAAATTCATATTCTTGCGTAGCTAAATGACAGTGCTAACTTTTATGTTTTTAACCGTCGAGAGCCGTGTCTTCTTATGGATGCAGCACAAAATGGGCACTCTGAGCTTTGATAAGTTGAGTGCTTTCACTTGGCTGCCATAGAACCCCGTGACATCAGGCTCCAAGGGAGCATTCCGCTGAGACTGCGTTCTCATCTACTTTGCCCTCCTGAGCCCCTCCCACCCCATCACCACAGCTCCCCCCCTCTCCCTTACAGAACCTCACTCACCCCACCCCTCCTTCTCTTCCTCCCCCCCTCCCCTCCCCTTCCAGTCATGAATACATATATTCTGTGCTTGACGTGACACTACCTTATGATGTCACCTTTGCGATGGAAGCTGTCAGACAACCAATAAAACAACTGTAAACTATAAAGTTATTCTAATGATTAAGGATTTATTTGATGACCTTAGAAAGAATCTTGTGCTTGCTTGGATTCCAAAGCAGTAATGTTAGTCGTGCAAATAAAAAAGGCTAATTTTAGTGGAGAAGCTGATCCAACAGACATCAAAAGTTAGAGGAAACAGGGATAAGAAATAGTTTCAAAAGTTTTGCTGCAGAAGTTACTCCATTTTACTCATATTGTTTCTGATAAAATCGCAATATTGATAACATTGCAGATACTTGTCTGATGTTTTTATTTCGCTTACTTTAATTGGTTTTCATTCATTTATATGTATTTATATTTTATGAATGTATATATATATTTATATATACATCCCTTCAAGGCACAGAAATAACAAAGACGAAAGGAAAATAAATAATCGGATGATCACATATTTTTATAAAGTGGAACTCATCCTTTGCAACACTGACTCCTGATTTGCCCTCAAACATCAAAAGGAGTTGTGCAACGGCACGTAATACCCTAAGAGCTTTATGGCTTAAGTGTGTTGATTTATTAATGTGGGTGATGAAATGTGACTTACTTTTAAGAATCAACTCTATCAAATGACTAATTTCAATTTTCTATCTTACATAGTAACATTTTCCAGTGTGGCACTCTGAATTGTTAGATAATCCTAAAACTCCAGAATAGAGAGCATACATTATGGGCCAAATGTATCTACATCTACATACTACCCTGTGAACCGCCACATGGGCATGTGGCAGGGGTTGTTAGGACACCAGCCTCGTAAAGGTGTAGGGTTTTTGGAGGTGAAATAGAGACGTGTTTTATGGGAGTGTAATTAGAGGAGCTCAGTTGGTATTGCGATCACTCACTGTGCGTGGAAATAACGAGTTTTTGCACCTAACTCTACGACAATGTATCTCTGTCCTTTTCTCGCTTAGACCTAGATATGTAGTGAGGTGTCTTGATAATATTCTCTGCGTTGCTCTGAAACACAGCAGTTCTGAATTTCACAATCAAGTTAAGCTTAGTGTGTAGCCTCTGAGTCTCTAGGGGCTCCCACATTAATCCCAAATAAAAGTTGTTAAGCACTATATGTTCACTCATAGCAGTTTTTAATGAAGGGTGCAGCCTTTCTTTGAACTGTATTCATTTTTTTGGTTAAATCTTTATGACCAGGGCCCCAAATGCTTGTGGCGTATTCGAGGTGTGGCCTAACCCGAGCAAAGCAGCATCTCTCTTTTACTTCTTCAACCGAGGACCTTCCTATTATGCGCTTAACAAAACCTAGTTTCTATAACGCTGTGCCACACATGTTTTGTATGTGTGTTCCCCATGATATCAGAAGTTACAGTAATTCCAAGATATTTTACTGTATCTGAAGATTTTATGTCTACCCCACCCACAGTGTAGGTATGGCATTTTTGTGATGACTTTCGCAGGAAGTGGACTGTGGTGCATTTGTTGATATTTAATTCTAGCTCCCACTCCTGGCACCACGAATGAATGTTGCTATGGTCAGATGACAGAACTCCTAAATCCACTTCTTCGCTTATTTCACGGTAGATGACTGTATCGTCTGCAAATAATCTGAATTTACTGCTAACTCGAGAACTTACGTCACTAATATAAATAATGAATAAAAGAGGGCCAATCATGCTTCCTTGAGGAATAACTGATGTGACTCCATATCAGATAGCTTCATAACCAATATCAGAATTAAAACTATTAATAACTACTTTTCGTTTTCGATCACTGAGAAAGTTCCTTCAAATTCTCAATTTTTTTATTAATTCCGCAGTATGCATTTTATATGAGTTTTTCTTATGGAACCTTGTCAAATGCCTTCTTGAAATCAAGGAATATTGCATCAACTTGATTATTCGATTCACCTGATTTTAGAATGTCATGAAGGAAGATCGCAAGCTGTGTTTCGCACGACCTGCCCTTACGGAAGCCACACTGATTGCTATGTACGAAGTTACGATTATCCAGGAATGTCATAATATTGCTAACGACAATGTATTCAAGGATCCTGCATAAAAGTGATGTCAACGATATAGGTCATTTATTTCCTGGGTCATTTCCTTTTCTAAATATCGGAGTGACTATGGCTATTTTCCAGTCTTGGGGCACCTTGCCTTCGGATAATGATTTGAAAAATATAATTTCTAAGAATGGTGCAATCTGTAGCGCTAACTCCTTGAGCATGCGTGCAGGTATTCCTTTTGGTCTGAAGGACTTGTTACTTTTTGCCCGTTTTGATCGAACGCAGTTGTTTAGCTATTCCATCATGTTGAACTTTTGTCGCCCATTGGCTCAAAAAAGTCAGGAATTTCTAAATTGTGTACTGTGGCATCCTTAGTGTATACAATTTTGAAGTACAAATTGGATTTGTTGATGCTGTTGGTCACTACTTTGCCGCCTGTGTCCAATAAAGACTCTACTGTCAAAGACTCTACTTCGCCTTGAAGCTCTCTCACGTAAGACCAGAATGACTTAGGGTTTTCATCTAGTAATACTTAGGGTCTCAGCGGAAGCCGGAAAAACCTGAATAAACGGATCTCATCAAATCATTGTGGAAGCCTCCGTACCAGGAGAAAGAAAGGTTCAGAATGTATATGAATATTATATATTTATGCCTAACAAATTATATACTCTCAAAACAAGTCGAAGCTCTTAGCCAAACACACTTACTAGAGAGTGGTGTCAACTCTCACTCCCTCACTTCATAGTTAATAAAGTACTCTCAATTATTTGTAGCTAATTACTCTGGTTAATAATGTTTTAGTCACAAGGAAAGTGATAGTGTTCTAAGCTCAGTCAATGGTGCTGAATTCGAAAATGATAGCAGTTATTTCTATCAGGCTCAGTTTTTGGTGATTCTATGCGAATGGATTCTTCTAAAATTCCCTCAAAGTAATGAAGATTGCCTATTCTGTATTCTTTTTTCCTGAAGATGTAGTTGTTTAAACAATATCAAAATAAGTTGGTACACAGAATTCTGATAGAAATCCCTGATATCATAAACCAACTTCCACATCCTCTATCCCTACTGACAAATGATTAAATTAGATATGTATTTATTATATATTCAATGGTTTTAGGCTGTACTTCATGGAATGTCAACTTTTGAAAAAAGAAATTCACATGAAAATTAAATTTGATGACTGCGGTTTTGATTGTCTTGAAAAATAATGCCATGGCATCAAAAAGATGGTTGACTGAATAAATTATCCTGTGTGTTAAATGTGGAGTGCTGTTCCTCGGCTCCACTCATTGCCTCGTGGCCTTGGCTTGCCCTTGAAATGACACCAGCATTTGCACCCTGTCACTCATATCCTGATTCAAGTGATTCATGTGAAGGAAGGACCTCGAAAGAGGGGGAGGGCATCATTGGGTGTCCCATTTTGTATCAACGTCTGAAATTCATGGGTCTTAGGGTCTCAGATGGTGACATTTGATGAGAAAATGAGGTGTCCAAAATATATTTCCTAAATCATATTATATTTATGGGGCCTGCACACATCTTCTCGTTTGAAATGGGGGCTCCCATAAGCGCTAGCCGCCCGTTTGAAAAGCCAGCGCTTCCAGGCCTCCAAGCCGCCCCCTCCATTTTTTCCCCCACCTATCGAAGGTACTCTATTGATATGTAGGCTTAAATTGGTTCTGATATGTATGCAAATGGGTGATGCACGATTATAGAAAATGATATCAGATATAAAAAGAGGAATAATAAGGGTTATCCTAACATAATTGACAAGTTATTAGAGTACAAGAGGTGAATGTGTTTCTCATATATTCACAAACATTTGTTTGGTGAAAGGCAGAATTTTTAAAAATTTATCATGCACTTTTACCAAAAATCTATTTTTAAAAATACATTTTTCTCAATGGTAAATATACCAATATTCAAAATCCGTAAAATTAGTTCCTACTGCTCGAAAATTATTGCCAAAAATTTCTTGTGAGAAACTATCAGAATGCCCTACACTTATGACAAAATCAAAAATGACAAGTTTTAGGGCCTAAAACCAATTCTCCATTATATGCAAACTAATCATATCTTATAATTATATGGTAATGTAATATGTTTCTGCTTTTCTATTGGTAAGGATCTAAAATAATTTTTCCAACCTCTGTTGAGAAACATAACTCACCTTCCACAGCTCTTCTCATCTTGATTTCTCTTTTTATACATAAGATGCAATATTCGACCAGGAGAATACAGCCGCTGCTGAGAAAACCGCCTCTTGCCAATATCTCGGTCAAGAACAGACGCTTCCTGCATGGAATAAAGAAGAAAAACTTAGATATGGAAGAAAAACAGAATATCTCCCTTAAATAGAATTATTTATCTTAAGTTTAGGCTGACCACATTGGGTGTTAACATTATCAAAGAAAATCTACACCAGAATGAGGAGTGACCCTGCCACTATAAATGCCACTGAATAGGCACCTGTTGAATATTAAGCATAATAATGAATGCCTCTCTGATATAAAGCATAAAATTAGCCTATGGCACTGCCAGACTTTATAAATAGCATATTTCAAAGAAACAAAAAAGATATCATCAGTTCTAACAGCGTTTCATTCTCTCACCTTGATAATTCATTACATAACTAACCATACTTTACTGTTTATGAGGATATATTCTTCAAAGCCACATGACATACCTACTTATCTTTAGAGTGAATTATAAATTTTAAAGTAAAACTGCTTCAGGCTTAGTGAAGCTCACTCATGAATATAATATAGGTATGGTTGAATTTAAGTCTATAACATATAGCTTCGCATCATTTCATGCCCTTCTCACATTTTTCTTTAAAATATACAAATGTAAAGAATGCTTACTGGTGATATTGGGGGTCCATACAAGCATGGAAATGGAATGTGCTTCCCAGGAATTGCCTCCAGGGATGATTTTTTTGCAACTATTTTGTTATCTGCCTCCTGATCCATCTTCCAAACAGCATCTCCAAGAGCTTTGGATGGGATACCCATGACTGTATACACAAAACCACTCAAGATTATGCGGTACTGAAACATAAAAGACCAATGCATGATACAGATGGCTATAGCATAGAGGCTGTTAGATACTGAGCATGTTTGCATAGGAAACCCATTTTGTAGTTTCCAACTCATTGAGCTCTCATTATGCATTGTAAACAAAATTATTTCATCAAAATATGGTAGTTTTCATTGAAATGAGAATTTTGCAATATTGCAGCTTTCCTTAGATTATCATGATTCAACTGCATGCCTACTCCAAAATATTTGATGCAGAACTATTCATGGATAAGAAATATCAGTCACTCTCACCTTTGGCAAGGCACATTTATATAATGAGTCCAATAATCTGGATCGCAGATTTTCTATGGTATCCACACCAAGACGCATGACAAGATCATGACCAAGACCCACAGACAACACAAATCTTTCAGTGAAGCGAGCTGCCTCACGCGAGAGCAGCCCAGCTGAAAAACAATGAGTTTCACGAACATGAAGAATGGCCATTTGTTACATAAGTGTCTTGACAGACATGCTTACCTTCTATGACTTCATTTGTAATGGTATGAAAAAAGAGCAATTTTATGACTTATGGTTGAATTTAGAATGAGATTATAATGAAGATGGACCTACCTGGAGGAGAAAATGAATAACAACGCAGGTCAGGATACGTGGGTCTCATAAGCAGAGCTAACAGCACTGAAACTCCACCTCCAAGGCTATGGCCTGAATAAAGAATTGCATCAATTTATTGTATTGATAGTAAGATATTTCACTTCTGCCAAAACCAGCAATGAAGAATATAGATATTGCCTTAGAAAAAGTCCACCGGGAGTGGCAATCAAACATTTGGCCATCAGCTTGCCAAGCCTAATGTATATGGTCTGACTATGGGTCCAGGTGGATTATTTTTCCTACGCAATTTCTACATGACTGCATTGTTTGAGCTGGTTAAATCAAAGAAGCTAAATTAAAGTATCTCTATGTAGAGTATCATAATGCTCTAAATCTGAATCTAGCCAGTTGAAAAGTGATGATGAAAATTGAACTCTTCTCAGGCTAGATAAATTATTCCTTTCATAGAAACATGCTTTGAAATTGGGAACAAAAGATTAATCAAATGCAGATAACAGTGTGATAAACATTATAAATGCTACGAAACCCCATAGATTGCCAGTCCTTTAGTTCATGCAAGCATGTTTTTTTATGGATTTTATTAAAGGTAATACTTCCTTTGAATAAGTTTACATGACCTCTAACATAGGAGTTCAGGATGGTTCTGGGGCCTGGTAGCAACTGAATACTGAACTGCAACTAGAACATATATCAGTGGGGATAGATGATGAGATTTTTAACTTGAACAATTGTAATGAAACAAAAAGGAGGTACACTATGAATTGTGCGGGATCAAAAAGATATGTTTTGTCTGAACTGGGTTTGAAATAAAATAATTATATTTCCTTCTTTCATCTTCATTTTTTAAGAGGGGAGACACTTTCCTTTTTATTTGTAATGCCATGTTAAAGAGTAAACCAAAGTGTTTTCTCAAGTGAGCCAAAGTCAAATATCTTAATTCCTTTCACTCCTTGCAAATGCCTGGTAGGATGTATTCTAGACTGCCATGGCTATTTCCATGTATTTTTTCAGAGGATTTAATAGTACCATTTACAAAACCACATACTTAAAAACACACAAGACCCGGGTTTCAACGCTTAAGCATCATCTTCAGGTGAAGATGATACTTTAGATACCTACCTGAAGATGATGCTTAAGCGTTGAAACCCAGGTCGTGTGTGTTTTTAAGTATGTGGTTTTGTAAATGTTACCATTAAATCCTCTGAAAAAATATGGAATACCACAAAGTTACCAAGGAACTTGTATTATTTATTTCCATGTAGTTATTACGGTTTTTTTAAGTGTCAATTGTGCATGAATAATTTTCTTTTATTCTGCTATCGACACTTTTAAAAATATTCGGTGCTTATTTATAAAATAAATGAAGAAAAGTAATACCCTTCTATTGCATTACAAGATGTCTACTTAAATGTAGTTATGCGATAAATTAACAGCACACAACTCTGGCCTTGCCAATCTACATTTGGCAGGCATTCTTGCTCTTGCACTGGATATTGAAGGAAACAGGTGCTCAATTAGAGATGGACTATTCTGAAAATTAACACGGTAATTTTCATAAATCACAGGGGTGTTCTTTGAAATTTGCCACAATCCCTGAAATTTAATGCCATTTTCAGTAATATTCACCTACGATTCATTATTTTTTTACAATTCATTTTCATGTCAATATATTCCAATAAACCAAGCCTATATATACTACTGAAATAATCATCTATGTCTGCCAATTAGTGAAATTGAACAACATGACATAACTTATGAAAAAAGCCATGAAATAAGTGAGCTGTATCAACAAAAATATTATTTGAAGTCTATCAAGATCAAATGATTTCTTAAGCCATAGCACCCTTATCACAGGATTTAGTAGTCCATTTTGTAGATTAGAGCATTCAATATTTTCTTGGAAACTAACCTGTAACTACAAGATTGTAGTGTGGGTAAGAGTCAAAAGCCTGTTTCAAGGCTCCACTTTCCTCTATCTTATTCTTCACATATCTTGCAGTTTGAAGCATGCCTTTGTGAGCCTGAAAATGTGATGGAGAAAAGTAAATACTCCTTAACTGTTGGTCCTTGAAACAAGCCGAGTTTTTCTAGCACTGAATAAAATTATTCTCAAGTGAAGATTCAATCCCTAATAGTGATCATTATCAACACTTAGCATAACGTGATTCTGCAAACATTAAAATCGCATGCATGGGCTAGTTTGATATCAATGTGTAAAACATAAAATGATAATGTTTTGTTTATTTAACAGCTTAACCCTTAGGCTGTGGGAGCCTGTGATTTTGCTATCACGAGCGGGAAAGAAGCAAGGGAAGTATTAACCTTTACCTTCCTGAGTTTTTCCGTAGTTGTAAGCCTTGCTGGTCGGGGTTTTTTAAATGATGAAGGTTTATTAAATGTCCATCAATGTGCCAAACGAACATGCTCGGCAGTCTAGGGACACAATTTTTATGCCGGAGAGACACACTTGGTAGATAAAGGTTAACCCCTCTGGCCTGGGTGAGTGCCTCGCAGACAGTGGACCCTTGTAACGTGGGACGACTTTTCTTCCCCTCTCACCATGGAGTGGGGTCCTACTTTAGGGCACTTTTCAAAGACTCATAAATGGAGTTGCAAAATTAGAAATAACTTTTATTTCATCCAAATTTCAAAACTTAGTTTTTCTCAATAATCACAAGAATTGATTTTCCTGATCAATTTGATACCACACAGTAGATAAATATGCTGACTTTCAATCATATTGCTCAACATTAATTAGACGGAGTCAAAACTGTCTCCAAACAAAATATTGCACACACATCAATGGCAACAGTATCGGAATCCTACAAGGAGAGGATATTTGGAATGAAATATTTGGAAGACTGCCATGGGTAGTAAAGCGATGGTCAAACATAGAAACAGGTTTTTCCCAACATCACAATGAAAAATGTAGGAAAACAATCCCACAAACAAAGGATTCAACATGAAAATTTGGCAGTGACGTCTCTATCGCCAAGAGGGGATTACAGGACCAGTCAACTATTAACATTGCCGCCATCATTTTGCTGAAATTGCTGTCCAACGGCTTAACACACCACACTTATAACGGTAACCTTAGTGTGGGTAACCGAATCCATTGCCTACAAAGATACTCTTCTCATTCACTTAGTGTGACTGCATGCCAGAAAGCTTACTGTAGCATGTTTATTAAACTTTACCACATCTGTCACTCTCAGTCATGATCAATTTATGTGAATTATAGCATAACTTCTCTCAAAATTAAATAAATGTATACATACAGCACTTCCTGGAGGTAGTTCAGGGTAACAAAAATCCGTTGAAGCAGCACAGAAGTCGGTGAAAATGTCCCGCACTGTGATGGATCCACGGATTGCAATGACCACAGATTTAGTTTCGTGGTCCAGCAAAACCACAAATGGGGCCTACATTGGGATAAGTCATAAAATTCATAAATTTAAATGAGACTGGTCAGACCCCAAATTGTTCAACCGTAATATTTGCTCTATAGGTATTTAGAGGCAATTCAATAGATCAATGATAAATGATTAGTTATTATGGTGAGTAAACTACCTAATAAACTATATATATGGATATAACAAATTAATGGTAATGTTATGTCATGACAAAAATTGACATGTAAATCATAACAAAAAGAAAAGCACGTGTAGTTCTAAATATGAGAACATAAAATGGACGTGACACTCCTTACCTGGTAATAACCATTTTGGAAAGAAGCATACAAAATATCTTCTTCTGGAGTTTTGGTGATGACCCTTAAGGCAGCCATTCCACAAAGGCAGCAGTTATCATCTTCAACTTTCCTTGCCTTTGATCGCCTGCAAGATGAACTATGTATAATAGACTTATCTAAATCTTTACTAATAGAAAGAATTGATAGCTGTAGAAGAGTGGGATAAGTAACCTAATAAGTACAAGTGTATATTGATTGATAAGTGACACTGTATTATTTGCATTGCCATACCCCTCACTCTTATGGCGCTTGCAAATTCTTTCAGAATGACATATCATAATTTTGACCATATTAAGCTGTAAATCCCATGAGATTATAGATGAAGTTTTGAATCTTGAATGCAAAATGACAGGCATATATGAGCATAGAGAATAGAACTGTATAAGAAAGTCAGGGGAAATATAGAAGTTTCTATGACAGGATTGACATTTAAGGAATAAAAAATGCTTACATAAAAATATGCCATTTGCTTCAGTGTTGTTACAATATGAGATGAGATACAGAATGGATGCACATTATCAGATAGAAAGTGATTCAATTATCATAGTAAAGATTTACATGATGATGATGTAAAATAACACTAAAATATAAAATGTCCATTAAAGCACCATGAATCATAACTTACCTAGTTAATTATAATAACAAAAGCTTATGATCATGAGTATCTATTAAGTATCAACCCAGAAGGAATTACTAACAAAGGCTATGATATGGCAAATTGTTGCCAATGGCTATCATCTTGGCTCCAAGGGAATAAGGGTTAGTTTTCTCTGGAGGCATTACATACAGTAAGAGATTGGTCAGAGATAAGCTGATGACTTTGATGGAGGTCATATTTGGTTGAATGATGGCTCACCAGGAGAAGAGAGAGTGGCAGAGATCATGAGAAGCATTGAGTGACAAAGCATGGCAAGTAAATTTAAAAAGAAGTAATATATTACAGAGGAGAGGGGCCTGAAATAGTTTTTAAAAACTCCATGTTGACATGCTATTACTTTCAGACAGAATCAAACATGTACCTTCACATTGACTTGGGAACAATGGAAATGAGATTTGACTAAAAATGGTGTATACTTATCTGTAAATGTTGCTGTTACTAAGTTTATCAGACATACTCAGGTAAAAATCTTTGGTCTGTAACTGCTCTGAAATTGGTTTGCATAACTGCTCTGAAAGCCTAATATCTGATCTGGAAGGAGGAGTCTGTAACTGAAGGACTGAACTTGTCTGGATGATAAAGACGAGGTGAAGGGAAGTGGTCTGGAGACTGTTCTGGAATCCCATCTGTGACTGTATTGCAATATTATCCATGGTCTGCAAGTGGTCTAGATTCTGATCCACAACTGCACTGCAATATTTGATTGTCAGCAACTAGCCCACATTCTGTTCTACAATATTTGATGGTCTGCAAATCATCAATTTAACCCTCTTAGTGCAGTGGGCCAAAATATATTTTTATTAATATAATATATTAGCTTATATATTATATTTATATATAATATATTATCTTTTGCATCTTGGCAAAAAAGTGTGGCAGGATGATATATCGGCTCATGCGCAAATATTGTCCAACTTTAGTACACTAATATATATTTACAATTATTTTTTAGATGATGTTAAAGTCTTTTATAATTATTACCTCATTAAATTTAAATAAAAAAACCTCACATGTATTACTTAAACAATAACTTCATGATATATATTATTCTTTGGATGATATATTTAATTAAATTCCCTCTGCATTTCTCGGAATTACCTTGGGCAGGAGGCAGCACTAATAGGGTTAAACCTGTTCTAATTCTTCATTACTGTCATTCTCAAGGCATGGGTGAAAATGGTTGTCATGAGTTTGTAGGCAATTTATGCTGAAGACCTGGGGAGGGGTGTTGAGGGGATTTTTTATCATGGGTGACGGTGGCGAGGCTCAACTCGCTTGGGTTTAAGATTTGGGAACCCACAGAGAAAATAGATAGCCTAAAATACCTGTATCATATCTATTTATGCCTGTGGGTGGATGCAATTCTAATAGACACCTATTAGATGTGTAATTGGTAGGCGGTAATGTAATGAACATACTTTGCTATTTCACATTGCCAGAGAGAAATGGAGTGTACGTTTGCTTTATGATCCCTGGAAAGGAAACGTCTTTTCTAGAAATGTACAGATGAAGACTGACCTCACTCATCACTGGGGTTAGTACAAATCACCACTTTATTTCTAGTTCCACACAGCTGTTGCATCGTGGCGTGCTAATTGGAAAAACAGCCCAATTCAATTTGGATGGTAGAAATCACTGAGAGCAGCTGAGGACAAATGTTAGGGTGTGCCAAGGGAGAGTAGAAATAAACTATGCACAAATTCTTAATTAGTGAAGCTTGAAGTGATTACATGAAGGTAAACAGTGACAAATGCACAATAGGTCCTCTATGACAGTTGATTCCTTGGGACCAGCAGATCGAAATTTTTGCATGGAATGAACATCACATGTGTATCATAGAAGAGAGTCTTTTGTTTCATCTGTTTGTTGTGAGGTAAGTTACTTTCCTTTACTATCTAAGTAAACTATCAAATGGTAAATGTTTGGTGGACAGTTCCATACATAACTAACAAAAATAACTCTTGATCATAATATTCTTGTAACAAGGTACATACCTAATTCAATCATTACTTGCCCTCCATTATGTTTAGCTCTATATTTAGAGAACAGATTATCTCGAACCTCCGACATGAAGAATAGACGCTCACTTCTTAAAACTTTGTTTAAACTTGCAGGAAGAATGACTTTGAACTTATAAATTTCAGGACTGCATATTTTCATTGAATAGAGTCAGAGGAAGAACAGTGTAGGGTATGTTCTAGTGGTTTAATGTATTGCTCTCTTTTTGCAATTGTCATGTGTGCATGTTAGAAGAGATGATTTGTGTTATATCCAAGTATTTTCTTCACTTTTTGTATTAAATCTTTTTCTTTTTGGCCTCTTTACTTGATAATTTTAATTGGTATAATTTAAGTAATTTCTTTCCTTTAAATTATCCATTTAGTCACTTCATTAATATACGTAATAAATATCCAATGGATATCTTGTCATCTATCTTTGGCTAGCTACCATATTGACAATAATTCATCTGGTAGATATCTACCATAGATTAGACATATTTTCATCAAAACAGCAACACTATTGTACCTCTACTAGATATCTATTTTGAATGTAGGAATATACTTGATATAACTGTAAGATATCTCGTTATCTGGGAATCCCATTCTTCTGACAAATTTCTTTCTTCTTTCAACTTACACCCCACCCTCACCAAATTCAAATCTCCTTCTATCCTCGAACCCAAACTTCTACCCTTAAAATCATCCTGTGGAAAAATTCAGCAATCTTCTCCTCTCTTGAATGACTGGTCCATCCTTTCTGAAATCTTTAAACTCCTCTTCTAGCCTCTCCTCACCAGAATTAGTGTATCAGAATTAGACTTCATCCTTATATGCAATATCTTTGAAGTCTTCTATGTCGGCTTGACTTCTGGTGCTCTCAACCTCCGCTTAAACAGCCATACATCCTCCTTTAACCCCTTCTCCCATCATGGCTCTCTCATTGTCCCCACCCATGGCTCCTGCAACAACCTTAAGTTCGATAAATGTTTTAACGCGGGCAACCTTGCCTCCCTCCCCACTAGATCTTAAAAATATTGTACAATCGTGCATTTTGCTCTTCAATGCCCTCTCCCTTACAGGGAATCAACTGAGCAAGCAGTGTAGGTTTTTCGGGCTCTCCTTCATGTATTTTCATTGTCATAGATGACAGTTTCGATAATGTGTGCTCTCTTTGGTCTTTCATTTAAGGGAAGTCCTCGGGCAGTCCTTTGTTGGACAGCTCCTTGATGGTGTCGACTGATCCATCTATCAGTATGTTAGTGAACAGGGACTCCACATCAAGGCTCACAAGTGAATCATCCTTGTTCACTTTCACTTTTTTGAGTATCTCGATGAAATGCACAGAGTTCTTGACAAAGGTTGAGGATTTTCTGGTGTAAGGAAGTAATGTGCACGCCAGATATCTTGCTAGTTCATGGGTAGACGAGTCGATGGCTCTTGCGATCGGGTGTAGTGGAACTCCATTTTTGTGCACTTTTGACAGTCCATAGAGTCGAGGTGGTTTCGGTGCAAGCACTATCAGCCAGCGTCTGTCTTTCTCTGATATGGATGGTCTAACAGCCATTTCATTTCATGTTGAATTTTGCCAGTGGGGTTGGACTTCAGTTCTCCATACATCTCTACCTTCAGGTGTTTTGTCATCTTTTCATTGTAATCTTCTTTGTTCATGATGACTATCACGTTCCCCTTGTCTGCAGATAGGATGAGCAGGTCACTGTATTCCTATTGCCGTATCAATGCTTCTTTTTCTTTTCTGTTGATATTAGGCTTGAGTGGTCTTGCCTGAAGAAAAATTTGGCTTACTTCTTCTAGGACATCACCTGCCTCCATTTTATGTAGGTTTCGGATTGCGTTTTCCACTCCAGTGGCTATCACTTCTTTCAGTAGCACTCTTGCCAGTGCACTTGCAAAGTTAAGGCCCTTGGCCATGAATGAGATAGTGTCTCCGTCCAGGTTGTGGTCAGGAAGGTTGACTATGTGACGGCCCTTTTCAGGACCATTGTCCAGCATTGGGTTTCCCTTGCTGGGATTATTGTCGATCTTGTGGATCTGCTTGCTCCTTGTTGCAGCAAAGTTTGTCAAAGAAGATTCAAATGTTATTCTCTACACAGTATTCCATTCGTTTTGGTACAGGAAGAAAGCCAATTCAAGGTGAATGTGGTACGGCTTTAGTTAGCAGTGGTCAAGCTCTCCTCTTGCATGTTGTATTCTTTCTCTCAGAAGCACAGCGCAGTGCAGCACAACAAAGCATTCTCTTCACCTTTTCCAACTGAATATGATGCTTCACGTTGATGAAAGATGGTAATGTGTCATTGTCCATGCATCGTTCGAGAAACGCTGGAGATGAAAATGATGAGATGAGTTTTCCTTTCTTCTTCCGAAGTTTCTCCAATCTTCTCACTTTCTTGATGAGATCCTCCCCATAGAGGTGAAGAATATGAACTCAAAGGCAACACTTAAATGCAACACCCTACACATATAAATCTAAACTTGAAGTAGTCTTCACATGGTACCAAAGCATGGTCTGAGATTTCACTGAATAACTTCTGCCATCCTCAAAAGCTGATTCCAGATTCTCTTGAGAGGAAGTTAAACACCACATGATCAATCTCACTAATCCTCCAATGATACCAGGTGTCTGAAAAAGATCTCCTCAGGGTTGAAAATTCATAATGAATATATTAGTGGAAATAAAACCCTCATATTTCTTATCCACTTTAGCATACATGGTAAGTTTTATCCCTGTGGTTTGGTACAGGTGACAAACCCTGAGCATTTGAATATTAACTGCATCAAGCTGCCACCAGTTCTTCTGCATGTTATTATCACGGCGATGACTAATCTGCAGCAGAGAGCCTATCTGTAGAGCGATGAATAGATCCAAAATCAAGGTGTACTAGGCATAAAAAATTCGTAATATAACCTTTCATGAAATGTATTACTTGTAGTGATACCTTTGGCCTCAATCAATCCAAAGTCTTTTAAAACTATGGAGTAATTTGTTGCACACTTTATGCTACCCAAGGAAAGTCATTGTGGAATTTCAGGGTGGGATAGTGAAGTTGATATACGTCATGCTAATTTGCAAATGCAGGTTTCTGAGTAACACTTCTTCACTAATTATTGTCAGTGATTGCTTTGTCAATCTATCCATTCAGTTCAAGTCCTACATTGCAGCAGAAAAGAATTGTTGAAGAACAATGCTTTTTGACCCATAACTGTTGCCTCATCCCTTCCTTGTGGCCAAAGGATGGCAGGGCAAATTATCACTTTCCCACGAGAAACTTATTACCCACTAAAGATAAACTACCATGCTTCATAGGATTTGCATCACACCATTGTGATCTGCCTTGAAAATCATTAAAAGTGTGGTGAGTATGAGGTTGCCTTCCACAATGGCTTTATAATAGTTAATGGTATGCAGAACTAATAAAAAGGAAACTCATATTTTATTATTTTGCCACAAACCACCAATGAATGTTACTTATATTAGAATGAATATACCAGTTGGCGCAATGCCACCGAGAATTGTATTGCAAAAGGAAAAATGAGAGATGTATGCACAGCAAAGAGGACAAGTGTCAATTGAGCCTTTGTGTCATAAACTTGATTGGCTGTAGTGAGTGCAGAAAGACTTAAGGCCTGCATTAGCCAAAGGGATTGAGATGAGAGGCCTAAGATCAAAGATATAAACAGATCCATCAATACTCTGAGATTTACATGAGGTCACAGGGTTGTGTAATCATTGTAAACTTTACACCATTTCATCAGGTACTTTTATGAAAGCAATGACTCCCCGAATAACTGAATGCAAAAGGTTGAAGACCAAGGAGAATAAGATGCTTCAAATCCCATTGAAGTTCTCCAAGGATCATCTGGTAAAAGGAAAATGTTTTATTCTGTTCCTGGCGATCCCATAAACGGTGAAACGCGTTGTACAAGTGAAATATTATCAAAAAGAACAAAGTATTTTTCTTTATTATGGACCTACACATGAAAAATTTCCATGTATTGACACCCGCCACAGCCAAGCCGGCGAATGCTCTTCCTCTCATGAAGAGGCTCTAAGAGAGGTGAGCAAGCCGCACGTGAGTGCAGTCCCCTCGTCAATTACTCGCGTGGAGTGGAATACACCGCAGGTATTATATACTCACCGCAGGCAGACGCAGCAAGTAGTCTTGGGCATGAGCTTGCAGAGTCCCGTGATGCAGTGCAGGTACATGAGGTAGGGCCAGCCGTATGCGCCCTGCGAGAAGCGGAGATATCGCGCCACTCTCGAGTCAAGCTTCATCCAGTCGGGGGGTGGCGGGTCGTCGCCAGGAGGGGCAGGGGGCAGCGGGTGCAGGGTGGCCGATGGGTGCAGCGGGGGCGAAGGGGGCGGTGAGACGCCGGGGACGCACCGCTGAGTCGTCTCCTGCTGGGCACACGCCTCGTCCATCCGGCCCCGCTTCCTCCGCTCCCTCTTCTCCCGGATACGGAGCAGCACGAGGCCCGCGGCGACGTCCGACGGCACCAGCCGGGTGCCGCGGAGCAGAGAGGAGAACAGCTCGGACACCTGGAGCGCGGCACGGCCAGAGAGAAAGTGAGAAAAAATGCACGTTCGTCAGATGGAGTTCTCCGAGTGAAACGGTGATGAATGCGCGGCGACGATCTGAGTTATACCTACTTGGGTCCAGTCGTCTGCTGAGGTGTCTGTCCTCCTCGTTAGTCTTGCTGTGGAGGAATACCTATTTGATGCCCGATCATGTTTGT
Organism: Ceriagrion tenellum; assembly: GCA_963169105.1. Taxonomy (NCBI): domain Eukaryota; kingdom Metazoa; phylum Arthropoda; class Insecta; order Odonata; family Coenagrionidae; genus Ceriagrion; species Ceriagrion tenellum. Next base: position 113,921,193 of record OY720644.1, on the reverse strand, counting down.
GTGTGTGTGTACCTATACATTTCAAAAGTGATTATGTACTCCTTCCAACTACTTATTAAAGCGGCTCATTCAATAACCGCTTTCCCTCTCCTCTTTGGTAACGATTGAACTCTGGGTTCCCTCACTCACAATTTCTCATGAACTTAAAAAAAAACACTATTATAAAAGAACCACGAAATAAATAAATGGACTCTAAGGGCCTTATTCTGAATCTGGGTCGCTATATGAAGCTGCCGCTATTCCAAGGCTCAGAACAGCGCGGATCGGTATTCTGAATAGAGGTGGGCAATATATTGCCCAGTTCAGAGTCGCTATAATAAAGCCCGCCCCTTCCTGTGTGACGACTTCTTCAGCCACATTCAACTTAAAATTCAGCAGCCAATGAGATGCAAGATTGTGGTTATTTCTCTCTACCTTGATGAAATATTATTTCCCGATTGTAATTTTGGACTTTTTTCAACTCATAAATACATTAAATTACAATTACAATAGTTATTACGTACTATATGCTGTAAAATATGCATTAAAGCACAAAGTCATATATTCTGATAAATGACTGACGAAATTAATATTGCGGAACGGTGAATGTAAACATCAAGGTAAACATGCAAGCGTGAGTCCATTGATGGTGTGAGATTTGCATTAAAATTTGTTTTTTAAATGTTAATTTTGCCTGCTATCCTTATGGTTAAATAACATATTAAGTTATCCTTTCCTGTGTCAGTTTTGGGAAAGCAGTGTCCCTTATTGAATACCTTTCGTAGCGTCGACGTATGCACTTTATACGCAGACACTGTTTTACATGCAAATGTGTCAGTTTTCCGTCGATAAAGGACTACCAGTATTGCAATGTACATTATACCACTCAGTGATAATGTTTTGTGTTGGCAGTAATGGGCTGGGAGGTCTCAACAGTCTTACTGCATATTGTTAAAGCTTATAATGGGATGACCACTAGACCTCAATGAGAGCGAGAGGTGGGCATAGAAGTTTTTATCTTCGGCCTCATTTAGAATGGGAGAGAAACTAATACACTGCATTTTTTACTGTAAGAGATTGGCTACGTAGTAAATTCCAAAAGTGTTTGTATTGGATGACACTATATGATTCATATGACATTACGGGTAACGTTATTTTTCGTGACTTTCATACGTCTCGCAGGGCTTCACTGTACTTGTTACGTGTTACATGCGGGTCCAAGAACGAACTGGATATATATATATATATAGAGCATTCTCTGTGTGACTGAAGAAGGGATAACACCCGAAACGACTCTCTCTTTACTTTCGTCTTTTTACTCCCTGTAAGTTTCCTCTTTAATTGTGTGTGTGTGTATATCAGCCCCCGGCAACTCCCTATCCTTACCGTATTGGCTCCGCTCTCCCTTATTGTCCGATTAGTTCCTGCTTTGGTCGTTGGCGCTACTTGTGCAGTCGCCCGACAAAAGCCCGATGACATCCCAGAAAGTAAGCTACAGTTGGTGATTCATTGCGCTTAACCACATTTTTGTGCATAATTCGCAGCAAAGGAGACTAGTTTTTCTAAACGTTAAATATTTAAGTGTTTACGGGTTAGAAAACCATCCGGTAGGGAGGAGAAGTTCCCGACGAGGAACTTAAGAAATTTATGATAAATATAAGAGAGCTAAAATAACAGCAAAAGCGGCCTTAAGAAAAGCAGTAATGGAACTCAAGAGTAAAATATTAAGTGAATTTTTGAAAGATAACCCTAAGGCATTTTGGCCTTACGTTAGGGAGATTCAAGGGAATAAATCTACGGTAACGTCACTGAGAAACGGTCAAGGAGAAAGAGTCAGCGATAGATTAGAAAATGCAAATACCCATAGCACATTTTTTCAAAGTGTCTACACTTCATGCTCTCAGAATAACGCCACTACATTGCCTTGCTTATACAACAATCTAATGCAGTCTATAAATATTTCTTGTCGCGGCATAGAAAGTCACCTAAAATCCACTAACTCCTAGAAATCATCTGGTCCCGATGAAATTCCAACCCGAGTTTATAAAGAATTAGCGTCAGAAATAGCACCGTACTTGAAAATAATAAATGGAAAATCTCTAGCGGAACATTGTGTCCCTTACGATTGGAAAATCGCGAACGTTGCTCCTATCTTTAAGAGCGGCGATAAGGAATATACAAGTAACTATAGACCTATCTCCCTCACCTCCATCTCATGCAAAGTATTATAACATAAATCATCAGCTTAAATATGAGGTGTTTAGATAGTCAGAACTTGTTAATTCAAAACCAACATGGATTTCGAAAAGGCAGGTCCTGTGAACACGACGTTATTTCCTAAGAAGAAAGGCTCACCCAGGAAGACGCGATATTTTTAGATTTCAAAAAAGCTTTCGATAAAGTTCCGCAGTTAAACTTCATTGTTAACATAAAAGTCTATAAAATACATCACGATATAATATGCTGGATTGAAGATTTCTTAAGTAACCGCAAACAGAGGGTAGTTTTAGATGGCGTTAGCTCAGATACAATTAAAGTCACATTCGGTGTACCCCAGGGAAGTGTCATTGGTCCCTTACTATTCCTTATGTATATTAATGATATCACCACCGTCGTTACGAGTAAAATTCGTCTTTTCACCGTCGACGCAGCATTGTACAGGGATATTAACACAGAATCTCATAGAATTGCGTTGAAGAAAGACGATGGCGATAAGCGGATGGTGCGACTCTTGGCTGTTAGAATTAAATTTTAATAAGTGCGTTGTTATGAATTTTTGGAGGAAGAGTAGCTCAACTAACGAGACGTACATACTTTTTATCAAGCCGAACTAATAAATGTAGAGTCAGTGAAGTACTTAGGGGTGACCCTTACTCAGGACTTGTCGTGGGGGAAGCATATATGAGAAATTTGTGGACAGGAAAGTCGTAAATTAGTATTTATTAAGAGAGGAGGGGGCGGGAATAACACTGGAGGGATGCTGAGTCAGTTATGCTACTGGGTTGCGTTCGGGGATCTTATGGTGGCCTCAACGACAGCACGGTGCGGCAGCCTAGGGAGAGTACAGAGGGACGCGACCGAAATAAATAATCTTTCGGCAGGCTGAATGATTCTCTATAGCTGCAGGATGTTTTGCTATACTACACTTAACGCTTAACATTCATTTATCATTATAACCTTTCGATACGTATATAAATTACTGTAAATGGATAAAAATATTTACATTTACTTAGTGAAGTTCTTTATGTATTTTAAAAATCCCCCCAAATTTTTATTCCCCCCAACATTTTTTGCTACGGCGCAACTTGCGCCATACAATCCCCCGTGGGCGACCCTGCTTGGAGTACTCCGCTAGTATATGGGACCCTAACGAAATAGAAATAGTTTCAGATATAGATCGAATACAGCGGAGGGCAGCTAGATTAGTTAAAAATTGTTATGATAAACATAGTAGTGTCACAAAATTGTTGAAGGAATTAGGGTGGGAACCTCTATCTGATCGAAGGGAGAAATACAGGTTAAATCTTTATCGAAAGTTTGATTTAGAATATTTTTTGCCTGACGTTCAAAATGTTTTGCTAGAGCCACAAGGTGTTCAATCTGCCGTGCAGCATTCTCCACGTCACGCCACGCCATTTGCCTCGTCATAAATTGCAAAATATTAAACAAAAATGTTTAAAGTTAATTTGTTCATATTAATTAGGAACCCAATCAGTGTACTATTTTACATATTGCAATGTGGATGATATTAGATAAGACTATTTCAGGATTCGCCTTATGGAATGGTTTGCAGCCAATGCAGGGTTAGTTCCTCCTTTGTGTTTTGTTTGTGAATGCATGTACTGACCTGAGGTGTAACAGCAGAGGTCAATCAGGTTTCTGGGTGGGGCAAGTAATTATTGTAGCATTTAAACGTTACTAGCATTTGCGTGGTGGCCTGAGAATACACCTTAACATTGTGTTGGTGAAGAATATGGTACGCATAAATAGCCGTAAATCATGGCTGAATGCAGTTACGATTCAATTTCTATGCAATTCCAGATAGGAAGCTTTTTCTCCTCTTGTTCCTTGGTCTTTCTGCTGAAATCCGTTATCAGGTCCTATTTTTCATATTTAGTGTCGTTGCATTTGTTTAAAAACTTTAACTTTGCTCTACACATTAGAAATTGTATCCCTTAACGTCGCGAAATTAGGAGAGTTGGGAATCCGAAGCAACTTTCTGCAGGGCGAATGAATGGTTAGCGCTCGACGGCCGACGTGAGAACTAATCGTACAGTAAGGGAACCTGCTTCTAGCTGCAGACGCCGAGGGCTGGTGTATATATATATATCGCCCGCACCCAGATTCAGCCACTAAAATTGCCCACTAAAAACGGCCACTATGTTTCGCTACCACCAGACCCACTATTTCCTTATAACATTTTCCTTAGAATTTTCCATTCGGAACAACATTTCAACGTAATAGGAAGGAATGGTTTTAGCATACGAGAACATGACATTTCCCAAAAGACTCAACATTAATTTTTCACCGTTCGGGAAAAATTATAATCCGCGGAAGTCGGGAGAGTCCTCCCTGGTCTGAAGGCTGTAAGTCGCAACGGACGGCGGGAGTGGATGCTCGATCGCTTGACGCTTCAAGTGTACATTGCGAGGATGGGTTGGTTCTCCGTTCGTATTTCCCGTCACAGGTGTTTCCCTCGGACGACGACGCAGTCGCTTGAAAGCGCGGCTTGAGTGTAAACACGGCTTGAGGAGGAACTTCGGGAAACACGCCCGTTTACAGGGGGCCGATTTTATAACTTGGCTTACGTTGGAACGTTAGGGATCCGCTCACCTTCGATCGAGCTCACTTCATTCGAGTGAAGTCTTTCGAGCGATTTTATGTGGGCGATCGTACAGCAGACCGTCGAACGTTACGCTGTTGTCAGATGTACAGCATATTTCTCACTTGTTTCTCTTGAACGCATGCGCAATGAGCCTAGTTTTGAATGATAGCACTTATTTTGAATATTTTTGAATAGCCATTAAAAAGAATTTTAAAATCTTCAATGCATACGAAGTCGAATTATACTTTTTCATGAGTCTTATAAATTTCCCTCAATGCCTTCATTTGATAATTTCAGTCCTAATGCCTTGCCATCCTAAGTCTTAAGGATGAAAAACTATTTCGCCGGTTCCAATTGTCTGTTAGCAATGTTTCAATAAAACTATAATTTTTTTGCAAAGGTTAAAAGCAGAAAAATATGATCCATCAGAGTGTTGCTGTGCCTTAACCTTCATTAATGAATAATGATAGACTTAATTTATCAAACCGGCGAACATAATTTACGAAGATCTCACCAGTAACAGTCAATGAAGATTATGTATTCGAAGAGCATTATATACTCATCCCGTTCATATCGCATCGTATTCCACTCCAAAACCATAATTTTTCCCGTATACAGTATTCTGCGCATAAAGAGATCAATAACATTCTTCTGAATAGAGAAAATAGTTACTGCAAATGACCAATGGAACTGTACTAATCGCAAGAGCAAACTTTATTCTCATAAATATGCGATATCCCCACATCCTTCCCGATATTTTTCATCGTCTAAATACGGCTTAAGCTCGACGGTTCTCTTAAAATGTCAATGTTCAAATATCATGCTCAATAGAGTCCATTTAAATTATCTTGGAAATGATATGAAATGTAATTTCCGACATCAATTGATTAGGACATTCATCATTACTCAACGACTATCCTCCTAAAATCCCTCACCCAAAAGCATTCATATACTAATTCACCTTCAAGGCTATATTCAAGGATGACCAGCTTATCATCAAGTGAAATTGAAAAGAGCATGGCAGTTCACTTTCACAAGTCTATTTCTTGCAGCATATATCTTCCGCTAGATTTTTAGGGCATCTTTTCCATCATAATTGCCACAATTACAAGCTGAAACACCAACACTAAATTGAGTTTTATTCAAATAATGGAACAACCGTTGCTAATAATTCTTTAATTTCGAAATATTGCCCACAATTCAGCGGATATGACTCTTTTTCGCTCGAACTTTAAGTTATAAATCGGTCCCCAGGACAAAAGCATCGCTTCGATTTTCTATTCGATGTAACACTTGATGGAAGTTCGTACTCCCGGATCGCCGAGATAAATGACGCGCCTTGATCCGCTTAGAAAGTTACGTACGGCGAGTTTTTCAACCGTAGGTGGCGTTACAAATCATTAAATGTCACTGCCTAAAGAATAATCATATGGTCCGCTGTTAATGGAGTCGCATTATATTGATTTAAATTTTGTCATTCCTTGGCCCGGAAGTTCCCTGGAATACGATACTACGCTCGACACCATACAGCTCCCGTGAGAGGGACCTAGGTGTTTTCCTTAGCTCATTACGCCCCCCGTCCCCCTCTTTATCTTACCACCTTGTGTCACTTGCTTTGGGAATAATTCTTGCAACACTGCGGCAGCAAAACTGAGAGATATCCGGAAAGTTATACGTCTACGAGATGTAGATATTAGGGTGTTCATTTGCGTGGTCACAAACTATATGGAGAAATTTGTTTTCATTGACTAATATGGGGGACCTTCCCCTCCTAAAACTCGCCAATTAAATGGTTAGAGACTGAAAACATTTCGACTCAACTTGGTAACGTTAATCCGAGCCTCATAAAGGTTGAAGTTTAGTACAAAGTGGAGGTTTTTTGTGATAAAATTGGAGTATTTTTCTGTTAAATGAAAACCATTTGTCGTATAAACCTATATTTTGTTTCATGTTATGTAAAATTTTGTTGTGCAGAAGTTGTCAAAAATATTCTCGGCAAAAACTCATAGATTTAGTGTCATTTAATATTTATCACGTCTAGTGTGGCCGCATCATAAAATTTGCCTCTTTTAAAAGCGGTAAGAATTAATTTCATAGCTTCAACCTTTTTTGTCCCTTGTGTTATTTGCATTAAAATTTTAAATAATTATCAGACTAATTTGCATGGAAATGAATTATTTTTCGTAGCTTGATAATTAGTTTTACGAACTATAGTTGATAGGCTACTGTTAGCCCGCAAGGAGTAGAGTCCTCGATTGGCATTGCAATTCAAATATATTAAAAATGGACGCCCGATAGTCCGTTAAGTCCACCAAGTCCGCAAAGTCATAAGTTGCTAAGAACCCCATTATTATCGGTAACGGTTGACGAACAAAACTTTTATGTATTTACTATACAATACTATACTACAACAATACTATATCTGTACCGATGCAGAAAGAAAAAAATTGCAATTATCCACTGAAATCTGTGGGTAATTGCAATTTCTTTATTTCTGCATCATGCATAAATTCCACTCAATACCGCAAGAATCTTCGGATTTTATATACCTGTACCGCTTTGCACTGTCCAGTCATCCTCCACATAAGATCTACTGGTGTCTCCCTCTCTTAAAAGGTCAAGGAAGAAAGCTTTAGCTATCATCTGATTTCCGGGTTGTGAACGTCTTTTCGTAAATTTTTTCTTTTGAGTTTTGAGGGACATTGGAATGACCCTTGACTTCTACAGGACAGGCAAATATGAGTTTAAGAAAGAAAGACAGGATTCTTAAAATTGTACACACGTCTTATCAAATCACTGGCAGAAAATTTTCGTATAACTGTTGAGGTCATCGCAGATCCTATTATAATGTGTGCCAAGTGATACTGAACACCAAATATACAGCAAGACTTACGACACAGGTGAGTCAACTTTTTGAGAAATAGCTATTACACCAAGCAGAAACGCATAAAATTGGGTGGTGAAGCTTGAAAAATGTACTATTATGAGAAAAAGTCTCTTCAGCAGTTGAACAGTGAGGGCAGTGAGGAAATTCCGGGAAATGTTTTGATACCAATGTAATAAATACTAGTCGCTTCAGTGGAGCCTTCGTATTGCAAGAACATCATTAGAGATAAATATTCTGTACGTACCATGCCACCGCCACATCATAGAAGTTATTCTAAGGGCAGTTTTTTTAAATAGTAAAATGGACCCAATCACGGGCCCTTGTTCAGATATCTTTAAAAAAATCCAGATCGGGTGGTATCAGATAAACAAGATGAGATACGAACTGAAATTAAATATTAAAAAATCAGAAGAAAATGATTGTCAAGTTTTCTTACAGAACGATCAAAAACCAGCTGCCCAAGGATGATTACACAAAGCTCATCTAACTTTGCTTTAATCTTTTTGGATATCATCCTACAAAAGACTTCTTCTCAGATAACCTGGTGTTACTATATGGACGGCAAAGCCCATTTGTTCTCTCAAAATATATCTTTTCAAAGATCAAATATCAATTACTGATGTAAGTGGATAAAAAAGAGACTAATGATATCTATTTATATATAATCAGCCTTTTTGTAAAATGGGGTTCAACATCGAAATCCTAAAAGACCTATAATTACTCAAATTGTTTGTTGAATATAGGAAATTTGATACGGAGGTTGCAAACAAGGCACTGCCTAAAATGATAGATCATCTCAACTTGGAGCAAGTTGCATTATTTTTTTATTACGGTTTTGGAAAAATATGTCAAAACAAGAACAGCGGGAAAATTGGCGTCCAAAGGAGAAAATGATGAAAACGACTGTGATGACACAAAAGCGACACACATTCTCAAACAAGTTGTACATTCATTTTAAAAAAGTTATTTTATTCTACTTGACATTTAAGGTAGTCCGAGCGAGATAGTTCCCTAGTCATAATAGAGACCATATTCGAATTAAACGTTTTGATTTCACCAGCTGTAGGACACATCAATTAAATATTGCATTAATAATGGTGTAATAATATAGTTTTATACGACAGAAATTGTAAATAAAAATGAAAATATCTAAATAAATCTTTAATTTGACTCATTTTTTTCGCGCGGTGCGTTTGAAACTCCTTCAAAACGGAAGGTTTTTTGTGATACCCAAGAACCTACTGCAGTGACAACATGATTAATTTTCAAATATAGTTGAGAAAACATACAAACTACAAGCTGTTAGTTTTTTTTACGACATCTAAGTGTTAGAAATACTTAATTTTATAAATAATGTCTCTCTGGAGTGCATACAGATACCATTTCCCATGTAAAATGGCTGGTATTTTTTGGCAAATATCTCCGAAAGTAATGTCGTAAGGGGTTAGATTTTTGGTGGCATTAGAAGGGTGAGATATTTTTGTTTAAAATGAGACCTAATTCATTAATTTCTAGGTAAAATGATTTTTCGCTCAAACTACCTCAACTTTTTTCAATAGATTTTGGAGTAAACAAGAGAGTGATCAAGCACGATAGTTCTCAGGAAAGTAAAACTAAGAGGAGCGGAATCCACGGGAAGACGACTGCTTACCTAGGTTTGGAAGAGCATGGAGAGAGCTCCTGCATAAGATTACGAAGCTTTTGAGTGGCGAAAACCATTGCTTGCCTAAATGAATATGTTTTCATTCGTTCATTGGTCATTCAATCCTAAGATTGGTTGACTGCAGCCCTCCACACTTTCCTATCTAATGCTAGTTCCCTTACCTCCTCGTATCTCTTCCTTCATACTTTCCTCTTTATTTGGTCCATGAACTTGTTCCAGGGTCTTCCTTTGGGGACTTTCCATTTATTTTGCCTTCAATTATAATCCTCACAAATCCATTGTCTCAGAATGTGTCCAAACCATCTGGTTCTTCTTTTCTGTAGGGGGTTCCATGAATGGTGAATATGCTTTAATGTTAGCATTTTAACGTGGGCGAAGTCGAGATCACGGTCGGAAACATGTCTCACTTGACTCATATCTTGTGTACCCGGAAGTTCTCATAGTCATCAGACACGGCACAGGAGTGCCAACCTATTTCGAGCTTCGACAGCCGACATGTATGAACCGCTACTTCATCATACTTTACGATGCGTCATCATACTTTATGAAGTGACTGTACCATGTTAATCGTAATAGGTTGAGTCGTAGGTGAAAGGAAATTGCAAAATAATTCGTGCATAAGGGAAGAAGTTTGACTATCCTAGAAGAATTAGAAACATTGCAACAAAGGACAACTGCAAATGTTTTTACTTAGCAAGGATTCAGTTCATCAACTCTTCTCTCCAGTCGATTCCTCAACCTCATCAGTAAAGCCTCAGCACTTGACTCTCCTCGATCCGCTCCTCACCCTTCATTTGTTCTCACTTTCAACGAACACAGCCAAGAGCCCCACTCGTTTCCTTTCTTCCCACTCTCCCCTCCAACTTTTCCTCGTTCCCATGTGTGATCTCCTCCCGCCGCCGCCAAACACGTGACCTCTCCTTCCACAGCTAACGCAGCCCTGAATGTAAACTAGACAAAAAGCATTGGCTTCTGCCTGAGGAATACGACGAAAAGCGTCTTCATTTATCAAACATATCCTCTGTAAAATTACAACTGATATTCCTTGGTGATAAGAGCACTGATATTGCAGCATTAGCAGAGAGGACAGGGTGGCCGACATGAGACAGCAGCAGTGTTTGTAGACAGTTTGTCATAAACGCTTTATTTTGAAGTTATTGCTTACTTTTACGTAAATAAAACTTATTTCATTTCAGTTTCGTTCTTATTTATTTGTTTTTAAGCTCTTAAATTAAGAACCACATACTGTTGGAATTAGAAGCATAGCTGTGTCGAAATTTGGGCCATGGGGCCAAATTCCGATATTTTTACAACTTTTATTCAAACTGCTGTTACTGTAAAAAGAGTGCAGATATTACCAAACAAACACTTTTGAGTATTTTGCAAATCACAGGCAAAGTTTCGTAAAAATTTGGGCTTTGTACTACAACAGGCGATGGCGTCTAGTCTAATAGCAGTACCCACAAATACATACGTATGCATGAATAAGTACATTTCGAGAGGTGCGTACCTTCGGGCGCCATTCCGCTGGGCGACTCCGCACGTCGCATTTCCCAATTAACTCTGGACGGAATTTCGGCACGCGATGGTGACTGCTCTGGGTCCGTGGCCGCGGGGCGACCCAAGCGAAATGGAATTTGCGCGCAGCTAGGCGACGAGCGGGCAAAGCGCGACTTCTGTCGACGACTCCTACCTTTGTTGCGCAAGTTCCGGAGGCGCCAGTTTTAGTTAGTTAGCAGCGATAATCCGACCTCGAAATACTCAAACGTCTGGCCAGATAGCAGGAAAGCCACTTCCCGCCTGAAATTTTCGACCCATCGAGGCCTGCGGCGAAGACTGACGAAATACATTCACAACACGAGTTAGAAAATTATTCCCAGCCACAAGAAAAAACCTTTTTCACTGTGAGGAAAGGTTGCAAAACAGAAATTTCCATTACTTTCCCCCTGCACAATACGATAATTCTCAAATCCGAGCCTCATTCCACGAGTGAAGCGGATTTACACCGTGCGACACACATTATTATCCCTCTTTTTATTGGCGATCATGGCGAGTAAGCTCATCATTAGTGCACGTTGATGTAACTTCACCAGCGCAGCTATTCTGCTATTTTATCCATGATCCATAACTTCATTAAGGTGCATTTAAAATATCAATAGTTTTCCTTATTGAATGAGTGTCGACAGACTATACAAACACCTTTTTTGTCTACGAATAACAATGAAATATTGGAAATAAATTCAATTCTAATGTTTAGAAATTCTGCAATTCATCTGTGCTAATAACGTTAAGGAATACTCAGGAAAATAACCTTCCATTCAATAATGATTGTTATCTGGAAATATGACGTGATTATCAGTTAATATCATTAACGCTGACGAATAGAGCTTGGACTAGCCCATAGAAAACTTAGTTCTGTGACAGAGAGATAATTACTATGGCCACCAAATGCGCGAAAATATTGGATATGAAATCATTTTTCAATGAAAAAGGCAACTATAGTAGCCACGTGGCCACAAAAGGCACCTAAACCTCCCCCCCCCCACTCCACCCTCCTCTATAGTATTAAACAATTCCACCGCTTGTTTGTGCGCCCTTCGAATTCCCCTCGTCCGTTTCCAAAGGCCACTTGATTTCTGTTCCCCACTTCCACAATCGCCCTCTGCTTTCCTGGCCCTTCCCCATCCCCTCCTCCTTCCACTCCACTGCGTTTCGAGCACTTTGTCAGCCGCTTTACTTACACCGAAGTATGAGCGCTGATCAGTAGTCATCTTTCTTTAAATCCACGTCTTTAAAGCCTCCGTATCTTCCATACTCTTCCATCTTGAATATCAGTACAAAGAACCTAAAGTACAGCTTCAAAGTGAGCTAGGTAGGTGTCGAAACGAAATCTAATATCCGCCTTTTCGTTGGTATCGCTCAATAACTACCGAGTACACTGATGACAGGACAGAGTATGGCTATTGGCCACGAATATATTATTATAAGGGCAAGTTTTCCAGATGAAGGAGCCAACTACTACGTTATTTTGACTTCAACTATTGCAGTAATTGGCTGATAAATCATAATTATAATAAGCGCTTAATTTCTATTGCTAGCCAATTCTGTGGGATATTTACTTCTTGTGACGTTGTTCTTGTTAATGGCATCTAAACTAGAGGGAAAATTAATGTTTCACCCATTCTCACAATTAGCGCCATGGTATAATTTCAATTTCTATTCGCCAATCTATCTCTATTTCTATCTCTAAAAGCTAGGATTAAAATGAGCGCGGGTTTTTCAATTAGTGCTCCTAATATGAACTCAATGAAATTCAATTCGTCACACTGTGAAACTGCTCTCGAGTAAACAAATATTCCATCTTTTGTTTCTCTCTTTACTTGCTTGCGTTCAGTCTTTTCAATTATGTGCTGTCTGTCGGCAAAAAAATTCTGAAATAAGCAACTTTTCTTCACAAATAGTCGAGATGGTTTCCCGCTGTAATCCTCCGGAGGGTTTTGCGTGCTGACGGTGCTGATACCATTATCCAAGAGAGGTATGTCCATTGGACTATCAGTGCTTTTTCGTTGCCGCGCCTCGCAGACAACTGCGTGCACTACTTTTCGTTTGAATCTAACCCATCACCCAATCTAGCACTTGACCTAACAGGATAAATAACCAATGACTACGTCAATTCAGCTTCTGCGATCCTCGGAGTCACCAAGCCCTTCCGCCTCGTTGAGGTTTCGGTCCATGGAAAGGGCGAGGGAACATAACATTTGCAAAAATAATACAGGAAGAAGTTCATATGACATCGGAAAAAGTGTAATGCAAGGGTAGTGGTGAGTCGATTGGGGATGATTGCAATGGACCGATCCTAAATTTGTTCCGTGGCTTTGTGCCTCGTTAGGTTCGTATCGATCAGCTGTTGGCGCTTCTTTGAGATCAGCTCTTTGCCACGGAATTGACAGGTGTGCGTGAGAGGCACCAATTGATCAACCATCAGGACTCTTAATACATTTGAATCCTGCAAAACTCCATGATTGGGTCATATTTGACCCACATATATTCCTTGCGAGGCATTAAGTTTATTGTTTAGAATAGAAACCACGCTTACAGTTCAAAGACAATGATACCTTTCTTTTCCAATAAATGCAAAATAAAGGTATACTGAAAGATTTTAACTAGTGAGTATAAAAAGAGGTAGGAACGTTGTAGTAACGATCCTTGCCTGTTGATATATTGCAATCCGATCTAGCGGTTTATAAAATGGAAGAAAGGGCAACGGTCATCCGAGAGGCATTCGCCGGCGCGGGACACTCTCCACCGACACACGGTTTCCTTCTTCACCTTTTCGCCCTGCCTCTTTCCATCCTGTCCGTGAAGTACATATAAACATTCCCCAAGTCTCTCTTCCTTCTCCTTCCTCGCTTCCCCGACGTCTGTTCCCCCATCACGACCTTCGGCAATCCTTCGCTCCTAGTTACGTCCTCCAGCCAACAACTCAGCCTTCTCATCTCATCTACTCTCAAGAAACAGCCTTCACATCAAAAACCTGCTTGGCTCTCACTCCACTGCAATTCATCCTTTTCTTCTCCGCTCTCGTATCTCAAAAACCGGCAGTCTCTTATTGTCAACGGAGTGTTTTCTTGAAGTCCAGGTTTCTTGACCACATCATCGTTTCACGCCTTGCCAACCTTTTCTTTAAGGAGGATCGAGCGTGCCATAACAGAGTCCATTTTAGAGTTTTATTTGTCATTTCAGCGGCTGTAAGAAGCACCAAGTAAATATTTTTATATATAAGGTACGAAAACATTGTGTCATATATCTGAAATACCCAACAATAGACTGAATGTGTGTGTGTGTGCATAAGTTTATAATTTTTCTAATTTTTTCGCGCCGTAATGGAGAAAAGTCTTCAAAAGAAAAGGTTCTTTTTGTGATACTATAAAAATTTCGCTGTGAAAAGATATATTTTTTTAAATAGTAGAGAAAACATATCCATTGTTAAATTCCTGAAGAGATGCCCATTGTGTTAAAAATTCCTCTTTTATAAACTAAATTCCCTATCTTGAGCGAGTGCCTTTGCTATTTCCCACGTGAAATGGCTGGTATATGTTAGCAATGATCTCGAAAAGTAATTCAGGAAAAGGCTGATATTTTGAGTGTTTTGGAAGAGTGAGATATTTTTCTTTAAAATGAGACCAAATTCATAGAATTAAAGGCATAGTGATATCTCGCTGAAGCCGCCTTCGTTCCTCACGGCTCAGAAAATCCGCTCTCTTATTCCTCTTCCCTCATTTCACGATGGAAACTCAAATTTGGACGCGAAGGAAGGGTCACTTCAAACTTGGCGAATGCGTCTTGCTTCCCCGACTCCCTCGTCCTTGGAGCAAGCCTTCCGCGTGTCTGTGTGTGTATCGATCGAGTCCGACCCTGACCTCGAACGGAACACCTTGGCTCTCTCCCGGGGAAGACGGTTCACAAAGGGGAGGGAGGAGGCGGAAGGGGGGTGGGGGGGGAAGGGATGCCAACATTTAAGTCCCCCCCCGGAAACTGACCGGCCAGATTGGATGTCCGCCCACCTGCGCCCCGAAACGCAGAAAATATCTGGTCCCTCGGGAGGCTGAGAGAGAGAGATGTGTGTGCGCGTGTATATGAGATTATATATAAAATTGATGAACATAAATGTGGTGTGAAGGTGGGAAGATGGCCGATTCCAAGTGTATACATTTATAGAACGAAGAAACAGAATATAAGAAGAATGGTCGCCCAATAGTTTCTTCTTATAACTCAGCCACTGAACGCATCACCGCTTTCGTTGACTACTACTTACAACCCTTTGGCCTCTCTCTTCCTTCTCACATCAAAGATACCTATCACTTTCTTGAACGCGTGCACTCTACCCCACTCCCTTCTGACTGATTCAGACTATGTTTGTTGGTTTAGATACAAATACGGGTCAGTATTTATAATGCCATCATGAATAATACCACAAGTTGGAAGGATTTTGACGGCACACAGTGGTCGAAAATCGAAAAATACTGGACTAAAGTCCAAAATGGCCTTGTTGAGGTAAAGAATAGAGACTTTACATGCATAAACACTCACAGATGATTGCAGATTATGGAATGGTAAGCCGTTAGCCTTTGACCTTAGCCGTTACTTAGATACGGAGGCTTAAACATGACCTAATTTCCAAGGAACGCCCGTTTTAATTGTGCTTCGAAAATCTTAAAAGTTACACAGATGGTCATACAGGGGAGGGATTTTAATGGTTAAAAAAACATCGCCATACGTCAGCATGGTTCTTTACCTCTAACGTGCATAATTTTCCGAGATTTTGTCGATATTTGTGCGCCATTACGTCATAAAATGGTGGATGCTTTTTCAGGTAAAATTTTACATTAAGCAATTTTTATTTTAAGAGATATTTGCATCAAGATGTTTCATCAGAGTATTGAATGAACATATTTTAATGTTATTCCGCAAAAATGTTGGAAAAAAGTTTGCAACGCTGAAAGTAAACAAGATTTTTCGATCGCGCGGCAGGGCCCGGAAATACTGACTCCGTTGGATTGTTGAAGTTGTGTGGACCTAAACTCCTCAAACTCATCGTTTTCAAGCTATGAATACTATCAAAAATTACCAAAAATCCTATATTGAAGATATGACGAGGATATTGTGTGCTATTATGTCACAAAATGGGGGACGATCTCTCAAGCAAAATTTTACATAAAGCAGTCATTATCTTTGGAAATATGTGCACCAAGCCATTTCATCAGGGCTTTAAGTGAACATGCTTTAACGTTATTCTGCAAAAATCTTGGAGAAAGTTTGCAATTCCGAAATTAAATTCAATTTTTCGATTGCACGAAGCGGCTATATCTACACTTTTCCTTCACCTGATAAACATCTTGAGATGTCCGAAATAGATCCATTGCACTTTCCTGCTGTACCGCACAACTCAGGTAGGTACGTAGGATGGACATGCATTTAAATAAATTCCTTTCTCCAAAGTTAACTGATAAATATTTGCACTTAATAATTCATTTCCATTACCATATCGCAATTTCTCCATAGTTTCACTTCACTAGTGATTCTCATTTTCAGCCTGTGCTCGGACGGGCGAGGTTGTGAAGTGGGGCAGGGATGTTCTTTCCGTTATTCACTCTGTGACGTACTCCCATATCAAGTGATGCGAATCACGAATCATAATTGAGAATCACGAGGAGGAGGAAAAAGGTAAGAGGGAGTTAGATCGGTGAACTGTGGAAAAGAAATTCCACCTCCACCCAAGGAAACCTGACCCCATTTGCCGCCTCGCCATATTCACAAGATACAACAAGTAAACACCCAAATCGGGAATGGCGAATCTAAGACTTGCGTGTCAAAAGCGAAACGCTGAGACACTTTGGGTGACATTTATTGTTTACGGATGGTTATCGTCCAAGATCAATCAACCCGCTCTGACACAATTTATGACATAAAAATCATATTTTGAATATTTAATGCCTAAATTAATTTTCATAAGTAATAAACCCCAGTATTTTCATTATTAAATGAACAAAAAACACTATTTTTTTACTAGAGCTACAAATATTAAAAAATTGACTATATTTCTACACGTAACACGTCCAATTGTACCAGGTCCAGCTCGAAAGGATTGCCATCACTGACCTAAACCGTGAAATTAGAATTCACTCCCACAGGATGGATTTGAGACCACGTAAAGCCGTCGTAATATAAAAAAAACTATTTCATTCGGCATTTTCAAAATATTTCGGCACTAAATTTGAAAGGAGATGGCTGTGTATTTGAATATAGAATGTTATCAGAAAGGCTGTCTTGGAAATATGCGTCGTTACTACGGACACATGTTTTTATCCGGTTTCAATTGCCTTATTTTTGTGATTCAAGGAAACATTATTATGAGAAGTAAGAATTACTAATTTCTGTTTATGTCACTTATGATGACTAATATATTTTTTCTAATTTGTAAACTGTATAAAAACTTCACCAAATAGTGTGTTGATGTTGTACGTCATTCTCGAAGCCCGAGCAGTCGATGATCGCTGACGCCGATAAACGTCATTTAATTTGATAATCGACTCCGACGCTTTGATTATCGGACGTTGATCAAATGTGATGAAGGGGGCGTGACATGACATTATATTTACCTCCTTGAAGGCTTCGCGGCTTCCCCTGAGGTCTCCGACCCAAGAACAGCAGAGCACCGCTCGGAAGCGGCGTCGCCACGTGGCCGAGGACAGCTCGTGCCACTGGCGCTCTATCTCGCGGTCCGCCTCCTCCCAATCGAGTCCCGGGCACGCCTTCTCCGCACCACGCCACTCCCCGCCGCCTCCGCCACGCCCTCCTCCCTCCTCGCCCTCTGCAGTCCTCAGGTGCCAATGGCGACGCGTTCGCTCCCAGCGCTTCTCTTCGAGGCCCATCGGGTCGTACACTCCCACCACACCCACGACCAGCACACCGTACCACGCCCATTGGAACACCAGCAGCCCTGTCAACACCAAACGGTGCCACGTGCGAGAAAATAAAAACAACATTCAGTCCGGTTTTATAATTCGTGACTTTGCGTCAAAGGCGAGATGCCGCAGCCTTTACGATAACTCAGAACCGATAGATTTAAAATGTTACTTTTCCACGTAGAGTGCTGGAACATAATCGTAGCGATAGATCAATTCTATGAATCTCCGACCCTCTCCAGGCAAAGTAGTCCTTGAACATGTGTTTAATAACATATCATTATTAACAACTGCACCTATTCTTATATGACTCGTATTAATAATACTGACCAGTAGAAGTACCGAAACTTCATATAGTTCATGTCAGTATGTTCATCTACGTGACACTCTCCTTATACCTAGTAATTACCGCGTATTCTCCTGACTGATTTTTGATTTGTGGCCAGGAGAACGTGCCAGGTTGTGATTTGAACTGAGACGAAAGGGACATGTGGAATCACCCCGTGCCATACACCCTAGTGGTGGTATGGTACTTAGTAGATGTAGATAACAGGCAGTTACGGCTACGTTAAAAGTCTCTGGCGCCGTGCAGTGGACAATTTAGGAACATAGGCTACTAAATTTTCACAATCCTGCGAAACGGGGGAGGGAATTTGTTCAGAGAGGAGCTATTCAAACTTCTGCCAAGGCAAGCAATCCGAGAATTGGGATGACTCACAACTCACTGCCGTCTCGTTTTGGCTCGTCTCACAATGAGACCCAAGGATGAGGTCTCTCGAGGACAGTATGCGGCAATGTCAACCACTTGCCTGAGAAATTTGCGAAGTAGTATGGATACCCACCACCACTCTCTCTCTCCCTCTCTCTCTCTCTCTCAATTCATTCGTTCTCTTCTCCTCTTCGTCTTTTCCCTTCACTCCCTCCACTTCTACCTCCCTCCTAATCACTATGGCCTGTGCCACAAACTTTTGCGGGAGCTATAACTGACCGCCTGGATTTTTAAAAATTATTCCCCAAACTGTCGGTTAGTTGACATTCACATCGATTGGAGAATGTTTCAACTTAGGTCATCGTATGAAGATAATATTTAGTCCGAGGTTATATAACACCCGGTCCAATCATCAGGTTGGTATTTAGACTAATGAGACCCAACTGATAAATGGCGCTTTCCATTCACTAGCTTGTGTGGCGATCTTATTGCAATTCGCAGCTCAATAGTGCTTTCTATTCATTTCAGACGCACTCGACGGCACACTTCGAAGCAGATCGGGAGAATAGTGCTTAGCAATGAAGAATAAATGAGTGCCGATAATCGCAGCCATGGTTTATGTTAATGGGTTGATTCAGTAAAGATGTAACAAAATGGATGGTGTGAAGTTTTTAAAACAACTTTGAGTAAAAAGATCGTACCTTCTGTATCAAATACTTTGAAAAATTATAAATACCTAATCACAAGATATTCGGTCATGACTGCTGTAGATTTTAAGACTGATACCTCCGCTGTCAGATAACTGAATGCTTCACAGCGAAAAAAATCACTCCTTTTTTTTGTCGTTCGTGCGAACTGAAAGGCGCTTCAATTAGTTCTGACCATTACTCCGACATTACTGCTGATAGTATCTCCCACTCATTTATTCATAAAAACCTTGAACTTCCACGAAAACATTACTGGTGTTAGAGTAGCATGTTTCATCACTCAGAGAACGAATTTTTCTTCAGCAGAGTGTCGCAATTTATATCGCGAATGTGTTAATATGTTATCACCACGAATTTCGCCTCCAACCATCGCGTTTGCGTCAGTTCAAAATTTACGCCACTTGGAACAAATAAATAAATCCATCGCATGATTTTCCTTTGTTACCATGCCTCTCCTCTGCTTCTGTAACAATAATCGTGCACGCACTGGTCCCTAGGATACACTGCTTTAATTGAAGGAATTAACCGAATCAATCGGTTTTGCTTTGCAAAACTGACGGCTAGTTCTTCATTTGGCGTTAGTCAATAACATTCACAAAAAATGTTATCTGAAGCCATTAGCGTTGCTATTATCGAATAAGCCATTCCGGGCATTAACAAAGTTATTCAGAGAATCACGTATATGTCTCCTTCATTTTGAGACATACTACGCAAATGCCGACAAGTTATTCTTGTTTGACAACCTTAAATACTTCTATTGAACCAGTCAATGAAGCCTCCATTCGAAATGAAAATTGAATGTTGACGAAGATAGGAAAACAATATATTGGAGGACTCGTCTAATATTGAAACGTCTGAATCGCGTGAATCACGGCCCATTCGAATGATATCCAAATCCCGCCGCCTCCTCCTCCTCTCACCTTCGATGATGGACGTGGCGAGTGATTCGGACTCGCAGCTTGGCCAGTGTCCGCCGAAAATCCACGCCGAGCCGACGGCGTTCCACATGACGTCCAGGAGGGTGAGGAAGAACCTGGAGGATCGGCGAGAAAAAGAAGGGAATTTGTTCAATGTTTCCCAGAAAATTATTATGCTTTTACATTTCATCGTTACCTCAATAAAGAAATTAAAAAAAAAAACTATGGGTGAAAATAATACAGTAATTCGGTGATGAGAGCTCAATTTTTTAGATGTAGAAGATATAAATTTGTAGAATTTCGCATCACTGTATTCTTAATGGAAACAAAAAATGTTGATACTGAGAAATGCCATTCTTAAGGCCATTGAAAATGCCTGTTAGAGCTTTTGGCAATGAACTACTTGGGGAAATCGAAAAGCTATAAGGGAGTAACTTGGAATGGAAAATGGATAATGAAGCCACAGGTGATGAGAAGCTGTATTTTTTAATCCAAAGGAATAAGTAAAGAGTCCACGAATGATGGAAGAAAGGAGTCGGGCGTTTCAAGCGGTATGAAGAGAGGTTGAAAAGTTTGAGAAGCAGGAGAAAGAAACATCCTGATGCAACAGGTGCTTTCTTTTAACTGAGTTTCTTTATAAGCTCAAGATGCTGCAAAAAAGGAATATCCTGAACCGCAACAGCACAAGTTATTTATGTAATATTAATTCCATTTATTCCTTTAAACCAAATTACCACCGAGAAAAGCATAAATATTTAGCAGAATATATGTACTTCAGAGATAACCCATATTTGGTACAAATCAAGAGAGTGAGAGGCTGGTGCAAATGAATGCTTTACTCATGCATTATCGGGACAAGAGTTAACTCTATCTCAGTGTTCTTATCCTAAGGAAACTAAATCAAAAATATTTTTCCAAAGAATCTCTACCAAGAAATTCTGTTGAAGTTCTCGCAATATGGGAATGAGACCTAAGATTTTCGATCGTATTAAGAAAGGTCGTTTTCTTTCCTTTCAATATGACACTCCTCCCAAATTCGTGCAATTATTATTTTTAATTTAATTCCAAATTAGAATAAAAGCCTGCAGGCAGTAGATGTTAACTTTACATGAATTTTTTATGGACGTTGATGTGATTGATCAGAAGTCAAACGTGAGACACACGGTTTGAAACACGTGGCCGATTGTCTGTGGAGTGGAGGAGACATTCTTTAGTGCCATTTAAATATTTCAAGTGCAATGTTCGAATATACTTCCTACTCCTAGTTTTTGAATAAATAGCGCGCAGAAAATTGTTTCATCATCGATTCACAGTGGATTCAGGCTTATCTTTCAGTGAAATGTATGATTTCCAGTCGCAATTTTTGTCTGTGATAGCATTCAAATACTGTATTATTTCAGCCATCACGATGAAATTGACCAGCCATCCGAGGACCTTGGTGGGGGGGTGGGGCCTGGGGGCAAGTGGGAGGGAATAGGGGGGACAAATGGGGACTCTCTTCAGTTTCTACAATCTCTTCGTCGCAAGTCGCCTCCTCGTCAGATCACCTGAATGTGAGCAGTGGCGTGACGAATCTCCTGGCCTGCACGTCCATGACGCTGCCCTTGGAGCTCTCACCCGCGAGCAACACGGCCGTGATCACCTGCGAGAGGAGCAGAACGGAGCAGAGGGCGAGGAAGGTGCGGACAGCGTTGCGGCCTCCCCAGATCCCCTCGCCCGACAACTCGTCCTCCTTCGACAAGCACTCCCACGACGGATACAGGCGGTAGATAACATAGCAGATGAGCGTCAGCCTGCGAAAAGACACCGACACATTAGGTCGCTTGCATCCGGGAGGGGAGGGGGCGTAACAGACGGACCCGAGGACAAAGGGCGTCCATCAGCCGGCGTGAGTCCGAACAAGCACTGTTAATGCATGCATCTTTAATCGCAGTTTCGCCCTCCGCGGCCCTCGACACCTGAGATTTGTGCACATGCAACTATCCGCGGTCTACGATTCAAACACTCACTCGATTCCCAGCCGCGTTTTATTTTTATGGTGTATTTGCAGATTCCACGGAGAAAATATCAGGCGACATTTTTGTTCACTAAATTGTTAGGCGGATTTTACTGGAAATTCATCGCCGAAGAGTTGAAAATTTTTGGAGAATCCGGTCTGGGAAAAATCTTAACAAGAAAACGGGAAGGTTAAAAAAGACCCACTTCCTGGAAAGTTAGTTAGGTATTCCACATTCATAAAATTTTGAAGGAATGAGCAATGGAATCTCTGATGTGCATTAGGCTATCTTGGGTTAGTTTTAACTTTCAACGGCCGGCATTAAATGAGCCCTCTACTGAGCGGCCACCGGTCTACAGTTTCGAAAGTTCGATACATGCACACATTCACTGAATATTTTTATGCAACTAACAATTATCATAAAGAAATTTTTCAGCAATTCTGGCAAGTCTAAATAATGCATAAACTAAATTCACTCTCCAGGGTAGTGCATAAAAATTTACCTAAGCTTTAAAAAAGCTATAGGTTTGGAAAGCGGAAGGATTAGGGAAGGGGAATGTTTTTCACCAATCACTCGACTCTGCGGGCAGGTAAAAAAAATCTTTAAGCACTAATCTTCAGTCCCATTACTATAATGATGGAACAGAAATAGGCTTAAAATAGTACTAGAAAATACTTAACACGATGTTTAAGCATAAAGGTTTGCCACTTAATATACTCTGGAAAGTTCTGGAACAAATATACCTGTTCTTAAACCCGAATAAATTATATTTTTCTACATACGTACGTTACTCTTTGAGTTAAAATGCAAACCCGATTTAGTATTATTGTAAATTCAATGCATTTCTCATAAATATATCATCGCAAAATAAATACTATAACCTTGAAGGCAGGTATAAAAGAAATGTCTAGCATTACGCCTCAATGAATGTAAAAATTGGCAATAGTGTCTTTGTAAGAACTTCCCAATAACAGAAATTAGTGCGTTGCAACGATCATCGAGAGAGACGCATCCCCATTGGTCGAAAAGCCTTATCAGGTTATCTCGTCACTGCCGTATCTTACATATCTGAGTGCTCTGACCAATTTTGCGGACTCTGCAGACAGACAGACGGCAATATTAAGCTCGAATCACTCTGGCACAAAAATGTACTTCGCTTTGTAATGTCTCTTCTTTTGCAATCCATTTTAAATAATGACATTAAGTACTTTTCCACACTACAACTTTGGACGACGAAGCGGTGAATAGCGCAATGAAAACTTGGCTCCAATACCATAGTGAGGACTTGAACCGACAAGAAGGCGTGCACACCCCCCCCCCCCCAGTGAATCGCTGAAGAAAAGGTTACAGAACTTGAAGAAGAGTACGAGGGAAAAGAGAGTGAGCAGATGAAACTTCGGTCATGTGTGTAAATTTCATTGTTTTAGAATAAATAGTTAATGAGGAAAAAAATGGGGCATTACTTTTTGGGCAACCATTTTATGTCTAGTAAAAAAATGTCATTTTTTCACGGATTGCCTTTCTGGAATCGGATACATCCTGACACAGCCTTATGATTGCCGTAGAAGATCAAGGATACATGAGGGGTTACGAAGGAAATAAACTGTAAGTTGTAAAACGTAAGCATTTCTCCGTCGAGACTTTTAACAGAGCCTTCCAAGGCCTCCGTTAAAATTAATCGTCATACGATCACGCTTCGCGTGTGATTAGCAGCGACGCGAGACTAGCGAATGCGCATTTAAAAGGAAGGAGAGGGTCTTCACGCTCCTGTCCGGGTCTTTTCCGAAGTAGGTCTCTACGCACTACTTTGTGCGTAAGGTAAAAAGACAAAAAATGGCAGCTTCACTCATCTAAAGATACTTCAGCAACAATAATGTAGCATCACTTTTGTTAAGCACTGTCCCTGTTACCGTTGCTTGAACACGAGAAGCAGGCAATTCATCAATAGTCCTACAATGACGGTATTATCCTCTCACGACCCAAAATTACCCATTTTTTCGTGGATATGCGTAGGCTATTTTAGCTCTCTTTCGTCAAAATTTGGGGTGACTGGGAAATAAAAATGAAAACACTAACTGTATTGGAAGATATAATCATCATTACAAAAAGATGGAATGTCGATCGCAAAGGGCTAGGGTAAAAATGTTCTCATTTCTCAACCGGACCATTGTGTTTTGGAACGGACTTCCTGCAGCACTGCTCGAGACCTTTACAAGCCATTTTGATAATTCTAAGAACAGTTAAAAATATTATCTTGCATCCTTTGATTTTAGTTTTAACAGATTATTTTATTTTGTACAACTGAACACTTAATTTTGTTCACTTATCAGTAATACGGTAAGCTGTGGCGGTTGAAAATTCCGCCAGCCTCCCGAGTATGCATTGTTTTATATGTTTTAATATTTTGCTTAGTATCTTTAATATGCCTGTAAAAATGGAAGGCAGTTCAGTCAACGTGGCAAGTCTTTCGATGCCCAAGTTTTAATAATAATAATTAACATTTATTGTCATGGACTCATTGGTCCTTTAGACATTGATGAATGAACAACTACAAAGAATACAACTCAAAGATCCTGAATAAATGTATACATAATATTACATAGAATGAAATGAGAATGTGTACATAATATTACATAATATATTATAACAAACTTTTCTTTTAAAACTTGCGATGGATTTACATGCTTTAATATCGTAAGGCAGTGAATTCCATCTTCGGGAAATTGACACTATGAACGATCTATGATACATCTCTGTACGATCATGTGGGATCAATAGATCGGAAAGATGAGTTCTTGTAGAATGTTGCTGTACAGTTCTTTTAAAGACAAATTTGTTGAACAAATAAGGCGGACATCCAGATTTAAGAATTTTATATGCCGTTGTTATTAGGGTAAAATAGACTCGTCTTTCACGTGCTTTTAGCCATTTGAGATTTGTGTATGCCTCACTCATATGCTCCCAACTTTTAAGGTCGCATATAAACCGCACAGAAGCATTCATTGCTACTTGAAGTCTGCGGTTATTATCCTCGTCTATATTACATATCATACTACAGCAATAGTCGAAATGTGGAAAGATTATTGCGTTTACAACTAACTTCCGGATGTTGAAGGGAAGTTGCTTTTTGGCCCTAATCAATTGATGAAGGTTCCTGAAACACTTACTTCTAATGCTTTGGCAGTGCATTTTCTAGTCCATATTTCTATCAATAAAGACCCACAGATTTTTTACATGTTCTTCATAAGGAATAATTTTTTTTTATAATTATGGGTGGAATTTGATGAAAATTTACTTTAGCAATTAACTGTCGGCTTCCAATGATGATGGCCTTGGTTTTGTTTTCATTAAGCTCCAAACCATTTATCTCCGCCCACCTACATATTTGTTTGATGTCAGTATTAATGCTATTAATAGTATTTGGTAGATTCATCATAGCAGAATGCTGGTACACCTGAAAATCGTCAGCATATAGATGATATTGACAATTCTTAAGGGACCTTGGGAGATCGTTTATGTACAGGGAAAATAGTAATGGACTTAGAACAGAACCTTGCACCATCCCTGAGTCTACATTCAACCAGTTTGAGACTTTCCCGTCTTTTCCAAGAGTTGCTTGTGTTCGCCCACTAAGGTACGAACGAAACCATTTGATAACGCTTTCAGATAGCATATAACCTTATAGCTTCTGCAATAAACGTGCGTGACTTACAGAATCAAAAGCTTTTGAGAAGTCAAAAAGGACGAGAATTGTAAATTGTTTACGATCTATTGCTTGACGTATATCTTCCGTCAGTCCGAGTAGGACAGTTTGGGTGCTAAATCCAGGTCTAAAACCAAATTGCCTAGGATCTAGTAGGTTGTGCGCAGTAATGTGATTATTGATTTGATCAAAAACTATTCGCTCTAGCACCTTGGCTGTTGAGCATATCATTCCTATGGGCCGATAGTCGCTCGGTTTGGAGGGATTTGAGCACTTTGGAATGGGGCAAAGCAATGTCCTTTTCCAAATTTTAGGGTAGACTCCATTGCATGATTGCAATGATGAATCAAAGATATGTAGAAGAGTGGGCAGCAACAGTGGCGGCGACTTTTTTATGAATTCAATGGGGATTTCATCATACCCTCTAGCATTAGAAGTAATATTACGACAGGCTTTCATTACCTCTGATTCTTTTACATGTGCGAAAAAGAATTTATTAACGAGAGAAACTATCTCGTCGCTTTCGGTTAACTGTGCAAGGTTATCGTTGTTGCTATTTGTAGAAAAATGATTGTTAAGAATATCAGGGTGAAATGTTGGAAAATTGTCTTTCTTTGTTTTAATTAAGCCTAAACTTCGTAGATGTTTCCACGTATCCTTTGTACCCTGGATCTTGGAGAAAAGGGTATTGTAATAATTAATTTTGGCCCCGATTATAATTTTTTTGGTAATCTTCCTTAGTTTTTTACAACTGGAGAAAGAATTGTCGTCTCGATGTCTTCTAAACATAGCCCTGGCTCTATTTCTCTTCTTAATAGTTAGCCTAATTTCTGGTGTGATCCAGGGAGTCGGTGGATGGGATACGTGAATGCTTCGGATCGGGGCGTTAAGATCGAATGTTTCTATTATGTGAAGATTGAATAACTCTATTTTTTCGTCGGGTATCTGTGCTCTCGCGACTCCGTTCCAATCTCTGTTAGCTAGGTCAGACAGAAACTTGGTGTGGTCAAAGGTCCTATAGTCTCTAAAGTTGATAAATTTTATCGTTTGCTCAGGGACTTTGAATTCAAACACGAGAGATATTTGATCGTGGCAGGACATGTCTGGTTCTGTAAGCAGGTCTATCCTAACTACTTTCTTACGGTCGTCAACACAAAAAATGTCTAAGGTAGAGTCGGCATTATGAGTATGACAGGTTGGTTCTGTGGACAAGATGTTAAGGTTAAAACCGGACATCATGTCTTGTAACATCTGGTGTGCTGGAGACGGACTAGTGAGATCGATATTAAAATCACCCATGATGATTACATGCTCATAATTCATAATGATGGAACCTAGAAAATTTTCAAAATCATATAACCACTCGGATTTTGGGGGCTTATATGCAATTACGAGTAGCAACTTCAGTGAGGCCCGTCTTATCTCTAGGCACATGTATTCGGGCTTATCAGAGTAAATGCTAGAAGATGTACCCAAACTTTAGCGGATAGAGGTTCACGAACATATACACCCACTCCCCCCCTCTCTTTCCTTCTCGGTCATTTCGGAAAAGAGTATAATGGTTCAATGAAACAAAATCATCACCAATAGTTGATTTCATCCATGTTTCAGTGACACCTATTATACGTGCCTCTCTATAATCATCTACATCTACGTAATACCCTGCGAGCCACCACGAGGGTGTGTGGCAGGGGGTGAAGATCACCAAACATGCACTATTGACATGCAACTAGGATATTTAAATGAGACATGCTACAAAATAGGGTCACATGGAGCTAGATGGTTAGTATCTACGTTATAAGAAAGGGATTATTGGTTGTTATTACATGCATCATGCCCTACAGACTACTCTAACTATATTTCACCTACCTATCCCTTTGCTACGCTGCCTACTGTTTTATCTTATAGTACGCGGGAAAAATGACATTTTAAATCTATTGGCACGACAATCTATCTCTCTAATCTTATTACTATGATCAAACCTAGTATAATACGCAGGGGTTCTTAATATATATCTAACGTCATCTGTGAACAAAACGTTTTCAAATTTACTTAAAAGGTTTAACCTAAATTTTAACCTGCGTTCTGATAGTAATTCCCATCCGAGTTCTTCTATTAAGCTCGTAACACTTATACAATTATCATAACGGCCTTTAACAAACCTAGCAGATCTCCTTTGCACGCGCTCTAATTCTTTTATCATACCTTCCCTCGTACGGAACCCATATACTAGCGGCATATTCTAAATGAGGCCTGACAAGTGTAAAATAGCTTCTTTCTCGTACTCTATCATCGCATTTGCCTAGAACCCTTTTTACGAATCCTAATCTACGGTTTGCTACACTAGTTATTTCCCTGATGTGTTTCCCCCCTGACACGTCTTCTGTGATGGTGACGCCAAAGTATGTAATAGATTCTACGTTAGATATTTTCTTTTCTTTGATGCAATAATTATTCCGGGGAAAGCCATTCTTTTTCCAAAAGTGCATTATCGCGCATTTCTTCAAATTTAATTCTAGCTTCCAACTATCACACCAATCATCAATCGCATCTAAATCCTTAGCTAAACACTGACTATAATCTTCATTTCTAATTTCCTTATACACTACTGCATCATCGGCAAAAAGACGGAGCTTGCTATTTTTTACTACTGTATTCAAGTCATTTACGTAGAGAAGAAATAAAATTGGGCCTATCACGTATCCCTGGGGAACACCCGATTTAACTTTTACTTCGCCTGAGCTGACACCATCTAATACCACACTTTGAACGCGTTCATGTAAGGAGTCTCCTATTCAGCCTACTATACTACTGTCTATCCCGTATGATGCTAACTTCGCGAGTAACGTACAGTGGGGAACCTCGTCAAAAGCTTTTCTAAAGTCAAGAAACGCTACGTCTACCTGTACGTTACCTTCTCCGGAAACTAAAATATCGTGAACAAAAAGACCTAATTGAGTTTCGCAAGACCGTCCCTTTCTGAACCCATGCTGGTTTGTTATCAATAAATCCTGGCTGTTGAGGTGTCCCATTATTAATGCAACTATTATATGCTCTATAATTTTACATGATAGTGAAGTAAATGATATTGGTCTATAATTACATGGCTGTTCCCTATCTCCGCTTTTATAAATAGGGGTCACGTTTGCTATCTTCCAGTCTTTGGGAACCCGTGTTCTTCGAGGGATTTGTTAAATACTATTTTAAGATACGGAGCCATTTCGAGAGCAAATTCTATGTAAACACGAGCTGGAATTTCATCAGGACCTGAGGACTTGTTCGGGCTAATGTTACTTAGTAAGGATACGATTCCGCTACAAGATATATCGATCATGGGCACTGGTTGTTGAAATCAGTCTGGTATGGTTTCGCGGAAACTATGCATAGATTGATTAAAAACACTCTGAAAAAAGTAATTAAAAAAATTAGCCTCATCTAAACTGGAAGTTACTATTTCGCCTCTATCGTTTTTCAATGAATTGACCGTTGATTTTTTAGTTCCCTGAACTTCCCTAACATATGACCAAAATGCTTTCGGATTTCCCTCTGGTTGTTCTCCAAGTACTTCTCTCTTGAATTCACTAAACGATTTTCTAAGGGCTGTTTTTGCGGCTGCTTTACAAATTTTATAATGTTCGATAGTATTTTTTAGGTCGCTATTAGCTACATTTTTCTTCATTTTTCTTAGTTTTGCGTGGCTAACTCGTTGGCGTTTTAAGCATTTTCTAACCTCCACGTTGTACCACCTTGGTTCCCTATTCTCACTCTTATATTTATGAGGTATATATCTGTTGACAAGTGACCGCGTAATTTGGAGGAACTCTTTCCATGTATTGTCTGTATCACTATTTTTGCTGATGTTCACGAATTTTTCAAAAGATGTCTTTAAGTCACGCCTAAATCCGTTAAAATCTGCTTTACTAAAGAGGTAAATCTTTCTTTTTAATTTAAAATTTTTTTCAGTATTGAGGGAAAATTTTACGTATACTACCTTGTGGTCGCTTATTCCATCGACATTTTCAACTTTAATAACTTTTTCAGGTATGTTTTTGGCAAGTAAATCGAGAACATTTTCCCCCCTATTAGGCAAATTTACTATTTGATGTAGTGCGTATGATGCGAACAGGTTAGGCAATGACTCGCAGATTTCTTTGTCCCTGCCCCCAGACTTATGACTGCATGTTTTCCAATCTATCGATGGTGTATTGAAATCTCCACCTACAATTATCTGTCGTCCGTTACTATGGGAATTAATGGACCTGATCTGTTTCTCGAGTTCTAGTACTGAGTGTACATCGGAATGGGGTGGTCTATAGTTGGCACAAACGTATATTACTTTTGAATTAGCACATTGAATGGAACACCATACACTTTCTATTATATTATCGGGAATCACTTCTATTTTGCTGACTATTGTGTTCTTAACTGCGATAAATACTCCCCCTCCCGGTCGACCCTCTTGATCTCTCTTGTATACCCTAAAATTTACTGGAAAAATTTCACTATAAGCAATATTGCTTGTTAACCAAATTTCCGTTCCTATAATTATGTCAGAATTAGTACAAAAGTTCACTATCGCGGTCGACCCTCTCGATCTCTCCTGTATACCCTAAAATTTACTGGAAAATTTTCATTATCAGCAATATCGCTTGTTTACCAACTTTCCGTTCCTATAATTATGTCAGAATTAGTACTCTCTATAAGGTGATGGAATTCAAGTATCTTCCTTCTTAAACTACGACAATTAACTACCACTACTGAAAATTCCTCTATTTTAATGTGTCTGCTAATTGTATTGGCGGGGTTTCTGTTTTCTAAATTATTGGGAAGGTTACCGTTTGGAGATTCATGGGTGTTGTTTTGATTTATATGTTTTTCCTTTTTCTGTTCTTTCTTCCGTCCCGCTACACTTATACTGTGTTGTCTGATCAACTCGTTATTCTTTGCTATCCTGGTGAGTGGCAAGCATGTAATGGCCCACTATTTGACCTACTCTCTTCCCTAAATATTTCTAATTTATTTTCATAAATTAAGCTTTTCCTAGGCACTAAACTTTGTGTACTCTTTATTATTATCTGACTTTCTGGAAATGCACTGAAGTCGTTCCCCTTAACTGACCTACTCTCTTGCCTACCATCTATGCTAAACTCCATCTCCTAAACTTTATTTCATAATACATTTTAAATTCCTCGAAATGTGCGACAAGTGATTGTGCGTTGATTAATGAAACATTGATATTTTTATCAGTGCTAGCATGCGGATTTGTCTTGGATAAACACGTATCACTATTCATAAAAAAAGATCCAAATCTTTCTGAGATTGGATGACAACGACAGGGCCGGTTTCAGATTGCCTCACAAGGATGATACCATTTTTCACCCAAACAAATTTTAATTTGCCCTCCTTTTTGAGACCTCTAGCGAAGGCAAACATTTTTCTATTGTATTTGGTGAGGGCTTCATCGATGCATATTGCTTGGTTGATCTGCGAGGGAGCAGTTGTATCGGAGAACCAGCCCACGTCTCTAGAGTTGAAATTTTTCTTAGCACGACGATTCGCAATGACCTCGTGTTTTTTTTTTGCTCTGCCTCACAAAGCGGACAATGATCGGGGGAGCGTGTGAGCCTTAGTCCCTGTTGTGGCGAGGCCTGGGTCCAAAAACTTCGTGTTTGTCCTCGGCTGACACATGCACATCAAGGACGGAGCAAATTTTTATGACCACGCTTTGACTGTCATCATCTTGGGACACTCTTATCTCGACTGAGTTTTTCAGTGTGCTTTGTTCAACTTTATTTAACTTAAGTTCAAGGTCATTTGCTTTTTCTTGGAGCACGTTCACTAAACCCTTCACATTTGCCAGTTCTTCCTCAATGAGAACAAATTTTGACGAAAGCCCAGTCAACAGGTCACTGTTTTCACTTACTTTCTGCGTTAGTGTAATCTGGTTCTCCTTCAGGGCGTCCAGTTTCCCATTTACTTGCTCTAGAAGTTCGGCTTGGTCATTAAAGGTATCTTGCCACATGATGAATGTCTTCTTAAGATCTCCATGATCCTCCTGCAGCTGCTTTACTCGATGAAGCAACTCTGCGAGGGGGTCGTCGGCGTTCGCGGGTGATGTTCTACCTGGAACTGAATGACCTGTGGCTCGAACTGGGGTGTTGTCACCACCTAGATTCCGGGATTATCCGATGCAAACAGCACAGGACCACGTCTTCTGAAGTTCTACCAGTGTTTGCAAGTCAGTATCAGACAATGAAGCACAGTGAGGGTGATACAGTCCCTTACATGTATCACAAGTAAGCTGCTTCTGATTTCGCTTCATACCGGAGCCGCACTTGACGCACTCACTAGGCATTGTGGACTGCTGGAGAGAGCCAAAGAAAAATACGTCCGCACGCCACGAGGGTTTAAGAGAGAGTGTGACAAAGTTTTAGGACCAGCGTTGCCATGGTAACTGATGCGTGAAACTTTGGAAGCCATCTAAGAACACTTGTAATTCTGAAGGAGGCTTACGGTGGCACCCAGTGTTGCTAACGGTTTACCCCAGTGGTTCCCAACCTTTTGTGGCCCATCTCCCCTTTCTGAAGGTTGACTAACACCTATCGCCCCCTTTTCATTTTCATCGTATGCCTAATTTTAATTTGAAGTAAAGTGTAAATAAAAAAGCAGTTTTATTATTTTAAACCATTTTATTACCGTGTATAAAAACAACCAAAGCAATTTTATCCGGTCACTCTTAAATAAAATAGAAAAAAATTAAAATTTACATTTTTTACAAATTTTTTAAGAACAAAGAAGTGAAATAAATCACGAATATCATTGATGCACATTTAAAAAACAGGAGTACATGTTTTCATTTTTAAATTGGAATCTGGAAAAATTAAGAAAGTTGACAGTTAAAATTTCAAAAAATAAATGAAAGTTTGAAGATTTTGTTATTGTTTTATTTTACCTTTTCAATGGCTGCATTGTGGCTTGGTGGATTTCAGTTAAAGCTTGAATATCCGGCTTTATTTCGTTCAGTTCAGGCGCAAGTCTCCTTTGAGGCAAATGTCCAACTTATTTCTTTGTTTTGTGAGGAGCTGGACAACAGAACTAAATCCTTTTTCAACTAAATGTGTTGACGGGAACGCGATAAGAGGTGGTTCAGTTTTTCCCCACAGTTGTGGATAAGTGTCCCTAAGCTTCACCCAGGCTAACTCGTAACCGCTCTGCTTGAAAATGATTTTCTCCTCACAGTCATACTTCAGATCTAGAAACTCCGTCTGCAAAGAGTTATAAAGCTTATCCACAGCTTCAAACGAGAATGGATCTAGAATCCAATCCGGAATTTTTAACTTGGTCAAATCTTCAAATTTTGATTCCATGTCAATTTTTAACTGGTCAAGGTGACCAGTAAAAATTAGGATTCTGTCTTCTGGGAGTTCAGGAGTGGGGTTATCTGACACTGAACACTTTTTAAGGGTCGGAAACTGAATCAGCTCTATACGGCCAATATTAACCTTGTGAATATCAAACTTGGCGATGAATGATGAAATAATTCCTTTGGCCTTGATAAGGTTCATCTTGTTTCCTCGAAGCCTTATATTGACTTTGTTCATTTTTTCAAAAATATCTGAAAGGTGCGCTAGTTACGACTTGCGTTTCTTCAAATTCTCACTTAAAACAGGATCAGACGTGTCGAGAAACTCAGTAACCGTGTCAAATAATTCAAAGAAACGGCGCAAACAGTTTCCTTTGGAAAGCCACCTCACGGCCGTATGTAGAAGCAAGCGTTCGAATTCCTCATCATTTTCATGGCAAAGTTGTCGGAACAGACGGTCATTGAGGGAATTAGCTTTGATCTTGTTGGCACCAATAATAACCAGTTGTAGCCAGCTTCATGCAGGACACACCACTCAATTTTTTCGCAGCTAAGTGTTGACGATGAATGACACAGTGAATAGTGATGACCTGTGGCACTTCTTCCTTAAGGTGGGCTAGAAACCCAGCATGACGACCTGACGTGGTAGGAGCACCGTCTGTTGCGCAAGCGCTCACGTTTGTTAGGGGAATCTCTTTTTCCTCAAAATAATCTTCCACCACTTTAAAAATCGACGATCCCTTCGCATCAGTGATCAAAGTTCTAGCAAACAACATTTCCTCGGTTATTTCCTTTTGTTCATTGATAAACCTCACATAACCTAATAAAATTGCTTTGTTGTCAATCACAGTTGATTCATCAATCTGCAATGCAAATTTACTTTTTTTCAACAAATTGGTGAGTTTGGACTCCACGTCCGTGGCCATTTCGTCAATTCGCATGGAAACAGTAATGTTGCTCAAATGAATCGAATGACTTATCTTATTACTAGGGCCCTCGTCTAGCATGATTTCTACAATTTTTTTGGTAGCCGGTAAAACAAGAGTTTCCCCAATTGTGTGAGGTTTACCACATTTAGCGATCAATAAAGACACCTCGTAAGAAGCAAGAAGACCTTTGTCAAGATCGGTTGCTCGTTTTTTAAATAATTCAACATTACATTAGCACGTTTATCAGCTTTAGTTTTGAGGTGTTGAAAATAACTAAGTTCTTTACTCACTTTATCACTGTGTATTCTTGATAAATGATCTTTCATTCGCGAAGGCTTCATGGCTTCATTATTAGTAAATGTTTGATCGCACAAAAGACAATGTGTAAACTGCAAATTTTGCAGTGACGCGATAAAACCGAATTTTAAATACTCAGCTGAGTATTGACGACACTTTTTCTTTTTTGAATCCATTGTGCATGAACTGCTACACTTTAAAAAAAACGCTCAAAAACAGAAAAGACTCGCATAAAAACTGATGGTGAGGCACACAAAGGCTAGTGAAGACTGAAGACGAATGCAGTTCAATAGCAAGTGTGCTGTGATGGAGGATGGAGGGGGAGGGGGTTGAGTCACCAGTCGGCCGCGCTGAGCAACAACATGTGAGGACTGCGGAGAGGGGTGAGTGCAGTGAACTCGCCGGCTGAGAATAGCCAGTCACTCGTGCTACCCGCCAACTTCCACACTACAGGTTCTACTGTACAGTACTATTTTAATTTTTCCCCCTTTGAATATTCATCGCCCCAAAATCGCCCCCCACTAATTTATTGACCCCCTGATAAACCAAATCGCCCACTTGGGGGCGATCGCCCGCAGGTTGGGAACCACTGGTTCACCCGATTCAAAATTCCTCGTCAGTCAGCTCAAGACGATCCTCGACCAGGAAGGCCTTTGACGTCAATTTACGGCAGCTACACTCGAGGATCTCATTCGCGTCAATCACCGTATGTATGACTGTCGGAGAACTTGATGGAGAGTTTTAAATATCAATCGGGTCGTACCATGAAATTCGAATCGAAAAATTGAACTCATATCGAGTTGCATCAAATACTGTTCCTCTTTTGATAGCAGCTGAGCAGAAAGACCTTCCACCGCTTCTTTTGCTTGGCGTAATCCACACGTAAAAATACCATTAAACATAGCAGTTATTGCAGTTATTATTTTCCTTCGTGAACAAGCTTCGAGATCCAACTCAATCTCTGCTGGATGGAGGTATGAAGGCTTTTCTATGAATCCCAAAAATTGAGGAAACTACCAAACAGGCTCCCAGGATAAGAAAAAGTAACCTGCGTATTGCCGTTCTGCTGACCCCGTTAAGTAGTTGGTGGGCGCAGGACGACGGCGTCGAGTGAAGCTCTCAAAGAGAATGTGTCTACGCTGTCTCACCGTTTGCGGGACTGAGCGACATTAAAATGCTTCCAGAGGGAGCAGCACTTGTACGTTGAGGAGGGGGCCGGGGAGTGGAGTCAAAGGAGGAAGGAGGAATGGCGTGGGTGGGTGGAGGGCAGGAAGTGACGTGGGGTCGCGCCCGAGCGATGTCGTCTGCTGGGCAAAGAAGAGGCAAAAAGGCAATGAAGAGAGGGTGGGGAGGTGCAGAGCGGAATAGCAAGACGTAGACGACTACGCTTCTTTAAAGGCCTCGCGCCGTCTCGAGTCGCGTAACATTCATCCACTTCGAGGGGGGGGAGGGGGGGCGGGGGCGTTCCCCTCCTGTCCAACCTCCGCAACCCTTCCCCCATCCCCTCTATCGCCCACCCCCGTCGTCCGCCAAGCGGAAAAGCACTCTGAGAGAGGGGAGCATTCAAAACAGTCGAAAGGGTAAGCGTGGAATGTAAAGGGTGAGGGGGCGGGGTCGTCGGGGGTGGGAGGCGCTGCATTTGCAGACGGGAAAGATGAAAGGGCGTCTTCATAAGTCCTGTGTGCGCCATATTAGGAATAGATCAGAAAGGAACGGGCGGAGCTCACTCAAAGTCCTGCACTCTGTGCATGCTTAAAATTAATTAATAAAGATACTGGGATCAGAAATGATTGAGGGGGAAGTGAAAGAGCGTAAAAAAACAGCCTGAAAGGTGAGATCCAGCATGTTATGATTATCTGAAAATAGAAGACCCAGAATTATAGAGGGTATGGTATCATGAAGGTGGATGATACTGACTGTGACCAATTTACTATCTGAGAGTATCCCAAGGGTAATCATGCTAATTGTACCATTCTATATTCCTTAAAGTGGGATTGCCATTTTTCCTGGCCATCTTCACGCACCGAGAAATAATTTTAATCGAAACTAGGAGGGTTATCAGACTCAGGTGTGAAGTGGTGGAACCGTTCCTTAATGGCAGAATGAAAACGCAGTTAAATCCCGGTCAAGGCGGATGATTTTTTCTCTGTGGAAATTCGCACGTTTGTGCATTGCGGGTGACTCTGTAAATGTGGAACTCCGTGGCTAGTCCCGAATAGCTTAAAAATTTGTCAAAAACGCAGTTACTCAATAATAAGGGATGTTATTTTAATTATATTATTTATTGGGGAAAAAACTGCAAGGTTTTGCTTGCTTTGTCATGAGGAAAGTTGTCGTTAATGGAGGAGAAAGGAATGAGTCCTTTCACTGGTTTGATGCCATAAAAAATATCAATCTTAATAATCTTAACTATGGTTGGAAACTTGGCGTATCAATCGTATCAATTATATTAAACAATTTAGGGTAAAAAGGTAATACTCTTCCAAACAATGCTAGAAGCGACTGTAGATAAAAATATCCATTAGTTTTTTTTAAATTTGTCGTTCTAGTTTTTAATTTAAACATGAGATTAACTGTTACAGTTTCCACGAGGTGTGAAGCGCACAACCGCAGAGTGCATTGGCATACTCACTCCTCATTGTCCACAAAAACAGGCACCGGTCGCACCAGTCTGTCGATGTCTTTCCACTTTCATTCCTCGTCTCTGTGAAATAACCCGATTTAGCGCAAAGGCCCTTCCTTTGTGCTGCGATGGAATGCGTAATCAATTGAAGGTAACGTTTCATGACATAGTGTGGAGTTTCTTCTGGGTTAATGAAGTAAATGAGATTGGGAAAACGAATGTCTTCCATCCTGTGTTCTTCACTCTTCTCAAGGTTTTCTTTTTCTTCTTTCTTTTTCTCTTCTTTCTTCTTCTTCTTTTCCTTTCTTCTTCTTGTCCTTTCTTCTCCTTTATAAATTTCCTCACGTATATCCATGTAGCATATCACACCGCTGCTCTTCAGATGTTTTGAAAAATTAAGTGATAATAAAATAATAACAGAGAAAATGTTACAAGAGTGACTCAACATTAATAATATTACTTTGACCAACATTCGAAAAACATGTCCGTAAGTCACTCGAATATAGAAAATCCACGGGCTTGGGAAATACATTTACCCAAAAAAGGGTTCCAATGAAGATTTCTTAGGTTCACCTCAGGACTGAGGTCATTTGTTGTCCACATTTAGCAGGTGACCTCGGCGATTGAAACACCAAAAGCAGAAGACCTGAGATCCCTGAGAGCTAATAATCATTTAACCCACCCGCCCTCTTGACAGGAGGTTTGCTAATGACGTATGACATAAAATCTTGCCTGTCTAGCCTAAGTGCATCAATGTTAACAGCCTCAGTGGATGGATATTGGCGTTAATGGCGATGACCTCTTTTGAGACGTTTTAAAAACAAGTTTTCAATGGGGCTAACGTGTTATCATCTCACTAATTCCACAATTACACTCCAACTTAAACTCAAATTACCCTCCATGGTCAGCAAAAGAGGTTGCATAAGTTCCCGTTATTTGGCAAGACGCACATGATAATTCTAAGGCCAGATTTTTGACACTCACGAATAGCCTCGCCTCATCCGGAGTGGCCTACTCGCTCAGTATACGCTTCATTCTCCCCAAACAAGGCCACATATGTATTAAATACTAATGGTTAGCGCCAAGTAATTAGTAAAGTTCGCTTAGATGTTTCTTTTGTGTTCCTGGAGTAAAAATTGGTTTATGCTAATCATGCCTCAGCGCTTTACCAATTTTACAAGCGATCATGTAGAAAAAATACGTCGTTGATAGGCTATAATGGTGAGGATTAACTTAGATAGTTGACTTATATAACGGGAATAGCGCGTTGTTGAAAGTTAACGTCCCTCCGATTAGACATTTAACTCCGAGAGTTTACTGTACATGGACCTAAAGTGATTTTAACAAAAAGACGTCTAATATCTTATATCGGTCAGTCTTGTCTTTTCCTTAGTGTTTGTCTGAGGCATATAAACAATAAAGGGCAAGACGTACTCAAAAATCTGTGAGGAATCGCTACATATTTTTAATTTTTGATAGGTGAATTCCATACCATTGAAAGTACAAAATCTCAGTTCCTCAGTTTATTTTTATGCCATAATAGAAAGCTCATATTCTGAGACACCGAGGGCCTCAAGATGTTTTCAATGAGATTAGCTTTAAATATACTTAATCATTACTAAATTGTTCATCATTTTCAAATTCAGCACTTCTTACTACCAGCAAGAATTTTTCAGTCTATAATTTTGAAATTCGTCTGGCCTCATAGAGCACGAATAATTGACGAATAAAGATGAATTCACAGAGACAATAACCAGTAGCCCCTTCTCATATTGATAAAACGTCTTCACTTCCCAATGTACGAATGTAATGCAAATAAAACAATAATGCTGATAATACGAAAGGTTATGAAAAATCTCCAACGCCGACACGCTCAGCTAGGACGTCGTCTGAACAAGTTCCTCTACAATTAGCGTTTGTAGCTTTAGGGGTAAACATACGTTGAAATTTCTCCCGGAATGGGAATCAAACTGCAGACCTTCAACTAGCTGGGACATTACACAAAGCACTATGCTATTCAGACTTTCTTCCCATGCCAAAGACTCGCAGATCTTAATGCTTTCCATGGTATTTCCTGCGTATTTTCGTGTCGTACTTCAGCAAGTATGCAGAAAGATAAGAACGGCTAATGACAGGAGTCTATCATTTTTTGCCACAATAGAGAGCCTATTATCTGAGATTTCAACTTTTAAAATATATTTAATCATTACAGAACTGCTTATGATTATCATATTGAGTACCTCTCACTATCAGAAATTTATTTTATGAGTGTCAAGTTTGCAAAAAAAATTAAGGAACCTGAATTACACGGGCTATTACATCTACATAATATTTCTGTACGATAAATCGCCATGTTATTTAATATTATCTCTTCAAGTTTCTACACTCAACCCTTAGGTTTTTAGATTTTAAGCGTGGGTCATAAACTCAACGGATTTATGCGATAAAGTAAGCAAATCCGATTTTGAAGGATGGTGCTTTAGTCAATGGTTGTCATTAATGACGAAATTGATGTAACCAACCATCCGTCTGGCCGGAAACTAGAGAAGTAGCCAGGACTAAATCTTGAAAGGTAATCAAATAAAAATAATAGAATACACATCCCTCGATATTAAAATTTTACAAAAAATATTCCTAACTGGAATATAGACCTAATGTTATCAATCAATCTCCACAATTAGAAGTTAGAGATTAATGAATAAATTTCTCAATAAAGGATCCCAGTTGAGCTTTATCAAGCTATAGGTTTCTTTGAGTTGATTATTGAAGGTAACTGATCTTGATTTCAATCGTTTCAGGCGTAATCTTGTGGAGGTCCATTTTTAATAAATGATAACACCAACTAAGTTTCAATCCACAGATTTTACTTTTATTGGTACTACTAGTTTCGACGCTTCGGCGTCATCTTCAGGTCACCTGAAGTCTCCTGAAGATGACACTGAAGCGTTGAAACTCGTAGTATCAATACAAGTAAATCTGTGGATTGAAACATAGTTGGTGCTATCATTAAGTAACAGATCTTTATGGCTAGTTGTTTGACTGTCGGAGAATTTTATGGGCATTGGCGTATAATTTACATAAAATTCAATTTATTCCAACCTCTTTGCGATTAACATATTTAGGAATTTCATTATTTTTAATTTTAAAGGTAAAACTACAAAATATATTTACGACTTTTTATGATAAATAGGTCATTAATCATCACTTTAGTTTTATTCATGTGAAGACTAATCAGGCGAAGCATAAATATCGTTTTCTAAACAAAGGGTATTTAACGAACGAACCGCCCAGTGAGTGAAGAATACATCAGAAATCAGCCTTAGGTATTCCAGGAAGGGAAGACCGCGGGTGCAATAGACTTAAGCACATATTAATAGAGAGAAGCGGCCGTGAAAAGTATCGGAAGAACGTCGTGCGTCAATGACACATTTTGGAGATTAGAAGCGCGGTTTCAAATGCTTTTTTTTTACCTCGTTTTGAACTTTCTAAATGATTCATGACCTAAAAAAATCAAACTTTTCCGGTAATTACTATGCTATGCGTCGACTCCCTGTGACCCCAATCAGCATAGAGAGAGATTACCGACAAATAATAATCCCCTGCACTATACTTAGCAACATGCATAAATGATCTAGTTTCCCATACGTGTTGTGTACTGCCATTTTTTTTTTAGTCAATAGACATACTCAAACTCAAATATGATAAATTAGCATGTGCATTTCTGCGAATTTACTCTCATTATTTTCATTTACCTAGCTTTTATGAAGTTCACACAAAGTCTTTAGGATTCCGAATAAAGAACAATTTTCCGAAAATATATATTTGAAACATAAATTAGCACAGATGATTGAAGGGAAACTATTTTGCATGCATTTTATAATGTTAGACCAGAAGCCTTGAGTCTCAAATGAAATAATTTGGAAATCAGAAGATGGAAGTTAACGAAAAAAAGTTAACAGTGTAGTAGAAGGCACCGTAGTAGGCACGAGGTATGAAACAAAAATCTCCGACGAGAAACCAAAAAGTGAATGGAAACTGATGGAGAAGGCAGTGTAACCGAATGGGAAAGGTGAGTGCATGAAAGAGAGGGAGTGGGGGGGGGGGAAAGGGCATGAAGTGGGCGCCCAGAGGTGAGGATGTTGTCGGGTAAAAACGAGAGACGAGGGCAAAGCAAAGGCGGGGAAATCATTATTGACCGAACGCAAGGAGAATCAGGACAGGTGGGATGCGCGTGGCAAGGGAAATGGACAAAAGGAATTAAGCTTAGATGCGGAGTGGTAAAATGCATCAGAAAAATGGTTTATCTCGGACAAGGAACACTTGACGACAAAGATTCAAATTGTGAATTCTTCACTTGGTGGAAGGCTGACATTGTATTAAAAGTAAACTTTGTTTCTTCCACAGATTCAAATCTGTGTTTTGTATTAAACAAAACTTTGTTTCTTCCACAGATTTGAATCATTTAATACACTTTGACGGCAAATTGGAGAATAAATTACGAGAGATGGTGGCAAGCAAAAGGTGTGGGATCAAATAATGTCCCTTCATTGTTGTGGGAAATAATGGAAGTCGAAGTTTTTCGAGCGTACTCTGAGGATCTATGAACAGGGAGTTTGGCGTGCATAGACTTCGTGAAAACACTTTGTGAAGACAAAGAAAGCTTCAGAATGCAAGGACATTGAAACAATGAATCTCATAAATTAACAGATCTTCAGTTTCACTTGCTTTC
The DNA here is from genome assembly GCA_963169105.1 of Ceriagrion tenellum. Lineage (NCBI taxonomy): Eukaryota > Metazoa > Arthropoda > Insecta > Odonata > Coenagrionidae > Ceriagrion > Ceriagrion tenellum. The sequence continues at coordinate 113,879,400 of OY720644.1, read as the reverse complement.
CTGCCAACATCTTCGGGTCTTTGACCCTTGAAGAGATACAGCAATCAACTAAGAACTCCGTAAAAGCCTACGATTGAACAATATAGAACCACACGTTCTATCTCACAAGCGGTGAATGTTTTGCTTTGGATAAAAAACAAAAGGTTGGCTGCGAGAGCAAATGAGAACTTGAGTGACGAACAGTTTAAGAGGCTTTATTCAGGAAGGACTCAAAAAGAGAGAAACACAATAGTGGTGTGAAGACGCAATTATTGCGTATAGAATGGAGTGTTGATGGAATTATTCTGGAACACTATGACTGCGTTTGTCTCCATATAAATACAATCCGTAAAGTATGAAAAAGTATTTTATTTTTATCTTATGTACCTTTATTTTCAAGAAAATGAACTCTTGCGACCAAGGTGCTAGTGGCACCGAAATATCAAGAAACTTTGTAAGTGTGTTCATCATTTTTATGTTTTCTGTGTTTGTCGTCTGCCTTCCTCTGGCAAACTTTTATATATATATATATATATATATATATATATATATATATACATATATATATATATATATATATATATATATAATCGTTCACTCATTCACTCAGACCGCATAGCGGCAAATACTCACATAAATATTTATACAGAAAGGTAGAAAGAAAGTGGATAGGAACACATAAAATTAACAAACACAGTTCCTATCCACTTTCTTTCTACCTTTCTGTATAAATATTTATGTGAGTATATATATATATATTATTAGCACAATTATTATATATCTATATATATATATATATATAGCACAATTACTACTTTGTCAGTACTATAGGGTGTTACAACATGTCGGCATGTTGTCACACCTGGGATCGCAGTCGTTTCATTTATGCATCCGTCGCTACTCAGCAGCCGCTGAAACGAGAGCGTGACAGGCGACTCAAGGCTACGACACGAAGCTCCACTTCCGGGGCGAAACAAGAGTACCAAGGCTACTGATTTAGGAACGCCTCCCGAATACAAACGGTCAATTGAAGAAATACCTGACAAATGACTATTAATTGCTTTTGCTTGCTCCTTATGCTGAATACACAAATGGCTAACCTAATGTTCGGTTAATTGGAAATAATCTATCACAAGAGGATGTCAACACTCTAGTAAAATCAGTGGAAAGAGAATGTACAAAAATGAAAGGCTTGCTGGATTCGGAGGGGCAAATGCTTTACACGGCATACGTCTGCTATGATTTATACGAAGAAAAACAGAACAAAATAAAGTCACGATGCACAATGATAATTGAAAGCGATACAAAGAAAACATGAAGAAAATGAACAGCCCGGAAGAGTTTATCTACAAATTGAGATTGAGACATAAGATTTTCTACAACATACTTGATGATGTGATGCAATTGTGTGGGAAGGCTGACGAGATGAGTTCTAAGGCATTATTGCATTTGTAAATGTAGATTTCCGGTAGATGGCGAAATCGTAATTCCCGTTTTTAATTCAAAATGCTAGGATCCAAATAATATATTTTATCTCCAGCGTGTTCGGGAGTATTTCCAAACATTGCCTTTAACAAATGATGTGGTACGAAGTCACTCGCACGGGTGCATATACACCAGGGTTGAAATTCGCCATGAAAAAATCATTTGACTTGACCGGGATTCAAACCCGGACTGCACCTGACCGGCAATTGGGAGATCCGGGTTAGAATCCCGGTCAAGTCAAATGATTTTTTCATAGCGAATTTCAACCCTGGTGTTCGGGAGTAACTTGCGCAAAGAATTAAATAATTGAATGAATGCATCCAGATGGCGTAAATTATTATAGAAGTGTGGAATAAATCGTAGTGTTTATTGTAAATTGGATATTTCACAAGGAAAACGTGAAAGTAACATTCAGGCAGTCTAAAATCTTGCAAGTGTATACCTAGTATTCTATGTCATTTTTTTAATTACGGATATTCGGTGAAGACGTAAAAGACTAGATGCAATGAGGAGAAGTCTGCAAGAAATCAGAGGCGATACAATGTTTTCGCGATTTGAATGAGTGAATGCGCAGAAAGGGGTAATGATGAGTGGATGCGGGATCAAGGCTTAGGGGCCCTTTCGCGGTCAGCTGCTGCTCTTCGGCGGCGTGGTGCGAAGGAAGTAACCAGGGTAAAGGGGATGGATGGGGGGTGAGGGAGGAGATAGGGAGAGACCGCAGTTGGAATTTCAGAAGATTGTCGGTGGAGGGAGGGAGGGTAGAGGAGGGGGGGGGTGGAAATAAAAAATGAGGTTGGCGGTGATGGAGTACTTCGTATTCTCAAAACGCAAGTCCGTGCGTGGCAGACGGTTAATTTCCCCCTTTTTACTTTCTTGACTAAAAAAACGTAAATTTCATTTGCTTTCTTTTTAAAAGATTAAGCTTTAGACTGCCGGAAAATATGCTTCATTTTATCACCGGGTTCCATCGCGTTTAGATGATTTGTACACTTTACCTCTCATCAAAAAAACGACTTCAGGTCGTAGTGTTTTTGTAGTTACTTTGATACAGAACGCCTAGTCAAACATCGCATTTTTCACGCCACAAAATCAGCAAAATTTTCATCTTATTGCTATCATAGCTCCAACGTTTCGAATTTTTTTGCCAGATATAAAATTAATACGTCCTTTGTATAGTCTTGCGTGGTCACTGAACACTGAAATTGAGAATGTATTTTTCTAAGAATTAATAAAGAATTTATTAGGCATTAAACATCAGTCAAATTTGAAAAATAGGTGAAATATATTTTTAATAAGATGCTTTTATAGACGTAAGCAATGCCAATAGGGAGTAGAAAGCTTACAAGTTTGTCTTCTAATCACGAATATATCAATATCACCGAAATCTGACAGTTAAATCGATATTTATTGGAAGCACTATTTAGAGATGCGGCGTGTCATTTTGGAATGAACTCCGATAATCAAACCACTTTAGCATTAGCATTTAATTATTATTAGGGATAATATATAAAAAAAGTATTTTTATTTATATTTTTCTATCTGCTAAAAATCGTAAAAATCGAAAGCAGCCGAGTCAAGGGTGTATGGACATTTGGTTGACCTTGGGTAGTAATTTCATTTCAAACAATTAAATAACCGCAAAATATGTAAACAGCCACTCCAATGAACGAAAACCTTTGCATTACTACAGCCAAAGTGCTTGTAAATCGCCCACGCGACATGCCTTTGATAGCGCTATTTGACCAATCGTCAATCCTTTCACTTGTGACAGAGGTCAAGGGAGAACGAACGTGGCAAATATGATTTTTTCACTTTCGATTATAGACACCATTAAATTAACGATTTCGCGTGGATCCGAAGAAATACAGCAGCTTCCATAGGCTTGGAAGTTATATTTTTAAAAAAAAGGAGTAAAGCTGAAAAGATATAAAGAGGAGGAAAAGGTGAGAAGGGGGGCAAACAACCGGCCGGGTATTTAGGGTTTCACAATTTGGGTGGAAAACGTGATCCCTTATTTTTAGCACTGACACGCCAATATTTTCTCCAGGAAACAAAAGCTAGCGGTCACACTGCTGTAAATTCAAGTTAGGTACTGTCTTGGAACGAGTTAGCCAGAACGTACGCAGAGGTGTAAAACTTATATTTGTGGTCACGTGAGTCCGTAGGCGTCTCCCGATTCCGTCAAGGTGACAACAAAACGAGAACAAACTCAGAGTTGTAAAGAGAAATTTGAAGACGAGGAGTTGGTGACAGAAATCTTATTTCGGAACTAGACGAACAAAGAGATTACAATTTACGAACACGTGGATATAACTCATACAAAGATTTTGTAATTCTCTTATACTTTACGTATTTGTTGGTTTTTATTTGCCAGCAGAGAAAATAAACACGGTAAACACACTCAATGAAACAAAATTCATATCAGTGCCGTGGAAATCTACGACTGAACAAAAATTTATGTATGTTAATGAGTTAGTATGCTAATGAGAATTTAGGATACCAGGCCTCTGACTACTCCAGGAGGAGAGAAGGACAACGGCAGAGAATAAGTCGCAGGCGATTACTATGAATTCAGGTATTGATTTTACAGTTTGAGTCAACAATTTGGTTTAGGTATCTTATTGACATCAATATATACTGGTTCCTTTCCTCCATGTGGAGGAAAGTCACGAGCATTTGTAACGTCATTAGTGAAACTTGAATATTGAAGTGTTTTGTAACTTTGTGTCCAACTGCGGATCATTAATATGACTAAATGTAGACACTTGAAATTCGGATCAATCTTGGAGATTCAAAATTTCGTCACTCTCTCGAGTTAAAAGTAATGGTAATGAGTGAATATTAAGAGTGGTCTATGACATGTCATAAAAAAGTAATTGACTCTTATGGACATTTGAAACAGAAATGGACCCAAAACCTGTCTCCAAACTTAATGTCAATGCAACACTCAGCATACAAAGGGAAAATTTTTCCAGTTTTTAGATGCATCAGTGAATTAGAAGGAAAATTACCCGAAAGTATTGCGTCTCCAATTTGTCCCACTAATGAGATTTGATGAACCAGAAGGAAACATTCCGGGAGCAGAAAATGAGAAGTAATAATTAGGACAGAGGGGAGTCAGCTCGACTATTCGTGATGAAGGAGTATGGATAGGGGTGGCGATCAACGCATATCTGATGATAATTTACATTTCATCCCCTTTGGTACCTCAAATTCCATCGATAAAATCCGGAATGTTTCCTTCCAGTCTGAGGAAAGACACGAAGAGACGGCGAATTTTAAAAGCTAGTAACACGTGGCGCTATTGTAAGACGCGCACAATTTAGAGCACGAAAATTTCGTTTTTTTTGTCAAGAGAGTCGAGATAACTACAATCATAGCAAAGTTATATATATCGTGTAAAATGTAAACGTGTAAGTTTGGAGAATCAAGTTTCGTCCTCTGAAAGAGCAAAATAATATGTTGCGGCAGAACTAGAGTATTGGTATGATTTTACCCGCCATGCTCTACGATGAGAGGTTTGTGAATCCATTGTTGTCACGGAAGTAAAGGCCGAGATAGTAGTGCCATCTTCGCGAAAGATTCTGACAAAAAAAAACTGCCTAAAGCGTTTTCTTTCCAGACCTTTCCTTTAAAGGCTGTCACATGGTGGGCGTCCTTGGATAAAAACCGAACGACGTTCCTTTCCAATCCTTTGCATTTTAACACTTAATAACTACTCGGGATGTTTAGCTTCTGGAGTTTAATTTTTCCTCTCTTCAACGTGTTCGTAACTCTCACATAACTCTCCGGCATTTCATACAAGGAAAAAAATGAGGCTGCCCTTGAGTGAACTCTTTTCTGACTCTGTTGTTATTACACTCCGCACGCGGCTTCCAAGCACTTAACTCGCCTCTCTCACTCGTGGCCGCCATTTCAGCCTTCGATGTTCTTCCGATATCTTAATTATGTCCATCAATGTTAAGCAGAGAGATGCTGAAAAATTCAAAAATACTTTTAGTGCCCTTGCTTAATTTCAATTCATTCAATGCCTATAAACATAGAGCGCCGATTTAAGTACCTGCTGCGGTCCCGTGTGGTCTGGTTTTAAATAGCTTAGCACGCATTGCACAACTGTCCCCACTATCCAGCGGCCAAACGATCCCTTCGATCAAGACGAAGTACGTAGAAAAATAAGTTTCGCCGCTATCGTCAGTTTGAGTCTCCTTGCTAGAGACAATAATTATTAACTGACAGGGTAGGAAGTCGTCACGGAGTAATGTTTTAATTTTTTCAACTCAAGAGTGCAAAGCAACAGAAGACGTATATCATTAGCCTCGGAGAGTTGCCATCTACATTTGTGGCGGATATCGCGGACAGAATTAAAGGGAAGTGACGATTGACACTCTTTTTTCCGAATGCAAAATTCGTACTTCAGTAATCGTTTTCAATTATACCTTTACGATCCACCATCAGAGTTAGCACTCACTTCAATTTGGCAGAAACAGGGATCCAATATTTATTTTGCCAAAGAGAGCAATCATCCACAGATTTCATCGAATGTTAACAGTACAGAAAACATTGCAATTCAAATTCAAGATTCAATTAAAAAATTCAAAGATAAGAAAAGGGTAGACGGAATCACTCCACACCACGGTCGTCCCTCTTCGGACCCGCGGAACTAAGCAAATCAGCCATTAGCCACCTTTATGTATGTACGATGCAATATAATTTGTCGACAGGCATTCGTTTAGCTCAAACTGTATCCGAAGGGTGATGAGGAGGCGTGATTTATGACTGCCATGCACCCGATTAGCAATTTGAAACGATAGATCCCGAAATTTTGATCGTATTGCATGATCAAATATACCACTGAAACCGTATAAATTTTTTCAAGCGTATTAGTTGTAGTGCTAATCATTAACTACAGAAAGTTCGACGCTAAAAATTCATATTCATATCCCATTGGATTCTCACGAAAATATGATCAAACTAAACCAAATTTTCCACGATGGATACATAATGCTTTTTCATTCACACTTCCAGATTACGCACATAAAAACAAAAATATTAAAATCAATTTTTAAGATTTTTGCTTGCGATTGACTGCTGTTTCGTTTGTGCAGTTCTGACACTAGCAGTAAAACGTTTCTTTCGATTGGGAGAGGACGGTTTAGGTGTGTGCATGAAAATTAGACGAGTATGAGAACATATGTCGCAACGAGGTATAAGTAGCAAGAAGTCACTCGTGATCCATCTATTGACGTCTTAAAAATATATGATGAACCAGACGAAAAAAAATCACTTTTGAAAACCTTTTGAAAAATCACTTATGTAAGAGAATGTCCACTGACCTGTGAAGGGTGCATCATGGAATATTATGAACACGTGTACATATTTCCACGTGTGCTTATGAGTACCTAGTTGTGCTGTGAGAAGCATCCTTTGGTAATTCTATCGTAAAATTAATAAAATATAGTTTAATTCAACTTTTAGCTACTAACATAAAAACGCGTCGTCTGATTGCAAAAATGATGACCATATTTATAAAAAAATGTTCGAACAGTAAAATATTAAATTGCAATTGTTAGAGAAAGGATAAACTTCGATCTACAGACATTTTAGTATGACATTAATCGTAAATCAGATGGGAGATTTGAAATCTCAAAACTCTTAGAAAACGATCGGGGAATAAGAAATTCGTCTTATTGTCAAGGGCCATGACATTGATCGCATAAATAGAATCGCGATGTTCGAGAAAGGGGAACATTAAGATTAAAAGACTGATAAAATTATCCTTCGTATTCGTAAAGCATATTGAATATACCTAAGGAGGAAGATTATAACTCGTTAAAAAAGAATCATACTCTTTAAAGTATTACATTACGTCAAATATTTGAAAGGCCGCTAAAAGATTACTACATAAGATTTTCGTTAATGAATTTCTAAGATTTTTGATAATCTACAACCTCATATGAATTAATTCGCTGGCGCTAAAAGTTCTATAAGTCGTTCTTAATTAATGAAGATGGTGACACCGCTGTCCTTTAGATGCGATTACGGGTCAAGAGCGAAGGATACGAAACGGGGAATTCGAGAGCAGTGTTTACTTCTTCCACGCATGGCTGCGTCTCCTCCGGGTTGAAATGCGCCCGAATGCCATGCGAACGCAATGTAAATTGGCTGGACACAAAATCCGCCCTGCCGATTTGTCGCGGGTGCCAGGTGTCGCGATTGGTGCCGCAGTTTACCCCTGGAGAGGCGCAGCCGGAGGATAGCGACAAAATGGCGAATCCTAGGACTGATAATTGAGCACGGTTGCCTTCGTGTCTTCTTCCGTAAGGGGACCATTTCATTTCACTGGCGTCACCACGTGAGACCTCCCCCGTTTTCCCTGCGATATATGCTCCTCCTTCGACGAGGGCGAATGCCAAACCCTCTTCCGAATGAATGGTCAACGCCGCTCCACCATCTCTCCAACTTTCCACGATCCATTCCCGAAGCATACGACCGACTCACCTTTAACAAGTGATTCGCACTCAGAGATATCCTCCCACTGAATCCACAGGACACATAGGTGGTGAATTCAGAAATGGATTCGGTGGTTGGTGTGCAATTCTACGAGATAAGAAAACGTCCCACTCAACCGGGATTTGCAATTTTTCTTCTAACTACACCAATAAGCATTGACGTATGTTAACACGAAGTTTTTGGTCGACATATTAAGGTCGAGAAAATGTTAGCATAATGATTCAAACTGGAATCTGTAGGATTCAGTCTATCATGCATGTAAATTCGTCTCTTAGAGTGCTAATTCCTTATGGGCAAACCTTCACAAAATAGAGATTCGCCAATAAGAACTTCTCTTCATTTAAGCAATACAACATACCTAAAGTGATATTCTTTGAGAGTGGATGACGATGGTTTCCATCATTCTTTTTTTATTGCTGTGCAGATAAAGTACATGCATAAGACGCATATCAGCTTTTATATGCACATTCAGATAAAATTAAGATAATTTGGACGGGATATCTGAAAATACAATAGAAAAAAAAATCATCGCTACTTATGACGCAACGCCTGGCAACTCGCCCGCCGCCGACAGCAATGTGCGGTGTCGTCGTCGACTTGCAAAAATCAGGAGTATTTATGATAAGGGACTCGAGAGGTCTTCAAATGAACTGACCAGGTGGCCCGGATGAAGGCGTCGACGGAAGAGGGCAGCACGAAGTCGTCTGAGGCCACTTGCCACCGCCTGCCCAGCAGTGTGACCCCGGGCATCCCTCCGGCCCCAGGCCACCGCAGCAGACGCCCCCGAGCGCTGAAAGAGAGAAAAGGAAACAAGTGAGCGGCGGCTTGCGGACTGAATAAATACCACTGAGGTCATCGCAATGTGTTTCAAAATCCTCCAATGTGCATCGCGTGCAAAGAATAACCGTGAAATATGACAAGGAAGTACTCGAACTCACCGGACCTTGAAAATATAAATCGTGAGACGTCACAGCGTAGAATATCATTAACACCTGAATGCCATTCAAACAATCGATCTGAATTGATTCAAAGTTCTGGAGCACTGTCTCCGAACACTTTGTTTACTAACATGGACTGATAACATCGATATTAAGGTTTTGATCTCAGTGTCAGGCGATCGCAGGGAAAGTGATCATCGAGGTTTGTTTACATTAATTAAATGTTTAGAGCTTCTTATATCTCATTTCGTTCCCTACATTTGTAATTTTATTGCTGTTATTAACCGCAAAATTGCACTCTTCTGCCTCATCATTAAACAAAACAAACCAATGCATGAAGCAAATGGATAATATCTTGTTTTCTGTCGAAAATTAAAAGAAGAGCACCAAATTCCAGTCTCTTCGGATCAATCTTAATTCGACTAGATTGGCTGATATACCAGGCTGACCCATTCTCTCCGGTTAGCTCGTTTGACACTTTCGGATCTCAAAAATGTTGAGTTCCTGAACAGGGGAAAATAATGCCCAAAACCTTCGCCTCTGCTTATATCAGGTGAGTAATATATTTAGAGTAGAGTATTGGACTAGTATCCTGGATCCATGGCAAATTAAATGCTTCTAATCCAAACTGCTTATAATGCAAATCATATGACCCGATTATAAGGGAAAGAAAATCCGAGAAAAATCTTTAAATCCAAAAATACGCGAAATACAACCAATCTGACAATGATAATTGAAGATCATAGCATTGAGATACATAATTTTTCATGCAGCGTCGACTAAATTTTACGATGGCTGTTATCAATGAAAAAAAAAAAAACTAACAGCAAAGCAAACACAAGCCAAGGCTGCTTACGCGTTTGAAACGACTAAAGTGCCCCGTTTGTTCGCATGTATTTTGCTTCAATGATGTTTTTCATATTTCCATTGATACGAATGGAGAAAGCGTTTGCGAGTGTTATGGGTGAGGACAAGGCTGAAAGACATTGGAATGATATGGCACAACAGCAACTATTAACGAAATGCTAATAGTCATCGAGAAACAAATGGGGTCGTGTGCCATGTCGAATGATCAAGTGTTCTGTTCACTCTTGCCTGTGTGTGTGTTACTCATTCCTTCGTCCAACGCGACCAGACCACCTTTTTTTTTCCTTCTTTCCAAACATAAGTCAAATAAAGCGCATACTCGAGGATATGGGTTTTGGATATCGCCGCGGAATAGCCGAAGTTTCGCCATGGATTCATGCAATGAAAATATGTAAATTTTCTGTTTATTTTTGTTATTGTACTATTGGACGTTTTTATTGCGAGTAGTATTCATGTAATGAAATTATATTGACAGTTAGACGTCCCGAAACATGATGATACCCCCAAAACAGGGTAGCCTTATGGGTTGCATCATGTTATATAATGTTATTTTTGCATTAATTTTGTATTTACTTACTTGTTTAAAAGAAATTCATTCATTAAAATAACGGAGTTATTAGCAGTTGCAGAAAACAATAAATAACACCGATAGGAGAGACCAAAAAAATACGAAGAAAGCAAAAGGGAAATAAATTTCAACATTTTCAATTATACCAAGAATGGGAGAAGATAAAAATGACAAGAAGCACCCAAGGAGAACCCTGGGAGAGAGTGAGTGAAGCAAATGATGAATAATTTCAAACGGAGGAATAACGATGAGATGGGGTTGTTTGCTAAACCAATGTCGTGTACATCAGTGGAAGGATAATTATTATATTAATTTTGGTATTTATTTATGATGGCATTTTTAAAGCTGTAACTTAAACAATGAGTGATTGAAATTTCATGTTATTTCTATCCCGGTTAATAATGGAATAACTCACTCTCTCTCTTCGATATAAGTAACAAAACTCTTAACTTTTACTCCTTTTTCTTTCCAAATCGAACTTAACGTTTTGCCATGTAATACGAGAATGGGGTGAACCAAAGGTAAGAAATCGTTATGCCCCCTTCTAAAAATGCAATTTTCGCGCAAAAGTTCATAACAGACAAGTTCTCTGTGGAAATTGAATGGCACAATAATTTAGAATCATCCGTCCGTCACATTTCCGATTTATTCCACCAAATCGCTGCATCAACTGAAATCAAGTGAACTAGTCCGATGGTGCTGCTGTCAGCTCCTTTGGTTGGAAAAAGTGCTCATTAATGGGCAAGGGCACTTGCTGGATGATCTGCAAACTTTGTTCCTTAGATTTTCCGTTCTTTTTAATCCCCCGGGCATACCGTGAGAGAAACCAGCTGGAGCACGAGATGAAATGCTGAACAAAGTGTTCGTCATGTAATCTCCCGCAGTCACATTTTGCCAAAAGAAGCACAAAACGAAATTGCTGCTGGGGATATTGATGAATGCGAGGGCTATTAAAAAAATGAAGGGTATTTTTTTATCACGCGGTCACGGGTAGGTCTAGCGACGTCAGATTGGCAGCGCTGCAGTCTTCACTTCCTCCCAAGTAGCCACATTTGTTAACAATTTTGTTTGGTTTCCGTTACACACCTCTATAAATGGAAGCCGTTTCAGTCGCTGGGGCAATTTTTCTAATTCCTGAGTTTCAGGGATTGATGTTTCAACATGAAATTTTGCGTGTAACTTTGGAAATTTTTACGAGACCCTTCTAAATCTGGAAGAAAGCTTATAAAGGCATTGCTCTTCGTCTTACGCAGTATTATGAATAGTTTATCCAATTCAAAGTTTGTCATCAGTCAGTTCAAGACAATCCTCAACCAGAAAGGCCTTCGACTTCAACTGATGTTAATATCATTCAGACATTCTCGCCAGCCGTCGTCAGATTGCCAGAGTACTTGCTAGAAAGCTTAAAATATTGATTGGGCCATATCATGACATTATGAACAAAAAAATTGACCATGTATCACGTGACGGCAAAGTTTGCTCCTCTCTTGATAGTAGCCGATCAGAACGATCTTCCTCGACCACGACAAAGCGCCCGCCAATGTAAATTCGAGAGATTTGTGAAAACATCAAATGACTGTCCAATGTCCAACTACTAATCTGAGCTACCTCCGCGTGGCGTTTTAAAATTTCCTCAATCAAAATCAACGCTTCAGAAACGTCATTTGGGCACTATTGACGATATTGAAGAGAATTCGGCAGGAAAAAGGGAGGTGTTACCCAGACAATGACTCCAGGGCTGTATGGCGAAGTGGAAACACCCCTGGAATAAGTGTATCTCTATATTAGATGATAGCGTATTAGGACATGAGGGCCAATACGTTAGAAGAACTCTAAAATATTGTTTTTAATTCCCGTCATTTTGAACAGCCCTCGCATATATTCTTCAAGGTTGGGTCGACCAGCGGACATTGAGTGAGCAGTCTTTGTCATGGTTCAGTACAAGAATTCAATCGCCCAGCTCCACGCGTCTATTGTGTCCGAAGAAACATCTAAGAACACCCGTTCACGCAGCGAATACTAAATACACTCCGCCCCGAGGGTCACGCCAGTTTGGTGTCATTTCATGGAGAAGTCCACGGAGGAACGCTGTAGAGTTTGAAAGAATTGAATCCCTACAGAGAAATTTAATGGTAATGAAACTGAGGAATCTCTCCGACTAATTGTTGGGGTTACTGGCAAACAAATGCAATGAATGAATCAAAAACGTTTATTTGATCAAAGGGGCGCTGTGGCAGATTTCTATGGCAGTAAAAATTTTCCATTGAACGTGTATCTTCAGAAACAGTAAGATATCTTGGAATTACCTTAACATCTGATATATCGTGGGGATTACACATACAAAGTATATGTGGCGCAGAAACTAGGTTTTGTAAATGCATAATAGGAAGGTCCTCGGATGAAAAAAGAGAGATGCTACTTCACTCTGGTTACGCCACATCTCGAATACGCCGAATGTTATTTTTCGTGCATTTTGGTAAAGATTCTCTTTGAAAAGCGACGCTTATTCGGCGAACAAAAACTTTTTGTCAGTCAAATAGCAGGAAATATACGAGGATCCTTCTCCCTCGTTTAAATGTTGGAAAAGTGACTCTAGTAGGTACCAAAAATCAGGCATTTACCGGTGAAATAACGGCTGAATAGAAAAATATCTTTCAAAGACACTAGCAAGGCCTTCTAGAGGATATATATTTTTCATTGTTAAAAAAATAAGAAATCAAAGTGCAGGCGTTGGTTGACTGGTTTCAGCCATCCAAATTTAAATGAAAATGGGAAAGTAAAGAAACAAAGGTTCTCGTATTCGAAAGGGCAATGGTTACGAAAACGTGTACAGTTAGAAGGTCGAAATATTTGGCGGTTGTATCTGGATCCATTATTTTACTTCCCCAATTGCTATTAAATTCAACGCATTTTCGTAATAATTTAAGGGTCTTTTATCAATTACGTACTGCTATTTGACACAGGAAATTAACTTCAGAGCATTGTCACTTAAATATGAAATATATGAATAACCTTAGGTTAGCTCTTGCAACTTATGACAACCACAAAACGATCAAAGCAGTGCGATAAACAGAGTCTGTACAAAAATTTCGGAAAGCCATGAGCAAAGAGGAAGAGGAAGCAACACAAAACACATTTTTACATTCATTAGTGAGCATAGCAGTGAATGAGATTGCTGGCTGAGGGTAGTGATAAAAGATTTGACGCTTTCCCGGCGAGTAATAGAAATAAATTTCTCCTGGGTTACCGACCGAGTCAGGTTTTCTGACGCTTCGTCATCAAGTCAGCGATAGAAAACAGTGCAAAGGACGACAACGGTGAATAGCCAATGGTCATTTTGACGAAAAGAAGTGGAGGGGGGAAGCCAAGGCAATCTTGAGGATGTTGACGAGAGGGGTGACGAATGCATTTGAGTCACTTCATTTTCCTTCCTGAATTTTGAGAATAAAGTCAGAATGAGAAAGTTTTAATATTCGAAGAGTCATTTAAATTTCACCGGTTGAACACGTATGGAGTCTCACGGAGCCTTCAGAGCAATAATTGGACAGATAAGAGCTAAGGCGGAGAATCGCAACGAGTCGAACGGGAACGTGGGCTAGGCTATCGGCGATATTTGGATTTGCTCCGATACAACGTAAGTAGACTCCGTGGGAATTGTACGCCGGCATGGAGGTGAAAGTATTAAGTTTGATAAATGAAATATAAGGTAATGTGGTAGTCGGCGACGGAGGTTGCAACAGTTATCGGAAAACGCAACGCAAGGCCAGACGTTAGCATGCGGAAAAAAAGATAAAAGCAGCAGCACTAAGGAAACGAAGGTGATCGGGTTCTGTATTTATGAGAGCATAAAAATGAACTCTAATCTTAGAAAGGCATGATATAAATTAGATCTGGATAAAAATTGACGCGATGAGGCATAATTATAAACACTCATTTCCTGGCTCCTTAGTATTTAATAAGAAGTGATGGACAAATGAAGACGCATTGACGCATTCAGGGATGATGAGTGGGACATCTGAGTGAGGGGAGTACAGGAATATCAATATATTGGCCAACTCTGAGCGTACCATCTGTTAAACAAATTTCATCGTTGAATTTTCCAGTCAAAGAGGTTACATGTATCCGGGATAAATAAGCTTAGTAGATGAGATTTTGGTTACGATCAGCAGTGATAGTACGTACTCCAGAAAAAGAGAAAATTGCACTTATCAATGGGCATTGGATAGAGTTTAATGGCTAATTTGCGACTTTAAGGTACCCAAGGAATATCAGGAGCTAAAGATACTCACGTAGTTCATTCATAAATGTCTTATTAGTGTAATGAGGTGGGAGATGTTTCATCGTTTCTATTAATGCCTGTAACTTTTTCTTCTTAACGTTCCCATAAGATGACTACATGAAGCTTACAGAAGAGTGGAAGAGTTAAGGAACATATGGAACACCATAAAGAAAATAAGAACCACGTAGATTAGGCACACCCAGAGGCACAATGGATTTTTGAAGAGCATAAATAAAGGGGAAACAGACGAATAAGTCCCCAGTGGATCACCCAGGAATAGGTTCATGGACCAAATAAAGAGAACGGTACATAGTAGGAGATACCAGGAGGAACTAGCATTAGATAGGGAAGGGTGGAGGGCTGCAGTCAACTAATCTTAGGATTAAACGACCAATGATGAAGATATCTACTATCATTCAAACTCAAAACAACATAGTTTCCTTAGTACCGGTAGCAAACCTGTAGTGTGGCACATCTAGGTGAAAGTTTCCTTTTTGACAAGTTGTTGCAGTATCTATCTTTTGCATTATTAGTTTTAGTTTCGTTAAACATATTAGGGTGCATTATAATGTATTTCAGTAATGAATCACCCCCTTCCAGACACTTTTGAGGTGACTTCTTGGCTAATATGCAGATGTAGATGCAATGAAATTTTGTTCTTAGGCAGGTTTTTGCTCGCTCCAAATTTTTGACACGGGATATTTTTCACTTTCGAATCGTGTATTTAATTTGAATTTTGTCGGCAATCGATGTTAGTGCTAGGTGCGCGCGATGAAGTCAACTTGTAACACTGTCTTGAAGTGATGCAAATAATCAATTCGCTGCGTCACGCGAGCATTCTCCCATTCATCTCTTCGCTTCACTGACGCGACGCCAGACACTCACCAGTGCCACCAAGTGGCATCGACGGACGATGCCCTTTCAGCGATCATTAGCTGTCAATAACGCCCGTTTCCGCTCGTCGCGATGACCATTTGGGCTGTCGGAGGCAGAGGAGGGGAATATGGGACTCACGGCTCACGTGACCGAGGGCAAAAAAGCGGTCCTCTTCCGCATCATCTCACCGTGCACCCGAATTCGTGATGCGCCTCCATTGTCTCCACGCGCGACGATTCACACCGATGATCGGTGGCGTCAGATTCCATCCCATCACCCGTGGACACCTCCTCTAAATGTTTCAATCGAGATTTGAGCTAGCTGGGCGATAAATCGCACAGACGATGGCGTAAAGTTGAACGCCCTTCGCCGCTAGATAACAGCTAATCCATCAACTCTTTTAGTAATTAAGCTTGGAAAAATAAACAAATTTTAATCTATTCGGGACTAGCCACGGACTTACACTTTTACGGAGTCACATGCAATGCACAATTATGCAAAATTCTACAGAGAAAGTGACCTCAAGCACCGTCTGGTTGCTTGCTTGATAATCTTTCAACCAGTTTCCATGTTCCATATGCTGATTTCCAGAGAGTTTTCCTTGGAAAATAGCGTTTAACTGTGAAATAAGTGCGTCAGCCCGTGGAAATGTAATCTGGGGGACATAGATGGAGGACCACGCCACAATTTCATGGATTGGCCACCGTGGCCATCGCCTATCTGAGCTCTCCACATACCTCAATGGTTGTGAGAGCTTACATTTTTCCTACTCATTAGCACAAGTCACGACTCCAACCATACTGACAGCCGGCAAAGGGCTCTTTTCAATCCAGGGTAGAAATTCGCCATGAAAAATCATTTGACTTGACCGGGATTCGAACCCGGATCTCCCAATTGCCGGTCAGGTGTGCTAGCCAGTTACACCACCAAACCATTTCCTTCAAGGTGAATTTTTAGGGGGTTTATGCGAACTAGATGTTCACGCCTCAAGCCTACATTGAAGCACATGTCAAGTCAAATGATTTTTCATGCGGATTTCAACCCTGGTATATATGCACCTGTGCGAGTGACTTCGCACCACGTCGTTTGTTAATGCAATAATTGGAAAAAAGGCTGTTCACCACAAGCGCATAGATTTGAGCAATTTTACGAATTATTTTACAAAAAATTTCACGAATTCGAGAGGAAAGCTAAATCTGTGCGAAAGAATAGAAATCTTTATTACGTTTCCTTTCCTCTGGCTTACGTCTCGACTTTATTTACACTGCATATCTAATTCAATCAGGGAAAATAAAGCTGGAAGCACATTAAACGGAGTAAATGTGTGCATTTCTCAATGCGAATAGAATTTGCGGAAAGACAGAGAGACTTTGCTTTTTATATCATTAATATTGCTAACACCTCACCGTGATGAAATGTTGAACCGCACATTTATCTACATCTACATCTACGTAATACCCTGAGAGCCACCACGAGGGTGTGTGGCAAGGGGTGAAGATCATCAAACATGCACAATTGCCATGCAAGTAGGATATTTACGGGAGATATGCTAGAAAATAGGGTCACATGGAGCTTGATGGTTAGTATCTACATAATAAGAAAGGGATTATTGGTTGTTATTACATGCATCATGCACTACAGACTACTCTAACTATATTTTACCTACCTATCCCTTTGCTACGCTGCCTATTGTTCTCTCTTATGGTACGCGGGAAAAATGACATTTTAAATCTATCGGTACGTCAATCTATCTCTCTAATCTTGTTAATCTGATCAAACCTAGCATAATATGCAGGGGTTCTTAATATATATCTAACGTCATCTGTGAACAAATCGGTTTCGAATTTACTTAAAAGGTTTAACCTAAATTTTGACCTGCGTTCTGATAGTAACAAATCTAGCGGATCTCCTTTGCAAACGCTCTAATTCTTTTATCAAACCTTCTTCGTACGGATCCCATACACTAGCGGCATATTCTAAATGAGGCCTGACAAGTGTAAAATAGCTCCTTTCTCGTACTCTCTCATCGCATTTGCCTAGAACCCTTTTTACGAATCCTAATCTACGGTTTGCTACACTAGTTATTTCCCTGATGTTTCTCCCCCATGATATGTCTTCAGTGATGGTGACGCCGAAGTATTCAGTAGATTCTACGTTCGATATTTTCTTTTCTTTGATGCAATAATTATTCCGGAGAAAGCCATTCTTCTTTCAAAAGTTCATTATCGCGGTCGACCCTCTCGATCTCTCCTGTATACCCTAAAATTTACTGGAAAAATTTCATTATCAGCAATATCGCTTATTTACCAACTTTCCGTTCCTATAATTATGTCAGAATTAGTACTCTCTATAAGGTGATGGAATTCAGGTATCTTGCTTCTTAAACTACGACAATTAACTACCACTACTGAAAATTCCTCTATTTTAATATGTCTGCTTATTGTATTGGCGGGGTTTCTGTTTTCTAAATTATTGGGAAGGTTACCGTTTGGAGATTCATGGGTGTTGTTTTGATTTATATGTTTTCCCTTTTTCTGTTTTTTCTTCCGTCCCGCTACACTTATACTGTGTTGTCTGATCATCTCGTTATCCTTATCATCTTAACCCATGTTAATTTATGCAAGCACGTATCCCAAATTAGAACCTTCCTAGATTTATGGTCAAGCAACGCGTATTTCTCACCACTACTTTTTATGCTCCTTGCTCAACGCCAAGGGGCGTGTGAAGAGCTTGACCTTGACCTGGCACGAGGTTTTCAAACCCAGAAAGGGGAATCGCTCTCCCCTTTGCCACGTGACATGGTTGGCACATCCTTGGTGCTTAGAAGAGATAGAGCTTGGTGCTTAGATACAGGGAAGCCACCCACCTGAGCACGCCGCTATTTCATACGTTTACCACATTCTCGTGGAGGCAGCATGTGAGGTGTGATGTGCATGTCGACGAAGTCAACTCAAAGCTACACCTCCCGATTGACAGTAGAATCATCCGCAAGACTGCCAACCGTCGGTTAAGAGAATTGGTGAATGAAAATGACTTGAGTCCACGTGATCAGAGAAAAAGTTACACAAATTAGCCACTGATTCAATCTCACGATAAAAAGTACGAGAAAGAGAACCATAGTCTCGTGCGTAAGCTTCCATAAAAATATGGGATTCTCGCTTAACTGGTAAACTTCATTATTAAGGGGTAACTGCTTAAAATCGGCCAGACTTGTGTTGTTTTTTCCTCGTCCACTAATGATTGATGCAAAAGTAAAAAAACACTAGGAACCATGACCTACATTAGCTTGGTAAGAATTTTCACAAAAATCAAAATTGGTCCGCCAAAATGTTTCGTTTAGCGTATTCGATTGAATTTAATACACACGTGTACATCCGGTAATCTCTACCTTATATTTTCCGGTCACTTTTGTAATATCATAAGGCACATGAAGGTTACCATTCTATCGTATTTTATTCCAAATTTTTAACAAATATACCAACACATACTAACAATCTTAAGTTATAGTTATAATGAATATTTATAACAAAGTTTTCTCAAACGAGTAATTATCTAATTCTTCTCAATTTTGTTGCTGTAGACCAAACAAACTACAAAAATTACTTACATAACTGATTTCATGAAATGGACTTTTAAAAAGGCTAAAAAATAGCAATATGCCTACTTAAGCCAGTGAACACACATTCGTCGGCTGACCCCTTTGAAGAAAGCTTTATGGTGCCCTCAATAATCTTCATATCTACACATAACCCTGCCAGTCACCTCGAGGGAGTGAGAAAAATGATGATGCCATGAGGCGATGCATTTTTCCTTCATTAGAGATTACGGAGAAATTTGGCGCTAAAGTTTGGAAATGCATAAATAATCACATAGATATTAGTACGTAAAGAATTACTTGAAGTTTGTTAGAAAATTTCGTTTGATGGCAAAATTTAAATTTTCCCAAACGAACCCAGCAAATAAGGTCATCGCTGTGAGGGAATGTATTTCCAGAAAAGGATCGCGGAGTACAAATACCAAATGGTAGCCGAAAACAACATAAATTTTCCGTTTTTTATAAAGTTTAATTAAACATTGTTTGCTGGCGAACGAGAATCAAACGATCTATCGAACAGCCGAAGGCTCGTTCAAGACAAGCTCGCGGTATCTATCGTAAAGACTAATGAGGAAAATAGCGAATCGTAACGGTATACCTAACGATTTTCGCAGGTGTAATCGTCGTGATGGAGTGCGAATACTTCCGTCCAATCGAAGGCGATGTAATTGAGTACCGTGATGGCAAAAGATTCATTTTTAATATTTTCTCGACAAATTCCAAATGTGTTCACTAAAAGCACTACAGAGGCCACTTCCAACATTTCAATTGAAGAGATCGGTAGACTATTGCCAGCTGTGAGTTTGAAAACATTTCCATTTTCCCAGAAGCTTTACAACGAGGACGAAACTCACCTCAAGATAATGAGTGGTTTACCGTAATAGTCAGAATCATTTCTGATTCTAGCATAAGTAAGAGCAATGAATTTTGTAACTTACAGCACTTTTTTAATTTCTATATTTCAGTTCTCTTTACTGAATTAACTGCTAAAAGACTACATCTACATCTACGTCATACCCTGCAAGCCACCCTAAGGGTGTGTGGCAGGGGGTGCTTTCGCACCAGGCATGCACGAATGATACGGTAAAACACCGAAATTATATCGAAACCCGCGTACCACACATGCAAAGCGCCAATTAAAAATCTAATACCCAAGAAACATTCTATCGTCAATCGTTCCAACATGCAAGGGATACAAAGAATACTACGACAGATTCAAAATATCATGCATAAATAAGAACATCAATATTTACATCATGCATAAATAAGAAAGAGGAGAATATAAAGAAAAAGGTTTACTGCTTGCCTATTGTCACAATTCGAACTATTCATGACGACGATCACAGCTGTTATGGTCCCGAATGGTACGCGGAAAAAGTGACATTGTATACCTATCGGTTTTACAATCTATCTCTCTAATTTTATTGGCGCGACTAATGTACAATCAGATTATTAAGATTGATCTGCAGTCAACAGAATAATTGTTTTGCAGTTGCAGATATATCGAAGGACAACGATTAGGAATAACGTGCAGAGTAAAGACTTTAGATTCTTCAGATTGCATCAGGACACTTGCTACTTTAAAATGAAATCAATTGCGACTTAAAACTTACACTCGAAAATGTAGTTGCTAGTCCAATTATGGAAAACCGACAGCCCACATTTGACAACAAGCCATGGATTGTATGGAAATATAATTCTCGCAGACTTCTGCTTGCTAATGAAGGACTGAGTCACTCATTCATTGCCAGGAGTGAAGTTTGACTGACGATATTCATAGCGATTTCATGAGCAATTCTGGTCTTTTTTTTCCAGACACTCGTCTGAGCCAATCGTTCGAGATCCGAATCGGGGCGAGTGATTTGCATTTCCAAGTGACACGAATCGCGCTAGTTAAATTGTCGGAAAAAGAGCGCTTTCATTAGGATTCTATTCCCTGAAGATTTATGGTCACGGAAAATTCCATTGGCTCTAGGTTAATGTCGTTAATGTCAGATTTACCGTCGAAGTCACGGGAAAAAACAAAGTCTCACATGAGCACGATCCTAAAAGAGTCCCCACGTTATGAGAAGCACATAAATCCTCACTAATGCGATTGAAAGCGGAAAACAATCGGTGTTTCCAACGTATGATGACGCGTTATACGGCACCCTACATATCAAATAGCTTTGCCATCAAACATAGGGACTAAACTGGAAAAAACGATTTATTATGAATTAAATAGAGAAAACTTTATTTAAAAATATCATTAGATGAGCATAAAAATCTCTGAGTTTGATTCTTTTGACCTATGATAATATCGACAATTAGCTCCATCGGGGAATCTGAGCAGTGGTACTCGCTATAAATCAATCATATTTGTAGAAATACATTCCATTCCGTATTCTGCGGACATAGGCGATTGCTCCGGTTCCTTTGAATCTTTTATCGCTCTTTTTCATACTAAGGAGTGCACTCCGGGTTGGAGAGACGATTTCTCATACATCCACGCGTGGTCATTGCACAACGAACGAGTTACAGGCAATGCAAGTAGAACTGGTACTCGGCGTGGAATTATACCATCCTCATTCACCGGTTCTCGTCGTTTTCCCCTCGACGCTTGTGACCTTAAAACGCTTCGCCCAGCCGCACTCACTCCTTTCCCAATGCAACGTCATGTGATCCCGCCTTTCCCATTGCCGAAGTGCTGTCAATACACAAACGTAAGTACGCAGCCTGCCTCGCTGATTCAAATAATATTAGCGCCGCGTAGAAACTTAAAATCTCTCACCCTCTCGTGGCCAAGACGATTTGAATTAATCGGTACATAATTCAACCAAAAGAAATTATCAAATAATTATGTGTTGAGCAGTGAATAATTCCCGGTATTTCAGCTGCAGGTGAAGTGTCGAGCACTCTTTTAACTACCTTGAATTCACCAGGCCCTCCCAAGGGCCTTTTAGATCAGATCAACTATTACTCTGACAGAATTGCGTTGAAAAGAGATCCACAGTCCTATAAACGAGTGGTGCAATACTTGGAAGATGCAAATCAATTTAAAAAACTACGTTCTTTGAATTTTTGGATAAAGAACTGGGATATATTAAAAGAACATAAGGAAATATTTGATGAGGAAGTTAAGGAGCGATGTTATTTCTATCCTTAGAGACCTCACTTGGAGTTTGTCGTCAGCATATGTGACCCTTACGAAATAGGCTTAGTTTTAGAAACAAAATTTATAAAACGTTGTTGCGATAAACGTAGCAGTGATACTGAATAGTCAAAGGATTTAGAGAGGAAAAATCTAATTGATCGAGAGGAGAAATATAGGCTACATATTTTACGCAAGAGTGAGGCACACTATTTTTGTCAGACGTTCATCATTATTCATATTGAGATGAAATAAGAACGCTTTGTAAAAATCCACACAAAACTTTAATGGTATTGTCCCCCTTTGAGAATGACATGAAAGTGTTGACACCGGTCGGGCTTACACCATTAAAGTAATGTATGGATTTTTACAAAGTGCTCTTATTTCATCTCAATATGAACTCAATATTCCACAAAGTTAATTCGAAAACCATTGAAGATGTTCATCATTATTTATTAGAGCCAAACTATTACAGTAAAGACAATCACAGGCATTTTATTTAGAATATTGAGTGACGACCCGACAAATTTGATATGTCATTTTTTCGAGGCTCAATAAGTGACCATAATAATTGCAAACGACCAGGTGTATGAAACTTTGACCCTTGTCGCTATGAAACATAACAAATATGAATTTCTCAAGCAACCTAAGCCTAGCGAGTAGCCTCCGAGTCTCTGGCGGCTGCCAACCGAATGCCTCTAAAACTATGAAACACAATGTTTGCTCTTAGAAAATTTTAACGAAGAGCGCAGCTTTCTTTTGCAATTTATTTATTTTTTGTTAAATATTTCTCTCCAGGGTCCCTAATTCTCGCAGTGCATTCGAGGTGTGGCCTAACCAGGGCTAAGTAGCATCTCTCTTTTACTTTTTCATCCGTGGGCCTGATTATTATACGCTTGATAAACCCTGAAGACTTTTTTGCCTCGAGAATGGAGTACGAGTCGGACTCCGAAACGTCGGCAGTAAAAAAATTATCCCGGTGGAAGATCCGAGAAGACTTCCACCTGAAGACTTTGTTTACTCCACCCACAGAGTAGATGTAGCGTTGGCAAGATGGTTTCAGCATGAAATGTATTGTGGTGTATTTACTAAAATTTTGTCCTAGCACCCACTCCTAGCACCACGCACGAACGTTAGTAATAAGTCCGATGATTGAACTCATAAGTCCTCGTCTTAATTAAATTCGCGGCAATTGACTGTATCGTCTGCAAATAACCATAGTTTACGGCTTAATCGAGAACGTAGATCATTTATATAAATAATGAATAAATCAGGGTCGATCACACTTCCTTGAGGAACACTGGATATCACTCTAACCATATCATAACTAATACGTATCATCAAAAACTACTACTTTTTGCGATTAATGAGTAAGACCCGTACCTCCAATTTACTATTCATTATTTACTCCTCGTAATTAAAAATTGTATATGCGTTTATATTTTAAACGTAAGGAAGCCATCAGTTGACAATAAAAGGCCAAAAGTAATTGCGCTTGTTCTCTGAAACGATGTTTCAAAGATGTTCGTCGGGTTCATTCGGAATGTTTATCAATAATTTCTAGAAACTGATTACCGATATACAATTTCATCTGCAGTTTATGAAGGCGTCTGATGACTATCAACCCCAAAAAGCTACGAGACAAGAGTCATAAATATCAACAACCATGAGGAACCTAGGGATTTTCTGCTATTTGAATTGCGCACTGTGAAAGGTAATTAAGTAGAAATATTCCCATATTCAGAAGTGGCATGAGTGAGACTCTGAGAAAATACTTTCCGTTCCTATTCATCCCTATTTCATGAAAGATGATTGAAAAGATAACAGTTATTTTTGGCTTAATACATCTCGATAAATAAAATATACCATAAAACATGAGTCCGAACAATTCAAAGTAAAGATGGCTGATAATAGTACAGTATGACTTCCCGAAATCCTACCCCGACCTAATTTTTTGCTTCGATGATTAAGACCTATGGTGTCTGCCTAAATAAATAATAATAGGTTAATAAAGGCATATAATGAAAATTTTCTGTTTAAAAAGTCCAATATTGGTTGGCCATCTAACACCGGATACAAGTCCTCCGCAAAAAGCAGATATTGATTTTAAAGTCGCCTCATATTTGCAAAATTATCGATCAAACCTTTATAATGTCATTAAAAGATGACTTACTTCATACTTGGATATTGGAAACTTTACTCAGAGGGCATTATTGGATGAAGATTTATAAAAGACAAACGGTTTGTGGGGAGAAATTGAGCTAGGGCAATGAAGGTGAATGCGCGGAAGTTGTAGGGTGAGATGGCTGAGGAGGAAGGAAAGGAAACGCCATTTTGAGGAATGGGAAGAGGAGAAGTCGAAAGTCGAGTATGCCAAGCTACATATGGATGTTTAAAACCTGTTCTAATTCTTCATTGATGTCATTGTCAAGCAAAGGGTAACCACTAGTCCAGAAAAAGTTTGACATCCATCCAAACCAAACTTCAATAGGTTGAAAACTCTGAACACAATTCATCCGAATATAATATTAATGAAAAGAATTACAGGAGAGATATTTCTGAGAACCGCAATATTTCAAGCGACCCAAGAATGCGAATAAAAAAATAGAAGGACATTCTCAAGTTTAAAAGAGAAGGAAAAAAGAAAGGCTGAGGAGCAAGCGAACTTACCCGATTCCCACGTACCCGGATGTGTTGAGACTGAGGAACCCGTGGACCGGTTCCTTGAAAAAGACCGCGTCCTTCGACCCTCCCGAAAGGGATTCACGAGCCACTGAGGTTCACACGATGAACAGGAGAAAAGACGAGAAATTACGCCCTTACAAAAAGGACCGAAGGCCGCGATCTCATGTCACTTCTTACTCTGAACACTCATCCTATTCTCCATAGGGATTCCCGTTTCTCCTAAAATCTCGAGTTACCTGTCGACGGCAGCGTGGAATTTTTCTCTATTATCTTTTTCCGCAAGCAATTTCGTTGTGTTCGTACTATTTATCTTCTTGATTCCCTTGAATCGAAGGCGATGAACCAAGGTGCTCCATTTCTAATGGGTTGAGCTCACTATTTAAACCTGCACTGGGATAACTTTCTTCTTCACTTAATTCTTGTAACGCATTCCTGCAAGTATATCGTCGATTTGGTACCTGCATGTATCACCTGGCAACTTTGATTTGTGTCCTCTGCACCAATGTTGCTTGTAAAGAGTGCTGGCTGCCACCATATTATTTTCACTGCTTAACTCTTCTAGCCTTTCTCCTTTGATGCTTTGTTTTCCCTATTTTCCTTCCGCTTCTGCCTTCTTTCCCATCTCCTGCCACTGCCTTCCAATCTCGCACTATTGCGAGGTTCTTTTCTCCTGTACTGCTCAGGGGACTTTTTCAATTTGCTCATGCACTTAATCAATTTTTCTTCTGAATAACTAGATGAAGGCATGTAAACTTACACTATCACAGTTTCCGTGGGCTCTCCTTACAGCTCCATCGCCGGGATCTTCTCACTGTAATTCCAGACTGATCACTCACACTGCCGACGGTATGACGCCAACGCGTGCGGTCCTTAGGTCTTTTCCCAAATGAATCACTCGTTATCCTCTGATCCAGGAATCGTCTCTCCGCGGCCACTCGATATTGTTGCCTTCCAAGATGTATAGCGCTCCACTCTGTGCCTTCCTGCTCAAGCCAAAATATCTCTCGTTCCATTTCCCTATCCTGCATTGTTTCACTTAAATTTTTCACTCGACTTATTTTCCCTTCACAGAAGTTCACTCCCGGAGATCCGGCTTGGGGACTATTTCAGCCTCGAAAAACATTATCGTGGAACTGCAATTACGTGATATGCGTTGGTGAATGCCAGGTTACTTCTTCCAAGGAGGCCAATGAGGTGGATACCCTAAGCCTCCAACATCGAATTACTTCTGCCGTTTCCGCGAATCAAACTCTCGACCGAAGCGTAGTCGCCATCAATATATGTATGACAATTGTAACGAAAAAACTACAGAGGTAGACTCTGGTGCCAAATTTTAGCCAACATAGCCATTGTAGGTAAAAGCCATCGCGTGGGAGGACGAATGTGCAGCGTAGTCACGAAATGTCTCTGATCGAAACAACCGTGAAAGAAAATTTTTGTAGTGCGGAAAATACGAAGTCATATACATTTAAGGTAGTCCGAGCGAGATTTTTCCCTAGTCATAATAGAAACCACATTCGAATTAAGTATACGTTTTAATTCCACCAGCAGTAGGACAAATGAATTAAATATTCCATTATTAATGGTGCAATAATATAGTTTTATATGACAGAAATGGTAAGTAATCAAATGAAAATATCCAAATAAGTCTTCAACTTGACTCATTTTTTTCACGCGGTGCGTTTGAAACTCCAATAAAACGGAAGGTTTATTGTGGTCCTGAAGAATTTACCGCGGTGACAATATGATCAATTTCTAAAATAGTTGAGAAAACACACAGACTACACACTAGATTTTTTGATGAGATCTAAGTGTAGGAAATGCCTCATTTTTTACATAAAGTCTCTATGCAGTACATACACGTACCATTTCCCATGTAAAAGGGCTGTTTGCATTTTCTGGCAAATATTTCGGAAAATAATGCGATAAGGGGTTAAATTTTTGGTGTCAATGGAAGGGTGATATCTTTTTTTTTGAATGAGACCAAATTCATTGATTTTTAGGTAAAATGATTTTTCGCATGGGCTGCCTTAATTGATCATATGTCCTCAAGTCCAGACTTTGGAATAACTGGATCGAAAAACGTTCTATGTGACTGGTATGATGAGATGAGACTATATTTAAATTCCGAGCGAGAGAGAGAGAGAGAGAGAGAGAGAGAGAGAGAGAGAGAGAGAGAGAGACCATTTGGAAAGAGAAGGAGCCGACCAATCAAGAGGAGCGGAGGATGACGAATTTCCCTACGAGAGAGAGAGAGAGAAAGAGAGAGAAGGGGATAAGAGTTGAAATCCCGTGGAGAGCGAGACGTGGGGAGGTGGGGTGGGCGGGGTGACCTTGAAAACGCAAAAAAAAAGTGAGAATCGCCGAGCTCGCTCCCGCGTGACGTCACGTGACGCCTGCGCTGGTTGGGGGAGTGGTGGGGGGTTTCTACGGAGTGGAGGGGGGGGGACGAGAAATAAATAAAACAGACGGAAGGGAGGGAGGGGGAGGGAGAGAGTTAGAAGGGGAGGGGAGGGACGCCGGCGGCGAGCCATTTCTTTTCCGCATCTCAATTCATTTTTTTAACAGCGGAGTCTCTGACATCCTACGACTCCACAGATTAGATGATGCATTTGCTGTCCGTTTTTCAACTATCCAAGAGTTTTTTTTAAGAAAACCTGTTTTTAGTTAATCCGAAATTTTCAATTTAAAATTTGTCCCTTTCGTAGCGATTTCGTAGCGATTTCGTAGCTATCCTCTCAGTTTTGGCCACATGAACGTTTTTCATCATTTTTCATCGCTGGCGTTGCGAAAATGTCCTTTCAAAGCACGTCTCGCGCCCTCGTGAGAGCAGGTGAATCGAGGCACTTAACTATTAAACCATCTTTATGATAAAAGCTCAATGTGTACAATGGTGTCATAAATTATATACATCCGAATGCTCGTCTCACATGGCACTAATGCCCCACATAACTGGCGTCTTCGAAGGCGGGTGTTCGGTGGAGTAAGGTTGAACCTTTAGCCAAATTAAAAAAAGGATAAGCGAAGTGAGGTTAAGCGGAAATATGAAGTTAATAATCTCCTCTTGGTAGAATAACAACAAATTTTCATTCTATGATATAATTTGCAAAGAGGAAAGGACTAATAAAAGATGGGCGAGAGTCTTCCGAGTACTGAACAAATATTGGGCAGCTATTCAGGGCAGTAAATCCAATAAAAAAAGCAATTAAAGGCAGTCACTTCGTTTTGATCGAAGAAAGGCGTTGCGTTCTTTGAAATAATAGAACTTACATGTGACTTAAAATTGGAGCAAGTTGATCCAAAAATTTTTTTCCTTGAGTGTGTTGCCATCAAATTGGAAGGTTTTAATATCCAAGGAGATATCTATCTCACTTTCAGTTGCTCAGCGATACCATAACCAGTCATAATATAAATATTTTCCACAAATATCAAAGGATTTTTGATAGGGAGAACTCAGTCTTCCTCCCCCATTTAGGCATGGCACCTTAGGATGATGAGAAATTTACTCAAAGTATTTGAGCTATGAAATCAGGCAACCCGATGTCTCAAATTACACTGTTGCGTAATAATAAAGATATACGTTCAGCAGATTTAGGCGTTATTTTGTGAAAGTTCGTCATTTTAAGAACAAAATCAATTTTTTCCACAAATTTAGCAAACTTGCCTCGCCTGTCGACTCACGGAGTGATCATCAGATACCAGACGAATCTGGTACTCTGGTGACCATGAACCAGATCAAGGTATTTAATCTTTGTATAAAAAAATCTGTGGAAAACGGTGATTGTTGTTCTTATTGTAATGACTGAAATACTTCAGTAAAATTCTGAGTCTGAAGGTCACAGAAGTAAAAGAAACAAACGAAAGCAAAAGACGCGACTCAAAAGTATTTCCTCTTTTTCCTCGCGGAGAGTTAGCTCAGAGAGAGAGAGTGGGAAAGTGCGACGCATTAACTTTGAAAAGGAAATTAGCTAAATCACACTTGAGTCGCTCACAAGACGCTCGCGGAGAAAGTTGGATAACGGTTTTAGATGAAGTTTAAAGAAGAGTCGTCTGATTCGTTGAATTTTTTTACAATGCGTGTGGAAGCATGACGAGGCATGAGAGCGGTAAGCAGAGCATGAGAGAGGCAGTCGGGAGAAAGTGAGGCCAAGACTTTCAGAAAGGCATATTCATCATCAGTGAAGCAAACAAATTTACTTTTGGCACCGAAGTGATTATATGAGGAACCACCACAATGAGAGTAGAGTAGCGGTCACTCGGGTAATGAAAAAAGGAACCTGTGTTTCTCTCTGATGACTTTTGACACTCGCCTTCACTTCCGAATCCAAGAGGCAACTTGAGCGTATCATGGTTTGACACTCGCTCAACAATTTAACTTCAAGATATTTTCCCAAATGTACCCATGAGCCGCGCGCTTATCCTTGAAGACACAGCATATCGAATTAAGCACAGATAATATTATCAAAGTCTTGCATCCAAATACCCCCTCTGCCTAATGACCGTTGTTGGGATTGTAATCGCAGGTATAATGTACATGACAATGTGCACTGTGCACCTGCACACTACATTGCAGAACACCTCGAGGGTGCTTGAGGTGGATTAATTATCGCCAGCATGTACCACAGTTAAGTCAAAGAAGCAACCACTACTGGTACATTAGAGAAACCATGAAAAAACTTCTCAGGAGGTGGCATATCACCACCAAAATGCATTTTCTGCAGGCGCACCACCAAAGTTAGACAGAAACTTACACGCGTGCGTGGAATTCGTTGTCTCACTCTATATCAGACTGAAGAGGTCATTAAGATTTTCGGCAATTCCATATACAAACAAATAAAAAAAGGATTAATTTAACTGATGATGGATTATATGCAACCTCCTACTTAACCTAATATAATTGTTTTCGAAAAAACTTCAATATTTTCCACAGATACGGCCAATACAATTTATATTACAGCTTATGGACATGAGCTAAAATCCCACATTTCCTACCCTTTTTCACAACCTATGCCTCAGCATGTACACTTTAACCGGCGAAGTGTTTTTTAAGAATTTTATTTTTATGATTGGATATTCTCAGGAAAAGAGCAAAAGAAGACTGATCCAGGAGGATCATATTTTAGTGCTCATATCATTTCAGTTATGTTCGCTTCCTGCAGGAAATATCATCCAGTGTAATGCAAGACCACATATTTCTCCCTGTGAATGATGCTGTCGTTGAAAAGATTATTTAATGCTCCCAATTACGTGACAATCATCTGATCTAATGTACTCTATGAGACAAAAAAGCTTCAATCTCATATTACAATTGCCTGTTCATAAATGGGACTCCATTCATCATTGTGATGAATGGAGAGGACATCGAGCGTAGGGATACCTCTCCGAGCGTCAACTGTTTTGTTCGTCCGCCTGGGACGTCTAATTGTGGTGGACTACTTGACGTCTATTTATATGTATATAAATACGGCCATCCACTGTGAATTCGCCGCAGCAAACGTTGTCCGCGATTAGCACAGGTAACGTGAACCCAATACGTTTCACTGAAACGCTGAGTTTTCCCTTCGACGACAGTCGGCTCGCACTCTTCTTCGCTTCCGCCTCATCAGAACTGATCTCAACATCAATGGCTCCGTTTTGAACGCATTACAAAGAACCTTTTAACCGCAGCCAATGTCTTACCAGCAAATGCCACTAAACTATTAAATAATATCGTTATGAACCATATTGATGTCTCAAACACTGACATGCAAACATTCAAATACTGTGAATAAATACTTAGAAGATACAGAAAAAAGGGAAAGGTAATTCATCTATCCATTAAAAATGGAAGCAAATGAAATAGAATTCACCCCCATTACGTCCTATCTTACTTAAACAAAAGGCTTTTTATTATGCTAAGCATATTTTGTTCGGATTGCCCATCAAGAAACAAATATCTACCGCTTTGCCATTGCTCCCCGGCGGTGTATTCCCTCGAGTCAATACATCTTCCCAATAGCAGTAAGTTGACTTGAGAGAGTGGTTTTTGCCTAAGGACCAAGTTTGAAATTGTAAGTGGGAATGCCATCGGGGCTGTAAATAGAATTTATCTTCATCCAAGTGCTTTTTTTCCAGTTCAAAATAACACAGCAATATGGTTAGTGTTAATCATTATTTCCCAAAGGGAGTATTTCTTCTCATGCCGCTGATGCGTCAGAGCAATAACCATAAGTATTTTGCAGGCAGAAGTGTCTGCGAAATACTTATGGTTTGTCTTATGCTGCTGTAAAATACTTATGGAACAAAATACAATTGTGTTCTGCCTGTTTGTGCCGTCACGGAAGATATTCCAAGTGTGTACAAATCGCTTTAGAGATGAGCCTCGCGAGAGGTCACGAGAAGATTCATCGATGAAAAATCAAAGAGAGGCACACTCAGAATAATTAATTCAAGAAAACGTAGCACAATTCTTTCAGTGGCGTTCACGGCCGCTGATATATTAGGGGTCACACATGGTAAGATCTAACTAAGTTTTTTTTTACAGATATTCCGGGTGACAACCGCCTACTCATGTTAGAAAGGTGAAATGGATTGAGCGAACAATTAGCCGGAGGCCGATCGAGTGGAACGTTAAGGACGCAATACAGCAATCATTCTGACCTCCAGAACTCCTATGAGCGGGCAAGGTTAATGTCGTATCAATGAAGTCATTTACGCCTGGAAAGACGAAATTAACCATAAATTATTATATCCTCAAACCTTTGCGTTGATAAATCTCTATTATTCGATATCTCGATTATATTCGAAAAAGCAAAAGAATAGTATTTCCATTTGTTTCCAAATTAATCTTAACTTATTATTTCGTCATGAATATTGGTTAAAACTTGAGATCGTATCAAAATTTTACACACCAGGAAAAATTAACCTTCCTTAAGCATTAAACGATCTTTCAAGGAAATTTTCCAATCACAGTATGTACCTACAGATGAATTGTGCAGTGTCACTATATCGGATTCATTAACACCAAGGGATAAAATTCGCCAATAAATTCGGGGAAATCCTGATTCAAATCCCAGTCAAGTCAAATGATTATTTCCACGGCAAATTTCATTCCTCGGTGCATCTTTAAAGGCTTGATCTTTGAATTTCATTGCTCATAAGCATCTTTGATCGCTTATGTCCTGCAGTGCAAGACCTCATCAAGGAGATGACAATAACTCTCTAAATTCATTAGCAAAATTATCGAGCGATGCGACTCACAATAGAACAGAGAGAGAGAGAATGATTGACGGTGTGATTGTCTCTGGGGAATCGACTCTTCCCGTCCCGCACCGTTCTCCCTGCGACCTGGAGTTTTTTAGGACAAGCAGGAATGTCGCGGACGCGGATAGAGAACAATTGTGTTCTCTGTGATTAATGAAGTTGCCGCGGGATCTCCCGTATGACTCTCTTGACTTGTTAAAAATTATTCGTGAGAGGAGGAATATGTACGTGAGTAAAACATAGTTCCTTCGCTTAATTCCTCACCCTGAAATCATGTACTTTGCTCTTTCCATCCGCTGCAACCTTGACAACCACACAAGACATATGGAATTATTATCATCGGAAATCACCCTTCACACTTTTTTGAAAGCTGAATGCAAGTCCATGGCCCTCTGGCCATTACTTTAAGAACGATTACACGCGCAACCATTCAGAGGATAATTTCTCATTACCGAGCATGAATGCTTCAAGGTTAATGAAAAAAGAGATTTAATATTATTGAACACCATAACTGGTGACATAAACATGAATGCTTATTTTACCAACGTAATATTTGAAAAAGGCATAAAAAAGGAAAAAAAATGAGCACTTGAATTTAATGAAAACGGCATCATTATTGGATTTTTTGTCAAGTAATTCTGCTAGCTTAAATTAAACGAAGCGTTTATTTTCAAAAGAAAGTTGATGTGAATAACCTGTTTTGGTATATCACGATGGACTCAAGAGAGTGAAAATTGGTTACACTTAAGAGAATGTAGGAATAATGAATAAACAATAGAAAATACGAAAAACGTAATAAAGCACACGAATCTACTCTTATGCATCGGACCGTGGTAGACATTCTGATAAGGTAATATTCTGATAAAACGAAATTCATTCCTTCGATCACGAATATAAGAATTCTGGTGGCCTTTTGTTTTCGAAATTATCCTTCATTTTATCTCTATATCTCTGTTTTTTTCTGTACCTTAATTCCGGAGTGTTCCAATTGGTTTCCAACCGTCTAAATGACAAATGTGGTCATTCGCAGATCGATGGGTTGGCTGCAATGGGATTGATTTATTCGGGAAACAGTGGGAGATGGGTTGGAGTGAAACCCGGCGTCGGCATTCGTCCACTCTCAACTGAAGTCCTCATTGGATCCGCACGTGCACTAGAAGTTGAAAGTTGGCGAACGAAAGGTCATAAACGAACTGTTCACCTCTTTGAATATTTCAATTTGAACGAAAATTCCATTACCCATCGCCTGCGTCATCTCTTTCATCTCGCTCGCAGGCAGTGAATAGTTCGCGAACGATTAGGCCGCATAGTTTACCGACAGGCGGCATCTGGAGTATCGATAGATTGGCTGAGAAAATCTGCAGTTTGAGGTGAAAAAATAGCAGACGGAAAGACACTAAATGCTAGTTAGTTGCAAAGAAGTTAAGACTAGTAAGCAAGATTATTTACATTTGGATTGCCATGGAGAGTGATTGAAAAGGGGAAACTGTGATCGATGTCAAATTTTCGTGCAGCTCATACCTCGCAAAAGTGATGAGTACAAACATGTATTCCAATTCTCCGTTAAATCTGCAGCACCTTTAGTATTGGGCAACCGAACCAGAGTTGAACAGTTAATTTGGATTATTTAATTAGATGAACTATAATTTAGTAAACTATTTTCTTGAGAGAACTAAAATGCCCCATCAAGGATTTACTCGTTGCGGCCAAAATACATTGCGCTGCACCATAAGTGCCCTCGGGATGGCACCCATGTAAGAATCGGGAGTCCTTCGAAGAACCTGCGGCAACTGTGGGATTCGAACCCGGAGCCTCAGGATGGAAGTCAGTACTCACTGCGGCCACCGTAGCCATTCTTGCGGAGGGGGGAGGCAGATGTATGAGAGAGGGGGGGAGGGAAGAGACGAACGAGAGAGAAAAAACACATTCCGCTCTCGCCTTTTGCGCAATCTCATGCGCGATTCCGCCCAATGGCGATAAATTATGCTTTCTAATGCGCTGCTCTCTCATTTCTTCCGTGTTCCATTGTAAAAATCTCAAAATGGCTCGAAATGGGTCGTCGGGTGGAAGCGAAAGCGGTGGGTTGCGGTCCTTCTCCTTCTTTTGTCTTCCCGTCTCTTCCATTTCTTCTTCTTTGCTACGCTCCCCCTTAAGGGCTGGGACGGGGCGAAGGTTAACTGCGATGTTTGGAGTAGGGTTGGGGGGAGGATTAAGATTATAAGGTACTGCTCTCGCAAAACTTCCTGGCCCTGCACAGCGGACGACTTCGGCACATGGAGTACTTGAGGCAGTTTGAGCGAGACATTTCCGACTCATACCCAATGGAGACCATATCCCAATTTATTTTTCAATTTCGACAACTGAAAGAAGAGTGAAGTAAATATTATTAGGAAGTAATATAATTAGGAAGCATGGCCATACATAGAATTGGAGAAATCAAATGGACCATTTGCATCGTTAAAAAAACGTCACAGAGGAATAAGGTCGCAAAAATACTGCAAAAATATTCAAGAGCATAGAGATTGTAAATTGATGACGAAGGAAGTCGGCTAGTTTAAAATGATGATACAATTTCACTATGCAGTAAATGTAATTTTAAACATGTATTTCTTAACGAAAAAATACGGCGTTTCGCAGAGAATTTTTACAGTTACCTCCTATTCCTATAGAATTACACACCCTACTACCATTATCATGAAAAACAACGAATGAAAATATAAAAAGGAAAGTGTCGCAAATGTCGAAATTTTGGTATTTAAAGAGCAATATATTGCTACTATTTACTTTGTAATCATTCCCGATCTGAGTTACGGAAAAGGCCAAAGTATGAATTTATTTTTTGTTTGACACACACTGACCACAATTTGGTGGATAAAATACCCGCCCGCTTTTCTCATTCCATTCGCCTTCCGACTATGTCCGAGATTGATGGTAAAGTGGATATGACGCAAAAGTCCATTTCAGACGCGGTCTGCGGAACCAGAAATCAAGTGGGGCGAGACGGCGGAATAATTAACGTACGGCTTCACGACCGCCCCCGTCCCATCCACCTTCCACTTCTGTTCGTGAATGATTTCGCCCATCCACCCACCCGTCGGCGTTCCCTTTCTTATTTATTCCGCGCTCCGTTTCCCGAATCGCTCCTCTTCACGTCCATCCACTCGACTCTTGGGCCAGCACTGTCTTCAGAACTGAAATCAAACAAAAACGAAACGAAATTGGGGACTAAAATCCAATCCGATGTCTCGAAACTAATGCAAATATTAGTTCGAAGTAGCGCTCTCCGGATATTTGTTTAGCTTCGTAATGCAAATAAAATGGGCCACATTATTATGGCATGGTGACTTTTGTTCACGAAGCAATCCAAACAATCTTTAGAAAACCAGTTCCCTTGGTTTCAAGATAACGTTTTCTTGATAATATTCCACACAGCTCTCCCGACGATTATTTGGATTGACTACAACTCCGCCCCCGGCCTTCCTTCAAAATGTTCGACTCCGCTGCTCGCATGTGATTGGTCGTTGGATCCAAGAGTCGGATGCAATGCAATATAAGAATCGCACTAGTTTTCCTTTTCATCGCTGGTAATCGGAACCGACTCCGCAATCGGATGCGATCACATCATTAACACGATACGATTTTAAGAATTTTGAGTTGAGTTTTCAGCACTGAGTTAATCGTCTTCATAAAACGGGCTTTCTCTCCCTTCTCTCTCTTCTATTTCTCCTTCTCTCTCTCCATTCAATCCCCACCTTTCTCATTTCCGCTCCCTTCCGAAATTGCACCCCTTTCTTTACTCCGAGAGTGGATTCATTCGAAGTCGAGGGCATAGAGGGGGGAGGAGGTGAGCGTGCCCCAACCCCTCTTCCAATTGTGATTGGCGGAAGGAGATAAGACAACCTTATCCGACGGGGAGAGAGAGAGAGAGAGAGAGACGCTGGGGATTTTCATTTCTAGCGCACTCGGCGGAAACTTCTTGGGGAGAGAGGAGGAATGAGAAATAACTCCGCTGTTTCCTTCCGGGGTACGCATCTCTACATCTTTCCTCTCGGACAGAGAGAGAGACAAGGAAAGTGTCTAAACAGTTTAACATTCGAGAATTCACGAAAACATTTTACTGAACTAAGTGCAAACAGATAAAAACCTGTTCCTATCCTTTTTGCGGCGTCGTCCCTCTTGAACGTCGAATCGAGTGACGAAGAATAAAAACTCTTCACCCAACATGACATTCGACTAGCATTAAGCCTTTAGGTAGTCCGAGCGAGATAGTTCCCTAATCATAATAGATACCATATTCCAATTATACGTTTTAATTTAACCAGCTGTAGGACACGTCAATTAAATATTGCATTATTAATGGTGCAATAGTATAGTTTTATATGACAGCAATTGTAAGTAATTAAATGAAAATATCTAAATAAGTCTTTAAACCGACTCATTTTTTTCGCGCGGTGCGTTTGAAACTCCTTCCAAATGGAAGGTTTTTTGTGATACCCAAGTACCTACTGCAGTAACAATATGATTTATTTTCAAATATGGTTAAAAAAACATACAAACTACTAGCTGTTAGTTTTTTTACGACATCTAAGTGTTAGAAATACTTAATTTTGATAAATAATGTCTCTCTGGAGTGCATAAACGTACCACTTCCCATGTAAAAGGGCTGGAATTTTTTGGCAAATATCACCGGAAGTAATTTGGAAAGGGGTTAAATTTTTTGTGTCATTAGAAGGGTGAGATATTATTCCTTAAAATGAGACCAAATTCATTTATTTCTAAGTAAAATGAAATTTCGCTCAAACTAACTTAAGGATGACAAAAAGTCCATAGCTGAGAGCAAATTTCGAATTAAATTTTTTTTTTTTTCTTGTTCGATAAAGTTGAAGTTTATCTATTACGTAGCATATCTCCCGCTTTTTGTAAGGATTAAATGCGGCTATTGCTGTCACGTCAACTAAGAGAAATTTGAGGTGGATTGATTTGACGTTGAGACGGGAGGATACATTGCAAGGGATGATTCCCTTATCTTTCATTCTATGTTAAAAAACTTATAGCATCGATAACACTGGAAATTACATTGGAAACCAATGGAAATTTGAAGAGTTGTGTTTAACTTACCATGGTAAAATCAAAACACATCTGTTTCCTCCTAGAAGATAGAAAACATTGGATAGAGTGAAGATAGCAGTTTCTTGAGGCGTAAGGAATATGGTACGAAGTTATGAAGAAATGAAGGAGGGTCAGATGGGGAAAATGTGGCATTTTGGATTAAAAAGAAGTCCCACCGAATCTGAGATACAGTCTAATGAGACTTATTAGTCGCGGATACGATAAAATAAAATTCCAGGAATAATTGTGTTAGAACCGTATCTGGGGTGCAGAAAACTTGAGGGTTATTCGAACTCCGTCGGAAGGTATAGGACATGGGAATCCTTGGAAATGAGGGCATCAGCATGCAGCCTGAAGTCAGTGACTCTTAACGCAAAAAAGAACCAGTCCCTCGTTGCATTGCAAATAGAAAAAAGAGAGGTTATAATCGCTAGATGAGCTCCCGTTTGCCCGCGGCGATTTTGGGATCGGATAAATGCACTGTATCACGCTGAAGTCGTGGCGTGCGCAGTCTCGCTGTTCGCTAGCGACATTAAATTAGACAAAAGAATACTTTTTCATCCGCTCTTTCCATTCTTCATGTAAATATCCCAACTTGGCTTTGTGGTAATTGTCCGCTAATATGACGCCGATTTATTTATACCGTGCATTACTTCGATGTCACACATTTTTAGGATCGATCAATCCACCATGGTCAAGATAACTGTCCGTTATCAGTGTTGCTCAGGCCGAAGCTTTATCGAGTCATATGATATTTTTAAAACAGTCGTATTTTCCCAGCAATGATAATACGCATCCCTAAGCAGAGACATTTTGTAGGTCCTTCGACGAAAATGTCATGGAAAAATGCTTTTTTGCTTTGGCTGAATCATATCTCGAATACACCCTGAGCATGTAGGACCCTTCAACAGAAATATGCGCGGAAAAATAGCATACAGTGGAAAGCTCACACATTATCAAAATAAGCTATGAGCAAACAGAGAGTAACACAATTGATTGTAGGACTAGGCTAAGAATTCCTGGAGACTCGGAGGCTACACGCATAGGCTTTAATTACTTAGAAATGCATTTCACGCACGACTTAGGATGACACAGAGCTAATTCTCAAGAATTTATAGAGATACCCTCAAGTGATAGAAAAAATTCTTTTTTTCCTCTTTTTTATTACTTTATTTGCCAAAATATTCGTGATAAACAGCCAGAAGAAGCCATTAAAAATATTTTAAGTACCGTTGGAATGCGGAGCGGTAAAATATTCGAAATAAAATTATAATTGCAAATGAATTCGTTTCAGTCTCTACGGATTTATACTTTATTAACGTGATCATCAAAATTGATTTGAGCACTATTTTATTTTTAAGTAAATTTGGCGAATTTACGTTCACTTATCGCAGAATAATGTTTTAAAATATTCTACGTTGCCAAAGTTACTTTCCCTTCCCTTGGGAGTTCTCATTTCGGAGTTCAAATATTTACACTTGACGCCTCCATAAATTCTTCATTTGGGTCATTTGTCAGGGTTACACGAGACACAATCCGCAATTCATTTTACCCTGCGTCGCAGGAGTGGAAAAAGAAAACACCGCATCTGCAACATCACAACCCGTGAACCGGGCAGAAAGATGGACGGCAGGAGATGCCAGCCATTATAGTGGATGGTTGGGCGCACGAGAGAAAAATCGCATGTGCAAATTATTGATTTCCTTTGGCCAAAGAGTCGGAGTACCAAAAGGTTGGTCCTCTCAAAATTGCAGTCCGAAACAGTTGGTAGAGTAGAAGGTTATAGAAAAGTATTTGAAAACATGGCCGCCGTAAAATAAATAATCCTTTCTATACCTGTTCTCGTGACCTGACCTGCTTATATTCTCTGAATACCAAAGAGTGATCTCGGCATAAGGCGAAATGCTCGAGTGATCTGTCGTCTTTTTCTTCTGGGTCTCCTGATCTCTCTCTCCCTCTCTGGAGGTCTCCAACATTTGCTCTTTTTACGTAACTTATTTAACGACTGCGGACGCATCGTATCGTAAGGAATAGAGCATTGTTTGACTAAGTACATCATGCAGGGATTTTCAAGTGTTTTTGGCATGTGTTCAACGCTTACAATGAGTACAATTGCCAGCGGCCAGTTTGTCCTTGGTGCCCCTATGCCCAATTTCAACGGTCATATTATTTATTTCTCACGCCTGACAAAGTTCACACCACGATTGTCAAAGTAACGGAATAAAATCTCCGCGGCCATCCCCTTCAATGGTGGTTGGAGGCTATCGCTTCGTGGAAATCAGGACACCCAGGGATGAGACGCGACCCATGCCGCTGGAAATATAATGGGACAGCAGGAATTAAAAAAAAGAACACCTCGCCTCTCCGTGGTTCATAAAATGATGGTAAATACCATTGAAAGCAAATGTAATTCAGAGAAAGGCTTAAATTTCCATCGTCTTGATGGCACTCGGCTCGGGGAGTTGTATACCTCAGCTGGACCAACCTCAGTGTTTGCAGCCGCGTGCTTATTAAATGAGGGAATGAGGAACGCCCATATCTCTCTCCGAATTCTTCTTTATCAACGAGCAAAATCCTCGGCCAGAGAATGGCCATTCCACAAGCCGGCCAGCGATGGAGTTGACCTCCACGACATGCTCCCGAAGCGACCTCAGTCTTTAGGGCGGCTCGCACCTTAAAGCGTGGCACTTCCACGAAGGATCCTTCCAAAAGTCATTCATTCCAACTCACACGGGTCCCCACACGAAAATGAGTCAAACTCAAGATATTCAGGTACTTCTTGTGGCGAAAGGCGATCCTCGTCACTCATACAAGTCCCCAATTTTAAAGCAGTATTTCATTTATTTGTAAAATTACATTTATACCTTTTTATATGAAATTTTACAAAAATATCATGTCATGCCATCTCACCTGAAGATGGCGTGACAGCCGAAACCGGTCGTTAGTTTTAATAGTTTGTGGAAGTCACAAATTTTTATCCAATTTATTAATATTAGAAAAGACAAATAGACAATAGGAAAACTTATTTATACGAAAGAGCGTTAACGCGTGTCCTTATCAATGAAAAGCCAAACGATCTTGACAAATTATTAGTAATTAAATGGTCGATCCACTCTGCCGGTCCACGGTGCCGTGCTGATTCGATTCCTGGTCTACATCGTCTCACTGTGATAAAAAGGAAGGAAATGCTTTGAGCCGACAAATACGCGCGCCGGGCTGAACATCTGCGTAAACATATTCGCGCATGCAAGATGTAACTCTTGGGAATGGGGTGAACAGTTGCGAAAGAGCAAGCGTAAAGAACGAAAGACTCGACGAAATACATTGTGATTGGATTCGTCTCGGTAGTGTGGTGAGAATAGTAATAGTGCTTTGTTCACGCGGCGCTGATGAGTATGAATGGATAGGAATCACTGTCGCAGTGAAAGAAGCTCTTCCTGAAGCGGAGACTCAACAATGGAACGACAGGTTAGATGAGTCACGTTTTTACCGATCACTGACCGCACTGAATACGGTTGTCAAGGGTGAATCCCGAACATGAAGAATGGCAAAGATATGACAAATGTCCAAACAGGAAAATAGGCCGTGAACAAAGAAAACCGTAATAAAGAAGAAAGATAAACCCTCAGAGGCCTTCGGAGAAAAGATAAGCTTGAATGTGGATCCGGTCTGGCAAGTATCACGAAACAGATGTGATGGAAATCCTTCCAGGCGTTTTTGTATCCCTAATACTGGCTGCTTAAATAACAGCCACAGCTGATTCATCAAGGTTGGCCTCGACATCTAGCATTTGAAACATTGATATTAAGGGCAAAAATCTCTGAGCTGTTATTTGATAGCAATGCTGATTTGGGCAACCTTATTTGTGCCCATTGCGTCACCATTTAACTTTAAGACGCAAACGAAGATCTCATTTAACAAAATCCGCCATAAAAAATAGATTATCAGGTTGTCTTAGACTTAAAGAAGCAACGTTCAAAGACTAATGCGGGACAACAGCCAATAAAGTTATACCCACAGCTTTGGCATATGGTGCCCGTATTTCATGAAGTTTTGCTACGCGGAACTGGAAATGCGAAGGAAGCAATTCTTTCGTTAGGGCACCAATCAGAAGACGTAATGGAGGCGAGAAGCTTACACGCCCGAATATTTCCTAAACCTCCCACAAAGATGAGATCCATTGTTCCCACCAACGAGGACTCACTCCAGAGATTACTTTTCACTTATGAGACCCCATTACATTATAATGCTGCCAACTATAAGCGGAAATAAACGAGGGAGCAAGGCCAAATAGTAAGATATTTTTTGCTGTTGGAAAATGGAAAACTAACATTTATCAGAGGCATTAATCACAACCAACTCTTCCACACCTCACGATCAAAAATACAATATTATATAACCGAACGATACGGCCGACGATCTAAGTTTCTCAAAAATGCGAGTGCAACTAAGCTTATCTATTGTGAACAAGCTGATTCATTCGAATTCCGTGTATAAATGGAAATATATACGTGCAAACAAATGTATTTATTTGAATGAATAAATACTGATATTTTACTATTCCACTTAATGATCTTCATTCAGCACGTGTTTCAGCTGTCACGCAGTCACCATCAGGCACAAGGAAAAATGAAAACTAACCAGGTTGAAGCTGATGGATTGCTTAGTGAAAGCTGAAACATGTGTTCCAATTCCAGGAGGAACTTTGTTCAATTTCATTCTCATGAACTTGAATCAGTTTAAAAAAACAAAGAGTATTATAATATGTGAGAGTATACTGACTCCAACCCTCCCCTGTCGTCCTTCCAAACGAGATAAGCCTCCAATGGAGGCCTGTCAGCACACGTCATTTTCAGAGCCAACTGTTGAGGACAAAATGATTTGATTCAACGAGATCATCGGGAAACATTCTTTAGTGGAAATTCACGTCGAAGCCCCAGTCTTTCTTCTGAGCTTCATCATAGGCAACGATGATGTTCACGCCGGATTCCACTCGAGCTCGTGTTGTTCTGCTACTCGATTCGATGCCACCCTTGCCCAGAGGACAGATTAGCTCCTCATGCACGTTTAGAGCCACTGCCTTTCACGCAGGAATTAAATTTTTTTAAAGAATTCTACAGGTGAAGGTAGGTTTTGATGAAAGTCAGAGAATCTCCTCCCGGTGTTCTACACTTTCAGGGATCTAACTACCTCTAGTATTTTCCTTTTTCGCCTCATCATACAATCTACCCTTCTCCATCCCGTCCATGAAATCTGTCGTTTTTCTTCACCTTCTCCGCTTGCCCAACATCCTTCCCTCTATCACACTCTTGAGCGACCCATATTACGTCCTCCAGCCACCGACCTTGCCGGATTTCATTCAGAAGTTTCCTTTCCTTACCCACCATCTTAATCACTTTCTCGTCCGTCTTCCTCTCCATCCACCTCACCTTCTCCATCCTTCTCCACACCCACATCTCAAATGCCTGCAGCTAATTCCCGTCTACCTTTCTCAGGGTCCACGTTTCTGCACCATAAAACGCTACGCTTTAACAGCCTCTTCTTCACATCCTTACCCAAGGTCCCTGTCATCAGCTCCCTTCTATTGCTAAACGAATAAGCCCCAAAAACTGCTGCGTGTCGCGTTTTTATCCGCCGCTTGAACACATTGTTGGGATTGCTCTGTTAATAGAGACGAGAGTTATGGAAGGGAAAAAATGAGGACACCTTCGAAACAGGAGAACTGAATAAATTCTCTGAAAGAGTGTCCGGTCTCAACGTCAGTTTCTGCAACGTAACCACCCATCTCAGTTTTGTCCTCTCACAGCACCGATTGCTACGGAGGCCAATTCCATCAAATGAATGATCCCTCGACTCCTGATTGATCTTCCCGCTCTTGATTACATTGTATTGGCCCGCACCTCTCCCTCCCCCTGCCATCAAATCCCTTACTCTACGGGGCCCCCAGTCCTCCTACCGACCCACAGCCGCCCTCGTATGCCGCCCCTAGGGATCGCCTGACCAAGCACATCCATTCCCTCCACTAACTCACGGCGAACGAATTAACGGGTTTTTGACTGTGCATCAGCGGGGAGCATTAAAGAAAACCTTCCCTTTTTCTGCCCTCCCCCCCTCCAGCATCGACTTTCTCCCTCCCCCTGATTGAGTTCAAACCGCCTCCCTCCCTTTCCTCTCTTTACGCCACAATTCCCCATTGTGGTTTTCACCTCTCAACCGACAAATAGTCAGAATTGACTCCGTCATAAATAAAATAGAAACTCTTGAAATATCTATAAATATCATTATCACTAGCTCATCCATGTGTGAGGGATTGCTTTTGGTGACTTCCCACATCGAGAGGCTAAGAGTGATTGAAATTTCTTCGGGAAGGTATCCGGTTCCTCTTCCCCGCCCCTTCCCGTTTCTCGAAAAATCCTTTTCTTCGCTGTACCAATCGCCTCCGGCGCTGATGGCTTATGCTATCGGTCATTTCCCAAAATAACAAACAGTTCGACACGCATGTTTTCACAGACATGCGAAGGATATGATAATATATTTATAGTAGCTATGTATACTTTGAGAAACATTTTAAGCTTTTAGGTTGTTTGTTCTGCAGGCTAATTTGCAAATTTCACACTGGGCTATAAAGATAGAGAGGCACGTCATGGCAGCAAGTAATTTAGGCGAAGAGATGACATTCTCACAAAATAAGTCGAAACCTTGAGACACCCATCTCTGTCAGAGATGGGGGTCATTAAAGACTCTACCGTGACTTTTGCAGGC
The DNA here is from genome assembly GCA_963169105.1 of Ceriagrion tenellum. Taxonomy (NCBI): domain Eukaryota; kingdom Metazoa; phylum Arthropoda; class Insecta; order Odonata; family Coenagrionidae; genus Ceriagrion; species Ceriagrion tenellum. The sequence continues at coordinate 113,835,375 of OY720644.1, read as the reverse complement.
GACAAGACATATGTCCGTCAAATCGACGATATTTTTGTAACTGAAAAAGGAGGCAGTCAAGGGTCTGCCGAGAGAAGCGAAAATTTAATTAAATGAAGTTGAACTTGACGACACTGGCGTCACTTCGTGGAAGTACTTGACATTAGTATCCATACTGAAAAGAGCACTTCGTGTTTTTATACATATATTTTTTTAAATTGTACGACGTGTACTGCATCGTCAGACACAGTGGTTCGTTTAATATTTTGTCAAATAATAAATATTAAACAAACCATTGGGGGCCGTTTGGCGTGCAATATTAGAACCTCATGAAGTGTGGACTAATATGTGCGGGTGCAGTGTGACGCATTCCAAATACTATCGCGAGTTTCTACATTTTTCTCCATACAAAAATTATTCGGCCAGCCAACGCTAAAGAAGTTTTCACCGTAAAAATTTATTGGTCATGAACACTCATGGCTGTTTATGGATTAAAAGAGGAGGGTGAACAAGTATTAGATTATGGAGCGACAAAATGAGGTTCGTAAATCTTAATCGGTGCCATCAAAATTTTGGTCGGTAAGAGAAGGATTTAAGTGAGTTGCGAAGCCTTGCTAGGCCCTCGTCACGATCACGGAAATTTTCGCTGCGCACGAATCGCGCCGAAAAGCGCTCGTGCGTGGTGCACGACAAAGACGGGAGAGAAATTCGAAATCGCTCTTACATCACTCGTTGAAGAAGCGGGCAGTGCTATCTGGCGGTTGAGGCGGGCATGATGTGCTCAAACGGAATGGGAGAAGGAATGAAGGAAGGGCCGGCGATGATTAAAAGAGTCGACGGTGGACGAGCACTCATCAAACGGAAAATCCTCTTCACCTGTCACCTCTCTTTTTACCTTCTCCTCCTTTATCTTTCCCGGGCACGCAGACACTCAGTTCCGCATAACCTCCTTTTTTTTGCTTGATTGAATGCGTGAGACGAAGGCGACCGACAGTTCAGTGGTCACTTGCGCCATCAGCAAAAGATCAGAAGGGTGGTGTAGTGGGAATCTTCTCGGATCTTTGGAGCGTTGGAGAGTAACCCGGCGTCAATATCAGGCCTGTTCCAGATGGAAGGCGTCACGGAGTTCACGGGATAACGTTCCATTGGCCAGAATGAGTGCTAGTCAGGAAGTGCTCAACTCATTACATGCCAATAGACATTCAACCGATCGGAGTTCATTGATGAATACAACCACCACAGAGTTTCAAACCCGAGCCCTTGGGTTTAGAGGCCAATAGTCTAAAACCAACTCCATCCCCCAAGCCACTTCCAATCTCAATGCACTCCACCTGTTGCTTCATTTCTTCTCTTCTCCACCTTTTAATCCGTTCCTCCGTCATTCCCTCCATTGCTTCCGAAACGAATTGCTCTGTTGCATTCGTTTAATTTCACGTGTGATACGGAATTATTTAAAGTTGAACGGAGTTGCATGTGTGACGTCGAGAGGACGGAAACTTATCCGATCGTCTTCTAAAGTATTCGTCCCCTTGAGACGCCAAATTGTGAAAGACTACACGAAGCAAGTTCTCGAATTTATATCCCCTGATTGCGATAACGCCACATCAGACGTTAGGCATTTTCATTCGTTAAATTCTGTTAAAATCTTAAAGTGCCCCTAAATGGCTTGGTTCTACAAAGAAGCTAAAGGAGCTCGTGAAGTTTTAGGTAATTAGGTTATTGTTTTAGTGTTGTATACCTTACTTTCAGTAAATTTGTATGTACTTGAGTGCCTGTTCAGCATTTAGCTTAAGATGGACATGAGATAGCACGTGATCACTCGTAGTCGATTACCCCGGTGTGCAATGGCACACATACACGAACACTAAAGATGTGAACTTGAGTCGCACCTTTGCAGCCATCCTTAACAACGTTCGTTCGTGGTGCAAGGAGAGGGGGTTAGAATTAAATATCAGCAAATGCACCACACTTCACTTCCTGCGAAAGTCATCACACAAAAGCCATATCTACACCGTTGGTGGAGTAAACATAAAATCTTCAGATAAAGTGAAATATCTTGGAATTACCTTAACTTCTGATATATCGTGGGAAAAACACATACAAAGCATATGCGGCACAGCATTAAAGGAACTAGGTTTTGTTAAGCGTATAATAGGAAGGTCCTCGGATGAAAAAGTAAAAGAAAGATCCTACTTCGCTCTGGTTAGGCCACACCTCGAATACCCCGCGAGCATTTTGGACCCTGGTCATAAATATTTCACCAAAAAAATTAATAAAATACAAAGGAAAGCAGCGCTCTTCGTTAAAAACTTCTACGAACGAACACATAGCGTTACACAACTGTTAGATGGATTAAGGTGGGAGCCCCTAGAGACTCGGAGGCTGCACGCTAGGCTTAGGCTGCTTGATAAATTCAGAACTGATATTTTTCAGAGCGACACAGAGAATATTATCATGACTCCTCACTACATCTCTAGGCTGACAGATGCGATAAAATACAAGTGATACACTGCAGAACAGATAGGAACAATAATTCGTTCTTTCCGCGCACAGTAAGAGACCACAATAAAAATTAAGCTCCTCCAAATACGCTCCCATAGGGCATGCCATCATTTCACCTCCAAAAATGTTACATCTTTACACGGCTGGTGACCTACCACCCCCTGCCACACGCCCATGCGGCGGCTCGCGGGGTAGTATGTAGATGTAGATCCTCATTCTCGGATCGTGAAGGTCCCGTCATCGAAAGCTGAGGCTGAGAGAAATGGCCGTGTCCTATCATCATTTCACCTAACGCTTCAAGATCACCCTAACTCTTAGCACACGAAGATGAAATTGGCAAATGACTTTCGCCCTCGTTGTGGTTGAATTCACTGCCCTCCTCTCATAATTTACGCAAGAAAGGGTCCATCGTCGAATCACTGGTGTCCATGCTACGGCAGCGGCGCCTTTGTCAATGTACGGGCGATCGATCCGACTCCTCTCAACCCGATACCCCCAATGTCGTCGAGCAAGTCCGCGGGCGACCCAGGAAAGCAATCCGATGGAGTATTCCTTGTCGCGTTTCGTTGGCCTCTAATAAAGTGCAGCAAACCTCTCGATAATATCACGGCGTGAGGTGCGTCCCTCAGCCGCATGCAATCCAATCCCATCAATCAAAAACCAATCGCATCCATTCTCGCGGCTGCTTTATCTTCGAGAAACATCTCTGGAGCAAGATTCGAGAAATGGAGGCTTTCTGGGATAATATTGAGAGGTTGTCGGTTCCAGGTATTTACGATCACCTCGAGGCAAAATGAATTTCTGCGTTTACTGAGGCGCATGACGCAAATGTATGGCGCATTTCACGATCAATTATCCGGACAGAGTTCAAATTTTGAGCAGAAAAAAAGGCCGTAGAATTGACAACTGAAGGTGTAAAAGTACTCGAAATATCTGAAAATTCCTAAGCAGGACTTTAAGTAATTAATGATTAAATAAAGTGCTGAAGATGCAAATTGCAGCGCTTACCTTAATTTTCCGCTCGCGTCAGCAGCGCTAAGATAAGATATTTCAAGTGGTAATGAAAAGATAAGACGAAAAGACTACAGAGAGTCCACGCCGGGGATTATGTTTAATTTATTGTTAAATTTAATTAAAGATACTAAGACTAGGTGTGGAATATGCGATAACTTCTCTCATTTGATAAACAGGTTGAGGTTTCGTTGGTCTGGAAAAATGGCGAACAAAGCGATTAAGTGATAGCAAATACAAGCAAGGGAAGAAATGACATTAATACTAAAATTGGGTAAGTTTTGGCTCTTTTTCGTGGGGAATTAAATAAATAAAATAGTTTCAAAAATAAAAATTTACATTTTTTTCTTCGGGAGGAGGTAATTTTTGGGAAATAACAGACTGTTTCCATCGAACCACCGTCCGTGTCTAAGTTATCAGATTGCATCTTCTGATCTAAAAATGAATGCACATCATAGATAGATATGCTTGATTTAGTATTCGATAAAAATCATTCACAGAACACATTTACCATTGAGTGCTTTTTCTTTACAAGTGAGAGTGATTTTTTTAAAATTTGTGTGGAATAGTATATTTTTTGTCACTAAGATAGATGAATGGGTCAGACGAAATGTTAGACTTTCTTTCATTCGCTGTAATCTTTAATAATTTTTAGATGTACCATTCGTTTAATAGAGTAACCAAATTGGTGGATGTGGGTGAAATATCGTGGAATCCCATCGCTCGAGCGAGCGTCGGAAGCACGCAAGCGTTATCCACCGCCGCTCATTCTTGGTCGTCCACACGGACTCGCGAACTTCTCTAAACTGCTCCTTCCCCCGTTTCGAAGTAATATCGTTTCAAAGAGAGGAAACTTGAAAGTGTTATGAGGTCGATCTTTTGGGATGTTAAATTAATGCACGCGCAGGCTGCTGTCTGTGCTGAGTTCCGAGGCGAGGCGGGAGAGTGAGAGAGAGAGAGAGAGAGAGAGAGAGAATTGGCTCTCGTTTGAAGGGACGCTTTGCAGTCGGAAGCTTCTCGAATCGAAACTCTTTATTAAGGTGTTTAATCAGACCCCTATCAAGCCCTGTGCCTCCTCACGAAAGAATGTTTGACGTAATCATAGTTACGCGGCCACTTTAGTTCACGACGCGATTGGGTACTTGTTGACGCACGTTTATATGGAAGATATTTCAAAAAGGAAATTAAGAACTTCTTAACAATTAACAACCACTTCTTAAAAGGGGTTTGAAAGGCTTCCAAAGATCAAAGAACTTCTACATGAACATTCACTATGACTTTAACCCAAAGCGTACGCTATCAGCATTTTCTGAGTCACAAGCGATATTTTTTTCTTTTAACTTTCTATGTATTCTTATTTTTAGATTAAGACCCATTTATTCTCAGTCTTATTAGTAAACAAGTATGTATAAGGTTTGGCAGATAATTTAAACTATTGCTGTCAATTTCCAAACGTTTAAATTGTAATGACGAATTATTTCATCTGGTATGAAAAAATAATTGTAATACAACTGAACATTTGTCGTATTGTCATTCACCCCGCGAAGCGCTGACTAAAAAAAGCAGAATTAATCTCCATCTAGCGTATATTATGGAGAGAGGCTTTAATTTGAGCCTTGGGCACTGCAAAGACGAAGGAGAATTATAAGGTAATGAATAATGGAAAGCATTTAATTTTCTTCATGAGAGATAATTTTCAAGCACACTTCAAAATTTATCCATCATATTTTATGCAGAAAATAAAGCAGAAAAGGTTAATTCTTTGCAATTTGAGGGAAGCCTCTGAAGCCTTTAAAGAGAGAATACGTTGCCATTTGTCATTATATTCTTGATGAACTAGAGAGTATATTGACTTCAAGAGGTATTTTCCCCAAGCACACGTAATTATGATAACATAACATAACTCGACTGGGTCGCCTAAATCATCTTAATGTCTGTTCTTGAAATATGCACACTGGCAATCTTTTTTTGCCAATCGATTTTCGCATTTTTCCCTGTTGACAATGCCGTCCATTAGTGAGATAAATCGAAGAAGGAGTTGTGCTCGATAATCCTCAGTATTTCATATAGGCAGTTCTCTAACTTATAGCACCATGCGATACCCCTGTTTAGGGACCAATAACCGGACTTGATTATTACCCGGGAGATCTATAGGTAGAGAGTCTAAACGATGCAAGCGGTTATGGATGAAGTAACTTGCCTCGAGACCTCTGATTCACCGAAGCCTCTTTACACCCAAATGCAAGGGTCAATAGAGCTGAATCCCTATGATGCTGGACCAGCGGAATCATTCACCGTTCACACTAGAGACGCTTAGAGTGGAAGTCCGTTGCGTCATGCATATCGTACTCTGGCCAAGATTGTATAAGGAGTTGTTCAAATGCACGCAAAGTGCCGCATACTTTTGATGAATGGACGTACATGCTGTTGATAGAATCTTTTAAGCATATTCATGCTCGCCCACAAAGTGTATCGATACATGGCTGATTCAAACGCCACATAAAACAGTACCGAGTAACGTCTGTTTATGCGGCGAAAGCAACCATACAAACATAAATGATGCCGGAATCGTATTACATATTTATAATCTTCATTTTAAGCATTGCGTAGATTTGACTTTACAGCGCAGAAGTCGAAATTTAGGCCAATTCATATGTTAATAGGTGTTTTCACTTGACATGACACTTCCACGTTTGTTAGAAAATATTATAATTATGAAACGGATAGTTTTGCAACAGTGGGAAAATCATCTGTGCATGACAAATCGAATTAATATGTTGAATTGCACGCCGTGTCACGAGGTTACGTTAGGTTAAAGCAGCATTTGATTACCGATAAACCAAATTTGAAAAATGCAAATTTTTCACGTTTATCCGTACATATTACTTACAAGTACGCGTATTCAAAGTTTTACGCAAATCTGTGCGTATACCAAAATTACTCCCACCACTTTTAAGAGCACATAATTAGGCCAATCCATCGCTTGGGTTGCTCTGGCAATAGAAGGACTATCCTTGAAATTCGATCGGTGAGGCAAAAGTGGAGAACAAGGGGGGTGGGGGGGGGAGTTGTGCCTTCGGGTTTCCCAAATCTCGGCAGGGACGAAACATTTGTGTCGCAGCCATGACCATTGGTACAAATAGGACCATTCAAAGCTTGAGTGCTGTTGGTGGCTTTGACGTTACGTCTACGGAATTTTCGAGATTCAACTTTGCCAAGTCATAATTGAATAAGGGTCCAGGATGAGATTTGAATCTTAACTCCGATTGGCGCATTTACTTTGGAAAGATTGACTACGGAGGTCAGAGTGGCATTTGTATAAATCTAATTTGATGTTCTTTAAATTCAAAAAATTCTTTACACTCGTATTTTAAGCGCCAATTCCCCCATCTGAGATTTTCTAATTTTTTTCATAAACATTTCTATTCATTATTAAAACGATTTTGCGATGCTGAAATTTTGGCATCTCTGTACGTCATAATTAGAAGAATGTCGTGCACTCGGGACGTTTGTTAAATCAACAGCATCATTTTATTCAGGATAGCATAGTAGTTAGAGAACCGGCGTGAGCAGTGAGAGGTGCATGATTTCAGCTCAGTTTTGTCCTCAGATAAAAGGCTCAAAGCGGTTGAATTTTTCCATCCGGCATTAAGTATACTGTTTGTTTCACACTCACTATCAGACTACCTTTTGGGTGGCAAAATCATAAAGTCAGCCTCATCTGAAAACTCAGTTGGAGAGCTTGGCCTCAAGAGTCACTGCGCTCGTAATAAGTTCAGCATAGGTCGGCAAAGAAATTCTACAAATGAGTGAATGATCGAATAAGTGAGGTGCCGAAATTGCACCTAAATTGAGCCCGGACAACCAATGTACGTCTACCAAGCACGTCCAGGATACGATATATTGTAATTACATATTTTTTAGGGGGAGTATACCTACTTTATAAATTTGCCAAGGGTGAAAGTAGGGAAGTGAGTCTATATCGCGTGCCTGAGCCATCTTTTTAATTCTCACATAAAAAAATCTCCCATGGGTCCTTGCGAGCGAGCCATTTGCTCGCCTGTCGCAACTTTGCCCCAGATTTCCACGATTCCTCGCGAGAGATAGGAAGAAGGAGTGGCAACTCTTTAGTTTTCATTGCTCTCTTTTTTGGAGACGCCACGGCTTTTCCTAAATTTTCTAGAGAGGAAATTACATCACTCGACATTTTCGGAGAGTGTGTTCAGTGTTGCCGGAGGAAGGCGTTGCGGTCATGATTTCATAACGCCAGACATCCTATGACGGAAGAGGAAAGACCAACTGCGCCATGGCAACTGAACGTGTATCCACCGAGCCCTTGAGTGTATTCCATACAGACGTCGTCCCGTCCAAAGCCTAGGTCTCTCAGCAGAGTAGAATACATATAGGAAGGCTATCGTCCTCTGGGGCTCTCGGACAGGGCAGTCTTTCGAAAATATTTGCTGGTAAATAGGATTTCACGGTCATCGGAACAATGGTTGAGACCCCAGACGACGCAGTAAAGAGCATCTTTTCGCAGGAATTAATACACCAATATGAGGCCTAAGTGAAAGAAAAAAAATATAAGATTCACTACTAACCTTGAATGATTTAATTTAAAGGGAACACAGAGGCACACTTGTACAGGATCGGGGCGAAGAGTAGTAATACTTGTTTCTAATGTTCATGAGGTACTCGAGCTTTCCTCAGTTCCTGAGGTGTTTCTGGAATCACCACGCTTCCGTAACAAAGTGCTTTCCCGTTTGCCAAGGCGGAGCGAGAACATTAAATATTTCAGTGATTTATAATGTTGATCGCGCAGCGGGATTCCACGCTCACACGTTTTCCTTTGGGCTTCAACAAAGCAAACACGTTTGGTAATAATTCAAAACCTAGAATGGAGTATGAGGAGCTGATTAATTACATTTGGGAAAGAACAATGCTTTCAAATTTTTGCAAAGCGGAATAAAAGGATATGTAATGCAAAAAAATTTTCGTTAAAACATTGATTGAAATGTGGAAAATATTGTGATCACATCCAACACTTTGAAACATCAAGTAAGATCCAGAGGCAAAGATATAATGGTTGAAAAAAATGAAAACCTTAATAACGGTAAACTAAATTAATCGGTATTCCTGATATCATTACAGATTGGAAAAAATTAATTCCGCAGCCGACCAAAAATAATGAAACCGCAGCAAATCATGAGAATAATCTGTTTTCGTTTGTTGCGTAATTTTTTGACCAACTCCAATTAAAGGACAGCAACGAATTCATTTATTATCATCCGTGTTAATATCGACTCGATTGCCTCAGTCGACAACCTTTTTTCAGTTTGGAGCTTTCGTGGAAAAAATATTTCTTTACTTTTTTATGCATAATCGTTGAAAAACGATAACTCGTGATAATCACTCCGATAGGAGACCGCCATCGGCGGTTGTTAATGAGTTGGCATAACGATCAAGAGGGAGTGAAGGTTCATTCGCTCATTTCCGTAATGAACTTCAGTTTGATATTATTCGCACACCGCGCAATGAATCGCCAGTGGGGAGCATTCTTGCACTGTTGGCTGTTTGGCCGAATATACTCGGGGTAACAGGGGGTACGTCGCGATCTCCCCCATCCCCCCAATCCACTGATTTAGATTACCCCTCCGATTACCCCGACGAGTTTGAGTGGCAGAAGTTACTTATCTCGCAAACGAACTTTTTCTGGAAAAAGTAAAAACAAAATGTTAAGTGCATACATTTGTCGATACTGGAACTGCGCATCAATATCTTTTTAAGTTCGATATTTCTCAAATCTTTGGTGTAACTGATTAATGCTTTCCACGGATTAATTCATCTGCGAGCTTCATAGATGATCTCTGCATTAGAAAGTATAAAAACAGAGAGATCCCTCCGGAGGCAACTCAAGTGCATTAGACCTCAATAAAAGGCCCAAGGAGATCCACCACGCCCAAGCTATTTAATCTGAACCATTGACAGGTATTGAGAAAATGCAGCGATTGTTCTCTTCCCCAGAAAATTAGCATCCAACTTTTTATTTTTTAGATTTTAGTCAAGAAGAAAAAATCCTTGGATGTCTCTCTCACCGAGAGTCCATCCAACCTCCCATCATCAAAAGAACTAATCCTCATTGCAGGAAAGCAAAGAATAATGGAAATAATTCAGAGTACTTTTTTCAATGGATTTCACCCATCTGAAGTTACTTCTGACGTCCGTTCGAAGGATCTAAATTTGGATTCAAGCACGATAGTACCCAATTCGATGAGGCCTCCAAGTGTGACCGTGTGCTTTCGCCAATGCCGGAGAAGGAATGTCACACAGTAAACACTAAACGCTATAAAAATCATACAATTTGTAATCGTGAGTGATACACTACGAATTAACCTTTTGAGCCATGCATTTTAAGGAATGAAAATTTTCCTGCTCATTCGCACAAATTTAGCAAGGGGAAATATGGCGCACAACACTCTTACAATTAAGTAACGCTCCTGAAACATGTATTCAATCCAAAGAGTCTCAACGACCGGCTAACATAACCTAGCCTAAGTCTCACTAGTGTCGATGCCGTGGAAGATAATTCGTGACTTCTTTTGACGTTCTAACTAAGTATTCGTCTCAGCTGAGATACGTACATTTCATACGTTTGTATATAGGAAGTAAAGTGGCTTTGAAGTAAATCTAATAGATTTATTTACTCTAAACCTATTGGCTTATAGGAAGTTTTTCTAAGGTATACTTTCAATAGTCGCAATCAAAACGATGAATTACAACTCCTAGTGAGTGATCATCAGAATGTAAAGCATAAATATCGAAATTGCAGCTCTATAGCACAAAAGAATTTCCAAAATCTGCATCAGATTGTACTCAAAATAAAATGTAAAATCAGAAGTGCAATCAGAGTAAAATGGAAAAATCCTGTCAATTGGAGCACATTCGTTATGCCAGCGAAAACAATACATTACATATTAGAACAACGCTTTGCTCCTCAGGAGCAAGTTCACCCGAAGCAAATTGAGAAGTCTATTCCTGATTTCAAAACAAATTTATGAATAACAACGTTTCGTTTTCCTGAGGAAATTTGTACGAAGCCACTTCCGGATGTGTCAGCATCATTCTATCTAACACCAATCTAACACCAATCAAATAAAATAGTGACAGAATGCGAAACTTGAGAATGGATGGAAGTTCCTCGATACTCGAGCTTCCTACTTGCTAATCGGTTGATTCTCAAAACCACTCACTTGTGGAATGACTTGCATGCGTGAGGTTTCATTTGCGTTCGTCGCGGGGAGAGAGAGAGAGAAAGACAGTTGTCGCCGCACGCTAATCCCTCAGATTCCACACCGAGTGCCCGAGGGAAAGTCTGGTGGGAGAGAAGCGAGGATTGGCCTCTTCCCCCTCCACACCCATCTCTCTCTCTCAAGAACGCACACAATGAACACTCTTATACAGGAAAAGGTTTCAGGATAAATTGTCCAAATGTTGGTAGAGTTAGTCACAAAGTTAAAATTCAAGTAATTAATTGCGTAGATATTAATATTTGGTTTTTAATTTTCAAGGAAACCAATATATGTAATGACGATTTACAAAGTATAATATTTGAATGCCAAAGTTTCTTGAATTCAACATTGTAGGCGTAGCTGCAGAAGCTGATGATAATGATTGCTGTCGGAGTTTTATGTTGCAGTATGAGTATTATGAAAAATGGATGCGCCCGTGCGGGAGCTCGCTTGCCATCTATTGGCATACATCTGAATCACTTTAACAAGCAACTGAGTCACACATACGTACGCCTGGCCCTTTAATATTACGGAGAGTCATCAAATGGTAAGAAAAATCTGTGATTGGTTTATAACAATGAGATTAAATTCACTGCCAACAAAGAATTCTAAAACTGCTCCTACATTTTTCTTTCTGAGGCTTGATAATTCAAATGCTTGCTTATCTTGAACATACGTTTAATTTGTGACATCCCTAAAGTCTTTCAATCCTTATTGTCTCCCTTTAAAAGTCCTTTAAGCTGCTCATTATCATTCCTTTGCTTGTATATTGATGACGTCACCACCGGTGTTACGACAAAAATTCTCCTCTTCGCTGACGTCGCAGTATTGTACAGGAATATTAAAAAACCACAAATATGACAGAATTGCACTTAAAAAAGGACAGAGATGCGATTAAACGGATACTGCAATATTTGGCTGTTCAAATTAAATGTAAAATGATCGTTACTTTGAATTTTTGGAAAAATAATAGTTCGCTCAATGAAAGTGCACAATCAACCAAACCAAATGCGTAGAACCATTAAAATAATAAAGTGAGTCATTATTTACAAATTATTTATAAAGTGAGTCATCACAGGATTAATTCAGGGGGAAGCACATAAGGGAAATTTGCAGAAAGGACAATTGCAAATTAGGATAAGTGGAAAACATACTGGGAAAATATGACGAGAAATTGGGATATCAATATTATTTTTCTGTCGAGAGACCTCCGCTCGGAGATCACTGCTAGCATATGGAACCCTTACGAATTTGGACTATTTCCAGAAATAGATCGAATACAGCAAAAAAAAGTAAGGCTTTTAAAAAGTCATTAAAGAGTGGAGAAGTCTTATATTATTACCGACTTGTTAATGAAAATAGGATAGTAACCTCTAACTGAGCGAATGTAAAAATATTGGTTGCACTCCTTTCGCGATTTTAAGGCAGAATTTTTTTGCCGGAGGCTCCACATATTTTGTTGGAGCCAAGCCATTGATTTAGAGATTATCACCGGTATTAGTTTAAGGAAATATATTTCTGAAGCCGATTGGTTTAAAATGTTACTTTCTCCGTGCACCATATGGTACCACAATAGTTGTAATAGATCAGTTCTATACAACTCCGACAGAAAATAGGTAGACTCTGTACTTTTGCTAAATAACTTAGCGCCATAATGAACAACTCACTCAGCTTGAAATATTTAGTATCGAGCAGTATAATATATTTATAACATTAATAACGCTAACCAGTAGTTGTATCTTGACGAGTGCACTGTATGATAGCATATCGATCCAGGTAGCGTTCTCTTAGTTTCTAGCATTGATCTCCATTTTGCCATCTGGTCTGCACCTATCGGCCAATTGGGAACGTGCGAGGCTCTCTTCTTTGGACTGGGAAGAGTCCTGCTCGCCTGGATGGAATCACCCCATGCCACACACCCCACTAGTAACTTGCACAATTCTTCGTAGATGTAAAGTCAACTAAAACTCTTTGACAGGTATTTGGGACATAATATGCCCTACCCGTGCAAAACTGAGGGAAATAAAATAATGTTTAATTCGATAAAATACAACAAATTGAGGCTCAAACATTAAAACACTGCCAATGTTGTAATAAAATGAGTAAATTAATAAAAATAATTTTGCACAAACTAATCATTTGGATGGTGTTTGTGAGAATGACTTGAATGGGGTAAAACGGCATCTCAATACCACTAATCCTTTATCCTCATTGGAAACATAATCCTTTCTTACCACGGAGACATTTACCGAGAAGCACTATGCCACGTGTCTTTTTTTGATACTTTACAGATCCAAGAGGTCAAGAGGCAATATTATAACTCAATTTCATTCAAGTCTTAGAACTCAATACTTTAAATTCAACTTTATCTGAGTTCAATTCCTACCTCAACCTATTTGAAGCCTCGTATGTTCTTTAATTTTATTTGCTGGAATATCACACATTGCTGACTAAAAAAGGCATTTAGAAATATGATACACTCGACTACCTATAGAAATTTGGGATGAGAGAGAATGAACGTTAAAAATGAAAAATTCTCCTTCAAATAAAAATCTTGGATTCAGATTCCTGCTTGACTCCGTTAGTTGAATGGTAAATAAAATGACATTGAATGGCGAAGGAAGAGAAAAAAAAGGTCTTCCTAAATTTAATATAAAATTGCACGTCTCAATATTTGCCGAGTTTCAGACATTTTTTCGAAGACGAAACTTCCGTCTCCTAACATACGTAGTATGGTACCCTAGGCTGGCTAAACTCGCAAATGAGGCCTCTTTCACCAAATACGTAATTCCACTTCCAAAAACCAATTTAACAAATCTTCTCTGCCTCAGTCCTCTGCATCAAAACTTATGAAATTGAAATGGCTCGAAGGAGAATGAAAGTTAATGCTGAGTATTCGTCTATAAAGAGTAGTCAATGCAATTTTCGTTCATCTTAAGGTGCATGTGTTTTTTAAGCAGCCCAATGCGGTGTCAAGGCAACAATAGTAGCAAACATTACATCGACCGCTTTCCTTATCGAACGGCCGACCGCAACACAAACGATTCATTGCAGGGCAATCACCAAAAAACTTAAACCGTGCTCCACCGCTGCTGTAAACATTCCTTCCGCTCCTCATCCGCGGATTGTATCCACGCCAAAGGCAAATAACGGGCCTTCGTTTGTACTGAGGTGAAATACCTCGCGCCGAACACAGGCGTTTCCCAAATCTCATGAACTCGTAAAACGAGCGAATTATGGAAAGGAGGTCGCGCTCCTCAGAGTTATGGGAAATTGCTTAGGTAAACCTCGTCTTGAGGCCGTGATGAAATTCGTATTCTGCCACAAATGCAGATGAAAATGCATCCGTTTGCCCAAGACAGCCAGCATCGCCTGTCATCACCGGAGAGATGACTAACACCAGAACAACAGCAGCCGTGAGGTGCACAGGGATCATGGGCCTAGGGCAAGGATGCAGGCGGACAGGACTCCAACATAAACTCAACTATGCACTATGAAAAATCACTTTGTAACCCTCGTGTAACATTTTAGAATTACATCAACAATAAGTAATGCTTAGCATTATAATTCTAAAGAATCATCATCCGTGTCCAGGAAAATTGCATTGGATTATTGATGACATTAGCCGAAAGACTACCGAAATAGTATTTAGCATAGAATAACCACAACCCCACGTATTTATTCATTCACACTTTAAAAAAATAATCACAGAAAGCGCATTTTGGCTGAAAGATATCCCGTAAATGAGATAATAGAAAAATGAAAATGGCAAGTGGTTGAACATGGGATCTGAGTGTTCTCAAAAATCAGTGCCAGGAAATGTATTGTTCATCACGTGCATTTAAATGAAAGTGCGGCATTGTTTAAATGCTTTCAAAACGTACCATAATATGCTTGGGCAGAGTTGAAGAGTAGAAAAGGGAAGGGCCATATGGAACACCATAGAGAAAAGATGAACCAGATGGATTGGACACACCCTGAGACACAATGGGTTTGTGAAGAACATTATTGAAGGAAAAATGGAGGGATAAGTCCCATCAGAGGAAGACCAAGGAATATGTTCGTGGACCAAATAAAGAGACAGAGATAGATGCCAGATCGGAGGAGCTGATCAAAGCATAAAAAACTCTGAAGATGAAGTATTTTACATCGAAATCGGTTTTCGTCTTATTTATAAAAGTGTGCTTAGTTACAAAGTTTTTATTTTTGAACTTATTAGAGACTCAATATTCAGTCAATTTTATAGCCAAATGTGGAACCGGATTTAAATTTATTTACACGGAGGTTGGTATTCCTAATCCTTATTATGTACATTATAATCTCGAATTCGCAGCAAGCACACAGCCTACCACCAAAGGATACTCCACAATAATGTTTTGAAGAGAGCTCCGGCACTTGTAGCAATGAATTGAAAAACTGAACTCTGAAATCCAGCTCCATCACGTGAAGTGTGATCGGGATGCAAATTCATATGTACTCGCACGCCAACCCTTCAAGCCATGTCTTAATGTTGCAATCCGTTTACTCACATTTTTAAACGAAATTATTTCACCTAAAGTTGTCGACTTTGTTGAAGGTAATACAATTTTGCAATACTATATTCATTTCTTTCCATTTCTTCTTTCGGGATTCGGCCGCGCCGTTGTTTTTCTGACAACGTTTCTCCTCCTATCCTGGAGACGTCTTCAGGTCGAAGATGAAGACGATTCAGGATGGATGAAGAGGATCCTTTGACCTGAAGACGCCTCCAGGATAGGAGGAGAAACGTTGTCAGAAAAACAACGGCGCGGCCGAATCCCGAAAGAAGAAATGGAAAGAATAACTGCTCGCCGCGGAAACCTTAAACAGAACTATATTTATTTTGCGAAATTTCTCCGTTTGGAAACCGGAGTTCATTACCGATCTTCCCGATCGCAAGCGTAGCTCTTCATTTCCTGTTCCCTGTAACGGAAAAAACGTGATGAAGGTCGCGAGAGAGGCGAGATTCTAACCGCGACTCCCTCCCCGGGCTGGGAGATGAGCGGAGACTCAGGTCCAGCCCGCCCCAGATCTATCCGGGCAGGGAAGGGGGCCGTGGGGCGGAGAAGGGGGGGCAGTGGGGCGTGCATCTGGGTGCCGTAGATCGATTGGCGTCTGTGGCCTGCCGCGTGGCCGGATGAGTGGAAATGAATGTTTCGGCCACGTGGAGAACCGTTTGATTGGCGACCGTTCACGTGGGCCAAAGCCTTTCGCTTCCCGTCCTTCTGCGCGTCCGGCATAGAGAGAGAGAGAGACAGGCCGCATATTCGACATTTCACTCTTCCCATCGTCACCGTTTGTTTGAATGGATTTCGAGAGGATGGACGGGGAGTGGCGGCTCCAGTGGTCGGCTCACATTCAGCATCAAAAAGGACTTCGGGAGCAAAACTTAAGTTAATCTGAGCGAGAGCATTCTCCAATCCAAATGAAAATCACGGCAGTCGATTTTTATTTTTTTTTCATTTTACTAACGTTTGGAAGAATGAAATACACATTTTAATGTTTAGGACGTAGTAACGTTGTTCAGTAGTGTTGAAATTTTTTCAATAAATGACCAACCTTATATGTACGGTATTGACTGTACTCATTTATCTCAGGGAATGCCTTGAAAATTCCTTTACAACCGAATGTTTTTCGGCGATTCCGTAAAAATTACTTCCCCCAGTAATGCATTTATTATTTCAGTTAGTTAAGAGAGCATACGAAATATAAACTGTAAAGATTTCTAAAACGAGCCATAAGCCAGAATATCCTAATTATTCAAATGAAGTCTCTCTGGAGCCCATAAATGTACAATACACCTTTTAAAATTGCTGGAATTTTTTGCCAAATACTTCGAGGTAAGCACAAATACTTTTGTATCATTGGAGAGACGAGATCATTTGCGATGTATTAATGTCGAATCTATTGAATTTGTTATGAAGTGACGACTCATACTACCTTATGCCAGCATGGTTATCTAATCTGACAGCAATGAGTTCTTCTGACTGCTTTTTGGCCGGCTCCTAGCGGCCAGGGGAAAGGTTTTCATTTAAACTGGGATGTGTGCTGCTCACCTAGCGTGGAAACACCCTCGAAGTACGGTACTTCGTAGATGTAGATGTAGAAGTAGGTAATGTAAAACCTGAGAACATTAGTTAGTAAGATAAGCCTTCAACTGAACTCCTTAAGATGCAGCCAATGAGAGCGCAATTCTCTTAAGTTATGTGGTGAAGTTGTTGAGTACAGCTCAGCTTTTATTATGGCCTCTTATTGTGCGTGGAAAGAATGAATTCTCGTTCGTCAATGATTTGAACCTATTTCATTGCTTCTGTCGGATCCAGAGATGCAGTGCGGGGTGTAAAATGATACACTCTGTTCTGTACTGAAACACGAATTCTCTGAATTTCAGACAAACGAGGAAGCAAAATAAGCCTGCGTTTCGCTTCCGGGTGTCTATTGGCTCCTACACTAAACGTTAGACCAAAAGTAATTGCTCAGGCGTGAAAAACGGAATTTTCCCTATCCATACACTTCAAGTAGGAGGGTAAAAACCAGAGCAAGTACATTTATGTAAAGCGTTTCAATTACTTCGATTTTACGCCAGAGGAAAATAGGCTGAGTAGCAAAGACAAAGGAGGAGGAGAATAGCTTTAGCGAAAGAAGCGTTAACTAACAGACGGAGATTTTGGGCCGGGTTACTAAGAAGGGGCCTGTGCAGAACTTGATAGAGTGTGTGATGTCTTTTGGGGCAGAAACGTGGACTCTGACAAAGGAAGACGAGAATGAACTAGATAGAGGTGTGGGCTTGGAGGAGGATGGAGAAGGTGCGGTGGACGGAAAGGAAGACAAACGAGGAAGCGTTTAGTACGGTGGAGGAGGAAAGGAAACTTATGGGTGAGACTTGGTGGAGGCAAGTAGATGAGGTGGCGATGGGCGTAGGGTTTCCTAGGGCTGTGAAAGAGGTAAGGGTGTCGTGCGAGAGGGGAAGGGAAGGAAGATCTAATAGATTATATGGACGCGACGGAGAAGGTTAGGACTTCGAACGTCTTGTAATGGCACCGCTGTGAGACAACGTCACAGAATAATAAGGGTTCTTGCTAAGGCGTAAAGATGAGCAAAAAAAGAACACAAAGATTGGCTTTACTGGTCTTTATTACTTTCATAGACATTCACAAACTCATAAAGACTCGCGCACACACACATGTTTGAAAAGGGGTCGAAAGGAGAATCGTACACAAGGGGAGCAACAGATGAATCTAGAGAGGGAGTACTATGAACCATTAGGGCTTGCGGATCTTATCAAGGAGCGGAATTTCTTGACGTGGAATGAACGTGTCGACCGAGCAGAGTAACTGGCTTTATGTAACCACCAACTGACTTCCCTTGGTGCTCACAGCAGCCCTTTATATACGATTATCTATTCCGTCCTCTCTGAGGGAGTGGACGGAGCATTCCCGGATGGCTTTTGCTTTCACCTCCGACGAGCCAAAAAATGTCGACACTTTTAGCGACGACGGATAACGATACTTTTAGCCGAACGTCGCAAACAATACATATTTAGAGTTGGGGGCAAATCAGGAGAAATCGGAAGGTATCGAAAGGTTGGGAGGCCTCTCTCTCTAAATACAGCTCACAACAGTGTTAGGTGAAGGAATCAAAGGGGAGATTAGGCCCATCGCTGGTGAGAATATGTCGGATCTTCTCTTTTAATAAATCTTAAGTTTTACTGGTCCATTACTTTAATAAAAACCCTCCAATTCCCGGATGCTTCTGCATCGTCTATCATGTTCTTGATGTGGGGTGGTCGAGTGGGAGGGACATTTTTGGAAAATGCCCCCCCAGTGGTATTTTATTCTGCAAGTAGGCACGCGAAGTCGTTGCTTTTGTTTCGCTCGCTCGTGTGTTGAATGCAAAATAATGCCCCACGCCGTAGTTGCATATTCCGCCGAACCGCGGAGACACTAGCGCACGCACGCACGCGTGACCCATAATTCACTCACGAACGCACCCACGCACTCACATGGCACGTTCCCCCTCCTCCTCCTTCCCCTACCACCCCTCCTCCAGACACTCCCCTCTCCTCCCTCTGTTCTCGCGGAACGGAAGTGGAGTGGGTAATGAGGGCGAGAAAGGGGAGGAGGGCGCTCAGAAGGAAGGGGTGAGAATGTGAGGGGGGTGAGAGGGGGAAGGGCGGAGAGGGGCGGTTGACGTGGGGAGGGGGGTGGTGCGTGAGTGGGCGGCAGACTTACCAACCTTCCGAATGGTATACATCCGTGAGGTCATTCCGTTAAAAGTAATAGTGCTCTTGAGTACTTAAGGCAGTACCACCTGCGAAATAGTTCCCTATTCATAATAAAGACCATATTCGAATTATACGTAATAATTTCACCAACTTTGAGACACACGAATTAAATATTGCATTATAAATGGTGCAATTATATAGTTTTATATGACAGAAATTGTAAGTAATTAAATGAGAATATCTAAATAAGTCTTTAACTTGACTCATTTTTTTCACGCGGTACGTTTGAAACTCCATCAAAACGGAAGGCTTATTGCAACCCCGAAGAATTTGCTGCGGTGAAAATATGATTAATTTTCAAAAATAGTTGAGAAAACACACAAACTACCCACTGTTCATTTTTTGACGAGATCTAAGTGTTTGAAATACCTCATTTTGTAAACAATGGCTCTCTGGAGTGCATACAGGTACCATTTCCCATGTAAAAGGACTGGTATTTTCTGGCAAATATCTCCGCAAGTAATGCGGTAAGGGATTGAATTTTTGGTGTCAATGGAAGGGTGATATAATTTTCTTTAAAATGAGACCAAATTCATTGATTTCTATGTAAAATGATATTTCGCTCAAACTACCTTAAGGTGACAAGACTAGGAAGGCTGTATTAAACCGTATGACGAAATACGACAGTCATTGTCTAAACTAAATAAAAATTTGGTACGTACCGTTAAGGGACAATTTTTATGGACAAACCATCATCTCGCTTCATTTATATCAAATATCAAAATAATCACCATGCTCGAATTTTATCTTTTATTTAATTATTTATAAGATTTTTAATCTTTTATTTTAGTCTTTATCGTGACTAATCTTTTTATGCCTTTCGTGTAAAAAGCCTCCGCATAGGTTGGTTTATTTTGCGGTTCCATGAACGTGTCTCGGTGAGTGAATAATTTAATTTTTAAACATCGCCGATAGAAGATGTAACCTACACACCGTCAAACTCCTGGCGAGATCTAGGCATTAGCAGTTCTTCATTTCTTAAAGAATTTTTCTTTCGAGTGCGTACACGCACCATTCCCCATGTGTGAAATAGCTGATATTTGTTTACAAATACACATCTCCAAAAGTAGAGCGATAAGTGGCAGATATGTTGGCACCTTTGAACCTGAGAGATATTTTCTTAAAAATGAGACCAAATTTATTGAATTAAAGGTGAAATGCTATCTTGCTCAAACAGTCTGAAAAGGCAGTTTTTTGCAAAATGCAGCCTTGATAATGGCAAAAGAAGTGTTGAAACCTATATCCGTTGGGTCAAGAAAATTATGTGGAAACTTAACAATCTTTTATTTTGTGATTGTGTCATCTACCTTCAAAGGTTTCCGCGGACGGAGCTAAGCTTTTATCCCTTAATTTACACAAAAACACGCTGTGCCCCCCACATCCCACCCGAAACAACAGAATCCATCTACAGCATTCAGTCTCGCAGAGGGATTCGATCCAAGAAATGAGTACCTATTGCCTGGACGAGACGTCACCTCAAAGGCTCTCCTCAAACGACTTGGGGCACTTTTATTCAACAGAGGAGACATTTGCGTTTCGTCATCATCCGGCGATTATTTATGGTCGGCTAAATCGCTAACTGAGTGATGGGCAGACCATAGTCCATCAAATCCGTGGAATCGGTAGGTGCGACACACAGGCGACTTCAGAGCCCTCAACACGAATAACGGCACATATATTATCATTCGACAGCCACGAGCATCTGTACCCTCGGAATCGCGGCGTTCAAACAATATGGCATTGTCGGAGCTGTGACATTAGAACCGAGATACATCTCTGGCGGTAGAAGAAGCAGTTTGGTTTGGAAACCAGTTCGACTGCATACAATATACTATGAGGACACAAATAATTTATTTTGACGAGAGGGAACAGGTCTTGGGTACTAATACATCGATTTTGCCTCATCGTCAACGTTTCGCAATAAATCATTTGCTTTTTCCCGTCTTTGAGAATATTTGTGAGTGTAGTTATTTTTGTTATTTTCTTCTCTATAACTTATGAGAGTATTAATTAATTCGAGTAATTAACAAAAAAAGTAACTACGCTTGCATGAACAAATATTCAAAGCCCCGCAGAAGCTAATACATTTTTTCTTTAAGTTTTCTCGGGCTTCCGTCCGGATGAGTGGGTCCATGATGGTCGACATTTCGATACTCGTGTCAACCTCAGGGCAGATGTAAATGTCGCGTCTGGCGAAGGGTCATCTATACAGTAATATACCAATAGGGGGAAGGCCAGGCGCGAGATCAGGTGGTCGTAGGCGGGAAGGCGCCATTTTTCTATTTTCTTAAAATAGGCTTCCAAGTATTTCTTAGACTATAACTCGAGGCACGTTTAATGGAATTCTTCCGCATCCTAATTTCAATGGACTCCTCGGTGATGCGGTCCCAGTATTCAAAGGAGCGAGCAATCAATTTGGTATCGTCAAACTTTTTGGCATAGTCTGTGACGATGCCCCGCTCGGTGATGGCAGATTCTTCCATGGTATGGATATCTGACTTTATGGCATCGTCACATACTATAGTCAATGAAGAGTTTTGACACTAACTGACACTTAACATGAGTCTCATCAATTAGTAAGCAGAAGTAAGAGCAATATACAGCTGATTATTCTTATAAAATGCGGACGTTTTCTGGATATTCTTGCAGTCTGGGAAGGCCTGGGGAAGATAAGTGACATTCGGGTTACGAATCGATCTCACATTCGAATTCAACTTCGATCTTGGGTACTTCAGGTCCATATTTTAGCGGCCTACCCGACGGCCGCTATTTTTAAGCTACCAGTGTTCTCCAAATTACACTCAGCTACCATAATCGATATCTCCCAAAGCAAACAAGCCAACCCAAAATCCACACGCGGAAAGTTCATGTCACTACCACGATCTTCTGGGGAATGTGAATCATCAAACAAGAAGAAAAGCATATAGTTATTTACCAAAATCTCGAAGAGGAGGTAAATAAATGTTAAAATATAAAATTTCGAAGGGCAATATCCAATGTGGAGGAATAGGTGGCATTGAGAGTAAAAATAACAGCAGGCAATCGGGTATTCTGTGGTGTCGTTTGAACTGTCCTCGGTCACAAGAACTCGTGTCTTTGAAGCCTCGACAAAATCCAGCGCGATAATAAAAGGAAGCAGACAAAGCACTCGAGTGACTTCATTGGCGGATGCGCTCGACACGGAAACTGGGTTCTGATCCCAAATACAGGCGAATGATATTTCTTTCGCCGCGAGAAGCCGAATGTCGGCGCCGAAAAGAGTTAGAAGCAGGAGAGGGGAAGTGGGGAGGGGAAGGGGAAGTGTTGGATACCGTATGAGGGGAGAGAGGAAGAGCGGGGTTGGTTTTTTTTATTAAAGGTGACTGGAGGGGTGATTGGCAGTCATTGAGCGCACATTTCATAACTTTTCGAGCGAGTTGAAAAAACATTCTTGGACCACTCTTCACCAAAGTTCATCTGGTTATATGGTGGGAATAATTATATACAAGTAACATAATTGAATTAAGGATTAGGTATTAAAAGTTTGGTCTTATTTAAACAATTGTTATGACAGGAGGTTTACGGCGCGGAATCCAAAATTTAACGGAAATCAATAAATACGTGTTTTCTTTTTACTCGGCAGAATACTTTCAAATTCGATAGCCATTATATTAAAATAGAACGCCTTATTTCGCGTTTCGGAAATAAAGTGCATTTAGATATTCGAAATATAGTACTCGAGTCTTTTAGAATTAGTTCGAAACTACTATAATTATTTCTAAATATATGTCGAGAGCCATTAGATTACGTGATAAAATAGAGTGAGTACCTATACAAAAAACCAAATCGTAAATATACAGTTTTATTCACTTTTATCGACAATTTTTCCTGATGAGTACACGTTCACAAGTTTTCACTCCGATATGTATGTAAATGAGCGGATATCGTTCCACGAGACGAATGCTCTTTCGTGTCGAAGGGATGCACGGAGCGAGGATGGTGCCATAGAGTGGTCCGTGGTAGTGCCACCTCTGCTGCCCAGGATAACGGTTAAGGTCACGGCGGGCGTGACTGTGCAACGGTACAAAAGCGGCGAAGGGGAGGGGGAGTAATGCAAGCAGAGGGCGGACAGCACACACACATACAACACACGACACAAACGCACTATCTATAATATATTTACAGATTGCTTCCAGCGATGCGATGTACATGCTGCGCTGTCGAAAGGAGAGCCATCTGCCGGTTGACGATATTAATCACCAAAATTCGCAACATCTGCGTTCTCTTCGATTTAAGCGCGCTCTAGATAAAAGGGTATTTGAGTATTCAAACCCACGTCCAAAAGTAAAATGTTTGCAAAGTCCTTTGCTGCATCTACACCAAAATATTAACCAGCAAACCACCTCAAGGGTGAGTGGCAGGAGGTGAGTCATCATCAACATACACTAAAATGTACCATTATAAAGTTTATGAGACTGCGACTGATAACATATCTACATCTACATAATACCCCGCGAGCCACCGCATGGGCGTGTGGCAGGGGGTGTTGGGTCACCAGCCGTGTAAAGGTGTAAGTTTTTTGGAGATGAAATGGTGACATGAAGTATAGGAGTGTATTTAGTGAGCTTGATTTTTGTTGTGATCGCTTATTGTTCGCGGAAAGAACTAGTTCTTGTACCTATCTGTTCGGCAGTGTATTTCTCTTATTTTATCGCGTCTGTCTGACCTAGATATATTTTATTATTATTATTATTATTATTATTATTATATTTTCTGGGAGGTTTTTTCTAGGGTTTTATTTTTCCGTCTTCTCCTCTATTTATTCATCATTTTGTCACCATTTTTTATTATTATGCATATATGTATAGGGTTTCATGAGTGCCGCTCGTTGGGAGGGCCCGCCGAAGGGGCTGCTTACCGCAACCTTGGGCCCCTCACCCACCGAACATTGGCGCTCCCTTCCCCCAATGCATCATGTCAGCTGTCTGCCCGGTCTTCGTCTCCCTCCTCCTGTTCCTCTCCAATGACTTCTGCTTCGTGGACGTCCGCGTCTTCCTCTTCGCCCTCCTCCTCGTCTGCCAAGTCCTCCAGGTCTTCAGGTTCTTCCATATCGTGTGCTTGGAAGGTGTCTTTTATGTGTAACGTGTTATTTTCATGTAGTGCGCACAATATTTCCCCCTGGTACCAGAAAGTTTAAAAGTATCGAGTGAATTATTAATGGCGTTGTAAGTATATTCTCTCGTTATTCTGGTCGTTAACGCTTTTTTTAAAAAAGGTGCAGTAGTCGGTTGCCACCTTCTGTTTTTTTTCACACGCAGTGAAACATTTATAAATTGCGCTCTTTGCCAGCGTAATGATGTAATTTGCTAGGGCAAAATCCTTTCTCTTGGCTGCGTAGCCTGCGTGCAGGTCATGTAAGGTCACTCTTTCCTTTCCCGTGAGTTTCTTCAAAGCTTGCATTAGGTATTTCCATAATTTCTTAGCTTCTTGGCACTCGTATGTTATGTGCCACCGTTATTCTCGGGCAACACGTACATACGGTGTCCTTCCGTATTTTCGCCTCGACTAGGAAAGGTGCATCCGCCCACCGATCATGGGCCAGTCGTCACGCCGCATCGCCGTCGGTCCCGAACGTCGGCCATTCCCAAAAGGTCTGCCAATGCACGGCTTCGCCCGTGAGCCGTGCTCTCATGAGCCACGAGTCTCCCTTTCCGGCGTAATTTATTTCAGCGTAGACGTCTTTCTTTTTAATCGGCAGCTTTCCTTCCCCTTTCTCGATGTTGCTCTTGATGTAATAATTTTCGGCGGTTTGTGACGGAGGGGGCGGAAAGGTCCGTCTGTCTTCCCCGGATCGTCCTTTGAGTAGGTTCCACGCGTTTTCGACCGACGTATAATGACTGTTACGCATGCGTGCGTGTTGCATGTTGTGATGCGCTAGGCATCTCCACGGCGTGTCCTCTTCGCCGACGATGTACCTCTGGAGAAAGAGGAAACGAAAGGCGGTTGGTTATTTTGCTGCTCACGTCGATCATCTGTAGTCCTCCTTGTGACACGGGGGTGGCGAGAGTGTCGGTGTCGACCCAATGCCTGCTCTTGAATCTCTACCTAGGGACTCCTCACTGCATCTCTACCTAGAGATGTTGTGAGGAGTCATGATAATATTCTCAGTGTCGCTCTGAAACACACCAGTTCTGAATATCACGAGCAGCCTAAGCCTAGCGTGTAGCCTCCGAGCCTCTAGGGGCTCCCACTTTAATCCCTCTAAAAGTTGTGAGACACTATATGTACCCTCGTAGCAGTTTTTAACGAATCGCGCTGCTTTCCTTTGTATTTTATCAATTTGTTTGGTTAAATCTATTTGACCAGGGTCCCAAATGCTCGCGGGCCCTATAAGAGGTGTGGCCTAACCAGAGCGAAGCAGCATCTCTCTTTCACCTTTTCATCCGAGGACCTTCCTATTATACGTTTATCAAAACCGAGTGTCTTTAATGCTGCACCACATTTGTTTTGTATGTGTAATCCCCACGGTATATCAGATAACATATGGGTAAAATCCTTCAAAATCTTGTCAAAAGGCAAAATTTCGCCAGCATACTATTTACCCCAGCTATGCTGCCAATGATAGACACACGATTCGTACAAATGTATTTTGCAGCCAAACGAACGACCTGAGATACGAAAGTCATGCAATAATTATCCGAAACTTGATATTAGTGTTACGTTGAAGATTTTGAAATGAGCATTAGGGTGCGAGCCAAACTAATTAGCAACTCAACCTGTTGACAAAAACCTACTTTAAAGTCTCATTAGCGGCTCTATTGGTCTTCTATCGATTGCGGGAAAAAATACAATTAACCTTATATGTTCTGCTTTATATTTTGGTAATTTAATTCTCATCATCTACAGCACCTTAGCAATTTGGGTTTCGTAAAATGTTTTTATCGACTTCATCAAATTAAATTCAAAACTCGTCAGTGAATAAATTATGTTTTGCAGATAACGCAGCCGCGATGACATCGGAGCAGCCGACGCGACTTTCCATGTAGTGTTTGCCGATGCAATGTCATTGGCTGGTATTCAAAGCTCAACGTTTATAGTTATTTGATCAAGCATTTAGTTACTCGAGATGTATTAACGAGAAAAACTTCTTCCACTCCTTCTACGACAAGGTAATATAATTAACAACCATATTTTGACTAGCTCTGAGAATTAGTATACAGTAATGCTTATAAACATGAAACTGCCTCAGAGAACCAGGTTGCCCAATAATGCCTGTTAATTGGACATCCAAAATTACATTCAAGACGTAATCACGGCTCATATTTTGAGCCATCATGTGCATTGATCATAATGTGTCTACTAATCGCTCCTTGTCATCTGTCTCCTAATTTGAAACTAGTTTACTCTTCAGAAGTAGTTCTGTGAGGCATGTCGGCAAATCTATTGGAGGTGAGAAATTGTCTTCATCATCCCTTTGCGGTCATGTTCGAATTCATATCAGCCCCCTTGCTATTTAGAAATAGCATGTGGGAAGGAAAAATCTCTCGTGCGAACAGTCAATTCGGAAGAAATTGTCTTATGTTTATTTGAAGGCTTTCACAATGATACGCATCGCCACACCGAAATATTATCGGGATTTTCTGCGACGCACTGTAATTTTTTATATGGAACTCAACGTTTTGTTCTCCCTTCTAAAAACGTGCTCCGTATGTGCTCTTTCTTTGATAAATGACAGACCACTGTTCATGTACTTTCAAAATAAATATAAATAAAATACATTAGTGGCTGGCTACACTCATATTCGAGGAAAGATGTCTTTTCTTGATGCTGCTTCGGCGGAGACCGTCTTCCCTATATAAATAAGATGAACAATATATTCAATGGTACTCCAGCTGACTTTGTGGAATTTCAATATTAGCTTAAAGAGAGAAATATAAAAATATTTGTATAAACCACACAATTTGTCGGCAAACCCCCTACAGATTTCAGCACGAGCGTTTCATTTTTACGGAATCATACAAATCTTTATTATTAATGCAAATTACGCTGGATTACGATGGGTAAAGCAAAGATGGACTTCATCAAGAACTTTGAAATCATGGCACATGCCAAGTATTTTAGCAAGAGTTTGTCATACAACCATTTACCTTTGTATAATTGGCCTCTTTACCTTTTATAAGTCCCCACTCCAAGATACACTCTGTTACGTCAACCTTTAGCTCAGTCGCCTTAACCGCCTCTTCCGTGAAATCCCCCCCACCCACATTCTTTCCGAAGGAGACACAGAATACGAACTCGCCAAAGGGAAGATTTGAATTTGCCTTAAAAGAAGGGCGAACTAGTGTTGAAACCGGTGGGAGTTTACCAATTTATTATGAGGAAGGTACAAAGTTCATTTTATTTAACCCTTTAAAATATAATTTTCTTTTTCATGGCCTATAAATCTTGAGTGAGTTGTATTCACCTCACACAGTCGAATCGTTCGAAGTTTTGACTGGATGCCTGTCGAAGCAAAAGAGTGCACGTAAACATTCATGGGACGACAACGTTCGGTATTGGTCCACTTATCAATTGTGTAAATAGTTTTGCGAGGATAAAAGTGATCAAATAGACAATTTATATACGTGTTCGGACCAGTGAGCTATATTGCATTCGAGTGACAATCGCTTAAACCCGAATAATAGGTCGAGTGTGTTGGGACACTTGCATCCCAGTTACACATTCGAAGTTCTCTCACACTAAACACATAAATCTCCTCCGCCTATCGAATGCTAGCTGCGTTGCCTCAGATATCCGGATATCCCTATCTTGGCCGTCATTATGCTACGAAGGCAACTAAATAATGCGTGTTGACAACAAGGCAATGTCCAAACGGGAAAGC
The DNA here is from genome assembly GCA_963169105.1 of Ceriagrion tenellum. NCBI lineage: Eukaryota > Metazoa > Arthropoda > Insecta > Odonata > Coenagrionidae > Ceriagrion > Ceriagrion tenellum. The sequence goes on along the minus strand of OY720644.1, from coordinate 113,807,435 downwards.
GCTCCCATTAGCCTCTAGCCGGTGTCCAGGCACATAGACATATTCCACTCGTTTTGAGAACTGGTTCTGCCAATAACATCCAAAGTTGAACCTAAACATTTAAATGATCGTTGCAGATAAATATGCAACCATGCAGCTAAAAGTAATTATATGGTAGAATGAAAAAATTACTCGACGATGAACTCGAAACTCGAATGAGTATTTAATCAGGAGCTTGCTAAATGTGAGAAAAAGAGATTAGTTTACAAAGTAGAAAATTCGAACACAAATAAGATTTATAAAAATCTCTCAAAAAGCGGAGCTTTGGTGAAAAGGTCGTGTCATCCTGAGTGACACAGTAAAGGCAGAATTACTGAGTTACTTCTAGTTTTAAAATGCAGATATACACTGAGGCCTTTTCGACTGCAATGAGTGAAAATATAAGCCACTTGTAGTCCGCAAATATAACATATGGCTTTGAATTCGCGAGTAGTTAATATACACGCTAAACGGCTTAAATGAAGCTCAATGTAGATTGCAATGGGGTGGAATTTCAAATGAGGATGCCTTCCAAAGTCTGACGGGGATGCGGAGAGGAAAATGTTTTTCCGGTGTAAACAATAATTCTAACTTTTCCCATTCCTCTTTTCATGTGCCTTTTTATTGCTAGCATGTTACCCGAAGCACAGAAAATTCATAGCTTGCTGGTGCACATCTCGTGACCTTGCTCCAGCGCGTGAATGATGCATTGGTGACAAAAATATCGTGTGACAAGAGTGCAGGTGTAACACTCGATAGGAGAAAAATCATGAAGGATGCGGAATGGCGTCAGAGCTTCATTTTCCTTTTCGAAGGGGAGAATAAAGGTTTACTCCGCACTGCTCGGGGCAATGATCTCACACTGCACTTCCAAGGACGAGATAACCCCAGGGGGTGGGGGAAATAGAGGGGAGGGAGGGAGGGAGAGAAACTATTTCGCACCGGAGGACAGAGGAGCGCGTTGAAGAAGCAGCGATGGGTTCTCGCATCTCCCGTAAAGGTCACCTAGAAATCGCACCGCACAGAGAAAGCGAGAGTGTTCCATGGAGTTATTGGGCATGGAAGAGGCAAGAGAGTCCATGAGGGAGGGGGGGGGAAATGTTGCAAGGGGAAGGACACGGGGAGTAGGGAATCGGAAAAAGTATCGATATATTTACTCTTATATATGGATTTATTTCGATACTAACAATAAGAACTTTCGTACTTGATACTTTCCTTTCGACAGTTAACTCGAAACGTTACTCATACCGCTGTATCGAAACATTAGGCATCGAACAGAGTAGAGCACCGATTGATTGATACTGATGAAAGAGGAAGCCGAATCGGAAAATCCTAAATGACGAATAATCCATTCATGATCTATTTCGTGATAGTTACGGTGACCTTGGCTTCAGTGTCATGTCTTTCTCTCAAAGCCTTCCCCAAGACTTGCATTATGAAGAATCTTTATTATGTTACCTTTTTTTGGAGTTATTCTCGATTTTGTTTCATCAGTGTTTCTAAATATAAAAAAGGAGATTGTGATCAAGTGAAATGAACTCAAACGTGTATTTTTAGAATGAAAATAGCATTTTCAAACAGGTAGATAGACAGAGAAACTTTGCTATTTTATTTCTCATTGCTAACTTTTATTCTTAGATGCGCAATGCGTCCCATTTTTCCCTGCCAACGTGTGGTATTTGCCTTCAGTAGAGTTGCGCAAAGTTTAACAATCAATAGGTTGAGGAAAAAGTCAGCTTATTGAGACAGAATGCATTATCCACTGCCAATGACTTAACTGATTAATACATCTTTTGTCTTCGGATAAATATTCCGTGTAAACTATTTGTCAGGCAATAACTCAGATTTCATTATACAGTCATTATTTTTTGATTCGACGCTTCCTACTGTCAAGATCTCTGTTTTGATACTTCAGTATTTCAGAGGCATCAGTATTTTTAATTCGATACTAATTGTGAGCATAATATCGATACTCATAGATATTATATTCACAATCGATAATAGTCTTTGTATCCCTTGCATGTTGGAACGATTGACGATAGTGTTTCTTGGTTAGTAGATTTTTAATTGGCGCGTTGCATTTGTGGTATGCTGGTTTCAATGTAATTTCGGTGTTCTGCCGTATAATTCATGCATGCCTGGTGTGGAAGCACACCCTGCCACACACCCTTTTGGGTGGCTTGCAGGGTATGACGTAGATGTAGATATAGATGACACCTTCGTCACGATACCACATCCCTTTCGTCACGCCGCCCGCGACTGCGAGGATATGTCGATGAGGCGGTTCTATGTTGAGAGGGACGCGATTATTGCCCCGTTTGTGCAAAACTCCCGGAGCCGCCAGGAGTGTTTAAACTCTTGTCCCGAATCCAGCGAATCCCTTGAAAATATTAAGGCAGTGCGAGCGAGATAGTTCCTAAATCATAATAGAGACCATATTCGGATTATACCTGTTAATTTCACCAGCTGTAGGACACACGAGGTAAATATTGCATTATTAATGGTGCAATAATATAGTTTTACATGCCAGAAATTGTAAGTAATCAAACGATAATATCTATATAAGTCTTTAATTTGACTCATTTTTTTCACGCGGTAATGTTTGAAACTCCATCAAAACGGAAGGTTTGCACATCTACATCTACGTCATACCCTGCAAGCCACCCTAAGGATGTGTGGCAGAGGGTTCTTTCACACCAGGCATGCATGAATTACACGGCAGAACACCGAAACTACATTGAAAGCAGCGCACCACACATGCAACGCGCCAATTAACAATCTACTAACCAAGAAACATTCTATCGTCAATCGTTCCAACATGCAAGGGATACAAAGACTACTACTACAGATTTAAAATATCATGCATGAATAAGAACATCAGTATTTACATCATGCATGCTTATGAATGAAGAAAATATAAAGAGAAAGGTCTACAGTCTGCCTATTGTCACTATTCGAACTATTCATGACGACGATCACAGCTGTTATGGTCCCGAATGGTACGCGGAAAAAATGACATTTTTTACCTATCGGTTCTACAATCTATCTCTCTAATTTTATTGGCGCGATCTAATCTGCCATAGTACGAGGGGGTTAATAGTATGTTTTCCACGTCGTCAGAGAAATGTTATTCCTGAAATTTAGTTAGTAAGTTAAGCCTATAATTTAATCTACGCTGTGATAGCGATTCCTATCCCAATTCTTCTAATAATCCAGACACACTAGCAAACTTATCATAGCATCGTTTCACAAACCTAGCTCCTCTTCGCTGCACGCGACCTAATTCCGATATCAACCCCACTTCATATGGATCCCATATACTGGCATATAAGGTTTATTGTGATTCCGAAGAATTTACTGCGGTGGCAATATGATTGATTTTCAAAAATAGTTGAGAAAACACACAAACCTCACACTGTTGATTTTTGGCGAGATCTAAGAGTAGGAAATGCCTCATTTTGTAAATAATGTCTCTCTGGAGTGAATAGACACGTACTATTTCCAATGTAAAAGGGCTCTTTGTATTTTCTGGTAAATATCTCCGAAAGTTCCAATCATATTCCAATATAAGCATTTAACAAATGATGTGTTACGAAGTCATTCGCACGGGTGCTTATTCACCAGGGTTGAAACTCGCCATGAAAAAATCATTTGACTTGAAATTCGCCTTGAAGCAAGATGGCTTGGCGGTGTAACTGGCGTATATCTCAGAAAGTATTGAGTTAAGGATTTGAATTTTTGGGGTCAAAGGAAGGGTGATATATTTTTCTTTAAAATGAGAAAAAATTCGTGATTTCTAGGCAAAATGATATTTCGCTCCAACTACCTCAAAGCCCAGCCTAGTGAAAAAATGTGATAAAAACATGATATTTAACTTTCACCTTAGTTCGGCTCTTTGGCAATGGTGTTTTGAGAACATTAAACGCTACATAAGCTCAACTATTGATAAAATAATCACCGTGTTTGGAGTCTTTCTTCTCCTGATTCCCCTGCTTCCCTCCCCCCTTCCTCCCCATCGAGGGATTTCACTCGGTTGAAACTAACAAATGAAGGATGAGGCCCATCGATGGAGGAGAGGAGGACATTTATATCCATCCACCCCCTCCTCATTGCCAATGGGTTTTGATGTACAGAGCCGAATACAGATGTCGCGTCGCCCGCTTTAATTTTTCTCGACACCGTTCCATTTGGAGTGCAAAAAAAAGAAATGCTCCAATGGAATCCGAAGAAACTTCTCGCATCTCCGAGGGCGACTTAGCCTCCCTCCCAGGCCTCCCACGGTGACACTCGTGAACTAAGTTACTCCTTCGTTGCTCCATTGTTTCCAAAGTTCACAGATTTGTGAATTAACCTATATAAAAAGAGAGGCGCACTAAGGAAGTCACTCATGACAACTTTATTACAAAGTTCTTTAATAATGATGATGGTAAATCCATTTGTACAAGTTTCATAAAAATATTTCACAACAAACTTTCGGAAATGCACCGTTTACCACAACTTGTGGCGAATGTCCACATCCCGCAATATTCACTTTGGGATATCACGGGCACCATCAAGGGTTCTCCCTTATTGGGAAGGAGAATGATATATATATATCACTGAAAATAATTATACACTTCGGGGAATATATATGTTGGGCATGTTATGCTTAAACTTTTGCGATCCGATGCATTCAAACAATTCCCTTGGCAGTTATTTTGAAAAGCTAAAAAAGTGGGATAAAAGAGTTCCACTGGCTACAGTTTACAGTCATCGCCACAATATAACAATGAAACAGTTTCGAACAAAACAGCAATGGATTAAAATAATTTTTTAATGTTCAGCGTAAAGTTTTGCATAAATAACCCTTATGACGGAGCAGATGGCAGCAATAGAAATAAACAATATAGTTCATTCACGATTATGATTTGAACAAATGAGTGAATATGTATTAACGTTGCTTTTAAAAAAATAAACGTTTCTAAATAACTTCAGATATTCTTATAGTTATTGTCAAAAGAAATTATTCGTTTGGATATAACAGATGCTAGTTAAATTCAAAAAGGCAATACTCTACCTTCAAGATTTCCAACGAAGATTAGAGCAGGAAGAATGTCAGTTGCGGACCCTGTGAAGAAGAAAAAACACAATTCAGTTCTAAGTATTCCGTCGAGCGGTCTCCGAAAAAATTATTGGAGAAGGAAAAAAGGCCAATATTACGAGTAAAAGTCACAAATGGAATAACACACAGTGTTTGACCTGAAAGTCGCTTTGAAGTGAGCGCAAGTGACTTGCGGGATCTTGTGCACTGGATTTTTTCAAGATCCCAACGGGATAAAAAATATAATGCTATTGGTTTATTTAATACATATAGTAGTTGGCAAGTCTTTTATATGTGAATTCTGCTAATGCCAATTCCAATTATGTAAAAGACATTTGCTTTTGGAATATTGAAATGTGTAGATCCCAAATATTTCATCACAGAATATGTTTTGCCCTCGAAAATTTTAATTTTACAATTTGTTCTACTGTCCTCATAGCTTCTCACAATTATGCTAACTGATCAAAATAGTTTGACCATGCTTACCATATTAGAATATTACTGTGCCGAATCGTGTGAAGTTGTAGAACTCATTCAAGAAACAGAGAGAGCATCACAGGAGTTGTGGTGGAGTTGGAAGACGGATGGCCTTTGCGTAACACAATAATTACCAGAGTGCCTTTGAAATCGTAACACATGCCATGCATTTCGGTAAGAGTTAGTTAAAATGTCTGAAACCGTCGAATAATTCACCTATTTACCTCACCTCAACTACCAGTTCCATCTACAAAAAATATATCGTTACACAGACCTTCAGCTCGACGTTTCATCCTTACCTTGATCGTCCTAATCGCCACTTCCTGTGACATAACCCCTCCTCTTTTCCGACGCAGAATATAAACACGAAGTATCCACAGGAATGAATTGTATTATCTTCTTGATAATGATATGATAGTTTTTAAAACCGGTCGGGTCTTTTGCCCAAATAATCAGGGTGAAAGTTAAAATACTTATTTAAATTCACTCGATAATTTGAACTCACTAGACTCGATTTTACGAAGGAAACTCGCTAAACACAGAGGACATAATAAGCATCCCGATTTAAGGAATAAACTCCAGAATCTAAGACCCAATTATCTGGATAACGCTACTATCAAGGTATGACCGTTATTACATGAGCCAATGAGCAGATTGACGCGGAGGAAGGAGAGCAAGGAGTCGTAGAATGAAAGGAAGCGCTTGTACAGCTTAGCCTTCAAACTACGGGTCGTTGTGCTGTTCGTGGGGGCGGAGGTCAACACGTCCCACCGCGCTTCCGTGCCAGTGAAATTCACACACACAACGACAGCAAGAAGTGCGAATTTCGTTGTTTCCTTAAGTTCATTTTCGTGTACTCCAGGAGATCATTTCCCTCCAGAAGAACACACCCGGCACCATCTTGCCACAAGATCATTCTATTTGCTACAAGGACTCACTTCATAATTCACGAAGTTAAAGAGAAACAATCGCATTTGTTCTTTGACTGAAGCAAAATGGAAAAAATCTGATACTTCAGAAAAGATTTAATAACTTCTATCGGAAAATTCCAAGATATTTAACGTTAAACCTGCGATTGCTAGAATGAAATTCTTATATTTTTCGGTCGGATGAAATTTTAATCCCAATTATGATAGAAAGCTCGACACACAGTTACAGTGGAGAGGGTTGAGATAACATTATTGCCAACTTGCAAGAATGACAACCTATCTTCAACCAATCAATGAACCGCTCCATGAGGAAGAAACGCACATAACGCATTATAACCGGTTCGAATGGCTATCATACGCTTCACGGCAGCCAGTTTACACACATGCGCTCTACATCATCGCAATCGTTTTCTTCCATCTTTAGACAACGAAGCTGACAAGGTAATAGCAAGTAAGTAGCCTCAAACAAAATTAGAATTCTTGAATCCCTTTTGCGTATTAAAACTTTTGAAATGGATTTAATGGTAATTAACATTCCTCTTCACTTGTACTTCATAAAGACACTTTTCCCCATTTTACTTTGCCACATCGGACTTCAAATTTTTCGGTAAACACTCTTTGCATCAGCACTTAAACCTAGGTATAGTTTTATCACTAGGAAAGACCAGTTCATTTGCAACAAGTGCGTGCTCACTCCATCACCAGCGACGTGTCGTACAATGGTGATTGCGAACGAGGGGGTCAAATAGTGGGAACGCCCAATGACGATAGCCATTCCTGCACATGGAGTTTTGAACAGCAACGACTGACATCTGAGTTGGACGAGAAGTTTCATAATTACAAAAATATTTCACAATTTCCAATAAAAGGAGATTACTGCTAGATAGTCATTTTTCACGTGACATATTGCAATCTGAATCAAAGGAGGACAAATTACACATCATTGAAAAACAACGTTTCTACATCTACATCTACGTCATACCCAGCAATCCACCCAAAGGATGTACGGCAGGGGGTGCTTCCACACCGGGCATGCATTAATTATAAGACAAAACACCAAATCGACATTGAAACCAGCGTACTACACATGTAACGCGCCCATTAAAATCTACTAACAAAGAAACATTCTATCGTCAATCGTTCCAACATGCAAGGGGCACAAGGACTACTACTACAAATTCAAAATCTCATGCATAAAGAACACCAATATTTACATAATGCATAAATTAGAACGTAGAGAATATAAAAAGAAACATCTACAGACTAGCTAATATCACTATTCGCACTATTCATGACGACGATCACAGCTGTTATGGTCCCGAATGGTACGCGGAAAAAATGACATTTTTTTACCTATCGGTTCTACCATCTAGCTCTCTAATTCTATTGGCACAATCTAATCTGCCGAAGTACGAGGGGGTTAATAGTATGTTTTCCACGTCGTCAGAGAAATGTTATTCCTGAAATTTAGTTAGTAAGTTAAGCCTATAGTTTAACCTAAGCTGTGATAGCGATTCCCATCCCAATTCTTCTAACAATCCAGACACACTAGCAAACTTATCATAGCATCGTTTCACAAACCTAGCTCTTCCTCGCTGCAAGCGATGTAATTCCGTTTAGATGGTGAACAGTACCCAATAATTCCGTAAGACAGGTTAATGAGTCAACTACGAACATTCCAAAGTAGAGATTTTAGATAAGTGTCAATGGTATTGCGGCCAGAAGGCGTTTACCGTCCTTACTGACTACTCGGCTTGTGCTTTTTGCTGTTATACCTGTGTGGCACCACTTGCTACTGCCACTTTCCCGCTGTGAAATAATTGACACCCTTGAGAGGCAGTGACGTTAAAGAGTGATACAGAAAGCTCATTGCTTTGTGCACTCACTAGAGACACATGATACCGAAAATGGCTATACATCTACATCTACATAATACACTGCGAGCCGCCGCATGGGTGTGTGGCAGGGGTTTTTAGGTCACCAGCCGTGTAAAGATGTAAGATTTTTGGAGATGAAATAGTGACATGTATTATGGGAGTGTATTTAGTGAGCTTAATTAGTATTGTGGTCGCTTATTGTTCGCGGAAAGAATGAGTTTTTGTATCTATATGTTCGGCAGTGTATCTCTCTTATTTTGTCGCATCTGTCAGACCTTGAGATGTAGTGAGGAGTCATGATAATATTCTCTATGTCGTTTTGAAAAATATCAGTTCTGAATTTATCAAGGAACCTATATCTAACGTGTAGCCTCCGAGTCTCTAGGGGCTCCCAATTTAATCCATCTAAAATTTGAGAGACACCATATGTACAATCATAGTAGTTATTAACGAAGCGTGCTGCTTTTCTTTGTATGTTGTTAATTTTTTTGGTTACACCTATTAGACCAGGGTCCCAAATGCTCGCGGCGTATTCGAGGTGTGACCTAACCAGAGCGAAGTAGCATCTCTCTTTTACTCTTTCATCCAAGGACCTTCCTATTATACGTTTAACAAAACCTAGTTTCTTTAATGCTGCGCTACATTTGTTCTGTATGTGTAATCCTAGCTCTAAGGGTGGTCTCGGGATGATTAGATTATGATTTTGGAGAAAATTATCGTCAATTCCCTCACACATGACACCATTTTTCTTATTCTCGTCGTGATGTATACGAATAGAGCCATCAACGGAGGGTGCCAAGTTATCCGCTAGTTTTCAATACGCCACATCTTATTTAATCTAAACTAAAACCTTTGGCCAGTTTATAACACCTTCAAATGTTGAAAAACATCTTTCAACAATACAGAAGATCAGGACGAGAAGAGGAGAAATAAGGAAATTTCGAGACGTGCTAACTGAAGGAAAAGAGCCAAATTCAACAAGGAAACACACTCATTTATAAAATTTTCATAATTATTCAGTTTATGAAAATTAAAGCACTGAGATAACTCAATCTAGAATTTGGAAGTGAAAATAATCATCCTCTGATAATAATTGTCAATTAATATTAGAGGCAAGAGACCACGAATTAAATGAAACGTTACAGGAAAACTAACTTAAAGAATTTTAAGAAACCGAAAGAGTTAACTTCCTTAATTATATACCTTGGCCATGACTTGAAAATTGAAAGAATTGAAAATGTTAATCGCCAGAAAAACAACTGCTGTAACGATAAACCTGACGGAGAATTTATAAGGATCATTGAACTCACCGTGTGAGTAAAAGAAAAAATTTTTATCGAATTATTCGGGCAAAGCAAGTTCGTATCGAGCCCAGCATCACCCTTTCCCTAAAAATTTGTCCGAAAAGTAAGGAAAAAGTATAACTTCCTCGGAAAATTTCATTTTTTCAGGTCTATATGTTTGAAAAAGATGTGATACCACTCTCATTGATACATGTGGAACAAACAAATAAAAGAGCGCTAAACGTGTGTTCTTTCTGCAAATGCATCTCAAGTGCTTTATTCTATTAAAACAATCGAGAGAAACATTGGTAACGCAGTCATAAAAAACTAATTCTTCTTTTGGAATACAGGTAGATATTATTTAGGAATACATTTGTATTCCAGGAATCAAATCCTAGCTAAAGCATTGATCAGTTGCCCATTATAGAAATATGTAACTGATTTGATACATTGACATCACTAACACATGTTCAGTGATACAACGTTCTTAAAATTTAATTATTATAAAAGAGGTAATCTGTGATTGAAACTCAACTCATGATTCAAATAACATTTAGAGGAGCATAAAAATATCAAATCAATGCTCGACGTTTATTTAATACCGTTGATTACTACAAATATTATGAAATGTAAACTATTCCACAAATAACAATAAATAAAACATTGAAATCAGCCGATATAATCTGAGGAAACTTAATCATTGAATTTGTCTCACTATGATGAATCAAATTCAACCTGAAATTATACTCCTAATATCAAAGTAAAGGAATAAAAATTGCACTCGAGTGAACTCTCAAACTATGGCTCTCTTTCATATTTTATGGCATTACGATAGAAATAGATGAACGTCACGCATTGGACGGCGAGCATTTTAATGGATCTTGCATCATATTAGATTTCAATATATTTATCCAACAAATGCCTCTCTCAGTGACCAGCAATATAGATCTATTAGCTTGATTTATTAATATGCCAAGAGTAACGAGATTATTTTAACAGTAAAAATGGCGCTTGAGCCTATCCAACTAGCTATATAAAAACTCTTACATCCGAACCAGTTCAAATTAATTACGCTAATAAGTGCTATTCCAGTAGTAAATGTAGCAGTAATCATGTTATATTAATCCACCCAATTTCGAAAACCCCGCAAAGAGGAACAAGGCAGGTACAAAAAAAGGTATCCATGAATCCAGGGTTTGTCGCAATTCAGTGGGAAATCACACTGATATTGAGCCTTTACTGGAAATATTTCTCCCGAAGCTGTTTTTGTAATTATGTAGACCAAAACTGCGTCCTTTGCCAAGAAACTTCATCTCTAGACTTGTCCCAACATTATTCCACGGTGATAGGTTTTTATGCTCCAAAGGTTTTAATGGAAATGGAGCCGACGATTGACGCAAGTAAACAAGAACAAGTGTTGTGATAGGGATTGCCAAAGGAAAAAAACTATTCGAAAACAATAAACACGCGAAAATATTTGCATTTATTCACACTTAGCTTTCATCGACCGACGGTGGGTTCAACAGATAACTACTATTTCCAAGGTGATGCTATGCCATAGAGTAGAGCATTCCACGTTCAGTTCAAAGTGTTGGCATAATGAAGAACGCCGCTGCGAAACTGTAATCGCCTCGAACGGTCTCAGAGTTCACTTCCTAGTTCACGTTCAATTTAAGTACCTTTAGGGCAAATGATAGATAATTATAAATCTCCTCGGAGTTCATACGCTGCATAGTGGTGTTGTATGAACTTTCCAGCTACTATCGTCAACATCGGATCCCTAACCTTATGGAGATTAGCCCAGGAAAAACAAAATCTCCATAAAAGCCAATACTATCAGGTAAATGTGAAACTCCCTTATGGTCAATGGGAATTGAGAATGAAAAGTTACGATTGTTAACGATTATGTTTTTTAGATGGAAATATTCCACAAAATCTGGCTGTTTAAACGTTATAAAAGAGTTCAATGGACAGGGAATGAAATACAGAATTTCGGGTGAGAGTCCGAACCGTATGGTTGTGTTTTGAGTGAACATAAATGGTAGTTATGTTTACTGTAAAAGGATGGAGTGCAATACATGTTAGTGACAACTCATCCCCTGCCATTCACTCTTGAGAAGGCTGCCAGGGTATTATGTACGAGTAGAAATGGAGCATTGACCTGCAGCAAACCAATCTTCGGATTGATACCTTCTGTCGTTGACAATTAACTGGACCTCTTAACTGTAACTATTTCTTGTTGACTCAAGTGACCATAGTATGAAGTTCAGGGCGTACCATATAAAGCAGAATAATGGCATTTTACATACGGCTCCTCTATATGTGTCCGGCCATCGGGTGGTTTCAAGCATAAAGACAACTATGGCGATGCAAACCAAGATTTTTCTCGGATTAAAGGTTCTTCTAAAGTAAAACGATTTTAAGATCATTTAATCCATACTATGGTGAGACAGAAAATATATTCTCTGTTCAGAATAAAAAGATATCAACCTTCCCACCATATTTTTTTCACGAATTTAACCAGATTATGCGTTCTTTCTATGAAAAATTTGATGAATCCGAGGGAAAACACTATTTTTCTGCCTGATGAAACTCTATTTGCGCGAAATATATTTTCATAAAGAAAATTTGTCTACTGAATCAGACGGAGAAAACTTTAATGCACAAATCCATTTTAGAGTTTGAGTTATAAGCATGACAATAAAAGACTTTACGTCAAATTGCATTCGAACAATAAAGTTGTAGCAACAGTGGATTCCTAAGGTGATTGAAAGTGTGATTTTAAATGAGATTGGTCAAATTACGCGCATATTTATCAAATTACTCCAAATTTCTACAGGATAATTGTCAGTGAAATCATTTCTTTTCGAGCGATTTATGTGAAAAGGTTTAATTCAATGAATATTTGTTTCCACTCATTCAGTCACAGCTGGAAGCCATAAAGTTAATATATACCCAAAATGCTATAAATTCAAAGAATGGCGACGGAATAAAACTTTTTCAGAGTAGTGCCTTTGAATATACCGTCAGACATTTCCGAGAACGAGCTGAACCCCTGAAAGTGGCGAGAAGGATACATTGGGGTGCCTCAATCTAGACGCAGTTCTGATCCGCATTCAAATTACCTGCCCAAGGCGGGATGGAGCATATGTGCGTGAAATATACGCGTTTAAAGTAGTCCGAGCGTAATAGTTCCCTTTAGTCATAATAGAGACCATATTCGAATTATACGTTTTAATTTCACCAGCTGCAGGACACATCCATTAAATATTGCATTATTAATGGTGCGATAATATAGTTTTATATGACAAAAACTGTGAGTAACCAAACGAAAATGTCTAAATAAGTCATTTACTTGACTCATTTTTGTCCACGCGGTACGTTTGAAACTCCATCAAAACGGAAGGTTTATTGTTATCCCGAAGAATTTACTGCGGTGGCAATATGATTAATTTTCAAAAATAGTGGAGAAAACACACTGTTGATTTTTCGACGAGACCTAGGAGTTGGAAATGCCTCATTTTTAATATAAGGTCTCTCTGAAGTGCATGCACGTACCATGAGACCAAATTCATTGGTTTCTAAGTAAAATGATATTTTGCACGAACGACCTTAAAGGGGCGGTGCCTTGTATTGTTATTGAAAGGTGGGTTTGGTTGGGATGAGAGGAGGGTTCGGATCACCTCGGATCAATGGAACTCGTGCGAAGAGGGGGGGGTAGAGGTTGGGACCCGGGAGGAGTGCCACCTGGTCACGGATGAAGTTGTCCCGGGGGGGAGGGGGGGGTTTCCAATGACACCAAAATACAAGCCAATTACCTCTCAGTTTTTGAAATATTTGCCAGAAATAAAAGATGCTAACGTGTCTGCACTCCAGAGGAATTCAATTTAAAAGTGAAGAGCTTCTATAGCCTAGGTGTTTACAGATATTTAACACCGAGTTCGTTTCAATTGACAACTATTTTTAAAAATAAACCCTGCACTCGGCGCTGTAACTTTGTCAAAATCGCAACAAAAAAAAGTCTTCTGTTGAGGAAGCGTTATAACCTTCGTGCACGAAAAAATGAATTAAGTGAATGACTTATGTATGGATATATTTATTTAATTACTGAGAATTTCAGTCGTATATCACTATATTTTTGCACCTTGAATATTTAATTCATGCTTACCAATACTGCTGAAATTTAAAATTCAAATCGAACATGGTCTCCATAACGATGCAATGGAAAATGTCGCCCAAACTGCATCCACCCGAGGCACGCGGAACTTTTTGGGGCGGAGAAGTGAAAGCAGCGCCACGTAGTGTCTCCATCCGCAAAAGACGAGACTTCATTTCGAAGGCGACGCCATGCATTTCGAGATGTCTCTGCCAGCGCTGAACCGCGCTTTGCCTCGCGACGACAGAGTTTAGAGTCTAAACACATGGGACACAGCAACTAATAGGTGTACAAAACTATATCCAACCTCGAGTCAAAGTATTCTGTATTTGAACACTCGACAGGCACGTGATGTGTGGGAGACATTTTCCGACGATTTACAGCATTTTATAAACACATTCCACACTCACTTCATGGGCTTTTCATCCTTCCATATTGACAGAATTATCAGGCGAGGGAGTAAAATTTACCACGCTATTGCGAACGCGTAACTAAGAGCAAAGAATACATTTTGCTATATTAGGATTCATAAAACAAAAATAAAACACCATGTTTGCCTACAAAGAACCATTTACACTGGTGCGAAGAGGGTTCTTTTTTACAAAAAAATTATATTTATTTTTGTATTTTAATTTCTCGTTTTAATGAAATAATTACTTTAATACAGTCATCAGGCGTTTATAGTCAATAGTGCTTAGTGCCATGTAAAATATGTTGAAAATCATGGTGTAGAAGTTTTACAAGGATAAGTAAACGGAACCGCAAAGGACACAGTGACTGCAGACTACATCAGAAAGAGCAGAAACTCTGCCTTAGTTTGCGATCATTTTCTATGCCAAATAATGAGGAGCCGAAGGAAGTAATTAGTTTTCGCGCCATCAAGTTGTCATATAGGACAAGATTACGCCATTTCCGAAAAATATATGCGCCGTGGTTGTTTCTTTCGTAGGCGGCAGCGCCGTCGCAGCGTGTTGCGGCACGAATGCGAAATAGGAGCTAACCCGTACGAATTACGTGTTTGTCCCGCGCGCTCCTCCCACTCAGACAGAGAGAGAACATTGACACGAACACAAGGGGGGGAGGGGGGGGGTGGAGTCCAAGGGATGTGAGCTCTCTCGCCGCGTAATCACTAAACACACGCCGCACTTGCACCCCCCACCCCCTGCCCGTCTCAAAATATCTATTTATTTATCTCCCCCCTCCCCCTCCTGCATCGCGTCACCAAAATAACGAAGCCATTCACCCAACCACTAAGCTCGTGCTTCCATGTATTGCATGCACCGCACCGCGGGTGCGCGGTATACAATTTGATTCCCCTTTCGACTCCTATCCGTACACCGGGGAACTTTAAACAATCCTGGAAATTTTTAAATAAATTAACTAAGTTTTTGTAGTTCATCTATACTTTAGGTATATCGTATAAAATAGACCCTGTACAGGGAGATTTTTCCCAAAAACTGCATCAAATACAAAGTAAAGCTGCATACTTCGTAAAAAAAACCGCCACGAGCCAACAGATGGTGTTTCAGAGTTTGTAGCCGCTAAAGACTTGGAGACTACGCGATAGGCTAAGTTTGACTGAGAAACTCATAACTGGTGTGTTTCACTTTGAGAATATCATTTTGGCGCCGCATTATACATAAGGCCTGATAAAAATGATAAAATAAGGGATATTTATTGCATACATAACGTGTAGATAGGTACGAAAGTCGTTCTTCCACCGCACAATTTGTAATGAAGACTCAGCTCCGCTCAAAATAATCTTAAAATACACTGCATCGTTTGCCCTCCCTTTAGCCTTATCCTTTACTATTTTACACGGCTGGTGTCCTAAAAACCCTCCGCCACTCGCCAAAGCGGCGGCTCGCAGGGTGCATGATGCAGATGCTGATGAGTATTGGCAATGACTTCGAGGAAACAATATGTTTCCGATGTGACGACAGAAGCAGAGAGTAAAATGAGGAATTTTTGCACGTATTTCTTTGACTTCACGATAGTCGCTATTCAAGTTTTTGATCCACCATTTCGACCTTTCCCCTTCTGCCACTCTTCCTCGCGTCTCACTTCAGAACACCCTTGACTCAATGCTAAACGGCTCATCTTAGTTAAGTCCAAGCTAATTTCTGTGCGAATAGATTCCAAGAGGCAATCATTTCTATTCATAGAAACGGTCTCTCACATTTTGAAATCATTTTTCCGGGATCGTTTCAGTGAAGGCTAATGAAAAATTTTTAATCTATCAAATTGTGAAAATGCTCCCACACTTCAAACGTGGCAGCAAAAAATTAGGATTTTGTTGCAAATACTAAAGTAAGCATAACATTTTTCCATTTCGGATATATCACGAACATAATAATGGGCATAGAACTAATACTAGTTCCATCTTTTACAAGTTGATAATTAGTAGTGGTGGTGAATCAAGAGCAAATAAGAAGGGAAAGTCTCTTTTAAGTGACAACGTACAAATCTCCGGCGAGAAGATTGTTATTTCAGTTCCACAACGATCATTCATATCATTCAAAACCTTATTTGACGTCTAAAATCGCAGTCAGGACTTGTTAATGGGCACATCATTGAAGATTTATCTCTCTATTTGTTATACTTTGCTAAAAAGATGCCACAGATTTGGTCAGAATAAGTGCTGTGACTTCTCACTCTGTGGGGTTCGTACGAGGGTCGCTACGAAAGTTTTGAGACACTGTGTTCCGGGTTGCTGGTTGCGGGTGAAGAAAGCGGGTCGACAGCGGTGTCCTTTCCGAGTAACGCGTGCAAGTTGCAACTTGCTTGGCTTATCGCTGTCGCTAATAGGTCTTCCTTTGTTTCTGCTTACGCAGCACTCATGAGTTGTGATAATTGAGTCGGCAAGGGATCACTTTCGTGCAATGATTCTCTATGACTTTAAAAGTGGTTTAAACGAATCTGAAAGCCTTGATCGTTTGCAGCGGGCCTTCGGGGACCTTGCTTCTTCCCGTGTGACAATTTTTCGGTGTTTACAAGAATTTAGAAGAGGTCAAACTTCGTTAAAAGACGAGGAGAGGAGCGGGCACCCGGTAACTGCAGTGACTGAGGACAACATCGCCGCTGTGGAAAAACTGGTGCGCGAAAACAATGGTGTGTCATTTTAGGACATTAAAGCGTCACCACAGATTGCATCGCCGGCAGTTTCCAAATCCTGCACGAAAATCTTCAAGTCAGGAGAGTTTCATCTCGATGGGTGCCTCACACTTTGACGGAGGCACAAAAGCGCATTCGTGTTGAATGGCTCGAAGATATGTTGAAAAGATTTGACAGAGGCAACTCTAGGCGCGTTTCTGACATAGTTACTGGTGAATAAACGTGGATTTATCAGTTCGATCCTAAAAATAAGCATCAGTCGGCTGTATGGAAATTTCCCGACGAACATCCACCAACAAAAGTAAAGCGGCCTCGAAGCGTCGGAAAGGAAATGGTCGCCAGTTTTTTCTCCAAAAGCGGTCATATCGCAACTGTTCCCCTGGAAGAACAAAAAACTGTTACTGCTCTGTGGTATACAATAGCATGTCTTTCAAAAAGTTTTCGGAATGCTTCAAGAACGGCGGATGAAGACAGGACTGCGGGGAATTGTCCGGCACCATGACAATGCGTCTGCACACACAGCCAACCTTACAATTCAGTTCCTGGAGTCCACAGACGTTAAACTAAAGACTCATTCACTTTACAGTCCTGACCTGGAACTATGTGATTATTTCCTGTTCCCTACACTAAAAAATCACATGCGTGGAAGGAGGTTCTCCAGCCCTGAAGAAGCTGTTGAAGCCTACAAAAATGTAATTTCAGCGCTCGTGGAAAATGAGTGGAAAAACTGTTTTGAGCAGTGGTTTACGAGAATGCAAAAATGTATGGAATGTCGTGGTAAGTATTTTGAGAAAATACAGTTATCAAAACTATTTCAAGCTTCATAGGTTTTGTGTATCTCAAAATTTTCATAGCGACCCTCGTATTACGAGCATTAAAAGCAGAAAGTAATAAAAATAACCCAAGGCAAATTCCGACTCCTCCATGAAAAATGGATTGCAATGATGTGAAATGAAATTTGCCGGTGCAGAGTATAAGGGAGTATTTCGTACGAAGGTAGTTGAAAGAAACCTCCAAGCCTTTAGATCTTCGTGAGTAACGTTAAGAGTTATAGCAATGCTATTTTATAAGTACTCAATTATATAAATTATATTTTCAAAATGCATACATAACCATACACACATTCTACTGTAAAAAAATGCACTAATCCATCGAAAATAATCAACCCATACTGTGGCAATCTATTTGCATAAACTTGTTCGTAGATATTTCGCAGATTGTTATTCTTTCAGATAAAATGTGCAAACATTCAACGGAATTTGAAGACTGTAGTCTTCCTTGCCATTTATTCTTTCCTCAAATGTAATAAAACTATCGTATTTTGCAGGGCAGAAATCCCGTCATAATTGTCTCAATGCTGTCGTTTAGCCATTCCTAAGATTGTTCGCTGAATATTGAATTTTTTTCCTTTCCCGATCCGTAAATATTTTTCTCAGTAGTAACTTATGTGCCCCTATTTCAAAATTGATAGCTTTGTTTTAGTCATTAAATGCCTATTATTCGTCATGAAGCCAAATCTAAAATAGCGGAAATTTTCAAACTGTTGTATGTTTTCGGAACGTTTTTTATGGTGTCCTTTTAGTCTATAAATTATTTCATTTGGTTACTCTGTGAATAACTTTGCTTTTAAAATGTTTACAAAAATATATACGGTTAAGTACGTCGGTCCTGTTAAGAATCAAAGGCAGGTCATTCTTTAGGCATGATTGATTGCGTCGCTTCGGTTTATTTGTTCAAATAAACTGAGAACAAGTTTCGCTCCATCTTTGAGTGAACCTCAGCGACGACTGTGAGGAACAAAATCCGAGAGAATGCCTCACCACAGAGGAGTCACCTCCTCCTCCCCTGGTAATGAGCGACGAATGGCGAAGAGGAGACGGACGGGAAAAGGGGTTCGAACGGATTTCGGGTGATTCTGAGTAGGAAGAAGATGAAAAATTCAGCCACAGACACACACTTGCACGTGAAAATGGAAGTAACTGAATTGGAGGGAAGTTAGAGAGAGAGAGAGAGAGAGAGAGAGAGAGAGAGAGAGAGAGAGAGAGAGAGAGAGAGAGAGAGAGAGAGAGAGAGAGAGAGAGAGAGAGAGAGAGAGAGAGTTGTTGGGTTGGGGGGCATTAAATTTGCGGATGCAGGAGGTTGGGAGGGACGGAGTCAGTTATTAGTCAAAAGGCGGGGATTGTAATTGCTCTCGACACAAATGCAGCGAGAGAAAGGTTTCCAGAAAATATGACTATCAAGGAGAGTAGGACCAGGAGTCAGGAATGCGCTGTCGAAAGAAGGGATGAAAAGGATGAGAAGGTGAAGTAGGGACGCGATTAGATCTTTTGCGGATCCCTGTCAAACACGTCAGTTGTAGTCATCTTGCCTTTTTGTCTCTCCGTATTTTAGAATGTAATGAAGGAGGAGTAAAATCTGTTTTTTCAACATCTTTTGCTCCTAAAACCGCGATGACTTCTGTGGAAGAAGTTTTGATGATCCAGGAAGGCTATAATATTACTAACAACCATATGCTCGAGAATATTGCAAGATTGAATTGTAAGCTAGAATATTAGAAAGGAGAGAGAGAAAATGTGACTGATGCCTATATCTGTCCGTAGAGGGAGGGGGGATTGAAGGAGAAGCATAAAGGTGAAGGCTCATTGAGGAGCTAAGGGAAGTTCTGAAATCAGAAAAGATGGAGGGTGGGGTGTATAAACTCGGAGTGGGAATTTCCCATAGTACAAGGGAGTTTTCTATAAGGCTGGGAGTGCAAGGTGGTTCCGCTGGTGCCTGTTCAAATTATCATCGTTCTGGCTTCATAAAAGGTGTGAAAAAACGTCTCTTTACAAATGTTCAGGGTGAAATCACTAAGTTTCCTACGTTGTTCGCGCATATATTTCCCGTTATTGTCGTTAACTGGAGCAGTGGTCGTCATTAGTCTCTTTCACTATGTAACGAGAACCTTGCCTAGAAATTAACGTTCTCCTGATAATTTATTTCCAAAATATATCACTCAATAAAAGATCTTTAAAGGTTTCTTTCAATCAAAATTAATTTTTTAAATAATGTAATCTTTCAACGCCCAGTAGAATGTCTCCCTAACTGCAACCCAGAAAAGATTTTGGTCCACAGTTACGGTAACATTTTATCAGATCCTGTTTTTTTCATCCTATTGTGTAGATGAGGACTTAATTGGTAACTTCGGAAGGAAGAAGAAAATCTCGAATACTTAGCAAACATGGTCCTTATCAGGACCATGATGAGGACTACGCAGGAGAATAAGAAGGGGACTAAGGAGCCTCCAAGCCTAGAGACTTTGCGACACTACCGTTCAACTCGGGAACGACAGAAAGGATTGGATGAATCCTTAAAAGACACGACATCACACAAGGATATAGCGCGGTAAAGAAAATTAGCAACCTCCTTCCAAGATCGAAGGAAAAAATCCCAAATTTCCAATGCGAAGGAGTGTATGAGATTCCATGCAGCTGCGGCCGGAAGTATGTGGGGAAAACAAAGAGGGCGATTTCGGACAGTTTGAGCGAACACTACAGGGATCTCAAAAACAAGCACTGCACGCAGTCAGCTGTTGCAGAGCATGCTTTCCCAAACCCAGGACATCAGATAATGATTAGTGATGCACGAGTCTTGGACAAAGAAAAGTACAATTTCCCTCAACTCATCCGGCAGGCTATTGAAATAGAGAAAGTAAATGAAAATTTCAATAGAGACGACGGCCACAGGCTCCACAACACATGGAAAAGACTCTCGAATAAAACGCGCCAAACGCGCCAAAATCGGGGTCCTCCACGCTGATTGGACGCGATACCGGAAGGCCACCCTGAGAACTATCTATATAAATGCCCGGTCAGCATTGAAACCTGGTTGAAAGATGTGGCCAGCATTGGCCACGAAACGTCACCTCCAAGACAAAGCAATGCAGCGAAACCCGAAAGAAATGGAACCGCCCGCACTACAGTGCAGCGAAAGTCCTAAGTATAAATTAACCACACATTGCGAAATCTGAAATGCAGTATTTGCTTAATGTGTATTTTTTTACATTGACACCATTGCAACAACGACCAAAGCTTTAGGTCCAAAGAACGTCAATAGAGTGTACTTGATGATGGCGTAACTGCCGAAACCGGTTGTACTCGTAATAATAAATGTTTGGAAGACACAAAGTTTGGTCATTACTACAACGTCAATAGAATCAATACCTGCAGTTTCCAGTAATATTTTCGAGGGTAAAAATCTGCATGGCTGAATTTTTATGACACTGGAGTGGAATTGGCAAAATATTTGAAAACATAATGCATTTGGTACAATGGTGTTACTGCTCGCCAACCTACCTGCATGTTTCTTCACATGATGCGTTTTAGAACGAGAGGATTTCGTGCATTTACTTTATCTTTTATACTTGAATTCATTACCAAAACATTATAAACATTTGCTCCAAAATATATTCCAAAAATGTCCTCTTTTAGCTAGATTTACAAGGAAGTTGCAATCCACTACAAAATAAAATATTGCAACGGCACCTTGCATGGCGCTCACTCAACATTGGAATTCTAACTGACTAATGAATACTACAAGACTAAAATACAGCAACTGGATAAATCCCCGTGAAATTCCATGCAAGAAGTAAAATGAGTAAAAAAAAATTAGTGACAGAAGTAGTGGCCTTCACCGCCAAAAATAGAAAATGCAGGTGATGTCAATAATTGCATATTTTGCAAAATCTTGACAATGATACCAAAGGAACATCGAAATTTATGACAAACATCGCCTTCTCATTTATAGAAATAAATTTTGTTTCACCTTTCCTAAACTTTCAATGTGTTCGAAAATTCAGCTCGCAGGTTTTTTTTCAACTATTTCCTAAGCGTTCTCATCGTCGACGCAGTCACTCCGGACGCTACGACGGTAATAATGTTGCTAGAGAATAAGATGTGAATGCTGCTAGATGAAAACTTTCTTCTTTTCTATAAGAATGCCACATTTCGAGGTTTATTTTGTGGTTTCCGTGGGCGCAGATGAACCTCGAAATTTTGCAGTCGTCGGGAAAATAAGTTTCTCCGAGAAAAACGAAGATTGGATGGGATGGACAAGCCTCGCTCCTCTCCCTCCCCCTAGTATTCAGGTATTGTGTGTGATTTGGGGAGGGGGGTGGGAGGGATGTTGGGGTTCTGCTCCCTCCCTCCCCCTCTCCACTTCTCCCACGCGAATGCTTTGTTCCTCGAAAACGCGCCCATTGGCGGCACCCGAAACTAACTTTCTCTTCCGCGGCCGTAGAGAGGGCAGCGGCTGAGAACCGCGATCGAAATTCGTGCGCCCCGCCGCCGCCAGAAAAGAAGCCGAAAGTCGTTGGGAGTGATTTTTGTTCATATAAGGATTTGCGTTATTTTTCACATGCGTTAAATTGTGAGAAATATCTAAAAATAAAAGTGAAAACAATGACATGTTTCCGATTTAGTCCTTTGGCAATTAAATGCTATTTTCACACGTGGCCCCACCACAGCACTTGACACATATTTCGAAATGATTCCATTTTACACATACATATTTTCCCATGGATATGCAATAATACGTTTCATTCCATCGTAAGTTTCCTTGGCGTTCATATGAATGCTTCTCAATTCCTTGGGTTTCCACCTCGTAGGTTGTGTTCGAGACTACAGTTTTGCCCGTGTTCCAAGGGGCGAAACCAACCCGTCTCCTCTTCGACCTAAAGACGCCCGTTGGAATACGAGCGAAACTATTGTTTCAAAAACAACCTACGCGGTGGAAACCCGAGAAATTGAGAAGCATTGATGCGTTTCATGTTATTATAGTGGTTGCTATAAATATCAAAGCAATACGCCGAGTTGACACTCTAACCGTTGTGTATTTACAAACGATTATCGCTTGACTTGTGATCCCGCCGTATCCCACACCGTAAACCCAAATAATGATTCAATTTATACAAAATTTAATACCAGCTTTATTCATATTAGCACAGCAATAGTTATTTCCACCGTATAAACAGATGAACTTGTGAATCGGTGTCCATTGTTCGATTTAGAAAAGTTATTACAAATGTTCTCTCATTGAATAGCGATCACCGCTCCAATTAACCTTTTAAGCAATCCGAAAAAATTGTAACATACGAATGTGAGGACATCTGCTGGAGTGGGTGATCGCCAGAAAGGTTGGAGAGGTAAACGGAGGAGGTGGAGGTCTTCGCGTCCACATTGGCGCTCGGTGTTCCAGGGGAAGTGGGAGAGGTGAGGGGGAGAAGTAACTTTGAGCAGCGGAGGTCGTGTGTCCCGATGAGCGCCACACTACATATGTGTTTCCCATTAATGCTAAAGTAGATATGGCAAAAGTGGAAAAGCGATTTTATGAGAAAGAGCGCGGGCGAGATTACGATCACCGTTTCCTGACGTGACGGGTGATATTAGCGAATAATGGTGATTGTGACACGGTGGAACATATAACGATGGCTGTTTGTTGACGCTAACTGTCGACTGTCGAGAAAACCTTTTCCTTAGCCTTTCCTCAATTTTCTGTTGCCCTTTATCAGTGGTAGCCAATCAGAGGAGAGCTTTTTTCTTCATATTTTACAAAATTAGTTTCCTTATTATCCATCTCCCTTTTATAGTGAACAAACAAACTTACAATTACAAACCAGTCTAAGCATGTGGCTTTGCCAAGAAAATAATTGACCTTTCTGACGTAATAGTTATCTCTATTTTTGGGGATTACTTATATTTTACCACTAAATATGAAAATTGACGGCGAAGTCACAACCATTTAAAACAACGTGAGGAAAATCATATGTAATTAGCTCAGGCACCACCGTCAATCGTAATTCACTCCTTGACGAGAAGACGGCAGCGAACTGGAGCCCAGCGTCCGTTTCCATTCATCACAATGCGTCGACCGTACCGCGGGCCGTACACCTTGCTGATTCTATTGTCTCAATTAGCTTCTAGAACTAGTGAAATCAATAATCATCACTTCATTATCTTTCATCTCCTGGCCTCCTTGTTGACCGGACTCGCCAAACGAGAGTGAGGAGGAGAAGCAATGATTACGCCACGAGCGTTTTTTTTTTAAGTGGTAGAGGTGATGCAAACAAATCCATTTCGGCATCTCCCAGTAAGAATATCTTCCAAGGGTCCGCCCGACCGCTCCCTCTCTGCGTCGGAACTGGGTCGCGAGAGACACTGCTGAGGGAAAATAATCCAAATGGGGTGAAGGGCGTGGAAAGATCACAGAGGAGATGAAAGGAAACGCGCGGACTTTGGCAAAGCCCTCGCAATCTATCTATTTGGCGACCTATTATATTTCTATAACTTAATGAATATATATTACTATAATACTTCGCAAAATCAAATATGTAAATCCTTAACCTGCCCACAAAGTCCGTCTTCAACCTTGAGGTCCAAACCTGTGGTCATCTATCGGATTTTGGCTCCAATGCCACCATTCGCTTATCATTTATCACTGTTGCATCCGGACGATCACACTTCTCTCTCCTTTTTTACCATAGATACATTGGTTCCGCACCCTTAAAATCGCACTGAGAATACAAACTGAGGCTAATGGCATGGGGTAAGACAATTTTGTTTGGTACCAATTGATTATTAATTTCAGTTGGACAGCGTGAAAATTCGGTGCTGTGTACCGAACAAAAACTTCACTGTTAGAGAAATTGAGTTTTTTACCAAGAAAAACTCTCTCTCTCTCTTCCTTACTCTTTCCCTCTCTCAAGCAATTATTTGTGGGAAACTCAGGGACGAAAAGCGTACAGACTTTCAACCATCACAGTGTGGAACGCCCGTAGTGGGTCCTTCAGAAAAGCTACAGGTTAGTTTATAAAAATGAAAGAAGTTAATAAAACATTTTTCTCCTATAATGTCACCTACAGGTATTGTTATCATTGCTTGAAGCAGGATTTTCTTTGGGGCTTTCGCCTATTGGCTCGATTACAGGCGCTGATATTTTAAATCAAGGACCCATTGTAGTCCTCGAATTGGCTTCTTACACGTAACCTGAACTCCAGCCACCCTTAAAATAGTCTCTAACGGTTTTTCATTGCTCAGAGTAATCAATATTCACACAAGGAAGACCCCACAATTTATATTCAAGGTAGGAAAGACCTAAAAACATGTAGTCGCTGGGCTAACCTTAAGGAATGTTTTAATGTTCGAAAGCAAAAGTGTAGCTTCAGGCAGGCTGTCTGTCAGCGAAAGAAATCTGACAAATACTCGGCTGTTCTACGTCGAATTTAATCGACCGTGAAACGTTTTCAGAAACTTTCCCTCATTACCTTCTAAAACAAAGGAAGGGTGAAATTTATGCATACACCTCGAACATTGATCAGAGGATCAAAAATAAAACCCGTGCAACATAATGAGGAGCTTCGCTATCTGAAGTGAAGTCAAATGGAATCAACGAATTCCCTCCAGCCTCGCTGACTTTTGAAACAGCCTTTGAATGATGAGCTCGCTAAGATGATACTTTCTACTCATTTTTTATTCAACCACATCTTTTACGAAGAGGGTCATGAAAACATCTACATACTACCCTGCGACCCACCGCATGGGCGTGTGACAGAGGGTGTTAGGACACCAGCCGTGTAAGGATGAAAGGGATAAGGTTTTGGGAGGTGAAATGGTGACGTGTAATTATGGGAGTGCATTTAGTGGAGCTCAGTTTTTATTGCGGTCGCTTTTTGTGCGCGGAAAGAACGAGTTTTTGTACCTATCTGTTGGGCAATTTCTCTTATTTCAAACTTGAAACAATTCACCAAGAAGATGGCCACGACGCAATATCCCTGTGGTAATGTTAAGAAACACACATGGGAATCCATGCCCGTACAATTCCGAAAACTTTCGGGGGAGGAATAGTTACAAAATCTTCATTTGGTCTGCCGCGAATATACCGCACGGAGTTCTCCGGGCAGGCAGGCAGGCTATCCGCCAGGAAAAGGGTTAATTGAAGTTTTTAAGGATGCAAATAGGTTGCATTAATAATCAATTCGTCGAGGTGTTTTAAATCACTCGCATTCCCTTTTAAGTCGTTCCCTTTTAACCTAATTCCCCGCTCGCATGGGCCGCGCAATGTGGACCCATCTCGACCGCGCACCTCGAGCTGCGAGAGCCGTAAATAACGGAAATGAAGAAGATCATGCGATTCGCGTGAACTAACCCCCCCTCCGCCCCCCTCGCCGCCCTCACACACCCCTGCGCCACTCCCCCTCGACCCAAGGCTAGCGGGACTGGCTGAAAAGAGATGAGCCATTAAAGTAATTTGGGCACGAAAACCTTCGAAATCAACATTTGAAAATGTGTTATTTTCGATGGCTTCCTTTAAAGGACTATTATTCGGGAAAACAACACGTTTTAGTAAAAGCGGTCAAGAGGGTTCGGGGTGTTTATTTGTCTCAAGAGACACTTTAAGAAACAAGGTCCCTTCCTGCATGCAGCGTAATTCCTTTTTAAGTTCCCCTGTAATTGGACCCGAGAGAGCTGGCTAGATGAAGCATCTGCCATTAGAAACCGTTCCTTCATTCAAACCCCCCTCTCTCTCTCTCTCTCTCTCTCTCTCTCTCTCTCTCTCTCTCTCTCTCTCTCTCTCTCTCTCTCTCTCTCTCTCTCTCTCTCTCTCCATGGCGTCAAACTGCCTCCGGAGAGAGCTCCTCTTTTAGTTCCACTGGGCGACGCTCTTGTCGCGCCCGGCATCATTATATTCGCCTTCCTAGTGACGATTAGATGTCATTTTGTGGAGAGACAGACAGACAGACAGAATGTGTCGCCGCCGGCGGTGTGAGTTAGTCGCCAATTAGAAGGGAAATGCGGAAGGGAATCCCGAACGAATTCGAAAAATGAGAGCCTTAACCTTGAACACACAAATCCCTTCTCAGTAGAGTTGCACACCGACTAATTAAAACTCTAAAATACTCGATAAGGATTTCAAGTTCATTACGAGATCTCATGGCCTGCATCACGGCGTTCTACGTATTTTTTTATCGAATGACATTTTCCCATTCTATTCATGTTTAAGAATAAACCAATTGTAACTTCCACACAAGGTTTATTTAAACCGACCCAGGTTTTGACACACCTTGCGTCATTATCAAGGTAGTTCGAATTCACAAATTGGTCGAGAGGCATAAATAGTAGACGTTTACATATTTGTGACTCCGAAGCGGCGGGAGGGGGGCCTTCTAAATTGCAAATCCGGTGAAAAGGTCCGCAACCGTCCGCAACTGTCCGCAATGCCGAAATTAAACTCAATTATTTTGATCGCACGGCGGAGTCCAGCCTTGCGTGCCAGCAAATGGGAATTCAGTGATGCGACGAGTATTATCGCAAGCTATACAGCCATGGACTTACTTATGGCAATTTTATAACTGTATATCGATAGTGTAAAAGGCCGCCAAATGTGCTATAATAGTCGTTTGAAAAGAGAAGTCCTTCTTTTTCACACGGTCCGATAGCTCTATTCGTCTCTCTTCGGATACTAAACTATACGTGTTTCGGCGTGTTTTTCGAAAGTTCTTCTGCGCTGCGTTTCTTTCACCGTCGAACCTCTTTTTTTCACGATAAGAATTTCTGGTATCGAAATGGATGATCTACGTTTGATTTTTTTTCCTATTTTGACGTCTTCGCCCAAATATGTGGAATAGCTAGTTTATTACATTGAAAGTTTATTATTCGGATAACATCAAACCAACAACCCAGAATACCTATTTAACATATTAAGGACGGAAAAAGTCAAGGTTTCCTTGGAATAATACTGCACGATTTCTATTGAAGTGGACGCATACTAACCGAGGGTTACATTTAGCAACACTTTTCAGCCCTGAAGTAAACTTCGGGTAGAGGAGCCTTTTGGAATGATTACCTAACATACAATAGTATTACAATTACCATTCAGTCCATGATCGGTAAAAAAATCCTTCGAGTGTTGGGAATTCCTGAGGCTCGAAGGCATAGAAAAGGATCGTGAGAGCACCAAATGTTGGCATTCTATATCTCAACATTTTACCTAGGTAGTTGTAAATGACAAAATCCCGAGGAGGAATACAAACCATTGGCTCGAGGACTTGCAACCTATCAGTCACAAAAGTCTCGATGGCACAAGCCCAACGGACCAGAACAAGACATATCTTGAGTGAAACAAGCAGCTACTTATGTCGAACAAATATTAATGCGTTAAATTTTCGAGGCCACAACTTTGTGCCTCAAAAAATTTACATATTTGTGAAAAAAAACAAAACATTTCAATAGCAATGGACTTCCATATCCTTAATCGAGATTAGGAACTTCATAATGTGAGACTTTTTAAATTCCTCAATTCTCCCGCTTAAAAAGAGAGAGAGAGAAAAAAAAGAAAACAACTCCGATCATGAGGGACTTAATGTTGAAATAGATGTTCAGTGGTGCTACCCGGTATCTAATAAATAATTTTAAATAAAGTTAGGCCCATTCTGTGTACTGTCATTCTTACTCGATTCAATTTGGAAAATCGCTAGAACCCTCAGAAGAATACCACCAGCCGATCCGTCAATATAAATCAATAATATTAGAATCCACAAGCCTCAACTAAAAGCAAACATAATGGCAGACACTCTAGAGAAAATATTTACAGTAAACCGACCCTCAGTAAGAACCCCGGTATTTACAATAGACACAGATCAATGGGAAGAGGAAATAAACAAAGAAATAATCCCTCAAATAACCATACAAGAGGTGCAAGAAATAGTAAAAACATTACCCAATGGAAAATCGCCCGGTCCAGATGGCATTCCGAATGAAAAATTAAAAAGAATTCCAAGAGAAGCAGGAGTGTACATCACAAAAATAGCAAATACGTCCATTAAAAACGGCATATTCCCAGAGATATGGAAGAACTCTATAATTAAGTGTAGACCCAAAAAAGCAGGCAAAACATTAAAACCTGAAGATATGAGGCCACTATCCCTAATATATAACCTGGGAAAATTATTGGAAAGGATAGTGGTATCATACATTACAGATTACGTGGAACAAAAAATCAATCCCAGAAGAACAATTTGGCTTCAGAAGGAAACACTCGGCCACCCATCAGCTGCATAGAGTGATCGATTACATAACAGAAGGGTACAA
The DNA here is from genome assembly GCA_963169105.1 of Ceriagrion tenellum. Classification (NCBI taxonomy): domain Eukaryota; kingdom Metazoa; phylum Arthropoda; class Insecta; order Odonata; family Coenagrionidae; genus Ceriagrion; species Ceriagrion tenellum. The sequence goes on along the minus strand of OY720644.1, from coordinate 113,778,379 downwards.
TAGAAAAGAAGTGGCAATAGGAATATTCCTTGATATAAGCAAAGCCTTCGACAAAGTATGGCATGATGGACTAATTTATAGAATGGACGAAACTGATATACCCAAGTGGATAATTAAATGGACGAAATCGTATCTAACGGATAGAACATTTAAGGTAAAATGGGGACATGAACTAAGCGAAAGTAAATACATGACAGCCGGGGTACCCCAGGGATCAATATATTCAATCTATATACAGCGGACTTCCCAAGAGATGCGGAGGACTGGCACTCCAAGATAGCTTTATATGCAGACGACGCGGCAATATTGTCTAGAAGCAGGAACGCAGCTTTGGTGGTGGATTATGCGCAGGAAACCTTAGATACAATAGTAGCCGGGTATAGAAAGTGGCGGATTGCAATTAATCCATTGAAAACAAAAGCAGTTATATTCACGAGGCCACATACCATGACGCCGAGATGCCAGATCCTCCGCATCAAGGAACAAGGAATAGAATGGGAAAAATGAAGCCAAATATTTGGGTGTAACATTAGACAACAGACTCAATTTTAGAATGCATATCAAAAAAACAATAAATAAAGTAATGGGAGCACGAGCTGGGCTATCTAGTATACTGAAAAACAACTTGACCCCTAAAGACGCCAAAAAATACATATACAATATATACATAAAATCGATCATGCTCTATGCAGCCCCTGCCTGGATGGGATTATTGAATTAAAGAACAATAAAGAGCATAGAAATAGCTGAGAGGAAATGCCTCCGGTCCATATTTAATTTAAGATACTGGAACAACGATAATAAAAATACATATAGAGTTTCTGACATATTCCCTATATTGGAATCAATGAGAAAAATAAAAAAAAATATTGCGATGACCTAAAACATAATGACAATGATTTAATATCGGTACTTGCAGAAACAAATCCGGGTGAAAGATACAAAAGACCACAGAACAGTCTAAATATCTAATTATAGTTAACAGGACGGTGTTATCCTAAAAACGGGGAAAAATGACAATGGAGCCAATGGGCAAGAAGCCAAAATTATTTAAAATGGCAAGCCCAACAAACAGCTGCTACGCAGCAAGCACCACATTCGATTGTCATTCTTAGCAAATTGCTGCTATTAGATTGGCGTTATTAACGTAGAAATTTCCGAATGATAGAGCAGATCAAACTTTACTTCAAACACGCTTTTGGATATCTGGTGGCATAAATAAACATTTATTTCAATATTAAGTCTCTTTATATATGATTTCCTTTTGCCTTCACTTACTTTAACTGTTTGATGGAAAATAAGCAACCCTTAGCAAACGCAATGGGGATGAGGCAATCGCCTGTAAACTTTAGTGAAATGAAATAGGTGCAATTCCATCTCATTGATAAGAAAGCGATGAATATGAGTTTGAAAGAAATTTGTATTGTGCCAAACCATTATCTAAAGCCGTTCAGATGAACTCAATTTTACAGTTGTGATTGTCGAACTGTCGACCGCCGCATAGAAGCAGTCGACGCAAACGCCATCTCGAAGGAGCAAGAGGTGCGGCCGCTGTGAACACCAGGTGTGTTGGGTCAAGGCCGAGTCCATAAATATTTTGGGAAATGTCAAACACATTACGGCGACACAACGCTGCTTGCCGAACCAATGCCAGCGGCATTGTTTTCGCTCATTCCACGAGATATCTCCACTATGAATTCACCAAGGTTGCCGGTGTTTGCTAAGAGCCATCTATGTAGAGAAAAGACGACCTTTGACCAGATGGAAATGAGCGCAAAGTTTACCTTTGTGGTCTTCAATGAAGCCACGGTGGGATATTTCCATTATCGCGTTGAGTTAATGTCCTGTAAATCTTAATTGAACAAATGGCTAGAGTTTCAAGCGGAGCTTGCAAAAATTGTCCCCAATTAGAATCTCACCTCACACGCCGATCGATCACTATATCATGCAGGTGGGAAAAACGTGTAAGTATAATGTGTCATGATTTCTAATCTCAACACGAGGACTTATTCAGAACAGGCAAGCTATGAAATACTTATGACACAAACTTTGGCCAATGCAAGAACCGACTTATTTTCCCTCTGAGATAAAAAATACTCCTTCGTTTAGCTATTTTTTGCTATTCACAATTTATGCACAATCAAAACAATATAAACTTGACTCGTAGGCTTCCGCGAATGCAGTGTTGACTGTTCCTTTTTTCGGGATTCATTCCGCGATGTATGTTTTAAGAAAACAATATTTCGTTTGTCCTCCTGCCAGCTTCATCAGGTTAACTGAACCTTCAAGTTAACTTGATGAAGCTGGCAGGAGGACCAGCGAAATGTTGTTTTCTTAAAACATACATCGCGGAATGAATCCCGAAAAAAGGAACAGTCAATATAAACTTGATTTTCTACTCTAAAATCAGGATATTAGTTAGTAATATATATTCTTAATTAATGTAGTACACATACTTTTTGCTGATCATTACCGGGTTTGGGCTGATAACGATACAGAAAACAAATGCTAACTATTGCTAACTATTGCTAACTTTAGGTTAAGAAGAAATAGAGGGAAAATCAATTAAAATTATTGAATTGCAAAATTATATAAAAATCTCAAGTTGCATGGAGATCACGTCCAACGTGAACACACCCTTTCTTTAATCGCTGGAAAACTTTTATGAAAAATACAAGGAAACAGGGCAGTTCCGTGCAGCCAATTGGGAGCGACCATTTGTGCGCGAGTAGTTTGGGACATTTGGGCGCCGCCGCAAATTTTCATCACGAAAAATATTGGCTCATCAGCATAGGACAGATGGCAGTAGGAATTTAACAAAAATATATACCTTTAAATTTGGATTTTCTCAATGCCTGTGGAATGTAAGAGAGAGCTCAGCTTATTTCCACTCGACACATTCTAATGTATCAGGAGAGAGAAGATATCTCCTGAGAAGCATGAGCCGAACGAGTGGTAACGCGCGAAAGCATGGCATCGTTGCGTCATACGTATTATTCAACCAGTCTCGTGCCGAAAGATCCCTGCGCCCAAACGTTCTCGTGCCCTAACAGCTCGCGCCCATATGTCCTTAGAGGAAGTGTTCTTATAGACCCAAGCCTATAGGGTTTTCCACAGGAAAAATTCGCTGGTGAGCAACCGCCATCAATGGCATCTATTTGCGAAACTCCGAGGAACAAGTCGTTCTTAACAGAGTGAAGTCACTACATATTAAGCCATTAAACATAAACTTAGAACTATTTCCAAACCAAACCAATCCTCTATGACCTTAAATCTAAATTCAGAGATAAGTGTCCAGCATCTTTCTATCACATTCAAGTCAAGTATGATCCCTTTGGACGCATACGGATGCTTCAATCTCCGCACATTTGTTTGATAGATCCAATGAATCAACTAAATAGTATATACACGTAGGATAGGTCTATAAGTGCCACTAAAATGTGCTCGATTGATTTCGGCTCAACTTTGTGGAGGTTTATGATGAAAAATAAATCAGGTACCTGATGACGACACCGAAGTATGGAAAATAGTTTTGCCTAAATAAAAATTGGCGGAATGAAGCAAATGTTTTCTTTTTCCCTAGTTTCTAATAGAGCAGAATACTACTCAAAAAGTCAACACTTCTAAACAATCTCTCGGAAAAAGACGTGCAAAACCGTGCTGAATGCCTCGATGGCATTCAATACAAATGACGGAGGAATATAAATTTCTCTTCTTTTGGCCAAATTCATCCGCCTCGTCTTTGCAAGTGATGGTTGACCACCTTCGCGATCGCCATGAGGCGCTGAAAAATTACTGACCCGGTCCTCATACAAAGAAGAAAGTTTTTGAAGAGCTATTCGTTCCATTTTCATCGGCATTGACGCGAGTACCGGAAATTTTCCGCCCAGCCAAAATTTCTCCCGGGTCAACACATTCCCAGAAGCATTGGCGGACTTGCAAATCCATCAAAAGGCAAGAGAGAGACACCGACCAACGTACTCGGAATCCAGTCTCCTCACCAAAGAATTCATTGCCTCACCTTACGACGGCGCTCTCTTGTTCGCGCTAAACTTTTAACTCGAAAAGTTGTGGTAAACATTTATGTCACTGTGCGGCATTTCAAGTCAGTGCCACAGTGCAGCAAGTTCGACCAGCTTCATTTTTGATTCAATATCATCATAACTTTCTAGCAAAATTTTATGTCAAACTGTAGATGTGAAAAATCCGTCACCGCACAAAATAAATTGAAATTGCTACGAAGACAAGTAAAATCCGACAAATATCATAGCAAACAAAACCTTGTACTTGGCAATGTACAATTATAGTCCTAGCGTTTTTATACTTCCGATCCAGATTCTGAAGAATTGGGTAATAATGTTAGGAATTGAAATTTTACGTAGAAGTTACACAAAATTGGCAAATTCAACTAGTAAAATATTTATTACGACTTAAGTTTCGGAACTAATAGGTTTGCTTGTGGAATTTTCCCGTTTCTTTGTCGATTCTCAGTTCTTCAGTTTTGTAGTTTCTCAGTTCTCTGTTACGGCTTCAGCAACACTTTTCGTAAAAACTCAGCGTCATCTTCATGAAGCAAATTATAAACGCCTCAATTAAGTCTCCCACCCTCACACAATATATTTTATTTGAACTTAACGTTCGAACAAAGCATTACATTGGAGTATAGTAAGGCCACAAGAGAAACCTCACTTTCACCATTGGCAGCGAGATATAAACGAACGAAACCATTTTCTCAAATTTGTTAAGTATTATAATTTAGTACGCTTATCCACCTCGTATTAGGAAATTTGAAGCTCATCCGGAAATTTTTGCTAACGATTCCATTTTTATTGCATATTTCATGTATTCGACATCTTTTAGGAAACTTGCATTTGAGCGGACACATTCACATCCATTGATTGCCAACTGAACTCAGGGTGAACTAAATGATAATTTTTGCCTTATCAAATCATATTTACAGAGACGTGGATATAAACTGAAACAGGATTGTAATCAAATAATCAATGTAAAAGTATAATCCTGAACTATTCCTTTTGATTAAAATGCGTGTGCATTTTCAAGCATGCCAAAGAATTTGCTGGCGTTATTTAGGATCCACCGATTTGGAAAAAAAGCATCAAATCTGATTTTACACAATCTTGTGCTTAAAGTTCTTCAGTTCTCTTCGACGGGTGAATCTTGTTCGATGTATGATGGCTCAAATCACTAGCGTTAGTCTTCACGAGGAGAGGGCGATTTTCCGATCAAATGGAATGCGTCAAATTCAGAACTAAATGGCCTCTCGGATTCTCCCTTTCGTCACTCGCCCTGGAGAAACGTCCTCACCCGCTAAGCGACCCATATGTCAAAATTCCTCGCACAATTAAGGTGTGATCTCGTTTCCCTCTCGTTTTCTCGTTCCCTTGCTCGGTTCATGATGCGCCGAAGAAACGTCGGTTGCGCGCGAGCCTCATTAGCCAGAGTCTTCTCTCAGGCTCCGTCTTAACTGCTTTTGGATCGCCGAATTAGGGAGCTTTTCCGTTCGCCTTTCACGCCATGAGCATCAGTTATCCGAAAATGGTAGCTATGCGATGCAATGCAAAGATAAATTCACTTCCATCACGATACAAAGGGATAAAAAAATTCAGCCGACGTGGGAGCGGAAATTTTCCACTCTTGGTCGCAAATTTGAGTGTTTGATCAGAAGGGGGATGGAAAAAAATCGGATAGAGGTGATGGAAAAATTAATGTATTAAAAATAAGCACTATACGCTATATAGAATGGGAAACTTTCGAAGCGAAAGAGAAAAGAAGAAGGAGAAGAGCGAATTCTACAGGAAGAAAGAAATAAATCCGGTGCAAACAACTAAAAAAATCTATATGGCTTTCACGATGAAAGATTGGTTTCCTCGAGAGAAAGGAAGAGGAATGTGAAGGCTTAATTCCGATGAGTAAAAAGCAATGGAGGCCAGAAATGGTGCCAATGAGAAGCAGAAAAGCCACTTCTCATCTGCTAAAAAAAGCATTTTTGCTGCTAGGACCTGGTTTTAACTGAAGAATAGAAGGAGAATAATTGAGATAGCATGAGCGATAATTGTTCACGAGTCAAAATGGATACAGCATTTGAATTTTATATTTTAATTTACACTGCAGTAACAATTATTTAGTGGCCATTGCAACAAAAAATGCGCAAAACATATTTTTGTACCTCTGAAACTCTCAGTAATTAAATAAATTTATCCGCATAAGTATTTAACTTATCTTGCACGCCGTGAGCTTGAAACGTCTTCATAACGGATTTCCTATTCAATTCTACAGATACTCACGCTGCAAGCAATTAATTTATTTAAAATTATTTGAGACAGTATACAAACTCTTTATCATTGTTTATTTCTGACGAGATTTAGGGGTAAGAAATTCCTAGTTTTTTTTAAACGACGTGTCCTTGGGGAGCTTACGCTTGCCTTATCCCTTCTTGGGGAAACGGCTTTTATTTTCTGGAAAATATCTCAGGAAACAGTATCTTCGGTAAGTGGCCGGTGCAAAGATATCTTTTGAAGGGTGTAACATGTTTCAGAGAAAAAGGAACACACTGGTTGTGTTCTTTGTGAAATAACTAATCGATCAAAATACATTAAAAGGAGCAGAACACTGTGTTCAAAAATAGAAACGTCACGAGCGGGTGGAAGAAGGAGCGGGTGGAAGGAGCGGGTGTAACGCCTTATTGTTTCCTTTGGTAGCGCTTTATTTACCGTTCTTTAATACACCTCTCCTTCTCTCCTCTCCAGCAATCCCCCCTCTACAAACGTTTACTACTCCCTCACAACCAACAACGATAGTGCAAAATAAACAAATTAAACATTAAAAAACAAAAACACTAAATAAGATAAAACAAAGCACACAAAATATACAATAAACTTTTTAAACATTTAAAACACTCAAAACAAAAACAATAACTGAAGGAAAGGAGCGCACGTGGCGTTTACAGGCGGATCCTTTCCTTGCTTCGAATCCTCGCTCCTCTCACGGAGCGCTTCCAGCCCGGTCGAAATGAATCCTACCGAAACGTTGAAGTGCTAATCAACTTTAATTGCTCGTTAAATAACCAATGCATCTTGAAGTAAACGAAATCTTTAACAGAGCGATGTTTAAATACACCAATGTGGGGACTATTAACTTTAAAGTTTTGACATTAACTTGGGTTTTCGTGGAACCATGGTTGAAACTAATGAAGAATTTCTCCGAAACTATGCGTGGACAATGCTCTCACATTACAGTGAAGCTTGAACAAAATCAGCGCTGGAGCAGAAAAAAATGTACGGATTGGAAATTTGGATTGAATATCAGAAGAAACAAAACCATATTGACAGAGAAAATAACCAAGAAAGGAATACAACGAAGGACTCGAAATCACAGACAATGAACGACACATTTTCACATTAGAAGAAACAAACTTTTTCGATAAATACCTCGTTACAAAATGATGGAAGGATTATTTAACTAACAAATGAATGGAAAGAATCTCCTGAGATAACGGAATCACCAAGAAGATTATGGTAAATTGAGATGGACGTGTTAATATAGATTTTGGATTTAAAAAAACGGTTAGCTGTTAGAGGTATGATATGGAGAGCTGCAGGAAACCAATTTCTGGATTAATGTCTGCAGATGCGATGATTTCTCCATCTTTCGGGTGTTCGCCGCGTTGCTTGTCATGATTGACGACAGTTTCGCCCGGATTCCACCAGGCGTCTTCAGGTCGAAGTGCCGCTGTCAGCGTTTTGGCCGTGCTTATATAGCTCCTCGAGCTCCCGCGCTGTGCTGTGATTGGTCGGTTTTGGGAAAAGTCTCTTCCATGTGTTTGTCAGGTGGTATCCATCGTCCCTATTGAAATTTCCAGGCGTTTTTGCAATTTCAATTGATTCTCTTATCAGCCTGGGATAATATCTTTTTTTCCGGCACAAGCGAGAAGATCTCCAGAGTCCTGAAGAAGAAGGATATTGTCACGAGATTCAACTGCGTATCCAAAATAAGCCAAATCATTCCAAGGCCAAAGGACAAGATACCGCCGAATCTCCATGAAGGGATATACCGCATCCCTTGCTCATGCGGGAAATCATATATCGGCGAGACATGCAGGTCCATGAAGATCCGCCTGCAGGAGCACAAGAGGGCGACCCTCAATAAGAAATTTAGCCAGTCAGCAGTCGCCGAGCATGCTTGGAGTGAACCCGGACACGATATTCTTTTCGACAAAGCTAGGATAATTGCAAAAGAAAAAAGATATTATCCCAGGCTGATAAGAGAATCAATTGAAATTGCAAAAACGCCTGGAAATTTCAATAGGGACGATGGATACCACCTGACAAACACATGGAAGAGACTTTTCCCAAAACCGACCAATCACAGCACAGCGCGGGAGCTCGAGGAGCTATATAAGCACGGCCAAAACGCTGACAGCGGCACTTCGACCTGAAGACGCCTGGTGGAATCCGGGCGAAACTGTCGTCAATCATGACAAGCAACGCGGCGAACACCCGAAAGATGGAGAAATCATCGCATTCAAAACGTCGCGGGAAACTACGAGACAACAATGTCTGCAGATTTTAATGAGGATCCATAGTAAATTGATTCGTTGGACGGGTTTCCGTTGTTTGGAGGATATCCGAGCAACGAGAGAACTTCATTGATCCTAAACATAAGGCCCTGTTAGAAGCATGCGACAAGTCTACAGTGGATTACATTCCTACGTTTAGGAGGTTTGGAACAATTACTTCGAGCTACTTGTAGCTTGTAGGTATCAATTTACAATGAGATAACTTAATAAATGCATATAAGCGTTCAACTTCCTTCACTTTGAATCCGCTCCTGCAAGTATGATCTGCAACACATGGGCACGAGAGGTTTCTATTACCTAGGCGACGGTGAAGCAAGCAGAAAACAAAACGGGAGCAAGATGGAGGAAGGAGAGGGTTTGGGGGGTGGGGGGAGGAAGGGGTTGGAGGCTTGTTGCAAGAGAACGGTCGCTGACAAGCGCAGCACCCTCTCTCGTATCGGGGACGGCAAAGACGCGAAAGTGTCGGGACTGCGCGCGACACTAAGCTTAACACATTTCGCCGATATCTCTTACGATTAGCCAAACCTGGATTCGAACTCGGTACCTTCTGGTCAATAATATAACTCTCTCACGATTGACCAACCAAATCGTCATCTCACGACTCTTATTATGCAATGGCCTATCTTACCCGGCAGAAAACCCGAAATAACTTCATTAGCTATGACACGCGAGTTTTAATAGCACATTTTGAAGCACCAGTAACGTTTAAAGAATGATATATCCGATGGCTTCCCTTATGGAGCAGTTATTGATACACTGGTATCGTTTCAGACGCACACTCGCCATGCAACTGGTTGCACTCTTTGTCTGCGAGAAGGTTTTAGAATTGGGTCGTGAAAAATCCGATCATATTACGACTCAGTACTTCATGTGATATTGAATTCTAACGTGGACATACTTACTGGCCACATAAGTCATCCCTAGGGGCAACCGCGGCAGCAATCAATTATACACGGACGGGAGAGGCGAAACTTTTCGCTCGTGAGTAGTCGGTCGGGCGAGATGAGGGCGCATAGGGAAGAGGCGAAGAAAGGCAAAGTCACCCAGAGAGGCGTTTCCCATTCCGCCGCCGCCGACCTCCTCCTCCTCACCCCCCCCCCCTCCCCTTCGACATCACCTCACCTCCCTCCCCCCCCCCCCAACAATCCTCCCTTTCGCCCCTTCTTCCCATCTCCCACGCCCACCCACCGCTGTGCGTCCTCGGCGGGCGATCCCGCAGTTATGCAATCTTTGTCGCAGCGACTTCAAGTGCTTTCAACGCAATTTTTTTGAAGGAAGGGATTTTCGGCGGTGGTGGCCCCGCTGTGCGGTGGCCGCGCTGTGCGGTGGCACCTCCCCTCCAATGGCACGCCACTCGTTCGATGCCTTTTTGCAAGAGGTCGTCCCTTTCATAACGCGGTCGAAGTTACACGATTCTATCGGTAACAGTGGCATCAAACTTTTTTCAGCCTTGCTAAGAAATGAATTGCTCGGTACCAAGTTCTCGTTTGCGTTTTTTTCTTGTTGCGTAATCTTATTCTTTTAACTCATGCACGGTCAGCAGTTTGCTCCATTAAGTGCCATATTGCATGCACTTCTGGTTCGAATAAATAATTAAGAAATTAAGTATTCGCGTAACAAGGGGGAAAAAAGAGGACCTTGCTACTTGTTGAACTCTTAGTTAAACAATTGACCTTTTAAACGATAGTGGAATGAAATCGCTTGGATAGGTCGGGAGTCGATTCGTCTTGGGAAGCAGTCTGGAAGAGACGATTTAGATCGTCACTCTGAAAATACCGCTCTTCGACTCCAATGTAAAAAACCGGTTGTGAACTGTTTATACCGTTGCATGGCTTCTACTTTTCTTCGCTCCCACATGCACGAGATCCTCGTTCCCTGCAGTGGAATTCGGCGATATTTGTCGCCGATCACTTCAATTTTGAGCTCTCGTCCGCTCAAAGATTTTCATCAAGTTGAAAACTCTTAAATCTGAAGAAAAACTTAGAATAGAACAAAACACTATTTAAACGGCGTCATGCGAGCATTATTAGAATATGGAGAAATCCGTCCCTTAGGAGGAAGAAAATAGTTAAATAAACTGAGCTTATTTACTAATTTTTAATTAAGTTCCTTCTTTGTGGGTCGATCACTTCACGTTCGCATTCGCGGGATGGAAAGGGTTCAAGTTTCATGGATTTCAATGTCAGACTTCTTAATGAAATGCCGAGAGCGATTCACACTATGTATATGACTTGAATCGGTTCAACGTAGCAAGTGCAAAGGGATTTTAATCACAAGAAATTTATCGCCGCAGAGCCAAGTGAATGCACTATGAAGGAGGTGACCGATATTTTTGCTGCGGTAGGCTGTTCCAGGTTTTGAGGAAGGTCTCAAGATGAGCTTTTTGCTTACACTAATAAAAGTACATTTTTAAATAAGGTATTAATGACGTTGTGATGAAACTTTCCTGCCCACAATACTGATTAACATTGCTTTCATCCTGTTGTCGCGGCAGGAAGCTATTGCAGATGCAAGGCGAAGAAATTGTTTTCGACGCTAAAACAAAAATGTCGTACTTTTCAGTTTCCTTTCGGATAAACAAGTTCTTGAAAAGAAGAGAGGCGTATATTTTTAAAAACTACTTATCACTGCAACTAAGTTATGCAAATATCACATGAAAATATGGATCATCATGAAGTTAATCGCATCCCATTCCATTCTTTAATTTTACCTGTTGTAATACAATTTTCCCATTTTCAGATTCCTTGAAGTCCTGCATGGAAAGCGAAGAATCATCCTGCGTGGTAGAGGAGGATCTAATTTTTGACTTCGAAGGGAGGAGGGAAGAGGATGGAGTAATAAGCGATGTTGAATATGACAGTGCAGATGGAAATGGAGACGATGTTTCTCCAGCATCTTCAACATCGTACGAGCCGACTCCAATGAAAAGGAAAAAAGAGGGGGAGATAACATGTCCCAGAAGAAGATGGCAGTAGAATACTGGCGGTCCGGAAAATCAGGGCCACTAAAGGTAGATACTGTTAGACAACGTTTTAGGTTCGTGACCTCTAGAAACCAGCTTGTTCGTTTTGAGGAGCAGATTAATCAGGCTGGTTCTCGGAGGGAGAGATTGCATAAAATTTCTTCATGCCTTATAGAAAGATTTAGAAGAGCAAAAGAAGATTTCCTGATCGTGCACGATAGTGACTTACGAAGGTGGGCGTATGAAGATAATAGCAAAATGAAGAATCCATTAAAAATTTTTCTTCTTCGACAGGATGGTTGTGGAAGTTTAAAAAATCAAATAATATAGTGTCTAGGAAAGTTACCAAAGTTGTTTCTCGGAAACAGAACTTTGACCCGCAAAAGACATCCGAGAAAGGCACATGTTTTTGTTAATGATGTCCGGCAATTATTGGTCCAGAAGCCTAATTTTTGTCTCTTAAATACTGACCAGAGTGGGTTTAAAAAAGAATTACACTCGGGACGAACCCTCCATTTCCGAGGAGTAAAAACGGTGGAGTCAACGGTACAGTCCCTCGGTGCGACGACACATTCCTATACCATACAGCCGACGATTTCGATGGATGGTGAACTTCTGTCTCCTTTATTTATTTGCCTGCAGGAGAAAAGTGGAATTTTTCCAAAAACTGTTCGTGTGTTTGAAGCGCCAAATCTACATGTCGTGGCTTCTAATTCCGGTTTGTTGACTAAAACCATTTTACTTGAAGAGCATTTTGGCAAAGTGCTTTTCCCAAATATAAAAAAAGACACTATTCTCTTGGTGGACTCGTGGAGTGCCTTTAATGATAGAGACGGAATTCTTTCTATGAAGACAGGGATATTTCAATTTGAAATACAGCAAATACCGCCAAAAACCACTGGCATTATACAGCCTTTAGACGTTTATTTTTTCCGCATGTGGAAGAATTTTGTGAGAAAATTCTCCGACCGTGTATTGCTGGATCAGATAGACTTAAATTTATTTCAAAGAAATAACATCTTGAAACTACAATCTCTGACTCATACACAATTCTCAGCTCCTTTGTTTAAAAATTTCATACACTATTCTTGGTTTCGAGCGGGATACACGGATGAGAAACCAGAAGTGCACATTACACCTGTGGAATACTGTTTCGATACTAATATTATGAAGGATCGATGTAATATTATACTTGAAGAACAAGGGTGCAATTTTTTGACATTCATCAGATGCGCTTTCTGTGCAATGAAATGCTGTTTTCATCATTTTTTCAATGAATATCACAACTGTCAAGAATAAAATACTATAGATAGCCATTTTTTCGTTATTATTTTTCCCCATCGAATTGATGCTTGATTAATACTGATTTTGAGTCACAATGTTGCAACTATTTTTCGATGAAAAAGAGAAGAAACATTTGTACCCCATTCCACCTCTCAATGGGATTTCAATGTTTAAATCATTTTGTGTGGAAAATTTTTGGGTGGATTTTTGCCTTGCATAGAATGAATTTAAGTAAAAGGGAAAACCTAGGGATTTTTGATGGTTGGGGTTCATTTAAGAGTTGTGCTAGGGAGAGACTTGGGCTTCCACGAGGTTCATAGTTTAGGACTCGAAAAACCGTTGGAGAAGAAGACGGAGGGCGACGGAAGACTTTATTTGAAGGTGATTGGAAGTCTTTGAATCAAATCACTCGTGGGAAATTTGGGCGCCTTTACTTTCTTTGGATAATGGCACCGTTAAAATATTGGGATGTTGGCGAATTCTTGCAGAAAGAGACAAAAAATGGGTAGCTTGTGCCAAACGTAGGGCTCCACTGTCCATTCCTCCACGGGGTGGGGGTTACCGATTGGGTTTTTTCCTCAAGCTAAAAGGAATATTATCTCTAGGGCTGGGGATATAGGAAGGACAAGGCTCATTGTTTGTGGGAGGCCTTGAGGGTGGGGGAAACGGTCAACGTGAGGGAAACATTTGAAAGGAAGCGGGCGCCTTCTCAATCTGCGATTTTAAGTTTCCCGTCCCTAACTGCAAAAGGATGTCCGAAGGGAGAGCTCCCGCGGCGTTCGGTCAGTCGCTACTGGTCGGACCCAAGCTAATGAGTGTCGACAACCGATGGTCTTCGCCTATTCGGCATTTTCAAAGTCACGAAAACGGATTTCTAGGTACATAGAGTGTAAAATCGGGCACATGAGTCGGAATCGGACTCCAAAGAGAATGAGAAAAAGAGTTGGGACATTTCTTATTGCCACCGACATTCCCAGCGGGATTAGAGGACAGTATTATGCCGTAGACGACCCGTGGTACCCGTCCACACCAAAGCGAGACCTTACCGTCTCTGTCCAAATTTTAATAGCGTCATCGTGCTGAAAACAGCAATAGGCGCTAAAAAATTTCTTCAATGAACTATTTCAAAGACTTCAATTTACCCTGGTTTTTCCGGTCTTCAAGTGAGGGAATGTCCTTCCCTAATCTTGAATACGGGAAGGAATATGAGATGCGGTAATCTAATTATCTGTTACTCCGACAACTCTGTGGAATTTTTCTCTTCTCCCACAAAGCCAATTAATTTAAGTTTATCATTTACTTACTAACGCAAAATTGCATGAAGCTGAAAATGGTTGTAACGCTAAAATCACCATGAGTAACATTAATTTTGCCCTTTATCTGCGCATTACGAGTAGGTATATATCGTAATTTTCTGTTCATTTCACGCACGGTATGAAGAGTACACATCGTCATCTTTTGAACTACATTACATAATTTTGATGGAGATTTGTCAATCGCTCACGGGAAAATCATCTGCATTTCTCATTTTGGAATTTGAAGGAGACTGGGCTATGGTGATGGTCATTCTTGGATGCCTTAAATATCAATAATTATCATCTTTCCATCTTATAGCGGTACCAGTTGATCATTCCCCGTATATATGGAGTAGACATACTGAATAAAATTAAAATAGACGAAGAAAAAAAATACAATAGCAATCCTCGTCTTCGTAGGTAGGTTGGACTGTGGATACGGATTCCTTATGGTCAACAAGCAGTAAGATGATGTTATCGTTTGGTCCTCGGATCACCCACCGCTTCTCTCGTCATTGGGAAGATGGTAGACCGCCGACGCCCTGCCCGCCCCCGGGCCTTACCCCTAGCGCTTGCCGCCAGGGACGCCTCGCTGCGGGCCCGTGAGCGAGGGGCCCCTCGCCTCGAAATGGGTGGCCGGCGCGCAAATTTGGATGCAGATATCTCGGCTCACAGGGCTTAAGGGCACGGGAAATTTTGCAAATATGCTTTTATTATGGAACACTATCATCCTACCAACTTTGAACGAAATCGGCGGAAGACACTTCGTGAATGTTCCTTGTCAGCAATTTCCTCTCCTCACCCACCACACCAAGAACTACCTTATTCTTTCTTTCTGTTCTCGATCCTCCGCCACACCCACATCTATAACATCCTCGGCCTATTCTCGTCTTCCATACTCAGGGTCCACGTTCCTGCGCCATACAACGCCAGCTCTTCACCAGCCGCAATCGCAATTTTCAGCCTTGTCTAAATAACTTGACTCGATGGGCGAACCACCTCGAGGTAACTTTTATTTATATGTGGTTTAGGGTATTGGGTTTTTTTTTAAGATGCGTTTGTCGTGTAGGGTCGAGAGTCGGTCTTGGTACCAACACAACAAAACCAATGGATCCGCGCGCCCATTGGCACGACGCGACGCGACCTCCGTCCTCGCACATCGGATAGGTACGCTCTCGGTTCGATCGCAGAGTAAACTGTGCGCGTTTGAAGCGGCCATTCAGTCGGAGTGCAGCCCATCCGACCCGCTCCCACCTGCCTGCACCTCCCACGATGGCGCTCGACCGCAGGAAATGGGCTCTCGGAGTGAATGCAGAGTGGGTCAACTCTCCCGCCGCGAAATTCGCATTCGCCACACGGCGCCTCACACTCCATCGAGTCGACTCATATCAAACTCTCTCACATATGTAGTTTAGACGCGTGCGTGCGTAGTACTCACGCACACGGGCGCCCAGTCCACCGAGATGGTCGGCGTAATCGACCGACCGACTCTAGAGGGAGTGAAAGGACCTGTCCCTGCTGCTCATCCGACGGCGGCGTCTTCCGCGTTCGTTTTCTATCTCGGTGACTTGCTAGTAGGGGGGGCAGCAGTGCGATGAGGAATCTCGCCTCGGAGAGGGCAATGCTTTCCTCTGCTACTCCCGACGGATGTGTGTCGTCCGAGAGGGAGCACTCCGAATGGTTTCTGCGCGAATATGAGGGGGCCTATTCTGCATGTCTTCGGACACACCGAGTCTCGACAGTGACGAAATTTTGACGTCAGCGCCACGTAAAATCAAAAGGGGGAGGACTTCATTCAAAAGTAAAGATTTTTCGGGGACTTTTTACGTCACATTCATGGATTTATCGAGGTTTAACCAACCAACTCGATTCCTTGCTGAATAAGGCCTAAGTGAGTGCCAACCGTCCTTGCTTTGCTCCAAGCGACGGGCAATCCAGTGGGTGTCGCAAAGAGTGTCAAGATAACGAGGCACATCCAAAGTTTTGGATCCCACAAAATTTGGATGGAAGAGACCTGCGCGGAAAGAGAGAGAGGGAAGAGGTGAGGGAGGAGTTTAAAGGGATAAGACGGAGGGGAAGTGCAAGTGAAGGCAATGAGAGGGAATGCGGCATGTGATGGCCAAACCACATCGCGAAAGAAGGAATGAGGGGCACTGTACATGCAAGGCGAGTGGTTAAAAATCACTCGTCGCGATGACTATACCGGGGACCCTCTATTGAGGTCTCATCGTGAAATGAGTCGAAACGGGACGGCGGGTAGAGATCGACCATTCCACTTCTCGGATCGCTTGTTTTGGCATCTATTATGAAAGGCTAGGAAAGGACTGACCAAATACACTCAAAATAACCTTCCTCCTCCGTTTTGCTCCTTCTCCCTGGGGCAGGGGAAGAGGGGGCCCCATGTGGCCTCATCTGCTCCAGGTTAAAGAAAATAAAAAGTCAAGTCGCAGTGTTTTTGTCAGTACCGTAATCCATATCTCCAAATCATCCAATGTGCAAACTCGTTATATCTCTCGAGGAGCCGTCAATTTGTTCATCGGGGTGTATTAGTGGACGCGCCATGACTTCCCTTAATGTCGCGGGGAATTCTGAGACAGAAAACTTAAAATCACACGACTGAAGTTTGCTAATTTCCCCACAAGTGGTTCGTCAAGACAGCGAGAACCTCCAAGAGTAAATCGATTTCATTGTATCAGCGGAATATCCATCTTCTACCGTATAATAACCTCGACAAGGTCTAAAGGCCGCTTTATACGGCACACTTTACTGTACAAACGAATGTATCATAGAATCTACAAAAAACTGAATGGAATTAGAGCAGGTTCTATTTCCCGTTAAGCCATTCAGAAAGCCATACACTTTGCCGCTTTACACGGTACAATTTCCTTCATGAAGGACTTCGTACATTCTTTTGTACAATAAAATGTAAAGTGTAAAGCGGCCTTAAAAAAACTATCCTTCAATCTTCCTTTTTCCAGCTATCCGACATCTTTCATCAATACCTATTACAGCCGAGATAATTCGAGAGATGAAAAGAATTATTCTGTTTCTTTTTTTGCTGTAACGAATACCAATGGCACAGAAAAATCTTTCTATGCAAAATAAACGAATTTTCACTTTCGCATTGCTCGGTATAAAGCATTGAAATTTTAGCTGCCCAAATGGGATTTAGACCAATTTTGTGCAAATGGAAAATCGTATTTTAAGATGAGATGAACTTACGCTGTCTTTTATCGTTTTTAAAAGACGTGGAACTTTCATTATACCTCCATTGAAAATCCTCCTTCCAGGATAGGAATCCATATAATCATTAGATTGCACCGTCTACAGCAAATGAAACACCTTAATGACCAACAGCAGTGTTGACCCTCCCATGCTGTGAGACCAGCCTCGAACAATGGACGCCCATTGTTCGAGGCTAGTCTCACCGCATCATTCGCTCGCTAGGCATATCTTAGCGGGATAGTTCACAAGCAGTGTTCATAGTCGTAGGCTATCATAGACAGGGAGGCTTTCTCACTCAGGGTAGAAACAATTTATCAACAAATAATCGAAAGAAGAACGGCGAAACTCTACAGATTAATGATATCAACGGGAAAAATGTCTCCTTCTAAAATGTTATTCACCACAAAATATATCCCCCCCACCCTTTGCCCTCGCTCCAAGCCTACTTTCACGCTCTTTTGTTTCCCTTTCACCGTTCTCCTCGGGAGATTCATATCCATTCATTTTTTTTCCTGAACCTTGGAAATAAATTACGGGTAGTCATGCAGTCTACCTGCACACTTTGATGGGTCGCATAACCGAAAAGATCAAAAGGGGAAAACGTGAATCCAAGCAGATGTGCTGATGCGAATGGCTAACTGGTAATTGACTTATAAGAAAAAATTAACGAAATCACGATAGAACGGAGTCAACATTACGACCTTAAATGACAATCCTCTGTTGGGCATTTGGATGTAGTCGAAAAATGTTTTATGGCCTACGCTGGGTTTAGAAGAATTGGGATGGGAATCGCTATCACAACGTAGATTAAATTATAGGCTTAACCTCTTAGCTAAATTTCTACGGCAGATTAGATCGCGCCAATAAAATTAGAGAGCTAGATTGTAGAACCGATAGGTATAAAATGTCATTTTTTACGCTTACCATTCGGGACCATAGCAGGTGTGATCGTCTTCATGAATAGTGCGAATAGTGACAATAGGTAGACAGTAGATCTTTCTCTTTATATTCTCTACGTTCTTATTTATGCACGATGTAAGTATTGATGTTCTTATTTATGCATGATATTTTAATCTGTAGTAGTAGTCTTTGTACCCCTTGCATGTTGGAACGATTGACGATAGAATGTTTATTGGTTAGTAGATTTTTGATTGGCGCGTTGCATGTGTGGTACGCGGGTTTCGATGTAGTTCCGGTGTTCTGCCGTATAATTCATGCATGCCTACTGTGGAACCACCCCCTGCCACACACTCTTTGGGTGGCTTGCAGGGTATGATGTAGATGTAGATGTACAGCGCGTTTTTCTCCTCTGGATGAAATATTGGGTCTAAAGTGAGACGCTCACGGGCTGAAAATGAATATAAAATACCATCTTTTTCCCAAATGATACTTAAGACCAATCTGCTGTTAGCAATCCCTGTAATAATTGGATAGTGTTACCGGCTTGGACAGGTTTTAGGGATAACTGTTGTTCTTATATTAATCCTTATCAGGGTTACAGCACGACAGAACACGGCTTCTCTTTCTCCCTCCCTCACTCACCCTCTCCCTCTCCTTTGTCAGATAAGTGCTCTTTGAGTACTTCACCGATTGAATTATTTTGTAGTCTAATAAAAAATATGTGAAAAGATGGGTAATAGTGGATACAAAAGAGAAAATCAAAGTCAACCGAGGAAAATGTAACCAAAAAAAGGGAAATATGAACTGAGTTAAATATTTCACCGACAAATTAAGAGGAAAAGGCCAGATGTTTTAAATGTTTACGTCCCGAAAATAATACCATTGTTTTCACTGCTTTTGAATCCAATGGTTAACGCTAGTCATTTAGCATAGCTATCGTGTCCTCATCCTTCAACCAAATGATAAAACGGATTCTGAAGGAAAAAATTCACCGATGTCTTTCCACGTTTCTCCTAGCTTTCACATTCCTTCGCCAGCTATTGTCTTGCAATGCGGAGTGAATTATTTCATGCAAAAGAAATTGAAGAAAGCTACTCGCGACGTAGCCAATACTTGACTGAAAAAGTTGTTGGTTTTCGGCGATACTTTATGGAATTGACTAAACATTTTGAATTAATAGGGTAAACTGTGTTCTTCCACAATGAATTCCCTATTCATTCAAAACTTGACTGAACCTTTGAAGCTATCACAGCTCATAGGTCGTGCATTCAGTCTTAGACAAGAGTTTTAGACAGGGCCTGAAATAGACGTGTGGTCCTACACTCTTGAGGCGCACGCAATTCCACGTAGAAGCGTGATGATGAGACCAACCTTTTTGAGACAAAAAATTCCTATCCGAGAGTTAAACGTGTGTGGACTCAGCTCTCGTCGAAGCGAGCAGATAAGCTTCGAAGAAGTTATAGCAAATGCAAAGGAAGATGTCTTAATATCGAACCGCTTCTTAAGCTTCATTAAGACTCCTGACGGCATAATGAGTTTCGCATCGCTCCTAGCCTTGACAAATACATTCCCGTAGTGCCATTTCATGTGATGGCGGACGATTTCAGCGACGTCGCAGACTACAGCATGACAAAGGCTTAAGTATGCAAGAGCTGACTCGAGTCTTTTTCCGCGAGGTTGCCGCCGGGGAAAAAATTCACAGTTGGATGAAAAACTATTTGCGGCCCGCACAGGCAGCGAGGCGTGGATCTGTTGCTGTTTGCAGTTGTCTGTTATTGCTGTCACTATTTGGAAATGACTTCGGGTGTGCTAATAGGTTGCGTGCACGCGATGGGAACTAAGACGCACGACATCAAGTTTGATATTCAGCGTCACTTAAAATTCAATCCTCTATGTGAAGGTTGCCGAAGTTATCGAGTTCGCCTTTAAATAACTTTTTTATCAAGTATGTAAAAAATCCTCTGACTTCATCTTTGGCGCATGTCGGTGAAAGTTCACCTTTTGACTGGTATTTGGAGTTTTTCACCAATGCATTAACAGAGGCAGCCTCGTTTACTTTATTACACACCCTCTAGGTGGTAGGCAGGGTGTTATGAGATACTAGATGCGAGCACCAATCTCCCTCCCCTCCCTGTCTCGTGTGGCGTGTATCGCAACCGAGGACAGAGTGAGGATGAAACGGAGCGCGGGAAATGCTGAGAGAGGCATTTCGTTCGCGCGTTCTTTCACTGAGTTGCGTGGAATACGAAGGCACCGGCTGCATCGGCTCGAAATCCGATCGCTCCGATCGAAATCCGATCCGAAATCGACCGATCACTTTAGCGCAATGAGCGAGGGACGTCGAATGGGGAGAATGGGGAAGTGAAGGGTGGAGAGGGAAAGGCGAGGGCAGGAGAGAGGGGAGTCGAAGAAGAAGAGGGAGGGGGAAAGGAAACAGAGCAGAGGGAGGTAGAAATGCTGGAGGGCAGGACAAACCTTGAACGCTCTCTTAACCAGCAGATTATCAAAAAAAACGGCCTTGTGCTGTTATGAAGTCAAATATGTGTCCCCCTCCGCTCACACTACGCCGACAATCAACTATTTATTCGAGTCCACGATGGCCATCACACACTCAAATATCGTGGCATATATGAGACATTTTGACATCCTCATCCGAAAACAATCCCGAGCTCTGAGCTGGAAATTGCGAGAGAAAAAACTCACAACACGTGCCTTTTGCTCGACTGAGGCAAGGAAAAATCCTGGCTTTGGTGATTGATCTTGGCGTCCAGGAAAAAAAGCTGAAAAAATATAGCAAATGTAAGTGAGTGCTTTAGTTTATTTTCAATTCTATTGTTTCAGTCCTTTTCTAGTTCTTTCAGTTATCATCATTTCAAGATTATGTAAAACGCTAACTTTAACTGGCACGATTTCCTATGACAAAAAATCGAACGCACAAGTTTCGAATGCTTCATAGACCAGCTCCTCAGTGTTGCCCATGCATACGATTCTGAAAATTTAAAGAATGATGTCCTAAATTCCGTTTTATTGCCTGATTTCCTCGAAAAAAATTGCTGCGATCTGCGCGTGCCTTCAGTAATAGACGCGGCAAAAGTCTGACTATTCGGCAGGTTGGAAAGTATTCTGCATTCAAATTTTTAAATCACAAGTATGCATTCTATCAATAACTGTCAATATTGTTTTAATTTGGGGCAGAAATATATAATAAAAATTTTCCCTTACTTATCTCTTTTATAGAGCTACACTTTCTCCACGTAAAAATGTCGGATTTGAAATATTTTCCAAAGAGAACCGCCAAATTAATTTATCTCCTTTTTGGATTAACACTCTGAGGATCCATATGTTGCATTTTGGTATCAAAGCGTCTGTATACATTTCTGTTCCAAAAAAATTCTGACATTTCTCAGCCTTCGTCTCCCACCCTGTTTCCATACCCCACTTTAGCAGGACGAACATCATGGTTAGTCATCCCCGCTAAATGAAATACTGATCGTAATTGAAGTATGGACAGTGTCGATGCTATATTCGTCGGTGGTATAGAATTACATGTGACTTATTAACTGACTGTCCTGCTGCTATGCCGCTTCATTATACCATAGATAGTCCTAATACTTGGACCTTGAGTCTAAGCTCACTTTTAGGTCCATCCAGTCTGTTATACCCATGGGTCATGCAAGTATACCGTTCACTTATGCCTGCCTCTGGGGTTTTCTTTTCGAAGTAACGTCTCATTTTGTATCGTGGAGTGACTGTCTTGGAGTTTTATTCGGTAATTTGCTGCATGATCTTTAATGGCTTCCTCATAATCTTAATTTTGGTTGATTTTTTTAGATATCCTTGTCATTCACAAAGTGTAGTTTTAAAATGGGCCACGGGCAATTTCTCTCCAATAATTTAAGCTCGTTAAGATGTCCTTTGCTAAATAGACCAACCCAATGCTGGTTCGGCAAGTAATGGGACTGGACTAAAGTAGGCGTATCAAATGAGCCTATTCATTTCTCACTCCTTAAAAAAGCCTCCGAGGTGTTCCTCATGATCAACGCTGTTAGCAAAATTGCTCGACGGTCTCGAGTCTGGTCGCGAGGGTCCGATGGCTCGATTCCACGTCATTCTCACTCCGGCCGACTAAAATAAACAAGCCATCCCGTCTACCTGGAAACAAAGGAGCGGAAACTCTTCTCCGAACACAACACTGCCTCAGTGCGTGAAGGTGCGAGACCTTGGCGCGACCCTCCCTCCGCTTTCTACACGCTGAAGGAGATGCGCCGGCGCTCACTGCGAATTCAACTCGCGTGCTCGCGTCGACCGAAACCATCGCGTTCCATTGAAGGAGGCGACGAGATTCATTCATATTTTTTGTACTTCGCGAGCTGCGGACACAGACAACTTGTCACATTTTAATACTATGTCTCCAAGGGACTTGATTTTTGCTTTTTGAGTGAATTTATTCGGGCAGAGTTTCGACCATATTGATCGGTTAGTGTTCGGACAGTAGGACTTCGCGTCCTTCAAGTGTGACCCAAGAATAAAACATCTGCATATATTTTTAAATCAATGGCATAAAGATTTTTAAGACTTAACTCGAGTATCTAGACATTACTTTTATTACATACGAGAATATATTATATCATATGCAACTCTTGCAGAGCATCGTGCCCCTCACGATTGGAAAATCGCGAATGTTGCACCTAGCTTCGAGAGCGGTGATAAGTAAGGGCCTAGTACCAATCACCCTCACGTTTATTTCGTGCAAAACATTGGAACATTAACTCGTCAGTTCAATAATGGGGTATTTAGATAGTCAAAACTCATTGATTCATAACCAGTATGGATTCCGGAAAGGCAGGTCTTGAGGAACCCAGCTAACCCTCCTCCTTCACGACGCACCTTTCCTCTAGATATTGTGAGGATTACACATACACAACATATATGGCGCAGCATTAAAGTAACTAGGTTTTGTTATACGTATAATAGGAAGGTCCTCGGATGAAAAAGTGAAAGAGAGATGCTACTTCATTCTGGTTGGGCCACACCTCGAATACCCCGCGAGCATCTGGAACCCTGGTCATAAAGATTTAACCAAAAAAATTAATAAAATACAAAGGAAAGCAGCGCTCTTCGTTAAAAACTGCTACGAACGAACATATAGTGTCTCGTAACTTTTAGAGGGATTAAGGTGGGAGCCCCTAGATAGTCGGAGGCTACACGCTAGGCTTAGTTTGCATGATATATTCAGAACTGATTTTTTTCAGAGCGACATAGAGAATATTATCATGACTCCTCATTACATCTCTAGGTCTGACAGATGCAATAAAATAAGAGAGATACATTGCCCATCAGATAGGTATAAAAACTCCTGGTGTTCTTAAAGCATCGTGGTCTGAAGGATTTTCCAATCATCAGCGGCATTTCAAATTCACCGATCATATTTGCACATAACAATAATGGGACTCTTTCTTTGGAAACTTTTCCACCCGAACACTTTTCTTTCTTCAAACACATGGTTTTCTCCGGTAATGCACGAAAGAAAACTCCGGTCTCATCACAGTTGAATATGTTTCTTTCACTGTAATTATTACACAAATCTTTTAGTTTGGACCTCCACTCTTGCACAGTTTTCTCACTCACGGAAGCTGCTTCTCCACACACTTTTCAATGATATGTTGTGGCGTAATCCAATTTTTCAAGCCAGCCATTCGATCCCTTAAAGTCTGAGACACCCATTTCTTTTGCAATTTCAATTGCCTTCTCTTGGATTAATGGACCAGAGATTGGAATATTAAACGAACGTGCCCTACAAAACCACTCGTAAGTGAGCCTATTAATTGCCAGCCCGTCAGTTTTTGGAAACTGTCTCTTGATGTTTTCACCTTTGTTCTCAGCCCATTCTTTCAACAGTCTCCCCTTGCTCTAAAGAATGTCACTTACTTGCGTCTTCTCGATGCCAAATTTCTCTGCAATTGCACGAACACTTAACTTCTCTTCGTCTGACGCATGCATAATGTTAACTTTCTCAGGTAAACACAGCCTTTTCCTTTTTCCAGCCATTGTTCGATGCAATGATATGCAAATACTTTTTGGAGGATGATGCCCAAGCAGTTTCGTTTTCGTGGGTCTTCACTTATCACCTCACGATATTCAAAGGAGACACTGAGGCTATAGTGTCGGAAATTTGACTAACCTAGCGGGCCACAGTCATACATACCCCTCCTCTTCCCTGTAACACTCCGACTTTCGCGCTACTTTGTACAAAAGTTCCCCTACTTTGTAAGTGCCTGTGCCAGCGCTCATGATCCCCCTCTTCCTTTCTTCCTTCAATTTCTGGATAGCGCGGAATATCTACATTGTTTTCTGTTGTCTGACCCCGATGTCCGGTATACTTCTACAGCTATGTGCATTCGGGTTTGTCACTCTCCCTTACTATCCCATGTATCTAGGCGAGAGCCGCCCGTCTTTCATGCCCGCTTGCAGATCTTTTGTATCCAGGTGTCAGGTTGGGCCTCAGTCACCAAAACAGATGATTCAAAGTCAATTCTGCGGGGATTCCGTATCCCTACCGGACTGAAGCATTCGCTTGGTAGACACACAAAGCTTGGGAATAGAAGTAGAGAGGTCCCCAATTTGCCTCCTCCATCTCTCTAACTTCCTTATCTACATCACCCTAAGGACTTCTTGCTTTGCTGCTCCCGAGCATCTTCCTTCCCTTTCAATCTATCTCTTCCCACACAACTGTCTTCCCTCGGTAGTCAGCAGAACCCCATACTGATAATTCCACAACACCCACGGTAAGGAATGCGTGGCAATAAAAAAAGGAAGGAGCACCAACCAGTAGACCAACAAGGTGTTTTTCCCAAATTGTTCGACGTTTTTTTCCTGGATTAGTTCTTTGTAAGCAATAGGCTTTCAAGAAATGGCGTTTTTTTGTTTGGAGGAAGAGAAATTTTCACAGGATAGCACGTAGTGTGTTCGTCATTGGAGGTAATTGGGGGAAAAATATACATTTTCTGCTGTCCGCGTCCGTTATTAAGAGTGTCCGCTATTTGGAGGTGTTAGTACCATAAGGTTCAATGTTCTGCTGCCGGGACCTAAAAAACTGTCCGCTAATGGGAGGTGTCCGCTATTTGGAGGTGTCCGTTAAGGGAGGTTTGACTGTATAAGAAAAAATAAAAATATGATACCGCTAGAGTAAATAAGATTACCTACGCACTGTCGTCTGATTTTTGCTGTGCAATTTGCATGTGCACTTCCCATAGGTCTAACCACAGCAAGTGCTTTCGCTTTTCGTGAAAATGTTTTCCTCGCATTCTAGCGATATAAATTTATCCCTAAAGTTCCTGCTCAATGTTTTGTTCCAATATTTGTGCATTGAAAATAACAATGATTTACTCTCAATAATCGAAATCCCATTATAGCTGAATAGTTGGAAGCAAGCTTTGTATATGCGGAGAGTAGCTCAAGCGTTTCTTTCCCATGTGCTCTCATCGAGTTTTAAGCATCGCCGAGGAACTGGAATGAACGCAAGTCTCTGTGGAGAGTTATCGCATAATCTCATTGACATGAAGCAGAGAAAGTTTAGATTATGTGACCGAGTGGCAAAAACAAGTATGTAAGCGGACACCGGAGTTTTATATCGCTCTCAAGAGGCTCAGAATGTGATAAACAGGATGTGAAACGCTAACATCATAGCAGGAGACTAAATACGGTATTAGAGAATGAATATGGGTGATTTTTGCCTCTAAATGCACTGACTTGTTCTAACAAGTTTAAATCACGTTGGATATTTTACTCAAGAGAAAGGTAAAAATGGTTAATTCTATTACTCAGATGTACAAGGAAGTTCTTAAAATATCCTAGTTGCATAATCTTACTACACATATCAGCTATCGTACATAGAACAAGTATCAAATGGCATCCTTGAAGAACTCCTTTGGAGGTTGTGATGGGCTTTGAGATATTTGGACCGATTTTAATAGCACACCTGTTATCTTCATACATTTGTTTTAGTATCCGTATATATATTTCACATAGGTTTTTTTTTGTTGCAACGTCAGAACTCCCATAATTCTTGATCAAAATTAATGATTCAAACATCGTTTTAAAGGTTATGTTCCCCGATATTAGTGAAAAATAGACAAATTGTTTAAAATTAAAGTTTTTGTTGAAAAAATGATACAACGCCATCTACTGACAATAATATCAACTAATATGTTGGCAATGGTTACGTGCTTAAGAGACTGTAGGAGACGCACATTGACACACACGACATCTATTAACACATCGTTTACTTAGATTGCTTACATCCTACATGCAATCAGTGTGATCATTTACTGTTTACGTTTACGTTATGTATCTCTAACACAAACATAAATAACATATAATCGTCCCTGGGAAGAAACAGGTAAAAGAACAGGAAGAAAGAAAAGAAGCAGGAAGAAGCTGCATACTGTGCGAAATATTCGACAGGTAGGAGAACAGGAAGAAAGAAGGAAGAAACCGGAAGAAGCTGCATACTGTGCAAAATATTCGCTCGGGTCATCTAGTTCTTCTTATTGCTTCACTTATTCCGGCTATTTCAAGAGCTGCTGTAAAAATATGGTCATTACGCGATCTTCCAGCAGTGAATCCACCTTGCACCTCAGCTGTTTTGTATTCCTGTTCTAGTCTTCTCTTAATAATTGATCCTAATATCTTCTTCATCGGTGGATTTGATGCGCAGATCCCTCTTCAGTTGTTGCTATCTTTTCTATCGCCCTTCTTATGTATTGGTGTCATATATCCCAGCTTCATTTAATCTGGAATTTTTTCTCCTCTAAAAATACTGTTTATTAAGGTCGTTATTACTTTATTTAATTTGGATCCTCCATTTTTATTAATCTTTATTGGATATTATTGGATATGGAAGAAGCATTTAATAGGAACTGGTTAGGGTCGTCCGGTTGACGATAACTGCGGAAACTTACGGAATTTATCCAGAGGGTAGGCTGAGAGAAACCGGTTTCATTAAACAAATCGCAAAAAGTGTTCGCCGAGGGAAAAGTTGAAGTTTATACTCGATCGTCCTTGGCTAAAGCATGATTTGAATTCCCTTTTCGAGACATCGTAATTCGTCGTTAACCAAATCAGGTCGGAGGATGAGGTCTATGAGGTCGGAGGATGAAGACTATGAGGTCGGAGGATGAGATCTATGAGGTCGGAGGATGAGGACTATGAGGTCGGAGGATGAGGACTATGAGGTCGGAGGATGAGGACTATGAGGTCGGAGGATGAGATCTATGAGGTCGGAGGATGAAGACTATGAGGTCGGAGGATGAGGACTATGAGGTCGGAGGATGAGGACTATGAGGTCGGAGGATGAGGACTATGAGGTCGGAGGATGAGATCTATGAGGTCGGAGGATGAGGACTATGAGGTCGGAGGATGAGGACTATGAGGTCGGAGGATGAGGACTATGAGGTCGGAGGATGAGGACTATGAGGTCGGAGGATGAGATCTATGAGGTCGGAGGATGAGGACTATGAGGTCGGAGGATGAGGACTATGAGGTCGGAGGATGAGATCTATGAGGTCGGAGGATGAAGACTATGAGGTCGGAGGATGAGGACTATGAGGTCGGAGGATGAGGACTATGAGGTCGGAGGATGAGGACTATGAGGTCGGAGGATGAGATCTATGAGGTCGGAGGATGAGGACTATGAGGTCGGAGGATGAGGACTATGAGGTCGGAGGATGAGGACTATGAGGTCGGAGGATGAGGACTATGAGGTCGGAGGATGAGATCTATGAGGTCGGAGGATGAGGACTATGAGGTCGGAGGATGAGGACTATGAGGTCGGAGGATGAGGACTATGAGGTCGGAGGATGAGGACTATGAGGTCGGAGGATGAGGACTATGAGGTCGGAGGATGAGGACTATGAGGTCGGAGGATGAGGACTATGAGGTCGGAGGATGAGATCTATGAGGTCGGAGGATGAGGACTATGAGGTCGGAGGATGAGGACTATGAGGTCGGAGGATGAGGACTATGAGGTCGGAGGATGAGGACTATGAGGTCGGAGGATGAGATCTATGAGGTCGGAGGATGAAGACTATGAGGTCGGAGGATGAGGACTATGAGGTCGGAGGATGAGGACTATGAGGTCGGAGGATGAGGACTATGAGGTCGGAGGATGAGATCTATGAGGTCGGAGGATGAGGACTATGAGGTCGGAGGATGAGGACTATGAGGTCGGAGGATGAGGACTATGAGGTCGGAGGATGAGGACTATGAGGTCGGAGGATGAGGACTATGAGGTCGGAGGATGAGGACTATGAGGTCGGAGGATGAGGACTATGAGGTCGGAGGATGAGGACTATGAGGTCGGAGGATGAAGACTATGAGGTCGGAGGATGAGGACTATGAGGTCGGAGGATGAGGACTATGAGGTCGGAGGATGAGATCTATGAGGTCGGAGGATGAGGACTATGAGGTCGGAGGATGAGGACTATGAGGTCGGAGGATGAGATCTATGAGGTCGGAGGATGAAGACTATGAGGTCGGAGGATGAGGACTATGAGGTCGGAGGATGAGATCTATGAGGTCGGAGGATGAGGACTATGAGGTCGGAGGATGAGGACTATGAGGTCGGAGGATGAGATCTATGAGGTCGGAGGATGAGGACTATGAGGTCGGAGGATGAGGACTATGAGGTCGGAGGATGAGGACTATGAGGTCGGAGGATGAAGACTATGAGGTCGGAGGATGAGGACTATGAGGTCGGAGGATGAGATCTATGAGGTCGGAGGATGAGGACTATGAGAGGGGGAAATCCGTGAATTCAGAGTGAATTGCGAGCACTACACTCCCTCCACTCTGTCTATTATTTCTCGCAAATATCTCATATCCGGATAATCACACACCTTCGTATGTTGATAAAGTGTTCGGACGCACAGAGACCTCGGATCTCGGTCAGTCAGCGGCGGAGCTGTGTCTTCAATTGCTAAGATCTCTCCTCGCCACAGTCCTGTGCGAGACACCGCATGTACAAAGTCAAATGCGAAGTTAAGAACGTACATGAAATGTATACTCTTAGCATATGTAAATCTTTTAATACAGCCCACCAAAATTTAATGCTCCAAAAAAATGACTTCCTTAATCTATTTATAATTAAAGCACGGTTTTTACAATTCCTATCAGCACAAATGGCTTTAAATCGAATAACTTTATGCCAAAAGGAGAGCATTTTGAATTTTTTTCTGAATATTTTTAACTATATTGCCCCCATATGTGGACACAGGGAAAACAGCTTCGCACCTGCCCTTCCCTAACACTATACATATATATATATATATAAAGGGACACTTCCAACCATCGGCATCTCACTTCCCTGAGGACGGCTGCATAGTGAGCACAGCCGAAACGTCGGTCACGGACCTTCTAACCCGGATGGAATCTCGAGAAGCCTTTCTACATTCTATTCACCGGGAAAACCTGAGATCTTTCATGCGAAAATAACTACTTCCTCTAATGGGTGTAAAAGATAACACGTAAAACGTGTACCTTGGAAAGGAAGGAATAATGAATAAATAGATTAGTACAATTAGATTTGAAAGTAGATTAGGAATAATAAGTAAATGGAGCAGTGTAATTTTGATATTAGGTGGTCGCATTCAATGGAGAATGACGAATTGATTATAATAATCCCTCAAAATATTTTCGGGCTTCAAATACCTTTTTGCTGATGTCTTGAATTGTGTCAGACGTGAATCTACGAATTTATGTGTTAGCATAAATAGAATAAGTAGACTCATAAATAAATGATAACAAATCGAGACTTTCGGCAAATGGGGAAGCATGAGAAAGTTGATTAAGATGTAATACAATCAAATAACATCGACATTTAAAGGGATAGTTGCGAAAATTTCTTCGCCACTCAGCTCACAGCGTCGCCGTTCCACTGGGGTGGAGAAGGCTCAGGGGGCAAGGTCATGAGCCAACACTTCCCCAAATAGTCCCGCAGCAGAAATAACTGCTACATAGTCATACAATCCACCTGTATCACTGTAAAACGAACCAAAAGAGAATAGCCTAGCTCCCTGACAAGTATCAGACTTTGATACCAGGAAAGAAGATGTCTAGTCGCGATCGACCGAATTCCGATTTTCATATGTTCCATATTATCTTAAGAATGCTGTAACTGTACCAAGAAGTCAGTTTGGCACATACAAACTAATGGCTGAAATGCCGCTAAATCATGACAATCGCCTAAGTCATGTGAAAAGGGGAAAAACCAAAAATAAAACAAGCTGTTTCTCTTCGACTCAAGGAGGTTTAAGAACAAGCAGCGGCGCACAGTGGGACGAAAGCGAAAAAAGCTGGCCAAAACCTCAAAAGTCTTTTTTTTGAGTCCAGAAGTTGAAACTTTGCACAATTATTGCCAATTAATTGGTGCATATGATGACGCATTCAATTTTTCATAGGTAAATTGCGCTAACAAAATAAATGACCTCAAATTTGAACAAATTTTGCAAAAATCGCCCGTATTCAATTTATTCCAAAAATCGCCGTATTCAAGATAATGCTGAACCTTTTTTAGCAAAGTTATATGATTAAAACTTATCAGTAATATAAAACAGTTCTTTATCTTTAATTATCATCTACTTGCATGGCCAAATTGTTGTATTTGCCAGAGATACGTTACAAAATGGCGGACCCTGGTTTTCGTCAACTTTTTGTCTTTATGTAGAAATATAAAAAAATGTGCATCTATGTACACTGAGATATTTACACCACAATTACAACAAAGCTTTAAGAGTTTAAATCCGAAGAAATCATCTGCGACCGTTTGCGACGCCGAAAATGAAATTGATTTTTCGATCGTGCGGCCCAGTCCGGAGCTGCGCGCTGGCTACGGGGACGCCGTTCTTGAAAGGTGTTGGAAAGGGCAAACACTGAACCTTTTTTATCAAAGTTATGGTTTATTAGTTGTTATAAACAGCTGAGGTTTATTAGTAAAATAATTCCTTTTTATTTGTTATAACCTATTTTCATGACTACACTGTAATATTTGTCGTCTATACATAACAAAATGGCGGACTCTGGTTTTCGTCAAAGTTTTGTTTTTATGTGGTAATATAAAAAAAATGGACATCGACTGACACTGAGATATTTACACCACAATTGAAGCAAAGCTTTCAAAGTGTGAATCCAAAGAGATCATCCGCGACCGTCCGCGATAGCGAAAATAAAATCCATTTTTCGATCGCGAGCCCCATAACGGAGCTGCCCGCTGGCTACGGAGAATGCTGTGACGCGGCGTATCTTGGAAGGCGATAGTGTTCTATAACCTTCTTTACGGATATAATAAGTCATATCAAGTTAATCGACTTCGTGCTTCGTGGATATGATGCCACTAGTGGAAAAACAATCTCCTCCACAATTCATACTGTTGGCCGAGTTACCATTTTGACCACTTTCCTACGACGCAAGCAAGGCTCTAACCTTAACAATTCTCCATTTATATATTTTAGTCCTTGAAAGGGTATAGCAGATTTCTTAGGCCACCACTAACCTTATAATAGTAGAAAAGGTATTTTCAACCATGCCAGCCCCACAGCTGGCGCCTAATTGCCCCTCCGCCCTCGCTGCTGTGGGCTTCGCGAAAAGGGTCTTTTTATGACCCCGCGGACCGTGTGTGCGGTCCTTTCTTGCTATTTTCGGAATGTTCCGTTTCCCGACAGAAATGCATGGATGCATTCAGTTCTCCATATACAGTGAAAGAGGTTAGTTGTGCTTTGGTTTTTTTCTCGGATACACACGCGATGGATTGAGAGTTCTTGCAACTTCATTGGTTTTCTAGCTGCGTCGGTGGTGTCATAGATTTATTCACCCAACTTCGATCATCCATATTGGTGTTTTTATTTGGTGCTCTTCGTTTTTAGTCTCGTAATAATTTACAATACTCGTAATAATACAAATATGTCTAGCCTCGAGGTTTCTCGCCTAATGCTTCAGAAAAAAATTGTTAGTTCTGGACATCAATCCGCCACTGACAGGCACGAATATTTAATGCATTATCTGTCTCAATAATTTCATGTAAAAGGCTACGTTGACGCCACAACTGCCCTTAGTGATTTCCTCAGGCTATTATTTTTCCTGTACTACCAGCAGAAATGGGAAGGGAGTTCTAGAAGTAACGAAAGGTTTTTGAGCCAGAACAAAAATGGTTGAATGCTCCTATTAATGTACCGGAAATCGTACTCCAATGTTTACCGAGTACTTCCACGCCTTCTTGTAAGTATTATTGATTATTAGCGGCATGGAGTTGTTATTTAACCTGAATTGTGCATGTAAAGGATGATTTTATATTATCTTATCAGGCTCAGGGGGACGCCCGGAAAAATCTGTCAATGTTTTCAGCGAAAGATCTAAAAGAAGGAAAACTGACTTAGTCTTAGAAAAAAGTCTTCGGTCTTCGTACTCGGCAGCAACATTGTCATGTGCAGCATCGATGACACTAAGAGAGGAAGGAGATGAGGCGGCCTCCAAACTAGTCAAGGAAGTAACCACGACCACTCAAACCAGAGCTCGGAGAGTACTAACGAAATGGAAGAAACCTATATCAGCCCCCACTAAGATGTCGGAAGAGGAGGCTCTTTCAGTAATCATATCAATGTAGCTAACCAAAAACCAATATATTAGTCTACGGAAATTTGCTGAAAGCCACGGCCATAAATTATACCCAGGCTACCTCACAGTGAAGCGTGCTAAAAATGGCACCTATCCGGATGGCATAGAAATTTCAGAAATTAAGTGCGAAGTAAATCTGCAAAGTCTTCTCTCTCACTCTGCGTCACGGATCCTGGCATGCGTCGCAGCTGCCCCTGCTTCCACACGCGAATTGAACTGCACTCTAGTTTGCAAATACGGTTTCGACGGAAGTTCAGGCCATTCGCTATATAAACAGAGGTGGCAACGAGAGCCCAGGTCGGAGGAATTTTTGTTTATGAGCTCCCTGGTGCCTCTTCGACTTTTAAACGATGAAACAGGTAAAATTAGAAAGCAGTACAGTTTTATTCTTACTCCAATACAATTCTACACACTCTCCTCATTTTATCCTTCGACATCTTTGATTTATCTAAGGTGAAATTTATTTGGGAAAATCCTCGGGCATCATCCACGAGATTTTGCAGACCTATTTGCCTAGAGTGGATTAAGGGAACAAAGGAAATTGCGAAGGCAGAAGAGAAGCACCTTAAGACACAAATTGAAAAATTAAGGCCGATTCATGTGGGAAATTACACCATCGGGTTCTGTATGCTGCTAACCATGGTTAATGGAACGGTAAGAGGTAATGCTAAATAATGTAGATGCTAGACAATGTCATTGTTGATACAAACGAATGAATAGGTTTGCAATGCTTTGACTGAGAGTGGAAGTATGACATGTTACGACTGCGGTGCCAAGATCTCCGAAATGAATAAACTTCAAGAGATGAGAGAATGACGAGAGAATAGAGCCAATTTAGCGTCTGGAATTTTAACATTACACTGTTACATTATATTTTTTTAATGTCTTCTACAAGTTTCATATCGAATGGATTTTAAGCAATGGCAGGTAGGTGAGGAACAAACAATGCTAAATTTGCTTTAATTCATGAAGACGACCGAACTTAATATGATAATCTCATTCAGGCCCGTGGAGAGCAAAAAAACAACTAAGACACAAAAAAGTTTTTTGCAAGAGGGATTTCAAGAAAAGATGGGCTTTATTGTAGATGTGACGAAGAAAGGATCTGGAACTACAAATGACGGATATACTGCTCGAAAATTCTTTGAAAATCCAACGCTGGCATCTGAAATCACAGGTACTAGCCTCTAAATTAATTATAGATGGAATAAGCTGGTGATTTTTTTTAAACCTTTACTGTTGTTCCTGGCGGCGGCTGTGTTTTCCCCTGATGTAATTTTAAAAAAAGTCCTATGAATTACATTTCAGGAATCAACGAAGACCTAATAAAGAGATTTTCAACGATATTGAAGGCAGTTTCAAGTGGCCTACCAATTAATGAAGGAGAATTTAATAATTATTGTTGGGAAACTGCTGAAATGTACGTGGAGCTATATCCGTGGTTTTACATGCCTCCCACAGTACATAAGGTACTAATAAGCGGAGCAGAAATAGCAAGGGAGGTGATTATTCCCCTGGGCCAATTATCAGAAAAGGCTATAGAGGCACGGAACAAGGATGCTAGAAAATATAGAGAAAGCTTCAGCAGAAAGCATTCGAGGTTGGCAACCAACGAGGACTTATTCCGCAGACTCCTAACCTCGGACCCATTAATTTCCAACTCCGGAAAATTATTGACGAAGAAGACCAAGAGCATGACAATGGAAGTGAGGAGTTTACTCATACTAAAAGAAGCCGAGCAGGAAATGTTGGATTCTGGAAGCGAAGAGGAATATTCTTCATCTAATTCCGAGTGAATCAGTTGTTATTACACGAGGTATGTTCAAGTGCTATCCAGGTATTTAGTAATGACATATTATTAATAAGTCTGTAACAAAAAATATTAAACTAATTATATGGCCTATTAAGTCGATATGACTAATTATATCCGTAAAGAAGGTTATAGAACACTATCGCCTTCCAAGATACGCCGCGTCACAGCATTCTCCGTAGCCAGCGGGCAGCTCCGTTATGGGGCTCGCGATCGAAAAATGGATTTTATTTTCGCTATCGCGGACGGTCGCGGATGATCTCTTTGGATTCACACTTTGAAAGCTTTGCTTCAATTGTGGTGTAAATATCTCAGTGTCAGTCGATGTCCATTTTTTTTATATTACCACATAAAAACAAAACTTTGACGAAAACCAGAGTCCGCCATTTTGTTATGTATAGACGACAAATATTACAGTGTAGTCATGAAAATAGGTTATAACAAATAAAAAGGAATTATTTTACTAATAAACCTCAGCTGTTTATAACAACTAATAAACCATAACTTTGATAAAAAAGGTTCAGTGTTTGCCCTTTCCAACACCTTTCAAGAACGGCGTCCCCGTAGCCAGCGCGCAGCTCCGGACTGGGCCGCACGATCGAAAAATCAATTTCATTTTCGGCGTCGCAAACGGTCGCAGATGATTTCTTCGGATTTAAACTCTTAAAGCTTTGTTGTAATTGTGGTGTAAATATCTCAGTGTACATAGATGCACATTTTTTTATATTTCTACATAAAGACAAAAAGTTGACGAAAACCAGGGTCCGCCATTTTGTAACGTATCTCTGGCAAATACAACAATTTGGCCATGCAAGTAGATGATAATTAAAGATAAAGAACTGTTTTATATTACTGATAAGTTTTAATCATATAACTTTGCTAAAAAAGGTTCAGCATTATCTTGAATACGGCGATTTTTGGAATAAATTGAATACGGGTGATTTTTGCAAAATTTGTTCAACTTTGAGGTCATTTATTTTGTTAGCGCAATTTACCTATGAAAAATTGAATGCGTCATCATATGCACCAATTAATTGGCAATAATTGTGCAAAGTTTCAACTTCTGGACTCAAAAAAAAGACTTTTGAGGTTTTGGCCAGCTTTTTTCGCTTTCGTCCCACTGTGCGCCGCTGCTTGTTCTTAAACCTCCTTGAGTCGAAGAGAAACAGCTTGTTTTATTTTTGGTTTTTCCCCTTTTCACATGACTTAGGCGATTGTCATGATTTAGCGGCATTTCGCTCATCCAGCCTTCACTCCCGCTGTTATTCTCCACTGCTCTCGATTCGGACAACTATGAGAAGCACTGCATAAGTCTTAACCGCGGCGCCGCACAGTGGGCTAAAATCGGAAAAAGCTGGTCAAAATTAAAAAAGTGGATTTTTTCAGTCTGGAAGTTGAAATTTTGCATAGTGACTCTCCTACTAATGGTTCATACGATGCGTAATTCATTTTGCATAACTCTTCCACATTAGCATTACACAAGGGTTTATTGAAAAAATTTTGTAAAAAAACTCCAGAAATGAGATATCGCTGAAAATCTCCAAATGAAAAGTCAGCAGACCTTTTGTAGGAGCTTATTGAAATAAAAAGTGATATTATTTTTTAAAAACGCTAGTCTTTGACATATTAAAATTTAAAATGATCTAGAGGAATATTCGCTCTTTTAATGGGACAAAATGGCGGACCCTATTTTTCGCTGATTTTTATGGCTTAAGGGGGAAAAATAGTTGAGAGGGACACGGAGTAACCGTAAGTAACTTACATTGCGATATTCACTGAAGCTTTTAGAATTCAAATCAGTTGAGAAAGTCTGCGCCGAAAATTAACCCGGCTTTTGGATCGCGCGGCGGGGTCCAGCTTTGTGCGCCAGCCAATCGGAATACAGTGACGCGGCGAGTATCATCACACGCTATTCAGCCATGAACTTAACTATGGCGATTTTCAAACCGTATATGGTGTAAAGGTTCGCAAAGGTGCTATTAAAGTAGTATGAAAAGACAATTCATTCTCTTGCTCATGGTCCGGTTTCACTTCGTCATCGCCCGGCGTTCACTCCTACGAGGGAGACGAGGAGCGTGGCGAGAGAGAGACATATCTGCTCTACACTCCATTTACCTTATTTTATTTTTATGATCTG
This sequence comes from Ceriagrion tenellum, assembly GCA_963169105.1. NCBI lineage: Eukaryota > Metazoa > Arthropoda > Insecta > Odonata > Coenagrionidae > Ceriagrion > Ceriagrion tenellum. The sequence continues at coordinate 113,741,506 of OY720644.1, read as the reverse complement.
TTCTATCGTAGTATGTTGGAGTTCGTAAGATATTGATAACTTCGTCGGAAAATTATTCGGTTTGAAATTTACATAAAAGATTTGATTCTAATGTCTCTTGACGATTACCGGATCAACGGCGCCGACCTCCACTTTATTCCGGACTTAAACTCACCAAGGTGGTCGGCGCTTTGGCCAAGCCGATCATTGGCCCGTGGATACATTTGCGACTCACTTGGGTTTTTTCTACGCGACAATTTTTCACTTATATATTGGCTATAATTTCGGCGCAAGCTATCAATATCCATCCATTTCTTTTGTTATAATATTTTCCCTATATTCTTATTTTGCATTCAATTAGTTAAACATCTGTAAAACTGTCGATGAAAAATAGGGTTCCTTTTTTTTGTTTGCGTGACGCTGCATACTACTTCCCCTTGCACATAATGAAGAGATAGGAAACATAGAAATGCCATCGCTTAAAAAATAAATGCAATGGGCAATGTGTTGTTCTTTGTTATTAACTTTCAAGTCCAACATAGCAATATCTTGAAGAAAATATGTTTCACCTATTCGATGCCAAAATTCGGCTCAGTTTTCCACTCACTAACAAGATTTATTTTCCCTTAAGTATCTAGCCACCTTTAAGCAGAATTCCCACTTTGCAACACGTCACTAAGCAAGCAGCGCGCAGCGAAGTTCTCAGGTATTCATTGTACACTGACATTATGTTTTGGGTCCATGAAATCAGATTCCTTTGATATACTGTTTAAATACGCCAGGGTTTCCATTTTACCATTTTTTTCTCTAAAAGAGGATATCGAGCCCAGACAGTTATACTTCCATTGCCTTGAAATCTGCAGGACCCGCACAGGTTACCAATGGTATGTTGCAGGTTGAAAGTCAGAAACATTGCTCGAGACAAAAGACATCCGGATAAAACGAAAAATTCAGAGAACGGGAGTGGAAAACAGTCACAGACGTGTTTGAGAATTTCGACGTTTTTCCGGAGGAAAGTGAATGATGTCAATTGAGAGGCATAGGTAAACTTCAGCCTCATTCGAGCATCCATTTCCATATCTAATCACGTGCAAGTGCTCTCTATATGCCAGGTGGGTTCAGGGTGACCGCGCATCAACAATCGCCACGGGGCAAAGACACCGCCATGGCACTGATACTCGCTTCGCGTTCGCCATGGCGCCCCACAGAGAAATTTCAAAACCCAACCGGCCAAGTCGTCTCCCCTCTCTAACACCCACTATTGATATCGAAAACTCTAAAGGAGTCCAACTTTCGCTGAGCTAAGATATATCTACATTTGCATCTACGAAATACCGTGCAAGCCAGCACTAGGGCGTGTAGCACGGGGTGATTCCACACCAAGCATGCAGCACTCATCCCAGTTCAATCAGAACCGCGCGAATTCCCCTGAATGCCAGGCGCAGGCCAAAAGCAGTCAGGACAAAGGTACGCAGTCAGACTAGGAGAGTGATGCGAAGAAGAAACATGCTACCATGCAGCATACTGCTCAAGATATAACTACTAGTTAGTATTATTAATGTGACAGATAAATAGCACTACAAGGTACTAAGACATGCAAGAGTATATCACGCCGGAGATTGCATGCGAGGTTAGTATCTACAATTCATGTTAAGACACTGAGCACTACTGAAAAAACCGATTTAATCTAGTCTGTATCCTAGAACTGATCTATCACAACTGTTATGGCCCCTTCTTGTACGTGGAAAAAATGACATTTTAAGTCTACGAGGGATATCTATCTCGTGTATGGGACGATGCTTGCGAACGATTATGGATCATAAAAACCGTAGCTTAGACTTTTCCCAAGTATTTCGATTGGAAATGTAGCTAGTCAGTTGACTTACTTCCAATAGTCTGTTTTCATTATCTATGCTATTTGAATGCCAAAAATGCACTGCACGTCGGTGAAACGTCACTTCTTGACAAGTATTTGCAATGTAGGATCTGAGTCTTTCCCGGCGAATGTTTAGAATGAAGAGTTCTCGGTTTTCCAGCCGAGTAATGGTGTTAAACTGCACCCAGTTGCACCCAGGGTACAGTCGAACACCATTACTCGGCTGAAAATCCGAGAACTCTTCATTCTAAGCATTTTCAAGTTTAATTCGAATGCACTAACAGTGATCGCGTCATTTACTTTATTGGGGTACAGATTGTACACGTTGGTGATAACTCACTCATTGCCACACGCCCTTGCGGTGACTCGCTGGGTATTATGCAGATGTAAATGAATGCTTAACACCTCTTACCTCTTTCCCGAAATTCTCCCGTACGACGCACTCCGCGGCTTTCCATTTGAGATCATCATGAGATCCCTGTCTCTTATGCCTCCCATGTCCTCTCGTTCATCTCCTCTCATTCATGCATCAGCATCACTTCCCTCTACTTGCACCCACTTCCACCCACCCATTTCACTATTTCCATTATCCCTCTGATATTACATTGCAAAAACCGTTCATCTACATTGATGCTAAATTCAATGCTACGGTGTCCACGGTGACCCATGCGATAACATCAGACGATAAGCTGCGTGGAAACCTTAGAACATAATTGCAAATAATTGTCAACTAATTGAAAGAACTTCTAAATAAACTAATTTAAACTCTAAAATAAAGTGAGTCAAACTTAAGCTGTGGAAAAACTAAGATTCCGCTCTATTGCCAACAAACAGACTTAAATACAAATTAGACTGATTCCAATGGCAAAAAATAGTTATTTTTACAGTTACCTTCTACTCATGAATACAGTTTTTTTGCTCGCTCGGGGTGATTACTGAGGGAGAAGCCTTGACCTTCGAACGAGTTCAAGCAACGCCATAAGTTCTCGATGCGGAATATCACCGATCCGGGTTTGACTCAACAGTGAAGTAGTATATTTTATGAGACGAGTAGACGGCCAGAGGTGAGAACAAACAGACACCCTTCTCCAGCCAGAGGTGAGTCGAGTGTATGATGCAATGGGAACACTACCGGCTCCGAGCGGCGCTCTGGGAAGACGTCTTTTGATTACAACGAGAAAAAAAACCGGTTGCGTCGAATGTGAAGAAAAAAACACTTCGCCCAGGGGGGGGGGGGGTTGGAGGGGGGAAATATGGGGGGGAGAGGGGGGGGCAAGGGGGTTGGAGGGGGAAGGGATGATGTGGAGAGGGGGAAGGAACTCCGCTCTTCGTGTCTTGAAAGAGGCATATCTCTCTCTCTCTCAGAAGATAAAGCAGAATAATGAGTACATTAAGTATTAAATAAACTTAAGTAGGTTAATATCTATGCTTAGTTTATCATTACCCTTTTCATTGCTTCCTATCTGGTGTATAGAAGCCCAACCTCCCACCTTGAACGACACAAACGACCGGAGCCGTTGGCCAGGTAAACAAACAAAGAGTGACTGAAGACATTGACAGCCCTCGATTGAGAAAGGGAAAGGATACCGTTTAGAAAGCGGACTAACGCTTCGTATGTATACCATGTAATATCCCGCGTTGGGGTTTTCACGCATTCAGGTCACGCCGAATGGGTCGAGCGTCTATCACGTTTGTGAAACATCCTACTGCCGTCTTTGACTGCTATATATATATATATATATATATATATATATATATATATATATATATATATATATATATATATATATATATAAAAGTTTGCCAGAGGAAGGCAGACGACAAACACAGAAAACAAAAAAATGATGAACACACTTACAAAGTTTCTTGATATTTCGGTGCCACTAGCACCTTGGTCGCAAGAGCGAAGACTCTTGAGACTCGTGAGTCTTCGCTCTTGCGACCAAGGTGCTAGTGGCACCGAAATATCAAGAAACTTTGTAAGTGTGTTCATCATTTTTTTGTTTTCTGTGTTTTTCGTCTGCCTTCCTCTGGCAAACTTTTATATATTCGTCACTTAAGTGATCCTAAGTGCAGTTATATATATATATATATATATATATATATATATATATATATATATATATATATATATATATATATATATATATTGAGTCTTCGCTCTTGCGACCAAGGTGCTAGTGGCACCGAAATATCAAGAAACTTTGTAAGTGTGTTCATCATTTTTTTGTTTTCTGTGTTTGTCGTCTGCCTTCCTCTGGCAAACTTTTATATATTCGTCACTTAAGTGATCCTAAGTGCAGTTATATATATATATATATATATATATATATATATATATATATATATATATATATATATATATATATATATATATATATACATATACACACAATGAAAAACTTCGCCAAGTGGCCGCAAACACAATTAAAGAGGAAACTTACAGGGGGTAAAAAGACGAAAGTAAAGAGAGAGTCTTACTTAGAGACGTTTCGGGTGTTATCCCTTCTTCAGTCACACAGACAATGATGTTCTCTGTGTGACTGAAGAAGGGATAACACCCGAAACGTCTCTAAGTAAGACTCTCTCTTTACTTTCGTCTTTTTACCCCCTGTAAGTTTCCTCTTTAATTGTATATATATTTGTTGTATTGTTTTTTTACTTGTTTTGTAATGTTTAATTGTTATATATATATATATATATATATATATATATATACATAAATAATCGTTCGTTCATTCACTCAGACCGCTCAGCGGCAAATACTTACATAAATGTTCATACAGAAAGGTAGAAAGAAAGTGGATAGGAACACATAAAAATAAATTGTGTTCGTAAATTTTATGGTTGTATGGTGTATTTATTGGTGTTCGTAAATTTTATGTGTTCCCATCCACTTTCTTTCTACCTTTCTGTATGAACATTTATATGATCGCGGCTACAACAACAAGAAACCGTTGACAAGAGGGAGAAGCTGCGACGCCTGAAACATACGCCAGGGAACCCAGAACATAGAAAAGCATAAGCCTATCGTCTATGCTCTCACGTTTATGTTTATTCTGTCATTTATAAACTCTTCTCGGGCTCTGCACCAGTTGATTGGCTTCATGTTTGCCGACGTTTCGGAAAACGACTTGCTTTCCATCTTCAAGGCGTGCCGCATGGTACCGTGGCATTAGAGGAATTTCTACGTCACATGAATACCCAACACCCGAACATCAAATTTACAATGGAGAAAGAAGAGAATGGCCAACTCCCCTTTTTGGACATCCTAATCCGCAGGAAAGACGATGGAAGCCTAGGGCATAGTGTTTATTGGAAGCCAACCCACACGGACCTGTACCTCAACGGACAGAGCCACCACCATCCATCGCAAAAAGCCGCCGTATTATCTACTTTGATTCGTAGAGCCGAGGTAATATCGGATAAAGTGAGCATCCCATCCGAGTTGGACCACCTTAAAAGAACATTTTTGCAGAACGGCTACGGCAAGCAAGAGATATTTAAGGCCCTAAGAAAATCGAACGCAAAACAGGAGGATTTCCCGGGAGAGCCACCTAAAAAACCATTGGCCAAGACTTTAATCCCTTATGTTTCAACCGTATCTGGAAAGATACACCGCATTCTACGGAAGTATAACATCAAAACTATCCACCTACCACCACCCAAATTAAGGAACCGACTGGTAATGGCGAAGGATCCCATCGGCCTGAAGACACCAGGGGTTTACCAGATTCCATGCGAGTGCGGAAAAATATATGTGGGGGAGAGAGGTCGAACGATTGAGATGAGGCTGAAAGAACACCGAAGGCACTTTAGACTAGCGCAACCACAGAAGTCGGCAGTGGCGGAACACAGCATCGATGAAGATCATGCCATTCAATGGGGAGATGCAAAAATTCTGTGCCGCTCAGCGCGCTACTGGGACCGCATAATTAAGGAAGCCATTGAAATACGCCTTAATCCAATAAATTTCAATCGTGACTCTGGCTTTCACCTGAGCAATACATGGGCACCTGTATTAAATTGCATTAAAAACATAAGGAAAAACCAGAAAATAATTCAAGAGCAAAAGTCAAACCTCAGCCAATCAGATGGCACCTGAGCTCAATTGTTGGGCCCCACCAACGGTCAACTCCATTCTGTTTACAATCTGACACGGACAGAGTAACACGCCTTAAAGATGGAAAGCAAGTCGTTTTCCGAAACGTCGGCAAACATGAAGCCAATCAACTGGTACAGAGCCCGAGAAGAGTTTATAAATGTAATTCACCAGGAGAAACTTAAATCTTTTATTATTCTGTCATGTTTGCGCTCACTTCATTCGTCAAAACAGGTCACCAGGAAATTCTCCAGAGCAAAACAGCATCCGCTGAAGATACCAATATTGCTATTTCACGGTGATCTGCGTGGGGTTTCGCTGGATTCCGCCGTGCTTCGGGCAAATGCCGAACCGGTACACAAGCCATACCGGAAGATAGCAATGTAAGCAAATTCTGGTCACTTTCAGGTACATTATCTGTCACACGCTGTCTAAGATTTTTAAGTAATTTCTTAAGAAGTATAGGTAAAATGATACCCCAACTTTCAAAAGAAATATGTAAGCACATGTGAATTGTGTATATGAATTAGAATCAAATACTCATTGAAAAAATATCTGATTCTTTCCCGGCGTATGATTTTACTCGCGACTATTCGGAGTTTTCATGGAGTTGAACTCTCCATCTCTACCAACGTTTCGATGCATCAACGGCTGACAATCATTCCCTGATGACGATGGACGAATCGCACATCGAAACGTCGACAGAGCTAGAGAGTTTGAGCCAATGGGAAAACCGATTAGACTTCATTGACAACTAGTAAGTTGACTGACCTCTGTAAGCCCACTGACTTGGCGGTGCCGAATCCGTCACGGCGGACCTATTCAGGACCATCCGTGACTGTGCATTACTTGTAGAAACGTGACGCCCTCATTGTTCTTCGAATTGAACGTAGAATTCGAGTGCTTCCGTGTGTGAGCGCTCCTCATTCCCCTTCGATCGCTTATTTTCATTTTCATTTCGGCTAAGCTAACTAGAAAAAGTAGCCTAAGTTGTACTGAAATCTTTTTAAAAATATATCTGTGATATTTGTAAAAATATTTCCAAATTTTATATTATCGTGAGAGACAAACGTGCACCGTACCTTGATGAATATTGGGGAATCGCTCATATTCATTCTCATACAATTCGACGGAGAAATTTGCCTGGGCCGCTTTCGCATTTTGTCTTTCGTTGAATCATCTACTGTCGTTTTCTAGGGAAACAGTGGCTATTAATGTTGAATAGCCGCACAATTCTCAAGAAATATCAACAAACATTTTGGATAAACAGGTAAAAAGTAGTAGAAATAGCGCTTTGTAGAAACTACCGGATGCAAGAGAGCTGAGGAAGTCAACACCTAAGAGAGGTTTCGCAAGAGAGAGAGAGAGAGAGGATGCCCGAGTGCCCACTCACTCTCCGTTATTCGTTTTCAGGTGTCAACGGAAAATATTAAACGACTATGAAATGATTTAGATCATTCGTCATTCTCTTTAAGAATAAGTCTTTAATTTCAGCAAAAGAAAATATCTCCATATAACACTTAACCCTGAGACTGCGAGAAATCACTTACATGCCATTAATAGAGAAAAAACAAGCGTTTAAGAGATTGCCATTTCGACCATTTCCTCCCTTCCTCTTCGAATTACAATGGTCCAGCCCCCTTCAATAGAAAAGATTCGAGCATTTCATCTCCAGAGTATATCATCAATCGAATCATAGGTTTCTCGCAGCTCTCCTCTCAGCCAATCACTTCATTCCGACATTATTCTTCACTTCTTCTTTTTGGAAGGATGTTCTTCATAATTTGCCTGACGTACGATACACTTGATCTTCCTGTGTTATGTTCACCTTGATTTCTCTCCTACATCCTTCCATTTTTATATTCAATGTGCTGTTGCGTTGCATCATTTGTAAAATCAATCTGCCTCCTCTTCTCATAGTTCATTTTTTCTGTCTATTGCTAGCATATCTTTATTGGTGATTCTACCCGTCCATTTGATCTTCATAATCATTCAAAAACACCTCACTTCAATTGCGTGACACGTTATGCTCTCCAGCCGTTATGCATCACGCTTCACTTCCCTACCAGAGCACGCTCCGAGTATATGAATACCTTGTAATGAAGTGATTCGTAACTCCCAGGCCTGCGTATCTGGCTTTTAGTAGACTCTTTGTCTTCTGGTAGAACGCCATCTTTTCCTGGGCTCTACTACTCACAATGTCTGCCTTCCTTCTTCAATCGCTTGTGATTCTGTTACCTAAGATAGCAACATTCTTCCACTCGCGCGTGTTTCTGCTCTCCACACTTTCTTATTATTCCGGAGAAAGCCCTTCTCTTTTCACGGGTAGTTGAGGGAGGGAGGGAAAATTCCAGAGATGAGGTTTATGACCGCATTGCCTTCCCACTGTGTCATTATGAATCGTGGCTAAAAGTAAAAGATTTGACGCACTGTATTCCATTTAAATAATGATGAAAACAGCATGGGTATAACATGTGAGGTGTATATTTGATGCGAGCTCCATGTTAAATCAATGAATACTCAACTATTTTGTTACCCATGGAGCTTCAAAATGATCGAGTCTCTCATTTCGTGGAGAATATATCGACCAAAAGTACTGTTAGGGTTCACTGCACCTGCTTTACTCTCTTGTTCGCGCTTTTGAAGGGAAAAAATATTCTCCTCAAACAGCGGTCGCGATAAATACGATGAATCCGCAGCCGAGGCGCTGCCAGACACCGTATTGGGATGACAAAGGGCGATTCCATAGTCAAGACAAATATATTCATTCCCGCGTTGTAGCACAGAATACAAATCAACACCGAGCTTTAATTGGCTTAAACAATGGAATACAAAAATCGGTTGGGACTAAATGTACCACCTCATACATGGCTATAAATTAGTATCTATATCTTGGTGATAAAGTAACTCCATTTCTGTCATTCTTCGTCCCTGCAGAAAACGTGAATAGAGGCCAGTGACCGAATGGGGAACAGCACTAATAATGCACAGCGTTGATTGTGATTCTACGACCTCGTGACTCGTGACCGCATTCAACACTCGGTGATATTCTCTCAAACAAGGCAGCTACATATGCTCCTTGATAACAAGTGACAAATTTTAGAGGTTCATAAGCTGTAACCATATGCATATTCTGTAGATTCCAAAGGAGCACATCGAGTGAAATGTCCGCCTGATAATCCTCGAAATTTCTCCCCGAAATTAAATGGCTGCAAGTTGTGTATCTGAAAATGACACGCCGACTCGACAATCAGGAGAACTAGGCTCGAATGCCGGTCAAGTCAAACGATTTTTACTAGGGATACTCTACAACTGCATACTGTATTAGAATCCATAATGATAACCAAGCATTTTCTGCTGATGGATTCTAATATAAGATCCTTCCGTGAAGTGACGTCTGAAGTCGTAAAGTTTTATTTAATTAACTAATTGCGAGGCACTTCAGGGGCATCGGTTAATAGGCGTTCGGGCACTGACCACAAGGGGGGGATAGGAAAGACGAATCGGAAGAGAATAAGGGCGTTAGTGACTTGTAAGTTGAAGAAGTCTCTTAACGCCTCGCACTGCTTTCGTCGTGGGCGTCCGAAAGTGTATATCTCGGATCTTGTTTTTGCTTATTCCATTTATAGCCGTTTCGCCGGACTAAAATGACATACTCATAATCATCCTTAAACTCACGTGATCTGATCATTTCGAGGATTGTTTGTCTGCGTGCAAGTCTCCGACGGCTCCTCGTTAAATCCTCCAATGCCTCCCTGTTCGATCGCAGCAGTTCATAACGAAGGGTACCGTTTTCCAAAAAGTACTCTAGAAAGCGTACTAAATCTTTCCGAGACAGATCCGGAATGTTTTCGACGGAATCAAGGTTCGCCCAAATAAGAGGGCATTAATTTCCCTATTTGAGCTCTCAATCCAAGGGCCTCTTTTATGTTTGCTCCTCCATTACTTTTTTGCACAGCACTGCACATGAGCCCAATGCTCTCCCTTCGATGGCCTCACGAAGCCTCGGCGATTCTCAAATATTTAACTTTCAGCTGCATTCACATTTACTCACTCCTCTCACTTTGTCGACTTGGTGCTGGTGTCATGCCTTTTTCTCGTGCTGCGTCGCATTTCCGAGTATCATTTCGCACTCCCTCTCAAGTTACCAATAATTCACACAATTAACATAATATAAGGTCCTTAATTCAGGTCCCAGTTGCAGGCCGCATTGTTAGCCTTAATCTGCAGTCTTAATTTGCAGCTAACCTTTCAGGTAATATTGTAGAGTTGCAAATAGAATGATAAGAGGCCGATCACAATTTCTTGGGGTGCGTCTATTAATTCGCACACATTCATGTGACGGTGACTGTGGCGATTATCACGAGTTATCATTGAGTGCACTTTAGAATAACTTTTCAAGAAATTCGAAGGAAAATCCTTTGGCCCTTACGTCACTCAAATAAATCTGTTTAAACGGTGGGAACATGTAGAAACATAAATAATGAAAACATTATATTCAAACTTTCCATCAAAATAAAAGAATTGTAATGAATTGGGTTTATTGCGCGGGAATCGGAATAAAAGCAAAATTCATGAGTAAATATGTGCTTTTTACTCGGCATGTGACATTGATATTTGTTGGCAACCATTAAAATAATCCAGATGATTCTTTCTCGTGGCCTCTCAATATAAAATAGCTTTTAATACACGTAGTTTAGATCAAGTCATTATTGTAATACGAAATGCATGATCTCGGTTTAAGGGAAAATGTGCAAATTGAGGATCAAATTACCTCGAATTATACGTCGAAAGTCATAAGGCTACGGGTGGAAAAAGAATCCAAATTTTAGAAACCGAATTGGAAAAAGCATTTTCTTCACTCTTTCCATACGTATTATAAATAAGTACGTGTATCAAGTAACCAAGTTCCACGCAAATCTATGCGCGAACGGAATTCGCTTTAACCACCTAAAGCATTATGAATTCGACCGTAAAGTGAAACCGTCGGGACGAGGAGTTTTCATGGTAATCGAATTAAATCCCTCGCTTCGCTCGAGTCAGTGTCTCGTTGAAAGTTGTTTCTGATCGATCGATTGCTCGCACACGGTTCGATTCGCCGAGCGATAGATGTGAACCTCGCCCCGATGATCTCGTTCCCCCGTCGCCGGTCTCCTGAATGCGAGCTCGCCGAGCGGCCTCAAACGAGATGAGCAAAGTCAAGGTGAGTAGGCGAAGACGGAGCGAGATATCCCGAATAAGGCTCCGTCGCGTCGGCCGGTCCGGACCGCGCACACTCTTCGGGAGAGGCGGCCGCCAGCCCCGCCGCCTGCCTCGGAGTCCATGAAACAGATTCATCGAAGAGATCCTTCTTCGAGACGGGCGATAGTCTTCGTGTTTCGTGGGCGCTCGCCCTCGGGAGTGGGCGCCGGAGTGGTAATTGGGAGCCGCGTCAATTAAGCAGGATCAATTCAGGTAGTCCGAGCGAAATATCATTTCAACTGGAAATCAATGAATTTGGTCCCATTTTAAAGAATAATATCTCACCTATCCAATGACACAAAAAATTCAACCCCTTACAACATTACTTCCGGAGATATTTGCCAAAACAATACCAGCCATTTTACATGGGAAATGGTACGTGTATGCACTCCAGAGAGACATTATTTAACAAATGAGGTATTTCTAACACTTAGATATCGTCAAATAACTAACAGTGAGTTATATGTGTGTTTTCTCAACTATTTTTGAAAACGAATCATATTGTTACCGCAATAAATTCTTCGGGATCGCTATAAACCTTCCGTTTTGAAGGAGTTTCAAACATACCGCGTGAAAAAAATTAGTCAAGTTTAAGACTTATTTAGATATTTTCATTTAATTTCTTACAATTTCTGTCATGTAAAACTATATTATTGCATCATTAATAATGCAATATTTAATTGTTGTGTCCTACAGCTGGTGAAATTAAAACTTATCATTCGAATATGGTCTCTATTATAACTTGGGAGCTATCTCGCTCGGACTACCTTAATGCGTTATTCCTGGCACTGGACACGGCTCGGCTGCGATATACTTGTCAAGAATTGCTGCGCAGGCTGCGTAACGGTGAAAGAAAATTCAACCATATTAGACGAGGCTTGGTGAAACGGCACACAGTGCGAGCTGGTGTGTAATTGTCCGCGCGGCATAAAATTAATGCGTGATTCAATATTCCAAATGAATCATCCGGAACAGATCAGAAGAAAACTGAGTGGCATGTAAAACACTGATTCATTGAAATTTCAATAGTAACAACGGCACATGACCATACGCACCAAAAAAGCGAGGGTTAGTGGCAGATAGTGCTGAAGCACGGGTCATGGAATTGGGATAAAAAATAGAAGAAGTAAGAGCAGGAACGAACACTGAGATGAAGTAGGATATGGTTTGAGGCTGTTTTCTACATCTACAAGCTACACTGCAAGCCACTTCAAAGATGTGAGACATGGGATGAGTTATCACCACCACCATACACTATAAAGTACCAGAAACTTTCACCTGAATGCGCTGCACTCTTCACCAATACTACAGAACAATACTACTGTTTTTGTATGAAGCTAGAGAGCATCTGCTTCCCAACCAGAAGGGCTCATTATTGAATCTAAAGAGTGACCAAGATTTTTCCACAGAGTCCACACCCCTATTCGGGTACTGTGTAGAGAATCCTTCAACTATAGTACTCTGAAAGGGGACTTTTAACAGTGGACCCATTGGTGGCCTTTGCTACGCTGTGCTGATGCCCCCTGTGTCTTCGCCCCAACCTTCCTCCGCTCCCCATTACAGTCCTTCTATTCACCATCGACCCATTTTGACACATGCAAGTGCCAATGACTTTATCTCTCGTTAGCCTCTCCAATATCACCAAATTAATCAGTCATTTGTTCACCTTGATTCATTCCTTCGGTCGTGAACTTCGAATGGGAAGGAAGTCTCTTAAATGTTCCGTAATCTGTATGTGTCTTAAACGGTCGAATTAGTCTATTTTTAATGTTTTTCATGAGGCTTTAAAATTAACTTTCGTGTTTGTTTCAATTTCGGACAATTTGAATAAATTAAAAGAATTTTAAGTCTAATCTACCACCTCCAAAATGGCTCTCTAATCAATTCCAGCCGTTAATTCCGAATGGCATTTGCTCCAAAGAGTTTTTGAACCAAATGCACGTTTTTCCTTCGTATTCAACTCAAATCAATGAAGCGTTAAAAATAAAGAAGATGCATTAAGTTGGATCGTCTTCTGATGCGATGAAATGAACATTTCTTAGAGCAGCGGCAAACGGGATATGAACGCCTTTACGCCACATTAGGAGTCGCCGGGACTCGACGCTGCCTGAACCTAGACGACATCACTCCGAAAAAAGAGGGATTTGGTCCGCACACAAACGAATTTGGACGTTCGCTCTTTTCTTCCCGCAACTGACGATCGAACTGACGGTAGAACTGAACACCTAAACACTCAAAATCTTAACACCTCGCTATCATCGTCCAGACCTTGCGTTGAAATTTTTCAAACAAAGGAATTATCGTCCTCCGAAATCCAAATGCCAAATGTTATACGGCCGTTTGAGAGTCAGCACGGTGTGGTAATATTCCAGAGTTGGGATATTTCAGTGGAATCGGAGATGTGTCACATGTGGCAGGGGTGAGCTATCGCCAAAATTCATTACACTGCCCCTATAAAAGTTAATGTAACCACGACTCCTGATGCATTAGCAACAACCTGTTCTTAGGCAAAATTTCACGAATATGCGCTGTACAATAGGCATTCCCATGTACATAAGACTGTTAGTATGAATGTACCTACCTATAAGCTACCAATGCAAGACTGATTGTAAGAATGTACCCATCACCGATGCCCTCTGTCTCACTCGGTGCCCTACGGGAGCAATTACAAGCACTCGCGTACGGATCGACGACCTGGAAGAGATTTCTCATCCCCGCAGCATAAGTTTATCAAAACCTTTCTCTTCTGAAGAGAGATGAGAGCTGAGATGGAAGAAAAGATCGCAAATGCGATGCACTCGCGGCTGGGATGCAGGAAAAGCCCACTGTGCGCCGGCGGGAAAAGCGTCCGCGAGACGAATCCTGCACTTCGCCAGACAGAGCGATGCACAGGTTCTCGTGGACTTTTATGCGGGACGACCAAACGAAATTGGTGCACCGGATTTCAGGGTATGTTAACGTTTTGGGCACAACATTTTCACGCGCGCAAATTTTCCTGAGTGAGAAAATATTCCTGCCGAACCGACGCAGTAGAGCAGGAATCTGTGTTAGGTTCCCCACTAAGACCATTCATTCCCTTCAGCCCTCCATTCCTTGCATTCGATTCGTACAGCCGACCGGAGGACAACGCAGTCACGCCTCCCGCACGTTTAACCTGTTCACTCACCCGAACCCGTTTGATGAGGCTCAGCGGTGATGTCACGCTTGCGAGCGAGGACTCCCACGACAGGAGGCGGGGGGTGGAGGGGGGAACGGGTGGAGGAACACTCCCAACCCACTTACGCACTGCTCGAAGATATTTCGGAAGCGACGTCGCAGACAGCGTGAACTTGCTTGGGTTGACCATTACACGATAAGCTTCAATTTCCCTAAAAAGTCCTCATCACAGAGGTGGATTTCGAAATCTATGAATAAATATCAGCGTCTTGCCGGTAAAATAACGTTAGCTTTTCAAAAGGGGTAGTTTAAACGATAGTAATAAACCAAAGTGTCTATGCTTGTACCTCGGAATTAGATATTTCGGCGCTCAAACTGCCAAAAGGATATACTGCAAGTGAACTCAGTGAAATCATCAGGTGATTAATCAGCGACGACACTTAGTCGTCATTAAAATGCGGAGTATACAAAGCTTTTAATGTTAAACCTTGACAAGGAATTTTTTTTTTCAACTCCGCATGCAGCCGTAGCCATAGCAGAAGTGACAACACGAGAGAGACATATTCCCTTGGAACGAATAGGAATCAAAAGCTCTTCTATGATTGTATCATGAAATAATTAACATAGAAACGGAGGGGAACACTAATTCATCCGGCTAGCATACGACACATTACGTTGAAATCGCCACGGGAAAAAAATCGGGCTGGACCGGGCATGGAACCAAGGACCCTTGACTTGCTTGGATATTGCGTAACCATTACGCTGCCCAGATATTGGCCTCGCAAGCCGGAGGTCCGTCATTCCCTTCCCGGTCTAGGCCGAGTTTTTCTCGAGGAAATCTCGACGTATATCACTGCTGCTTCTTAGGCAGGCCCGAATACCATCGCAAGCCACAACTTTCGGTCTTTCCCCCTCTCGCGTCTCCATGCCCACATCCCCAATCCGAAGGTGAGTAGGTCTGTACTCAGGCGATGCTATCTGAATTACGTGTCCCGATCGCGCCGGGTTCAGTCCGGGGAGGCAGAGCGATGGAGTCTACGAGGCATAATTCGCGCCTCGAGAGCGCGTGCTCACCTCGTACTCCACGGCACTCGATGGTCAGGGCCCTTCGGTGATCCACTGGGAGAGAGAGAGAGCTTAAAATCCCGCGCGATGACGAGAGAACAGCACTCGGAGTCTTCTCCCGAAGTTGGACGATCGTCGCGACGGACGGTGCGAGAGCGTGCGCGTCCGACTGACACGACACGAGACCGAGGAGAAAGCACGGCACATGCACACGCAAGGGAGCACTCACTCGTGTCGACACGCGGCGAGAAACGGGAGAGTAACGGGAGAGCGCGGGAAAGAGAGTTCCAGCCACAGCGGACGGCAATGGCCAACTGATCGAGGAGGCAGGCGTTCTCCAGCGAGGAAGAAGGTCTGTTCGACGACCGACACTCCTTTCCGTCTACTGCGGCGGCCGCAGGAGGAGGAGGAGGCGGAGTGGGGAGGGTTGGAGGAGAAGGCGTCCTTCCTCACACTGTCTGAGGTGGAGAGGACGACCTGCGGTTGAGAATGGAGGATGGCGGTTCCACTACTGTGTGGTAGGGGGGGTAGCTGGCGGCGGTGGGCGTGTCGCCTTGGTGACATCGGTCCGCGGCCTCCTCCCTTCAGCCACGGGCGTGAGGTTGACACCCCGGTGGCGATGCAAGCGGAACTCTGCGATCTCAAAATTCCTCTGCACCTGCATTACGAAGAACCGTGCAAGATTACCACTAGATTGAGTGGCACGGGGTGATTCCACACACTACAGGCGTGCATCACTCGTCCCAGTTCAAATACGAACAGCCCAAATGGCCGCTTGGCGGTGGTCAAAAGCAAGGCGAAGGACAGTCCACGGTCAAACCAGAAGCAATGGGTAGTGCTACGCAGATCAACATGCTTAATCTACTCAGCGGGTCGGATCGGAGTCGCCCCCCTAAACTCCCCAGCACCACGCCATCGGTTGAAACGCCTGACGCTCGGGGAGATGCGTATTGGTAAAGAGCTAATGGAGTGGAACGAATGAGAAAACACTGAAAATTGAAAGAAGTGCTATTCACGCGCGCAGTTTTCACGAAATGTAATTTCTTAATTTTTTCTGGAGACTCCATTTTCTCATTATTTTGCTAATGCACCAATAGTGGTGGCTCTATTAATCTCACTGCAGTAAAGAGAAGTACTTTCCGGTGGTAATTCTCCTCCCCCGCCACACACCCTCGAGACGGCTCGTAGAGTATTGCAGGCATGAAGAAGCAGATTTCATGAAACTCACGATTTATGCCGCCAAGGAAACGACAGCCCAAATGCGAACACGTAGGATTTGAGGACTTAAAAGCTATAGAAACATCACAGAGTAAGAAACTAAGGGTTTAAAAAATCTCTTCCAAAGAAATGTCATTCCCTTGAAAAAATTTCCTCTCAAATAACATTGACAAATTCAGGCAAACCTGAATGGAATTTTGGAACATTCACGACGATTTTGACGAATGAAAGACACTGTGTTAAATCGAGCATTTTTTATTCTACTATCGATTTCGTCTGATTACAGTGTTAGTATCTAGGCACTTAATAATTAACGTAGTCTGCAAAAAGCCTTGAAAAGTGGAAGGAGTGAAAATATATCGCAAGCATTCAAAATGGATCGGTAAGAATATGAGGAAAGAAAGGTATTTGAAAACAAAGTGTCTTTCATTTCTCAACGAGGCGATATTCCATCTCGTAATTTTGACGCTATCTTGCTGCCTAATTTTGGTAACCCATTATAAATAATACTTATTTTACAACACAGAATTCAATTGGCCACCAAGTCAGAGTAATTAAAATGTTTCCTCTTAAAATGTTGATGCAGTTTGGCCGAAGGTCGGGGAAGGGATAAAGGAATACAATTTCAGCAGCGATAAGTAAGCATTAATTTTAAATGAATGCAAAACTCATGTTTTACCTCACACAACGCGGTAATTTTTCAAGACCGTTTGACAGAAATATGAACACTCAAAGTTGGATCATTATCACATTGGTTATGTGGGAAATGAGCTAGACGGGCTAATTTCATTTTTACTTACAAAATACAAAAATTAACTACGCACTTCGAAGGAAAAACAAATAGAGTAGTGCTGATGAATTTGTAAATATATCTGTTAGGTTTGTGAATATGTTTCAAAATTTTATATAATCATCATCAGTTACAAACTAATACCCTGCAACCATGAATGCCAATGTGATGCGACGGACAAATTTGCCCGGGTCACTTCCGTATTTTGTTTTTCGTGGGTTTACCTACTGTCGCTATCGAGAAAAATGGTTGAACAACCACACAATTATCAAAAAATGTCAACATACGTTTTAAATAAACAAGGAAACAGTAAAAGGAACGGCGCTTCGAAGAAACTACCGGATGCCAGAGGGCTGAGGACGTCAACACCAACAAGAGAGGTTTTGGAAGAGAGAGTGAGCGGATGGCACCCGAACGCGCTCTCCGTCATTCGTATTCAGGTGTTCACGGAAAATACGAGGCATGTTTTTTAAGTAAGTACCGTTTTGAAATTCGGCCACTTTGGTGCTGCGGCCGGCATGTGGCGCTTAAGCGCTGTGTACTTACATCTGTTAGGAAGCTACAGACGCCGTTATGGAGACATTCGATCGTGTTTACGTTTGTTCATGAGTATTTTAAATGCCTCCGTTGCTTGAGAATCCCACCGACTGTGAAATACGCGCTTTTATTCGTTTTCTTGGTGCTAAAGGCGTGAAAGCGGTTGAAATTCATCGAAAAATCTGTAAAGATTATGAAAAGAACATTATGAGTGATGGAATGGTATGAAAATGAGTTAGAGCTTTTAGAGAATCCAAAACAAAAGGCGTGGTACGCTGAGTAAGGGGATCGTTTTGCTCCAAGAAAATGCCCGTCCACACACGGCTAATCAAACTCAAGATCCCATCGGATCATTTGGCTGGGAACAACAGGGTCACCCCCCGTAGTCCCGATCTAGCACCCAGTGACTGCCACCTATTTTTGCATTTGAAGATGCAACTGGGTGGTCAGCACCACGACAACAATGATGAGATCAAAACAAGCGTGTTGCAGTAGTGGTCATATCAGGCGGCAGACTTCTATGAGGATGGGATTCAAAATCTGTTTATACGATGCGATTAGAGCGTTAATATTAGTGGAAATTGTGTAGAGAAGTAGATAAAGGTACAGATTTTCATGTAAAAATTAAAATGTTAAGAGAAGTATCCTTGTTTTGTTTTTATTTCATAACGGTACTTACATAAAAAACAACCCAGGTATTAAACAACATTGAAATGATTGAGACCATTCGCAAATCACTTTAAAACTCAATAATTAGAGGAAGAATGTAAATATCTCGATAAAGTCTTCCGGCCGTATTCATGGATTTCAGCTAAAAGGCACTAGTAGGCGACTAACGTAGTCAGCTACTAAGAGTACTTAGTCGAATACTAAAAAATAGTATTCATAGATCCTTTCTAGTGAGCTACTAACCTAGTATGCTACTATTGCCACTATCGTAGCGGAGTACATAATTGTCGGTAGCGACTGCCCTAGAAACAATGAAGCAACGCTTGGCAACACAGCCTCTGGCTTCATTGTACGTGAATTTGTATGTCATACATCAATATCGCTACAATGAGGCCATCGTTAAATACTCTAATTTCTCCATATTTTAGAATTACCATCATAATTCCGACAAATCTTCCATAAAATTTGATTGTTATTGTATAGAAAAATCGGGAATACATGCTTGTCATAAACTTTATTTTTTGCCACACGTACTCATACACCACAAACTGGCACAGATCGTTCATAAAATCATTTGGACACACTGGAGATTCACCACATCAAAGTTGAACTAACTCCATCCAATCGCACCAAATTAAGGTATCAGTTATATTCAAACGAACACAGGACTTTCTTGAGGTATCAACCGTTCCATCTATATAAAAACACTCAAAATAGAAAATATTTGCCTTTAGTTAATGGATAATAACTGGTATTTACATAGAAAATGTAACAGTACTCACATTCACCCACCAACCATCATTTTGTAAACGAAAAACGAACATGCACACGGTACAGCGGACATTGTCACAATTTAATCTGAATACCCATTTGTCCCTTCACGAATCCTTTCTGAGCTTTAAATAAAACGAAACTGACTTCACTTATCCACTTAGAAGATAAAACATAAAACATGATTCGATACACTGCTGAAGCACTGGAACATAACAACGTTCTGCTACAAAAACAAAACGAAATAGAAATTTACGGCAGAATGTAAACAGACCAGCGCTATGATGTAAACAGACTCACAATTACAATATTACCTGTGCAAAATCATTATAATTCATTAAGATAACAATTGTACGTCTTTATATGAATGTAAGACATATTTCTACGAAAACACAACCGTAATATGCTCGAGTTAATTATTCTGAAGCACCTCACTAGATGCAGTAGTCACAAAAACTAATATGCACTTGCAAATTGTTGACGAGGCTTCCTCCTCGACACATTCTTTAAAATGGACTGTATTCTCGTAGAGTAATCATCTAAAACCACAAATGAACAGTACTAAGGCCAGAAGAATTTAAAAATGCAATTGTTACCCCAAAAACCAGTCAATGCCCACACAATGATTTATGCACTTTATAATGCTGTGAGGCGTAGCACTGATGAAACGAGATGAAGAAGAGGTGATAACCACCTTCCGACGCTCGAAACCACAGTAATCATCTCACTTACTCTTCCTTTTTCGTTGAATAAAACACTTATGAAGCACTATGGAGTACCACAACACGGTGTCGTAGACTAAGAACAAATAATAAAAATGCTCAGTTTGATCCAGCGACAGTACTACTCGTCGCATCCGCCAGCTTTTAGAAAAGCAATTCCACCATTATCTTTGGTATTTTCGCCTAAAATCTCCATTATGGCTTTAGGTAATCACCCGAGGTGAACCACTTGTGACAGACCGCCATATTTAGTAGCGCCTCTAAACAAGGCGAGAGAGTGTTTAAGAATCGGCTTCTAAAATAGTGGCTCACTTGGAGCTGCTGAGCTTAGTAGCAGTCTATGAATACGATTTACTTAGTTGGCGACTAGTTAGTGCGCTACTAAGCCGATAGTAGCTCACTAAGCAAACTATGAATACGGGCGTTCATCTTTTCCAGTATTTAGGCGAAAAGAAAATAGTAATTTTCTAAAAAGATTCCAACAATGCGATTAATAGACATGATAATTTTTCAGTGAAGTAATACCTTGTAAATTTTTGGGTTAAACACTGAATAACTAGTGAATAATGACTCAAAGAACCTGAAATGATAATGGCTAAAGTCGGCAATCAAATTTCTCAATTGTCAACTGAAACTACATTAAATGTAATTTAACTGGTTGCCAGATGACATTCTAGATTTGTGTTATACTGCAAAAAATATTTACATCTTCCAAAATTATGTATGTAACTGACTTCAAAAGTAATAACACTTCATAAAGAGATGAAAGTAACGCCATTAACTGATGAGAGTGCCTATTTGAACAAGAACTTGCGCATACGGTCTGAAATGAAACCGCTTCATTTCGTCGTATCACACGGAATTGTTTTTCCAGATAAATCAGCGAGACATTCTTGGAGTGACGAAGTAATTTTAATGGCTGGATATTCAATATACCAATCCTGCTCATTCCTGGTCGTATCCATCCTACTCTTGCCGCAAACACTCCTCAGATAACTCATACCCATGGCGTTTAGTCTACTCTTATGTCTATCCTGATATACCCATGTTTCACTACCATACAACAAAGTGGGGAGAAGTTCATTTTTGTACACGGCGATTTTTGCTTCCTTAAGCTTTGTCCACACTTGGGTACAAAGTAAAGCGATTTCTGTATCTAGACAATATCTAGATGCAATTAAGCGATTGTCTAAAGACAATCGAGAGACAAATTCATGTCTACAGAGATGTTTTCGGAACAAAATCGCAGAACATTGGTCTCCCATTTGAAGTGGAAGACACGAGACAGTTGTTAGACAATGTTGCGCAATATTTCGTTGCGTGGACATATGCGAGATTTATTATTTGTGAGCCGTGGAGAACGCTTATCTTTCTATTTTGGATTTAGTTTTGTTTTTATTATCAATATCTGACCTACAAAAAAGAGTTGTTGTTAATAGAAGACTTACACTCGGCAGCTTGTTTGTGGGAAGTGACTGACCTCGATTATAAGAATCGCACTAAAAAAAGAAATGCAATCGAAGAGCCAAAACATTTGAAGTGTCCGTACGGGACGTGGAAAAATTCCACAATTTAAAAACAGCATTTCAGCGGGAGCGCAAAAAATTAATCAGTCCAAGAAAAGCGGAACTTCTTCTCTCAAGACTTAATGGTTCGCATACGAACACTTGTTATTCCTACTGCAAGAGTCTAGAGTCTTCTAATTTCAGCGTTGAAAGTTAATCGCAACCAAAACGAGGTCCCTCCACAAAAATATCACGCCTCCATCAACTTCTCCACTCTTCCGCTTTTTTTCATTATTCAAGATTATAACTGTGCAAGCAGCGATCCCAACAAGGTCAGTCATCATTAGCAACTACTGAAGAACAAGGCATTCAAGTGTGTACAAGTGACAAAGTCTCTATACTGTCTGTATACATTGTCTGGATATATGTCTATAGACAGTCCCCATACATGTCCATACACAATCACTTAACTTTTATCCAAGTGTGGACAAAGCCTTAGACAGACACTCATTCCTTGATATGCTCCACATGCTACCTACCACTTTCCTTCCAGCATTCGCCCGCCTCTTTATCTCCTCATCTATGCGTCCATATTTCGTAAACATCTTACCTAAGTACACAAAATCAACCACTTGCTCAGTTACTTCACCACGCGCCCTCATCATACAGTTATTCTCCCCATTAACTACTACTTCTAGTTTTACACGCTTTTATCCTCAATTCCATTCTCTGCTGATTCACAAAACTTATCTAGGAGCTCCTGTAATCCCTCTTGGTTCTCTGAGATCAAAACAGCATCATCCGCATATAGTAGAACTCGCACGTTTACATTTCCAATCAAAACACCGTCGTTTTCACACTACATGCATCTCTAACACATTTGTCCATAAATATATAAAACAGCTATGGTGACATTACGAATCCTTGTTTCACGCCCTGTTTTATTGCAAACCAATCACTCAAAACCCACGTTAACTCTCACACTTGCCCTACTATTATCATACATCGCCATCATAACATTCAATAACTCCCCATTCACTTCATAGACCTTCAAAACCTTCCATAACTTCTTTCTACTTACCCTGTCATATGCCTTCTATAAAGCATCAAACGCACAATACACTTTCTTTCGGACGCCCATACATTATTCTATCTTTTGCTGAAGCGCGAAAAGCTGGTCACTACATACTCTCCCAGGCATAAACCCACACTGCACACCCCACATTCTGTCAGAAGTAATATTCCTCACTCTTCAGGTTAAAATTTTGCTGAACACTTTTCCCGGGATGCTCAATAAACTAATGGCCCGATTATTATTACATTCGGTCTTTCCTCCGTTCCCTTTGTACAATGGAATTAAAATTGCATAATTCTTCCAATCCACTGGAACAACAAAAGTCTGTAAGCTGTAAATTATATAGTCTACACAGCCGACAAATGAGTAAATTACACCCACACTTCAACATCTCACTGGATATCCCATCTACGCCTGCAGCCTTCCCATTTTTCAATACTCTCAATGCCGTTATGACCTCATTCTTACTGAACTCCTTTTCCATCATCACATTCTCACATACTACTTCGCAAGGCTCATCATCAGCGCCTGTAATATTACTGTATAATTCTACAAAATACTCCCTCCGGCAGTTCCTGATATTACTTTCATCCCACACAATCTCTCCACTTTTATTCTTTACCGCATTCATTCCCCTGTCTTCATCAATCTTAGCAATTTTACTCTCTTCCAAAACAGCTTTTTATTACCTTCAAAATCACTCTGCATTTTGTTAGCTTCATCCGCACGCATTCTTTCTTTGCTCTCCTTCACAACGATTTTGCATTCGTTCTTTTTCTTTCTGTAAATCTCACATGCCTTACTTAGTTCGCTCTTCCTCAGATTTGGCAGGAATTATGTTCTTGTACGCCTCTTTCTTTTCCCTGACTGCAATTTTCACTTCTTCATTCCACCAAGCATCACCTTTCATTCTTCCTACCACTCCTTTTCCGCATACACTTTCAGCACATTCTACAATCACTCCTTTTAAACACTCCCACGCATCATTCACATTCTCGTTTCTGATATACTCGTCCCATTCTCTCTGCTTCAAGGATAGAGCATCCTCAAGCATGCAACCATACTGCATTCTTACCTCACTGTCTTGCAACCTCTCCACTTTTTCTCTCAACTGCTTACGCGCAGAGAAATATTTAAGGTGTATAGCTATAGAAAGTTGAGAAATATTTAAGTAAGCATTATAATAAAAAACGCTGATCCATTGCAGTAGTAGTAATAATTGATGGGAATAAAATTCAAGGGTAGTCTTTAATATACAGTTCGTGTAACATCTAGCAGTAGCAATATAATTTCAAAGTGAGCACCCATTCGTGTGCTTCAGGGGATGAAAACCTTCAAAGAATCGTATAGAGAGGGTCAGTACTTGTAATTCGACATGGGCATTTGATATCGGTCAACGAAAGGCCTTCTTTTATACACGAATCATTCAACCTTTATATCATCGTCGTTGTCGATAGCTAAATCTCATCTGTAACCTTCAATTGCAACAGCGATGACGCAGGCAAGATAGTTGAATATAAAAACAATTTCACCACGTTAGTGGCAGTGACGGTTATTGATTACAGCAATATCAACTTTTCGCTTCCTTAACATGATTTATGAATGATCTAGTAAAATAGGCATCGCATTTCATGAAATATTAAGTACCTACCTCAATGAGATGCCTAAAAGAGGTAGATGGAAATGGCAGAATTGATAAACAACGCGTATTCTCATGTCAACAACCAACATGTTAACAGTGAAACCGATGACTGAAAGCAATTATGAGACTGATAATAATCGGGCGTCAATATGAATATGTATCCTCGTTACGCAGTGCAATTCTTGCCGATTAATAATGACAGCATGATTCCTTATTCTTAAGCAGGAGTGAAAATTCAAAAGAATATAATATCTAAGTGTGAGCATGAGTGGACATTGGCGACATTTTTAAACGCGATTCTGAGGTTTATCCGTTGGGTGAGACATCCGCCATGATATTAAATCGGCTTACCCGGAATGTGGTTAAACTGGCCTTCAGAGGGCATTGCATTCAAGGTTTGTTAGAGCGAGATTTTTCCTTCTTGTCACGATGGCCACCATATATTTGAATTTGATTCGTTTTAAGTTGAGCTGCTGCATCAAGTAAATATTGAAATAATAATGTTGCAATGATATTCTCTCATAAACTGAAATTCTAAGTGATTAAATAAAAATATCTATATAAGTCTTTGACTCGACTCATTTATTTCACGCGGAACATTTAAAACTCCTTAGCAACTGAAAGTTTTTTTTGTGATTTTGAAAAGAATACTGCGGCGGCTTTATGGTTTATTTTTTTAAATTGTTTAGCAAACGTAAAAACTACATTCTGACGATTTTTTGACAAGATATAAATATTCAAAATTCCTCATGTAATAATGTATTTATGAAGTGCATGCACGTACCTTTTCCCATGTAAAATGGCAGGAATGTTTTGGAAAATTCCTCGAAAAGTGGTGCAGTAAGGGACTGATATTTTGATATAATAGGAACCGTGAAGTCTTTTCATTAAAATGAGATCCAATTAATTGATTTCTGGGTGAAATCATATGTAGCTCAAACTGCCTTAAGTTAGGCGTGCGGAGATTAATTCACCTCGGTTTCCCTACGGATATGCTCATTTAACATTTCCTTGTAAAACTTTTTGGACATCTTTCCATTGAATTTCAAATAAAACATTGACATTAAAAATCACATTTTTTGTTGCCCCAACATCTCTGGATATTTAATAAATATTTTGTGGAAAGTTTAAATAACTCTTGGCAGAGTTTTTTCTTTTGTACAGTCAACGATTTTTATCTTAAGCTTTGTGAATTCTATCCTCTTAGGTTATCTGATGGACCGTATAGCAATCTTTAAACAAATAAACACAAATCCAGAGGGGATGCCCGATATTACGACCCTTCTCTTTCCAGGGCGTTGTGTTTCCAACCAGTGTTGACTTACGGTTTAAGGATCCTCGCTTTGTCAATGACGACAGAATAGGATATACCGCCGAAGACAGCTTCAAGTCTTCTCAACAATTCGTATGCCTATTTCTGAGCAGGCTCCCTGTACCTCATTCTGAACACCGGGAATGCCGAGAAACATAAGCACATAACCGATGAATGCCGTCATTCACTGATTGATCAGTGCAACTGACTTGGGGCCTTGTTTACAGCCCAACGCATGGTCTTATCTGATCACTATTGTCTCCATATGAAGTGCTGCCATGCCCTCGTAAGATTAAGTCGACTGCAGGCTTCCCGTAATAAGAATATATCTTGTATGATAGCATTGTACCGGAGCCTTGGAAAGTAATTCGGAATATAATATATATTTGACTGTCATTTTAGTAACAAAAATACGTATTTCTGAGATATAATTGCAGACATGGAATAAAAAAAGCTATATTTTCAGTGATAATTCGTGGGAATGGTAAAATATTATAATTTTAGGACTTTGAGCTTTCAACGAATAAAACTTCTACCGCCATTCACTTGAAAAGCTAGGGAAGTTAGTTGCAAATAAAATGCCACTCGAATGAGATGCTTTTTCCTAATTTTCAAATGACAGGAATTCCAATTTTGAAGGCAAAACATTGTTTCGACCGGCTATCGCGTATTTCGGAATGGTCTCCACTGAGTTCCTATCTGGCGCGGATATGCGGAATGACGGCGTAACTTTGGATGGATGAATAAAATTTCCGGGACCCTGGCACGAAGGCAATCTGCGTGCTTTGACGGCGTTATCAATCCGTCCCATAATGCATTCGGTTTCCCCTCACCTCGCGTCGCCCGGGTCACGAGGGCAGCGCCGGGCATTAATCGTGCCCGCCGCAACGACGAGCGGCGCATCCGTTTATTTTCGCCCAGAGGGGGCGGATTGGCGGATAAAATACGATAACTCGCTTTAGGTTTTGCAAATCAGATTGGAGGTGGTCATAGGATGGACCGATCGCTGGGTACCATCAGAGACATCATGCGGGACTTTAGTGAAAGTGAACACCGGGGGCTTTTATCTTGATGAAAAATGTTCGTCCGATACCAAAGTGAGGATACGATCGAAAAAATTAACGGACGGAGGGCTTTGAAAAGAGTCCCTCAAGCGTTCGGTGGCTGGCATGTGAACGCATTGTGCCCATCCTGCTAATTACTAGTCCATGCGCATGCGTAGAAGACAAAGGATTAAAAATTCCATTTATCTCGATTTCATGAAAATAATATGGAACACCTCGGATAGTGAATGCTGACTGACGCGGAGATTGGACACATGCATTGAGAGTGTGGCATTTTAATCATCAGAGTCCACTTCCACAAATCACAAGAGTGGAATATGTCGCCACCCGACCGTTTAATGAATCGGAGAGGTATGTTATGTCTATCGGTCCGGAATAAGCTTTCCGGAATTCCGAAATTAAATTTATTTCGCATGCAGTTTGCTAGGAAAAAATGTTATATTGAAATGATTGGTGCACATTCTTTTAGTTAGACACATATGCAGTCTTTCAGAGAAAGAAGAATTTTCTACATCTATCTCAAAGTTGATTTTTTTAGAAGCCATAAAGTTGTGTATGGCAAGGACGCCAAGGCTTCGAATATTCTTTGGTAGTGAATCGCACACTTCCAATGTAATTTGGTTCAATCAAAATTTCTCTGCTGCCTCGCCATGGTCCTTTTTATCTGGAATATTAACAGGAGATATAAATGTACTGACGTGTTACTCGAAGTTTTTGAGAGCATATTTCCGTTTTTAAGAAAAAGAGTCAAAATTGCCGATGGAAGGAGGTGGTGGTAATATGTATTAACAGCCTAATAATAGTCCTCTGCCTCAGACATAATCTCGGTCTCCTCAATGTTATTCTGAAATTCTTAAATCACCGAATACTTTTCAATTGAACGGCCTCTCATCCTGGTTTCTTCAACCATCCTCATCTTAACAGGGACGATTATTCTGAAATACTAATGCGTTCAAAACATGTACTTTACCTTACTTCTTGATTGATCCTCTCACCAACAGGTCGCGAATACTAGCGAAGAAATCCACATACTCGGAGTGTATTATGTAAAATATCATTTTCGTCTCTACTTGTTACAATCACTTATAATTCATGTGATAGAACCCTTTTAATCTATGATGATTGCAGACACTTCAACGCGTGAATGAATTTCTACAAACAAAGGTTCAAAGGTGACTCACATGTACTAGACGTGGTGATTTAGTTAAAAGGATTGCTCTGTCTGGATGTGTTTTACCAGAAGTGAATTTTTTTACAACAGATCTCTCCCGTCGATCCACTTTAAACCAATTTTTATTTGAATCCTCTCTCGATTCCTTAAAATATTTCCTCTCATCGCCGTTGTGTTTTTGAGTTATGGTCTGCGGATACGAAGATAGATATCGTTTTATTCCGACACCAGGAATAGACATGAGCTCTAGTTTTCATTTCCATTAGAGAAACAAAAACAAATTATAACTTTCGTGTATAGTTGTGTAGTGCAATTCACCCCTTTTTCGTTCAATTCCTGAGCAATAAATAAGTGTCTCAACACCAAGTACGGGGAGATGGTTAAAAGTTTCGCATATAAATTATAAAGCAACACGTCTAATATTTCATTTTATCTCGAGCAACTCAATATCTCAATATATCAAAAGTAGCTTTTGTGTCTCATAAAAACAGAAAAAATCTACTCAGCACTCTGACCATGCTAGCCACGGTGCTACAAAACATGGAGAGTCATGTATGTAGTACCATGGAGCTAGCTCCAAAAGCTTGCAAATTGCGAGCGCTCGTGTCTTTCCTGTGCATCTGTCGGTGCCATCCTTGTAAACTTCTTGTGTACATCGCCGAAGTGCTGTCTCCAATCTCTAATCTGATTTATCATAACCTTCCATCTGAGGCACGCCTCCTCCTTCTTTAGAGTAATACATGGTAATGATGGGGATGATTACCATCTATAACTCCGAAGAACGCTGTTGTGTGCCGCTGAAATATAAAATTCAGTGAGTTTTCTCTTTTTTTGTGCCTCGATGCTTTATTGCAGGTCAAGCCAAAAAAATGTTGTATATACTACAGGTAACTATGGTTTCAATCCTAGTCGTCACTCCTTACTCATGAGAAAAGTGTTTTTCTTCCTGCAAGAGCACACACTGTAATCATTATTAGGGTAAGAAAAATTTTTATCTGGAAATTCATAGATTTGTTATTTGATTTAATATATTCCAGTAAATTTCATTTCAACGAATTTGTTTCGCAGTTTCCCTCCCCACTCCCATCATAATGTTACGTCCTCGCACCAGTGAACAGAAGTGCAATAATGTAAATAATGTAATTAGATGTTTTTTTTCATTTTTTACGTTTCATTAAAATTCTCTTCCCGGAAAATTATTCCAAATAAGTTTGAAGAGCAATCGTCAAAATCGCCAAGAGAACGGCTTGTCGGCGAAAATTATGGAAATAGAAGACTCATCTTCATGAGACCATAATCAGGGGCAGTTAAATGGATGGCTGGAATTATTCACTAAATTACGCAGTTTTAGCTGGTATGAGAGCAGCAAACTTTTTCAGCATGTGACATGAAAAAAAATGAAAGCAAAATACAGGGGCAGAAAGACTATTTTCCGGAGAGAGGTGATTGAGTAGATGCGTTTAGCTTAGCATTCTGGCGTTGGAATCTCTGCAATGGAAAGCGAAGTCCATCCAACGGCCTTCGAGAACTACCGAGCGTCCAGTATTCAACTGCCTGCTTCCGTTGGCCAAGGACAGTCCTTCTCAGAAAGCAAAAAAAATAATGACAGGTTTGGGTGAGGAAATGATGGATGGGTATCGTAATATCCGACACTCTTAATATCTTCACGCACATGAAGGAAAATTAAACGATAGGCAAAGCCTCGCCTCGAATGGCCTTGAAAAAATGACAGTGAACTTGAGAAATCATGTGTACAATCAGCCGTCACATGAATTTTGTTTTCTGTACACAAACCACCAAAAAGAAGAAATGGTGGTAGAGTAACGGAATCTATTTCTTAATGGACTGCTTAGAGAAATGATGACTGTGGAAATAACGGCGTAATAATTCAGCAGGCGGTGACGATACTCAGGCGAATGAATATCATATTCTTTGGGCGCCCATTGCCTCTAATGTTGATAAGAATATGAAACGTTTGATGTTTCCTACTGTAAACGCCAAATTTTAGCGGTTAATGCCGGATATTACCGGTCGGACACGTGTATCCTTCGGATAGTAACAGTCACCCACGGAAGGGAAGCATACAAATAACAGAATAGCAAAATCAATAGTGTAGCTTCAATTGTTTCTTGCGTGAAAATAATTTTTTGATCATATGACTCTGGACCTAATTGCTGCTTAATACTGGATTCAAGCTGATGTCAGTAATATTTCACTATTCATAAAAAATTCCTAAATTCATTATGTATGAATTTTTCAAAATGTAAGACCAAATAACTTTCCCTAATTTTTACTTGAGGTCCGAACGCACCCTCAATTAATAAGTAATTTTTAGGAATGGCGTCGTCAGAATCAGGTATTCGTCAATATTATCCACATTGCCACAATGATATATTTTGTATCAATTAATGTGATAATTTATTTCCGATTCCATTTAGAACGGATTTGATTAACCACCGAGATTTCTAAAAATCATTTTTCTTCACACGGTTTCAGAGGAGCAATTATTCCAGATGATGCCTCACACTGCCCGCTATAATACGGTAGCATCTCTCTTTCACTTTTTTATTGGCGAGCCTTCCTTTTATTCAATTAATAAATCCCAGTACCTTTAATCCATCGCGGCAAACATTTCCTCCCCGGGAGGTTTGACTTGAAGGTGATTTCCAGGTATTTGATTTCATCAAACTCTCTTGTATTTACCCCTTCAAACTTTGTGGATTTGGCGATAGGTTGTTACTTGTTATCTTTTTTTATGTGCACTACATCGTATATTCTAAGTTCGAGCTCATACTCAAGTAAACACAAATGGACGTGTTTTGGATCCAATAATAGACTTTCAAAGGCAGTAATAGCGGCGATTTCTCGGTAAATGAAAGCATTATCTGCGCGCTAGTATCTATTTTTTTCCATTTGCTCCGTATTCATTGCCGTTTAAATAATTGAAGATTAGCAGGGGACAGTCATCTTTGCGGACATGCCGGGTGTCACTCTAACTTTTAACTTTTTTTTTGTTCAGTTAGGAAATCATGAATCAAGATCATTATTTTTCGTTTACTCCTGATTTTAATAATAATATTATTTTCTTTAAGAATCTTGTCGCTTTCAAATACGACCACTTACTTTTTTGTCTCACCTAATTTTAGAATATCGTACATGAAATTTCCAATATTCTGGTTTTCACAAGTACTACTCTTCCGAAATCCGTGCTGCCTGCTGCGAAAGAAGTTTAGAACTTACAAGTTTTGGAATAAGCAATGCGCTCAATAATCTTTTGTGATAGCGATGCAAACAACGTGGGCCGGTAATTTAGTGGTTCTTGTTTTTTTTTCTTTCTCGTGTATTGAAGTGGCAGACTATTTTCCAGTCTTTCGGTAATTAACCTTCTGATAATGAGTTGTTAAATATGATAAAGGTTCTAAAGAGACATGACAGGATCGCAGTCTTGTCAGGTTGAGGGAAAATGATGGTGTCACTCTAGTTTTAATCTTCGAATTCCGCAGTGACTAGCAATTGGCCGTGGAGGCCGAGACGGAGACAAGCTCTCAAAGGGAAACGAATGACATGCTAAGGTGAAAGACGATAGCACGCTATGCTCCCTCTTATGCCATACATGACGTGGGATTCGCGAACCCAGAAAATGCTGACTAACCTGTGGAGGGTGACGCACTTTTAAAATCACGATACCCATTCGTCACACTCGAATTCATTCATAACTAATTAATGCGACCATTGCATTGTCATTCTAATTATGCTAATTTAATGGATGAATTTTCATTAAGTGATTGGGAAGTAATTTTTTGGCGAGGATAGAATCGAAGAAAAAAAATTTGGTCGTTCTTCAAGACTTTGTTTTCCAGGAAGGTCCGAGAAGTTCAGCGTTTGACTATTATTTCTCACGTTTTATGTCACCCTTCATGTCTTTATGAAAATTCTCATTGTAAGCGTTATGTAAAAAATCACAACAAAATTGTATATTTATTCATGCATAGTGAATGTTGCGCGAGCGTTTAGTTTAGATTGTCGATTTGACTACGATTAGTTAGAGAGAAAAGAATGTCCCCATCTTGCGTCGATCACTTTTCGGGCAGAGGTCGTTCGAATAATTTCTATTCATGAGAATTTGGATATTTTAACCACTTCACTCTCTCTCTCTCTATCTCTAATGATAACTCCATGAGTAGCGTCCTCGAGAGCAATTTGAAAAAATCTGCCTCTTTCGGGCTCCAACATGTGCACGCAGGGGCAAAGGTGCAGGGCAGCATTATATTTGCGCCATGGCAAAATACTCCCGAGATGGCCGCACTCCTCTCCTGGTCACGTGGATTACATATGTATGCCGATTCAAAATAAGAATGAGATTGTGACGCATTTATAAAACTTGGTTTATTTTGCTTTTAACACGATTAAAAAGAAATAATTTGTTATAACTAATGGAAAAATAGCCATAGCTTCAAAGTTCTTCAAAATAATCATAAAAACACCAAAGATTGAAATTCACCATGAAAAAATCATTTGACTTGACCGGGATTCGAACCCGGTCAAGTTAAATGATAATTTTAATGGCGGATTTCAACCCTTGGTGTGTATGCACGCGTGTGAGTGACTTCGAACCACATCATTTGTCATTGCAATGATTGGAAATTTATCATTAAAAAATTCTATTTCTTCTTAGATGAAAAAGGCTTATTGGTCTTTCTATGAGATCATAAATCAAGTTCACTTTTAATGACTAATCGAACGAATGAAAACTTTTCAGGCGTTGCTTTATGGAAATATTTTTATCCAGGACGGTACGAATTAAATCACACTATAGTAATTTCCACTCTCCTTTTAATAAAAAACTGCCATGGTTTCCAGACGTTGAGTCATTATCAAGGTAATTATATTTTATAGTAATTATGTTATAATAATTACCTTATATTATGGATTTCATGGGTGGGCAAGAGCCTTATGGAGCTCTTATGGCCCTTATACCCCTTTGGGTTCATTGTACCGTCCCACATTAACCTGTACGCCACTTGTAGACAGGAGACAAAGCACCACGGTAGAGTTATAAATGAGGGTTAACCAACCAACCCCCGTCAAGGCCCAACGTTGCTTAACTAAAATGATCTGATGGGAACTGGTGTGACAGCGTGGCTAAGCCCTTGCCCATTACCTTATATTAGTTACAGTCAATGATTACCTTGGTCGAAACCATGGTCGGTTTTTAATAAAAAGATTGTGGGAAGTATTATGGAGGATTTTTATTCGCACCGCTATGGACAGTATTCTAATCATTGGTTCTTCAACAAGAGAAGCTTAAGTGCATCAACTTCATTTAAAATATATCATAAAAGACGAAAAATATAAATCACTGGAGTAGTAGTTTGACAAAACACTCACGCAGAAATTCCGGCGGCATCCAATAACTTGACACGGGGGTGAGGAAGGCTGGGGGGGGGGGCGGCGAAGGAACGCAGCACCGCACCTGAGTTGAGCGCAACCGCTAGCCGTTAAACTAAGTACCTGGAGTGTCAGAGATTCGTGCCGGTGGATTTTTGGGAATATTCAATTTTCTAACAGTGGATTACAACTATTGTGCGACCTCTGCAAGGCTACAATCACACCCTTCGAGGCAATAGCCTTCCGTGCTACAAATTTGAACATCTCACTTGTTCCATTGAACAAGTACGATTGTTTGAACATTGTTTGAACCATTGTATCAAATATGTGTGTGTAAATTTGATTCAAAGGTTACATACATGTTAATTATAGATAAAAAATTCTTGATGTTTACTAATAAAAGAGCCGGTTTGACTCGTTCCGATGTTAATGCGTCAAGTCAAGACTTGAAGATGATGAAGTAACCCTGGAACTAACCTAATCTACTCTTTGTATCGCTGGAGCATCACAAGGGGTAAACTTCTGTCATCTCAATATTGAAATTTTAATTGCCTGCAACCCTCTCAGTCAGTGGCCCCGTCCGGAATACAGAGACACAGCGAGCGCTCAATGCGCAGCGAAATTTTGGGTTGCGTTCGTGGATGAGAGACACGAATTTCTCCACAGCGATATCCAAGAATAAAAAATGATAATTCAAGCCTTACTCCAGTCTTTGATAATCCTTTATCCCTAACTTTGAGATGGCCACCAAAACGGTGTCATCAGTTCTTTCCGTACCTAATCATCTCCTGCAATGGTCAGGATGAAAGTGGTGGACGATCGAGAGACTGCGAAAAGTTATTCATTGATTGCACAGTCGATTTGTGTTCATTTGCCCCGGGTGCAACCGCCAGTCTTGGCCATGGCAGTCAACCGCATCGCGGAAGACAGAGACACACGCCCTTTAGATTACGCTGTTCGAAACTCCTGCGCAGCATCATTGAGGAAAATAAGTCAGCAAGGAGTGTTGCGAAAAAAAGGTGCCTCGATGCAGTGAAGTGAAATAAATATCCTTGGATGCAGAATGAGCGAGTTAAATCCAACGGAGCATTTCTTGATCACCCAGCACCCAACTCACCGAATCGGTTGGCCTTGCGTCGATGGATGTCGCCATGGTGACACGGCAAGAGTGTCCTCCTCATTAAAATACCTCGACGCCCGGGGCGGTCCACCGCCGATGAATGAGCACAAATGCCTACATGGAAAATTACTATCAGATGATATTCAACTCATTCAATGCAAATCTATAAGACTGCTTCCCAAGGTGAAGCAGATGTAATAAGCACATTACATGCATCTCTAGAAAAAAAGCTTTTTTCCTCTTCATAGTTGTACATACATGTTCAGTGGTAGTTGGCCTTTTTCAGTAGAAGCCAACAAACGGCTCGGCACGATGTATTTGCGTTTCACTACCGTGGCTCCAAAGGTCGCAGGCAAACGTTGCTAAAAAATGCTCCATATGTCATTGACATCAACAGATATGTTCTCTCTTATGGCTGTTAACCCAATAGTTTAGTAGGTTGCGGGCCCAACAAGCTTGAAGCTGGTTGGTCTCAAACGTAAGCATAGTCAGTTATGGCCAGTTATGGTATGGTTAATGCATTCCATCATTTTCAAGTATATTGATTGCTATAACGGTGGCACCGTTACCTTAACGTGGTTCCGAAACTTGATGGCAGTCTCTTGTCACCCAAAAAGCGGATGGGTTGGGCAGCAAATTAAGGGGCGATTCGACCAACATAACTTCACTGAATCAGAGAGGGTGGGAGGGCGTCTCCAACACGAGTACTTTGACTGCGTACGAACCAAGCAAAGCTGGAACAAAAATCGCTTCCATTTCCCGCAACTCATCGGAGAAGCCCATCTTCCTACACTATGTAGAGGGCTGGAAAGTTTGTGTGAATGAGGAGCTGGTTGACAGTTGAGAAATGAAAAAAATAGAAATGAAAATCGAATTAGCTAGTCATATTGCCTACTTTCTTAACCATCGCACATGGATCCTCGAAAGACTATTCTTGCCGTCATTATCACTCGCTTGAAAAACTCTGCAACGCCATAGACACAGCAGTAAACTACAAATACGACCTATTGTGACCACAAATATATTCTGCAACAGTCGCAATATCCCTCCCATTGAAATTGATTATTTGTAAAGGCAGCACTTTCAGAGAACTCGAATATACGACTTGAAAATATTTTAGTCAAAATGATGACTCTCTACACGGATAATCACTTGTTCAAACAAGAACTTTGATGAAATAATCTTATACTTGCTTTTGCAATTAACACAACTGTTGGGAAACTTTCAAATCAACAAAGACCCGAAAAAAATCTTCTCTCACTCAACATTTCTCCAAGCGCGACTTATCCTTCGAAAGCTTTCTCAAAATCAGTAAAACAAACAAAATTTTAAAAAGTCACAAACACACGTGCTTGTATCCATGGGTAGTGATTGCTATGCGATTCCCTTGTGGTTTAGGGAAAGTCAAAGGCTTAGTTACGGATGGTTTGCCTGGGAAACGGGATCTCATTTAAAAATTTCCCCCACAGAGCCTTTCCTTGCTGTTTACCTCATTCGCTTATATTGCATTTGTGGTCTCATTTCTTCTCCGATTTTACATACATTCATTAAATCAGTCGGTGGAAAACCTTGAAATAACTTCGTGAATAAATTAAGCCAGTCAAGGGAATTTATCTATTTATCGAGCAGCTATGCGGTACAAACCCTTGGTCACAGAAAAGAAATCTATGGTGAGAGGCCCTGAGTCCATTCTAAAATCATATATAAGCGCATCTCGGGTTACGATAAAAACTGAGAGGCCATCTCCTTCCTTCGGAACCGCATTTCTTCAAAATCTATAACAAAGTAAAAGGATATAAGTGAAATACGAACGTGTTAATGATAATTCTGCGAGTAAAAATTAATGCTGGTTTCTATCTCAATGTAAACTCAAATTCATGCTATCGGGGGGAAAACCGTTCAGGAACCCGACAGCGCGTATTGATGGAAAACAAGTCGAAAGATATAATATCTATAAATATCTGAGAGTAGTCACAAGTAAGAAGCTGACGTTCCAAACTCATTGCCTTTACCGATGCAAAAAAGTGAATAATTTGAATCAATGTGTTAAAAGGCACCATAAAATCGAACATGGTCATCCATCAATCGGGAGAATTGACATTGTAGTGGTGCACCCGACAACAATATAGCTGAAACGGTGGCACCGGAAGGCAAAGTACTCGTAAGCGCAGATCGTAAGCCTAGAGGAATACAAAGGGTGTGCCTTCTTAGTATCATTATTAGCAACTCAACTGTTAGTTATGACGCATTGAACGTGTATACTATCAAATCATCCACTTTTAAAATATGAAGTTCGAGAAAGGATAGCGCTGAGTTTAATTGAAGGAGGCAAAGACGCTTAAGACTTCGAAATAAACTTTGAATCCTGAATCCGTATTGGAAGAAAATAATATAAATGATGTTCGGAGAAAAAGCAATGGAAAATAAGTAGATTGATCAGAACAGCTCATCAAATGGAAAATACACCGATAAAATCAATCAATGTGGAAAATAACGTTTTTAAAGAAATAACTTTAAGGAATTAAAATCATTTATTTGCCTGAGTTAAGCGTAATCTGTAATATTTGGACATATTGGGGGGGTTTGACTTTTCAGGAACCATTGATATTACATTGTAAATTTGAGTGATAAAAGTAAAATGGCGCAGGAAAGTAAAAAGGGGCGATGGATGGCGTTGATCCGAGACTAACGAGTGCCGATTGCCTTTCACCCCTCCATTTTATATCATTATGATCGTTTTTGTTGTTATTTTCCTTTTTAATTTCACGAGAAACGACTGAACTCCGGATTTCCAATGTGCCACACACCAATGAAATAAAAATCAAAAGACAAAACTTCTAAAAACAAATCCAGAAAACTGATAGCATTGTTGTGACAGTTGGAAAATTGAGACCCGAGGCGATAACAACTGGAAGAGAAGCAACAATGAAGTCGGGACTCGGAGAAAAATGTTTTACATGTAGGCCGTTTTAAGAATTGAGGTTTGTCTCGGGTGGTCAATGAGTGTCTCAAACGTGCATGACATCTTTAAGTGTTCCAGGAACTTTTGTGTCCTACGACTGTTTCCTACACACGAGGTGTGACTCTAAATTTCTGAAAATCACCTACTAATGAATAAATGTTCACTTAGGTTAAGTATTACGTAATCGTCCTCTGCGTGGCCATCTTTTCCATTTACGCAAAGATTCAAAGGACCTCGTCGTAAATGGATAGGATTAAGGGAAAAGGACAACGGTGTCCAGAATCTCCTGCGAATTTCATCTCAACTTTAGCCAGCATCAAAAATGGCGTCTTTCAATCTGTGGTTTCATTTTCGGATAACAGAACGCAAATGAGACAGCGTCGGATGAGTACGGGAGGTGCGCTTCATAGTCGACGTTGAACATAATAAGTTTCAAAGCGACGCGTGGGTTGGCATGCCATGGCTGGAAATCGGAAAAAAGCCGACTAGAAACACAAAATAGCCTTTTTTTATGATATGGACTTAAAATTGCACATAGAAGCTCTACAACTACTGATTGTTTTTAAATGACAAACTATTAGCCTTGGTTCAAACCTGTTACGTGTATACAGAGGCCAAAATATGACGCTCCAAAATATGATCACAAAAACGCAAGTCTCGTGTTGTGCCCGAATATCTTCCAAGCTGATGAAGCCAAGGGAGAATTTTTATAGATAAAAAACGATATAATTTCATGTCAAAGTGTTTCCCTTGCTATTTCATTGTTTCAAATAATTCCGTCTAATACACGAGTAATTTGATGTCACGAGAAAATATGAGCTGATTTCAAGCGGAGAGGCGGATCACAGGAATCACGCGCAGTGTCGCCAATGTCATTTTACGCTGGAATTCATGCATACTTTGGGCACTTTTACAAAAGTATGTTCTATATCTGATGCGTAAAATGAAATGTTACATTTGAAGCTATTTTAAGGAAGTCGGATCTCCTGAGAATCTGAGTGTTTACAATGCATTTTACCAGATTATGCTTTGAGTAATTAGACAACTACCTGAAAAAATGATATGAAAATTTGGTAATTCCATGGAAACAGATCTGCATTCGGAGTCCATGGAAGTGAAGAAAAGTGTTCATTTAAAATATCATTTTCATCATCATTTGGTCGTTCAATCCTAGGATTGGTTGACTGACTGACGCCCTCCACCCTTCCCTATCTAATGCTAGTTCCCTCACCTCCTCGTATCTCTTCCTCCTATGTGTACCTTCCTCTTTATTTGATCAATTAACTTATTTCTCGGTCTTCCTCCTCTGGGGGCTTTGCATGCAATGTTCACCAATTTGGTGATTGCTACCTTTACCGATCCAAGTTCTATTAAGTTATGAATCAAATGCTCTGATGTTGTTCGCAATGGATAAGTTCCTTTAAACTTAAGAACAAGATTTTAGTTTTTTTTTCTTAAAACATGATTCCACGGAATAGATCCTCAAAGTACAAACTAATTGAATTTGCGAAATATTTCCTCGGTACCTTATAATTCAAAGTCAAATCAGCCATGTAGTTTTAGAGCAAGGAAAACATTTTAAACATCAAGATTTAATCACATCAAAACAATTAGGTTAGAGGGGCAAAGCTAAATATTTTCTGCTTGATCAATACAATGTTGAAAAGAATTACCAGAAATGACGCCCAGTTGAAGTGTTACAAAATTACAGATGACCTAAACTTGCAACCGGTAACGAAACAATGGACGACTAAGGAAGAGTTTGGCATAAATAATCATCCATAAATTGAAATATTTTGAACATCGAAATACTGTAGAAAAAAATGTCACATATGGTTCATTACGAGCATCATTAAAATAATTTACTTGAACAAAAAGTAAAGGGACATGGTGAAAGAGATCGGCGAAAAACATGATTCCGCTTAATTGGAGCAGATAAATCTCCTGGTCTAGTATGGAATTAAAATTGCGCTTGGTAAAACAAACTATCGAGAAGACTTCGAAAGAGATTGTGGAAGTAGCAGGCGCTTATTCCTTTCAGGGAAACACGAGGCCGAAATAGGGAGGAAAAAGA
Organism: Ceriagrion tenellum; assembly: GCA_963169105.1. NCBI lineage: Eukaryota > Metazoa > Arthropoda > Insecta > Odonata > Coenagrionidae > Ceriagrion > Ceriagrion tenellum. The sequence goes on along the minus strand of OY720644.1, from coordinate 113,702,067 downwards.
AGAATGGCGCACCAACTCCTATGTGTCAAATCGCCTCTAAATATAGTCGGTACAATTATCACCTTCAAACTTCTTAGGCCTACGATGAATCCTCATCGTCATCAATGCTTTAATTCCCAACTCCTGGGTGACCGAAGAGAAGTAGGCTGCCGAAAGGTATAAGGGAAAGCATGAATTGTGGATGACAAGAGGAAGACTGGTGGCTCACACATTTTCCCTTAAAGTTGCCAATGAATTCCTTACAATTCAGTGTGCAGTAGTACACATCAAGCTTGTACCTTAATTCGGTATTTTAATTATAATCCGTACTGCATTGCCCTGCACACAAACAGCAATTTTGTGGGTCATTGAATACGAACCGCATATGATTGAGATCTTAGACAAAGAGTATCTTTATCCCAGATTCGATCTCAAATCCCCAAAAGACACCATTACGTTGACGAACTTATTTTTCCACTATATGACAAACACCAAGGCTAATTGTAAATTCCATATTTATCAGCTAAATTTTTCTTTTGAAAAAATACAATGCGCGGGTACATACGATGACCTATCGCGAGGCTCTCTTCTGCTTTTAATCGCTACTGCGGTGTAGGAAATGGTACCTGCCAGGCGAGCCGATCGCATGAATATTCCAGAGAAGTCATTGCAACACCTCTGCTTCGACGTCACGCGTGTGTGGTTTTTCCGTGCGATTAAAGCTTTGTCGTGAATCTTACACCCTTTGAAAGGACTTGAGAACACGCTTACACTTCCACAGAGTGAAGACTAACATACTGGGAATCGTCGCGATTCTAGGAACTAACAATGGGCGTGACAAACGAAAGAGTTTCGAAAATAATGAATCCATTACATTCGGATCGTTCTTACCTACTAAAGGAAACAAAATATACTTTAATGCCCAAATACTGGGTGGACTATAATCAATCTAGGTAAGCATCTCCTTCGATATCTTTCATTAAATACTTGCTGGATGTTATACTTGAAAAGTCCGTCTACAAGAGACGTCTATGTTATTGCACCTTAAATATTCTCTTAGATACATCATAAAAGCAAAGTAGAACAGTCGGGAGCATTTTCCTATTTTTTTATTTCTTAAACTTCATGCAATAATAAAAAAATTCATATTGAATTAAAGTTATAAATTTTAGTGTTTTGCATTCGTAGCGTATATTCCTTTAGTTAATCACGCATAAACGGCGAAGGTCATCGCAAACGGACGGAAGGCTCACTCATTAGTCCAAATTCCAGCCGCAGGAGGGCACCGCCTCTTCTGTCGTCGTAATCCATTCCGAGTTTGTCCAGCCGTCTGAACTTATTGTTCCACTCAATATCGTCGAAGGTTTTCTCCAAATCCACTAATGCGACGTATAATGGCTTGTTCATATGTATTGCCATCTGTGCCATTATCCTCAGTCAGAGTATGGCCTCCCCAGTACCCTTTCTCTCCTAAATCCAAACTGGTGTTCCGAGGGGTTCTCTTCAATTTTCCTTTCCATTCTTCGGCTTATGATTCGTGTCATTATTTTTTATGCTTGTGAAACTAGACTCAAGGTGCTCCTAAACATCTTTCAGTCCTTGTCTTCTTCGGTATCGCATCAATTACCCAGGTGCTTTGTTTTTCTTGAGATCTTCTACTGACAAGTATATGGTCCATTTGATATCGGGCAATATCACCAGGCATCTTCCATGTGCATCTCCTACGCGGATGGCGCTCGAAGAGAGTTTTAGCTACTACCACATTATTCTGATTGCAAAACTCTACCAGTCTTTCTCCATTGGAATTTCTTTTGCCCAGTCCGAAATATCCTACACTATGTCCTTCTTTTTCCTCTCGCACGAAGCTGTGGCTGAAGATGATACCGATCCGATTTCCTCAATCTGCGCTATAAATGCCTTCTGCTGAGACTGCTGCCTCTCAGTAGCGGGGTTAAACATTCGGGTACCGTGAAATTGTTGACCAGTTAAGAAAGTGCTTTCCATCATTAGGTCTTGAACCTTAGATTTTCGGATCAGGATTCAAACACGCTACCATTGATATAAACCATTAATTACAGTATGTACGGTTATTTCCAACGTAGTACTTTCGTGAGGTGTGGTCGAGGATTTTTTTTGACGTAAATGAAAAGTTATTAAAATTTACAGTCAATGACCCGCGATCAGCGCTCCAACTACCTTATGTAGCATCCTACTCCCGCGAGATATTTTCCATTGTCTTCCTAATTCGCGGAAATAAAGGTCCCTTAACCAATTAATAAGTTAGCAGCACTGCGAATATTCCAGCCACTCACTCCAAAATCCCCTGGGTAACTTGGGAATTGTGTGGGTGGCAACTTGGATATTGGGTATTGGGTGAGTAGCAGTGGATGAGTTATCAACATGCGCCAATACACTATAGTTCAACAAAAGTCGATGAAACGATGGAGATGATAAAACGACAGTTATGCAGAAGCAAAAATAAAACGATATTTGCTTTGCCTTGGCTACAGTTTTGAGATAAAGTTGACGAACGAGAATACTTTGAATATCGATAAGTTTAATTTTATCTCCATGCAACAATCCATGGGCGTAAATTGGCGGTCCGATGCAATGGAAAAATCATTCATTGCTCAATGATTGACACGATATGGCAATAGGCGCAGAAGTGCAATTTTTTGGCAAAATTAAACATCACAGTACGACTTTACAAAATATCTGTTAACGGAAAGACAAAATAATAACTTAGTCTCGGCAATTTTACATTAAACAAGAAAAGGAAGATGGATATGTATATTGATTAAGGCCAATGATAGGAAAAGTCTTATCAGAATGTCTACGAAATTGGTTTGGAGTTACCTATGCTTTGTCTAAAACAATAGAAAACACTATGTCTCCCCAGTGATTTAAAGCCCTTGAAGAAACAGATTTCGTAATAAACATATTTGGTTTCGTTCGAGTTGATTGAAAACAGTCAATGCGATGGTAAATGTGAAATCATTATTAAACATTGACAATTTCAACTGCTCGCTGGCAATCTTCACTGCCATCACAAATAATACCAGATCTATTAACTTATGCACAGTACTGAAATTTATAAAGCCGGGAACCGACATTTGTGTACGGTACTTAACGTTTCCGTCTTCGCCGGTAGCGTCTCAGCGATCGCCTCCGTGCGACATCTGTTGCCGTATTTACAAACCACGTGTAAGCCACCCTCGTAGGGATGACCGCGATATTTAAATGTAGAATGCGGAGACATCTAGGGAAACTTTTAGCATTTACAACCCATAGATTAAACCTTATGACATTGAAGTAAGAATTTCATAGCATTTAAAAATAAAGAATGTTACTTCTTGTAGCATATAATAACAATTTTAAGAGATAAGTACGAATTTATTACATAAAAAAATAATACGATGTCTATTAGGAGGTACGCATGAAAATTCAACATTGGGAACTGGAATTTTCATAGACTTCAGCTGATTTTAGAAATACGCCCATTGATAGATAAAATTCATTAGGGTAAGGTTACCAAGCAACGCATATAGTCATCAAATGTTCAATAAGAGGAGCTCAATGAGCATGGGTTGAGGGAATGTTCAAGGAATTCATTGTGGCCAGTATTACCGAAAGTCCGATTTTAATATGACATTTGCTTCCTATATATTGCACATATCTAAGAACTGAGTTTATCCCTCCTAACTTGACCAAATAAATAACATAAAACGGAATGAATGATCGCCCTTACTCGTATGAAATAATTAAAGGATGCAAATCGCTCTGGTACAAATCTTTAAGCCATAATTGTAAAACATATATTGTTAAAGTACGTAAGATTTGAGAAATTTCGACATTAAGATATATAATTTCCCATTATTACTCTTTTTTGTAGCTTACTCTGAGGGTATACAATTAGGAACACCATTGTTTACGATGTCACTATGCTAATATCTTGAATATTCATGAGTCATAGTCTTCTATATCCACATCCAAGAACAATTCTCACAAGCGATTAGTTTACTCTAGGCGGGAGAAATAAGAAAATTTTGTGGAGTCAAATGAAATCGTCTGCATTTTTTCCAGGTTCACGTGTCTGGATTGAGCGTCTTGTGAACATGGGCTGGGCTTTGGGGAAGACGGGTCCGTGTCGGGCCGACACGTCGGGCTTTCATCCCATCGAGTAAAATCGGGCCCCAGTCCTATCGGGCTCATCCATAATCGGTTCGGGGCTCCCTTAACAATCGGGCCTGGGTTGCAGGTGTCTGGTATAGAGTCAATTAAGATCTATCTGTATGTACAAGGGTCATGAATGCTCCTAAAATACGCTCGGGTAGCCTTGCCAGGGATATGTCAAAAAGTAGTTGTTATGCTGGTGTGGGAATAATTGCGTGAAATATTACCACCGTGAAATGAAATCTTTAGCTTTCTCATTTGGGCTAAAACGTTTGAATGTTTACAAAAAATAACACATTACTCACTATTTGAAAGAGCAAATTTCTCTACATTGTAAAAAAACAGCATGCCAGCAGAAACTCTGCTAATTCATGGTAGATGAGTATAAAACGTTTACAGATCAAATTGGAAGGCATCTTTTATTTGCGACTAAGTATATGAATTTTAACGAGAAACCAAAATTATGCTATTTAAAAAATAAGTTTATGAAAGTAGTATGAAGACTAGGTATCAGCAAAACCACATAGTTGAGGAATGGAAACCAGATAAATACATTTTCCATCCACGCTCTATGCCGAGCTATTCAAATGCTTTATGGAAAATAGCTGAAAAATTTCCCGCATTTTTCGCGAGAGACGCAAGGTACAAAGCATGTTCAACACTTTTTTTGGATTACTATGGACTCTTTTGTGAAATATTCCGAGATCTGCTGCTTTTCCGTGATTTCATCAGTAATATGCAACCCTTCGCTGGTTGAGTATAAATTCCGGGACTCATCGCGAGGAGGAACTTCGAGTCTCTCCTCACAACAAAAAGAACACCACTCATTTATTCCTTGTGTTTTACTTTCGTGACCAAATTTGTTCGTATCTTTCCATTCAACAATCGATAACGAACCATTTGGTCTATTTTTATTTGGTCATGACACTCGTTTGGGTGATGTTGCCATTTCTTTAACTGCCCTTTCTACAGCCTATGTATGTATTGGCAACTTGAAAAGTGTTCCCTCTGAAAGATTGCCCAACTAATAAAATGGGTTTAATAAAGTGGAGCTAAGGTTTTCTTTAGAGAGGCGCATCGTCAAGTTCCAGAGATGGCCACTGTACAAGGTTTATGTGATCAATGGCAGAAAAATCTATGCGTGGGATATGGAACTGCCTCACGCCAAAAACGCCGTATTTAGACATTTCCCTCCTCGTTATGATCCGCTCGAAGGCTAATCGGCAAATGTGTTTTCTGTAGTCAGCCACCATTGTTACCCATATGTTTTTTAGGATGTACAATTAATATAGTGCCCTGTAAAAATCTGCACATTACTTTTCTATGATCGCTACTCATTTAACAATACAATTATGCGGATTTGCATATATTACACGTCCCATCTTCGAGTTTTAAATTGATCATAGAGTCATCACAGGATTCAAGGACCTCGAGAGATAAGAAGAAAAGGAAAAAGAGAAGGAGGGAAGTACTGATTAAAATAGGAACTTGGCCATTTTAGAGCAGTTACGACGACTGGGAAGTTAAAAAATATTAAACAGGAAATAAAGGAGGGGAACAGAGATGCCCAGGGGCTGCGTGAGGTGAGATATAGGGACAGCGGAGTGTATTGCAGTGACAGATACAGGGTATTGTATAGTGGTGGGGTTGGGAGTCAACGTGGGGTAGCTAGGATACTGAACGTAAAATTGGAGCTGAGGGTAGTAAACATTTAACGGGTGAGTTAAAGGATACTAGTGGTATAAATAAAAGCACGCCCGACTTATTTCGTACTGATGCATGTGCAGATGCCCACAATTATAAGAAGGAAGATGTGGATGGGGTGTATGAACAGATAAAGGAGGTCATTAGGGAAGACCCGGGCAAGAAAAATCTCATAGTAATGGACGACTGGGATGCAGTAGTGGGGGAAGGAAGATGTATATGAAGTGAGAGGGAATGGATTAGAAACGAGAAATAATCGCGGAAAGAAGGCAGTTTATTTCTATAGGAGAAATAAATTATTGATGACTACCCCATGGTTTAAAAACCCTCTCAGTCGGAGATATATATGGACCATGCCAGGAGACATAGGAAGATATAAAATAGATTACATCATGGTTAGGCAAAGATTCAGAAGTGTCAAGAACTCATGTTGCTACCCGGGGGCTGCGATGGGTTGCTCAATACTGTGATACAGGAAAGGCTGTTGGGCGTGCAGGGAAGGGGATGAGAGAGAATTGGTTTCATGGGAAGGAATGAAAAGGAGTAGATTGCATGCAGATGCGAAAAAAGAAATACTAGAGATAGATAGGACCCTGAAAGTAAAGAAAGTTCGGCGGAATTTCTCTAACTTTCAATAAAACCTATCCTTACAGGTAGAATATTTTTATAAAATACAGTATTGAATTTCGGTTGGCTCTTGTTACCCACCTTGCGTGAGACAGCTTTCCAGGACTACTCTCTCCAAATCCAGCTCACCATTTTCCAGTTGACATAACTTTAAACATGTCAGAAAGGTAATAGTTCAACTGTTGAAGGCTCTACTTTGTGGAATAACAGTCTGTTGGGAGAAAATTAAATACTTTGTAATATTCCACTGCGATTTATTCTTCCCCGACCGGTTTCAAATTTTGAAATTGCTATGAGACACTGTGTCCTTGATGTGTTCCTTTTAAATGATCCTTCTATTTTTAAATGTTCTCCGTTCGCTTCCGTGTTACACCCGCAGTCCCTTCCTTCACCTTAACGTGGCTAACTCGAAATACTCTCATTTCTTCCGCCCCAACCCCCCCCCCCAAACTTCCTCCTTTTTACTTAAACCGTACCCCTCCCACCATCCCCTCGAGAATTTGGTATGTGTATGTGGCGCGCACTCCCAAAAACTTGGAGAATGTACTCTTGAAAATGACGCACTAGCGTTGAAACCGGTCGGGGAAGAATAAATCGCAGTGGAATATTACAAAGTATTTTATTTTCTCCCACCGTGTCAGAAAGGTACTTTAATCTACACTCAATTCTTTTTTGGATCAGCTGATAAACCCTCGAAAGTACTCTTAATTGGTTTAAATTTCGCCAATGACATATCGTGGTGATGGACTATTTTTTCCGGTAGAGCCATTAAACCCATGAGGATCAGATGTTTTGTCATCCAGCATGTCATACTTATATGGGTCTCTGGAGGGAGCTCGCTAGTGTGCAGTTGGCATGCAACCCATCAAAGTGGTCTGTCAATCCTGACTTCCATGAATCTAATAACACCAGTACTTCTACCAATATTCGCTGGACAACTGACGAATGAGACGTTGAAAGCCCCCTTCTACATCCCTCTCTCGCAATATCGCTGAACCCAATGCAAAGGCAGTCTGCGCCTGTCAGAAGCTATAGCAGAAGTATTCTTACTTTCCCTGGTTGCACCGCGATAGTGGACGTAGGGTTCGAATATCGCAGGTGGCTTCTACTGCATTATCACACATACTGAAATCACTATCTGCATTATATTCAATCACAGTCATGGTATTGGACTCTATTTTGAATTAATGGCTGCTCAAGCTTTGCTTCTTAGGTCTTAGCTTTGTAGCTTCTTTTTTTCGAAGTCTTGAAGTACATATAATGTCTAAAGTGTGGTGTTAAAGCGGTCACGGCGGAAATAACACGTGCCTTGAAAATGGAAAACAAGTTGCTTTCCGAAACGTCGGCGGATTATGAAAACATTACCCGGTGCGAAGCCCGAGAATGATATTTAAATATAATACACCGGGAAAATCTTAAATCATTTATATAATGTCTACTTTAACTTTAGGCTATTTTTCGAGCTTTTATTTGATCCTTAAGACGGCCACGTTCTGACCGTGGCACTTTCTTTCTCGACTCACATCAGCAAGACAAAAAAATCACTACACCTGCAAAGCAAAAATACCAAAAAAAATATTAGCTTTTTTAAGGAGATCAGATAGGCGTTTTTAAATGCTTTAGTTCATTCGGTTATACTCAAATGATTAATTCAGGTCCTGCACATAATCAATATCCATCTGTAACATTTTTTTAATTTTACCTGACACAGGGATCATATCCATTACGATTCCACTTTTTCCGCCCAAATGTCAGCTAAAAATGAAAAACGGATTTATTTCAAGTTTTTTGTCCTATGAACTTGGCACACGTAGTTATAGAGCCCAATAACGTTCATATGTATTGGCAACATAATTTCACTCATACCTACACCTTGTAACTACCGACAACGTAATTATTTGGGCTCCTAGTCTTGGACACCATTTCAACTGGTTCGATGACAACGCCGCACAAAGCGCTGGCGATATATACGTGAACACGTAAAACCGACCCAGAAATGTTCACTTTGTACAGAAGTTCTCGAATATTTTTTGCCAAAGCAAACCGCATCAACGGCGGGGACGCGCTGTACTGGTCGTCATCTCTTCCCCAAATCCTCCAATGCGCTGACGTATGCTAAGACCAAATTGTATTTTTTATGATAAATGGAGAGTGGTTACTTCATTTATCTTTGAATTATCTTGATTACAATGCTAACAGACTCCAGAAAAGACATTCGCCAAGTACACATTGGGCAAATTGTCGATTGTCATTGTCGATTGTTGGACCATGAAAATATATTATGGATTGTTATCTCGTCGAAAAAAACTGTTGTCTAGAATTCCGTAAACAAACAACTTTTTGGAATGTGGTGCCGCCTAGTGATGAAAGACGGAAGTCCAAATGTAAATACAGTCGATAGTTTGTAAATAAACGCGTGTCACTGGTTTTACTTACAAGTAACCATACTGCAGTGGATAAAAAATATAATACTACACGCGGGACGTAATTACACACTTGTTAAAATATTGTCTGGTCTACAGATATATTTGATTCTTCTCCAAATTTAATTACACAAATGCATAATTAACCTCTTAGCACTTCGTAAATATCAACCCAACAGCCCTCATATGATCCAGAGACATGTGGTATTTTCATGAGTATTCCCAATTGCCATAATTGCAGTGTAGGTAAAAAGGAATGCACTTACCGCCGCCTTGAACAGATTCTTATTTTTCAATCCAAGTCTCCTATTTTGGGTTTTCATAGATGCATACCCTGTTTTGCAGCCTGGTACGAAGCAAGTTCTGTTTAAACAAGGCATTCTAAATTCTTTATTTAAGCTCAACGGGCTTAATGCATTCAAATTAGAATCAGAGTCTGGCAAACATCGTCGTCGGCACACGATGGACGTTTCATAAACCTCTTACACATTTCCTGTAATAGATATATCATCTCTAGCATTTACAAATTAACTTTCAGGTCACAAAAATAGCAAGGTGTTATTCATAGCATCAAGTAATTCATATCTCCTCGATCGTTATTGAATATTCACCAAAGTCTCACGTTAACAAAAATTAACTACCTTCGTCTATTTACGATTCAACTGAAAAGACTTTTGTCACAGTGGCGCCAAGGACTGGGTGAACTAAAAGTGGAAATTTAGGTTACACATAGCCTAGGTAACCATTCCAAACATTTAAATCCATAATATATATTCATGTGTTGGACAGTAGAAAAAAAGGCAGTAAAAGAAATAACAATATCACCCAACCCAGTTTGTAACCAAATAAAAAGAGAACAAATTATTCGATATGGATTGTTGGATGGAAAGATCCGACCAAATTTCGTCGCAAAGAAACAGATCTACATTTACTTACTACCGTACGAGCCGACATATGGGCGTGTGGCAGGGGGTGTTAGGACACCAGTCGAGTAAAGATATAAGGGATAGGGTGTTGGAAGGTGAAATGGTGACGTGTATTATATGGGAGTGCATTTAGAGGAGCTCAGTTCTTATTGTGATCGCTTATAGTGCGCGGAGTTTACAAGTTTTTATACCCATCTATTCGGCAATATATGAATATCTCTTATTTTATCGCATCTATCAGACCTACAAATCTAGTGTGGCGTCATGATTATATTCTCTGTGTCGCTCTGAAACACATGTTCTGACTGTATCAAGCAAACTAAGCCTAGCATGTAACCTCCGAGTCTCTAGGGGCTCCCACCTTCATTCCACTGAGTGCTGTGAAACACTAAATGATCTCTCGTAGCAGTTTTTAACGAAGCGTGCAGCTTTTTTTTAATTTAATAATGTTTTTTTGATGAAACACTTATAACCAGGGTCCCAAATGCTCTCGGCTTATACGAGGTGAGGCCATACCAGAGCGAAATAGTATCTCTCTCTTTTACTTCTTCGCCCGTGGACCTTCGTGTTATACACTTAAACATACCCAGTTTCTTTAATGCTGTGCCGCATATGTTTTGTGTGTCCCCCTCGATATATCAGAAGTTAAGGTAATTCCAAGATATTTAGAAAATGAAAACTCGAAGCATTCACGTAGTGGAAGAACGTCATGATAATCAAGGCAAAATTTGTCTTGATTATCCAAGATATTTTACTGAATCTGAAGATTTTATGTTTACTCCAACCACATTGGATATGGCATTCGTTTGATGACTTTCCCAAGAAGTGTACTGTGAGTGTAAAGAAGTGTGTGTACATTTACTAGGATTTAAAACTAGCCCCCACTCCTAGCACCACCAATGATAGTTGTTTAGGGCCGACAGAACTTTTAAGTCCGCGTCCTCGCTTATTTCGCGGCAGATGACCGTATCGTCTGTAAATAACCTGAATTTTCTGTTAACTCAAGAACTAAGGTCATTCATATAAATCATGAACAAAAGAGGGCTAACCACGCTTCCTTGAGGAACACCGGATGACTCCACCCATATCTGAGCTAAAACCATCAATAACTAGTTTTTGTTTTCGATTACTGAGAAACTCTTATTCAATTTCACTACTTTTTTATGAGCTCCGCATAATTACAAATAGCAAATAAAATTATTGGTAGAAACCTTTTCGAATTCATTCTTGAAATCAAGGAATATTTCGTCGACGTGCTTTTTCGATTCACCCTATTTTTAGATGTCAAGAAGAAGAGCGAAAGCTGTGTTTCGCTGGACCTGCCCTTACGGAAGCCATGCTGACTGCTATGTAAGAAGAGACGATTATCCAGGAATGTCATAATGTTGCTAACGACAATGTGTTCGAGGATCTTGCATAAAAGTGGAGTCAACGACACAGGCCCGTAATTCCCTCTGCTCATTTCTCATTCCTTTTCTAAATATCCGTGTGACGTTGGCTATAAGCAATAAATGTGTGGCGCTCTCTTGGTTGTGAGGTAAGACTCGACCTTCCTCCTCGCGGCGAGTCCTGGGTAGTTCTACTCAACTAGCGAGGGGTTGCATATTACAGATGAAATCATGGAAAAGCAGCCGATATTAGATCTCGGAAGATTTCACAAAAGAGTCCATTGTAATCCAAACAAAATGTTGAAACCTTGCGTCTCTCGCGAAAAATGCGGGAATTTTGGAGCTATTTTACATAAAGCATTTGAATAGCTCGGCGTAGTGCGTGGACGGAAGATGTATTTTACCCGGTTTCCTTTCCTCAACTATGAGGTTTTGCTGATACCTAGTCTCCATACTACTTACATAAACTTATTTTTCAAATAGCAAAATTCTGGTTTCTCGTTAAAAGTCATATATTTAGGCGCAAAGAAAATATGCCTTCCAATTTGATTTTTAAACGTTTTATCCTCGTCTACAATGAATCATCAGAGTTTCTACTGGCAAGCCATCTTTTTACAACGTAGAGAAATTTACTTTTTCAAATAGTGAATAATGTGTTATTTTTCGTAAAAATTCAAACTTTTCGACCATGGTACTAATTGTGGTATGTAATGCATGATGATGTTTTAGCACCATAGTTTTGATCAAATATGAAGACTTAAGATGTTATTTTGCCGGCTAAATATTTCACACAATCCTTCTCTCACCCGCAAGGTACCTTTTAAGACATAAAAGTTTTTAATTGAATAAAATTGGATTTTTTTATCTCACCTTAAATTGCTCGGGTTCCCCCGTTAATGTTCTGGGCGAGGTTCCCGCGATATAGCGAGCAGGAGTGTAATAGCGAGGGATCGTTATCAGGCGAACTTCTGCGTGCGATGACCACAGAACTAGCAATGACAACGAAGGAGAGTCTCAAAAAGAAGAGGGAAGGTGCGATAAAAATATGGGTCGGGTGCGGACTCAGATTAAGTACTTAGGAATGTGATGCTAAACCTAAAAGGTTGAATCATAGAAGGAGGAAGGAGATGTGGAACCCAGGAGGGAAAGGAGAGAATGCCAAGGCCTGGTGGGCTCGAGCGTGAACGGAGAAAAGATGGAAGAGTAGAATGACATGATTAAGAAGAGCGGCAGAGAATACAATAGTATAGATAGGAAAGAGAAGGATAAGTAAGCCATGGGTCACAGAAAAAATTGTTACAAAAATTATGACGAAAAACTGGATGAGGAGGACATTAAGAAGTATTATAAAAGCAAGTGAAAGTACGGTGGCGACAGTGAGAGTGCTTAGCAATGAAGTTAACAGGAGGCCAAGGGAAGGGCAGCGGAATGTGAGAAAACGGACACAAACGAGAAGGTATCCAGGGCAGGAGAAAGATTTGAGTGGAGGTGTTGCGACAGGCGACAGGGGTAATGAACCTATAAACTTTGAAACTGATAAATACTAAAATCCTAGTATACAGAAGAGAGATGTTTAATGCAGAAGTCACACTGAGATGAGAGAAATTAGGGCTGGTACCTTCTCGTATGACGGTAGAATTACAAAGGACATCAAGCGAAGAATGGCCCAAACTACGAAACCGTTCATGGTAAATAGAGAACTGCATTCTACAGAGAAGATGGTATTACAAACTAGGAAGCGTTGAATGAAATCATTCGCGTGGAGCGTGGCACTATATGGATCAGAAGCTTGGGCTATTGGAAAAGCTGACCAGAAAAGAAACAAAAACCCTTCGAAGCCTGGTGCTGGAGGATGCTGAGGAAAAATGGACCGACAAAATAAGTAATGATGAAGTGTACCGAAGAGTAGAAGAGGAAACGACCATGTGGAACACTATACATAAAAGAAGAACCAGATGGATTGGGCACACTCTGAGACACAATAGGTTTGTGAAGAACACAATTGAAGGGGAAATAGAGGGAAAAGCCCCCAGAGGAAGACTCCGGAATATGGCTCATGGACCAAATTAAGAGGAAAGTACACAGGAAGATTTTCTAGGAAGTAAGAGAACAAACATTAGACACGGAAGTGTGGATGGCTACGATCAACCGATCCCAGACTTGAACGACCAATGACGATGGATAGAGAAAGAGCAGCAGTAGTTTGACCTTGAACTGGAGGTACTCGACAGCAAAATGCGGAGGGGGTGGCAAGAGATGAAGGCAAACGAAACCTGAGGGACTATAACATCGGGGGGACTGATAAACCGGAGACGCCTTTTAGATACCAAGCTTCGTTTCACCGTGCCTTCTCAACTGTGACTACTAGGTTTAGTGCTGTAATATTGGAGGTAGTTGATACATACATACCAAACACGCCGTTCCCTTCCGGGGTAGGCAGAGTCACTAAGATTCACTCATAAATACATATTTGTACACCTAAATCTGCTTCAATCATTTCCTCCATACTGACCTGTCCTTGCAAACCTCTTTTGCTTCATTTACCCCCATACACTGCTTCACACACACCCTCCTGTTTTTAAGACTCCTAATATTCCTCCTCCTAAGAATTTCCTCAACCACATTCAACCACAACTTTCTCGGCCTACCTCTACCTCTCTCGCACCATTCATTTCACTCTTATTTATCTGTTCCGTTATTCGACTGTCATCCATTCTCTCAACATGGCCAAACCAACGGAGCACACTCCTTTCATATATGTCCATTACTGGAGCATCTAACCCACACTCATTCATTACCCACTCAATCCTCACCCTATCCATCCTACTTTTTCCGCAAATACTCCTCAGATAACTCATACCCACGGCGTTTAGTCTACTCTTATGTCTATCCTGACATACCCATGTTTCACTACCATATGGCAAAGTGGGGAGAAGTACACTTTTGTATACGGCAATTTTCGCTTCCTTAGACAAGCACTCATTCCTTGATATGCTCCACATGCTACCTACCACTTTCCTTCCAGCATTCGCACGTCTCTTTATCTCCTCATCCACCCGTCCATCTTTTGTAAACATCTTATCTAAGTACACAAAATCATCAACTTGTTCAATTACTTCACCATTCGCCCTCATTATACAGTTATTCTCCCCATTCTCCTTATCAAAAACTGCTACTTTATTCTTGCACGGAGTTACCCTCAATTTCATTCTCTCTGTTGATTAACAAAACTTTATTCGTGGAATTTTAAAAGTTGTATAATGATGAAAAGAAATAACTTCGTACTATTCCACTTCGATTTTTAATACACTGATCGAAATCTTCGTCTAACTTTATGTCTTTATTATCAACGTAGCATTGGCAAAAAGACAGCCTTTCAAGTGCTTTTCATATATGTATATCTGAGGTGATGATTGAATGAGGAGAGGAGGGAGTGATACCTTTCGTTGGGAACCGAGCGATGAGTTTGGCACTGTGGTGGGGAGAGGAGGAGGAGGAGAGGTCAGGGATGGCCATTTCAGGGTCAAGCGGTGAAGTTGGCGAGTGTTGTTGACTTCAGGGAATGTGGAATGGGGAAGATTTCAGAATTAAGAAATGCTAAATATGACTAAGAAACTTTATATTACGTCAAGTCATTTGAAGTTAGCAGATTAGGTGACAATTGTTGTCTAATTATTTCAAAATTTACACAAGATTTTGTTCTCAAAATAACAAGCTATTTGATTAGCAATATTGCCTTAAAAATGATGAAATATACGTTTAAATGAATCCGTGAGATAAACAATCGAAGTGGATTTGCTCTAAAAATTAATAATATGTTTTTCTAGAGCATAGGGATACTATAACACCATTTATTTACTATTAACGTCTCATACGGACAAAGTATGAAAAGAATTTCTCAAATGAGGCATGGGTTTTCAATTACAATTGAGAATTGATGCGTGAACGACCGAGTAATCTATGTATTCCATCATAAATCGGCAATCACTGCGACTTTTCAGTAATACACATCCTTCATTCGACGGACAGCAATAGCTTGTACAATAAATTCACGGAGAATTGTTTACCAAAATCTCGAATCACATAAAATCTGGCTACAAAGGTGTACCTATTCATATTATTCCCACGGTTGATGAAATAGTTGCCACTACTTACGCATCATCCTAGTGACGCCACGTTTATTGTAACGTCGCTTCCTAAATTTTACCTGTGATGATCAAGGTGCCTAAGTGGCTATCGTCTGGATTGTGGGCATCAAACGCGTTACATACGAATGCAGTTCAATATGTGTGGATGAAACTGCAGGATCAGAACTCACCGTGCGTATCTCAGCCACCGTGTGTCCCTTCGTCTCCTTAGCAGAATAATTGTAGACGGCGTTGGTCGCATGCCACTCCTGACGGTAGAGGAAGAGCTGAATTGTAGCGTCGAGTGCAACCAAGATGGATTGAGGCCATTCCGGGAAACTAAAAGTTAGCAGAGGATAGTGAAGCTGACTGACCGCGTGTTACTCGTGGCAGTTCGGCAAACCTTCTGCTGTGGTGAGAAGGAGCAGGTGTGAATATTTTCCTACTGGTATTCTGAAGAGGGCGGTTATGTTGTGCCGCCGAAATATTTAAGACCGCGTGAGTTTCCTCCCTTTTTTGTGTATTTCTATGTTTTTGCTAGTCACTTTTTTGACATCTATTTGACTGAGTCTACCCGCGCGTGTTTTTTCTTCGGTTGAAGTAAGAAGTTTTCTTTGTTATGTGCGGATGAACAGACGTCAAATTCACAGGCGAACGAGCACACTTGCTGACCATCGAATGTGTCCTCTCCCACTAGACGTCACGCATTTGACGCAATTCAACCCCGAGCACTCTTCGGCGCCAATTTTTCGGATTTTGGCTGAAGAGACTGGGCCATTGGGTATTGGGTCGACAGTTAAAGCCTTCATTGTACAGTAGATCTTCCTTATGCGGGGCGCCGAAATCAGTACGTGATTTTTCGGCTTAAAATTAATAAGTTGCTATGAATTTGGACTTTGAAATTGTGTATTCATCGTGTAATACTTAAAAATTCCAGATTCAGAAATTAATACCGTCACTCAGGAAATATTCGGTGATTTTAACGCATCCCAGACCAATGATTTTATGTTTTACAGGGAATATCATAACACCCGGGGCTAGTCTGAATTGCTTCGCGATTTCGCGAAACGAACTGAAGCGTTTATTTTTATGTAGCATTTGTGTCATCAAGTCACACACACCTCTTAGTGAAGGCTCATGGGCAATGGTACGCAGAATATTGACGTCGTTTTTTTAAAGCGAATCTATCAATGTCGAAGTGAAGTGGAATATTGAAAGCGGTGAAAATAGTGCTTGAATAGGTTTTTCTGGTGTCATGTGGGTAAAAATGCGGCAAAACTGACAAGGACTTCCTAACCGTTTTTCGTGAAAAGTGAACATCGCACAGACGCTACAAAGGCTGATAACCTGGTATATCAATTTGCACTGCTGTAAGAATAGCAACCAGATGACGATGCTGAAGGTGCGAATGATATGGCTGAATCAGCGATACGCGGCAGATGCCGCTTCCTAGCGGCCAATTAATAAATGTGAGATTGTGATATGAGCCGTTCCTCAGAATGCGAGAGAAATCTATGAAAAGCCCGCGAGTTGATAACTGACATGAAATTGTACGGGTGAATATTCTGGGAGCATATGAAACCAAACGTGAGGGACGTGATGCCCTTTCAATTGATGATAAGGTGGATTCATGCAAGAGAATTCTAGCGGCCAAATCTGAGAAAGAGCGAGCAAATGCTTGCCACGAATACAGGGCACGAATGGATGCAAGATCCAGTGAAATACAGCGAGGAAATAATACTTTCATATAAGGCCAGAAAAATGCAGTGCTCTCGAAGACATGAAAAAGCTCTTCACGGAATAGATAAACAGGGAAAAGCAAGGAGAGGGCATAAATTGCAAAAGTGGGCGGATGGCGTGGCAAGAATACGGCGTCGGAAGCGTTGGAGAGTGTACTTTGAACATTTATAGAGAATGATATTCACAGTGAAGTTGAGTTTTATGTGCCATTACGTGATAATTTCAATACGGAAACATAAATATGTGGGCGCGTCTGCCGGCAAAGCCGCAAATTCCAGTGAAAAGGTTTCCTGTGAATGTAAATCAATTATAAGAATTTCGCATGAATTGTATAATTAAAACCTATTAAATAAGTGTTTCGTGGGATCGGATTTTAAGAAAGAAGAAAAAGGTCGATTGTGGAAAAGGAAGGATGGGAAGGGCGAATATACAAACTGTAGAGCATTCCGTTTGCTGAGTATTCCAGAAAGAGCGTTGGGAAAAAAATTCATCGAAATGAAAAGGAAGCAGATAATAATATTCAGAACATGGGGTTCACGCTAAACGGAGTTTTTTATCCTTGGGGAAATATAATGAACCGTTGGGTGCTAAAAAACATATGGGTGTCCGAAAGAAAGTATATTGAGCATTTGGGGATGAGAAGAAACCAAACGAGAGATTGGATGGAAATGACTTGCATAAGTTTTAGAGTAAATACATGTGTAGTGTTTGAGTAGTCACTGAATGTTATGAGGGTGATGTTTGATGGCGTTAATGCAATTGTGAGAGTGAATGGTGCCCGGAGTAATACAATAGGGGATAAAACAAACCAAATGTGTATCATTATCACTGTGGCTGTTAAATTGAAAGATGCTATCAGAGACGATTTTGGTGTAATGGCTCTAGTTGTAAATGTGTGATTATGCCGATAGGGTTTTGTTACTTAGTGAGCGTCTACTGGGATAAAAGGTTCTTTCGTGAAACTTCAGTGAAACAACAGGGAGAATGAATCTGAGAATAAATCCATCAAGTACGAAAGTAACTGTTATCGACACGGAGAATGGGGATAACGATTGTATAATGACAGCAAAAGATGAGAAAATTGAATAACGAATAACACTATTTTACTTGGCAGAATTTTTGTGAAATATTGAACGTGATACGAGTAAATTATGAGGCGGGTGAATTCTGAAAGGAAATTCGTGGGTAGAAAGTTCAGCTTATTAAGGAATGAGAGTTTGTCTCGGTTAGCGAAAATCACAATGATTGAAAGTGTTCTTCGTCTGACTATATTGTATGGAAATGAAACTTGGGGATGACATATTAAGCATTCGAACAGGCGAAATACAGTAGGAAGGAAATACTTCAGAAGTGCAGCCATAAAGTCGAGGATCTAGAAAAATGTGGTTTTAGAATGTCGTCCGCACGTATTAAGGAAACCTATCGCGTCGCTCCCATTTGTTTTTTCCTCGTCGCTGTTGAAAAGACGAGGGGCTTAGATTATGGGTTCCAGGGCAAGGCTTGGAGGAGGAATGTGAAGGGAGAGGTGGAGGAAAGAAAGTTTCAATACGAGGGAGGCAAAGTGTCGTGGAAAGTCATATCATTGGCCTAGTTGAAGATGGTCGTAGAATACTGTGGCGCTCGGGAAGAGAGATAAAGAGAGAGTGAAAATTTAAATAAGACGACAATGATCGGGGGGCATGGGGTAGTGACTGATGCCTGCATCGGTTGGAATGATAGTATTGAATTTTAGAGGCAGGTAGAGACTGTCACAGAACCTACCTACTTGGATATATTTGAACCTATTTGGATATTTGGTCCAAACGTGGTCATAAAAGGAGCATATTTATTTTCATTAAAGGCGTGGCAGTGAGCAGAAAACCCACATCCTCCGAACTTTAGATGATGACATAATAGTTCTTCGCCTCGGAAGAGTGGGTGCTACCGAGAGGCCCTCAACCATTGGAGGCGCCGTTTGCCTTGGATCACAAGTGAATGGCAATCAAATTCACACGGTCCTCAGCCATTGGGAATGGTGACATTTCCCGTCTCACACTGCCAAGTCGTCAGCTTTGCTTGGCCAATCTTCTCCTCATCAGTTCGGCTAATGATCCCCAGGTAAGTATATGCGACCCACGCTGATGAAAATGAATAGTTAAATCTTATGAATCTGAAGAGGCACCAACGAGTCATGGCAAGTGAACAACTCGCCACAAAAGACCTTTTCAGATCGGTGGGATCATCATCTCCTTGTTCGTGCTCAAGCCGATGAAACAATCCTGTTTCCACCATTCGACGCTTGAAAAATAGTGCGGTTGGGCAAATGTTTTGTTTTCCAAAGGAGTGCAAATCATATTGGAGTGAAAAAAATGGCTTGCTAAGTTAAATCACCCCATTTTCTCAGGAGAAGTATTCGGTAATGAGGAGTTATAAGAAAACCGACAGGGATGTGCGCCATGCAATGATCTTATGTCCTGCGATTGTGTCGTTTTCCGAGAAAATAGGTTTTGTAAAATTTTGTAAAAGTGAAAAACTAGGATGTCCCTCACCTTCTTTTGCTGTGCTCTTCTACAGGCGCGGCAATTTCCTGCCAGCACCCCTCACTCCACCCAAACAGCTTTCTCCTCTTTCACATCCTCTCGAGAGCTTCTCTAAGAAATCATTTTGAATTTTGGCGAATTTAATTTTACATTTGTGAAAAGTTATCGCTCCACATAATGAGGTAATGCAATGAATTTTAACCCGTAATTTAGGCAGTGAGGCAATTTTTCGATTTGCAATTCAAAAATGATGGAGTAATAAAGCAGCTTTTTATAATTATTCAATATGATTTTTATTGTTGTTATTTCTATGACACATACATTTAGTTTTGTATATAATTATTTTTTTTGATCAAAATCAGAGCTGTTCGGGAGCATCACGATGGTTGCCATACCAAGTATTATTTATAATAATATTTATAATAATAGTAATAAAAGTCTCTCCCTCTCATCTTCTCTCTCTCTCTCGCTCAATTCTCTCTTGCACTCTGTATCCTCTCTCTCTCTCTCAGCCTCTCTCTCTCTCTCTCTCCTTCATCTCCATTCCTCTCTTCTTCGCATTCGTCGTCACCACTCTTCCTTCCTCCCCCTCTCATTCCTCCATCCCCACCCCCACCCCCCACGATTCTCCCTCTCTCTCTCTCCCTCCCCCCCTGGGTCTCCCAGCTTCCGCGGAGATCCCGAGCGCATCCTCGCTTCGCCGACGATGGACCGCCTCGCACTCTCGATATTCGGTCCTCTCTTGTGGGCGATGCGCCGGTCTCCGCGCCGCTTGCCCGCGGGTGCGTCGTGGGCGTCGAGCGGGGGGGGGCGCAGAGGGGGGAGGGAGGCATACTTATACACGCCCCCCTCCACCCCCCTTTCCCCGACCCACCCCCCGGTCGCTCGCGGCGCGGGAGAGGAGGGGGAGATAGGGGAGGAGAGCAGTAGAAAAGGGGGCGTGCTGTGTGGTGGGGGGGAGGTTAGGTGGTGTGGAGGAGGGGGCGCTATTTGGTCGAAAGGGCGGGAGGGGAGGGAGGGGCACGGCTCGGGAGGGGCCCTTCCTTCAAACGACGCAAATAATGTACAATAATAGTAATAATATATAATATAATAATAATATAACAACAAAACATGTCAGCGCGCACGTCTCAACGGCACATTCGGCCATCGATTCAGTCCTTGTTCATTCCTTTCCTCGGCAGACAATCCGCACCACCTGCCATCCTGCACTCCTATTTCCTTTGCCTCTCGTTCCGCCGTGCGTGCGCGACCTCCACCACGCCCCCCTCCGTAGCAATTGTTCCTTAGAGCCGTTCCGTTCCGCCCTTTTTCATTCATTACTAATACAACAACAACACACATTTTTACTCCTGAATCCTCTCCGGACCGTAGCCTCCATCGTGCATTTGCTCTGCTTCCCTTCACCGGGAATTGATCACTCAGCACCGGAAGTGGATGGACCGAGGCTAGTTCTCAGAAAGAGAGAGAGAAAGAGAGAGAGGGGGGGAGGGGAATAGGGTGTCGGTCTCCTCTTTTGAGGGGAATTGGCAGGGGTTGTAAAGAAAGGAATAGTCTCGCTCGATTGGAAAGCGTCGCTTTGCGTATTTTTCATTGATGATGTTGATTCCCTCGAAGTGGTCTCAGTTGTTAAAAAAAAATGTTGGAAACGGTAGATAGCAAGGCGAGGCGTCTTTTTTTTATATCAACATTTAATTTAGTTCTCTTTTTTCAAACCCTTTATTCATTTTAATAGTATGGGTTCAAGAATTTTCCAATTTTTTTGCATTTTTTTTCACCAAGTTGTTCATCTCCTCCTGCACGCGCGTCCGTCGTCGTCCTCCGGTTCATCATTCGATTGTTTTGACTACGACCACTTGCTTAAGCCTCTAACTCCGGGTGGAGATCGAAGCGGGGAGGGAAAGCTGCGCCGTCGAAGGCACTCTGCGGCTTGTGGGATGGCGCGCGGTGGGGCTGCAAAATGCGATAAGACAACTTTAGACATCGCAGTGAGAATAATCAGTCATTACAATGGTTTAAATGAATAAAATAAATTCTCTCTCACTGAGAAAAAAGACCCACTAAGAACCCGATAGTGAGCCGTGAGAAAGTTCTCAAATTAACAATGGGTCTATAATTCAGGTAGCGATCTCCAATTGAAAATTATTGAGTAAGATAAACTGGCCCCCAGAATTATGGTGGATAAATGGCTTTTAAACCATTTAGACCTGAGAGCTATGGCGCTCGAAAACAAAGTATAACAACAAGCCTGATGAACAGATAATAAGCCAGATAAACATCAAAGAGAACATTCGTAATAAATCAACTCTAGTTGTTATAAAGTGATCACAGATACTGTATTCGAATATTTCAAAACCAATAAAGCCAAAAAAATTTATTTAAAGGGTAAAAACAAATTTTTAATTTCGAAAATTCTAGAGAAACTAATTTGTTCAACCAAAACAAGATAATAAAGTTAAAGATGTTATTGGGTGGTTCAAGGAAGGAAAACACGAGATTCAAAATCAGTCAAAATGACAACAATTAGTAGCTCAACTGGAGTATGATATCGTTTTAGTTGGGGCGATGATCGAGACCTAGGGAGATGTGAATAAAAAGTCTTGAGCCTTGATCAAATGGTGAATGAGATGGAAACATTTTTTAACGTCTTCTCCCATCGATTCACCAAGGGCGCGTACGCGCCAGGATCACGTGAGAGGAGGCTGAGGGAGTCGTGCGGTTACAGGGTTCCATGGCAAGCATAAAACGCTTCTTAGTACGGAGGAGGGGCTCCGAGGGGGGGGGGAGGGAGGGTTCAGAGAGGGAACTAAGTATCCCTCTCTCGTCTCTATAGTGACGGAGGACGAGGAATGGGATGTGGACCGTGCCGAAGGCCGGGGCTGCGCGCTCGGGCCGGGTCAACCCGTTCTCACCCGAATCGCGCAAAGCACGACCCTTTCTAAGCATGTCATCCATTTCGGGAACGAAAACAAACACGGACAATACAATGGACATAACGAGAGACGTTGAATAAAACTTACGAGGAAGAGATGGCTTTTTTGTTTACATTGGTAATTGACTTTTACACCTTGGCGGCGGTCTTAGTCGGCTGATGAGGAGCGGATAAAAGAAAAAGAGAAATGTCAAGCGTTAGTTTTGATTTCGGGACGAACAGCATCTCTAAGAGGGAGCGAAATTCTCCAAAGCTTTAAGCACTACTGGTACCAATGATCAATGAATGCAGCAAACTGCCGTATCAGAGGAAAGAGTGAGAAAATATTTGAAGTGGAGGTTAAGCAATGGTCTAAAAAATATTGACTTTTAAAGGAAAATAAATATAAGAGAATGTTAGTATTTACTGTATTTACCATTATTAAAGCAGACCGCGGATGGATTAAACGAAGCGATTATTTCAATAAAGGATTGCAGAAGCATGAATAAATTTTTTAAATGTCCATGATTACACAGTAGCATATTTTCCGCATTTCATTGGGCATTTACTTCAAGTTTTTTAAGGCCATCCGATTGTGAGCGATCGTTGCGAGGAAAGGGCCAACCTCGAGAGAGTGTGTTTCACCCCTATAAAGAGTGCTTACCACTGGACTGACCGCCCTTCCCGCCGATCCACCCCTGCCCTTCGCCCTGAACTTGGCAATGGCCTGCTCGGCGAGGTCAGCCCGCTCGTCGGCTTCCTCGAGCTCCTGCTGTGCCTTTCGGAACTTGGCCAGGTTGAGGGCAGCAATCTCCTCCTGCGGGGAAGCATAGAAAGATTAACCCAACTCCAAAAGTGCGCTAATTTTAAGGATTGGATCAGGGAACGTCATCAATTCCATGCGAAGTCATCGTCACAAGTCAATGACCACTAAAAATTGAACGCACATTAACGGCAAGTACGAAGGTACAAAATACTTCCTAATCTGAAGAGTAATCATCGGAATGATATTGGCGTTCCTTCAAGTAACAGCACCACCTTAAAATATATCCATGTTTTAACCGAGCATTAGGAATGAATGAAAGGAGAGACAAAAAGCAATGAGCTCATGCCAACTGCGCTAAAATATTATTTAAAAATATTTCAGAACAAAAGAATGTCCCACGGAAAATGCAATCACTGCAAATTTGGACAGAGAAATTGAGACTATATCCTAAAGGGAAATACTGGTGTTCAGAGATGAGTGAATCACGAGAGATGGAAGCACCAATGGGAGTCAACTCACCGCCTCCTCGATCTGCCTCTTGTAAGTCTTGATCTTCTGCTGCAGCTTGTCGACGAGGTCCTGCATCCTCTCGTGGTTCTTCCTGTCTTCCTCACCCTGGAAGCTCAGCTCCTTGATCCTTCTCTCGGACTTTCGGAGGTTCTTCTGGGCGTCGGCGTGGCGCCTCTGTTCTCCGTCCAGCTCGTTCTCCAGCTCCCTGACGCGCACCTCCAGTTTCTGAATGGCCTTCTTGCCTCCCTTGAGGGCGTTGCTCTCGGCCTCGTCCAGTCGGACCTGGAGCTCCTTGATCTGGATCTCGAGGGCCTTTCGCATCTTCTCCTGGGTCTGAGCGTGGTCCTGCTCGGCGCGGAGTTCGTCAGCAAGGCGGGCAGCGTCGACCATAGCCTTCTTAGCCTTCTCCTCGGAGTTCTTGGCCTCGTTGAGGAGCTCGTCGAGGTCGGACTGTGGTCGAGAGAGGACAACGTCATTCCGATCGATCGCGATAGAGATTTTTCAGGATAATAGTCGCCACAATATTAAGAGCGAGAACTTTGGCTAGTTTAGAGTGTAATTTACGCATATTCAATGCGAATTTAAAGGCTACAATCTTACAGCCAAATACTGCAGCTAGATCAAAATGATTTAGTCTCCGAAGGAGACTACAAAGAGCAAAAGTAAAAAAAAATGTCCTCGGAATATGTTTCCCACTTCGTGAGAATATTCTTTTTGAAAAATCGATTCATAAAATCGGCCCCAATCTCTCAACCCAATAAGTCAATCCATTTAAAACCAAACTACCGATCAATGAAGTCTAAACTGCGAGGCATGGATAAGTTTCTGCATTCCGAGTTCCTTTACATCGAGCCGCGTCTAGGAATGGCAATGGGCAACTCACGTGCAGGGTCTGGAGCTCGGCTTCCAGCTTCCTCTTGGCCGCGGTGACGGACGTGTTCTGAGCGGCCAGCTCGTTGAGGTGGTCGTGGGCGTCGGCGAGCTCAGCCTCGGCCTGTCGGCGGCCTCGGTCGGCCTGCTCCAGCAGAGTGCGGGACTCCTCGAGTTCGTTCTGCAAGGCGTTGGCGCGGCGCTCGCTGATGCCCAGCTGCTCCCGGGCTTCCTCGCGGCAGCGCACCTCCTCCTCCAGAGCACTCTGGGTGTCCTTGAGCTGCTGCTGGTGACGCTTGATGTTCTTCTGAGCCTCGGCGTTGGCCTGCGTCGAGGGAGAGAAGAGGCAGAGTGAGACACAGGGCGGGGAAGTCGCAGCCTTTTATTGCGTGCCGAATGCGTGCGCCACCTATGGGACCGCTCGCACAACAAAAGCATTAACTATTCTCAGCGCTCCAAATTTACGGGCTTTGCCTTGATTTTCCTATTGGCACAATTATTCACTTCGCTAGATTTCCTAAGATACTAAGAAATTATGGCAATTCAAAATTTTAAGGAGCAAAAAACTAATTATGAATATAATTGCCAAAAATTCATGGGGAATGACAGGTAAGAATAGTAACCAAAAGAGTTTTCAATTAGTTGTTTGTTCCCGACACTTAAATAAAAGCTCTAAAATAATGATTTTTTTAATTTTCGTCATGATTCGTTTTACAGGATTTTTACGAATGTGTGTGTGGGCTCTGAGAGCTGCTCACCTTGTTGGCGTGGTCCAAAGCGATTTCGAGCTCATTGATGTCGGCCTCGAGCTTCTTCTTCATGCGGAGTGCCTCAGCCTTACCCTTGGCCTCGGCTTCCAAGCTGGCCTGCATGGAGTCCAGGGCGCGCTGGTGGTTCTTCCTGCATTCGGGAAAAGGGTATGAATTATGAAAATTAGTAATGACTCCGCACTGTAAGTTAGGGATCACATTTACAAGAGACGGTTACTTAGGTTTTCAAATTAGGTAGGCTACAAGAAAGTTTTACGAAAAAAACTCGTAGCCGAGTGTTTTGAATAGGAATATGTAACTCTGTTGCTCAAAGAGAGCCAAGGGAGCAATTAGTTCATCGACTGTAGGCACAGAAGTTGAAGTTAAGTGAAGGTCGAGAGCAGAGGACATGATTTTTGTCGCTAACCTGGTGTTCTCGAATTCTTCCTCCTTCTCCTGGATACGGCGGTCGATCTCCTGTCGCACCTGGCTGAGTTCCAGCTGTGATCGGAGGACCTTGTTCTCCTCCTGTTCCAGGGCAGCCTCTGCCTCTTCCAGAGCGGCCTGGAGTTCCTCCTTCTCGGCTTCCAAGCGCTTCCTTGCCTTCTCGATCTCGTGAATGTTGCGTCCACCCTCTCCAATCTGGTCCAAGAGGTCCTTGACTTCGTCTGCAGGCATCGGGAGTAAGAAGAGACGAGTTAGGCTCGATTTTATGAGCAAGAAGACGCATATACCCCTTAACTTTCTCGACTTTACCTCTTTAAACATGCCCACGAAGAAAATAATGCCAGAAACTATTCAATCATTTGGATTTGGTTTACCATTAAATCAGTCATTCACCCCATAAGGAATTCCAATGTGAGTCAAAGCATAATAGTTAAATATATCGAAATAATAACCAGGCTGTATGCGCAATTTTAAGAGGTTAGAAATTCGTAGATCTTGTTCTTTCAAAGTTTTCACGGATGGTTATGATAATTGATGAAATCATTTTTAAATAATTTCGTTTCTTTCCAGAGGATCACATTGGACGTGTTTTGAAAGTCGTATCATCATTCCACTTAATTCAAAGGCGAAGGGGAACAACCCACCGGCGAGGTTCTTGTTTTCGCGGCGGACGGCTTCGAGCTGTTCCTGTCCCTCCTCGTAGGCTCCCTTGAGGCGGAAGAGTTCGGTGGAGTAGTTGCGGCACTCCTTCTGGGAGGCATCCAGCTCGGCGCTGAGGTCGTCAACCTAGTCCACAGAGATTAAATCCAATGCATTAGCATTCCTCTTCCGAACCTAGCTCGTCTCAATTCTTCAAAATGAGAATGCTGGGGTTTAAAATCTTTCGTTTGAATCGATGATATCAAGCAATTTTACATGTTTAAGGCATGAAATTCAGCGTAAATAGGGAGCTAAATTCTAGTTTTTGTCTTGGTTCGAGTAAATCACAATTTATATGAAAATGTATTTCCCAGCAATGCTGGCGAATCATTCTTTTTTGACTAAATCTGTGATTCAATGAGCGTCAAAAAGATGGATTCTGAAAGGGACGGGAAGGGTCTTGAGCCTCACCTTGAGCTTCCATTCGGCGACGATCTTGTCGAAGTGCTTCTGCCTCTTCTCGGCTGCGGTGGCGATGGACTGGGCGCGGTCGACCTCCAACTGCAAGTCCTCGACTTCGGTGGACAGCCTCTGCCTGGTCTTCTCGAGGGCGACGACCTTCTGGTTGAGGGACTCGATCGTCTCCTCAGCCTCAGCAAGGCGAGCCTGCAACTTGCGCCTGCGAGTGACACGCAAGTGACATCGATCACACATTGCATCGAGCACAGAAGACTTTTTAACATGAATTTGGATTCACCCTTCGTTTAACGGCCCATTTTTCTATAGAACCCAAACAATTAAGTACTTGACATTCAGGGCTTGCACTTGGTGATTTAAAATGACAGCTAATCCAAGACAAATTATTCCAGCGAAAACGCTTTGGGGTTCACTTAATTGACGCGACGTCGAAATAATCACGATGAATCTTCCGACTAGCTGAGTTCCAATGATCGTGACACCCTCCCACAAATGGTGCTGAACTGAATGCAAGATACTCAAGTTAGATCACTCACTTGGCTTCCTCGAGCTCCTCGGCGCGGGCCACTCCCTCCGATTCGTACTTGGATCGCCACAGCTGAGCCTCGGCGTTGGCCTTGCTCAACTGCCTCTGGATGTCAGCCTTGCCCTCGGCTTCCTCCTCCAGCTGCTCTCGGATGTTGTCCAAGTCGTGCTCCAGGTTGCGGAACTTGCCAAGGAGGGTTGCGCGCTCCTGTTCGTCGAACAAAAGAGACCTCGTTAGACACATTTGATTCGCACAGTCCTGCTGTAGATATTCCACTTCGATATGAGGCGATCGGTATGAATCAATTTACTGGCTGGATACCACGCCAGTAACATGCATGAGGGATGAACAATTTACTTTTGCAAAACAGTCTTTGCCACGAAAAGATCATCGTAATGAAGATTTTAACGGCATAAGATGCCTCGAACACACCAGACTACGTCGTACATAGGTCCGATAAGATTTCTTACCCTGGATTCCTCGTCGGCGAGCCTCTTGGTATCTTCGAGCTGGGTGGTGAGGGAGATCTTCAGCTTGCTGAGCTGAGACACCTGGGATTCGGCTTCCTCCAACTGGCGCAAGAGGTCGCTGTTCTCAATGGACAGCTTCTTCTTGGCGGCGTCGAAGTCGTTGAGAGTGCGGTTGGTCTCATCCAACTTGCCCTGGACCTCGTTCAACTGGTGCTGCACCTGCTTGGCGACCTTCTCAGCGGCGGCCTAAAGGGAGCACCAAGGGAGCAGGCGGCGCGAACGGAACGCGCGGAACAGGTTTTTTAGCATCATCGCAATCACAATTCAATTGGTTTTTTGCAGTTAAGACTTGATGGGGCTCCGTAGAACGGATTTAAACGGATAAGTATTAGGGGAAGAATGGCTGGATTCTGAGGATTATAATATATTGGAAATATTCTGAAAATACTGCGGACTCATTAACAGTGACACACTGAACTGAGAAAAAATGAAGGTTATGAATAGAAAATTGAAAACTCTATGTTCCATCTGAATATTTATCTGGCTTGTTAATAAAGATGGTAAAATAAATATTTTTCTTGTTATTCATGGAAATTTAACATTGCAAAGACGATATTTCGAGTCCTTAAAAAAAGAATCCATTACTCAAATTTATATTGCAATGAAATGGAGGCTACGTTAACAGTTTCACAACAACAGACAAATCTTTGACAAATATTTCACGGGGATAAACTCTCGTCCATATTAATTCTATCTATGATCTCTAAAGCGTTAGATAAATGCACATATATTTGTTAAGCATTTCTAGGTTTTTATAACTGTATTACGGTAAGTGGCATATGAATAGTATCACATTGGTGGAAAAACAGGTTACATCGTTAAGGAAATGGTATGATGAAAGGGGTCATATACATATTAGCTAAGCACCACTCCTCGGGTTTACTACATTCATGCAATTTTATAAGGTTGTATTTTTGTAAGTATTTTGGTGAAGAAATAACTACGTGGTTATGATGCTTGATGTCACTGAACTTGGAAAAAATAGTTCATGAACTCATCCCCGTCCCTTTGAAGGTACTGAAATTCCCTGAAGAAATGTTTGATGAAATAAGCAACAAAGTATCATACATTTCACCAAAGCGTATATTAGTCCTCTTTTTTTAATCCTAATTTATTAGATGTCACTTATGCAAAGGAGGAAAGCGCATATTATTATTTAACTGCGCCTATGGCTAAGGAAATAATTCATTAGGTCTGTGATTTCATTTTAGCGTTTTTAAAAAGCATATGTTAGAAGCATTTTTTTAACCAACATTCCTATGTTTCTTTAGCCGTTAAAAATGCTTTTTTCTTTTGTCCCACCATGCACCATGGGACCAGCAACCAAATATGTCCGCCCAGTTCTAATTCAAGAGCGCGAGAGAAAGAGAAGCCAGCCGTCTTAATGCAGTTTTGCAGGTGAGAATCAAAGGACGTTTCCCAAATTAAAAAAAAAGCCTCCCTCTCATCATTCCGTCCCGGGGGGTCTTCTCCCCCTTCCCTCCCATCCCCCCTCCCGGTCACTTAGTTTTACCTTCTCGTTGGCCAAGTGGTCCACGCTGTGTCTCAGGTCGTTAAGCTCCCCGAAGTACTGAGCCTTGTCCTTCTCTGCCCTGTGTACAGTGGATGAGTGCAAGAAAGTGATCACATGAGAAGGGGGCGCTCGTGTGGGTGTTTCCCGCGGTGACGTGTCAGAGAGCGAGCGAGCGAAGAGGGAGGGAGGGGGAAAATGGCGAAGAAACTGTTTCGCAATGTACGCGGTGCGAGAGAAGAAGAGATAGAGAGTGACATGTTGGTGTTAAAGAAATGGGAGAGGAAGAAAGACAGGGAAGTGAAGAAAGTAAACCATCATGAGTAAGCAAAAAAGGCTGGAAATGGCATGACATGAGGATAAAAAGTTGGAAGCGTTTGAAGGTTCATTTCATCCGTTGGGACCGAAGGTTAGGGTTTACTAAGCGCGGAGTTGAGGGGAGCGCTGAGTGCGGTGCCGGGCGGTAATGAGGGGAGATCACTCCCGCGACACCAGTGGCGCCCCCCGGGGTCGGGTGGCTAATTTGTATCCACAAGCATGCACACCCTTATGTTGCACAGTTGGGAGAGAGATCTAAAATGTGGATTATTATCGATCGACGACCAAATAAGGGGATCCGCGAATGGATAAGGTTTGACGGAATGGAATTACTAGCTCTCTTAAGAACTAAATACCTCGATTGTTATCGTTTTTATCCATCTGACAAAATGCGTGCATGTATGCACATATAAAACACATAAGTACATATTTCTGTCACATTTAGTCCTTAATAAAAGTTAATTGAAGATTGAGAGCTCATTCAAATTAATTGTTCCACTTCAAAGAGAAAATGCTAGATTATAGCGGTACGAATAAAACATTGTATGCTGAATATTTTACAACAGGTTTCACGAAAAATTATTGTTACCGCTCAATTTAAACCCATTTTTTTCACTGAATCTGTGGTTGTCGTGAAAAAAGTAAAAGAATACATAATTGCAACCACCGATCGAAGTCAAATGTTTCACCAAAATTTAAAAAGAAAGTCATTTTAGCTATAAATCAAAACTTCTTTATCTATAAAAATGTCTGACTGTTTGGAAGGACACTGATGGTGTACATGTAACTGGGTGAGATGAAAAATAGTTTTTCAACCGTTATCCTTAGTTTCTCTGGCAGCGTACGATTCTCGGGTGGAGGGTAAAAAATGAGGCCAGGATGACAAAAAATATAACTAAAAATGCACCGTCAGTGTGTGGGTGTTCTTCTTTGAGATGAAGAGTTGTGAAGAGGAAAGGGTAAGGTGGTCAATCTACACAAAAACGACATAATCTAGAGACATTTAAAAAAAAGTGCAATCTAAAAAAAACTGGATGGTGCGATGAGGTTGGAGCTATAAGAATTGCAGGGGAAATGGAATGGAAAGAAGGCGGGAATGGGTTTTTTTTACGTTCCACAAAAGGGGGGTTAAGTGGTGGGGGGGGGGGGAGAATGGAGGAAAGGGACGCAGTGCAGCATGCTCTGATATTTTGAAAACGGATGGCCAACATCGGTTTGACCGTTTACCATTACCTTTTCGCGCGAAAGCTGGTCGATAGCTCCGCGCACTTGGTTAAGCTCGTTGTGGGCAGAAGACCTGTCGTGCTCAGCCCTGCGAGGTTCACGAGATTAGAGCATCAATGATGGGTGGAGGAGAGCAGCAGTGGAGAGGGGAACAAAAGGGAGCATGTCGACAGCAGCAGCAGAGAAATAACACATTCTTAAACATATTGGGAAAAAAACCATGGGCGTTGGTCGATGAAGACTTCGAGGGGAGATGAAATGGAAGGAGGAAAGGGATGGGAAGAGAGCTCAGGGAATCCATTTGGGAGGAATAATGGGGAGAAAGAGAAGCTGGTAGAGAGGGAGAGCGGGAGATGGGATCCCCGATGGATAGCGAGGTGGGGAACTGAAAATTAATACGGTTGGATGAAGTATATGAACGGAAGATTAGGAATAGATTTCAGAAGCAAAGCACTAAACTATCTCTTAATAAAAATAAGACATTTGCCCTCGATGAAACAGTTGATGTGAATCATAAGCTAATGAAATCGTCACATAAATATGACCCTTGGAATGTCACCTGGGAATTTTGAAAAGCAATATTTTACGTGACGATGTAACAATGAATAATCAATATGAAAATAAGGGACCAATAAGAAAAAAATGTTCAGAAATTTTGATTACTCTATGCTATGAAGGCAAATAAACATAAAATTTACAAAACCAAAAGCTATTATGTAATGAAAACCGACAAAAGACACCTTAGGGTAGCATATGTAGCTTTAACATCGTAAAATAATTATATGTATTTTCAATATTATTGAAGACAATTTCCACGTTCTCCTATAAGAGATATCCTCAAGTTTGAATAAAAATTATCCATTTAATAGTGAAAAGAAAATTGATAGAATGAATTCCATTTGAATTAAATAGCCAAAGGATGGGTTTCTGCCTTGACACAATAGGAAATTTTCATAATCAAACAAAATTGCATTTAAATTGTAGTTCTAAGCTTTCAAATAATCCAGCTTTCATGGTAATATGCCAATGAAAAAAATTATCTATCAGTTTTTCTCGCATTACCGATAGGTATAAAATAAATTCACCTTGACTTTTCAGCATTGCATAGCTTCCCTAAGGAGTGTCGGCAACCCGTTACGAATGCGGGAACTTCCGCAACTATTCTTAATCTTAGGCTGGCAGCCACCTTTCGGCGGGTCCAAAGGTTGCCCTTCGTCGTAAGCACGATTCCAGGGGCGGTTTCGTTCATCCGCACCCAACCGAAATATGCAGTTACTCTGACAGTAACACGGTATTTCATCAGCTCTCATACATTACAAGAAGATCAGAACTATACTCGGTGAGTACCGTGACTCTAAGGCCCGGGTCCCGGGTCACAGTGCAGGAGGACAATCTCCGATAGCCAGCCGCCGATTGTGAAGAGCGGAAGTCCTTTCGCAACGGGACGCTAATTAAACAAAAAAGAATGCCTCCGCGCGTTCACTGGGCCTTGTTCCTCCAATCACGACCAATTATCTGACAATTCTGATAACCGTTCTGAATCATATCATATTAAACCTCAGAATAGCAGAGCATTCAATGATTCTCGGTCTGATGAAAAATTTGACATCACGACAAGAAAAAAAGGCGACGGCCTCGACTTCTGGTCCACGGATCGTGAAAATGGTGGAATCATATATAGCCACCACGAAGCGCGTATGCTGGAGGAGCGAGGCGTTTGAAGGCATTAAGCAGGCGGGTGAATTCGCTCTCCTCACTTGGCCTTGAGCTTGTTGAGCTGGTCGATCTGCTCGCCCATTTCAGCCACAGCGTCGTTGTGCTTCTTGCGGAGAGTGGCGAGGGTTGCCTCGTGCTGGATGTTGGCTTCCTCCAGGTCGCGGCGGAGCTTGCTCAGCTCGGCCTCTCGCTTCTTGTTGAGCTCGATCTGGGCAGAGGTGGCGCCGCCGGCCTCTTCCAGACGCTCGCCCAACTCCTCGAGTTCGCGGGCGAGGTCGGAGCGCTGCTTCTCGGCCTACGGGTCACACATTCATCGGCGTGAGATAGGTGTGTGTGTGATTTAGAGGGAGCGGGGCAGATGGAGTGACAGGGCAAACACGCTCTTTTGATGGAAAAGAACTCTCGCGAGAGAGTACTTTTCGGAGAGTGCGCGAGAGAAGAAAGTACTCTCGCGAGACAGACACTCGGGCAAATGAATTGAGCTACTCTTGCTCGTGAATATCCGGACAGACGAGCAACAACCAAACATTCCAAAGCTGCTTGCTCCAAAAAGTAACTGTTTGAACTGAAATCAAAGAGTGCACTCACTTAACCTGCACTAAAGCGTCCAATTTTAGACGTCAGGCAAAATATTTTCAATTAAGCAAGAGATAAATGATAGTCGAGGTAAATAGCAAAAACCAAGAATTATCTGTGATCAAGAGAATTATCTAGGTCTTACTTGTTGGCATATTGCATATTGAGATCTTATCCATGAGAATAGGAATTCATGAAACAAAGTACTTTTTGAAGCACTCGACAATTTTGGCTTCGAGTACCTAATGTAAATTCAAGAGGGGTAAAATGGATCGCGATTATTCGGGAACGAGATTCTCACCTTGGCGCGAGCCTGGCGTTCAGCTTCGACCTCCTCCTCGAGCTCTTCAATGCGGGCCTGAAAAATTATGAGAAGATTTTTTTTAGCAGCAAGAAATTGTGTTATTATAACACCTAAAGAGGTGTTATATGAGTACGAATGTAAAAGAAAATATTTCATTCCAACGTTTGGCCTAGGCGAAGGAAAAGCTTTGAAAGCTTTTTAACATTTCAAACAAATGATATTAACTTATCAAAGCATAACAGAAATTTTCAAAAATGTGAGGAATTCTGATGTAATATTATTCTAGTTGCAAAGGAGAAAAGGAGTTTTGAATTCCCCTAGAGTTTATCAATGCAGTTTGCTAAGGATGTTATCTCCTAAGATTGAAACTTGGTAATAAAATAGAAGTGGGAAAACTCGGGGTATTCGTGGCTTTCGTTTGCACCCAAGTGTCACAGATAGTGGCAACTCAGGTCGGTTTGCTGTTCTCATGGTACATGGTTTGCTGGTATCTCACCTGCAGTTCCTTGATCTGCTTCTGGTTCTTGCCGACGACGGACTGCTCATCTTCCAACTTGGCGGCGAGGGATGAGATCTCCTTGTCCTTGCGCTGGATGGTCTGCTCAAGCTCCTTCTTGTTGCGCTCGAGGTCAGCGACGGCCTCCTGAGTCAGCTTAAGATCACCCTCAACCTTCCTCTTGGACTTCTCAACGTCGCCGCTAATTTGGAAGAAAGACGCACTTCAATTAGGCAGTATAAACCGAGACGATGGAGCGTTTTAGCAGCTCGAGGAAGATTTCCGAGACCACTGTCTCTCTCTCTCTCTCTTAGCAAACGATGGGGACAGCCTTCAAAATATTCTTCCAGCGCAAGACCACGTTCCCCAAAGAATATTGCTCCGTCCAGTCCTCTGCAGCTCACAGTCCAAAAAATACCTCCAATCAATAAGATACCCAAACATGAGCCTTTTACATGAAAACATGAGCCTTTTACTTTTCAAATGGAAGTAAACCTATTGGTCGGAACAGAGGATGGGTAATATTTTGATAAATCGACGCTCTAGGGAAGGAAGTAGCGCTTAACTGCACTCTTCCACACATCATGCAATATTACTGGGCGGAACATCGGTTTCATTCCAGCAAGTGAATAGGGAAGACCCTTCCTTCATCTCCCTCCACGTTTCTCCAAGTTTTTCAGTATAAGTGCACTGATGGTGAGTTTGCGATGAAGTGAGAGATCCGTCTCATGCGAGAATATCCGAAGCGGTTCAGATGAATTTGAGGTAACGGAAAACATTTCGTACTTTCGTCAAACTCGTTAACGTCATAAGTGATTCATTCCGAATCTTGCTTTCCAAGTCCACCAGCAAGTTCCACTTGGCAGCATGTCAAACGGGAGTACCCGCGTTCATTTATTTCTCAGTTTACAATCGGGATGTAAACACAAACAAAGCAATGTTTGCAGACAAAGACATGAAGCATCTGCTCCTTCGTTTGCTTACGTTCACAATTTTTAGAGGGAAAACGTTAGTAGCCGCAAGAAAAAAACTTCTTAAAGGGTCGAAGATTCAAAAGGTTTATAGGAAAAAAGGCAAACCGACAAAATGTCCCAGTTGGCTTTTGAGAGTGAGTAAAACTTTTACTGCAGTTTGTATATTATCATACCTACTATATTTCTTATCATTGAAAATAATATATTACAATTGGAATGAGTATAAGTTAAACATTAATTAAACAATTTTTGTCCAAAATGCATTCTCCCGTCTACTGAATCCCTGACTCGATACATCTGGCAATTATCTCATAAAGCGTTAACCCGAAATCCTTCCCCTGGAGTGCTTCAATAGTTCAATGAGCAACAGATAGTGAGCTCGCTATTTCATGAGGTCTCACTCGTGAAGGACATTTAAGAGGGATAGGGGAAACTTACCGCAGCTTCTTCTCGCGCTCCAGGGAGTCCTCGAGTTCATCCAGAGTCTGCTCGAGCTTGGCCTTCACCTTGTTCAAGTGGTTGACCTTGTCCTCGGCAGCCTGGTCATCAAATGAGAGAGAGAGCAGACGATTGGTTTTTCATTGTGTAATGCATTTCATAGTGGAATGTTTTCTCTTGAAGAAGACCAAGTATTTCAAGCGTACGTAATAGCTGAAAATTTTTAAGGCTGAAGGAGATGTATGTTATCACTTTATTTAAAAAGAATATTCTCATAGGAAGTGCGATTTTTTCTTGCAAAGATGTCATTAGTCATTTATTAAGAAATCTTAAAAATCAAATAATAGCTGAGAAAAATGTACGGGGTTAAATTCATTGTGATATGTCTCAAAGTAACAGAGGTACGGAGCCTTCTAATGTTTTCAAGACCTTCGTTAATCCCTAAATGTTTCACCTGGAGTTCCTCGGAGGTCTTCTGGTTGCTCTCGCCCTGCATCTTCTTCTCCTTGTTGAGCTTGTTGATGAGCTCATCCTGGTGGGCGATCTCGTCGTTGAGGTTCCTGATCTGGTGGTCCTTGGTGGCCTTATCCTGCTCGGACTGCAATGGGCAAACGAGAGACGGTCAGTCGAAGGGCGAGTACGCCTCATATAACATTTAGAGTAGCTAGCTACGGAAAATCGCCTCAAGTAAGGCTGCTCTCACCACATTTCCGTGGTGAAAATCTTGGAAATAGGCGATTTATGATCATAAAGTTAAATTTCATTGAAAATCGTAAGCAGAGGTTAAGACGAGATTGTTTTAAACAATGAGAAAGCCTTCATATCTTGATATAATTTCGTATAACGATAAAGAAAAGACATGTAACTCTCACTCAATCACTTAAATTCATTCTCTGGGAAAGAGTCGATCTTTACGGAGTAAGGCGTATTCCCGCAAGTTCAAATGTAGAGGAGAAATCGAATTAGGAAAGCTCATACCTTCTGGACAGCCAATTCAAGGTCCTCGACGTCCTTCTTGAGGCCGGCAATCTCCTGTTCCAACTTCTTCTTGCCCTGGAACAGTTGGTTGCGAGCATCTTCCTCCTGCTGGAGTCGCTCTTGTGTGTCCTACGGCGTTCGGAAGGAGAGAAAAAAATTCGGTGAGAAGAGATACAAAGCATTAACAAGGCCTGCTTACTTACACATTCCTGTCGTGGTTGGAATGAGCGTTTTTATGGTTGATCATGGTTTAAATTCATTCGACCAAAATCTCAACATCAAGTCTATGATGCATGTAAACCCTTAAAGTAGCAACCGGGGATTAAATAAGATTTGCATATTATCTTTCCGTACGGCCAGCTCTGTATT
The DNA here is from genome assembly GCA_963169105.1 of Ceriagrion tenellum. Classification (NCBI taxonomy): domain Eukaryota; kingdom Metazoa; phylum Arthropoda; class Insecta; order Odonata; family Coenagrionidae; genus Ceriagrion; species Ceriagrion tenellum. The sequence goes on along the minus strand of OY720644.1, from coordinate 113,665,133 downwards.
AAAGAACATCACTGATTAAGAAAACTACACATTCAAAATCTCGGGTGGTCTCGACTTTTACCTCACTCCAGAAGGGCCAGTGTTAAATTGCAGTATTAAAATCTACAAAATAATTAACAACCAACAATTTTACAGCTTGTGAGCGGTAAAAGAGCACATTCTACTCAACCCAAAACGACGTGCCATGCGGCATAAAACCACAAAATACCAGCGGCGTGAAATATCCTTTGGCGAAGAATAAGATACAGTTCTGGTGGGTATTCAATAAATATTTAACATGGATTACTGAAGTAAGTTATTAGCCACGTGTTTCTGCTCAGTAGTATGGAAATCAATCCAAAGATTCGCGAGTAGTTTTTTTTCTTGATTAAAGATAATGCGAATGAAAAACTTGATTAAGAGAAGGTGTTGACCACTTTTTAACTACAAAAGGTGCTTACAGAGCGCTGGTATTCAGAAAAACAATATTACATACGTCTTGCCCACATTTCGCGAACGTATTTTCAAATCTTAAAGGTTTGAAGTTAGTGACAGTTTGCTTCACCAAGGCTTGAAATTTGTGTTTGCTTGAAAGGTGAAAAAATCTATTTGAAGACTTTTAAAATTTTATTGAAGACTAACCCTCCAGAAGTAACTTTAGTGAACAAAAAGACACACACAAGAGAAGTAACGGTGTGAAATACAAAGGCTCTCACTGGGTATAATTCTAACCAATCGCAAGGACTCGGGTGAAATACTGTTTGACAATTGTTCCACTTTCTGATGAAAACGAGTGTACCCTTTCCCAATCAGAGAAATTCAGGGAAACAGATTGTGGAGAAGGAGATCATGGCAAACCTAGCAAGTGGAGCCAGGTTCAAGTCTCGGATCCGCATTCCTCAGCGCGCGAGTCAATTCCTTGATGGGGCGTCTTCCCAGGCGCCGTCGACCCGCTTCGGATTCGCGACGCTATCCCTTAGAGTCCCCGAACACTCCCTTCGGAGCGGAGCGTCGCTTAGGCGAGACGGACGAAGGTGGGGGGGAATGGGAGGGGCGCTGCTGAGACCTCTATCGCTTCCCCCCCCCCCCCACAGAAGGGGAGTCCTTCGACACTCAACCCCCCTTCCCTCGTCCTTCCCGCATGTAACTATTCCTGGAGTCTCCACCGTCTCGCGCGCACTCATACTCATTCCGAATATTCTCTCTTCACCACCTCACCCTCCTGCCCCCCTCCCCCTTTCTTCCTCCCCCCCCTCTCGCCAACCCGCTGAGAAATAGGGAGGCGTCTTTTTTCCACCTCCTTACAAGTATGCCCGCGCGACGAGAGCTGCGCCGCCCTCCAGTGGGACACGTGCCGGAGGTTTGGGAGGAGGCAAGAGAGGGGCCGAGGAGGAGACGTGGGCGCCCAAGAGGAGGAGGCGGCCCCCAGCGCCCCCAGACTGGGCCCCGCCCACCGCAGTCGTCCCTCGCGAAACTGAATGCGAGCAAAAAATTCGGACGGCGACGCGAGGCGCGAAACAAAAATGAGCGCCGCTCTTCCTTACGATCCGTCAGGGGACTGAAAATCGCTGGAGAGACGAGGGAACGAGATGAATCATTATAGCGGGTCGATCTCGAAGTGGGGCGCGCGAGAAATAAAGAATTGTCAGAATGTCTTCGCCCGCCCGGATTGGAAATCAATGCGATGGGACGAACGACTATCTCTACGCTTTCATGATTCTGCGTAACAATGCCAGCGTAACCACGACGTACTTTGCATATTTCTACAGCGGGCAAGGGCACGAGAAAATGGGAACATGGAGGAACGTGGGGTATAATTCTTGATTTCCCGCTGTGCCCACGCATGGGAAGTGGTGGTGCGCCTTTGCGTAGTCGGAGGGAGAGGAGAGGAGAGGAGGGAGACGAGATGTGATGCGAGGGAGGGAGGAGAGGGGAAGGGAAGTGGGTTCTTGGGACGCTAAAGCGCACTGGAGAACGCGAGATTTAGGGAAAACGCTAAAAATAAAACGCGGCAATGTGTTAAGCGCCGCCGCCCAGAGGTATAAAAAAACACTTACGATAAATATGGTCGTTTTTCCGAAAAAGAAGCCTAAAAAGAAACCTAAAAATGACCGAGAACAGCTTACAAGCCGGTCATATTACGTCCCTTAAGCATATCCAGCCCACCGATGTAAATCCTAAATTTAGAACTGGAAAACGAAATGCCTAAAAATATAACCGTGACGTTGACTGGAGGACACCGGAGAGGCGTCAGAGATGACATTTCTCGAGCTAAGAGCCTAAGAAATCATGTATCCAAGAACCCATATCCCCCGCAGGCAATGTAATAGAAGAATGTAAATCCGGAAAAGATGGGCATTTACCGTAAAATATATGAATAAATTGCTTCATTTTAACTGAGAAGCACCTGAATAATATGATACAGGAGATATTTTGACAGATACAAGCTCTCTGATAAAGGCATATTAAAGAGGCATGAGTAGAAAACGGTTCTTTGCCCGTTCAAGCGAGGGAAGAACTACTTTTTGCAGTTGCGAAAGTAGGTACACTAAGCAGTCACGTTTCCGTCCTTTTGTAATGCACTCTGAGAAGGAGAGAATGGGGCATCCACGTGAGTTTCGGAAGGTTCTAGAGAAATATGATCGGACAAATGTGGGTTTGGCTTCATACTTGGCAAGAGTGAAGTAGAGCATCTTTTTCGCGCATGGCCCAGGAAGAGTCTCAAAAATGACCCTTTTAGAAGTTATTCCCTTTCTAACGCTTTGTACACGAACATTATCCAAACCTTCATATCACTGTACCAGATCTCTTTCTCGTGAGATACTTGATACTGATAGGGTTATTCCTTACGACTCTGCGTCATCCTAGTCTATTAGATAATCTCTGAAGTCAACAATCTGGTGTTTGAAAATCTAATGAATATGAAATTCAAATGAAACTCGCTTTGAATGCACTCTCTGCGATCGACAGCGGGACTGAATCTTAGGCTTTCAGAAAGAGGTGGAATCAAAATGTAAATACATTTATACTCAGTTATCCCGAGACATGAGGAACGCCATGCAATGTAAGAGCTTTCGACCGAATTCCCTTGGCAATTAAACTTACTCCTTCCCCAAAATCCTGGAAATCCAATGATTGGATATTTGAAAAGCACTCGTGTTGATTATCTCCGAAGCAAGAGAGGCACGAAGGAGATAATCGCTCGACTCGAGGGAAAAAGTGGAAGAAGAGCGGTGAAAAACCTCGAACTTTCATCAATTTAATGTTGTCGACACGGAACATGCAGTTCTGTATTCCATTCTTCAAACCAAATTTGACGCTCGAGGAATTCTTCTAACACAAGATTGAAGAGGCCATCGTAATATGATATGAAAAAAAATCACGGCGGCATCTGTGGCAGATCCCGGTGTCTTGGAACGTCCGATTTCTTTAATACTCCACTTTGCAAAAGAAATTCCAATCACGTGTCACCGGAAGGAATAAATCCGGTTAATGGAACACCATTCCACGTCACTCGGAACACACCACGATGCCGCTCTGCCAAGAAAACATTTTTCCACCGGGAGCGTGGGCCGTAATGGACGGACGGGAGTTTAAAACTTCCGCAAATGACACACACACACACACGATAATGTATTTTTTTACCTAAACTCTCATTTTTATATGCTCTCACTCACACGCAAACACGAAAAATACTTTTATATATGCGTTATGAATACATATACATTTATCCGTGGCCAGATGATTTCGAGAGGCCTGGTCGTACCTGGAGGATGAGCAGAGGGTCCATCGTGAGGGAACCCATGGCGGCGGAGCTTCCGAGTCTTCTGAAAACGCGAGAGAGCCCTTATTAGGACGGACCCGCGAGTCTCTCACGCGCACCAACAATCACGCACCACCACTCTCGCTCGCGCACCAAGGGAAGGGTCTCGCGAAAGGATAAGAAGTGCCTAACCGCTCGCGGAGATCCGCCGCTTATAACCGCGGGGAGGCGTCTCGCGACCCCTTCCCGCCCCCTTGCAAACGACCCCTGGTGTGACACACGTCCCCCCTCAGGCCCCTCTGCCCCCACCCTCTCTATCTCTACCCCCTCCCACCCCACCTAACCCCCTTCACCCCCGACTCCCATCCTCCCCCCCCCCTTCCCATCCCCACGTACAAACGACCCTCGCACATGGGCGCCACCGCAAGCCAGACGCCGCGACCTCACCCTTCACCTTCCGCGGATTCTATGGACTCTATAGGACGCGTTTCACACAGCCTAAGAAAGGCTCCGGTGGCATCCCGGAGCGAAGGAAAGGGCGAGGGGTGGACTAGAAAAATATCCCAGGAAGGTTATTGATGCTTCTGTAAATACGACACCCAAAGAAATAATATATAGATTTACCCACATTTTTGCAAATTACCTTTGATTTGAGCAGAAAGTTATAGTTGGATCGCTTTAGTCACGGGTAAATTGGAAGGAGGAATAGAATATAGGGGCTTGGGATAAAAGAAGCTAACGGGTCCTTCTTTAGCGATGGGTCCCGGGGGGGGGAGGGGGAGGAGAGGGGGAGGGGAGAGAAACAAGCAAGGGTTGATGGGGCGGGGGAGAAAAACTCCCTCCCACCCGCCTACCCCTCCCCCTCCGAAGCGCCGCCGATGTGTAACTCATCTCTCCGCACTCTGTCAGGACACCATTCTTTCCCTCGCGCCCCATTCCTTCCCTCCCCATACCCCTAAGGGTTTAGAAGGAACCCACCTCTCTACGCCCACACACGGCCCAAGGGGAGAACAGCGTGCATTTTTTCCCCTTTCGCTTGCGCCCCCTCCTCCCATCTCTAAAGCCCCCCCATTTCCCCATTCCCCCCCCCCAACTCTCTTTTTCCCCCACGCACGCTCATATTTTTGGGTCGCGGGGAATATTTCCGGACCCGATTCATCGCGAGGGCGGGTGGGTGGTGGATGGTGGGAGGGAGGGAGCGGGGGGGCACGGGGTCGGGGGGCGGAGAGCGTGTTTTGGAAGATGAGAGGGGACGGAGGTCGCCGTTGGTCGAGTCGGAGGGCGCCTCCTTCGACGCACGGCTCGCCGCGGAGGAAAGGCAGACGCGCGGGGGAGAGATGGGAGAGGTAGGAGAGGAGGATCGCGGTAAACCGACTGCACGCCTATTTACAACACCGCTCTGGGGCGCAGAATCAACAGACGAGCGGAGAGAGATTGCTTACTCTCCTCTTCCTTCCGCGAAGCCTTTCCCACCGCCGCCGCCGCTGCGGTCCTCTAAGTGGAACGGCACACTCCCATCTCTTCTCTTCCCCTTCACACCGGCGCACATTCTCTCCTTTCTACCCACGTCGTCGTCACTCCACTCGTCCGCAAAGGAGCCGCACGAAAGCGGTCACAGAAAGAGAGCCTTCCCTGTCTCTATCCCTTTGGGAATCATCCAAACTCTGAAATAAGCGTGCTTCAGGTGTTACCGACCGATGGCGCGTGTCAACCAACAGCAGCCAACCCGTCATTATTCCTCCCACCAAAGAGCCCCAGCGAGAGCTCTCTCGTCCTTTTAAAATGAGATTAAACGTGTCTAAGCATTGCAAACCCAGACCCTTTCGGGTATTTCGGCCTACCGTTCGAGAATCATTACTTTTCCTGTCCGCCTTTTGTGATTTGCCTCCCGCTTTCAGAAACCGCTTGTTAATTTCTCCCATCTAATGTTCCTCCTATTTGATAAGTGTTCTACCGTTGAAAGTAAAGAAATGTGGTCTATCTGTGTTCCCGATAAATATATAACATGACATTTTCATCAAATAAGGCGGTTTATAAATCTGATGAGCAACTAAGAAGGAAATTACTCTCGAGTGGTTTTCTAGAGAGGCCAATCGTAACCTAGAAAAAGAGACCTAAAGATTTCCTTTACTGGGAGTCGCCACCAACGCTACGAGTAGCCACGTCAAACTTAATCAAATTTTAAACTATGTACACGGTTTAATCAAAAGCAACGAAATTTGGAAAATGAGAAATATAGGTAGAACATACTAATTCACTAGAACCCTATCTCTAAATTATCCGAATAAAGGTGTGTAGATAACAGTTATGACTACTTTATGGAGTTCTTAACAAGCCAAAACCATAAAGATGAATATATTATTTTTTAGAAATTTGAAAAACTATTTGAAAAAGAACTAAGTTTGTTTCCGAATGAGACATCATGGAGCAATTGTTACCGTGCCAGGAATGCGTCATTTAAAAGTTAATAATTGAACCTACGCCGTCGATCGATGTCACTGAACTCAAGTCATCTTTCACACATTGTCCACTGGAATTCTTTTGTAATTAATCATTCTCAAAAAGGTGAAACGACAGCGAAGTTATAGGCGATGGACCAAGAGGTTATTGGTTGAGGACCAAGGGGTTGGTTGAGGTGAGAGTGGAGGCCGAGGGAAACACGTTAAACGGGTAAGTAAATATACGATCGCCATTCCATGGGCTACCTTCCACGAATTTCCTGATACTTGAAGGGTTGGTAAAATTATCAAGCGAAGAACACTAAAATTGCTAAGAAATTGTAAAAATATTCGAGCGATATTAAGATTATAAGTATTTACGGTAGGCAAGATGAAAAGGAATAAAGGTACCATATTCCCAAACAACGAGGGCTTTGTATTACGACCGAGAATATTTTGAGTGAAATATTTCCCTGGGAAGGGGGTGGTATACTTCTCGGGAGTGTGCTCTTCAGTAGAGGGGTTTCTTCTCCGTGAAGATGGGCGACGGTGGGAATACGGGAGAGGGGGACTGGCTTCGAGACCCCCCCCTCCTCCTCCTCCGCCTCTGCGCTGCATCGAGCGGGAAGACGAGACCCCGTTGCGGAGGAGAGGAATGCACGCGAGATACACACACGCCTTTCCTTCATCCACTCGAAGATGATGATACGAGGCAAAGAGAGGGAGGGTGGGAGGAAGAGGGGGCGGAGGGAGGGAAGGGGGAAGGGAGAGCGGGAGAGGGGAGGGAGCAGAGGAGAATCCGCCGGGCTAAATCCGTGCTTGCTCTCTCGTACCTACCCTTACCCTCCCACTCCCACTCCCCCCCCCCACCCAACCCGTGACGCTCGGATACCCTCAAATGGGTGCGTGCGACATGTGGCCCCGTGGAATCCCTTCACGCGGAGTAAAACATAATAGAGGGTGTCTAAAAAGTATCTTCCTAAAGACTCCTTACAATTTCCTAAACTTATTACTAAAAAAATTGAAAAGGTATCTTCCTCAGATTTTTCCTTTGTGTTCAGGGGTTATCAAGGCTTTTAATCGCGTTGCTTTTGTGTATTTCAGATAACCGGTTCATGATTTAGAAACTCTTAAATAAGCGTCGCACGAAATTTCTTCTCCGGGAGAGAAGTCACAATGCGTAACATGGTTCCATGAACACAATCGTATCTGCAGACTCGGTGAACCTTCAGAACAGAGAACGTTTCATTTGATGAGGCCAAACAGCTCACTATGCAGGTCTCATTCAATAATTTTTACTTTTCCGTCTTTTCATTTGCCTTTGTGATAAATTTCGAAATTGTAAAGAGACATCATGGACACCCAGCCGCATGATCGGCTGACGGTTTGGCCTTTTCGAGTAGACCCCCCGAATATGCTGCAGGGAGGGTGAGGGAAGGAGGGTTGTGACTGCGAGGAGTGGCGTTGGGGAGTGAGGATTGGCAGAAGATTGCGACCGAGGGGAGCGAGATTATGAGCGCGGTTACTGCGGACGGTGGTGCGGCGGCGGCGCGTGGGCCTCCGCATCCGCCGCCACTGGCTACAGCCATTTAGGCTCCAGCAGGAAAAATGAAGAAAGGCAGGTGCGATGATTCCTTGCTTCCGACTATTTCGGGAGACGGGTGGGCGTGGGGGGTAAATGGGAGGTGGGGTAGATGGGAGGGAGGGAGGGTGGAATGGTGCGGCGTCCACACCTCGCGTTGGGGGTAAAGAAGGAACGAGGGCAGCAGCGGTGGAAGCAGCGAAGAAGAGTTCGCACTCGGTCGGGCTGACGAAGGGATCTCTCTCTCATAACCGCGCGCTAAACCGAAAGACTGATTCACGCATTTATAATATTTTGAAGTTCCCATTAATTCTATCTTCGTTGGGTTTATTCACGTACAGTTCCTTCCGTTTCATTGAATTTGAGGCACTGCACTGAATTGCTTTTATCTTAAGGACCAATTAAACCAATCTAACCCTTAATAAACTGCACCCACAAACTTTTCACCGCGGCATACTAAAATTCAATGGCGTGATTTCCAAACTAGCAAGTCTACGATTTTTGCAACTGACCGGACTATCAAAACCTCCAGAGTCATAAATCGCGGGAATTCAATGAGGATGAGAAATATAAATGCTCTCCGACGTGAACTTTAAGCTCTCGCCCAGGGAGCCGCCGCATCAGCGACACTCGACCGCATCGGTTGAATATCGGTTCCCTAAGCGAGGGTTTGCACTCACTCTGTCTCGAAACATCCGAGTGATCCGAGGGGAGACCCTAGGGGAAATGGAACCCGCACTCCCGTGGAGACGAAACAATCTCCACTCCTCCTTTTCCCATCAGCCGTGGATGTCGAGGAGGCAATGGAAGGGGAAGAAGGGCAAGGGAGAGAGGAGACAGCGGGGTTTGGACCGGCGTTCGAAAGTCGAAGAGAGAAATCTCCGAATGACGTTTTTGTTCCCATAAAACTGCACTTGGCAATCTGTCAGCGCTCAGCGACGGCGATCCCACCCTCAATCTCCCCTGCTCTCGCAAATTTTACATATATACAATATTAATCGGGTCGGAATCTGACAATGAGCCACAAGAGGGCGAACCGGCGTCGAATGGCATCTTCGGAGGCCCGTCTCATCTGGATGGGTGGCGACGGGGAGGAGAGGTGACACTCGAGCGAGATATTTCGTGCTAGCGTGGAGAGTTGATATACCAGCGGGTGGGGGGGGGGAAGAAGGGGGGGAGGAGGAGCTAGGGTAGCGTGGGGATGGATCAGAGGCGGGGCGCGCTCCGGAAATAGCTGGAGTCTCACGTGGAGAAGGGGGAGGAGGGACTCCTGGAAGAGGGACTCGAGGAAAGGTGGCCTCCGCCCCCGGGTCGTTGCGGAGCGGGGGCAGAAGAGAGAGGAGGAAAAAAGTGTTCCCCACGGCGCGGCGTAGGGTAGGGTGAGAGAGGAGTAATCGGGGGAGGGGGAATTGGGAGGGGGGGAGGAAGGAGAGAGCACGGAGGCGCAGCTCAGGCGGAAACGCGACCGCTGGGCGTGTGAATGTGCTGCGGAGGGACGAGGAGGGAAACACGGCATCTCGGGCGCACATTCGCACATCTAAGAGAAGACGGGCGAAGCGACGAGGGCCGTAGGTGAAGGGCCCGCTTGGAGTGCGGCGCCGATATTCGCGAAGTGAAGCAGAAGGCCGAATGGTTTAGCATTTGCCTCGGCAATTTAAATTCGGAAAATGAAACGGTCGCTCTCTGCATCCTTGCGGATAGGCATCACGAGGGACGTCCGCGTAAACAAAGAACGTCGTAATGCGCGTTGTGGAGGCGCGCGAATGAAAAGCGCGCGAATGAAAAGCGACCGAAAAAGTGGGACGACCGACGCAACCGATCGATATTTTCATCGGCGATGAGAAGGGTGATTGGATCGCAAGAGCCTATATCAACATTTACGTGATGCGCCAGCCTAGAAAAAAATGAGGAACGTTGTAGAAGCGTAGACGCCTTACACTTATTACCTTGAGGTATGGAAGTTATTAGCAGGATTTAGACGATCGTTGCATCTCAGAATTGCCAGTAATTCCGTGATCTCCAATTCAAGGCTCCACGGTTTCGTTGCAAATTACGCTCAAGATGATGCCATTAAAATTTCAGCCCGCAGTTCTGAGGTCGCGACCCCGGGAATGGCCAATTATTTCACTGAGCGGAATAATGATGAGACAACGGCTTTAAAGCACGGCACACACACACACAGAGCATCAACGCCGAATCCGAGGCCGCAGTGCCGTCCCGCGTGAATGAACGCGAATACGACAGGACTAAGCGGGCCGATGAGACGGTGGTGTGAAAAATGCCACCGGTTGGGATGGAGCCCAAGAAAGGACAGCCCTCTCTCCACGGCGCGGTTAATTGGCGAGAACTGGGGTCCGTCGTCCCCCCTCCCTCCCTCCTCCCGCCCCCCTCGCTGGCCCCCGATGGTGGAGATGAGACCTTCCCCGCCACGGGGAATCAGATGCGCCGGTCGGATTAAAAGCCTCCTTCCTCCCGCCCCCCCCTCCGCCCCTCCCCCCCGCCCCACCGAACCCTTTGGCCCTCTTTTCGCTCTCTCGGAAGTCAGGGAGAAGGAAGGAGGTCGGATACCGGTTATTAATAATGAGGGGGGCCCATTAATAGTTTTACGGGCGCGCATCCTTTGGAAGCGAGCTGTGGTTGGAAAGAGGGGGGGGGAAGTCCTTTCGCGAGGTGCACGACGGGAAGTTTGGCGTGACACCCGAAGGGGTTAGGCCGAGGAAGGAACAATGACAAGGATGAGGATGGGGGAGGGATCTGCTCATATTTTGAAGGAATACGGCGGGAGAGGATTGCACATTTAGATTTTGCGATCATTCTGGCGAAATTAGATCCAGCACATGCGTGGTCTCTTGCAGAAACCTCCCTGATCCTTGCCAACGGTAACGCATGGCCGTTTTCACGCATGAGGTAATAATACGAAAAATGGCCACAGCATCGGAAGTGTCGAACGTTCTCCTTGAACTTCAAGTTTAATTAATGGCTTCAAACTCACCACCCATCTTTAAATACAAAGACTTAATTACGTGGGCCCTTGCTAATTATACCAGTAGAATCTTATAAATCTTAAAATCACAATTGCTTCACGCCGGAAATGTATGGGGAAAGCCTAAGTGTAAGGCGCTTACTTTTTAATTTGTATTAAAAAGCAAATCAATACATGATTAGAAAAAATGTCTCAGTGACTATTCAAAGTTCATGAATGAACTCTTAAATATCCTTATCCATTCAAAGACTTCTAACGTCTGTTTTCGAAAAACGTCATTTTACGGTACAATATTATGAATAGCGGTTCTTAGCCTCTCTTTTCCACTACTAATTTTAACTGTATACCGAATATTCATGAGAGACTCAGTTAAATAATGATGTTTTGTTGGCGGTATTCACTATTATTTGGTTTTAGAATGCGAACTTCACACTGCTCCATTTAAGTCCATGTAATCGCCATTTAAAGGTCCTTTTGTGCCGTGTAGCCATCGGCATCAGTCATGGGGAAAGCCAGAGAAAAGACGATATTTACACCAGAAAAAAAAAGTTTAGGAGTTCGATGCAGTATGACTATAAAGTTGAAATAAGGAGATTCATAACAGATCTCCTCAATCAAATTTTTCATTTTTTTCCCAAGTTCATTCACTTTCCTTGGTTCTTTGAAGGTCAAACGAACAACTTTAATCGGAATAGAATCTACCTCACTCACACTACTCTTTACTTTGATGATCATTTTAAACATTATCACTTGAACTAACAATCCGTGAAATTTGGACGAGACGCGAGAGCATTTGTATTGATTTGTATAATTATAATACTCTTAAATGACATAAATTCAGTCACAAATTTTTTCTGATCACTGAGGCATTTTATTTATTACTTCGCCCAAAAGTAGCGATATCTGACTTCGTAAATCTTGTGAGCAAATATAATATACATAAGTGAAGGTTCTGCTTTAAATATTTTATGCATTTTCCGAGTTATCAAGCAGTTTGTCCTACCAGGACTTTGAGTCGCATAATCAATTAGATGCCATGAAAGGAATCGTTCTCACTAAGTCCAAAAACAGCATGATATTCCAAAAACGTGATGTTCTTCGCGATATTATGTGATATTACTTATCCGCTATTTATTTATTCGTCAATCAATTTTATATCTTTAATTAAATACTATAGCTACCAAAAATTTACCTCGACGATATTCCAAGTTCGACTTTAAAGGTTCACATCTCTTAGGTATTTAGCTATAATTACATTGTGAAAATATATGAAAAATGTAATCAAGTTTATGAATAACAGTATTGGCATCTTGAACGGTTTGAACCCACATAAACCGTAAGATTTTTTAGTTTACCTGGCATCAACTGTATGAATTTTTTCACTGAAAAAAACTATAAATGGAAAGTACGGTTTGGTGCAATATTCACCAATGAAATTTTATGGCTGATAGCGTGCCCTGCATTTTGTTCTCTCTTGAAGTTATTTTAACTCTTCATAAAAATCAAGCCATAAGGAATTTTCCTACCTTATAATAATTACTAAAACACTAAGCACCCCGAGAAAGGTATACATCGCCGATTTTAGAGAAATGCATCTTTCAGTAGTCGCTATGAGGAGAAAAAAGAAACATCGAGAAAAGAAAGGGAAGCGCGGGTCGAGGAATTGCTGGGACGTGTAAATGACGTCCCTTTCCAGGATATGGAACGATCAGTAAGGCATTCATTGGCGATGGATACCCATTCCTCGGGGGGAGGATGCAGAGGTTCTGGAAAAGAGAAGACGAGTGGTACTCACATTGAGCTGAGCCTCGAGGTCGGCCTTCTGGGCGTTCAACTTGGCGGCCCTTTCGGCCTGGTCGGCCATGGATCCCTTCTCGCCCTCCAGCTGCTGCAAAAGGGCCATCTTCTCATCCTTGAGCTTGGCGGCCACAGTCTCCAGTTCCTTCCTCAGCTTCTCCTCCTTGAGGAAGGCCTCCTCCATCTTGGCGGCCTTCTCTTCGAGTTTCTGCAGGGGGGAATCACAGGATTCATCGTCATAATGAGACCTAGCGGCCCGCAGTGCGGACAAATCCTCCTCCTCGACCTCCTCCTCCACCTCCGGCTCCTCTAGGGCCACCTCGGGAGGCGGCGGCGCCTCGACGACCGGCACTTCCTGCACTTTTGGTGGGGACAACGATTGTTGCGCCCTCTGAGGAGCGGCGACCACTTCCTCGACCACCGCCACACCCTTGACCGTCTCCTCCTCACCTGTGGAGGCGCCCTTAGACGTGGCAGAGGACTTCTTCCTCTTGCCGCTGGACTTTGCCGCCGGGGGATCCATCGCAAAGCCCTAATGCAAACTCGGCAACCCTACTGTTATCTCCTTTTCGTGAAGGACTGGCCTTCGGGAACTTTCCTCCACTAAAAATCGATGGAAAAACTGACGGTGAATGTATTCCCGAGAGGAAAAATTTGTATGGAGGAGTTTCGATGCAGTGACGTACTCTTGCCTTCTAGTTCCACCTCGAGCGATGAAGGAAATTCCCCGAGAGTGTAAAGGTGTGAGCGAGGATAGTTAATGTGTTTATCACTTCGGAGAAACCAAACAAAAAACAAAACGCACCAAATCCAAAGGCGGAAAAAGATCAGGATGTTCCGACCGCGGATATCCACTCGCTTATTGCCTAGTAGCGTGCACGAACGCGGGTTATCGAGGAGTCGGATCGTTTAAATGCTCTCTCTCCTGACAACGGACGGGACGCAGCCAAGAGAGGAGTTTTCGAATGATTCGTGATCGACTCCTCGTAGGTGAGCGAGTGGCGTGGTGTCCCGCGAGAGCAATGGCACACTCCAGAGGGAGAGGAGCGTGTGGGGTTCGGCTTCGGCGGAGGAGTGACCCTTCTCTCTCTCTCTCTCGGGGTGGGCGGCGAATCGGATGCGCGCTGGGCGCCTATCAAGGGAGAGACTGCCTCTGGAGGCGGTGAGCACCTCCAGAGATACCCTGGAGGAGGAGGAGGAGAGAGAGATATTCCCCTTCCCGTCTCCACGTCAATCCTCCCCCCGTCTCCTTCGCCCCCCCTCCCCCCAACCCCTGCCCCCGATCCTCGGGGGCCAGGTATATCAAAGCGTTCCCCCCACCACTTCCTCCCGCCCTCTTCCAGGTAGGGAACTCTCTCTCCGTCTTCTTCCTCCCCCCAGCTCCCCCACCCCACCACCACCCCACGCTTAAGCCACCCACCCTTCTGAATCTCCCCTCACTCCACAACTCGCCTGCATGAGTGATTCCCCCCTCCCGGCCACTCACGCATTCCGACGCAACCGTCCCACGAATATTTTTGGAATCTCCAACTACCTGGGCCCCCACTCCCTCCCTCCCTCTCTCTCACTCCCTTCCTCTCTCTCTCTATCTCTCTCTTCGACCCAAAATCGTCGTCTCCCACGGCTGCGGCGGCCTTCCCTTCGCTCTCGAGATCGCTTTACGGGGAACCGCATCGGTTTTGGACATCTCGACCCGCGAATGAGTACGCCCCGTCTCGAGTTCCTTTTATGGGAAACGCTCCCAGCAGACAAGTTCTCCCCACGAAGCGATCCATTGGATTCAGTTATAACTTAAACCAAACTCAAGGGCTATCCATACTCGCCCGCTTCATTTGCCCGCACTGAGCGAGGCGTCGAACCTTTTTTTTTTAAACTATCTAAGGATCGAAAGAAACGCGTATCGCGCCGTTGAGACTAGTAAACAAGCAACAATGGAAAGACTCGAAGGCACTGAATTGTCGAGAGTAAAAACACCAATTACTTCTTCAGAGTAAGTCTCCAGAAACTCGAATCCTATCTTGCTGGTTAGCTTGCGGCGAAGGCATAACGCGTTACGCCTGTATTTTAATCTTTGCTAAAAATTTTGCTTTTAAAGATGTTACGAGCATTGACAAAGTCTTAATATGAAAGCTAATATACAGAAAAAAATAACAAATTTATCGAAAATATTATGGCGATGACTTCATTTGTAAGGTGAATGGACAATCGTACATTAGTTGCATTGAACGTCCAACGATGGATCCTTCTAAATAGTTTAGATTTCATGATTGCTGCGCTTGCTTTCTTGTCGATTCTAGAGTATTCATTAGGGGATCTCCCGAGAGTTACTCCGGTGAATGAAATAGAGACGAAGATTTTGATCATTCACGCCGTAGCAAATATCATCTCCTTTCAAAGGGAAAACAAACTTTATTTGAAAATATCACGCTTAAGCTTCGATTCAAGTCTTCCGCGTGGCATGGTTGAAAGATGCAACTTATTGCCACTCCAGTGATTGCGTTAGAGTTTCAGCTAACGGGCATCTTATCTTCCCGTCCAACTCAACCCTTCCCCCCCCTCCTTGCCCCCCCAACCCGAGAAGAGCACCTGTGAGTTATCGGAGGGAGAAGTGGAGAGGAGGAGGGGGCGGCTAAAGGCCACACCCCCTCTCCCATATGTGAGTCACCGCCATCCGCCCCACGCGACCCCGTTCAACCCCTTTCGCATATCCAGCAGAGCACTCATAAAGGGGGAGGCCTTGCCTCGCGGAAAAAGAGCGGGATATGAGAGCCACACATCTTAGCACTCTATCTCTCTTTCGGGTGTCCCACCAAACCTCCGCTTCTCAATTCATCAACCTTACGCAGGGCGAATGCTCTCGAGGAACCGTTAAACCCAGTCGGTGGGCGGGGTAACTCAATATGCTGGGCTTAAGAGTGCGCTAGAGAGCCAAATCACTTCTTGGGGGGGCCGTGGAGGGGGGCGCCCGCGGGACAAACCCCTTTCCCTTGGCCCGGCACTCGGCCTGAGGAGCGATAAAACTTCGAAGGAAATATGGAAAAAAAACCAAAGTTGCACTATTACTGGATATCTTTCGCCGCAGGGGATGATTGGCTGAGGGCAACACGAGTGCCACCTATCGCCCACTAAGCCAACTCTCTCAGTCACCGCTTCTCAAAATACTCCGGCCCGTCCTCTCCGATTTAAGTTCAAACTCTCGTCTCATGCGATAGCGGAGCTCATATCTAGCGATTGCATTGCCTTTCCCGCGAGCGCGGCATGTACCCACGCCCTCCTCATCAGAAGTGCGCCCGCAACCACGCTCCCCGACTTGGCACCGAAGCAGCGACGGCGAATTTCGCGCTGATTAATCGCATGGCCGCTCGGGTGCGGAGGAAACGTCTCCCCACTCCCCTCGCCCCACTCCCCCCCGCCCCCCCCCCATCTCTTCCTTCCACGGCCTCTCCGCCGCTTCATCTAGTCTGGGTGGCAACATTTTTGGACACTTCTGTCATATTCGGAAATAACACACTCTCCAGAGCCAACCCCATCTCACCCACCCCGCCCCTGGTGGCGGATCGGATTATGGCGAGCGGCGCACCAAACGCCCCCTTTCCACCCCATCGGTCCACGCCTCACGTCCCGCACCCGACCCCTCTCCCCCCCCACCACCCACTGCCACCCACTAACGATTTCGAACCGCCATCCACTGAGCTAAACCTTTACCCCATCTACCTCCCCCAACTCCCCAGCTTACCCGTAAGCAGAATGATACTAATGGACGCAATTAAATAGGAATTTCCTGCCGCCGCCGCCAGCCTTTGCTCCGATATCTTTCCGCCCCCCGTCCCCTCGTGGCTCGAAAGGGGCAAAGAGGAAACTCGAATGAAATCGCGACACCCGAGCGAAGGCAAAACGGAAGGTGCGCTCCCTCGAGCAGTGCCGAGGCATTCCGGCTTCCGTCCATCTTGCGTCGCTCGAGACGAGGTCAGGGGGCGGTGGAGGAGGTGCGGTGACACTGGATCCGCGGTCTCGGGTGTCGCTGCTGCAGCAGCCGCCCACCTCGCGCCGCACCACCGACGTGGTCTCTCGCGATGGGCAAACGCGAGACCACCGGCAAGAGTGATGCGTGGGCCGTGGATCACGTGGTACACTTTCAGAACGACGCGGCTCGGGACGAGAGTCCTCGGGACGGCATTGACTCCCGGTCGCATTGCGAAATAATTGCATTCTGCCCTGGTGCGCTCATTCTAGTGCGATGACGATATCCGTCGGAACATCCGAACATTGTCAAGTAAATCGTTTGGTTTCCGAAGACATACCCATCACATCGCTTTGGCGAGACAATTGCTCGAACGCGATGTCGCTCGTGTTTGTGTGAACCATTCACGCATGAGAATTCTCTTCTCGAAAGTGAGGTGGTGGGTTTTGAAATTTTTGAAGAGGGTTTATCGTGTCAACAAAGTCAAATAAAAAGCATATGATGAGTTTCATTTATTTAGAATTTTTTTTTTTTTGGATTAGCAAATGGTTATAATTTAATCTAAGGCCAAAAAGTCCAATTGTTCAATGAATTTGGGGAAACAAAGCTATGCGGCCATTGAATGATTTAAAATTGACTCCAAATTTTACCATCATTTTTAATCTGTAAGTAATTCTAAGATTTCAACGCGAGGTGGTGTTCTTCGCAAAAATGAAAAAGCTAAAATTGAATCAGTAAAACCCTAACATAGGGGCATATTTCCATAAACGCTCTTATTATATGGTGAGCTATGTTTAATGCAATACGAATAAAATATATGTGGGTTGAAACGGTGAACTGTCGCTCAGAAGCGTATTCTCCAAAGTATTTGAACATCAGGTAGAAATGAACTAGTATCTTAGAGTGATTAGAATCCTGAAAAAAGCGTTGAAAATTTTGAATGATAACTAAAATATAATAGTGATAATAATAAAAGAAGTTAAAATAAAAATTCTAGTTCTTCCTTTTCCAGCATGAAGAAATACTCTTTGTTTTTTAAAAATTTGAATATTGAATTTTCAATTCTAAACTATCTCTGCTTAAACTTTTATTGACAGCTAGTTTATTATTGGAAAATATACTGACATTCCATATTATTTAGGAATTTGCATGTTTTATCACAGCAGGATCACAAAATTAGGGAATTTCCTATCAGGGCCATATGAATAACTATTATGCACATTGTTTCGAGAATCTGCAAGTAATTTGTGACAGGTTGTAGGAATAATTTATTTTAATAACGCATCTGAAGTTTTTAGTGTATTTTTGCCCTAAATTTCCCTCGATAATTGCAGCTTCTCTAACGAGTTCATAATCAGCTTGGGTCCCTCAGACGCCGGAGGTTGGAGGAGTTGGAGGATGTTTTCACCTCTCGGGATACGTCGGAGGAGAAGTGAACACTCTGGCGTTTACTTCCACCGTCCACCAGGTGAGGGCTATTTACGCCAAAGAGAGGCTCGCATTCAAATGGACGGGGAATCTAAATTTGCAGCTAAATTTAGAGTTGGAGAGAGAGAGAGAGAGAGGAGAGGTATCCTAAATAGAGACCCAGGCCTCCTCTCTCTCTCTCTATGTCACTCTCTCTCTCACATCAGCCCTTACCTTCTCCTCTTCCCGAGAGGCCAAGAATTTGAAGGAAAAAAAAAACAATTTTCCAACATTTCCGCGCTCACCTTCATCTCATCCTCCACGCGGGTGACGTTGAGAAGAGGCTTGACCTTCTGCCACAACTTCCACCAGGGCCAGGTGCGGAGCTGAAGGTACTTGCGAAGATTGCGCTGGACAACTTGGAGGGCAATTCTGTGTGAGATTAGGAGACGAGGAGAATTATCATGAGAACAAATGCCCATCGAATAGAAGGGTACCGCCCGCCATCGACAAATGGAAAAACCACGAGATTTTATGCATCTGACTAGCATTCCAGTGATTACTACAATTAATAAAAGTGAAAATTAAACTACCATTTCCAATGTCCAATCACTACTAGAGAGCAAAATCCAAGCAGAGCAAGCACAAGATAAAGAACTAAATCTCCAGTGACCGGAATAAAAATAAAATGACGCACACCCTCGTATTTACCTTTCTTTGTATCGTCCTTCTAGTGGATTTCTTTTAGTCCTGCCATTTTTTCACTCATTTTAAGTCAGATTCTTAACCTAATGGAGTGTATAAGTGTTTTCCAGGGTAGTTGTGAGGTGTGTTTGCTCTGTGTTTGTCCGTAGCGCGGCATGTAATTCCCGTAAGCATTTACATTTAGTGTGATCACGTCCCCGGCATCCTTAACGGGAACCATTTAGCCCGATGAAGGAACCGGTAGGTGTACCAAGTGTCTGTCTCCTGCGGTTGGTTCCCCTGGAGAGAGGAATTAACATTCCCGTAAGCCATCACATCGAGCCTTTTCTGGTTAATTTCATGTTTGACATGTGCCTTTTGACGAGTGGGGCAAACATTATTGTCATTGCGGTCATTGGAGACTTAGCTCTTTATCTCGTTGCTTGAGAGGCTGCGGAGCTCAACTTTCCATAATTTTAGAGCTGGTACATACAAAAAATAAATTTTTCTCTTGATTTCTCGTGACATTGAAAACGTTTCGTCAGTGGACAGTTAAAGAGAGGCTTCCCTTGGTCACTTACCTCTGGTCTTGCAGTCTCTTGTATTCCTTGCGGACGAGGTAACCACGGATCCAGGCCTGCATCCAGGAGATGATCTTTCCAAGACGCTCGTCACGAAGTTCTTCCATGGTACCCAAGATTCCGGCACGGAAGAAGACCTGGAGAGGCGGCGGGGTAACGCAAAGAGGGCAAAGCGGCGAGGGGAAGAGAGAGCCGAGTCAGAAGAGTGTCCCGGGACCCAAGGGTCATGTCCCCCGCTTCATCAAATTAAGCCTCCCAATGCCGACGCAAGGGCTCGAGCGAAATTCTCGGACGACTCAATATTGCAGTGAGATTGAATGACAAACAATGTAAATACTTCAACGAGAAGTACACCGTGCAATACAATAAAGCAGAAAAACTGATTTGGTGCGGGAGGTCAATCACAATATGAGTTCCAGATAATACAGAACATGATACTCTCAGCAAATTGTACCTCATTTTTCTTAATTTAACTGATAGTCTGCAGAGGTGTGAAGCTGGTTTTAGGATTAGAGGCGCATTAGCTCTAAGCTATACATTGAAAAAATATTCATTTCTACATCTGATTGTAAAATTTTCTAAGAAATAACTTGTCGTCCGAGAATAAAACTTGTTATTAATTTAAATTTATTAGTAGAAATACAAAACAGCAATACTGGTAGTAAAGACATGAACATTCAAAGAGAAAATAGCAAAGCATTTGAGAAGCAAAGCGTTGCTTGCTGCAAAAAATGATGGTTATAAATACACACATAAACATACTACGTCCCCTAAAGTGGGCGTGTACAGCAAGAAAGAGAGGCAAGTAAAGGATGATAACGCAAAGATACAAATGAGATTTCGGGAGCAAAAACCGGAGCTACTAACCAATGAAGAACGGGACACTACTCCATGCTGGGTTATCGACAAATAATTGATCTCGGTTTCGGTTGTGAAAAAACATAAATTTATGTGCATAAAAGGTACATTTATAGTGTTAGGCAATTGCGGGTATTTTAAGAGAACAATAGGAGAAACATTTAAAACGGAATTCGAGGCACATATATTCAAGGCAGAGCAATTGGCTTTGCCTCGAGCGATGAGCAGAAAGACCAGCAGATGGCATCGGCGGCGAATGCAGCAGCATTTTGATCACTTCCTGCGCGACAGATGAAGAGCGAGGGAAGGCCTTTGAACGAGACCTCGTGCGGAGGACGGGAAGGGCAAGGAGGTTGGAGCATCGGGATGTAGTAGAGGAATGGCATCTAATGCTTTGCGGCGTGTACGGGAGCTCTATGGCGCTCAATCGTGTTAGCAGATTGTAAGCCATCACTCGCTATAGGCTGCGGAAAAGTGTGTGAAACACTTTCCATTCAATTCACTAATTTTCTCCTCGGTCTGGAGTCGAGAAATGAAGCACTAGGCTATTCCTGCGGAAGCTGGTTTCAAAGCACGCCCGGAAGAATTGAAAATTTTCCTTGACATGAGCCAGCCGAAAAATTCGCACCAACTAATAATCAATGCGAAATTGATCGCGGAAAATCTAATGAACTATGAGATCCTTCATAAAATCAACATAAAGAGGTTAATTACCATTAACCATTATACAAAGTAAGATTTACTGCAAATGTATTCATTGAAAAGCATAAATATGTGAGGCATCGATTCAACCCGGTGTCTCAAAACAATGACGTTATACCATGTTTGATTCACTTTTTATTCCACTGTTATGGGGCATAGATGCAACATTATAATTAACTAGAGCGTGCTCTGCTGAGACAGATTATTCAAGTGGAGGATGAGCAAAGAAAAGCATCGATCGGCAGCAATAAAAGGCAGCAATAAACGACTACCTGAGAAATAATTGATGATGATTCGCGATATCTGATACAGAGATAGTCTCATGTAAAGCGTTCTACTGATGAGAGGCAGCAGTAAGCGCTCAAAAGAGGTGAATTAAAATCATAAAATGAGGCAGTATTAAAATTTAAATAATTTAATTTACCACTTAAATATATGCATAATGGCCAAGTAAAATAAAAATCACTCATTTCTATAATCAATTATTATCTTACGCGTGCATAGATTTTCAAGTAAAAAAGCTTAACTATTGCCCGATGCAAATAAAGTAGCGAAAAAAAAGGTGAAAGGCCAAAGAGGCAGTAAGGAAGCGCGATGCGGTGATTTGTTATGGCGCTCTCTATGCGCTGGCCACGTTCTTATTAGTGAGACGCTGTCCCGGCATTCGCATGTTCCCAGAGCCTCCGGTCCAAAGCGAGGACGTCCATCGCGACCAACCGCGTCTGTACCTTTGTCTTTCCCATTCTGTATTGCTCTGGCTCCATGTTCACGGTCTCCAGAATGGTTTCAGCAATCTCTTCCAGGGACATGCCTTCCTTGATGCGATGCGCGCACAGGATTTTGTAACTGCGGAGTGGGAACGGATTCATTCACTTTTGAGTGAAGGTTTGAGTGTGGGTGACGGTGGGTCATTCATCGGACACACGCGATCAGAGAGTCGCCGGCGCCCAAAAGGGAGCGGTCACTCTCGAGGCGAGGGAGGCAAAGTCAGGATGGGGCTTAAAATGGGTTCACTCTCATCCGAACAATTAAATGTTATTTTAGCTGAAGAGGAGCGCGTACAAACTGCTTTACGATCGTCGTTGACTTGATTGGCCAGTTGCAACTCAAAAATATTCTCAGAATAAAAGGTAATCTATCGAACCACAAAATTATACTGGGCTCTCTGAACATTTGAAATTTCCCATGAATGCGAACAACAGATTTACATTTACATTTGTGTCGATTTACATTGATGTCGATGTCGATGATGATTTACATTGACGATTGATTAAAAATGAACGGAGTCACAATGATTTTGAAGGATTACTCTGAATCTTCCATCAGCAAATTATTAAAATAAATCCTCTGCCCCGGGGTCGTGGATGAGGATTGAATTAGCATTGGCATTAAGAAGTCGGTTCCTCTAAGTGTTCTCCTCAAAGGAACTGCTATAAAAGGAGAAAGAATGATAGACCGTCAGTGATACTAACCTTAACGGTATGACAAACAGGAACTAATTTTGGTTGACCCCAATCATGGCCTATTCATATTTCTGCTCCATTAAGTTCGATAGCCAATGCCCAGTGAACAGTGCCTAAAATTTTCACTCCGCGCGATGACGTTATTTTTTGGTGTTTAGAGAAGAAAAGGCTGACAAGTCAATGACGAATGGCATGGTAGTCTTACCGAGGAGGCCGAACTGAGCGGCAGATTAAGGGGGGGGGGGTAACAAGAGGTTGGGGGAGAGGGGTTTTGAAGGCGACAGGAAGCCAATCACGGACAACGATATGTACACAAAGAATAACTTATACATAAAAGATAGGGTGACATTTAACTTGCTCAAGATTTAGTACTTCGATAGGTTTGACAAGTATTGTTTTTAATAGAGAAAGGCCACATATACACATCACAGTCACATATTTACAGCTCTAATTGCAGACGGAAGGTTTCTACTGGGACTCACCATTTTAGGTACATTTATTTCTATATACATTTGTCCGGGCAGGAAAAATTGTCCTCGCGTTCAGACAAGCAAGCGAAGGCAACAAAGGAATAGACTTCAACGATAAAAGTCGACGCTCTTTCAACTAGGAGGCAGTCAAGGGGACAGATATCGACTGAAAGTTACGAAATTGGCGACCGGTTTACACATTTTTACATTTATTATTTTATTCTGAAATGATTGCGACTAATAGCCCAGTCCTGCGACCTGGCGATTGTCGCACTAAATTTATTTGTAGGAAATATATTTAGCGCCGAATCAGCTCTGCAGCGGGGTTGCCACACAAACCCAGTTACAGTAATAATTAATTCGGCCAGCAAATTAAACTAAACGGATCAGGGAGCCAAGGCTTGCTCGTCTTAAACTCTGGGAACGAGAAGGCAGTATATACAGTGGGACGCCCGCGTGGCAGACACGGCCTTTCGACCGCGCTTCTGTCCCTCAACACCCTTGTCGACCGCCGCGCGTCCACTTGCGGCCCGCAGATCGAGCGGGAGTGGTCGAGTGCGGCCCGCGAGTGGAATTCCGACGGCGCCGGGTGGTTAGGATACAATGGTGAGAGGGATTATTCCCAGTAATAATTATTGCATTTAAACCTTCCGACCACTCTATGACGTAACGTGCCTTCGTGTGACCCAATCTGTACTGTTCCGCTTCCAAGGCCACATTATCCAGAATGATCTCGCTGCATTTCTTGGGATCGTCGACGCCAGCCACGGCCTTTGGTGACAGGATCTTATAGCTGCGGAGTTCGCGATGGATAACACGGTTAGGAGGGTGGATTTTTTTCTAAGGCCGCAAGCATATGTGCGTACACTTTTTGCTTGGCGAGCAGTTAAAATAATTAGCGAGGAGATTTCATGCCGATCGGGGGAGGGGGTCTGTTTGAGCCAAATTCATTGAACCCACTAATGGGATTCCACAGTCGCCCGATGATGGGTCTCTTCCAGGAACTAAAGTGGCGTGTGAGTGACACTACGAACCCCTCGATCGGAATGCCATCTCCTCCGGAGAGAAACGTATGCACTAATTGACACAAATATATCAAGGTTCCGCAGGACATATCCAAAGGGCTCTCATTAAGGGTCAAATCTATCAAGTAACTGCAGCCAACCTATGATTACCGAAAAAAAATACGATTCATCGACTTATGATTCCATGGCTGTCATTCACAGGGAGTTCTATACTTCACTTAAGACTTTGAATGAATCTCTGAGACATGGAACGATCAGTTTCCAAAAGTAAAAGTGATTAAAAAGTCCCCTCCACATAATGAGAGTGCCCTGTGGGCAATGTGTCCAGCAGAACCTTCACCAGACGAAGGGCACTCGATTGCTGGAAGAGGAGAAAGGTTGTGCAGCTGTGAGCGACCTTCCCAGAGCGTGCAGAGGAGAGGTTCGGGGAGAACAGTGCAGAGAAAAATAAACGGTAGCACGCCATGAGGAATGGAAAGGGCTGACGTCACACAGGGACGACGAGACAAGTTGAACGACTTCGACGACACTGGCACACTACCTAATGGGTGTTGACGGACAATGGGACAGTGGAATACAAACAGGTGAAACCTGGAATGCGTGGAAAAGGTACATCACTAAAAAAGACGTCACGATAACTCTGTAAATCATGGACGATACACAAGGGATTGTGCAATGGACGCGGACAACTAACAATACCTGTGAAAGGGGCTTCAAGAGAGGGAAATAAAAATCAACGGACAAGAAATGCAAAAAAAGTAAACAAACCGAAACTCAGTGCAAGTGGATATCGAGGTCTTCTCATAAGTTGAATTCCACTGCAGTGAGGTGAATTAAAAGGGACTACAGGGCGAAAGTGCCGTGTTAAGGAATGTGAAGGTGCAAGAGGGGGGGGGGGGGGAGTCGTGCTTTGTGATATTTGATATAGACTCCGTCACACAGGTTTAGGAAAGGGTTTTTTTTTCTTCCGAGAGTGAGACAAAACACCTCAAGTAAAACATCTCAGGCCTCTCGAATGGGAGTTGAGCGGAAGGGTTTGCAATGAATGGTTAAAATTTTAAAACTTGACGAGCCTTTGTGTGGCCGACACGGTATGAGTCAGGGTCCAGTCCAACTTCTTCCAAGCACTTGGCGCAAGCAACCTTAGGATCCTTTTCCTCAGTCATGGTCTTAGGGGCCAAAATCATGTATCTTGACGGAGTGAAAAGAAAGAGAGAAAGAGAGGTGGGGGGGGGAAGCCATATGGCGTGAATAAGCGATCACCACTCGATGGAGATGACTTGACATCCAGGGACTTCTCGAGTGAAAACAACCGCGTATATTTTGAAACGTGGATTAACCTGCTACAGAGCTGTCCTTATGTGTATGGTAAGTTTTCAGCCCTCCTGTGGTTACTAATCCTCTTAAGAAAAGTTTAAGTAAAAAAAATATTCCTAGGATATGAAGCAGTAAACTAGTAATATTTGCATTAATCGTGCTACATTTTGCCACATCTTCTGATATTAACTAACTTAGCTTATAATATTCATTTTTGAGGTGTCCAGGATAAAAAAATGGAATTAAGCATGGCTAACGTTCCAACATTCTTTCCAACAGGATGTCCATTACATGGCGAGTCCAAAAAAAAGTTTCCTGCAAATGAACGCTCGACGTGTGAATGATTTATTTTTACATTTATTTTTTTACTTTATCATTCACAATAAAAGCAAAAAAAATAAAAAAATAGAAGTGACACACTTAATAATGATATTACTTTACAAATTTCGTTTAATAATCAATAATGTTACGATTATAATTAGTTAAAATGAGGGAACTCATAAGACTCTTACCGGAGCTTGAAGTCAGGGTATACCATCCTGTTGGGGAAGCCCTTTCGGCAAATACGGATACCTTCAAGTACGCCGTTGCAAGTAAGCTGGTGCATCACAAGGTGAGAGTCAATGACACCTGTGACAGGAGGACAAAACTTTCATCACTATCGTGGGAAAAACTGAGAATATTACTATCACAAAAATTTATATAACAAAGCTTTATAATTACACCAAAAAGGGCAAATTCCGTCATGAAAGAAAGCCATTTTAGTCTATGAGCACTTGCAATGATGGGAAATTATCGGAAATTATCATGAAGTTAGAACACTTCTATTCGCGACAGCATTGGGGCAGAAAATAGTTCCAGAAAAACGAAAAATATTCATAAAACGCGTGGTGAGGAAAAATCCAAGCAAAACAAATAAATATTTGAACGTATGATATTATTTCGACATTGAACTAAGTATTCCCTGAAGAATATGAAATACGCGTTTGGTAGCTTAATCAATGTCCTATTTTCATCACCAATTAAAACGAAAGCCTTGATCATGGTGATATTGGAGCAAAGTGGAGACAACTGCATCTTTTACAGAGAACAAAACGAAAAGTACGAGTTGAATTATGTCAATCCACGCAAATAATAACCCGTGACCAGGTGTCTACCAAAGAACATATGAAATTTTAATATCGCTCTTTGTTTATAATTTTAACTGTGAGCAAAAAGGCAAGAGCGAAAGAAAACGCAGTAAAAGATGGCTTATCGGATAAACATCAATTCTCTTCGTTTCCCGAGCAACTGTTTCAAAAGGTCAGTCATTTTGTTAGAGAACACCAAGTGAAAGATTTGAACTCCTCTGGCATACGGCCATAATCCATCAGTCGTCAAAGAATAAATATATATAATGCAAGGGGTGTAAGGGAAAAGGGAATACTCACCGGCCTGCTTCAACTCGTTGGGGATGATACAACGCACAAAGTGAGGCTGGGTGCTCCTCAAGGTGGTCATCAAGTTGTTCAATTGTTCCTGTGGTGTTGTCGTTCAACGTCATTTCAAGGAGTGGGGAAGGAAATACAAATGCGTAAATTATTCCTTCCGTCATCAAAATGGAAGATTTTATTTCTACATGAACGAGCAAAAACTCTCAGCATGTTAATGGCTTAATCAGCGTTTGAATTTTTTAAATGAACAACTTCATGAAAGAACAATATTATATTTCAGCAAAGAGCAAAGCAATGCTTCTAAAATAATATCTCAGCTTTGCTAATTCATTTCAAAGCGAACTTATAAAATCAAATATCAGCGCAATAACGCAGCATTATACTTGATGAAAATTCAGCTGGAAATAGCCATATTGATTAATGATTGACTCAACTAGGTTTGACTTTATGCTATGCATTGAATCTGGACTATTTAATTTTTTTCTATAGGTAAGGGATAATGTGGTTCGTGTTTGGATTCACTATGTTAGTTCATGAGAAGCCCAAATATCTACTCCCGTTCGCTGAATAGCCGCCTGATATACAAGCATAAATGCTTATCATGCACTAATTATAACTTCTACTTCACCAAACGGCTAATGGAAAGTAGCATGGAATAAAAAATCATATAACATTTGCTGGTTTAAGTAATTAAGAGAGAAAAATTCCAGCGTATGAGGACACATAATGAAATTGTAAGCTCAAGAATGTGATGGGTTTAATCTCCAATTGATTTTGTTAGTTATAAATGAGATAAAATTCCAGTAATAAGAACATTTATTGACTACTACGACTCTTTATTAAACAGTGAGATGGATATTTTCAAACATATCTCCCCTCAAAAGTGACCAGGCAAAGTATACACAAAAAAATTACTTTCTGATTAAAACACCGGGGGACGAGACAGTAAATGACTCTATCGCCACTTGATATCCTCCACTGGAGCTGATATTGCGATCACCGGCAAAAGCAAATCACGGTACAAGTGATTTCCCCAAAGACATATCCAGCTTCTTTTTCTTATTATTTTCAAAAGCTACTTGGTGATTGAAGTTAACAAACTAACAAGATAGGAAGGTAGAAAACACACCACAACTTGCATTTAGTCACAACACAACTTTAGAAGGCATCTACGGATTAATGGAGTCAGTCACAGTGAGAAGTTGGGGAGAAATGGACGAGGGTGGTCGGTAACCATCTCCATTTCAACCACTTGGAGTGTTCTCCGCAAACAGGAGACATGAGAGGCAAACAACAGCCCCTCACTCAGCACCAAGCGAGAGCATAAACACTCGGTGCGGGGATGAAGAGGTCGTGGATTTTGGGATTGGATTGGATCGGTTTCGTGAGTTTGCAACCGCAAGCAATGAGCCAGCACCTTGTATGATGAGGACACCGTAGCGAAGCCACCACCCTTCTTGCCACGACCGCCTGTGGGATTCACCGCAGAGAGCGCACGGGATGGGATGACACACAGAGATAGGTGCGAGAGAGAGAGAGAGAGAGAGAGCGTAGGAAAAGAGATAAGCAAGGAGAGAGAGAGGGAGAGAGATGGGCGATCGAGCACACAGCGCGGGCACAGAGACACTGCAATCCCAGCAGGCCATACATACCAACTACAAATACCCAGGCACATACCCGAGGGGACAAAGCGGGTATACGGAGCCACTTGGGCATTGCAATTAATTGCGGGCAGCCTTTACCCACGAAAGCAGCACATAATTTCGCAGGCACAAGTACTTAAATATATATAATTACCAATCAGACACAGAAAGGAGCAACCAATAGTGTCACAGCAGTCCCAAGAGCGTTTCTTTAAGGTTAATAGTACGAGTTCGTTGGACCAAAGTCTCTGTTTCTTCTTTAAGTTACCATTACTCAACATGCGGTTCAGGCGGCCTAACGTTGAGTAATTGTGGTTATTTTCATTATTAAAGAAAATTGACGCTGGATACAGGATATCCCAAAGAAACTTGTTCAACTTTCTCCGTAATTTACTAGCACAAGACGTTTTTCCCCAAAGTAGATTTCTCGAACGGCTCAAAATCTATCAGATACGACGAAATGTTGTATGTAACGTGATGAAAAACATAGATTTTATTCAGTTATACATTCTGTAAAAGTAATTTGAAGGTTATTATAGACAAATTATAATATATATCAAGAAAAATTATTCCAATTTAATTCCCTTCCCCTACTGATTTCTCCCCAAAAACTCGATTAGCGTCGAGTAGAGCAATCATTAACGCCTTCGACCGCAAAGAGGATACGAGTGATAGAATAAGACGCGTAAAGTGACATATAAGCACGATCACAACAATGAGCACGGGAAGGAAACAAACACGGGCATAATCAGCGAAATTGCCACACAAGTGACTACGACACACAAACGAAGAGGAACAAGCACAACAGCACATAGACAGGCACAACAGAGAGAGTGAGGAGACTAACACACGGAGAGATACACGAGGTTTACTAGACAGGCACAAAAGTAGGTAGGCGGCTTGAACGGCACTAGGTCGGCATGAACGCGCACAATGACATACATTTACATTGGTTGTTGGGAGCGGGAGTCAACAAAGGATGGAGGGGGGGGGCAGAAGGAAATGGGATAACGTGTACTCAATTATGACCAAAGCTCTAGTACTAGGGGTGGACACGATAGCAATCTATTTTCAGACGAAGATATTATTATCTGAGTATGATAAAATATCGAAACACCGTCAATATTCCGCAAAAATTATAAAATGTTGATGCAATGGCCTTAATCAATGCTATTAAATTAAAATCAATTTAGCACGACCGGCAACTTACGTCAAATCGTCTGAATTCATTCATTATTGGCTGTCTATTAAGTAAAAATATAGCCACGATAAAATTAAGCAATACCAAAGGTGAAAGGTCGTTAATCATGCTATAAGAGAGAATTTTTCCGAGGGAAAGTAAGAATCGCAAAAAAATCCCCTTTTCTATTGATCGAGGCGAATTCTGGATGTGAGTGATGATAACGGGAAAGGAATCTCATCTCGGATGAATGTGAATGCGCGAACAGAGACACGGGAAGTAGGCCATTCCTTTTCCAATACCGGACGGACGACTAGGGCTTTGGTCTTGACGTCGCCAAGTGGACTCGAGATGAACCAGGGGCAATTACCCTGTATAGGGCCGACACGGTCTGGAATCCGGATCCTTTGGTCCTCTTTCCACCTAGGGGATCACAGCAAATGGGACGGTTGGGGTGACATCGCACACAGGGCGAGGTTGGTTTGGTATAGACGTCCAGGGGCCGGGGAACAAGAGACGACAGACATTAAAACGACGGACAAAAGACGGACGGCAGCAACACAGGACACTCGCCGACAGAGGGCAGCGCATCTTCACTCCGCCTCTCCCGACTCCAGTCACGGACACATGACGCTCGGGTGCTTACTTAGGTACCTCAGACTCGTTGCTCTCTATGCGTACTCTACGAATTGTCAAGCAACAGGTCTTCCCTACTGCTCAGAGGTTTATATTTCACTCTATTGACACCTTGAGGTGATATTTTCATGTAACACCTATTTTAAAAGTTCACATAATTTATAATATATTTAATTCATCCTTTGACCGAAATATTAATTCATTAAAACTAATATAAAACTGAAATAAACTATTTCAAAAGTTGAAAAACTACATTTTTTCCAATTCAAGTAATGTAGTATAAGTGCTCCACCAAAGAATCATAAATGATTAGTGCCAAATCAACAAAATATTTCAAATATAAAACCAAACATAGCAATGAAAATTTCAAAATGAGAACTTATTCAAATCAAGATTGTATGATGCTATAACAGATAAATTACTGGCCCCTACTTTACATATACAGCCAAGACTTCAATGAGCATACTTAACACTAACAAAGTCCTCCTAAGCCTTAGCACTAAGTCGTCAAATAGTGCCCGAGTCTCAGAATAAGACAGCAAGACTCAGTTTAATCGGCTGGAATTCACCTTGCTAAAAACATGACTCACCAATGTAGCAACAAGCAACTATTAGCACCTTGAACTACTTAGCTCTATGTTTCACAATGTACTAATATATAGCACTTGATTATGCAACCGTGAGGAAATAGTGAAATTAATTTTTTTTAATAAATTCAGATACATAATTTGATTTCCAAATCATAAAAAGTTTTCTTAACGCCAAAATATTGCCGTATCTTCACAAGGAGACGAGAAAAATACACAATTTGGTGAGTCATTTGACCAAAACTGTATAAAAAATTCAAAATGCAGTTATTATGGAAATCTAATGTCGGCAATGAATCAAATGGACGTCAATTTGAGGCATCATACTTTTTCGGTTGAATGATAAGATACCATTCCTCGAGTGGGTCACGTTGAGTGACTTTCAACTGCGAGGTGCCAAATCGAGACGCAGGGCGTGGAACGGGAGGCCTCGCATCCCCAGGGGGAATCGGGGACGGGACCTCCGGGAGTTGAGCAAAAAGGGAGATTTAGCTTAGGGTTTAGCTTACCCTTGCCGCCACCGCCGGAGTCAGCGGCTCCGGACTGGCCGGGATGGTCGGCGAAGATCTCAACCAGCAATTTGTTGGATGCCTTCTTGAATTGGTCGACAACGGTGTCGTTCAAGGGATCCTTGTTCTTCTCAAGCCATCCAGACAAGTTGTAAGCGACCTGTGTAGTTCAAGGATAAAGAGCTGTAGTCTGCTATTCCGAATGGTCATAAGGTGAATGTGGTGCACTTACAGAGCGGAGAATTCTAATCACAAGAGCGTGAATGAAAAATCTGGAAAGGTCTGATTTTTTTAATCAGTATGCATTTACATTTATATGTTTAAAATAGTGTATTTTCCAAAGAAAGGACAGATGGAATCGAGCAAAATCCGCGACAGAAATGACCTGAATGTCTAAAAGTGAGAGCGGTGGCGAAGGCAACTACTCACAGTTCCGGCGTAGTGGACGATGGCAAAGTGGGCCTCAACCTGGCCTGGCTTGGGTGGTTTTGGCTTCTGGAAGTTTGGTGACTTGCCCAAGTGGTTGTTCCTCAATTTCTCCTCAAAGGTCTTATCAGTGGCCTTGGGGAACATACTCTCTTCCTCAAGGATTGACAAGATACCCATGGGCTATGCGGGAAAGGAAATTGTATAGGTATTAGACAGGGGCTAACGGGAAGCTTAAAGCAAGCTCTATGAAAACATATAATTTCGAAACCGAAAATTCTCAGTATCCAATAAAACACCGAAATACTCGACTACAGCCAGCAATGGGCATTGGCATGCACGAAAATATATCATGGAAACTATATTTAAATATAATGAAGTCATCTAGTACTGAGCAATGTGATCACTTCCGGGCGTTATTGGACACTGGGAAAAGTTTCTCAAATTCTTTGCACACCAACCGGGTATCTTGAATGCTAAATCTTACTTTTAATTTTAAAAAATATTCACCTATCACTTAAATTTGATAAAATTATACAAACATAAAATTATAAAAAAATAAACTTCCTCCAAAATAACAATATCAAGAAAATCACATATTCATAAAAATGTTTTACAATATTTTCTAAACTGGAAAATTATTTACTGTAACATAATTTTCATTTGAAAATTTACAGTGAAATCAAAATCTTTTCGGAGATATTTAATTAATATTTGGTAAATTTTCTGATATATTTTCGTAATTAGGCATTTTTAAAAGAAAAAGCGTTCCCGGTGGTAGATTATTAAC
Organism: Ceriagrion tenellum; assembly: GCA_963169105.1. Lineage (NCBI taxonomy): Eukaryota > Metazoa > Arthropoda > Insecta > Odonata > Coenagrionidae > Ceriagrion > Ceriagrion tenellum. The sequence goes on along the minus strand of OY720644.1, from coordinate 113,632,919 downwards.
TATGTTCACATAATAATAAGTGCGGGCTAAGACTAAGGATTGTTAAAAATCAATGCAATTGGTGACTTTCCCCAAGACTTAACCTATATATTAGTTAGGGTACTAACAGACTACATGTGATTGCTGAATGGTAAATATCTGAGATAAATTGTATCGAGATAACATCATGAAATCAGTATGGATGAATTCATCGTCAAAAAATGATCCCGGATAAGCTTCTCCACGTTGCCACATTTTAAAAGGAATGACCGCGGAAAAATTGCGACGGCTGCAGATGGTCGCCTTGACTACGCACTTAAGGGAAAGGGACGCGAGTCGTTGAGAGAGAGGAGTGGGTTGGCGGAAGAATGAAGAGAGAGAGAGAGAGAATGGAGGAATGAGCTCCCTTCCTCCTCCTTCTGGGTACTCACATTCATTCGAAGCGAAGAAGGCGTCGCTTACCAGACATATTCCGCTGTCCACGCCACCTTCCGGTGGGCATTTGCCATTTGGTGAAGCTGTGCGCTACTGAAACTAAGTCATGCGATGAGTGGAGACAGGCAAGAGGAGCTGAGAGAATGACGCCGGCCGGATACGAAGCGGGTGGCAGAGGACACGCCATGTTTCTACCGGAGCATTATCCACGAGCGAATCAATCCCCAATATTATTGAACATGAAGCCATTACAAAGTTACAACTGAGCAAGAAAACTTGGAGCTGGAATGGATCAATGCTCGCGCAAAAACAAATATACATCACGCAACGCTGTGAGCGTGCAACCAGTTGAATCCTAAGTTCTCCAAAGTCATTGCTTGTAAATTACTGTGAGGAGTAAACACATGAAATGGTCGCACCGCGAGAACCAGGGCTCAACAATATTTAATGACTAGGCGATTTTCTCTCAGGAGAATAAAGTTTAAGGAACTTTGGACACGTTTGCATTAAACTCTACTCAACAGCACACATGAATCAACATATCATAAATACATGCATGGGCACAAAAAACAACGATTTACAAAAGATAATTATGAAAAAAGGCTTAATTAGTCACTAAAATATTCGTTCATTAGTAAATCACAGTATTTTTAAGTTGGCCTAGCAGGAGAATGTTCTTTGCGGTGAAAAAAATGTTTAGTTATGAAAACTACGTAGGTGTTAAAGAACTAGGAGTGGATGGGGTTCAGGATATTAAGTGAATAAAGAAATTTGAATGAAAATAAAGTCATTTGAAAGGATAGTAAAAAAGGAGTCTATACCCTCATTTCAACCATCATTCAAGACAATACATATTTAACATGATATTAATATTCCTATGATTCAAGTGTTACTTTACGCTGGTGATTAAGTACACTTAGGCACATAAATTACATCATTAAAAATGCAAATATTTATTTTTTCATCAAATAAAATATTGATATTTTGCAAGCGTGCACGATCTTTAGTCACAATTTTTTCGGGATAGTTCATATTAGTGTCCAATGCATCTAAGATGGCTTCAAAAATAAAGGTGTAAATCATAGTTTGATATGATCAGTCAAAAAGATATTTTTTATGCATCTCTGACTTAGCATTTTACTGGACTCCGTCCGACCGAGGTTTTTAAGAGTCTACTAGTAGGTGCAAGAAAACGAAATCGGCAGCAAAGATGGAATTGGCTCCCGCTTATCGCTCTCAATCACTAGTAACAATTCTTCACCTTCATAATTTTAGTATCTATGAAAAAAAGGTGTTTACAACAGTGGTGACTTAAATACTCTCAATTTTTATAACGCACATATAACATTCAAAGCGAAAATCCATTCTAAAATACTATGTTGGCTCGGGAAAGAGTTTCTCTTACATGTTCACGACTTTTATGGAAAATATCAACCTTTTAAGGCAGATACAGCTATCACGCCACACTAGATAAACGGAAATCTGTTGAATGGGATGAAAACTCAGCACTACTCAAGGAATAAAATTTATGTTAATCTAAATACTTTTAAAATGGTAACAAAACAGTCTTAGTCGCTTAATTCAAGCTTTTTGTGAAAATCCAAAGTGCTCTATATTTGCTTGTCATATCAAATCACCAAGCGAAAGGCCCAAATATTGCGCAATGCGGATGGCAGCATGTCTCAAAATGACGATGATATTCTTCCGCTCTTTGCGTTAGTTTTAACAGCCATGTATGCGGCGGTGGCTTTGGCTCTATGATGTAAGCGAAAGGAAGCTAAAAAAAACACACACATACAATGCTGTCCACGGATGCTGGGAACGTGAGCCGGTGTCGGCACTCCCCTTTACTGTCCACCAACTCGCGTCTCGTCTTCGGCCGCCATTTTGCTCGGCCGAAGTTCCCGAGAGCGATTACTTGAGACAACGAGTGCGAGATTGATTTTAACTTTTGCGACCGAATGATTCAATGCCACTAATAGCACTGCGAAAGAACGAATCAAGGATGTGGAGAGAGCTGCAAATTTTCGGCCATCGCGAGTACCTTCTCAATGAGATCAATGCAGTCCTGGAGGTCCATCCCGAAATCTATGAAAGTCCAAGGAATCCCTTGAATCTCGTATTCTTCCTGTTCCAGCACGAACATGTGGTGGTTGAAAAACTGCTGGAGCTTTTCGTTGGTGAAATTGATGCAGAGCTGATTAAAGCTGTTGATCTGATGCGTGGAGTGACGCAGACATGTTCGAGGATAGCGGGGGTGGCGGATTGGGAGTAGGGAGCGAAGCGGGGATATGAAAATGCGTGTATTTGCACAGAGATACAATGCGGATGAAAGACAGTGGATAAATAATGGCGGAACGAAGAGAGTAATTTATAAAAAAAGAATATGGCACATGGAATGGCAATAAGGAGGAATATAAGCAGAGGAGTTGGTTGCGTAGTAAATGTAAGACATAAAATAAAAAAGAGAAACGTAAACAAAAAGTGTAAACCGGAGAAGGTTTAGGTTTGTCAAATAAGGATTTAAGCGAAGAGGAAAGAAAGAAAGAGAGAAAATAAGATAATGTGATACTCGAAAACTCATCCGTCATATATCTGCCCCTTATTGGTGCTAGCAATCAAAAAACCTGTCAATTTCGTGTAGGCATATATTCAGTCTTATAATTTTATTCATGCGTTTTCCCGAATGGCAGTGAAACGAAATGTGCATATTGATGTATAAACCACGCATGACACCTTATTTCATGATGTCAGCTGAAAACAACGACAATATGGCCATTGAAAGAATGTGTGCTAGACGCTGATTGAACAAAAAGAATTTCATTTCCCAGGCGACTGAATTAAATTAAACGCATTCACTTTTTATCCGCAGCAACCATGATATCAACACGTTTATGTTACCTCTACGAGACAACAGTTCTTACATATTGGAAAAACACTTCGCTTGAAACATGTTTATAATTATATAATCAGACACTCATATTTCGGGAAGTGCTTCACGTGAACAACAAATAAATTTTCATTTGACTCCAACGGAAAGTGACGCCTTTAATGGTTTAGTCAAAAAAGGAAGGTCTCGAAAAATAATTACTGCCAAGCGGGAGGTACGGTTTCAGACAAATATGGAGCACACATCGTATGACATGACTATGTTTTACAGTTAGCCATCAAATGTGGACATTCGATTTGATGTAACAATGAGGAATGGAATGGTACAGGAGGTGAAGTAGTTACTGGAAGGGGTAACACATGCAGCCCACCACTTTGTCAGTTCTATGTACACCGCGGCGGACGCAGTTGGATTGAACTTGGTTTATTTGTACATGGGGGATGGAGTGGCTGGGAAGGGAGGGATTGGAGGGAGACGAGGTGAGGGTGCGGTCGAAGGGGACTGGGAGACTAAAATGGAAGGCGTGACGGAAAGAGAGAAAGAGAAAAAGATATCTATGAATGTAAAAAGGAGTACACAAAACACCGCAACGATCAGCAGGTCTATCAATCTATAAACAAATAACATTTAATATTTACACGGTAGGAAAACAAAAGAGCGGGAGAGGAGCGCATCTGTTTCCACTGCGCTCCTCTCCCCAATAAATTAGCACACAGCAATTGATGAGGGTTGGGAAATGGAAAAACTCTTTTATTTCCGAGGACGACAAGCAGGGATGCGCCGTCGGCCACTGTGCCACGTCGGGATGGGACGGGTGAAGGAGACGAGGAGGTTACGCCGCCGGCTGCTTTGCACTGTAATGCACCGCTATGCAATGCACTGCAATGCAATGCAACGGATGGGCCCTCCAGTGAATGACCACTGCCCACAAAGTCGCAGGGTTCCAAAGTCAATGACAGAGGCTAGGCGGAGGTGCCTGCTTGCCGTCCACACAATAAACATTGCACCAGGTGAAGAAGAAATAAAAACCATATCCAACGTTATGTACATGGTGGCTATATACATAAAAATGAAAAAATAAGAGAAAAATGTTAACCAAAACAATTGAATTGAAAAAACAGAGAGTAGAGAGTAGGTAGTGATGCATTGTTGTGCACTAATCACAGAACGCGTGAGAGGGTGTGACAACAGTGGAAGGAGAGTAATTGTTTAAAGGCCGCATGACGAGGGAGAGATGGTGAAGGGCGGGGGGGGTGAAAAGGGGGAGAGAGAGGGGGAGGATTGTAACAATTAGAAGACATAAACACACGGCTGTAGAGAGGGAAGCGGTGGATGTGAAGGACTTTGCGAGAGGTTGGAGTTGGAATTGTGGGATGTCGCGATGGCCATGTTAGTGCTTCACAAATGCGTAGCAGTGAGCAAAGTTTCTACGAGCACAAAATTCTTTTTGCAATTATTTTGACCATTTTTTCGCTAATTTTTGAATCAATTATTGAAATTATAGTTAACTAATTATAGATATGGAAATAAAATGGTTCATCAAGACCAATTTTCCCTGAGATTTTGCCCCCACTGTTACAGATGGCCGGCGAACAATGAAGATAATATATTGAATATGTCACATATGGAAATAATATAATTTCAATATATTTATGCCGATAGCCAAGAAAAATTATGAGAAAGCCAAGCACATGTATTATGAGCCAATTACGCCGTATATAGATAACTAGTCAATGAACTGTGATTACAAATAGTATTTTGAAACTGTTGACCAAATGACTTCGAGCAAAATAAATGCTCTAAATTAATATCTGAACCCGTATTAAATAACTTGAAAGCAAGAATTTCAAAAGGCAACGTTAAAAGAAAAGATTTTTTTGTATTTAAATAGTATAATCGAAGATCAAAGCGTGTTATGAATCGGTTCAACGATATTTTTTCGAAGCTTAGGCAAGAGAATAGTTACAAGAAGGTTAATGGTCAGGAAATAAGAGGGTAACAAAAAAGGAAGGTAATCTTGCGTATACGATTGGTTAATTGGCAAACAACAGCAATTCCGTACGAGTGATAAAGAGGGGTTTGGTGAGCGGGATTTCAGTTTAATTTATTTATATTTATGAGAGTGCATTGTGGGGCGTGGAATTGAGGAGGTGTGCTTTGCGAAGTCTGAGGGCAAACGCACTTCCAGCAGTGCGGATGCGAGACGATGACCATGAAGGACACCCTCAAGCCTCAGATGAAAACCTCGAGAGAGATCTTTGCATCTTATTCGAGATTCGATGTTCTCTTGGGTACTTGTGAGACTGACTTTCCAAAGCACACCATCTCAAGCGCACGCGTCGGCTTAACTAATTCTTTTCAACAGAAAGAAAAGAGGAGAATCTGCGTGGGAAGGAGAAAACACCAGAGCACTCACTCCCAAGTTGCAATATTAGAAATTCACATCCACGTACGAACCAAACGTAAAAAAAATGTGAAAAGCTGTGAGAGAAAAAAAACAAAGGAGAATAATAAAAAAAACATTGAAAACGCAAAAATCGTAAAACCATGGCAACATATAAAACAATAGTCTCGCAAAACAGGCAACGGCACGATACCTTATGGGATCGGGGTTCGGTCCTCGTCGTGGTCGGACGACTCCACCGTAGAGAGAGAGAGAGAGAGGAGGGAGGGAGAGAGAGAGAATGACGAGAGAGAGAAAGGCGCGCAGAGATTTGGCCTCTCGCTGTGCGCATACGCGAGCGTGCAATGCATGCGTAGAGTGTGGGTGGTGGGGGACGACGACGGTGTGATAATAATCCCACGCCATCGCTCGACTCGCTGGACCGCGGGGACATCGAGGGGTGGGAGGTGGGGGCGAACGTCTCCTCCCCCCCTAGGAGGGGGGAGTCGTGGCTCAGTGGGGCGGGGGACCGAAGAAGCGACCTCTTCGACTTACGGCAACACCCGCGAGAGAGCGAGCACGAGATCACTTTTTGACTTACGCGGTCAAGCGTCACGGGTCCCGATGTGCTTTCGCTTCATTACGAAGGAGGGGCTAAAGTAAGTCGGAGGAAGGCCGCTGCGGCTCTTCCCACCGCACGTCCGTTTCCGGCCGCTAACTCGAGAGTGCGCGTCATTCGCACCCCGCCGGCCGAATGGGAGGCGGAGTGACCTTTGGCTAACCGAATCCCTATTTCCCCCCTTTCTGCCCCTTCGGCGAGATCCGAAGCTGGAGCGACGAGGCCTAAGTCTCGCGGTCGCATTACCTTCTCGAGGAGTTCAATGCACGCCTGCAGATCCATGCCAAAGTCAATGAAGGTCCACTCAATTCCCTCCCGCTTGTACTCTTCCTGCTCGAGCACGAACATGTGGTGGTTGAAGAACTGCTGAAGCTTCTCGTTGGTGAAGTTGATGCACAGCTGCTCGAAGCCGTTGAACTGTATTTTTTGTTTGTTTGAAGTTTAATGAGGGTGGGGAAGTGTTTCGTGTGATTTGAGTAGATGATTGGGTCCGTTTCCATTGAACGTTCGGTTAAAAGTGAAGAGAGAATGGCGCGGTTCGGGAGGCAGTGACAGGCGTCCGTTCGGACGTTATTCATTTCACCGTTGAAATGTTTAGAGAGCAGAAAGTAGTGTGCAATTTGAGCAGCGAGGTATCCCATTGTACCCGTTCCAGAGTATTGTATTTTAAGCCAATCATGTGTGAAAATCGAGTCATGAAATCGTTTCAGGCGTCCATTCGTTAAGTTGAATGTTAGTAAACCAACACAGTAGACGAGCCAGAAAAGGTTTTTTTGGACGAAGACGAAGGTAGGCATTCAGGTTTAAAATGCGTGCAAATCCATCACCATATATTTATCGGAGTGGTTATTTTGATAGAAAGAGGGTGAATGGGGGGAGGGGTCCGGTAAGTAGAGTCCGTCGCGCGGTGCATTCCGGGATGCGGGTGTCGGGAGAAACCCAATTTAAAAAAAAGCCATTTACACGGTTATCAAAAAAAGAGACGCCGACGGACGGAGGAGAGAAGAACAAGAGATACCGGGACAATGAGAGGGAAAAAATAAAGAGAGAGAGATAGTTTTGGGTTATTCGATCGACAGGGTGTGACGATGTGCAAGAGAGAGAGAGAGAGAGAGAGAGAGAGAGAGAGAGAAAGAGAGAGAGAGGGAGGGAGAGAAAGAGAGAGAGAGGGAGGGAGGGATAGGGTTGGAGTCGATGGCGGAAAAGAAAGAGAAAAAAGAAAAAACACACTCGTTATATGAACTGGGGCACATTTCAGGCAAGACGAACAATATGAAGGGGCTTTTTGTAATGGGTTGCATTGGCGGGGGTGGAGGGGGGGAGGGGAGTGAGCGGGAGAGGGGTTGGGAGGGCTGCGCTGAGGAGGGGGTGGGAAGGGAGAAGGGCGAGGGATTGGGCGAAGGGGAGTCCGAGTATGCGGCATTACTACTTGGATCTGCGGAGGGGGGGGGGGGCGGGGGGGGCAACGGGTTTGGGGTGGAGAGGAAGGAGAGGGGAGGCGTTTCAGAGTCGTGGGGCATGCACCCTGGCCGGCAACGGCCGGTGATAGGTGCGGGTGCGGAGCACACCACAAACTCAATAGAGTATCCAAACCATCTAAGAAAGGGAACACATTCAAAGAAGTCCGCCGAAACCGTCCCACGATAATGAAAGAGACACTCAGCAATGCCCGCGTTAACATTTGATCTCTCCTCTAGTCAAAAAGACTCTGAAAGATATATTTTTTTTAATGTATGCAAAATTATTTTGTAAAAATTCACTTAAAAAAATAGCGGATAGTGAACTGTCTTGTTAGAGCTCTGGAGGAGTGGTCGGGCTTGCCGTCGAGGGCCGCTTTCGACTCGAGGGGCGAACTCAGTGGTACGGGATGAGACATTGAGAGAGAGGGGAAACAATCGGGATGGACGGTTGGAGGCAGTCGGGGACAGCATCCATGGCAGTTGCTGCAAGAGAAGTCATGAGAGGGGAAGGGCGACTTCAGGGGCACATCCAAGGGCCAGCCAAGAAGATCACTCATGAGCCAAATGGAAACTCCATACTCTCCGCTGAGGACGCTCAATTGTCCTTCGCGAGGGCTCCGAGTTCAATGGAGTCCAATCGACTATTAAGTTGGCAATGGTGCAAAGTGAAATATGAAAATTTATGTTGCATCACTCGAGGGTGATCAATGGACATTGAATAGAAAAAATGCAGTCGTTATGAATAAAAAAGGTGAATATACCAAAGGTGCCCATGGTTCAATTCAATTGAAATTGTAGATTCAAAATTCCATTCGTCAAAAGGGATCGCGAATCCAACTTTAAAAAGTGATCAGTCGGAGGTTATCCACACTGGAAAATGAGTCATCCTATTGGCTTTTTGGATCAAAACAATCGAAAAAATACAATACATTTTTGAAAAAACTGAGAAAAAACGACGATCACACACTCGAGGGTTCTTGCAAATAGAGGGACAAGAGTAGAGAATATGAATAATGTCACGAAAACCATCATAATTTAACACAAAAGGGTAAGAGATTGCTTTCACCGGGGTGGCAAACTTTGTCAATGGGTGATAAACACGACGATCACACTTACCAAGTTATTTTATGGACAGAAAAGGAGAAGTGGCGAAAGGGCGAATAATACCACATTCTTTATAAATATAAGTTTGATTTTTATCTGAAAGATCGAAAACATCATAAAAGGTCAATCACTTAAAGGTTTAGGAAAAATTATTACAAAAGTGAAAAGGACGAACACGCCACCAAATATTAGCTAGGGAAAAAGAAATCGGGTACAGTTCCATTAAATCCATTGACATTAGTGTGGACAAGAGACAGACGATAACTTTGGCTTACATTCCTGGCACAAACCATTACCAGAGGTAAAGACGCTTTGCAATCAACAGAACTTGGAATACAAACGACGCTCACACACGCCCAAATACTAGCAAAGAGAGAAATACGATAATTAGCATTTCATAAATAAAACATCAATGAGACAATTAGCAAAACCATGGACAGTGGTCGTAAGTTGACGGTAGGAATACACAGTAACAAGCTAAACACTCTTATGGTCTATTATTATGTGTACCATGTATATTGTAGAATGACAAACGTTGTAAGTCGGGAAAGGCGGGCGGGAAACGAGCCCACCCGTTCATCAAAATATCACAGGTCCTCGTTTCATATTTCACTTTTGACGCTTAGATTCGGCACCCTAATGACCTGAGCACGGAGCCAATGGTGTGGCCTGACGAGATCTCTGAGCAAGCTAATCACAGGTGAACTCCGAAATTCAGTAATGCGAAATTGCAAGATAGAATCTACCGATGGCACAATGAGAGGCGAGACCGTGAGGTTATCGTCCATGCAGTTGAGTACCTATCCCGCATCCAATGTCCCTCTCGGTAGGTTTGGTTCCAGGTGAAAGGTTGAGCACACCTGAGTCAGGAAGTTGACAAGCCAGTGCCCAAATCCTTTCAAGCATGGAATGGTTGAAATTGAACACTAATAATGGTCTTCATGCAATTGCTCTCAAGCGTCCTAAATAAAGCTCCCAATTACATTTCTTAAATGCTACTTCGATTTTATTCCTTCTAGAGGGTAACTGCCGGCTGATTGTCGATGACACCCACCTATCTCGGACATATCTGCTTCGTCAAACTCCAACCCATACTAATCGAATTCAATTAGTACCTTTGAAGATATTTTTAATACTCTTGGACTTCAAGGCAAGATTTCTGATCCTCCTGAATTTTTTACCTTCTCAATCAGGTCAATGCAGGCAAGCAAGTCCATGCCGAAATCAATGAAGGCCCAGTTGATGCCTTCCTTCTTGTATTCTTCCTGCTCAAGTACGAACATGTGGTGGTTGAAGAACTGCTGAAGCTTCTCGTTGGTGAAGTTGATGCAAAGCTGTTCGAAGCCGTTGTACTGTACGTCGATTGGCGACAGATTTGAGCGCAGTGGAATAGAGGTAAACGGAAGGAAAGCAGGTGAACGGGAAGAAAAATGGATGACAAAAGGGAAGAGTTTGGGCATTGACATTGATGCGCCATGAGGAGAATCACGAGGAGGATAGGATGTAAAGAGAGAAACAGAGTTCGGTGAATATACTGGCTATATAGAGCTATGGTCTAGGAAAGGGGAGGAGGTTTTCAATATCGGGAGAGAGTAATGGTATTGGCTGAGGCGTGACATTCGGGAGGGGCAACCAGGATTAGGTTTCGGGAAAGGTTGAGCTCCTCTGCCGGATGGCTTCGAGAATTCCTGCATTTCGCCGAATACACGCAGTAGATTTCATGCAACGTTCCGAGTAACACGTATTAGAAAGTTACTTGAAACGGCGGGCGGGAGCCACTCAAGCCAAGCACCCAGGTTAAGATTCGCGTTGGACGGAATTCTTGCCTCCCACACCCGCCTTCCGAGGGTGGGGCACAAGAGTTGGTCTCTCGGTTCCGTCTCGAGTTAGAGGTCAACTCTCAGGCACTCCTGCACAGGCTCACCTTTGCGTCATAGTTCAAAGGCTCCGCGCGGGAGAACGCCATTTGTGGGTCGGTGCTGAAGAAACAACCCACAACACCTCATTTTGGTTTTAGTCTTTTCATCCGTCAAATGTAAATGACTCATTTGGGATTCATCCTAGGCCAAAATTCTGCGGTAATTACGTCGTCTAAATTTCAATGGCTTCAATAAAAACCTTAAATCTATTGTTAAGGAAATGAATGGACCATTATAATTATTGTTAATTGGGGTTGGTGTCAAATAAGATGGGTACGACGGCTGTATGAGGGTAGAGCCACATGTCTACCTTTTCAATCAGCTCAATACAAGCGAGTAAGTCCATGCCGAAATCAATGAAGGCCCAGTTGATGCCTTCCCTCTTGTACTCTTCCTGCTCGAGTACGAACATGTGGTGGTTGAAGAACTGCTGGAGCTTCTCGTTGGTGAAGTTGATGCAAAGCTGTTCGAAGCCGTTGTACTAAGACAAGGAACAGTCGCATTCGATTAGCATACACACAGTTGCAAAACTGGCACTGAAGGGTAAAGAATCCAATGAGCATCGAAAGAAAGCAAAAGGAGGAGCGCGCCCACTAGCCGCGTTAAAATGGCCAGCAATGTGCCTTCCATTGGTTTAAAGTATCTTTTTTTATAAAAAGTACAGCTGTTAAGTGTCAGGTAAAGTGCTGAATTGAAAATTCCCCAAAAAATAATTTTCAATAACTTGCTTCAGTGTGATGCTCATTGGAATTATCTTTTCACTGCTCCATTGAATCAAAATCCTGAAAAAAAGGAAGTGAGAAAGGGAAAAGAAAATCCATTCGAGGTAATGTCTCATTATTATGTCAAGGTGCGGGAAAAATGATTTAAAAAATCAGGGAAAGTTAAATAAAACTCTGAAGTGTTAAATAAATTTCACGCTAGGGCAACATCCGTGGCAAAATGCTGTGCAGAAAGAACTCGGCTATAAATAGACACCAGGCTCTGAAAGAAATAAATTAGCCGCGTAGGGCATGTGCATGGAGAGTGGAAAGGACGGGAAGGGGAGATTAAATATTTACCCTAATCGCATTTATGACTTTCAAATACGTTTTAAATTCAAATGGAATAGTTGAAAACATGTACTTTAAATAATTACCAAATATTTGTGAACATAATAAGTCATATGCAAATAAATAATCAATTCCTTTGAATTCATGCTTGCGTACAATTCAAACTTGATTTATAGCCTTTAAAAAGATTGATAAGTGGAAATTATTCAAAAATTCCATTGCTAAATTTCTGAAATATTTTTCAGTGCAATGTGAAAGCAAAGGAGACGTACGTCGAAAATCTCGAAACCAGCAATATCCAGTACACCGATGAAGTGCTGCCTCTTTTGCTTGGTGTCCAGAGTCTCGTTACACTTCTTCACAAGCCACTTGAACACCCTGTCAAACATGGCCTTTGACATGGCACCCACGGAGTAGGAGACCTGTAAACAGTTGGCATAACATAGTGAGATTAACGGCGAAAGTAATGCGGCGAAAGCGTTGTCGGGAAATGTAAACTGAATGAGTACAATGTCCATCACATCAATCTTCATACGGCAAATATGGCTTCAAATACATTTATCGAGGCTACCAACTTTATTTTGAGAAGCAGGAAAGTATGTATTAAATGGAATATCGTTCACACATAAGTTTTACTTTACACGAGCTTTACAACAAACTTTATATTTCCCCTCCTTTGCTATTCAAGAGTTGATAACATTTATTGAGACAGTGATTAAACTTGCTAAGTCTAGCCTATTCATGGCAGAAGATTTTGAATCACGAGGATTATTGCAGTCACGTACCTGGTCCTTGTTACGACCCTGGGTCACAAACTCGTTTCCGACCTTGATCCTGGGCTTCAGCAAGTTCTTGTACAAGTCCTGGGCGTCAACACCCAAGAGCTTAGCGACACGCTCTCCTTCCTATAAAAGATAGTAACATTTTTAGATCAACAAATACGATGTTAAAATGGGGGCATTAATGTTTAGTTCAATCAACACGTTGCACATTCATAATCGATACTTGAAGAGAGATTTTCAGAGAAAACGATTTGTATGAAAGAGAGTCAAAAAATTGCGAAACTGTGAGTGCACTCTGCATTCTGGAGATCTTCAAGAGGCAAAGAGAATCACGTTAACGGGTGAGGCCCGTCCATAGGAGAGAGATAGAGAGGTAACTTACAGCCGTGCCGTCGGCTTCAGCCTGCTCCTCTCGGCCCCTCTGCTTGAACTTCATGCCACCCATGTGCATGACAGATGCGGTGATCTTGTAGATGTTGTCCTTCTCCTCCTGAGTGAAACCCAGCACGTCGAAGGCTTGCTGCACGGCGGCAATAAAGAGGGAGCGAGGGGAGGAGAGGGAGGAAAAGACTTTGCATGAGTGGTGTTTGCAAATCCATCGAGGAAAAATAAAGTGACGAGAGCGAATTTCACTCGCAGATTAAAGGGAAATGGGATTGCAATGAGATCTAGTTTTCTTAACAAATGGTTATGCACATTAAAATATTACCATTTTCAATTTTCTCATTGCAATTCATGGCTTTCTATGAACAGTAATTTCTACATTTCAATAAGATCATTAATAGTTCACTTATAGATTAAAGGAATCAAAAACTTGAAGTATCATTGAAATGAATATGAAATATTTTTCATTTGAGGGAGATAGTTTGTCAATTTTTGGCAAAGCATTTTATAATTAATTTCTCCAAATAAAATAAGCAAACTAATACAAATAAATGTGATTTAATCCAATAAAATATACCCACGAGAGTGTTTATTCACAATAACGTGTATTTTTGCGCAGCGTTTCATGTTGGTATGGTATATGTATAAAATATCAAAGAGTGTCATTATGACTTTGTAGCATATGAAAATTTTACGATAATGTTTTCTGAATTAAGTGGCTGAGAATCATTAGTTTCTATAGGATTTGGTTGTATATGAAACAAGTTTAGAATAGACTTTTAGTCTAAAAATGTAATTAAACATAGTGTCCGCTACAGTATTGAAATTTGAATTCCCCTTGAGTGTGTATGTTTATCTGTTGTTTTGTACCTGTTGCTTTGTAGACTCAAATTTTTGAGGATGAATATCTTTGTAGTGGAGCTAAAAAAAATTGATAAGAGTGACGGTGAGACGTTAGCGTGCGATAAGCTGTGCGCGTCGTGCTTTAGGCAGGAGTGATATACTCACATCAGTAAGGGTCAATTCCTCTGCGTCATCCACGTTGGGAATTGTGATCTTACCCTGGGACACATTGTAATAGTCATAGATGTTGTCGCTGAGCAAGCACATTGCTGTTATTGAGCGGCCGCAGAGAGCAGGCGAGAGTGAGGCCCAAGGAGGCGATGAGGCGAGATTGGATTGGGGAGGAAGGGTGGGGAGGGAGGGAGGGGGCGAGCGGGCGGGCGGGCGGGTTGCGGCGGCAAGAGCGATTGGCGGAAAGCGGAGGGAGGAGCAGAAGAGAGAGAGAGAGAGAGACAAGATGATGAGTGACTTCGTAAGCTGCACGGATTTGTCGGCCCAAATCATGTGCGCACACATTAACTAATAAGCAAAATAGCAATGCAAAAGCGAAATAGCCAATGGAGGCTGAACATCAAGCAAATCAATATAAGCAAATAAAACTGCTAATCGTTTCTTTTTTATGACACTGCTCGCTACTTTATGAGAGATGATCAGAAAGAATGATATTCCAGCAGAGAAAAAATGTATCACTGGACATACTCTGGAATGAGTAATAATAACGACCACAGCATCAATCACAATTTTGATAACCACTCATTAAATACTCGTTGAACTAAATAAAGAAATCGATTCATCAACTCATAAAATACCGAGCGCAGGGTAAAGCAAATCTGCTCCAAATTCAAGCAAAAGCATATGTGAAATAGCATGAAACGTAAAATATTTTGGAATGAATAATTTACACTCCAACTTAATTCCCTCTTTTAAATTACAGAAAAAGTCATTTATGAGTCCATGTTTCACGATGAAAACGAGGTAATAAAGTTATGAATATATTTCCATTCCAAAATATTAGTAATACATTGCAACAGCATTTAAGTACCAATTTAACTGAAGCGCGGAACAGCAGCCACGCTTAGTATACAGGTGGAAACTGACTGTCACAGGTTTTAAAACATTTCTTATGAATAACCAACATTTTGACTATTTTGGCGTGGCATTTGAAAGCATAGTTATTATTCACATCAAGGTTTAATTTGTAAGCCAGCTCATGCGGGGGGAAGAGTCATAGTAAATTAGGATATCGTTTACAACTTCGATAAAAAATAGCCCACCTGTATACTATGCACTTCTAACAAAGTAAAGTAGCTGTGTTTGTTAGCATTAAAGGAGCACTTAGCAATGATCAGGCTTAAACAAAGAGCAAAGTTTAATTATGGGGGATAAAAATCACACAACGGTATGTATATCAACATATATTGCATTGAAATGCATTAATACACGTGAAGCACATTTCTGTGTACATTTTTTCCGAAAAAAATGTTAGGAAACCGTGGTGAGGTTTTATCCCTGGTGAAGAACAAAGGCAAAAGGGGAATAGAAAAGGTGGTCACTAATACTTCCGCATTTTTAATGCAGAAATACTTCGAGGCTGCCTTTAACAGTCCCTCTAAGCCTTTCGAAAAAAAAGCATTGCGGCGTGATTTTCGCGCAAATAAATTCCCCAAGCCAGCAAGAGCGTCAAGCAGTGCCTTAAAGCTAGCCAGTGCACCAAAAGCTAATGTGATTTCCAGCTTAACAGGTGGTCAGAATATCAGCAAATGCATCAGTACCTTGCTTTTATAAAGCTCAAATGCTTGGATTGGATTGCAGCGAAATGAGAAAGGATTAGCTTTCGCGACAGAGAAAGAGCAAACAAAGAAGTAGATCGTGAGAGCATCTCTCACGAGAGTACCCCCTTCCCCCAAAATTGCAAGCAGGCGAGCGGCAGTCAATGGCGCATCTAAAGCGAAGTGCAGCGTCCAGCGACGATAGCCCAGTGGCACTTGCTGGCGGGATGCGTCGGTGGCGACAGCAGAAGAGGCGACAGCGGCGCAGAGGGCCGCGCCGCGTGGCGACACGGCCGTGCATTATGAGCCCAGGCAATTGGGCGAGGCGCTCGTCCGATAAAGCGAGCAGGCGATGCGACCAAAGCCATGCGACCAGAAACCCACCCCTTACCCAAGAAGCTCCGCTCGAAAAAGCAGAAAGCAGTCGAGGCGCATCCACCCCTTCCTTCCCCAACCCCCCCCCATCCCTTCCCCCCTCCCCCCCGTAATAGCGCACAATCACAGTCCTGCGGCGCCCCAGCGTGATCACCAGTCTCCACTTCGAAGCTCAGCGACGCGATGTAAGCTTGACTTTGGCTGAAAGCCCGGGCGGTTTATCGCCATTGCAATGTAGTCAGCCGCTCTAGTAGTAGGGCAGGATATCCAATCGAACGCTTTGCTTAGCGGCTGCGAGGAGTGCCGGCGCTGCGGGCAGTGCAAGGGCTAATAGGAAGGAGGAAGCATGCAAGGTCGTCCGTCATGCAATAAAAAAACCACTGTTCAACATAAAACAAAAAGGTGTGAAAAACATGTAACAGTACATCCTCGCGTTGATGTCGATCAGCCTCGTCAATGTTTCCGAGCAAGTACCCTCTGGCACTCGATTTACGTCTTTCCACCAAAACATGGACACTCGGCACTTGATCGGCAAGTGAAGGAATATGTTAGCCAGGTGGCTCAGTTCGCTCGCGGGCGACGCCACTTACGTCAGTGATCTCCATGTCTTCGCCATCGTCCACTCCCGGGATCCTCGTCTTACCCTGACTGACGAAGTGATAGTCTTCGATGCGCTGAGACAACAGGCACTTCTCTGGGAGCGAGACGCGGACGTGTGATGCGGAGGTGTTGTTTAGGTGTTTGTCGTTTTTGGAAGCAGTGTCGGCGGGTGAAGGTTTTGTGAGGTTAAGCGGGGGTGTTCCGAAGAAAAAAGAGAACGTAGCGCCTAGAGTTAGCAGCTGAAAACAACAAAGGGATGAAGGTCTTCGGAAAACAGGGACATCACAGCTCCACTATGTGAGAGGAAAGCCAGGACGCACACTGCCTGCGACAATCGGAGCTTTCGGGATATTCTCTCGAGTATTTTTGACTTGAAAATACATGCCCAAATAAGGGTAAGCTCGGGCTGAGTACAAAGTCTTCCGAAACGCGCTCGAGGGTGATATTTTATGTACACAGCCCCAACAATCGATGCTGAGGGTTGCAACATATCTTAATATCCCCAAAAATTGTTGCAGACAGGTTTGGAATTATGGATGTCGAAAGGTTCACGCCACAGCACACAATTCTGGATCTGCACGGTAAATGGGTAAGACAAAACATAAGCCGTGTAACAGTGGTTAAACATGTCATTGAAATTAGCTCGTTTGATGTACTTCAACCCTGGATCGCTGCAGTTGCATAGGCAAATACAAAATAGTATTATTAGCATACTTTGAGGAAGGGAAGGAATAGTGGTGAGGAAGTATAAAAGCTATTTTTAAATCAGTGGCGGATTAGACGTAAGAGTATTAGTTAAATATCTCAGCGAACAAAATAAATTAAATTAAAAACCGCAATATCCAGCCTAAAAATTTATAACAGGTAGTTTATGCGTACAATCAATTTAAGATGCTAAAAGAGTCATTCAAACTACAGGGATCAGTGCGTCAAGGTAGGCTGGTAGGACAATTATTTTTATAAAATGAGTGCCAGACATCGCACAAGCCCCACAAAAAACGATCGGGGATTATAAATGTAAATGGTTGATAAAATATTTTTTGCGAAAGATACACTAAAGTGTTTGTTAATAATATTACATTAAATTTAAAGATTACTTCAATTTTTTTGTACTATGAACACTGATTACTATCTAATGCGCGGATGACAGGGATAAAATATTCTGGGGTATATACGGCACAAAAATGAACCAGGGTAAATTTGTTTGTGAGGGAATAAGAAGCGTAGGGAACAATAAAGCTCATTCTTCCACGCTGAATCACAAAACACGGGTGCTTTCTATCCAACGGGCTTCCAAAAGGTGCTTATGGGAATATGCAGGAAGGAGGAGAGTTTGGATAACAATGTGATGACCATATGTAATAAAAAACGGTCACCTGTGGTGTCGTCGAAAGAGAGTGTTACCTACGGAAATACCTGTTACTGATCAGTTAAACGGTAATGAAAACGCCCCAATAGTGTTCCAAATGGAAAAGGAAAGTTTCAACGTTGCCTGCAAGCGTTCATACTTGACAAGGTCTCATTAGCACTTGATGTATTTTACTCTCTTTCAATTTTTTCAATTAAATATTTATGTCTCGAAAGTAAATAACTAGGAAACTAACAGCCAAAGAGCGTAGTCCGGGGTTGAAAATGCCACCTTCGCGTTCATTCACGTCAAGAGAAGAGAAGGCAAACGCAGCTAATCTTGATCCTTTTTGAAACATGTCCCTAAAATCTTTTTGTCGTCTAAATTGGTTACACACTTACGTCCGTTATATGCATTTCTTCGGCATCGTCAACGCCTGGAATTGAAGTCTTCCCCTGGGAAACGAAGTAGTAGTCATTGACGTTGTCGGAAAGGAGGCACATGGCTGCGTGTGTCAAGAGAAGGGAGGAAGTGATGGAAGAATGTGTCATTTGGGAAGGGAGCGGAGGATTCGTGGTACAGGGTAGAGAGAGAGATAAAATCATTTAGAAAACGTTCCAGTGTAAAGTGTTTAACTTTGACCCAAAATACGCCTTGCCACTTTGGTTTGTAGGCATCAATAGACAACACAATGGGGGCATTCAATTACGGAAAAATCAAGGAATGACATTACAACTCAAAGACTGGCATTTCAATGGAACCAATGGCATGCATGGTCAAAAACCGACAATAAACAACTTACTAGGGAAGACTAATATATCACTCATAACTAGGATAGGGTGAGAGAGAAAGGGGAATGGCTACGCTAGGTTGGACATCTGCTATCGCGTGGATAGCAGGAATCGAATTCAAAGGATATATATATATATATATATATATATATATGGGCTTGGAATGATGGAACATCACAATAACGTTAACACAGGGTCTTACGGCTGCTCTGCAACAAAAGAGTTTAGCCAAGTGGGGTAACAAGGTACTTAGGATAACCACCATGGACATAATACATTACGCTGAAAATACAGACGCAATTCAAACATGAGACAATCACTTTGGGTAACACTAATCACAAAACTAAGTCAAAGGGATCCAGGCCAAACCATGTTAATTCAAATAGTTAATACTAGTTAGGGGTCTCCAATTACTTCATGATATCAGAAAAACTAATTCAAACAAACATTTACCAATCAGAACCAATTCTACTAGGTAAGACGTTCCACACACTGTTACACCCGTCGCGAGTAAGACGTTATATTAAACTTTGAAAAGAATGAGTTTTGACTTCGTTGTATCAGCAAAAGAAAAGAAATATGGTCTTCCAATTACTTTGGAATGCATTTTTTTTAACTGAAAAGTCACTTAAAACTTTGACTCACGAATGCGACGAGTGCAAATACAGATTACCTGGAGTCTAAAGTAAAGATCCACAGAATATCAGGCTGTCCTCAGTAGGGCTCTGTTGAAAGATAATAGCTACAAAACTATAACATATGTATGGCTGTACTGTATGAGAAAGCGCACAGTGATCCAGTCAATTTCAACTGAGCATCTGATTTGAGTGGGCGCCTTGAGAAGGCCTAAACTTCACGGTAGAGAGACAAGTAGGTGATTGAAATTT
Organism: Ceriagrion tenellum; assembly: GCA_963169105.1. Lineage (NCBI taxonomy): Eukaryota > Metazoa > Arthropoda > Insecta > Odonata > Coenagrionidae > Ceriagrion > Ceriagrion tenellum. Next base: position 113,613,299 of record OY720644.1, on the reverse strand, counting down.
AACGGTGGGTGAGATAGGTCCACCCCATCCTGCTCCATGAAGAGCACCTGAATATAGTTGAGAACAGCGCGTTTCCTGGGTCTTTACTCATATACTAACATTCACCATTATATTTTACATGAGCACTCAAATATGAATATATGTATATATACATATACAAGGGGGAGGGGTTCACACACCAGAGAGACATGACGGCACCAAGCCAAGGTTGCTTCATTGAACCGAGACTGCGCAGTTGCAATATTCAAGCAACTGCATTTTTCGGCCTTTTGGAAGCCACGAGAGATGAATTTTTAAGCGACCGATTAAAACTGCCTCATTTTATCGAGGCGAGAATAAAAATTGACAATAAAGTTCCAGTCACTTGATAATACTGCCCATCGGAGAAGAAAATATTTTTTTTTACTTGATGGTTCCGTGGTGATACGCTTCCATGTGCTCAATGCCATCTCTATACTCTGTTCGCCATCTGTTGGAAGTCGGTGAGCGGATATTGCCATTTTTTTGCCAACTTTGAGAGGGAACAGGGTACTGACATTTCCCTTGAAGGGTACATACATGCCGCGGAGGACAAAACAAAGGGCGAAGAGTAAATTGAATGGGGAGGGGTAAAATCAATCACACTCTCAAGCATGTTCTATGCATGGCACGTGGGACGGCATGCGACCCGTCGTCCGTGGGACGTTCGGGGGGGGATATTGGGAGGGGGGTGTTGGGGGGTGGGGGAAAGAGGGGTCAAACCGGGGGGGGGGAGGGCGAGCGTGCCAACACAAACCAGAGCATCGACTGCTGGACCAGACCTCGCAGACTAGCGGCGGGCGAGAGGGCGTCGAGTCGAGCCGAGAGACTGAGTGACTGCTGCGGCGAGAGCCGGAGGACGGAGATCGTGGCTAGTCCGATGAGTGAGGAATGGGGAATGCATCACGCGAAGGAAAAAAATGTAGCCAAACATCCACGAAAAGCAAAAGCATGAAAACAGTTGGGAGATAGAGTACACGAGTAGTGTGCAAAAATTAAAATAGATGTGAGTCAAATTTCTCTTTCGCCGGGAAATAAAAAGGTGTGGCTTTCAATTGTGCAAAATCCAAAGGATTTGCCAAGGGAGATCGATGGATAGAACGAGAGGAAAGCATTGAAATAAATCGTCGGTGGTGGACGTGTCATTGGAGAGTTTTGCGAGAGAAGTTTGTTTCTGAGCGCGCGGTTGTTGCGTTGCCGCGTCTCATTCTCGTCGGTCGCCGTCGGACGGCTTTTGACTCTTACGTCGGTTAGCGTGCACTCCTCTGCGTCATCGACTCCTGGGATGGTCGTCTTTCCCTGGGACACGAAGTGGTACTCGTAGATGTCGTCGGAGAGCAGGCACATGGCTGTTGGATCGTCCACCAAGAGAAGTGAGCCAAACCAGAATGAGTAAGTGTGGAGGAGGAGGAGGGCGATATAGCCCACGACCCGACAAACGCCCAAGGCCCACGCCTCGACGGCGATTTGACAGACAAACCACACGATCGATACGCGATCGATTGTGAAAAATTACTAAAACAAGAGGATTCCAACATTTTGGAGGCCAGGTAGTCTAATTCTGTCGGCGAGGAAAAATTTTTCTTTAAGTCAGGTATTCTCCTGCAAAACGGGTACTTGGCTAATAAGTGGCCCAAAGGAAAATGATTAATCAGTCAAGAGACATCTAGACATATCTGCGGAGCACTCAACCTGAAAGAAATATCATTAAAATCATAAATAATTAGTCCACCAAACATCTTGGCCTCTCATAGGCTGCAAAAAATATTGATAACTGCACATTTATTCCCTTAAAGTTACACTAAAGGACCACTAAAATCAAAATTTTCTTAAAGAAAGGGATAATTAACGTAGAGAACCCGGTGATACCGGATGGATTTCTATTATTAAGGACAGTTGTACTCGTGCAGTGTATTCAAAACCGTTTTGCACGATAGCCATGGTCCATGGCGTATTCGTATGAATACACAATACGAATTCAACTACATTTTATGCATCGATAAAATAAAATGATCACTAAATTTTCATTAGAAAGGTATTTTAAAGGATAATATGACAGTTTTTAGTCGATAGGTCGACTGCGGCGACACCATTGCCCAAGGCTTCATTCTCTGCCCACCGAAAAACTTCAGCTTGTAAAGCGGCGAAATGTCTGGCTGAGACATCGTATGAGACACGACTCTCAGCCATCTCATCTCGCTGTTTTTTTCCCCTTTCATTCTTTTTTCTCGGGAGGGAGGCCATTGTGATAGAGGGGGAGCAGACGGGGGCAGAGAGGCGTGTTGAGGCGTGGTGCACGGATCCGGCAGCGACTGTGGGGACGCTGGACGAAGGAGCAGACACTCACGCTTAAGGCCTTCCACGGCTCCAGACATGATCTGGTAGAAGATGTGGTAGGATCGCTCGAGGGACTGCTGGGAGATGACACGGGCCTTCTCGAGCAGGTCTGTCGGAGATGAGAGAGGAGAGTGAGTGGATCAGTTCGGCTCAAGTGCCAGCGACGGGGAGGGAAGGGTCAAATGAGAGACGAGTTCTCCCCATCCAGGCTGCACATGATATTCATGATTTTAGCACAATTCATGGCGAAAGGCTTCACTATGGAATATTTTGCTCTTTTGAAAACTCGGGCTTTCCTCAGCAATAATGCTTATTTACACTATTATTTATGGCACATAATATACATTAAACCTAGTAAACGCAACAGGGAAATTTTTTCAAAGTAAAATTTGTTCTTATTAAAGTGAACCACAAGCATGAAAATGCTATTAGCCACTCAATTCGTGTATCGGCGAAAATAGTTAATCATTTAATTTGTGAATAGCACTGACTTTTAAGTGATCACAATGCCACAGAAATCCATGAAATTGTCATGTGCATATATATCAAAGCTCCGTAGAGCAATCATTAGCAAGGCGTGTTGACAATGGTGACGTTCGGGTCGAGGGAGATGGACGCTTAGAGGTCCCATATGGCAGTTTCAATTTTTATCCGGGTGGAAAGGGGGAGGGAGGGGAGTTGAAGGGATGAGAAGAGGGGGCGAGGAGGAATGGGGCGACGACTGTTGAGCATTTGGGGAAAAAAGGCGAGGACACGGATTTCTGGGGAAGGATGGAGTCGAGGAAGAAAATGGGAAGCCAGGAATACACGGCAGTGGTGATGGCGCACGCCGGTTGGCAGGAATCCTATTTGGGGAGGAATTTCAGGAGGACGGGACGGGACAGCGTAAAGCGGCCGCCGTAAAGGCCACCATCACTCAAAGTCTTAATCTCACGGGGACGGAGATGGATAGGAGGGGGGAGAGGGGAGGGAAGGGAGGGAGGGAAGATGGCAAAGCGGGACAAACGAACGAGGAAGGAAGGGATAGGAAGGAAAGAAGGAGGAACGCGGAAGTTATGAGATCTTAGGGACGGATATAGCGGATAGCAGCAAGGGGACCCGCGCCTTATGCCATTTCTCGACACTCCCCGCATGTTACATTTTTTCACTTACATGTCTCAATGTCGGCACCGGCCAGCTTTCCAGAGGGTCCGAAGTGGATACGGATGAACTTACCCTGGAGGAGGAGGAGAAAAGAGAGAGAGAGATGTGGTTGAATGTGTGTGGGTGCCAGAGGAGGGCGAATCGTTTGAGGGTCACCCGCGGCGACCCTCAAACGGTTACTGCCTAAAGCAAATGGATTGGAAATTCATACGCAAAGGAAATACTTACGAAACGGGAAGAGTTGTCATTACGGACGGTTTTGGCGTTACCAAAGGCCTCAAGTACAGGGTTGGTCTGGACGACCTGATCTTCCAGGTTACCCTGTGGGAACAGACGGGAACGTATGAGAGACTGATGAGTGATTAGAGAAAGCGACATTCTCAGAACACTTAGGAAAACTACAGACAATCGTTATGATTAGGAATATCATTAATACATCAAAAGATCGAGTAAAAGGAACATTATATATAAGACAGTTAGACAGTTAGGTAGATGTTTTTCATTTTCAAGGAGAAATAAAGTCAGCCAACACCAGTCTACCACAACAGAAAACATACTAAGCTTCTTTCAGATCATGCACGGATAAACATTACTATCGCACATTCCAGCAAACCTGCTGTATAATAGCTGGGTTAAGTATTAAAGAATGACTTTAGATTTATATTGAAATTTTAATTGCATGGTGCTATAGAGAATGGTAACACTAGACCAAGAAAGGATTCAAACGGCAGATATTTTCACTGCCGTTCCTGTTTTCAGGCATTCAATTCCAAGCAGGAGAAACTGCGCGGAAGCAAACGGAGAAAGGAGTGTGCAAACATAAACGAGGCAAGACGGGAAGAAAACGGTTCATCTCTAAGAATTTGACTCGTTTCCTGAGATGCCACTCGGACAAAAGAGCACAGGACGGACGAAACGGCACTCCATTCAATCAATTACGCGCATTCGCGTCTTTCACTTCATTCTCTCGACGTTTACCTTCTTCGTGGTCTCTTCTTCCTTCTTTTTGGTGCTAGCGCCGACGGTGGCGAAGTAGGCAATGACCTTCTTCGTGTTCTCAGTCTTTCCGGCACCAGACTCTCCTCTGTGGTCGATGCATTGGTTTAGCGTCCGTCGAAAGGGAAGTGTGGCGGAGGGCAGTCAGGGGCGGATCGTAGGGTCCCCGAGGAATCGATCCGACGCGGGAAATGATGGGAAAATTGGTTGCGAGACACACGACAGCGAAAACCACGCGGGCCGTGTTCGCGTGAGAAAGGGATGATAAGGAATCATTTGACGGGGTTCAGTTTTCACGGGGATGACGCATTTTCCGGAAACAATGGGGACAGGAGAAGGGCGTGGTCGAGAAGGAGGAGTGCGAATTGAGAGAGAGAGAAAGAGAGAGAAAGAAATAGAAATGAATGAGAGGGTGAGTAAAGGATAAAACAGGATCATCTTATCCATTAAGCATGCAACAGACGGACGGACGGACGGACGATCACGAGACAGTGGACGCTGGATAAAAGGTCCGGAGAGAGGGAGTGGAGTGGGTGGGGAGAGGAAGGGAAGAAGGCGCGGCAACTGCCACACCCACTCACACGGCCGAGAGGACATCTTGCGAATCGCGGCGAAGAGGAGTGCATCGCTTGCGGCGGAAGAAAAAACTTCAAACAATTTACACCAGATTTCCCAACTGGCCGTAGCAAAGACTCCCTGGCAGATACCAAATTAAAGCTCGTATTTACTTGAAAGAGAATATCTAGAACACAGATTGGAATTTCTCAATTCTTTAGCAATTTACATCGACGTAAATCAGTTCGAAATTCTTACTCTGAAAGAATACATGAGGTTGAGGGAAATCGTGTCGATAGAAAACGTCAATTAGAGTTAAACATTTTAAAAATCGAAATTAAAAAAGGACAGAGTTTTCGATTTCATTGATGAGAAGAAAGAAAAGATTTTGGAAGATACTTCAGTCGCTCTTACAAGAAGCCTCGAAAATCCCAAGATGCAATTTTGAGAAAGACATTTAAAGCAAAATTATCTTTACTTGAGCATTCCCCAGTATTAAGAGCTTATTGGCAGATTTGTTAGTTAGCCAGAATCGTGCTACAGGGGAGGCGTGCTGAGAAAATGCTGTGCTTCTGTAGAGAGGCCATCAAAAAAGACTGTTCTCTAAGATGCCTGCGAGGAAAAGAAGACATTCAATAATGAGCACAATCTTGGAAATAATACTTTCGCCCATTCCGTAGGCTTCTCAGCCATCATTATTTGAAAGGAATCTCTTCTCTTTGTTGCACAGTAGCAATAAGTGTGCACTGCAGATTTTAACCTCGGTTTCTCAGTCATATATGAAGTAGACCGCTGTCCGGTCAATTCTGAAAGGGAGGTATGACGAGCATTGATCGAATGAAAATACCAAATATAATGCGTTCCTGCTGGTTACATTAGTACTGATATCATAAAGAGCATTAAGTGCAACGTACATATTTCCCTCTGGAATATGAATGAGGAAAGCATTTCGATGGGAAACATCAGTTAGGGTTAAAAATAAAGAAATCGTTGAAAATGAAAAATCAATAATATTATTTGCTAAAGTCATAAACTTAAGCCTCAATCGAACGAACAGATAAAGTATCAAGTAAAAGTAAACTTGGATTTTCAGTAAGATTTAAGCCCTAATTCTCGTAAGCAAAGAGAAAAGCTTCCTCAAACACTTTGAATCTTGGGCATAAATGTAATATTCAGCCTCGCCTATCCCGAGGGAAGATGTGTTATCCTTTGTCAAAATTGACTTACGCCAGCTGAAAATGTCTGTTTGTACCCGGAGGGGGCGATCTGAGCAAAGTACTGTATCACTTTCTTGGTATTCTCAGTCTTTCCGGCGCCACTCTCCCCGCTGTGGGCCAATCAGGAGTCGAGGGATGCGATGATGTCACACAGAGAGAGACGAACGCATTAGGGGGTGAGATAGAGGAGATATTAGGACGAACGAGGGGGGCTGGGTGGGGTTCAAAATTAAGGGGAGGGGTTGTTTTGGTTGGGAGGCGGGGGAGGATCAGAGGGCGGGTTGGTGATAGGGATAATTTTGGACGGACACAACATGGACGAACACACATTTAAGAGCTCAAAAATGTAACATTAAGTAAAAGACTGATTTCAAGGATCACAAACTTGTAACAATCAGACAAGAGGTTTTTAAAATTTTCCAACTTAATATTTCACAAACAAATCATTGCTTCAAAAAGAAAAGTTTAAACCGTTGGAAGGAACTCTATTACGTTGAGTACGATTTAATTATGACAGCTATACGCACTAAGCACCACAGCAGTGGTTTAAAGTGAGACGGGATAATTAAGGTTTGCCTCGTGATAAGATATTATAATTAAGAAGAGTTTTTACTCTATTTCTACTATTAAGCTCAATTTTTATGAATCAATAAATAGTCCTTTATAATAAAAAGACAACTCTTTTGATGAACACTCACGTGATCAACATGGACTGGTTTTCACGGTCTGAAATAAAGAAAGAGAAGAAGTTTTATCAATATTAAATTTAAACTACTAAATGCATTTTACTCATGCTCGTGTTGCAAAAAATAATTAAAATTGTATCGCATGGAATAATTACTATAAAATATCTCCTCAAATGCCTTTGGTATGATGATATGATTAGAAGAATAGATTTTCTTTCTTCCAAAAGATGACTGTTAAAAACAATATTAACTAGAAAAGGTTTGCGAAGCAAAAAAGGAGATTCTCTTTGAAAAAGTTCATCCACATATTGTGATACTGAAGTGATAGACGAATAGATAGGTCGAGGTGACTATTAGGCAGCAAAACTCCCTAAAACTAGGTCTCTTGAAAATTTAGTCTTAGAAGTGAGTTTTAAAAGCATCAAATGAGGGACGGAAAACTCCTATCAACAGATTTAGTGAACACATGGCAGAGTTGAACGAATACATTTCTTACAGCTGCCAATGAATTAGCTACTCAATAACTCTTTCATCTTTGAAGTACTTACTGGTCAACATGTTGACGTAGGCACCGTCAGAAATGGCAAAGATGTGGGGTGGGACTTCATTACGCCTCTTGCCTCGGTACAGCTGGGCGCAACGATTGGTGTAGACGGGGTAGCGCTTGTATGGGTTAATGGCGACGCAGAAGAGGCCAGAGTAGGTCTGCGCAACAAAGACGACAGAAGGAGGAGAAAACAAACGTTAGATTAGACATATTGCACCAAAAGAAAGGTTTACCTTCTTCTTGGATGGAAATATATGAAAAACTTGCATGTCTCAACAAACAAATTTGTTTTTTTTTTAAGCTTCAGTTTAAAGTTGTTGATATGCGTACACATGAAAGAAGGCCCACATTCAGGTGGTTTTTTTTACTTTTGAAATACAATGAAAACAGTATACTCTGGAAATATGCTTTACTACAATTCAACTGACTATTCAACGTTCTTTTAATTTTATGCCGCTTAATTCTTGGCAGATATAGCTTTTAAATGACACATGAAAATTCACTGTAAAGTATTCAGAAGTAATTTGATGCTTTAGATAACGACAGTGTGAATGGCTAATTCACCATTTTCATTCAATAAACTAATGAAAAAAGATCTGCACATAAAATGCCTCTCTCCATTGGATAATATTTACAAGAAGTCGACAAAATGACGACTTACACATACTAAAACCAAGACAAAACAGGACGGAAAACAAACACAAGGTATGTTTAGTATAATCAAAACTGTAAGATCCAACATGAAAGGATAATACATAGGTACCAACAACACTTCAGAAATTCGAAAACACCTCAAAAGTAAAAAGATTTAAACGAAAATGAGAAAATAACAATAATGGAAATTGCTACCAAACTACCACATGAAGAGAAACACACTTTCTTCACACCATTAATACAATTAAAATTCATGTAAATGTATAGTATTTACACGTCTTTTCATTCTGGAAAATATTTGGTACAAGAGTTTTTTTTTCTTTTTCGTGGGGATCGGGGTTCTCAGCGAATACTCGAAATGGTTTTGATATCTGGAGGAGGGAGGTCACATGAACTCCTGGCGCGTCCAATCTCTTGCTTCAGCTGCAGAAGGAGGGAGGGGTTGGCCCCACTCCGTTCTCTTCTCATTGGCTGCCGGGAAGGGGGCGGTGGGGTTGAGAGGTGATTTGCTTTGCCGAGTGCGGAGCGAGCATGCGCCGTGATGTGCGAATAGGGAGGGTCGGGAAGAGAGGCGTGGTCAAGATATGTGCAGATTGAGGAGGCAGGAGTGGCATGGCAGCGGCGTGATGTATCGAGTCTTCTGGTCGAATGAAGCTCGATTATGTCGGCAATATTGTACAGCAAATAAAGCAAAATAATTTTTACAGTTAGCGGCCACAATGGCAAATAATTTACACCTAAATCTAACGTTAAGATGCCTGCTTATATTATTACGTGCAGCATTAGGCATCTAGAGAGACAACGCAATATTTCTACATTTAGATGATACCAAGGATGAGCTTTAAATTTAAGTTTAGTTATTTATAACGCTTTTCAAGTGAATTAGTAAGGCAAATGAGAACACAAAAATAAATTATAAAATGTTAGTTTCCAGCACGCTGAGCAAATGTTATGCAGTGCCAATGTTTTACTACACAACAGTCAAGAGCATGAGGCAAGAGAACATTTCTCAGACACTTAGTAAAGACAGTTAGTATTACATGATTATGGAACTGTTAATGACTTCAATTTGGGTACAGCTGGGCAAGGCTAAAGTAAATATAACTCTGACTGAGAGAACAATAAAACCTAACATGAAAATGAAGAACAGCATCCAGTTAATCCTTGATCATTCATAATTCCAAAGTATGGGAAATGTGTCCTCACAGAATGAATATTAACAACCAGCGACGTACACTGACAAGGAATCCTTTAAGTGAATATTAAATAAATAGATTTCCCGAGTCCCGGAGTTCTATTTAGGTTGACTTTGACCTCGATAATGTCTTGAGCGTGACGCTATAGCATTGATGTCTTAATTATGAGATAGCAAAAATGAAAAATATCGAGGTTGTGGAGACATTTTAAAGGCTATTATATTCCGAGGTTTTCGTAATTGATGGAGCCCTCGGGAATTTCTTCAAAAGAAAAATAAATGCTGCATTGTATGAATGAGGTGATTTTATGTAAAACCGAATAGGTGAGAAATAGAGTTTTCCGAGATCTGAGAAATTACGGAATTTAAGATTGAATGCAAGTCAGGGTATTGGCGTCAACTTTGCCCAGAGTACCTGGTGTGTGTCTATGCACACACAGGAGAGGAGAGCGGCAAGGATGATAGGGAGTTTGAATAACGAGGCAAGCGACAGGGGGAAATGGGTGTAAAGGAGACGAATAAAAGGTTCTCGTGATTGGGAGGGGCTGAGCTGAGGGTCGCATTCCAAAAGCACAGTCTGCCTTACGTAGATGAGCTTGTGGTAGTAACGCTGCTTGAGGTTATGCAGAACGGAGGCATCGTTTAGGTAGGTCAAGTTGGACATGTCCTCAGCCTTCTCGTACTTAGGTGGGTTCACCTGCTGTAGAAGGTCCTTCTTCAGGGTCTTCTCCTGTGGAGCGGACGCGGGGGGAACACCAGAGAGCGGGGAATGGCAGAGGGTGTGGGGGGGAGGACGTCATGGACACGAAGGACCGTTGATCGGCGGTCGAGGAGGAGGAGGACAAAAGGATTTGAGACGGACGGGTAAGGAAGAATAGGAGAAGTCGCGGGAGGAGGACGAGGACAAATGGATTTGGAGAGTGAGGAGAGTGGACGGGCGGGCGGCAAATGGATGATGGATTCATTTCAACGGATTCAGGTGACACGAGAGACGCATAAGACAAGAGGAGACAATACGGTGGGGGTAAAGAGAAGGGTAAAGAGAAGATTCCTCATTAGTACCGGTGGCAAGAACAAAATTTCACTCGTGTTTTGAGCAAGACGTTCCCGCATTGGGAAACTTTTGCCGAAACACAGACACACATACACATACACATACACACACACTCGTTCTTTTCGATGACGCCCACTCACCCATGAGGCGCCCTCGAGCGTATGCACTTTCGAGTCGAATGGTGGAATGAAATTTGTTCTCGCCCGTACGCAACCGACATCGCCTTCCGTGTGTGATTCTATCCTATGTCTCCTATATCGTTTTGACTCACGTAGATCAGCTTGCAATAGTAGCGCTGCTTAAGGTTGTGGAGGACGGACGCTTCGTTCAGGTAGGTGAGATCCGCCATGTCCTCCACCTTCTCGAACTTGGGCGGGTTGACCTGACCAATCAGGTCCTTCTTCAGCGTTTTCTCCTGTGTCGCCGTCCCGGAGTGTGGCCAGAGGCGGCGAAATTCGTGTCGCGTGCGGCAGGTGTGTTAGTGTTTAATCAACCGTCGTGAATATGCAACAAACTCGAATGTGAAACACAGGAAAAAAAGAAATCCACCGCCTCTCCTCCTGTTTTTCAGCCCGAATGATCAGCCTTATACGCTGTGTGCCAAAATTACTAAAGTAGCGATTAAACAAAAGCAGTGCAATGAACACGAACTGATGGAAATTTAATGACTGAGTCGTATCTACCGGTATGAATTGTAATTTGAGCATTATTCTACAATATCAAAAAATATATGTAACAGTTTTTTTTATTTCCAATTAGGTTTCAATGTGTTCAATCGAATGAAAAACCAATAAAGTGCTTTGGATCATCATCAATAAATTTAGTGTGGCTTGGTCTCATTACGTACATTTCGAGTTGCAAAAAGGATTGAAATAATTAGATCAATTTATCAATACTTGGACATGTAAACAATGATGGTTCTTTAGAAGTAAAATAATTTATGCACTTGTGATGCTACTTATAACAACTATATATTAAATAGTTTCATGGGCAAACAAGATTGTTTTCAATTAATTGAGGCTTTGAATTAGAACTCATTAAATTCATTCAATTTCAAAATGCATTGAATTTAATTTATTTTAGCCAATCAATGATTTTTTCCTCAGTTCTCAAATGTAATTCAAGTAATAATAAAATTTATAATAAATATTAGACCTTAAAATCACATATAAAATAGCAGGGTGATAGCTTTGGCTTCAATCTCAATTTCTGACATTCCAAGCTGATTAACCAATTAGTTATCTTTAAAGAATGCCAGGTCTCAAACATGTAATAATGACTTGCTTTTAATATTAATTCTCCCAGAGCCAAAACTACCCACCCACAAGGCATGCATTGATTTGAAAAGCCCTTTGATTTGTAAATAACGATAAAGGATGGTTATAAAAAAACTAGAAAGTTTTTGGGAGGGTTGACCAAGAAAAGAAGGCAAGGGGGTAAGGACACCGGAGACACCAATTTATAAGGAGTCGCAAGAACTTCTGTAATGCAATGCGAAAAACATATTTGAAGAACTGCAATGACTAATAAAAGGCATTCATTTGAATAAGTAGACTCTCCTCTGGAGACAAAAGACGCTTCTACCGAAGCCAGAAAAAATAAATTGAAGAAAATTTCTCGGGATTCCAACCGGGTAGTTAAACCCATCGCCATCATTTCGGCTCCTTACACTACTGCCGTCCCATGGCCCATCCCATCCCATCTCATATTACCATATCTGGAGGGTAGCTATGCAAGCAGTCAATACGTCACCATGGACCCAACTACCTGGTTGGAATCCCGAGAAATATTATTCACCAGGAAAGCCTAAAATCTTTAATCAGCAAAATGAAGTCCACTCTCGCCGATAAAGTAATTTTGCTTTTTTTCTCCAAGTAGGGAATGAGAATGTACTCCGCAAATTCAGTAACAAATTCAGGATTATAATTACGAGCCAAAAATCTAATGCCAAATGCAACAATGGGCATGGAATAGACAGAACTAATCATGGTCATGTCACGGAGGCGTAGAGAGCAAGTGGCTCAGAAGAAGGGATGAGAAGATCGAGGGAGGGATGAGAAGAGAGGGCTTTGAAATGCGTGGCACGGGGTGGTTAGTATGTTGTCGCAGAGCGAGCGCACCTCGCCTCCTGGCAGGGAGACGGTGACCATGTCGCCCTTGGTGGACTTGATCTCTCCGAGGAGGTATCCTTCCTTCTCGTCGGCAACCCAGCATGCCTTCTTCGCATCGTAGGGCTTGGTCTGGTCAATACGTTTCTGCTCCAACGACACGAAGAGGTATGGGGTTGGGTCGGGGTCCTCACCCTCCTGCTTTACAACCTTCGGCATGACTGCTTAATGCGGTCTCACTCGATCAAATCTGAAAGGAAGAAAGGAAATCGTTAAATGGTACTCGGAGCAGGATTTCGTCCCGAATAGGACGTGCAAAATATACGCTGGGCCCATCCCAAAATGGTATGGGCCATGCGCTGGGCCCATGCAAAATGTACCCAGCGAACATCCATGTAGTAATAATGGAATACTTAATCTCGATGAAACACTGCTAGGGAAATTCATAGCAATACACTGTCACGATTTTAGGTAACAAGAGTATGAAATATAGCTGGGACAGTTCATAAGGTTGTAGAGGATCAGTGGATATCTTAGTAAAGGATAAGTATTACATTAATTAATAAGGATTAGAATTAAGATATGGAGAGAGAGGTTTTCACGAATAACTTAAAGGAAAAGATCCTACTTATTTTGAATTATTTAGAATGTTTTATTGGAAAGTACTTCGTTTCCCTACAAACAAAACTTTCACACCACGTTGGCTAGCTTGAGGTACACCTTCCGCAGCTGTTCACGTTCAACCGCTTGGAATTCCACTCGAGATAATGGCTCATGAGTAAAAGAATACTTCGTCACAATGTCACCCGACCGCGACGTGAGACGATGGTCAAAATGCGCCGTGAATATATGCGACCCGCGCTTACTCCGGTGGCCACACGGATTGCATACCCCCGAGGTGCGAGCGTTATCAACGGCGTTGTTTTGTTATTCTGGGAAAGTATTTCAAAATGCTTCAGCTACTGACACTGCGGGCGTAAGAAAGAGTGAGTGAGTAACACGCTCCTCCAACACACCCCTGTCCCCTTCTTCCGATACTCGCCAAATCCCACCTCTCACCAGCGGATCGAGACCGACCCCGAAAGACGCCAGGGTCGAGATCACGATTCTTCGCAGCGCATATTCGCGGAATATCGCTCTTTTTCGATTGCTCTCACGAAAGCGAAAACGTCATTAAAATTCTTCGAATGCCACGAGGTACCTTAAATCATTGCGACCATTTCCTCTCCTTGCCTTTTGAATAAAGATAACGAAAACGCGAAAGAAGGAACCGAAATTACGCACGCGGCCGTCTGAAGAAAGAAGTACGCCAATGCTGTACAAAATAATTCTCTAACTTTAACATTGGCTTCGATACCTATATAAATGAAACATCTCTGAGCAGATAATTTCAACAACCACTTTTCAAAAATATCTATTTACGTGAGGTGGGGCGACGAAGCCACTAACAAGCTCCCGCCGCATCTCTTGCTCGTCATAATCACACTACCTATTGAGAGGAACCGTCTTCAAAAAAGTTGGAGTAGCAAAACGTAATGGATAGGACAACAACCATTCGGTACATACCAAATGCGAATTTGAAGTATTAAATACTGCCTCCTGCTACTCATTATGATACAGGTTAACTTGCTCGAGAGACATGAAGAACAAAAAGAAAACAATGGGTGGCGAAATGGTGGGACTGCCAAGGTTGGATACGTAGAGAGTGGTTATTAATCGACTGAAATTTCCCTATTCAATCGATTATAAGTGGAATAATTAGTGGATTGAATCACTAAAGGAGGAAACCCATCGACAACTCCGATGACACCCTTTTGTAATACTGTCATTGACCGATTGGAATTGAAATCCTTGAAAAACCGGTTAAAACGAAAAATATCTCGTATGCTGTCCGAAAAACTAGCTATATGCTGCTTAGCCACGAAGAAGAACGTAATGGGACACTACTGGACGAATTCTAAGGAATGGAAGGGCATCTCTCATTACCTTGGAGCCTTGGTGACCTTGGATCCTCAAACCTGCCACATAAGGGACGACGATTAAACTCGAAGTGCTAGCACATATCTAGTCAACTACCTAACCACTAAATTCCCTGCGAGGTTCCAAGCAAATCTCGAGGTCTGCAAAAATATCGTCAAACAAAATGTCCCTCTCACCTAAGGAAACGCCGTGTACCGCGAGCGCTCGTTCCGCCGTAGGCTACAACTCCTTCAGTCTTTTCGGATAGGGTGGGTCGTACAATTTCGAGAGTGGGTGACCTGGTGGCAACCACGGATACAGCAGAACAGCACTCGGAGCAATCCTGTAACGAGGATAGACCACAGTGGCAGGCGTCAGAGAGAGAGATAGAAGGTGGGCGTCTTCGTCGAACGGGAGGCGGATCGAGAGCACGCGTGCGCGATGGGACACTCGAGAGTAGAATACACGCACGCAGAGAAGACAGAAGCAGAGGGAGATTATTAGAGCGAGGGAGGGAGGGAGGTTCCCCACCCCTCCCTCCCCCTCCCCTTCCGACGTCCTTCCCACGAGATGGCGTTCCCTTCTCCCGACCGAATCCAAAATGAATCCCACCCTCCCTTGCCATCTTCGTCGTCATCCTCGCCACACACAAATCCACCTCCACCAAAATCTCTCACTCCTCGGATGAGAATAGAATGTAAGGCCAGACGTAAGGCGACACCTGGGCGGCGGCGGCGGCGAGAAAGAGAGATCGCGCCTCCCTCTCCACTTCGTCACGCACGCATGGCGACAATCATGTTCCGCACACGGCAAGCGCATTATAACGCGTGTTCCTCCTAGCCATTAAATCTTTTAAATTGTAAACATTAAATCTTCAGATACAGTAAAATATTTTGGATTTACCTTAACATCTGATATATCGTGGGGATTACATATACAGAACGTATGTGGCGCAGTATTAAAGGTAAAACTAAGTTTTGTTAAACGTATAATAGGAAGGTCCTCGGATGAAAAAGTAAAAGAGAGATACTACTTCGCTCTGGTTGGGCCACACCTCAAATACGCCGCGAGAATTTGGGACCCTGGTCAAATAGATTTCACCAAAAAAATTAATAAAATACAAAGGAAAGAAGCGCGATTCGTTAAAAACTGCTACAAACGGACATATAGTGTCTCGCAACTTTTAGAGGGGTTAAGGTGGGAGCCCATAGAGACTCGGAGGCTACACCCTAGGCTTAGGTTGCTTGATAAATTCAGAACTGATTTTTTTTAGAGCGACATTGAGAATATTATCGTGACTCTTCACTACATCTCTAGGTCTGAAAGATGCGATAAAATAATAGAGATACCTTTCCGAATAGATAGGTACAAAAATTCGTTCTTTCCGCGAACAACAAGCTACCACAGTAAAAATTGAGCTCCACAAAATACACTCCTAAAATACATGTCACCATTTCATCTCCAAAAGACGTACACCTTTACACGGCTGGTGAGCTACCATCCCATGCTACACGCCCATGCGGCGGCTCGCAAGGTATAATTTAGATGTAGCCCTCTGCTCCTGAAGAAATACCCGTTGATTCCCAACAGTAGAAGAATAATTAATGAAATATTTCTTACGATCCTCGGTTTATTTATTCCAATCGATTTTAATGTCTCCAGTGTCATTATCACGGCATATAGACGTCGTCCATCTACTTTAATAGTGTCACTATACATGTGAAACTAATCGTTTTATAAAAAAGTATAAAGTTTTACAAATTATTTCTTTAACAATGCTTAACATTGTGAATTTCCGCAAGGTGACGCCCTACTCCATCAAAATATCTTTACGACAGACGGATAGCAGTAAAAAACTATAGTATTTCCATCTGCACAGAAGAGAATCATTCTTCACAATTGCAATTTAGTTTACCGAGTATAAACTGCTCGGTTAGTCGTTTAAAGATTCTTCGCTGAAATATTTGTTTTTAAATAGTAACACTAATAATGAACGATTAAACTAGTGCAAACGCCTCATGAGTTTATCTGTTCCGAAGCTGTATAGAAAGCAATATTTTTTATGCTTGGAGTCCATTCCAACCCCAATCAGCCCTCTTGAGCTCTAGGGCTGTCGAGATAAAATAGATGCAGCATGAAGGTCTCCTGCCAGCGGGCAAAATTCTACTCTGTAACCTAAATACCACGCATACCGATGGGTCGTCATTGTGATTGGGATCAGTGTGACGGGACCAATTCACTACGCGTGTTTATGGAGAAGACTGCCCAGTGGATGAGGAGAGACTGTGCCGTGAGAGATGGATTTGAGGATGCACCGTGCCAACAACCTCGAGTTCACGGGTTCGAATCCCACCTTAGTTCCTTTGACTTAGCATTGAGATCCTAGTTTGACGAGGCAGTTGGTCGTAAAAACCAAAGTTAGCGGAGAAAAAAACAGATGACGGGTAAGGATGACGGGTTTTAAAGTTCCTGGAAAATATAGCATTAAATGTAATGTGAACGCAAACTTTCAATTGATAATTTTCTCAATGCCAACGTATAGTTTCATGATGTAAACTATATTCTTTTCAGCAGACTGTTAAAATGCAAAATACGAAACCATCGTTTTCCGTTGGGCCGAAAGACTTTTGCAAGATGATGATTTAGATGTACTCAATCAAGATCCATTTCAGTGAAGCGATTTATAACGTTTCTAATCAGTTTACAACACTGAATCTCAACTACTTAAGAATGTAAAAGCGTAGTGCAAGACACGCTACGCTTCAGATGCACAGCATAAATTTAGCCCTAGAAAATGCTTCAAGCCAGCGGCGTCATATTATCAGTATCACTGATATCAAATACATGAGTTTTAGCCCACACATGGCCAGTTTTAATTAGAAAGAGAAAACTTTGGTACAAGTTTAATGCACGTACATTATTGTACTCCATCAGCTGCAAAAAATATAAACACTGACGGTAGACTGACATATAGAATTTTTATCCATTCTGGACTTAAAACTATATTTTTGACGGTGTATGTAAGGAATATTAGAAAGTCTAAATAGATCGGAGTCGGTAGCGTCAGGAAGCTCTCAAAACAAACTGGCTGCACGAGGTATTTAGGGTTAAAATCATATGGTGAGTAAATTTTCAAACCGCTGCTGCATCTACACCTCGTACAGTTTTTCATACACCCAGAAACCGAAATCTATGTTTCTATTGAAAAATAAAAAAGTTTTAACAAGCTTGGGAGTTCTCAAAAACAAGAAAATATTCAAATAATTCTTGCATTCACTATTTCTACATTTCGCCAAAATCATATATGTACTTATGTTGGTAATATTGTTCTACTCTTATTAGTCATTGCCTCGATTAATAAAAGTTGTAATCGTCATTTGAGGAAGAAATTCCATAGCAAAAAAATCAATTGGAAAGAAATGGAGCGTCACTCCGACGACTCGAGAGGGATTTTATGGAAAGATGCAGCGCGAATGTGCATCGTTTCTTCTGACCAAAAGTAGCTATCAGCAATTCGTACGCGGCGATGCGTTCATTCAATTCTATTTCCCCAGAGGGCACTGCTATCCCTTAGGGGAGATACGCGACGGTGCGCACGTCGCCGTGACGTCACCCACACTCCCCCACCCCCACTCCCCTCGCCCTTCCCACGCGAAGGCCCACCCACTTCATCGCCCACGCTCCCTCCAATTCACCCCCGTCCACCATCCCAACTCCGAGCACTTTAGCACCCCCGAAAACCCATCTGCACGGGGAAAGCAAATCGGCCGCCATCGACACTCCTCCGACACTTGCCCTTCGCCGTACGGCGGAACAACCGATCCACGGTTAGAGTCGGCATTTCCACCCGAACGACCAATCGAAGGCGCCCAGCGATTGGCAGTCAGGTGGCAGTGGGGGGGTGGGGGAAGCAGCTTTTTGCTATGACTTTGTATAACACCAAAGTGTTTTAAAAGTCCAGCTCATAGTGGATTTTACATACCAATAATGGCTAGAATAAATACAGATACACATACCAGTATTATTGAACTATCTCTAGTTAAAGTGACCCAGCTGATCCTTTGGGAAGGGTTCGGATGTTCAGGAGTGGGTCATTTTTGAATATGAATCCAGGAGGCTGTACTAATCATGTCTAAGAATGAACTGCAAGGGCGAACACCCTGGCTACGAGAGTGATCGAGTTGTGTTTGTGTAATCCTGATTTATTAATCGGATTGAACGACAGAGCTCATGCATTGCATCTGTAATGCAACCCTGGTCCATGAAATTTCTTTTTTTCTGGTAATTAGGACGATAAAGTTTGAGTACTCGGATATATAATTCATAGCACGATCATGTCGTGAGGCATACATTTGTCACATATTTATTATAACTAGTATATAATAAATCTATAAATACGGAAAAAGACTTAAAAAGTCACTAAAAATCTGATAAATGTTCAGTGACCTACCCTCGAGAAAAGAACGTGGGCCACACGACCACGTGTGCCATTGCGTGGCGGTGTATGGAACAGTATCGAATGGTCACTCCCCGAGGGGGGGGGCAACCAACGAGGGGGAGGGGAGTGAAGGTGGCCCCGAGGTGCCCCCCTTCGGAAAATTACTCGATTCCGCCAACGGTCGACCGTGACGTAGATGAGTCCACCGGATGTGACGTTCGTTAATACGTACGCGACGACAGAAGTCTGTGCGACAAGATTCGCGAGAGGAGGAGGATAGTCTGCAGGATATCGGAAGCTCCTATCTGTCGTCGCGAGACGCGCGTTGAATTGGGCGGTTGGGATCGATATGTCGTTCAACGCGTCTATAAAACTTGAGAATTTGAAAAGTTTTCATCTGAAATATTCCAAAATGATTGTCGTCGACGTATGCATCTATGGGATGAAACTTCAATGGCCAATAATTTCCAAAGAAAACTCCGCGGGCATCATAATTAGTAGGATCCAATTATTGCTGTTCCGTGACTCGCAACACATACTATAGCAACACATTTCGCATTATCATATTTCCAAATGACACGCTGCTGCAATTCGGTTTGCCGCAGTCAAGGATTGCATTTCAGTGGGTAACATTTAGTTACAAAGCGACTACCTCTGCAAGACAGCCACGAAATAAACACTTAAACACCACGGCTAATTACGATTCATTAATGAGTTTAGAGTTGCGAGCGGAGTCACAAACATGTCTCGACGAGCAACAGAATGGCGAGGGAGCGGGCGACACATTGAGAGGAGGGCATTGATTCCGCCTGCCTCGTTCGTCCATACACTGCCGCCGCGGGGGATCCACCCCCACCCCCCCCCTCCCCATCGCCCAATGGACCAATTGGGTCAATCGCCCATGTGGGTGAGTGTGTCGCATGGGGGTGGGTGGGTGGCGATTTGGTCCGAGGGAGGGGGGCATCTACATCTACGTCTACATAATATCTCGCGAGCCGCCGCATGGGCGTGTAGCAGGGGGTGGTAGGTCACCAGCCCCACAGCCAGTTTTGTTTAGGGTCCCACATGCTCGTGACGTATTCGAGGTGTGGTCTAACCAGGGCGAAGTAGTAAGTATCTCTCTTTGACTTTTTCACCCGAGGACCTTCCTATTATACGTTTAACAAAACCTAGTTTCTTTAATGCTGCGCCAAATATGTTCTGTATGTGTAATCCCCTCGAATTATCAGATGTTAAGGTAATTCCAAGATATTTTACCGTATCAGGATGGAGGGGCGAGGCGGTTGTCCGGGGAAGGGGCATAATAGGGAGGTTGGTAGGGAGTAGGGTGGTCATTGTTTGCAGTGGAATAATGGCGGGATTCCACACATGCAGAATACGAGCGATCGGGAGGCATGGCTCGGGAGGAGTGGATCCATCGCAAGAGCGACGGGCATTTCTTCCATCGGGGGAAAAACCAATATCGCTCAAATTCTCGTCTAGCTGGCGTCAATACAAACATGACTACCTCGTTTTGAAAGGTGAAGCATTAATTTGGTGGGCTATAAACAATTCCCTGAGAGCACCTTTCTCTTCGGAGAATGCATGAGAGCAAATTTTTAAAAAACGCACATTATTACGACATAACTAGCCAAAATACTATCAGAATCCATTTCACAAGTCAAAATATTAGGTGTACAAATATGAAATTAGGAGTGAAACTTAGTGACTCTGCCTACCCCGGGAGGGAACGGCGTGATTGGAATGTGTGTATGTATGCTTCTAGTGTGTAATAATAAGGTATATGTTTGAAATGCCAAGATATTCGTCCGATGGCGAAACTTTATTATAAAGACTAAAAATATTTAAAACCAAAATACTTGTATAGAACTTTAAAAGCTGCACTGTAATCCTTTTCATGGTTTTACACGCACCACTAACCACAATACGCGACATAAACATAACAAATTAATGGATCTCATACATCGAGAAACCTCAAATTGTATCATGAGAAGTATTAATCAAACGTAAAATAATTGCTTTTTAGGCATCAATTGAAATAAAATACAAACAAAACATAACTTTCCGAAAGAGCGGACGAAGAGAAGCGACCGCTGTCCAACGAGCTCTCAGTTGTCTAACCATTGAATTTCCCCCCTCCTCCCTCTCTCTCTCCCTCCCCTTCGAAGGAAGGATTGCAACTAAAGTGGAGAAATAGTAACGTAACGCATTACGGGCCTCGCCGACGCAGCTTCAACGTAAATTCCCACGTTACAGAATCGCCGCGGCCGGAAAATCAGAGAGGCGGCTGCCTTCTCTCTCTCTGACCCTTTTTACATCCGCGCGGGGGCGAGTAAATCTTTACGCGCCCCTCCCTCAAACCCCTGCCACCCCATTCCCTATCCACCTCCCCTCCAAACCCCCCACCCCCTCCCCCGCACTCCAAGGGGCGCGCAGACCAAGAATAGCCGCTGCTTCGACGCAGCCGCCCGCCCGCCCGCTGGAGAGAGTTGCGCCATGGCGGGCGGGCGGGCTAGGCGAGGGAGGGAGGGAGGGAGAATCAGAGGGGGTGGGGGGGGAGGAGCCCAGATGACCATGCTGTGGGATGGGATCCCTTTCTCGAAGAAGAAGAAGACGGCCGAGGGGAGCCTTTCGACGCCATGGGCGGACTAAGTATAGCGCACGTGACTCAAAGGGGGCGGTGGGGGGGGGGATGAAGGAAAGGGAGGCGGCAGTGAGGCGGAGGCCGGAGGAGAGGGGGGGAGGGAGTGGCGGGGTGAGGCCAGAGAGTGAGGCGATTGATTCCAGGAGCGAGGAGGCGCGTCCGTTGATTGACGCCTCGGTCGAGAGAATCGAATCATCACAGAAGGAGGGGGGGAGGGTTGAAGAGGAGACACCCCCCCCCTTCAATTGAGAGGAAACGGAGAGAGAGAGAGAAAGAGCGTAAGGGGGACTTTCAAATCACGAATCGATGGATTCTCTTAAAATAAAAGAAAGCCATCCCGAATGACTTCGCGACTAAGAAAGAGCACCTTCTGCCAGTTTTCGGGACTCCGCGTCGAAACCCTTCGCTTGGACCTCTTCTCTTTCCCCTCGAGGAAAAGTGCTCTCGCGAGATGCGATGTGCGAGAATGGGCGCGGAAAGAAATAATGATCTAATTTAGACTACTGGTGTGTTAGTGGCGGCGCACGGAATCCGTTGACCGAGCGTTAGACGCAGTGGGTGATCCAGGTGTGAGGGGGGGGGGAGTTGGGAGAGGAGCGGGGGGCGCGTGGAAGGAAGGGGTGAGTAGAGATGAGTCGCCGGGCGGGTGAATCAAGGAAGGGGGGGTTCGAGTGAGAGGACAGTTTTGGGGGCAAACCCAAATAGATATTCGGCGAAACGAGCCCCTGCCCCTGACGGTGAGACTCCCCGTGGGCCAAAAAATAACCCCATCGCCCAATCCCACGGGGGCGGGGCGGGAGGAACAAAAAATATACATAGGCGAACGGTGAACGCGGAAGAAATTTCGCAAGAGAGACTTCGACGTGTATAGCCGTGGAACATTGAAAGATTGAGTGCCGGTACCTAACTCTCTCGGCGTACTCGACCAATGACAGAGAGAGCAGTTGGAAGAAATGAGAAAGGGAATGACACAAATCATGTTAGTGGAGACACCGTTACGTGTCCTTTTGGCATATATGGAGAGGAATGGGCAGTGCGATGCGAGATAATTGTCAATTTTTGGAGTCAATTATAATTGCATTCTATAGAACCGACACTGAAATAACCTGCACGATGTTCATATTGTCCGGCAATTAAAAACATTGAATTATGGTTTGAAAAACAATGGAGTTAATTCTTTCTTTTCCCAGGCGTGTATTTTTGAATATCTACTTTAAATTCATGCGTAATCAAAACCAAGTCCTTCCTTTCAACATCCATTAAAATGGCCTCTCTAGGACGCCAATTGAAATATTATAAAAACGAAATGCAACCAGTATAATGCCATTTAGCACTGCGCATTGAACAACTTTGGTAAGAAAGAGTCAATGCAGAAGTACTAAGTGTTATTATTCATCTAAATCTCATGGAAGGAAAGTGACCCAGAATCAAGTATCAAACAATTTATATTTCAAAGGACAAACACAAAAACGAATAGACGAATAGAACGACAGAAAGAAACGTAATTCGTGAGAGATAAGTCCTCTAAAATTTAAGTGCCTCATATCACTTACATATGTAAATAATAATTAAAACTACTGCCGAAATTAACTCCTTCATTTGACACTGTTTCAGGGAGGAAATACTTTTAAATAGCTAAGCTAGAACGGCGTGCATACTTAGGCAGTGTTTCGGGCGGTATGTTACCACAGTAATTAATTAATGGCAATATTTATTTATTTAGAAGGCGGCCCAGACGTGAACCTGAGAGAGAGAGAGATGGGTGAATGCTTTCGAGAGATGTGGACCATGATTTGGATATACGCATGGTTTCGACGCTTGAGAGAAAGAGGGAGGAGGTGGAGGGAGCATACACTCTCGGGTGTCGCGGGGCCAAAATTAAACCGCTGGCCGAGTGGGGAGTGAGGAAGGGAGTGAGAGAAGGCAGAGGGTGTGGAGGGAGTGGAGAGAACGGGAGGGGGGAGAGGAGAAGAGACGCAGCAGCCCTCTCCGTGGGGGCACGTTCCATTTAAGGAGGCAGCGCCGGTCCATCCGAAGAGAAGGGGGCGGGGGGAGGACGACGGATTGGGGGGGGAAGAGGAGGGGGGCATTGATGAATGATGATGGGGGAGAACGGCGTCTCTCTTTCCTTAAGGGAGGGTTGGGAGGGGGAGTGCGCAAATTGCTTCGGATCGACTCTCGAGGGCAGTCTCCCGTGAAAAACACGCGTTCGTTCGCAGGCAGTCGAGGGGGGCGTGCAGTGTTGGACACTGTTGCCGTGTAGTGATTGCACTTGGGAGGAGGGAGGTGCATGACATCAATTAGAGTAGGGTGCGGTGCAGACACACCCTTGGCCGAGAGGGCGGCTTTTGCCATCGGATCCGTCTCCTGCGAGCGGACCACGCCGGGGGGGGGGGGCGGGGGTGTCGGGTCGTCGGGTGTGTGGGGCGGAGGAGAGGAGGAAGGCGAAGGGGATTGGTGGAGAGAAGGACGTGCAACTCTGTCACCCTTAGCGTGGCACGCCTTTTTGAAGCGATTTCGCGATCGCATGATGCAGTGGTGACACTCTGGGCGACTGACCCGCATCTTCGGCGCATTTCCCACTCGCAGTGCATTGCATTGTGGACCTAATTATTTCCCCCGCGACGGTCCCTCTCCACTGATTCGCTCCTCCACCTTCATTTTTCCTCTGACGCTGTCAATGAACTCCATAAGAAGGAATTAGGCTACGTCAGAGCCAATTGGTGCGTTCTCGAGATAACTTCTAGCTTTCCCCGGAAAAGACGTCTAACTAACAGTTAAATCCAATGGCAATTGATAGTTTAAATATTTATATGCAGAAAGAGACAATTAAATGCGAAGCAAAACAAACAAGAGTACGATTTTTGAAACAAATGAAATTAAAATAGATACCTAGATAAATAAGGAAACCATTATTATTAAAGAAGAAAATACACGCCTGAGAGTTTAATAGCCTTCCGTCGTAAAATTACATCAATGCGAAAATATACGCATTTCTCGACTCATGAGCACCTAAACGTCGCGGTACTTTTTTCACGTAATTATGTAGATCTATTCATAGTTTTTAGAAGTTCTCTAAAAGACCAAGCGAAAAAACAACAAATGCGTGCTACGACGCTCGATAAGTCACTCCTATGTTTTATTAAAATACAGTTATTAATTCGCAGAAAATCAGTAACCAGTATGACAAAAAATGTAGCGAAATGAAGTCTTTGAATCTAGTGCAGGATATTTAGCATTAATAGGGAAAATTATGCGCCAAAAAACCGATATCTTGATCATTTATCTCGTTGGATATAGCCCTAGGAGGCACGGAATGTCGATCTGCCTCTTCCGGCCACCCGTTCTCCCACTGGCCCAACTTGCATCGGCGTCAGAAACGAGCACCGTGACGATCGACGTGGATCTCTCGCGTGCTGGTGCTACGAACGTGCACCACTTTGTACGTGCCTGGGAAACGGGTGTGCGCGGGTACACCCCTTCCCCGGCGGCCGCAGATGTGCCCGCCGCCGGATCGCCCGACGGAGCGGTGGTCCAGGGTAGGAAACCCTTTCATCAGAACTACTACATGAGCCGGTGGCTATTTTTAGGGACAGCGAACGGGCGTAAGGACGCTCATCTTTAGCACTAATTAAGATCTCGGCATCCAGATGTCCGCGTCCTTCGCGGGATTCTCGGTGCTTCCTTTCGAGGAGAAGGAGAGAGCCTCTCTCTAACACGCCCTTTGTGAGCCTAACCATTTCCTTCTCTTTCTTCTCTTGCCCCTCCCTCCCATGACATCAGATGAATTAATCTCTTCCCTCGCGCTTTGGGAGTAGAGACTGCCCCTTTAACTCTTTGCACCCACACGGCCTCTCTCTCTCCACGCCCGAGGTGGCGGCCAGAGAGAGAGGCCCGCCCCCGGGGGCGAAGCGACCGAAATAAACCCAATGACGAGGGCCGGCCCGAGCCGCGCGTGTATATCGGGAACATTCCAAGCGGCGGCGGCGGCCGGGAGCCGCTCGGGAGCGCGGCTCGGGGATGAGAAGCGAGATCGCCTCTCGCGAGAAAGCAGGAGGGAGGAGAGGAAGCGTTACTAAGGCGATGCCGAACGGCTCGAGACTGAGAAAACGTCAGACATCGCAATGATTTATCATTAAGGACGTCCTTCAGAGAAGGATAAAGTCATATTTGAGTTATCGTTATGTCAAATCAAAGAAGGAATCATCAAGTCTGTTTCAAAAGATTTCAACTGGCTTTTCCTTATGCTCCGAGACTAAATAGCTATTCAACGACTGTTTCGTAACGTGGCAAAGATTTCCGCGAATATCGGTGACTATTTGATTCGTTTCGGTGAGAAGAAAGAAATATTTCACAGTGAATGACCGACATTAATCAGTTTCTGTGTTTGCGGTTACAAATTATAACTCTTTCTCAAACAATTGAACCAAATTTCTGTTAAAGTTACAGAAGGAAAATAAATGGGATTGAGTTCAATATTTGAAATTTTAAAAATAGCTGAAATAACGCGAAGCATGTAATAGTTTCCGATTACCAGTTGGCCATCTAAGGCTAAGGCTATCATACTCGGGGAAATAAAAACATGACAAGCAAATATGTCACAGTTTGGTGCCAGGTTCAGAGTTTTCCACTTCCCAAACGAATGGTCAAACTTTTGGGAGAACTGCTACGGTGCATTCGCTGCCAACTGTATACATATCGAGCCAAGTTTCACCTGAAGTACTGATTTCAATTGGATGTAATAAAGCGAATTCATTTTATTCACTCTTACGGCACTGTTATGCAGGGTGTAGCGGATACGGGGGAATGGGGGAGGGTCGAGAGAAGACGGAGCATGCGCCCTGGTACCCATTGAAACCCAAGACCCATCCGCCCCTTGGTAGGGTATTAATACTCGGAGAGAGGAGGAGAGTTTAAAATAGGAGCCAGGCAGTCTCTGAAGGGGAGGGGGGCCGATGTGGAATGAGGGGGCCTCCCCCTACCTCCCCCCTCCCCCGATGTGGGAGGGGAAGGATATCGGAGGAGAGTGATCTGAATGTGGGGAGGCGGTGGGCGGGGTGGAGAGGGGAAACTCGGCGTCGAAAGGGTGACGGACTAGTGGGAGGAGGAGGAGGGTAACGGAGGAGAAGGGTGCAAAATGGGTGCTATCGCAGATTTAGGCATTAAAACTAAATTGTGCAAAGAGACAAGAAAGCGGGACGTGAATAAAATTACATTCTAAATGTAGATCATCGGGAAACACACAAGACAACACAGGCACATATGTTACATGATGCTTCATTTCTATAATAATAATCACACACTGATGATTAGGAAGCCAAAGGCCTGGAATGCTTGTGGTGGCCATGGCGAGGAAACACATCGCCCGACATGAACGCTCAAGGAAAGAGAAAACTACTATCTCGCTTGGGGGGGTTGGGGAGAGGGTTCTTGTTTCGCACCCACAACGGCCTCCCAACACCAGACTATTTATAAAAGCCGAGGGAGTCCTTCTGATCTCTTCTCGAATGATCTCTGCCACGAATACGCGTCTCTAATGCATCACTCTGCCTTAAAAAATCACTCACGGACATAAAGGCCATCAAAATGATTGCTTAAGTTGTCCACTGCAGCTGAACTGAACTCAGAGCACTTCCCAGAACACGAACCTCTCGCTTACTGCCGTCTCAAATCGCTATACATTCCACGGCTAAAATAATGCAATCATGGTAACGACTCCGGCGGACAACATCCCGGACCGCTTTCAAAATCGGGCCAAGATTTGTAAATTTTTGGAATAATATCCTGTCTTTTCGAGGAAATCTTGCTACAAATATTTGAATACTAACGGTTTAAGTTCAAAAGGTAAATTTACATATTCTAGAATGCAAAAATTACATTGTTGTCATACGGTAAAAGAATCATGTTTTTCCAGAAATGCTAAGCTAGCGGTGGAGTGATTCATATAAACTAAAACTTAAGTATGGACTTAGATACAAAATCAAAATAAATCGTTATCACCTATCATTTCAATAAACTCTAATGGAATAAGGTAGGTGAAATAAACAAATAAAAGATTAATCTTATCAGAAAAACTGAAAACAATCGATTCTTTCATTACTGAAGCACTCGTATGGATTCCTATACCAGATTCTGAAAAGGTCACGACCGTGGCATTTGTGAATTAATCTCCACACCTGCGGACGTTTTCCTCAGCATGGAGAAGAAAATTACAAATGGTATCAACTAAGTAAAACTTCCAATTTTGAGCAAAATTGCTCGTTTTACGCAAAAGATAATCACGGTCCAGGTTTCGAGCAAACTTATAGATGCTCCACATGATCATTTCGATAGCAGGTGGATCCGGAGGCTTCGTGCCCCGTATCAATCAACCCCGTGGGCCACTTTCCATTGCGTGGGCCGCACACCGACCCCCCTCCCCGGAGGGCCGCCTCGAAAGGGCCAATCCACGCTACTCGAGGCGATCCTTTGCGTCACAACGGCAGCGGCGGCGAGTATCCAGCCGAGAGATGCGAGAGATATAGAGTGATCGAGAGTGAGAGAGAGATTGAGAGAGAGAGGCATGGGATGGCAGAGATGCTATGTATCCGTTCTCACGTAGCACACAACAGTCCTGGAGGGACGGCGGTGCGTCACCCGCCGGCCACCACTCCACTTACGCACAGCGTCGTCTCCACCGTCGTCGTCCGCGATTGCACGCGAGAAGCGAGAGCGAGAGAGAGAAAGAATCAGCCGGAGAAGAGGCGGTGAGCCGCAGCGGTAATAATCCTTTTCTCGTGGGCCGATCCCGGCGTCACTTGGAGCTGCAGTCTCGCTCCTGCTATATTCCTTTCTCACTTGCGTCGCACTCGGCCGCAGAGAGCGTCGGGTCAGAGCACCACTTATCCACGAAGCAGCGAGGGTCGTCGTCACCGGTCCCTAATCGCTCACGCGACGACAGGGTGTTCGCGAGATAACAGTTTTCCTTTTCTCTTGTGGTCGCGCAAATGGGCAGTGGGGCGATGGGTTGCGGGGGCGATGGGTGGGCACAGCGGTTAAAGGTGGATTTACGAGAGGGCAAGGAACGGCACGCGGCGTGGGGAAATTATTCTGAAGAACACTTACGTTTGCCTCGACGGTCCGCTTCCGGGTGAGCGAGGATCTCTCGATTCGGGTGGGATATATAGGAGAGGGCCGAGACCCGGACACTCGATCTCAGTGGCGCCTGAGAGGGCCGCTCCCATTGGTCGACGGGTGTCCGGAGTCCCGGGGCCGTCGGGGTGGACGCCGACCAATTAGAGGCGTCGTTACAGAGTTTGCTGGGTTAGAGGCGGGGTGGCCTTTTTTAGTCTGCGGGGTGGAAGGACGGGCGTGGGGGAGGCGTGGAAGAAGAAGGGGGAGGCGGGCAATGGGGGGGAGGGAGGGGGAGGGACGAGCATTCACTAGGCATTGTCCGCGAGAGACGTCTCGCGTGACGTCGGCGCTCCCGAGGAGAGAGAACACTCGCGAGGACACTACGTCCGCCGGTCGGTGGTCCATACCACACGGACCACGCAGCCTCTCACCTTCGTGCGCGGCTCAGCTGCGGCAGTCGTAGCGGCGGAAGGGTGGTTCCCTACTCGTAGTAATTAGCCCACAGTAAACGCTGCACCCTCGAACGTCAGTGCTGCGTCTGAACAACCCGACGACAGCAAGAGAATCAAATGGTGGTCGATCCGAATGTCCCGATTAATCATAATTTCTCTACTCGTGGTCCCATTTGCGCCCTCCATGATTCTTCTTTCGTCCTCTAATACTCTCGAATAGAAGTTAAAATACCGAGTCACCAAACTTTTGCGCATGACGTTTGAAAGTGGAAACGTAACTTTCCGGTTACATGACAGCGATTTTCTTTTACTTCGAAATTTTACGGCGACTCACCTTTTGAAATTTCACTCAGATGGCACGTTACAGCTTAACTGTCAGGCAGCTGTCAAGCGCACGGGATTTGAAGTATCTCCCTCACTAATGCACTTGAAGAGTGAGTTAACTCCAAGTTACTCAATATATTCTAGTAGAAATTCTAAGTAGCTTTTTATTCATATCGGACTTTAGTTCCAGGTACACAGAGAGTGGAGGAGATTTTCTCAGATGACAAGAACTAAGTTGGAGCGGGAATGTCAATGCGAGCTATTCGAGTGACTTATGAAACTGTTTCATATATTACGAAGGGCTCTTTCCTCTACCCCTCCCGATACATGACGTTTGATTGACACATCCGCTACCGCTGCCTACGGAGTTCCCGGGAGGCATCAAATCTTCGTGTAGTAGAAAATCATCATTAATGTCAGAATGAAAAGCACATTTATGAATATCTCCCACATTAGTAGAGAAATTAATCTTCACTTTGACACTATCTGGCTTTCGACGTCAATGTCATCCAATTCACTGAAAAAAAGATTGACCTTGGTTCATACGTGATAGGTACATTTTTTTCGATTCGTCTATTTCCGTTCGAAAATCGCACCAACTAATTTCTAATTCTTTCTTTTGATTCAAAATAAAATACTCTTTAATTAATAAGTTTCCGCAGAAAAGTTCAAGAATGAGCATTGAGATACATATTGAAGTGCCACGCCAAAAGGCAGAGCATTCGACGTCATAAAAGATATTACTGATTTTTTCAAATAAATATAATTATTTTATGATTCTTTTTTCGTAAACTTATTTAATCGCATTCTTTACATTTAAACCTGTCACCCTTTTCCCGTTTTTCCTTCCGAAGAACGATGAATATAAACTACAGTGAAAATCACCCTCTTTCTTTGACCATACATTTTTGAAACCATTAACATGTTGAAATAAGTTGACATTACGTAGTTCTAAGAGGTCTTGGAAGTTCACTGTCACTCGAGTTGAACCGACACAACAGGACAATAGCTAACGTGATCAACACAATCCTGTCCCTAATGATGAAAACTAGACTACGGAATTATTAACCCAAGTGTCCCTTTCATATTTTCCACCTGCAAACCCTTCACATCCACAATATCTTCCTCAATTTTAGCCTATTAGGCTCCACTCTCATGTTTAATGTAGCAAAGTTTGTCTGCATAAACCCATGTTCTTATTTTCCTGACAATTTATCTTCACAATATCTCTCTCACACTCAATCTGGAACGCGGCCAACAGCAAGATAGCAATCCATTTGCTGACTAACTCTAAGCTAGCCGCGAATACGAACGAATTTATCTGCCACCTGCATCGGAGGACCCTGCCAGTAGATTGTCCAGGCGATGCGCTCCGCCTAGATTCCACCCTGTCCCTTGTCCTCTTCCATCATTAAACCCCTTGTTTCCTTACAGCTCAATCGATCACATTTAGGGATTTGTGATGACTTAGCCTTTATTCTAAACGCCGTTATCCTTGCTTCTCTCCAACCATTATTCGGTTCAGAACCCCCGCTGAATCCTAGGTGTGGCTCCATTTCCTATCACGATGACCCTCTCATTTTCTTGAGGACAGCTCCTGACTGACGTTCTGACTGTCCACTTTTAGATATCATGACAGGATGACCGTACGTCTCCCCATCAGTGCATGTCGTCTTCTCATCATGCAATTTCACTTATTCCTAAAACTCACAAGCCTATTCTTCGCATTTTTACTTTCAGACATTTGCATGCATTATGGATATAAAACCTTTTAACACGCCTAAGAAAGTACAGAAACTCTTAGTGGACTTACAACCTTTACTGGCATAGCCTCAGGGTTTACGGTGCATCGATTACAATGCACGTAAATAATATCTTCTTTCTGGCACTCTTATTTCCTTTATTAGGCTCACAGTTTCAACCATAAATACAAATCGATAGACATGGTTTTATCCATGAAACTCATCACACAGCGGAAGATATTTCGTAACCCACGTAGTTTTTTTATTTTTTATAAATCTTTTAATTTTATACCAGATATATTTTGGATAGTTTTATCAGTGCTTAGCTATAGTTTATACCTCGATTAGTTCACTGTTATTCTTTAGTTTAGATCTGAACGCTTTTCACGGCTTTGCCATAACTTCTAGGCTGAAGGATAAAGGTTGTTTATGGGGGGGGGGGGGTTCTTTCATTACTCCTAATAACCAGTACCTGTTTCATTCCATGCCGCGTTGCCTGACTCGGTTTTTTCTGTATTTTTATATTTATACACCCTCAGTCAAACGTCATCGTTTTGTAAGTTAGCGAAATAAAAATAGCAAACTGGCCATATCAAAATAAAATAAGAAACTGGTGCATTATCATGGTTAACTATTTCTCGGAATAGAATAATTGAATTAAATAATCGCTTAAGACAATGTGTTCCCACAATTGAAAGGATTTTTCCAAAAATAATCAATTTTATAGTCTGAAGAGAGAAGATTCGTGGGAAATACTGAATTGGTTATGCAGATCATTCTGTCGGGTAAAGGTTAGAGCAAAACTTAGTGTCTGCATTCAATGTATTTACGGAAAAATGATTTACTGCTCATTTACAGACCTAAATTTAATTTAATAATATTTACGCACATTAGTTGATAAAACGGTTGGTTTTAGCACAATTCGTGTAGATTTTGAGGGACATACAGGAGATACGATTTTAGCCCTCATTGGACACCCTTACTCACGAAGTGTGGCGAAGCAAACATTTAATCCATTACATTTTGCCGCAGACCTAGAAACAAACGACATTGGGGGTCCGTTGGAGAGGCTTCATAAACACCATATATACAGTTGTGCTAGTAGATAATCTAAATGATACATTGTAGCTCCGTTTCTCCAAAATGTTGTAACGTTGTATGACTTTTCCCTCTAATTCTTTTCTGAAGTTTCCTGTAATGAATGATACTATTTCGTTTGCATAAGGTGTGCACCTCCGGGAGTTGGGTTCCCGGGAGTTTATTCCTTGAAATGATCCAGAGTTGAAGTACTAGCACGAGAACCTATTGAGTGTCTTTTGTGATAGATTTAAAAGCTTCTAGGTTTAGAAGCGCACCAAGTCCGGCAAGAATACAACATGAAAATAAGTAAAACGAAGACTAAATCGGAGTATACGGAAGAAAGAAGCTGAATGGAGAAGTCTTCCTGAAAACAGAGAAATTAGAGGAGGTGGATTCCTTCACCTAGCTCAGAAGTACCATCACGTGAGACCGAAGACGCACAACAGTCATCAAGCGGAGAATAGCCCAAGTTAAAAAGCCGTTTACGGGAAAAAGACAGCTACTGTGCTCAAAGAAGATAAAGACTACAAACCAGGAAACAGTGTGTGAACATATTCAAATGGAGCGTGACACTCTATGGACCGGAAGTAGGGACCATTGGAAAAACTGACCAGAACAGACAATGAAGCCTTCATAATCTGGTGCTGGAGGAGGATGCTGAAGAAAAATGGACGGAAAAAATAAGAAATGATGAAGGCACAGATAATTAGAAGAGGAAAGAACCATATGGAACACCCTACAGAAAAGAAGAACGAGATTAATTGGATACACCCTGAGACACAATGGGTTTGCGAAGAGCATAATCGCAGGTAAAATGGAGGGAAAAGTCCCCAGGGGAAGACCCAAGAATAAATTCATGGACCATATAAAGAGGAACGTATGTAAAGGAAAAGATAGCAGGAGGTGAGGGAACT
This sequence comes from Ceriagrion tenellum, assembly GCA_963169105.1. Classification (NCBI taxonomy): domain Eukaryota; kingdom Metazoa; phylum Arthropoda; class Insecta; order Odonata; family Coenagrionidae; genus Ceriagrion; species Ceriagrion tenellum. The sequence goes on along the minus strand of OY720644.1, from coordinate 113,580,123 downwards.
AGCATTAGACAGAGGGTAGGGCGGAGGGCTGCAGTCATTCAATCTTAGGATTGAAAGACCAATGATTATGAGGTTTAAAAGCGCAATTTTTGTGTTTCCAGTAAATTAGCTTCAGAATTTGATGATAATTTCGACAGAAAAGGTTGCAATATTTTGCCATTGGTGCTCCATTTAGACGGTTCTGGGTTTTTGAAGGGCTATTATTGCTATTCTCCCATTAAAGTAGCTTCAGATTGTGGTGATAATGTCGCCGAGTACGCCGCAATATTTTGGCTCTTTTTTAAGCATTATGCCGCAAAATCGAGTCAATAGCAGCTTTAAAATCTAATAATACAATCATTATCTAGGAAAAAAGTGATTATTTTTATTTAAAAAAAAGACTTAAAATGTCTCTAATGTTTGGTGAAAAAGTTTCTAAAAAGTCGGAAGTATTTCATGAATTTCTTCCAAAGTTGAAGATTATATTATAAATAAAAAATAAAAAAAAGATTTTTCATTACTTTTATGTCATATACGGTGATTTTTCTAATAACCAGGATTTTTAAAAAGATTTTAGTGAACACGTGGAATGAAAAATAAGGATTTCAAGAAGTAAAATATTTTTATTCTTTTTTGTGTCACTGCAACTGATTTGTCCCAATCAATATTTTGGCAAGTGTTAAGTAAATTTAAAATGTTAATCTGAAATAAAAACTTAAATCCTTCAGCATCGGCATAAGATAACGGCAGAATGTTCAATAATTCTGATTGATTTTAAGTTTGCTTCTCTCGATTGGAACGTGTCTTCAAGTAGTGGGAGACGAGATATTTCTCTATGTAAACCATAGTGAAGAATATGCGATGGTCGAATACAATTAGTCCAAACGCATAACGCTCAGGATCGAAGGATTTATAAAGGGATACGTCAAAGTAGTAAGCTAACTAACGGAATTTTTATGCAAATTTTATGTAATACCTTTTTTATGGCCAAAATCAAAATTTTAGATGCTCCACTCGTTAACACGAGGCCTTCACCTTTAATCGATACGGAAAATGTATGATGGACCCTTGCTGATGTATGATGGAGCGTTCAGTACTTCCTTAACATCCTCCAGTTATATCTTCCCACCCATAATTGTCGATGCTATATAAGTCATTGGCTAATGTGTAAGGATTCAAATTAGTTGATGTTATCGATCGAAAACCCTAATCAAGTCGAAGTTAATCCTGGTCCTTACGAGGTCCTGACGAGGCCAGCTGGAAGGCTGAAGGCAGAAACTGTTTTCCCTCAAAAATGGATCGACGCGGCAAAAACCCGAAGAGAATATGGTCATATTCTCAAGTTTTAAATCATATTGAGTTTTTTTTATTGAACTGATGGTGTACTTGGTGATAAGAAACTCAAAGACCATTACTTCATGCTGACATTCGTCAATAAACATGCAGAATCTTAAAAATATTTTGCTACAGATGGTCATAGGCATTGCAGTGTCAGCCGTTATTAAACACATGGAGGTACTGGCACTGTAAAGCATAAGCAGTCAGTCCCTATACTCTTGCCTTAAATATTTTTTTGTCGATACCTCTTGAACAATTCCATTGACGCTTTTCCACATCAGCAATGGATACGGACGTTACTTAGCATGATGGCCTTATAAAGAAACTAACGTGCGCAGTCTTCACACTGCAATTTTTCTTAGTTATTGATATGTCCTCTTAAATATCCGGTACCTAGGACAAATTACTTGCCTTGGAAATTATTAGCCCTGGGGCGTAGCATGCGCGTTGTTAGCGTGAACCTCAAATAAAATAGTACATTATCAAGGATATAACAGAGGAAATTTTCTCCGTAATTTCCTCGAGAATGGCAGAGTTAGCCCGAACTGTAGAGCTATCGGCTTTTTAACGGAACGCCGCGGTTCAAATTGTTTGGTACAGGATAACATCGACCTTTAACACTTGAATAGCCAAAGGAGCCATTTTGGCTCCTTTTACATTTTCAAGAGCTGTATTTTTGTTCTTTATGCCTTGACAATCATATTTTTTTCTGACTCTTGATTAATTTTCATAACAATGCCACTGGAAAAATATATGTGGCTCATTGCGAGTACTTCTTCAGAAAAAAGGCAATTTACCTCGAACAGCCATGGGAGCCAATTTGGCTCCATTAAGGACCGTGAATGCCATTAAGTTTTTAAAGCGTAGAGCTTGCTACATACATGAAACAACTATGTATTTATTTGCTTCTTTACATTGTACGATCAAGGGTATATTTAAGTTAACTTCGATAATCTGCTCCTTTCTTTAATTTACAATATCACAACACATATGTGGCATTCATTACACGAAGATGTCTTTGAAATGATGCCAAGAAGCTGAAGAATCCAACATACCCCAACCATGTTATAACTGTGTTAACTTTGTATCCATTCAGAGTTTCAGAACTCAATTGCTCAAATAAGTGGGTAATCACTCAAATCGCTTCACGCTGGCAAATACATTGTCAAAATAGGATTTTCATCACTCAGTCTTCATCTTTCGCCGTGAATTTCTAGAGCGGTTCGCAAGACGTACGAGCTTCTTTTCCGGCAATGTCTTTGAATCGACGCCTACAACCTGAAGACATTATTAAGCTTCGAAGCAAAATTTCTGAAGATCAATCAGAAGTTGAAGATGATTCACCTAACAGTGACGGCGATTTCGACTGTGAGGATTATAACCAGGAGAAAGGCATTTCAAAGTTCGAACTTTTTTTTAAATGAGCCTGTATGGAATTGTAAAGTAGCTAAAAAAATGATTACATTATTATGTATACCAAATAAAAATCATATTTCTAAAGTTATTTCTTCATTTCAGTCACCCAAGTGCATGATGTTAGCAATGGAGCCAAAATGGCTGTTCGGCTGTTCTAGGGTGGTAGAGAGGCTCGGCTGTCCAAGTGTTAATGCATCGTGGAGCTGTTCAATGGGAAGTTTATTTGATCCTTATGAGATAGTCAAGTGTTATTTATTTCAAATCAGTTATCGACTTTTCTCAAATAAATTCTCTGACACGCAGGAGTTTTAGAGTTTGTAGAAGATTTTTGCAGAGAACCAAAACTACTATTCATAGACCAATAACACTCCTTGGAGCACCTGTGAGAAACACCAAAAGAAGACAACACCAAGTTGAAAAAATGTCCTCGTGATGGTCGTTTATTCGTTATCTTGCAGCATTACATGTGTTCCGGATCAGGCCTGGAGGTGATTTGCGAGTCAAGAACATGAGGTTTAAGGTAGTTTGAGCGAGATATTTTCCTCTTATGTCATAATGGAGACCATATTCGAATTATACTCTTTACTTTAAGCAGCTGGAGGAAGCATTAATTTAATACTGCATTATTAAGTGTGCAATTATACTTTTTTATACGACTGAAATTCTGGGCAATAAAATGACAATATACGCATAAGGCTATGATTTGAATCATTTTGTTCACGAGGTACTTACAAAACTCCATCACAACAGAAGTGTTTTTGCGGTTCTGAAAAAAGGCACTGCGGTGACAGTACCGATGATTCATTTTTAAAAATAGCTGTGAAAACATACAAACTACATATGGTTAATTTTTTACGAGATCTAAGTGTTATAAATGCATCATTTTCTAAATAAGGTCTCTCTGGAGCGCGTACACCTACCATTTTGCCATGTAAAAGGGCTGGGATTATTTGTCAAAAATCTCGGAAAGGCCTATTATCCCAAGAGGTGAGAAGCACTTGATAAGGGGCTGTTATTTGGTATCTTTGGAAGAATAAGACATTATTCGTTAAAATGAGACAAAATTCATTGATTTCTAGGTGGATTTTGCTCAAACTACCTTAAATGAAAAGACAAAAAAAGTCTGTTTTTTTCGAAAAAGTCTCAGAGAGTCAGAAAAGTTAAAAAAAACCTCCACAAAAGTCAATAAAAACACTATTATATGCTGTATAAAACGAAACTGAACGAAAATCATCGTTAAAGCCACCTTTTAAGTCCCAATTTTAAAAAAAGTCGAAAGACTTTCTTGCGCTTCAGTGATGACAAACTTATAATTCGAATTTTTGTTAAATTTATTACATTTTAGATTGCTAAGGTTCTTAAGTTGCATTTTGTAAACACCAATTGGGAAGAATGGTTATCTTTCCAAGACCCCAATATTCTTATATCTTCTCTTTGGAAATCTTTTCGTAAAGTTTTCCCAATTCAGGAAGCGGTGTGATTGGTATGTACGCTTTGGCGTCCGACATATCCACTTCCCTTGATTTGAGTAGGATATCTGTAGAAGGCCTATTAGCCCAAGAGGTGAGAATCACTTGATAGCAGAAAGAGATAGCAAAGCAGAAGAGAAGATATGATCTGATGAACAAACGAAAGAATTTTTTCATCGGGGTAACCTCACTGCAAGTCAAGTGGTCTAAGTGTATTGAACAACAAGAAGACCATAGTGAAAATGGTTTTAAGAACCATTGCCATCCTCATCTTTCCGAGGTAGATAAAATATTGAACGCTCTTCATAATACCCGCTTGGTGTACGAGTCTTCGCAAGTGAAGTTTTTATGGAAGAGTGGTGATGTCCATTGTGCCTCAACATCATGTATCTGACATTTTTACTTTCATGCATTAAAAAAGTTTACAAAAGTAAGTAATTGAATTTATTAAAAACTACTGCATAAGTTTTGCTATTTAAGCGTTAATCATTCTCAGCATAATATTAAAGGTTCGTTTGGAGGAAAAGTGTCTAATCTGGATATCAGATCCTCGTGAATATTATTCGGGATCGTTTGTGATGGCGGTCGTTGATTTTTTTCACCATGGATGGATGTGTGGGGGTGAGGTGAAGGAGGCCAAGCGTATAATACGTACTTGAGCCATTACGCTTTACTTTCATTTGTTCAATATGATCTATTTAAGCCGTTTCATGTTCGCGACCCGTTTTCTCATGACTAATTTCAAGAGTCGAGTAAATTTTACGCTTTACGACCGGGCTCACCTTTGCCTTTTTAAGAAGGGAGTTTCTTTCTAAAATAATCTCTAATGCATATTGATACACGTTTTGCCTCTTTCACCATTGAGATGAAACCAATTACTCCTAAACATTTATGTGTGCAATGCTTCGGGATGCTGAAATCCTCTGGTCCATGAGACTGTTAAATACAGGCGAGAATCTATGAAGTGGGGGGAAAAGAGGGCTCAGCTGACTATGAGATTCTGTTATCCCTGGATAAAAGAAAAACCCCGATTTCTAGAGTGGAACGATGGCACAAAAGCAATGACCTTCGATGGCGAAAACAAATCTTGAATTGAAACGTTGAAACTTTTTCGACAGAAAAACACAGTCTCTACGAGGCTTTCCAGATGCGCGCTTTCCCTGTGTACCAAACTTCATCGTGAAAGTGATTAATCAGGCGGTGTGACACCGTCGAATCACTTGTTCTATATTAATTCTCGCAAATGCTGCTTCCGACAGCGATGCATTGGCTCGAGACCACCTCGGGCCCCACCCACCACCACCTCTTCCCATACCCCCTCCCCCGCCGTCATCGCCGAGGAGAAGGGGGAGGAGATGGGGGAGCGGGCATGTGCTCCGCCTTCCCTGAATGTGGACACCGTGGCCGTGCACCGTCACGGCGCAGGAATGTCCCCCACCGTCAGCAGCCGCACTTTGCGAAATGCAGCGCACGATATACTGCGCTCGGGGAGTCGGCCGGAATTAGCCGACGGCGTCTCTGTCGACGATACGAGGAATTGACGTCCTTTTCGGTATGAAAGGATAACACACCCGTTGCGGAAGTGAGCTGTGTAGCGCTCGCCTGCTTCCATAAATCATATTAGGTTGGTTAAGACCGGAGGAAAGATAAAATTTCCACACAACAAACTATGTCAGACTTCGCCTCGAGAGCACTTCCCTCAGCTTAAAATAAGAGCCGGAGCAAGTGTCATTCTGATTTTAACGTGAAAATTCTGACCGAAAAATCCTGCATGCAGATGGACCGTTGGAGACTCAAATTTGCGCCAAAAAGAGATAATTACTTTTTTCAACAGCTACGCCTGGTTAAATGATAATGACACCATAATCGGTGTAGTTTCGTCACAATGTTAATTGGCTATTAACCATGATGAATACTCATCTTGAATATTTGACTGATGTAAGAGACAAAATTTTACCATTTTTCTTTAGCCCTCTAGAAAAGTTGTCCTTTACATACGTGTCCCATAAGTTATTCATTCACTGCTCTATCCAAATCACAATGCATAGTTGTCTTAACCTCAATATTTTCACTCATAATTAAAATGGATGTTACCACTAGTATGAATTGTGGTTCCCAAAAGCGGTCTTAACTCATGAAGCATTGACATGGCACCGAACCAAGGCGCTACTCATCGAAGAGCGGAAAGAACAGGCTAAACCCAAGACAGGACAACACAAGCAATGACTGAACCATACGTTATGTCACAGAGTATTCATTAACAGATGCAAATCAACTGAGAAAAAAGAATCCTTAAGTTTATTTTGGAAATATATTGCCTGCTGGCAAGGACGCAGGTCACTGCGAGAAAACGCAACCAGTACCCTTTCACGAAAGATTGGGAGGGTTTCCATTTATTATTAAGAAATAGAAGCAAGTTATTATCCTGGCATATTATAAACTTCAAACACATTTCAGCTAGGTCAACAATATACGTACTTCTGCATCCCTATATGAGATGTTTCTTCCATAGACTCTATTCCTTTCTTTATTTGATTCTGGAGAAGACATATGCTCCCTGTCACGGAGAGTAACAACTCAATCCTTCAAAAACGGTGCTATTTTCTATTTTGCCACACAAAATCAACACAATTTCGAAAACATACATCAATATTCCCAAAACGCTTTAAGTATGGGAGTATTTCATTTGTAAGGTTGTGCCAAAATCAATGTCAAGAGGGAAAGAAATTTCGAATTACTTTGCTATGAATTTAAAGCTCATATATCAACGTTCCTCACAACGGGTAATGTTCCGCTACGATTTCAATTAATCTCCAACCATACACAACGGGTAATGTTCCGCTACGATTTCAATTAATCTCCAAACAAACTCTCAATCATGCCAGAGTAAGACGCCACTGAGTACAAAAAACACAGAAAGTTACATAGAAAAGCCTTAAAGGCTGTTTTTTTTCGATTGCACTGCCTGCAGCAAACTTCAAAGTTTTTCAAACAGGTGCTCAATGGGTAGTAATAGGCCAGTTATAAAGGTATTGTGGCGGTTTTTACCGTCATCTTACGTTCCTGACGCGGAGCAATAGCTCTGAGAGCCTGCCACAGCAGTATAAAATGTTAACCAAGTTTGTTTCTCCGCTACTTCTTGTCATGTCCGCCCAAATCCCCGAATCGTGCGAGAGAGAGTGAGAGAGGGAAAGAAATCGAGCCGGAGAGCCGAGGAGAGACGAGTCGGCTGAGCAAAGGGGCAACGTGGACGTGGGCGAGCGGATGAGCGACGAGGGAACAAGATGGCTCGAGACGGTGACCAGAGGTGGTCAGACAAACGAAGGCAGGGGACCGGAGAGTTGATTACGACATGCATGAGTAAGTGAGAGGGGATGTGAGAAAGGGTGGAGTGGGTGGAGACGTGAATAAGCCAGCCCACTTCGGGGGGGGGGGAGGAGGAGGAGGGAATGAGGCGTCCAGTATGGAAACACGCTGTTAGCGATCTAGGTAATCCAGGCGGGGGGGGGGGAGGGGCGCTGCGTGTGAAACGCTCGAGAACATCCCGACCACATAACTGAGGAGTCACGTGGTACAACAGCGAACGGATCGATATTTTGATGAGTATGGACCACTCCGATGGATTAATTGACGGTTTGATATATTGTTTATTGTGCCTCTAATTGCTATATTTAACTCCATTAACAACATTCCACCGAAAAAAACGATCGATAAGTCGGTGTGGTTTCAGTACATCAAAGTCTTTAACTTCATAATCATACCGCGTGACTCCTTAGTTAAGTGGTCTGGATAATCTCGAATGGCCTTGAACACAGCCCTGACGCCCTGACCTTAGAGTGCAGACCCTGACGAGGCGAAAGACGCGAATCGAATCGATACATCGCTCGAATATTCCCTTTGTTTCTTTCTCGGACAATCATTTCCCCCGACTACAAGTTTCGCTTAACAGTAGCCTTTTGCCATTCGTAATTCATTAAGAGGCATGAATTTCAATCGTATGTTATATTAGGTCAGTATATTCGGAGGGATGAATTATCCAAGTCGCCGACTCTTTACAACTTCCATTCCGTTGTTGATTGCTTTTGCTATTTATTTATCAAATGAAGAGATGATAACATAGTTTTAAAGGTAGGCCCAATGATACTTCACCTGAGTTAAGCAAACAATCTCCTCTGTACGTTCGACGCCAATGGTTCTCGCCTTCGAGATTACCAATACTCGAAAGGAGGGAAAATATTCAATTCTTACGCTCAGCAGAAATATTGTAATTAATAGATCGCCACACAAACACTAATCTCCAAAAAACAAACATTATGTAAATGAGTCAAATTTATTTCAAATCTCATCGTTACAAAGTGTACTTCTAAAAATTTCAAGCTGAAAATTATAATATGCACAGAGAGTAAAATATCCCGTATCCGATCGTGCTATTTCGGTTAGAGAACTAAAATATTTATTGTAATCGAAATTAGTCCTATATTAGCCTAATAAATAATTTGAGTGATATGTTTACGGTAGCAATATTTTCCTCATTAATGGGCTCCTCTTAATGCAAAGCGCCATTTTCAATTAAATTGAACATTTTCATATATCCATGCTTTTTTGGAAGTGGAAAATTACCCTCATTTACTGATATTTCCATCCGCAATAAATCTGATAAATTTCTATGCGGAGGATTGCTTGTAATTCCCATTCAACTATAAGTCATTCCGCGCAATACGAATTTCATTTCAGCATTACTGCTCATATAAATTTCTTGGCAACGGATGTGGTGGTCTTACCATTCATGATCAGCAAGCAAATAGGTAGTTGTAAGGTAAACCATAAAAGCTAACCTAACAACTAACCTGACAACTACTACTACCTACTATGGCAGCGTTATTAGTACTGTCATTTTCGCTTAAACTTTTAAATCCAACATAAACAGCTACAAATCATCCAAATTAAACATTGAGCTCCTAATTTTTGTAAACACCATCACAGTAATTATTCCCGCTAGTTTCCCTGAAAAACGAGCAGTCAAAGATTTGACGTTTGTCATTTGGGTAAGGAGCACGAGGGCACATACATCTTTGCTCTCGACGAAATCTAAACGCGCGATTCCAACGTAAAACTAAACGAATTTGAAATAAAACCTCTGTAAAAATGGCGAAGGATTTGTAAAAATCTACACAGCGTTTAAATAATTATGAACTGGTCAAATCGTGACGTCACATTGCTTTCCGAACAGTAATGAAATTAATTCCTGATTTCACATTGATTTGAAAAAAGAAAACTTTGGAAACCAATTGCTCTTGAGATCATGCTTTACCAGTTCATAAACAAAAAACTGCCACCAGTCAACGATGGATTCTACACTCGATGTGATACGACGGAGAAACGTGGCAATGCTGCTCACTCCTCTTTTGACTTTCGTTCATCTATCATCCGTCTCCCTCGAACGAATTAAATAAATAAATGAAAAATAAATATTCTTTTATAACAACAAGAAGGAATTTTCAACAAAATAAATATATCAACGATGAAACTGTTAGAAATGGGATATTGTTTGTGTCGGGAAATTGAACCCGCGTAATGTAGAAACTAAGAAAACCATCGAGGCTCAAGTGAGCAGCGAATGTGACGTCTGTGTGCAAGGAAAATTCAAAAGGAAGAAGTTTATCCTAAGGACAGAAAACTGAAGTAGTCAAGTGCTAGGACTAATTCATTCTTATGTTGGAGGACCAATTTTTCCTACATCTATTGGAGGAGGCAAATACTACGTTACATTCACAGACAATAATAGCAACCATGAAATTGTAGACATTGTTGCACGAAAGGCGGAAATTTTGGATAAATTTAAGGAATACAAATCCAGAGTAGAAAACCAGAAAGAGAGGAAAACCAAAGAATTTCTCAGTGATAATGGTGGGAAGTATGCAGGAGAGAGCTTTAAAACTTCCCTGAAAAAGGAAGGCATCAGGCATAGATTCACAGTGCCGTACACACCCCAGCAGAACGGAAAGGCAGAGAGACTGAATCTCACTTAGTTCAATATGGTGAGATGCATGCTGATAGAATCTGGCCTACCACATCATTTCTGGGCTGAGGCACTGAATGCAGCGTGTTGCATCAGAAACCATTCTCCAGCGTCGGCATTGGAAGGCAAGATACCTATTGAGGTATGGTCTGTGAGAGACATACGTGAGAGAGACCTGTGCAAGATGAAGGTATTTGGGTGCCAAGCATGGGCAAAGGTTATGCCAAAACCCCAAAAACTGGAGCCAAGGGCTGAGAGATGTGTTTTTCTAGGTGTTCAAGAAGATGTCGATGGCTTTAGACTTAGGAGCATTGACAGAAGAAAAATAATGATAAGCTGAAATGTAATTTTCAATGAAGATGTTTTTCCTTATAAGAAAGTAGACTCTGGTTGATAAAGGTATAAGAAGCAAAGAAGAGACAAATCTGTACTCAAGTGATAGTGAGGATGATATTTATGAAGATGAACATGCTGAAATCCCGGAGAAAATGGATCTACTTGAAGAGTCGAATCAAAGACATGGACCTGCAGAAGAACATCATTTAGGACGTGCGGAAAGGGATCAGTTCATTCCAAGGAGATCAGAGAGACTAGCAATACCAAAGGAATTAAAGCATTCTGTCTAAGTAATGAGCGTGTCTAACAATTATTCTGGAATTGGGAGAAACTGTTCGTCCATATTGTTAACCCCTCCGACGAGTATTTGTTGTCTTTGTGACTGTTAACTTTGTACCTCTCAGCAACCAGACCATGACCTTGGTTTCATATTCTCCTCGGCTCTTTTTCTCAAAGGCAAGTTTTGATTAGTGTCACTAATTGCAGAGGTTTTCTGAGCAAATTAAAGCCCTTATCCACAAGAGCATTTGCTGCCTCGTTGTATTAACATCAGTTAAGTTACCGTATTTACCGTATTTTAAAAGATAGAGATGTGATTTTTGCCGCAATGAATTGAGAAATGAATTTACAAAAAGTTTTATTCCTACACATTTTTTGATATCTCTGAAAATAAGAGCGCTATCGTACATTATTTGTTTTTGAGGAATTAAATTTCGACGAATATTCGAGAGCCATCTTGAAAATAAGATACCGTTAGAATTGATGATAGCAGAAAAAGAACAATACATATCTCATGCACCACTGTGAAAAGTTTCGAATCTCCTCAATCGACACTAGTTATTGAAATTTGGTGTTTTCATTGTGATTGCAGAATACTTCTGAAACAATGTTTACGTTGCCATAGCTAGGTAACTAAGGATTTGCGACCCCATGTTGCTATGATAACAAATGCTTAAAAGGTTATTTTACCTACCTCCCCCACCTCCTCCAGAAGTTTAGAACTTTCCTCCTGAAACACCCTGTATAAAAGCTACAAGTAATCAGGGTATAAAGTATGAAAAAAATATGGGTGAACCTGTAAAAGTATTTGCTGACGCAGACTGGGCCAATGATCCGGTGGACCGAAAGAGTGTGAGTGGTTTTGTTGTGATCCTAGCTGGTGGACCAATAACTTGGGTGAGTAGGAAGCAGAGGACAGGAGCCAGTTCAACTGTCGAAGTTGAATAAATAGCAATGCATGAGGCGTCAAAGGAGATAATGTGGATGAGTAATTTTTTAAGTGAACTAAGCCAAGACAGACTGATTCCAAAACCAGTTAATCTATGTGTTGACAATCAAGATGCTGTTGCAAGTAACAAGATTGTATCTGATAAAACTAAGCACATTGACATCAGATATCATGTTTTAAGGGAGAAAGTTTTGTCTGGTGATATAAAACAAGAATATGTTAAGTAAAATGAAAATTTAGCAGATATATTCACTAAAATATTGCCAGGACCAAAAACAAGAGATTTTGCACGTAAAATAGGTTTGAAGTGAATTTCAAGATATTATCTTTTAATCTTGATATTTTTTTGAGTGAAATGTTCTTCTTTTGATGAAAGGTGTTATTTGTTTAGATGATAAATGATGTTTGTTTATATTTTTGCCACTTGACTTGGTACGCAAATACAATACCCGACAAGGGGAAGTGTTAGAAATGGGATATTGTTTGTGTCGGGAAGTTGAACCCGCGTAATGTAGAAACTAAGAAAAACATCGATGCTCAATTCTCTCTCTCGGGCGAATGTTTTATGTAGCCTACTGAGTCATGGCAACAGTAGTTATAGACTCAAGATGTTGTTACATAGAGAAGTAAATGGTTAAGAAAAAGTATCCCCCCCTGTGCCTTTATAATTCATAATAGACAGAGTACAATAGAAGCAAGACAAAGAGCAGATAAGGAAATGCAGAGGACAATCAACAGCATAGTTTTAATATGAGTGACGAAAAAAATACCCAAACCCAATGTGTATTCGGTGCCAAAAGTAAAAAATGCATATTTTTGCCTGACCTCAGGACTTTTATAAACCAATTATTAAATAGAGAAATTTGGAAGGTTAAATAAATAATAAATATCAAAAAAACACGGCGATGGAAAGATTTTAGACGATGAAACAATAATAATTGTCAAATAACGTATTTATGCCGCATGTAATTAACATACGCCTTTTTCAGTTCGGTTCATTTTTATTGCCTGCGGACCATTTTTCTGTTGAAGAGTAAAATTAGGAATGATGGTTTCACAAAGTCGCGACGAAAACCATTGAAAAGATAATTGAATAAAAATTCTTATTCCAGCGATGGATTAATGTTTTCTAACAGATTTACTGTAAATTTAAAAAACCATTGGTAAAATTGCTGAAAACTCAGCGTTTTTTGGCCCTCTGTCTCCTAGACGACCGATAGAATTGTTGAAGCCGACCCTCATAAGTATGTGTAGTGAAAAAGGCCCATAATAAGTATCATTAGAAATGTAGAGTAGTTTCAATACCATTGGTTGGATTGGATATTTGGGGAGGTGAAGGACAAGTAATCAAGGTCATTTGCACCATATGAGACAGGTCATCAGGGAGCAAGGGTGAAGAGAGAAACCCAGTGTCGGAATTAGCCTGCTCTTAGCGAAAGGCGCCAAGGGGACCGCAGTTTAACGTCTCATCCGACAGACTGAGTACTGTACTTAAAATGCCCTCCACAAGACACTGAAGAAGGGATCGAATGCCCTCTGAAAAATATCCTCCTCTGCGGGGATTTGAACCCTTAAGTATGGAAAAGAGCAAACGCCCGAAAAAACGAAAGAACAGAATCAAAACCTGTACGCCATAATGACCGAATTTTACTGGTTCGGAAAACAAATTTCAGTGAAATGGATTAATGATACGCATCATTTGGTGACTAATGGAGCAAATTCTACTTAGCAAAAAACCCTAAAATAAGGCATAGCGAGTACATATATCCATTTTATGAGTAAAACTTTTAAAATGCCGAAAGCCTATAACATAAAACATCCTTTTCTGAACCGAATTGCCGTTTTCATTAGAATTATTTGGATATTATTGATTCCCTTTTGGTTTTCAGTTATTTACCTTTCAGGTGTCAACTCAAAAGGCTTTTCTTTTTATTTTCAAACGAAATTGTTCTAAAGTACAGTTAGGAAGATGTCATCGGATTTTTAAAAATCCAATTAAAAGAAGTTTTTCAGTCGCTGCCTTTAAATGAATGGCCGGTTAATTAAAAGTGCAGCGTAACATTGTGACTGTGCTATTAGCGTTATCCGCGTCGCATTTGTAGTGTTGTAAATAAACTGACGTGGCCAAGTGTCCCAAATTGAACGGGCAGCGATTTCGAAGTGGTATTGTTCGAGCTATAACTCATCCTTTTACGTTTCGATATTGAGATCGCCACCGTCTTAGTCGCTTTGATTCGGCTACAAAAGAATTGGGCGCATTCAGGGGGAGTGATCGCTCACTGATCGGTGAGCAGAGAGCTACGTCACCGCTCACTGAGCGATCAGTTTCACACAGAATGGAAACTTGAGGTGAGCACTTCGGTGGGATATTTGAACTTGTGTTTATGAATGTATTACAATTCAATCGCAGGCAAATGAAAAGAAAAATATCTGAGAAGGTTCATTAATGGACACAAGGCATGCGACTGAATACATTGATAAGTAGGCAATGATGAAACTGATTGGAGGAATCATGAATATATATTATGGATTGTTATCTCGTCGCCAAAAACTGTTGTCTAGAATTCCGTAAACAGACAACTTTTTGGAAAGTGCCGCCTTGTGATGAAAGACGGAAATCCAAATGCAAATACAGTCAACAGATATATTTAATTCCTCTCCAAATTTTATTACACAAATGCACAATTAACTTCTTAGCACTTCGTGAATATCTCTATACGGAAATTCAATAATGATGCGAGGTGACTTCACGAGTATTCCCAATGGCTATCATTGCAGTGTAGGTAAAAAGGAATGCACTTACCGCCGCCTTGAACAGATTCTTATTTTTCAATCCAAATCTCCTATTTTGGATCCTCGTAGACGCATACCCTATTTTGCAGCGTGGTACGAAGCAATTTCTGTTTAAACTAGGCATTCTAAATTCTTTATTTAAGCCGAATTGCGTCCATTGCATTCAAATGAGAATCAGAGTCTCGCAAACATCATCGTCGGCACACGATGGACGTTTCATAAACCTCTTACACATTTTCTGTAGATATCTCCTCTCTGGCATTTACAAATTAAATTTTAAATCACAACAATAGCAAGATATTATTCAAAGCATCAAGTAATTCATAACTCCTTGATCGTTATTGAATATTCACCACAGTCTAACGCATGTCTAACGTTAGCAACAATTAACTACGTCTATTTACAGTACATAAAAACTAAAAAGACTGTAATCGAAGTGGCGCCAAGGACTGGGCAAACTAAAAGTGGAAATTTAGGCAACACGTAGCCTAGGCAACAATGCCAAACTTCCAAAACCATAAGATATATATTCATGGGAGGAATGGTAAAATGTTAACATCCAACTGAATAACTGAATTAACATCCAACTTTGGCGGTTACTGTATCCACTCATTACCTCAATCCACGCATTAATTCTTGCATCTACTCGCGTGGGTATCACCCTGTGAATTACATCGTTACATGCAGATATCAATTCCATATCAATATTACAAGAAAATGGAAAGCATTGCACCGTGTAAAGAATGCGCGGTGCGGCAAAAACCGACCCCACAAAACTTCATAAATCTCGTTCACAAATGCACGTTACCGGCAAAAATCGAACAAAAATATCATCTCCAAAATTTCACGGTGATAGCACCAATATTTCGCGAATTCGTTAGCACAATGACTTTATAGCTTTCTACTACCCAGCCAGCACACAATATCATGTGTATGTAAAATTCGTGAAAACTTGAGGTGCGCATGTATATGTAAACAAAATCTCTTAGTAATATTTAATTTTTACGTAAATTCTGCGTAAGATACTCGTAATGGAGAACAGGTAAAAACACATACCAGATGCTTCTGTAAGTAACTCGTAAGCTGACTTGCAATTTGCTTGCGTCGACGAAATTACGTGGTTCTTACTTCGTGCTCATGAGGGCGAGGCCCAATGAGAAGCAAGTTTGCAACACCAAAAGTTGGAACTATCCTTGTTTTATGAAAATTTGTCACTTGTACATCTACATCTACGTCTACGTAATACCCTGCGAGTTACCACGAGGGTGTGTGACAGGGGGTGAAGATCACCAAACATGCACTATTGACATGCAACTAGGATATTTAAGACAGACATGCTAGAAAATAGGGTCACATGGAGCTAGATGGTTAGTATCTACATAATAAGGAAGGGATTATTGGTTGTTATTACATGCATCATGCACTACAGAATACTCTAACTATATTTTACCTACCTATCCCTTTGCTACGCTGCCTATTGTTCTCTCTTATGGTACGAGGGAAAAATGACATTTTAAATCTATCGGTACGTCAATCTATCTCTCTAATTTTGTTAATCTGATCAAACCTAGCATAATACGCAGGGGTTCTTAATATATATCTAACGTCATCTGTCATCAACAAAACGGTTTCGAATTTACTTAAAAGGTTTAAACTAAATTTTAACCTGCATTCTGATAGTAATTCCCATCCGAGTTCTTCTATTAAGCTCGTAACACTTATACAATTATCATAACGGCCTTTAACAAACCTAGCAGATCTCCTTTGCACGCGCTCTAATTCTTTAACCATACCTTCCTCGTACGGATCCCATATACTAGCGGCATATTCTAAATGAGGCCTGACAAGTGTAAAATAGCTTCTTTCTCGTACTCTCTCATCGCATTTGCCTAGAACCCTTTTTACACATCCTAATCTACGGTTTGCTTCACTAGTAATTTCCCTGATGTGTTTCCCCATGACATGTCTTCAGTGATGGTGACGCTTAAGTATTTAATAGATTCTACGTTAGATGTTTTATTTTCTTTGATGCAATAATCATTCCAGGGAAAGCCATTCTTTTTCCAAAAGTTCATTATCGCGCATTTCTTCAAATTTAATTATAGCTGTCAACTATCACTCCAATCATCAATCACATCTAAATCCTTAGCTAAACACTGACTGTACTCTTCATTTATAATTTCCTTATACACTACTGCATCATCGGCAAAAAGACGGAGCTTGCTATTTTTTTACTACGGTATTCAAGTCATTTACGTAGAGAAGAAATAAAATTGGGCCTATCACGTATCCCTGGGTAATCTGATGTAACTTTTACTTCGCCTGATCTGACACCATCTAATACCACCCTTTGAACGCGTTCATGTAAGAAGTCTCCTATCCAGCCTACTATATTACTGTCTATCCCGTATGATGCTAACTTCGCGAGTAACTTACAGAGGGGAACCTTGTCAAAAGCTTTTCTAAAGTCAAGAAACGCTGCGTCTACCTGTACGTTACCTTCTCCGGAAACTAAAATATCGTGAACAAAAAGACCTAATTGAGTTTCGCAAGACCGTCCGTTTCTGAACCCATGCTGGTTTGTTATCAATAAAAGCCCACGCAAGGCATGGAAAAAATTTAATATCTTGAATTAAGGTGACCTTGCTTTGTAGATGCTCACAGTGTAAAAAACGCCGTCCACATCGTAAGGGACCTATAATAGCCTTCTTAGTCTAGTTCTGAAGTTATAATCTTGAGAAAAAGGAAAAAAAATCATTTTAGCGTAAAGAAACTAAAATACCATTGTTAATTCATGTAAATCTAATAAAAAATGAAAAATTTGTCTATTTGACATATTTTTGTCACATTCTTGCTATTTTAGGGATACTTAATCACATCTTATTGAGTTAAGAGTACGGGGGAGAAGGAGAGTGGAAAAACGAACCAATTTAACCAACGGTGCAAACGGAGGCGTGCTGTTAACACACGTTAATGAGTATGAAGAGGTTAAGAGGAGATTTGAGGGTTGAGCTGCTCGACAGCCTCGATCTCCTCGTGTACGGCACAATCAGATGTGGTGGCGAAGTTCGTGACGTAGAACTCATGGAGGAGAGTACTCGGGGCAAGACCATCATTTTTCAGGTGCTTGAAAACAAGTGTCCAACATGGTGTCCCCTCAGTCAGAGTCGTGCTATTTGGAACTCCCGAATTCATCGTGATGGTTAATGCAAAGGGGTCTGAAGGTGTGTAGTACACCTATGTCTGTCCCACGGTTCTGGGAGATTGCGCTTAAAATGTCGAGACACTATATAATGCAATTCTAAATTGGTGCCATTACAGACCGATATTTTGCTTGTGCGATATTTGCTAATTTATCAACCATGTGAACATCACCACAGTGATATTACGAAGCATATCCAGAAAGTAAGTGTACTAGGGTTCTTACGGGCAGAGGAAATTTGTTTTTGCTCTGTAGGTCACACTGCCATGTAGGTTAGCTCCTCTCCTTTCCAACAAAACCAATCGGGTGTCAATACGTTCAGAATTGTCGACGTGGCATCATTTTGCTTAAACAATGTCATTGCTTCCTTCCGCCAGGTGCGAAATTCGAAGCGTCATCCGCTATCTCGTTGTCAAGGGAAAATCGCCGTCCGAAGTTTTTAATGAGATTATAACGGTTTATAGTGAAGGAGTTATGAATCGTACAAGTGTGTTTAAATGGTGTCATGAATTTAAAAACGGCCGTACTGACGTTCAGCACCTCATCACTCTCAGCGAAAACATTCAAAACCACAATTTCAGCCAAAAAGATCATGGTATCCGTGTTTTTGGACTACAAAGGCATCATTTTGATCGATGTTGTACCTCAGGGTGAAACCATATATGCTGCATGGTATTGTGAGACCCTAAAAATATTGCGGAGGACGATTCAAAACTAAAGGAGGGGAATGCTGCAGAAGGTAGTTTGCCTACTGCACGGCAACGCCAGGCCCCACACGGACAACGTAACGAAGGAACTTTTCGACTCGTTTGGATGGGACGTTTTACACCACCCCCCGCATTCCTCCGACCTGGCGCCGTCAGATTATCATCTCTTTACCTCCCTGAAGATGCACACGGGTGGAAAAAGATTTACAACCGACCAGGAAGTAAAAGAGGAGGTGAAGAAGTTGATGAAAGAGGTGGCGGGAGAGTTCTATGACCAAGGCATCAAAAAATTGATCTCTCGTCACCCTATGCGCATCGAGAGGGATGGTGACTACATGGAAAAATAGTTGACTTATATACTGATGTAATCCTGTAAAAAAAATTTTTAATAATTTTTTTGTAGCCTACAAAAATTTATTTAGGACACTTACTTTCTGGATATAACTCGTAGCATACGATGACAATTTCTCACGATAGGTGATCAAAGGAATATGTGACAGAACTTTCTTTATTATATCCGTCCCTCCCTGAAATTAGAGCCCCAAAAGACACAACAGTAAACTTGAAAAGGCAAGTTTAAGTAGCTGGACGCCCCTCCAAACAAGACCACTACTTGAAAAATACTCATATTTTCGGAACGGCTTTCTGAAACTGGCTCCATAATACAAATTAAGAAAAATGTTCACACGTTATGATATATACGCAACTTAACATATATAATTCACCTTTTTACACCACTTAATGCAGCCCAAGCCATTGAATAATATAAATATATTTGCCAAGCTAAAAATTTTCAGAAAAAAACTATCTATCATGTACAAACTGTGAGGAATGAATATTCATGATCACACTGTTCCTGTAATGAGTATTAGAGAGTCCAATCAAAGCACGAGGACAAAGAGCAAGGCACGGGAGGCTTTTGTTAACCTTCAAGGTTTGAGTACTGGCACTACAAAGCAAAGTTGGACATATTTAAAGCATTATTCATGATTTCAACTAGACGCCACCTACCGTTAAACTTTTTCTAATGTTGTTAAAAATCTCGTGTTTTTTAAGTTACAATTTACTTCTCATTCTTAATTACATTAACACTGGACATCAAAACGTCTTAAAACGATAATGATCAAATAACAAAACATATGCTTCCCTTGGGTTGACGTCCTAATAATCACTGGTGTATGAGCAAGTGGTGCCTTGTTATTTGTAATCAAGCTTAGACGAACTATCTTCCGCCATTAAAAAAATGTATTTTGCAATTGAGTCTTGATGAAGATGAGAAAATATCTTGTTAGAACCTCTAGTAATAAATTAGAATTATAAACACCAGCTAACCAACAGCACTTGAAAAAGAGGTTTCATGGCAGGTAAATTTACGGCAACTAAACAATGGATTCATTTAATGGCCTAAGATTACCTAATGATGGCCGTGACGTCAAATCATACCGTGTGGAAAAGTGCTCACAACAAATCAAGTAAAAGGATGATTTATTTGAGTCTCCACTCCCCCTCACCGTCTAATGCTCCGCCTCACGCAGCGTGCAGCGCCTCTCACGTTCCGTGCAGTAGTCACTGACAGTAGGGCACGGTATTCTCACATTAGTAAGAAATACTAAAGGCGGGAGCCGTTTATTACTGCTCGACAACCCTGCCCACCTCGACAGGGGTTATTGAAATCACCCACGCATCAAATACTCGCACATTCAATGCGGCCACCGTGGCTCGTTCAGCCACGTGAATTTTGAATTCAACTATCCCATGCATTGCCTCCATGTTTTTTTCCCACTTCGTTGGATTAACAAACGCGTAGAGCAACATGTTTGCCCGCATCTTGACGGCGAAACGGCTTCGCTAGAGCCTTCCAGGCTTTAGTAACTTTGAATAACCTCTTGTTGCTCTGCCTAATTGGTTTCCAAATCAATCCCTTCCAATGTTATGTACTATTAAGCCAAGATATACCGGCATCCTTCAATGTACCTTCCCTTCGTTCAAGTTTCCTTCCATACGATTGAAATTACATGCAAAAATTTCTCCGAAGCCCATGATTCCCTTTTTCAGACACTTCCGGTCAGTACTGGCAAGGCCTGCTTTAGTTTCAAGGGAAAACACAAAGCCCACGCATCATCGGTAAACATATGGTCCTTTGAATCCTTACTTAACATAATGAACGAGGGTTACGTGAGTTGCTTTAATTTCTTTAGAACGTGTGCTTTAAGGCGTATAACTCAATATTAAAGTTAAATTAGGAATCTACCTGATGTTCTATTGACAGATATTCCTCATCTCCGGCATATGCCAGCGGCCGATAGGCAAAAAGACAAAACGAGATGCCTAGTGACTGCAGCATCATCATCATTCATTGGTTTATTCCTAGGAATGGTTGACTGCAGTCCTCCACCCTTCTGTATCCAATGCAAGTTCTCTTACCTCCTCGTGTCTCTTCCTATGTACTTTCCTCATCATTTGGTCTGTGATCTTATTCCTCGGTCTTCCTCTGATGGGACTTTTCCCTCGATTTAACCTTCAATTACGTCCTATACAAACCCATTGTGCCTCAGGGTGTGTCCAATCCATCTCATTCATTTTATTCAGGACGGTGTTCCATAGAATTCTTTCCTCTTCCACTCGTCATATACTTCACCATTTCTCATTGATCGTCAGCATCCTCATCCAGCACCAATTCCAACTGAAGCATTGTCGAATATACTCTGTGGTTTCAGGCTTGATGGAGTGGAATCGGAACATAACGAAGTATGAAAAAATAGGCAACTCCCACTGTGATAAAATTTATTCCGACCGGTTTCGCTTTTTACAGCATCTTCAGGTCCAAGACCTGAAGATGCTATCAAAAGCGAAACCGGTCGGAATAAATTTTATCACAGTGGAAGTTGCCTATTTATTCATACTCTGTGAAGCATTTTCACTGTAACTACACTTCGAGGACAAACAAACAATCGGCACGTTCTTTCGCTCCATCCAAAAGGAATCATTCAGCCGATGGACGACAATAGTCGACGGCGGTCTCCGATAGCCGCAGGAAACGAAGTTTGTCGGAAGAAATCGGAATTCCGTACTAACACGGGTATTTCGGGCGAGCTGTGGCGGGACCTCGCCAAGTTTCTCCCGCAAACCCTACCACCACCAAACACCTCTCTTCCCCTCCACCGGCGTTGTTTTTTCCACCGACTGCTTTGCGAAGAACGTTTACTTTCCTCCTCCTCTTCCTCCTCCTCCTCTCTCCCTCCCAATGCTCCTCCACACCCCCCTCTCCCATCTTTCGAGTCGTGCGGAGGGGAGAGTGAGGCAGCGCCGACCTCAATCACAAAACGGAACGGTCTATGAATACGGCGGCCCTCCCTCCCTCCTCGAGACGGCGGGCGTCTCGCGAAGGGTTCCCTTGGCGGCGGCGCCCCGATTCCAAAAGCCGCTCAGCTGACGAGAGGCTCGCAATGGGAATGGAGAGAATAAAAACTGGGCCTCTGGATAATAGTTGATCTTCAACAACGATCTTCAACAACTATCAGACTGACGGACAAATCTTTCTCCAAAATTTGATTCCGAAGTCTCGGATAACAACCCATGCCATTGCTGTATTGTTAACGCTTGGAGAGAAGTTTCAATAATGTCTATGATTCCCAACCTTTTCAATGCCCCACTCTCCTTAACAATTGTAATATATTCCCGCACCCCATCGAGTATTAATCTATTTAAATAAAGATGAAGATAACGAAAACATATATAGCCAATTTTGATTATGTAAATACAAAAATGAAACTTCTGGGAAATAAAAATTGAAAGTTACATAAACCCTGACAAATTAATCTTTAAAAATATATACATTACGATGCCGCTGAAAATAAACGGAGCGTCCAAATGCGCTAAAATTCATTGAAAAATCTCATTTTATTGAATAGAGAAAAACAGACATCTACCATCTTCATTTGAACATATATAAAAATGCGAGCGCACCTGGTTGGGATTGATGTGATCTAAGGAAGAATGTCTTAATAAACTTAAGGAAGCGATGGGGGTACAATTAATCATGCCCTCGCCATGCAACAAATATGACTGGATAAAAAATAAGTACGACACATTAGAAGAAGGGATTAGGAACATGAAAGGGGAAGAAAACGATTGCTACCAGAGACAGGACTGTAGATGTACGAGATAACTAAGAAGGAAAGAAAGCAGAGAAGTACGACGTAGCTAGTGTCAGCAATCGGGGAAAGAGATAGTAAAGTCAATTCTGCAAACAAGATGGCCATGCAAAGAATAAACATGCAGAAAATACCAGAAGACGCGAAGCTTTTGATATTACTTTAGGTGAACAGTGAACCAGCGATTTACAATTCAAATAAAAAAACTGCAACAACTACCAGTGTGGATATTGCCAGTGATCATCATTTGATGAAAATGAAATGTCCGCTTAAGTTAACATAAAAACATCCAAGAGATCGAGGACGAATTGCTGGTAGCTGGAATGAGTGAGGGAAACAAAACACAAAATAGCCAACCAAAGTGCTCTTGAAAAAACTAAATAAAATGAAAATGATTGAGGATTAATGGAAGAGAAACAAGAAGAAATTTAATCAGGGATTATCAATGCATCCAAAGAGAAAGTAGGAAGGAAAAATACAGAGAATCAAAAGTTATGGAAAACACAGGAAATCTTGAGCCTAAAAGATAGAAGCAAAAACTCGAAAACAGAGGAAAGAGGGTACCTATACATGTAAAATAATGAGAAATACTGTTAACCGCAAAGCAAGAGTGGCCTCAGAAAACGGATGAAAGACACATGTAAACAGATGGAAAAAAACTCTACTTAGGGAACGTTGAAGTTGTTTAAAGAAATGTAAGAAGTTAATTTAAAGAACATCTAATAGAGGGTAATGTCATTAAAAATGAAGGAAATGAAATTCTAATTAAAAGTGAGGACAGAGCAAAGAGAGAGAGAAAGAGTTTAGGAAAAACATTACAACGGCAGAATACTGAAAAACATTATACTGGGGGACAAAGACAATATTGATGTGTGCAAAAAAGGATACTCCATATTAATATCAGATTTCGACGCGGCCTTCTATGATTCGATAGATAAAAAGGCGCGAGGGAATTAATGAAATTTCCTCTGAGTTTCTTAAGTGCGCAGAAGTGAGGGCCCTGAATAATCATATAGAATTTTACTTGACACTTATTCAAGTGGGAAAATGCTAAAGGACTTAGAAAACAATGTATGCATCCGTACCAACAAAATATATAAACGGATAGATGCCAATGCTTTAAAACAATCACTCTTTCAGGTCATGCATCGAAAATTCTGATCGGAACCATCTACGTGGTGGAACAGAAAATGGGAGAATTCCTGGATGAAGACCAATTCTGATTCACCAAAGTAGGCGACTAGAGAAGCTATCTTAGCCCTGAGACTTATAATAGAAAAGGATTTCAAAGGACCATTTCAGAATATATTTACTTCTTCGACCTAGATAGAGTATTGGACAATGCGTATCGGAACATAATTGTGATTACATTGACGAGCAACGAGATCATTTAACGACGGAGGAGCAACATGTAGGCTGTATGAGAAACAAAAAGGCAGTGATCCACCGTGGCGGTAATTTAGAGGCAGTAGAAGTTA
Organism: Ceriagrion tenellum; assembly: GCA_963169105.1. Classification (NCBI taxonomy): domain Eukaryota; kingdom Metazoa; phylum Arthropoda; class Insecta; order Odonata; family Coenagrionidae; genus Ceriagrion; species Ceriagrion tenellum. The sequence continues at coordinate 113,556,004 of OY720644.1, read as the reverse complement.
AAAATACAAGTGCAAGTATAAAAAAATCAACTCGATACGTTTTGCTAATGTCATAAAAATTCTTCCTGAAAAGAGAGAAGACCCGACGCGAAATATACGGAAAAAATCTGAAGAAATACAACTTGAAGGTAAATGTTACGAAAATGAAGGTCGTGGAGGGGGGAGAAATCAAAAAGACGGAAGATTAACAAGGGAAGCAAAAAATTGCGCAAGGAGATGAATTCTGTCACCTAGGAAGCAGAATCACCAGCGATGAAAGAAGCAAGAATGAAATCGGTAGCAGAATATCCGAAATAAGGCATTACACCAGAAGATGAGCCAACTGACAGCAGGTGACACTAGCGTGGAAGTTGAAAAGCATTTTATTAAAACATGCATCAAGAGCATGCTCTCATAAGGCAGAGAAGCCGGGTCCAATAAAGGCAGCAGAGCTATGGAGGCGTGGTCTTACCCAATGGATGGAGAGAATCCTTAACGAAGTCCTACAAAAAGTTGGAGTTAACAAGGGGCGAGATGAAGACTGCAAAGAATGAGACGCACACATATTGGATAAATCCAACTATTCTCCAAATTTGCCTTCAAGATTTTACTATCTTCTTAAGTTAAAGACTTATTTAGATATTTTCATTTAATTACTTACAATTTTTGTCATATAAAACTATATAATTGCACCACTAATAATGCAATATTTAATTTATGTGTCATACAGCTGGTGTAATTAAAACGTATAATTTGAATTTGGTCTCTATTATGATTAGGACTCGCCATCTCGCTCAGACTACCTTTAATTTTTTCAAACTCAATGGAGTGACCGGACTTGGACATAAAGTGTTCGGCAACGGCTGATTTTTGCCATTCCTCACGTCTCTCCTGTGTTCCTGGATCTCTCGTACACTCCTTTGGACTGCAAGGTTTGTCTTTTGACGAGGGAAATATTAGTCCGAGTTTACTCTCGGTGTCGAAGTGGGTTGCGATATTTTTCTTTTTTAGGACCGTGGCTATTTTTTCGGTTATTTGGAGGCAGTGCCCACCCAAGGCTCTGGTAAAGAGCCACGGGCGATCGATCGTTGCGGTAGCTAGTACTATTGCGACTTATTATTGAATGTCACATGGGAAAAGATAGTATGAAGTGAGGAAGATGTCAGGCACTAACTTCTACAATTATATCTATTCTAAATAAAGTTTCTTTGCGTATCATAAAAGTGAACGACACTGTTAACTGACTGCAACAAAAAGCGCTATGAAATCTACAGATTGATAATTGCCTGCAACCTAGCAACCTTGCCACCAACCCATTGAAGGGACTGTGTCTTAAAGTGTTCCAAAAATTATGTTTGACGTCACGCACCTGACAAAAAATAATGTATAATTTTTTAATATTTACAGTTTTAGTTATTTCTTCTAATTTACCAATGACACTGCACGCTAGACTTAGCTTTCTTGAGAAACCGATGTATTTCAGAGCGACACAGAGAATATTATCGTGACGCCTCACTACATTTCGAGGTCTAAAAGAAGCAATAAAATAAGAGATACTACTCTGCCGAATAGATGGGTACAAAAAGTCTTTTTTCCCGCTCACAATAACCGTTCACAATAAAAACTGAGCTCCTATAAATACACTCCCATAATACACGTCACCATTTCACCTCCCAAAACCTTATCCCTTACATCTTCATAAGGCTGGCATCCTAAAACACCATGCCACACACCTATGCGGTGGCTCGCAGGGTAGTATATAGATGTAGATAAATGAACACTTTTTCTCAAATAACTCGAACCTTGGAGAAAATTTAAAGTTAAAAATTGAGCTTAATGAAACTGCATGCTGAAAGGCATTTTTTGACAATACGTCAAAAATACAAAACAAAAGAAAGATTTTTCAAAATATAATAGCTTAACGAAATTTAACTGGCGAAAACGCTGATATTCCAGGTGAGAAAAATACATATATTCTGTATGCTTTCCCAATTACATGGAGCGTGACAAAGAAAATCTGGAACATTTTAGGGATAAGAGAGACATTAAAAAGTTACTTACATTTTTCACTCTCAGGGGACACCATTGGATTCATGACAACTTACTAAGGGAAAGAAGAACTTACAAAGGATATTTAAAAATATCTTTTTTTGCATGTTGTTCACTGCATGGGAGAGGCAGTGAGAGTTTAAGTTACAATTAGCCATTTAAGCCGATACACGTTTACATGCCAATCTGTGCTGGCACGGCACCTGAAATTTTGATATATCAGTTCTCCTTAAAGCGGCATGAACTCTTACATACTTTTGGCAGCAAAAGTCAATATGCCTTATGCAATGATGAAAACAATGAGTTCCAAAGGGAACCGATTATATGTATCTTTACGAGGACCGCCGTCGGTATATTTGTAGACTAGAGTCGTTAAGGAAACTATGCGGAAGTAAAGTTCTGGAAAATAGCTCACAATCACTCTGCAGTTGTGTTTGCTATTTAAAACGCAAAGTGGTATAAATAGAGACAGTGACAACTTTTATACCGGGCGAGAAACACCTATTTGATCAAACATCTATTCTAAGGTCTAAAATTACTTCACTAACCTCCAATCACTGTACTCATCAACGTAGAAATCAATCGAAAGCTAATCTGGCGGAGTTCCCTAGAGCCAATCCAACAGTCGAACTGCGACGAAGATGAAACGAAGTTTAATTACGCGGAATCATGGCCATGGCTATTACATTTAAATGCGGCGCTTAAATTCTACCAGGGTGTCCTACGACACCTATTGTCTAGGTGATACGAGATCTAGATCGTCTAAATCTGTGTGCGAGAGATTGAATAGAGGCCGCTCATTTTGAGCGACCTCTTTCCAATCTCTCGCATATAGAACAAAATGGGCATCTGGGGATTGTGTCGGGCATTCAATATGCACACATATCAAATCCATTGTCATGACCTCAAAATGTTGAGGTGCATGACCAGGGAGAATATCACAGGTTTAGATTTAGAAGGACCATCGAACTACTCGAAAATATTGCTCCCGCGTGAATACTTTCCACATTTGAAAGTCACAGTTTTGTCTTCGATCGCTCGAGTGGTTCGTAGTAAATGATTGTTTCTTACGCTACCCAAATCCTAAGGTTCAATTGGATTATTCGGCCTGATTGTGGGGCTGAATAGGCATCAATAGTCAAGGTGAAACCAAACCCGCAACCTGAAAATGGTTCGCCCAGTCCATTATGAATCCGGCCACCGTAGATGATTACATAAATAGCCAAAATAAATTTAGGTAGAAAAAGTGAATATTACCAGACAAAGTAAGTTGCCTAATTTATGTCCACATAGCGGCTTGTAAGTGTATGCAAATATGCGATTCATTTTTAGCTCAATTCCTTCCACAAAAAATAACTACCAACATCTCAAGCAGACTGACACAAGTGTGAATATAAAATGTACAGTGGCGGAAGAAATTAACGCATAATTTTTCGCGCGCCGGAATGCGGCATTCTTGGGAACTTCTAGGCGCAGCAGATACTTCTAAAGAATGGCAACAATGAATAGACATCGTCTACCGCAAATATTTGAAATCCGCAATGGAACTCACTTTTGCCGGAGCCCAGAACTTACTTATCAATTACCTCTTTTTCGAGCTTTCTTCTTATATTATTCGCGAATTTAGTTGTGGTGTATCGCTGTGTTTATTTCAACACGTTCATTAAGTCGAATAATGTAATTTTTACAGAAAAACTGGTTATAAAAAATATTCACTCCCAACTCGGAATATACGCTGAAATATTCATCTGCTACCACCAAGGGATATTAATTGTGGTCGACTTTCCGAGGACCTCTTTGAATTGCGTATTCTGTCTCTCTTTCACCGAATCAATACGAGTCGAGGTTTCTTCGAACCAAATTTTCATACAATAAAGATTAAATTACAATAATTATAGTCTACGTGATGTAATTTTTCACAATTTTCATTTTGAGGATGGATGAAGTTCCAATCTCACAACAATGTCTTATAGTGAATCGTTATCAGTGTTCTCGCATCGATACCGTATCATCTAGGCATATTTTTCCGAAGTTTCTTTTATCTTACTTCAAGAAGCTTGGTGACGAGCTGTCCACTGTGAAGCTTTATCTGGTAAACAACCATTCAGAAACAATTTAACCCAAATTAAGTGTACTCATGGATAAAAAACTCTTTCACGTCTGACTGCGTACTATGTTCTTACATGTATTGGCTATAAATTCGCTGCATATATAAAAATAACTAAAGTGCCTTTAAAAATACTCCAGTTTGCAGTATAATGTCATGAATGAAATAAATTACTAGGTAACGGTTAATTTTGCAGCTGTCAGATGTATTTGGCCAGCAATAGAGTTTTCCTGGTTCGATTCTCAAAAAACGTAAATTAGTTTTAATATGACATTTCTCACATTGGCGATATGAATGAGTGTAATATGTTTTTGCAATGACTGGCTGATGATATGAAATTTTATCGATACAGAAAAAATGTACGCCAAGTAAAAATCATTGTACTTGACCCGAAATTTAATGAAAAACTCAAAAATGTCTCAACTAGGGGTGGAATCACGGTTCTTTCCTTCTCGTGGTCGTTATTGTCATCTATAAGGCAAGCCGCATTGGTAGGGCAATGCTCAAAGTCCTGGCAGCGCACTCCAATGCTATGAAGCACCTGATCTTTCTTGATGACGATCACGTTTTGGAAATCATGGGCGCAATTGAACAATAGCATTATGAAGAACCATGATCGCGATTCAGGTTTGTCACCCAGTTACAACTACCGAGCTTCCTTATTTCAACGTGAATTTCAAACGGAGTTGAGTATCCTCTCGCTATTTGCGTCCATAGGCGTTACTGTGAACTGAGTTACTTTTACATTGCGTGGTGATATTGTCTGAGAACGTTTAATGGAATTATAAAGAAAGGAAAAAATACTACTCTCACTGGCATACAAACAGAAAGCAGTTCTCGGATTTAACCTCATCAGCCTAGGCCATTCCAATCATACGCCATTAGTTCCCATCTTGCATGGATATTGAGGCCAGCTGACTATAGTCTGGGTTAAAGCAATGAGTAACCTTGTCAGACTTTTGAAGATCCCAAAAGGTTTCTCCGTGTCGATACGAAGCTCCACCAATACAAATCCATTCAAACTCGGAATGTATGAAGGGCGCATGATTTTGATTTGGGACGTAGTATGCCTTTAATAAGAGCATGTTTTCCCCTTATGTCGCGGGCGATACCGTTTCCGCCAAAGATCATGTTTCGGACACCATTACTTAAAGCCACTGGAAAGAAGTGGTATTTGACTTCTTTAATTCCCTCAAAAGTATTCGATGAGTGACTCCTCATTTTTCGAAGCACGACGAGCCTTTTCTCTCCGGTGCAGCAAGTATTTGAAACATCTGGGTCATTCACAACGACAAACTACCCCGACCACCGCCACCCTGAGCTTCGCTAAGGCTTACTGATGACCACTTCATTGATACGAGCGTCGATAGACGTACAACCAGACCAGGCAGCGCAAGCAGAGATATTTTTCAAAGTTTATAGCGGCCACTCCGTAAATTCTTGGAGGAAATACGATCTTATTAGCATAATTATACCTCATATCCCATTAGGAGGAGGAATCGGGAAAGTAGGTTTGTCAAAGCCAAATATATCTGACAAAAAAATGCCAGAATAACTGTTGCACCTTCGACTTTCACCCAGTTAATATTTATTTGGTGTTTACATGTAAAATAAAATGCCATTTCTCACTACTATTAAACAAAGTTCATCCAATTTCCCGCTATAATGAGAACTATGTCTATTCAAATGTCTATTAATATTGATCTTACGTCCGCAACTAGGAATATTTGCGAGTTCATAAATGTAAAAAGTCTAGGAGATGGTTCAAACCAATCTGTGTAACACAAATGGAGCGGGCTTCACGGAGCCCAGACCTCAACCCCACAGGAAGTACTTACGCATTCCTCATGAGGAAAATTCGGAAAACAAACGTTTTTCGACCCCTCCAAACGAAACGATCCCAAATTTAGATACAATGTGGAATATTCTGAAGGAAGAATGAGAAATGGACCAAGTAAGATGATACCAAAATTTTGGCGACTCCATGCCTCAGAGTCGTGGTCAGTAAATCGAGAATTGAGGGGGATGGACTGATTATTAGGCTAATAAACATCCTTATCTTTCATGTAAATGCCAGCTTAATTCTTGATGATCAATTGTTGTGGTCATGTGCACATATGACTCTGGTTGAGAGAATCACGAATACTTTTAGCCTTTTCCACTCGTTCTTAATAAAGATGTATAGTGTACCTTTCCAAATTTCATGAAAAGTCATTAGCACTGAGGTAAAAATGACCCTATAAAAAGTCTGTTAATATCTTCATGTAGGGCACACACAACCTTTGCCTCCGTAATAATACTATGTATAATCCGTATAATAAAAATAGCAATAATATTAAGTCATATTAGAAGAGAAATAGATTCTATAGGGACGTATAATCTTTGATGATGCACATTCCCAACTTACACTCCATTCAATGCACAGCGGATTTATGAGCAGTATACGAATGAGCATACAGAACATTTCTGATTATCGCTTGGTCACCGCGTAGAAAAGATGATTTTTTAGTATTGTATCATTTTTAAAGGGGAAGATATACGATACATTGTTGTCTGATTATTACTTACGCGTGAGTGCAAGAATCATGATATTTAACTGCGTAATTTTGGCCAAAGTTTTTTCTCTAATTTTTTATTCCATTCCTCCATCCTCTAAGATGAAATGATGAACTATACGGCTGATGTATTGGCATACAAAACCTAGGAAAACTTCCAACTACGTTTAAAAGATATTTTCAAGAAATTTTCACCCTTCTCTCTCTCAGACAGGGTCTCTCACTCAGACAAGTAATAAAAATTCACAAAGTCAGCAGATAGAACCAAACTCTAATTTCTCGTAAAAATAATCGACCTCTTTATAAAATAATTACAAAGTAATTTAAAAGTAAAGTAGCCTCATGTAAGTTCACAAAATTGAGTAATGGACACAATCAGCGATCTGTTCCATTCCCTCATTCGTCAATAGTGTTTCATCGATTGATAAATTGGCGAGTGAGTGGATATGAACATCAGACGACAGGCACGATATAGAAATTAAGTTGCGCCGAGTACCCGAAGTAAGAAGTAGAGAAGTAAACTATCTCATTTGACGATCAAGGAGACCACTATGATTCCTTTACAAAGCCCGAATATGTGCAAAACACACACTCATGGCTGAGGTCAATATTCATTTTCTGGGCCTTCCGCAGATTTTTGCGAAGTTTTGGTAACAATAATATTACATCACATAGATTAATTATGAGGGCGCTAGAAGAAGCCTCGCCTAGATTTGAACCCCGGACTTTCCTGGCCGCAGACGAACCCTCTCCCTCTGGGTGACTGAACTGATCTAGAAGAGTCCGTGTCTAGTGGATCTTACTATACATTGAAAAAAGGAAATTCTAACGATTCCTTTAAAAACTAGACCAAATAAGATGCTTGGGACATTTGAAAGTAGTTTTCAGAAAGCTAATAATAATATGCAGGGAGGAATTAAAAATTTCAGTGTCTGAGACGACCTGAATGCACGATGACGGAAACATATTAAGGTTATCGGAAATAATTGTAAAGAAAAATTATCTTATCATGGAAACAATTCTATTCTACCAGGTATTCATTATTTAAACGTTAGATCCACAGGATAACACGCCAAATGTTAATTATGATGTATGAAAATACTCGGAAGTAGTTTGATGTCTATCAAAACGACTTTCATCCACAGCTATTACCTACACGCGGAAAGTTTTGATTGTAAGTGGATGTGATCAGGGAAATAAAAGTATTTTGTGTCCCAAGTAATAAGCCTTTCATCGTAACATCACGTGTCTCACGAATGAAGGAAGGGAGTGAAGACACCATGGGCTGAAGGGCGAAGTCGACGAAGGCAGAGATTCTTTCAGTGGGGGAATTGATATTGCTGACTATGGGTCGGCCGGGATAGTTGGGCTTTTGAATTTTGGGGAGGAGGCAAAATCTAGGCGTGCTGGGGTTGGAAGGAGAAAGAATGGCAATGTCTGATTGCGAAAGTCCTTCCTTGGGGCCATGAGGCAGTTTTGAGGAAGGACGAAATGACTTTTTGAAACTAGGGGTTCGGGTCATCAGGGAGAGGTGCATAAAACGTGGGGTCGTTGAGTTGCCGGTAGGCTTCCGCGTTGTAGTCTTCCACGTCCATGATTACCACACATGAGCCTTTGTCTGCAGGCGAAATAATGAGGCCCGGGTCTGAATGGAGAATACGGAGGGCGGCAACTTCACTGTGGGACAGATTAATTATGGGTTTTATGGTGTTTCAAAATTAAAAAATGCTCTCCTTAAGGTGCGTTTACACCAGCCAGTTTATACCAGCGAGCCAAAAATCGAGCGAGTTACTCCCTGATAGCTATTCCCTCGGTGTAAACACCCAGGCGAGCTCTCTCTCGGGAAGTCGGGAGGAAAATCGCAGGTAGCGCTCCCTACTGTGAGAGCGAGGCCAGTGTAGACACCCTCATAAAGACTCGAGGGAGTCGCTCGCTGCCCTCCGACGATGCCGGAAGTTTTTTGGCGCTCGCTGGAGAGTTTTCACTGGGGAAACATGTCAGGGAAGTGCGTTTGGACGAAAGAGGAGACGATGGAATTGATTCAAAGGGTTGAGTGTCTTCCCGAACTGTGGGACATTAAGTCCACCATTTATAGGGTAAGAATAAATATAGAGCTGGCAATTCTAGGGTACTTGTACTGGTTCTGGAGTATGACGAAGGAAGAGCCGAATTTCGCAAGATTTCCTCTCCGGAAGAAGCCATACTGGCAGCTATGAATGAAGTTATGATTATCCTGAAATTATTTAGGCTTCGAATTCACTTGTTATATTTAATGACAGATTCCCATTCAAGTTGCTTACGAGCGTCGAATGATTGATACAATGATCGTGACGACCATTTAAATACGCTGCCGGTCTCCGCTGCACATTTCGCTTCCCTCTGCTACCAGTGCAATTTTCCACTCCTCTATTATACTTTCCCTGATTTCCCGCTCGGTGCATTTTCCAGACTTTTCATTTCAAGTCCCACACACTTACCAATGATATACTAATTGTGTGTTTAAAATAGTCGCTTGTCATGTCCCGTCTGTCCGTTCTCACGGCAGATTAGATCGCGCCAATAAAATTAGAGAGATAGATTGTAGAACCGATAGGTATAAAATGTCATTTTTTTCCGCTTACCATTCGGGACCATAACAGCTGTGATCGTCGTCATGAATAGTGCAAATAGTGACATTAGCTAGACTGTAGATCTTTCTCTTTATATTCTCTTCGTTCTTATTTATGCATTATGTAAATATTGATGTTCTTATTTATGCATGATATTTTGAATCTGTAGTAGTAGCCTTTGATTCCCTGGCACGTTGGAACGATTGACGATAGAATGTTTCTTGGTTAGTAGATTTGTAATCAGCGCGTTGCATGTGTGGTACGCTGGTTTCAATGTAGTTTCGGTGTTCTGCCGTATAATTCACGCATGCCTGGTGTGGAAGCACCCCCTTCTACACACCCTTTGGTTGGTTTGCAGGGTATGACGTAGATGTTGATGTAGATGAACGCAAGGAAATTTTGTATCTTCAACCTGTAGCTCTGACAGTAAGGAGTGATATGCTCCCAAACGAACTCTCTTCTGCACCCATTCCTTGACCCATACCCTGCTCCTTTTCTTTTTCCTTAGCAAAAGTACGGCAGTGGCTGCTGCAGTGATAATCGCCCTTCTCGATGGCATTCTTGAAGCGAAATACACTTTTCAGGGAGCACGCTCTGAGAGCGACTTTGGTCATCAGAAGTGGCAATGGGAAGCCAAGGTCTGAAGCGAAATCACGTCTATAGACGCTTCTGCTCCTATGGTTTTCATGACGCTAATTTCCTCGAAATTCTAATTTTTGCGAAAGGTTGACTACTTTCTTTCCCACAAATTCTTTTGTCACCACGCATACCCTTCACAAGAAGTTTCCATTCTTTTTGCACCTTGGGCTTGCGAGGAGAAGATAAGCTGGGACCCCATAGCCCGCAGCAAGCGGCTCAGTGGTGTAAACGGGCTAGCGAGAAATCGAGGGAGCGCCCCCAGAAAAGGTCGCACGGGGAGCTTCCCGGAAGCTATTCGGGGAATTTATCGCGGTCAGTGTAAACCCTTATGCAAGGAGCTCGAGGAATAACTCCCTAGAGCCGCTCGCTAGTGTAAACGCACCTTAAAATGCGGCTACCACTTCCCTCTCCTTGATAGTCGCACACTACCTTCCACCACACCCTATACTCCTCGTCCCAAACCCGCCTCCTAATCAACCTTAAACCTTGGTACCAAATTCATTCCGGGACTTCATAGAGTTAACCTCACCCTCAAATAACTGTTCCCTATATTGCGCGACGGCCCACTCGCCTTAGATTTAATACCAAAATGTCCAACCCTAGTAGTGATCAGATAGCGGTCCGAGAACACTTGATATGCAAATTATTCACAACCCGCGGCCACCGCCGCCGCCAGACAGCCTTTAATATGCAAATTATTCATAACTCCACTAGCGGTGACATTCTCAGACGAGGTCGACGTACGAGCGTCTGATGCAACCTTCTAAGCCGTAATACATCATTACCTTTCAAGTAAATGCACGTATCAACCCAAGGATGTGGTCATAATGCTATCAAGGTTATGATGACATCGCCCCGATGAATCGCACATGACGTTTGCATACGCTTGTTCACGTGATTCTACTCCCCACCCAGACATCTCAGAGCAGTATTTAAGACGCGAGCAGTCTCGAGGGAATTGTCAACGGTTTAGGAATTAGTCCTGACCATCGATCCAACTGAATCACGTTGTAGGCTTTTCATCGATTGAACTCTGGAAGGAAACCGAAGGAACCTTCGGAGGAATCTGCGGCAGGAAGGTAAATATGATCCATTGACTCTGAGTCTTTCGGAATTTTTTGTATTTTTTCTATGAGTTCGAGAACCGAAATAATTGACGATTGGATCATATACAGTGCCTACCTTCGAACCCCAGTAAAAAACCCTGAGGACCCTTTTTTAATATCCTAGGATACTTAAGGGTCACGGTATAGACCGCGGTCAGGGCGCCCTCTAAACCCCCAAAAGATCTGTGGGCAGTGTTGAATACTAGTGCTTTTATCAAAATTTCGATAGCTCAAATAGTTTAGGCTAGGGGGAGCCAAAACTTCAGCCGTGGTATTAGGACCACAAGATACGAGAAGGTGGCGTTGTAAGAAAATCTTTAATAACTCCACTGTTTGAATAGATAGGGATATAGTTTAAGTTGCAAAGTTGCTTATTTAATTAATACACATCTGATGCAGGAATAATATTTAAGGTAATATGTAAGGGTTAAGGGTCATGGTATATAATTACCCTTAATTTTGAAGATACAGATTTGGAGGTTATTACCAAAATTGTTAACCTATGTCTCTAAAACACTATTCTGTAACATTAACCTCCACATTCATGGCCTAACACCTCGAATAAAATATCAAAAATAAATTCCACACTTAAAAATTTCATCACGTTGGGAAGAATCCCAAAATGTGCTAATAACTCCACTGTTTGAAAAGATAGGGATATAGTTTAAATTGCAAAGTTACTTAGTTATTTAATACGCATCTGATGCAGGAATAATATTTAAGATAATACGTAAGGGTTCCGGGTCAGGGTATATTATTAATGTAGGGGTTGGTAGACTAATTAAAAGACAAAGATTTCACTCAATTTTTATGAAGTTGTTCTCCGTGAATACGGAGAACTTCTCGTCATAGTAATTATATGATAGGACCTCCGCCCCAGACAAAGTTAAATATTTAGGGAGGAAGAGTTTTCTCTTTCTCCCCAAAATTATCACCACCGCCACCAACACCTCCCCATACTGCGTGTTGACCCTCTCGAGCGTCTCCACGCGGTAGCGCCTCCCCTCCTGGAGATCCTCCTTCTTCAAGAAGATGCCTCTTTCTACTCAGCCAACAACTTCTGTATAACTGAGCGGTTGAAGGCCCGACGAGGGTGCTTGTCCCGGCGGGGGTGTAAGATCCGGCGACTGCTTCAGCGGCTGCTGCTGCGGCAGCGATTTTAGAGGTAGTGATGTTCATCCTATATAAGGTGTGTAAGAAAATACTAATTAGTGCGCAGGTTCTCATACTGCCTGAAGAGAGATTAGATCTCCCATGAACTAGCGTTACGACAGAGTTCATATTACATTAAACATCAAAATGAAACGGAACTGGAGATAACAATTGTATATACTCACATGGTACTGCTTATTCGGGTTGTTGAGTTGATGGCTGTTGAGTTGGAGATGCTGGTGGTTATTGAATCTGCAGAGGTTGTTGAGTTGGTGGCTTTTGAGTTGTAGATGCTGGTGGTTGTTGAGTTGGAGATGCTGGTGGTTGTTGAGTCTGCAGAGGTGATGACGGTTGGTTGTTGAGCTGGCGGTTGTTGAGTTGACGGCGGGCGGTCCTGCTTCGCAAGTGAAGTGTTCTACAAATCACATGCCTTATATACTAAAGTTTGGATACTACACCCTTTAGTACCGACTATGGGGAGTGGTACCCACCCTCCCAACCTTGGGAAAGTCACCTTCAGAGCGCCAATACATTGTGATATTACATCAGCCGATGGAAGGGGGGATAGCACAAACCCAGACGAGACCCACCCTCCCACTCTTGGGAAAGTCACCTTCATCGGAGTGAAAATGTCCGCTTGAAAGAGAAAGTAACTTTGAAAGCGTCAAAACATTACGATATTGCATCATTCGATGGAAGAGGAGATAGCAAGAGCCCAGACGAGACCTGCCTTTTACCCCTTGAGAGTCGTATCAACCACCACTCCTTCACCCAATTCTCAGTACAATCGTATATAGCCTCAGTACTGAGTCTTCAACTATCTTTTTCACCTTACAGCTCCAATATCTCTGGTGTGATACGTTTAAACCGAACGCAGTTTAAGGAACTGAAAGTTCCTTCATCACCTACTGATCGGACTTCAAGTATTGGTTTCCCAACTCTGTATCGTCTGCCAGTATTATCAACGCCCTTGGATAAAAAAACGGATACATACAAGCTTACCCTACCGCGCATCATACAGACAGATATTATAAACTTCATTAAATACAATAGGATGGTACAATGGAGATTTTGGTTAAAGACTTTACCAGATGAAAAGATGTCGCAATTGTATAGTGGATTAAGAAATGTTATATCTGACTTCGATTTTAATACGCGTCTAACCCCATGTGCGTACCAACTCCTCGTTGATGAACCTTTCGAATTCCTCCATTATCTAGAAAATTACATAGCAGTTCTTTTCATGTAGTATATATCCACTATTCGTATATATACAGCATATATGATGCTAATCTCTGTAGGAATTGTGTGTCATCACTAAGACCACACAAAGCAAAAAGCGTGTACGTCTATTGTCATCATCAAGCTTTAAAAGCAACGAATGAAGCAGAAATGATTACGAATACGGAGAATTGGTGCTCGAATTGTATTCGTACACCACTATTTACTTTAATGGATAAACATACCTGTTCAATTTAATTTCGAGAATATACAGACAGTGATACTAGCTCAAGCGAACAAACAGACAGTGATAGCAACGAATCAACATCTAACAAAACATATAATTCATATACGTTTTCATTTAATACGCATAAAATACTAAAGTACTTAGAACCAACCGCGGAGTATCACCGTGCCCGGAAACGAAGACTTGTAAATTCGTACAATTCTTCGGATACTTTTCTCGATTCAAGCTCTAGCGATTAAACATTCGTTTCGCGGATTTGTCTTTATTATATGCTTTATTTGTCCAGCTTTAGCTAATTCACAGCCACCTTGCAGCAATTGACACCGTATACGAAAAACAAAGAAAGAAAGGTAGCTTAGTAACCACACCCATATATCCTTGGAAAAGGAGGCTTGCCTCTGCCTCAAGAACCCCCACCCAACCTCCTCGGAAAAGGAGGCTTTCCTCCCCCTTGAGATCCACCCCACCCAACCTCCTTGAGAACGCACCACCCCCATATCCTTGATGAAAGGGCGTAATACGTTCAGTCTCTCTTATAAAACAGGAGTAAAAACAGAGAACAGAACTGGAAAATCGTCATTTCTACTCAAGCACCGAAGCGAGAAGCCTCATCAACTTCAACCTCCTGGAACCATACTGCTGCACAACCGATTAATCAGTCGAGAGGACTACACTGCTCATCTTCTTCACTGATTCAACACAGTAACTGTAAGTAATATTTAAGTTTCTCTTTTTAACGTACAAAAGTAGTCGCATATCATTTCAGCTGACACACATACATATGTAGATTACTTGAGTGAATACCTCACGTTGACTTTTGGCTTCTTTTCTCCAACAGATCTCTTCTTACATTCACCAATGAACACTTTGTATCAGTTGTCTTTAGATGCAGTTCTGTATCGCGTTGATACGACTGCAGCTCACGACATAATTACGACAGAAAGGTACTAAGTATATAGTCAAAGAACCTATTTTCCCGCTTTACGTGAAAAAAATATCAATTTTTTATACGAACATTTTTCATCAATCATTCCACGGGAAATTCTGTACGATCTTACTGATAATTGTTATCCTTTATCGTGAATTGCAAACATAATAAATATACATATTTTTATTTTACTACTGGTAACATACAAATACAAAAATGCCCTCAGTTCAGGAAATCATAAATCATTAAATACATGGCGCGTACAATACCACAGAGGACATACAACAAGCACTTAGAATAATACATGAAAAAGTAGTTTTTAAAAATTAAGCCATAGATGATTTAGAAAGGAACAATAACATGAAAGACGCACTCGACAGGGCATTGAGAAGACGCTTTTGTAACTACTGCGAGGTATATTGCAATATTGATGAGGCTATGCCTCATGAAAATAGCAATCAACATAGACGTAATATACCTGAACAACAGGGTACGGGGTTTGTTGAGGTTGAGTCAGCAATTAATTTTCGACTGAAAACGTTCTTCGTATCTCCAGAGGACGAGGAATGAAAAGACGTAATTTCTTTTCTGAGCGATGTTAAAACTAGATTGACTGAAGAATTTCGCAGTCAAGTGTTTACGAACAACACGATTAAATTCAACCTAGTCCTGATATGCAAATTTCGTAAGGGCGAGAACGAAGAGTTAGATACCTCCTTTAAGAGTATGAATAGAAGAGTCTGGCTGACCGATCAAATGATCGAGATCGTAGACGAGACTATTTCAAAACTTTTGAAGGATAAATCAGGATTTCAAGCCAAGGTTTCGGAATGGTCTCTTTCTAAGATCATGGGATTAGAATTGAGAATTAACATGTACGCTTCACTTCGAGGATCGAAATACATAGAATTACCGGGAAAGATTAAAAATAAAGAAGCTATAATGAATGTTAAAAATAATGATTCATACTGTTTCAGGTACGCAATATGGGCAAAAAACATTGCACAAAACCCACATCAAGTTTCAAAATACGATAGCCCAGCGTTTGGTTCAGAATATATTTGGACATGCATAGAATACCCAGTCGGTTTAAAAGACATTCCAAAATTCGAACGTGCCAACAACCTTTCAATAAATGTATTTGGATTGGATGAAAAAAACAGCGTGTATCCATTAAAGATAGTTAATCGAGAACTTGATGACCATCGCGACTTGTTGTACGTGACAAACGAGGAAACAGCTTATTATTGTTGGATTAAAAACTTCAATAGACTTGTTAAATCAGAAATAACACGATATGAGCACAGTATACACATTGGTAAACGTTGTCTCCCCATGTTCATGACGAGGTACGACTCGAAGAGCACAAACAATTATGCAGAGGGACTGGTGAGCCTAGCAAAATCGTAATGCCAAACGAGAATGATAACATTCTGAAATTCAACCACTCAAACCATTCTTTTCGAGTTCCATTCGTCATCTACGCAGACTTTGAATGCCTCCTCGAGAATGTGAGCACTTGCGAGCCTAATCCACAAACCTCTTATACACACAATATACAAAAGCATATACCATTTAGCTTCTGTTATATTTTAATCACTCCGGATGGATATCAAAATACCGTACCTTTACATAGGGCCAAACGCAGCACGAGTATTCCTGGAGCGAATGAAAGAGGAAGCTGAGAAAATATTCCCGCTGTATAAAAATATAGTCCCGATGAATCCTCTCATCCCTGAAGAAGAAAGTAGGTTTAATGAGACCACCACATGTCACATTTGTGAAAAAGAGTTGAACGAGGACACAGTATGAGATCATAATCATTTAACAGGAAAATATAATGGCCCAGCGTACTAGTTTTGCAACTTGCAATACAAAATGCCAAATTTCCTCCCCGTTTTCATCCATAATCTTTCCTCGTATGATGGATACTTTCTGATTCGTGAACTAGATTACGATGATAGAAAAAATATTTGTAATCCCCAATACTGAGGAAAAGTATATTTCCTTTGTCAAATCAATAGAAAACAATTTCACCATAACATTTGTTGATGTCGCTTTATGTCCTCTTCTCTAGCCACGCTAGCATCATATTTAACAGAATTTTCCTACACTAGCAAAGTATTCGGTGACAGGACCAAGTACGTCACGCGTAAGGGGGTGTATCCATATGACTACACAAATTCAATGGATAAACTTGATGAACCATCACTTCCGCGTAAGGATAAATTTTACAACAAACTAACCGAAGAGAATATTTTAGACTTGGATTACGCCCATGCAGTTGACCTACGGAACGTATTTCAATGTCAAACACCTGGTGATTACAGTGATATTTACTTGAAAAGCGATGTGACACTTTTAGCGGACGCATTCGAGAATTTTAGAGCGGTATGTCTCAGTGCATACCAGTAAGACCCAGGTTATTATTATACTGCTCCGGGATTGACTTTGGATGCAATGCTGAGACTGACCGAAATCGAGTTGGAACTACTAACGGACTATGACATGCTGCTAATGATTGAAGTAGGGATTCGAGGGGGTATTTCTCAATGCTGTAAAAGGTACTGCGAGGCAAACGACAATAACATGGAAAACTATGATCCCGAATCAACTTCTAATTACATAACGTATTATGACTGGAACAACTTGTATGGATGGGCTTTGTCTAGAACGCTTATGCAAATTTCAAATGGCTCTCCCTTGATGAAATTTCAAACTTGGACGTTACGAAAATATCATAAGTATAAGTATACACTCTTGAGGTAGATCTAGACTATCCGAAAGAGCTACACGATATGCATTCAGACCTCCCCCTATGTCCTGAAAACATAAAACCACCGGGTGGAAAGCATAAAAAGCTATTAATAACCCTCGAGAACAAGACAAAGTATGTCATACACTACGTCAATCTCAAACAGGCTCTCTCACTAGGCATTAAGCTCAAAAAGATCCACAGGGTAATATAATTTAGCCAGTCACGGTGGTTTAACTCCTACATCGATTTGAATACTGAAAGAAGGAAATTAGCCACTAATGAGTTCCAGAAGGACTTTTTGAAACTTAGGAATAATGCCGTATTAGGCAAGACGATGAAGAATGTACCTTCTTGGATAGAACTATTTTTACAGACTCCCTGGTAGCCGATCACATGCGGACAGTTGCCATCAGAATGAATAAACCAATATATATTGGATTTGGTGTATTAGACCTCAGCAAGACCCTAATGTACAATTTCCACTATCGAACAATGCTACCAAAGTATGGAACAAACATTTCATTAGCATAAACTGATACTGATAGCTTAATATATGAAATAAAAACCGTTGATATTGACAGGGACATGCTTGAAAATCTGAACGAATTTGACACATCTACCTATCCTAAAGATCACCCGTGTAATTCGGAGAAAAACAAAAAAGTAATTGGTAAATTCAAAGACGAGTCTAATGGAAAGGTTATGACGAACTTTGTAGGTTTGAGAAGTGAACTGTATTCGTACAAGGTTCTCGGATCTGCTGAAAAAAAGAAAACGAAAGGGATAACCCGAGCAGTGATAAAAACAGTTTGAAATTTGATTATGACGAATGATGTCTTAGAGAAAATTCGACAGTGTTTCGTAAAATGAACGTTATTCGTAGCAAAAAGCATGACTTATATCCGATGCAAATGAACAAGGTAACACTAAACGCATTCGATGATAAAAGGTACATTTGCGAGAATGGAATTAACACGCTTGCTTGGGGTCATTACAAACTTCCGCGAAAGAGGACTCACGCTGAGACGTTAGCTGATACTTGAGAAACTTTAAATATTCTATCTCAAATTGAAATCTCCAGTCTCAACCATGACGTTGATCTGGAAACATCCGTTTACCTGCATTTGTGCGGGTCCATCTGGGTGTGGAAAGACAACCTTCGTGACAAAGTTCATTGAAAATTTACATTCTATGATAGATCACGACGTAGATGAAATACTATGGTGTTGCAGCCCAGGAAGCGAGGTATAGAACACGAACTACAGAGCATACACTACGAAATACCGTACTTTGAGGAACTTGGAGGTGCTCTAATCTTGTGCATTATCGATGATTTGATGAGCGAAGGGGCTTATATTAAAGGCGTGAGCAAACTGTTCACAAGAGGGACTCATCATTTTAACATATCCGTGTTTCTAATTACGCAGAATATTTTCTACCAAAGCGCACAATCGAGAAACATTTCACTGAATGCAAAGTACATAATATCGTTCAACAATCCGCGAGATCAATTACAATTCGGTCATTTGGCATGACAGGTGTATCCGAAAAGTTCGCATCACTTCGAAATGGTATACAAGGAATCGACGGAAGTTCCATTCGATTATTTGGTCCTGGACCTCGGGCAGGACATTGACGATAGATTTCGATTTCGAACGAGCATATTCCCCTACGACTACGACGACAAAGTCATCGTTACCGAAGTCTACATGCCAGTGCGCGATGAAAAGATTGATGAGTAATATGCATTTGCTCCACGCGTTAAAATCTGCAAAACCGAAATTACGCTCTGCGATACTGAAATATTCAAACGACGAATTAATTAAAAAACAATCTGCTACTGCTGTTTGAATACCAAAAACGGGAATCATAAGATAAATAATAGATTAAAACGAAAACTAGCAAAACATTGCAATACGTTGAAAAAATTGGCATTGCGGGGAACGAGTGTTAAGAGAAAACGCGCGCTTCTTGTACAAAAAGGTGGTTTCTTACCATTTCCGGGTCAATTTTAAGCTGTGTCATCGGTAGCCTATTGGGGAAATGAGTTTGCATAAGATGCTCGTAGTAAGCTCAGAAGTCTTCGAGGGAGGGCATATGAAGGTTAGGTTGAGCGAATTGGATAAGAAAATGAAAGGTTTGTTGGTCAAGAAAGGAATCAAGGACGTAGACAAGTGGCATTCATATAAAAGAATACTCGATAAATATATGAGCACGCTTTTCAACATCAACTCGCCCGTAAACATCACGATAGTAAAAACCTTACCTCATACGAGATCGCAACGCAGTGAGGAGGAGAAGGGGTCTCACGCACTGAAGGAGTCTCTAGCATAGGTGAAACGAGCAAACGAAACTCTAGATAGGACATGGGGACGCATAAACGAAAGACTAGGAGCGATGGAAAGTCTGTCACAACTACCGGACGTAAAAACAACGCGAAATAGAAAGTGGTCGGTGGAAGCAAAAACGTCACTTAAGTTGCCGTCTCCCATAATATTGCCGAGAAGAAGTGTGCGCAAAATAAAAAAAGAAAGCGTTCGGACCAGAGTGAGGGACTACGTTATCGAAAGTGTACAACGTCCTGCTCATGCTGCGGGTTTTTCCACACTCGATAAATTACACAAAGTAACTAGGATTCCGAGAAACACATTACGCGAGTGGTTAAATACTCAGGAGGCGTATACTCGACATAGACCGGCGAGGAAAAAGTTTCCTCGGAATCGCTACGATGTGACATACATTGACGAGTGCTGGAAATGTGATCTGAATGATTTTCAAAGTTTGAAGAAGTTCAATAGAGGGTATTGTTACATTTTGACAGTGATAGACCTGTTTTCTAGGTACGCATAAGCGAGAGTTGTACGGAGTAAACGAGCAGATGAAATAGTCAACGCTTTGAAGGATATATTTTGCGAGAGAAATTCGTTGAAAATTCAGAGCGATAAGGGGAGTGAATTTGTCAACGCTAAATTTAAAGATTTTCTCTCACGTCTTGGAGTAAAATTTTACACCACAAATAATCCGGACATAAAAGCCAGCCTCGTGGAACGATTCAATTGCACTCTAAAAATTAAAATGTACAAGTGTTTTACAAAATACGCCAGTTACAATTACGTAGACGTGCTTCCAAAACTCGTGAGTAGTTATAACAATAGCGTTCATTCGAGTATAGGCATCGCACCCTCAAAGGTGAATGCAATGAATGCGTTTGCAATCACCAGCCGGAGAAAAAAGTTGTGAAAAAGTATCCAAAATTTATAATCGGCGATCACGTGAGGATTAGCAAAGAGTGGCTTCCGTTCGCTAAAGGTTACACTGCCAATTACACCAGAGAAATATTTATTGTGGAAGACATAGATAGTACAAGAGAAATGCCAACTAACAAGTTGCAGGATATGAATGGTGAGAATATAAGCGGAAGTTTTTACGCGCAAGAGTTAGTTAAGGTGAACGTTTCCGCATAGAGAGAATACAGGATCGAGAAGATTTTGAGGCGTAGAGGACGCGGTCGCAATCTCGAATATTTCGTAAAGTGAGGAGGACACCCACAATCATTTAACTCTTTGGTTGCGGCTTCTTCCGTGAGCATATTATGAACGAGTTGTACTTGACGCTACCAAGCTCTCGACGCTCTCGTGTATTCTTTTCCCAAAACACAATAGCTCATTATCAAACAAAATTGAGTCATCGTATCGATTTAGAAAATGATAGTTGGTATGTAGGTCTGGCAGAGATTTTGATTTCGTCAATTGATTTACAAGATAGAGCTCCTGCTCATCCTCCAACCCATTTAATTGAATTAGAAGAGGGAGCTTCAGCTCGCAAAGATGAAGGTAGTGTAGTAGAAAAGATAGGTCCTGCTCATCCTCCAACCCATTTCAATGGAGGAGAATAGGGAGCTTCAACTCACAAAGATAACAGGACTTGGAACGAGGATGGTGTAGTTTGAGGGGAAGAAGGTAGACCCGGTGATGGTTGAGTCAAAATTGCGACTGAAAAAGGTATTTTCTTCGAGATTCCGCAAGGAACATACGGAAGCGTATGTTTTGCCTTTGCTTCGGCATTTACTGCTACCCCCCGCAGGATAAGGGATAAAATAGTAAACAATGTCATTCGTTCTGTAGATGAATTAGTAATACAGGATGGTGAGGTAGGTGTAATCGAACGACTTTTACCAAACTCAGTCATTATAAGAGCAAAGGATGTCACATATTCACTACCACCAGGAGTCTATGACTCATTCGGAGACTTAATTAAAATATCTTTGGAGGGTTTTTCTAGTGCAGGACAAAAAAAGATAAGAGAGGAATGGGAATTATTATCGTTGTTCCTGATTCAGCTGACGGATGAAGTTAATGATGCAGACGTACAAAGCATATTCAGCAATGCTAAAGCAACTTACTCAAAATCGAGAGGTAAAAGAGGAAGGAGAAGTATGACTCCTGCTCCAAAAAACATTTACCTTTACACCGCCGTAATTAAACCTCAATTCGTGGGCGATTCATTGAGCCCCTGTTTACGTATAATCAACACTAGCGTTGGGGGATATCAAGTATTCAATCCGATTTATTACTACCCCGTCGAGAAGAACAGCATTGAAAGCGTTGAGATATTAATGACCGATAAACTAGGTGAGCCTATTACTTTTCATAGTGGGATACAATCTTCAATAGTGGTGTTGTATATTATAAAAAAGAAGTAATTTTGATTAGTTCGTCATTAAGCAACGAGATGGCTCCGGTAGCAAATCGTTATTATGCATACTATGCAAGACAGGTGGGAGGAGAGGTGGGACCAATATATCAGGCGTCATATCGCGTGCAAAAGGGGAGGAGTATTGGGAGTTTTCTCGCCGGCCTCTGGCGTTTTGCAAAACCTTTACTATTTAGTGGACTTAAGACTGTGGCGAAACATATCGCGAGTGCGGGAGCGGCTGCCCTTGGCGATCTTGGCACCAAACCGGTTAAAGAGATATTACGCAATAGATTAAACGAGGCAGGACAGAATTTGAAGCGTAAGGCCGAGGAGAAGTTGTTCAAAGGGGGGAGATTGAGGGTAGCAAAACGTCCTCGCTTGATTAAAATAAAACCACGAGGTGGTAAGACATAACAGCATTCAACGAGAGGACGAAGAGCGAAAAAGGTCGCGCCGAGAGATGTTTTTTCATAATGGCTGAGCATATGCTGAGTTCGTTGGCTTTATTCCAACCTAATACACCCATACAGACCAACATTTTATCTAAACGCTTGGTGCCTTACAAACCCATATCTTCGTTGTATAATCGATCGGTCATTGAATTTTCAATTAAAGATTCTGGCGACTCGTACAGAGATTTAAATAGTATATACCTCAAGCTCAAAGTGAAGAATTTCAAGAAGAATTTAAGTTATTATACCGATGCAGTTACTAGTCAGCCAGGCGTCGTCAATAATATTCCACTCTCACTATTCGAGCAATGTGACGTTTATTTCAATGGGACTCTCGTTACACCTTCAGAGGAAAATTATCACTATAGATTTTATTTGGAAAACGTTCTAAACTATGGATCTGACGCTAGTAGAACGCACTTGCGTAATGTAGGTTGAGAATTGGATACGGGGGATGATGTTAACAAGACCGATAGCAAGAATACTGGGTAAATGAAACGAAAACCGTGGTTCAAGAATAGTGCCGAGGTTGAATTGTATGGTTAATTACATGTGGACATATTTAATCAAACACAGCTGCTATTCAATGGCGTAGACATTAATATTAGATTAATGCTCTTGAAACCTACTTTCTATCTAATGAGTGCGGACGATGGGGTTTTGCGAATACTTGACGCAACGCTATACTTGCAACATCATGATATTAATCCTTCGATATTAGTAGCACATAGTAAAATGTTAGAATGAGACAAAGCTAAATATCACTACAAACGAACTGAATTGAAAACGTTCACTGTACCCTCAGGCGGTCGAACTTTAAGTATTGACAACGCAATCGTTGGACGAATACCTAACACTCTAATATTTGCAATGTCGACAACGAGTCGTACGCCGGTGATGTGAATAAGAATCCATTTGCACTCTCTCACTACTCACTCGAGAATTTTTCGCTCTTTGTGAACGGAGTTCAGATTCCTTCTGAGGGACTGGAATGCAATTTCAGCAGCAAAAGTATTGGGCACGAGCGTATGATACAATTTTCTCCGGCAGAGGAATAAAGCATCACGATCAGGGAAATCAAATCACTTACGATATGTTTGGACACGGTTATTTTATGTTAGTATTCGATCTCACACCGGACGATTTAGGTAACGAGGACAATGTAAGTTTAGAGGATACAGGTGTGGTGAGAATAGAGGCGAGATTAAAAAACGAATTGGCTAAAACCGTGACGTGCTTGGTCTTCACTGAATATGATGCTACACTAGAAATTGATAAAAACAGGAAGATTATCACAAATTTTAGTCATGGATAGCGTTCAAATCGATACACTTATTACGTAATAGATTGGGTGAATTATTTCGCGGGGTATCTCCTTCCGACAAGTTACCACACTCACCGAAAAATGGCATATTCGTAGTTAATTTTCATCCAGCTAGTTTTCCAGGTTCTCATTGGGTAGCCATTTAAATATATAATCAATTTGCAGAATACTTCGACTCGTACGGATTAAGCCCCTTTGTTCCTAAAATTTTGGATTATTTAAAGCTTTTCAACTGCACTCACAATCGCGTTAAGATACAAAGCTTCGATTCTGACATTTGCGGGGAATATTGTTGCTTGTATGAAGTAAGTAAATCTTTAGATCAGTCGCTACACAAATTCTTCATCAAATTCAATCACATAACCCCACACCTATACGACTGCCGCACCCTGGAGCCGTTTCGACTCACCTGTGGTGGGATGAGGAGCGATACGAGGTGCCATCCCCGAGCCCAGCGTTGCTGTTCCAGAATAAATACAGCGCACGTGGAGAGGAGGTGCTTATTAGAGAAGAATCAGTCGCAGAGTGCAGATCGTGGCATACGTGAGTTTCAACCAAAGCGGCGTAACGGAGCTTGCAGCCGTCGATGTTGATTCCAACCGCCTTTTTTGGGGCACTTTCAAAAAACATGGGAAACTTGTTGCTGGGGGAAAGAAGCTTCGGTTTCAAGACCCTCTGCACTGCGATGAGACTTCCTTCAACAGTGGATTCATCTCTTACGCTGAGCTTCTCCCGGCTTTGGAGGCCATCATTGAGGGAGCGACCGCTCTTCGCATTTAGCGATGGTGAGTGCAAATTTCTCTCCGATCTAACTCATCGGACTTTCATCTTTTTGAAGTAGGAACTCCATTGTCGCCCTCCCGAAAAATGTAGCTTTATCGCATTTTCCTGCTTCAATCCGTGTCTGAAATCGCGCAGTAGCACTTGCGCATTGAGAGACGCACATTCCCTCGCCCAGTGGTTTCAGTATAGCCGTCTCAAGGCTGAAGTTGACCCATGTTCCGATGATTGTTCCCCCACCCCTCCTCCAACATCGTCCTCTTATTCTATATAAATTCTCACCATACATCAGTCGTCATGCTACCGTCGGAGGAAGAAGTCCTGCAGTCTCCACCCGTCAAGAGGAAGAGACCAGCTGGACACTATCCCAGTCCCGCTGCATCTCCACTCTTAAACAATCTCCTACTTCAATCGGTGTATTATATAAACAGTACAAAGTCGAAGAGTGTGTGTGTTGGTTACGATCCTGGCAGAGACTTTGAGCCGGTGGTGCAATTTAAGCAATTGAATAAAAAGAGTGTAATTGTTTCGCAAGCTGAATGGAGTAATAGTCTGAATTTGGAAAATAATGTGAATGTTTTTTTCTACAAAGGTGAAAAAGAACAATTAACTTCATCCTGCTTAGCCTATGCAAATTATTTTGGGAAGAGACATTTGTCCATTAAAAGCATTTTAACGAAGAGTTCGTTTAACTTGAACGGCGATGAATGGTATGCTCTGATAAAATTCTCCAAGCTGATAAGTCTCTTTCTCCGGAGATTTTCGAGTAGTCGTGATAAAGTTAGACAATTTCTAGCTTCCAAGTTAGCTAATAATACGTTTAATTTAGATTTGGAAAGACTTGAATTAGAGAAGGTACTCATAACGATTGATTTGCCTGGTAATCAAAAAGTATAACTTGGTTATGCTCTGATTTTTCTAGCGCGTGTGAGTGAAAGGCTTTTTGACCTCTGGCACGAAGTAAACTTCTGTAAGTCAAAAGGTCTTGGATGTGTGTTCAACCCCTGGCATTGGGTGTAAAAACCTTGTAAGTTGAAAATACATCGCGATGAGTGCCATTATCGAATTTCAAGGATTCACTTATAATGACGGGAGTTATATAGTCAAGGAATTATCCATAATCAAAGTTCAAAACAAATGTTGTAACACGTGGATCTTTAAATCACCAACCCGGATATTATACGTGAAAGATTCCTCTTGGTTGAGAAACAACTATCATGGTTCGTCTGAATATTCTGGAGAGGTGGATTATTCAGAATTGGAGAGTATATTACATAATTACACAAAGCAATATAAATATCTGTTCACTAAAGGCGCGCAATAGGCATCTTACTTCACTAGTCTTCTTCCCAGAGGTATTTGCGTAGCTAATCTGGGATTCTATGGTTGTCCCTCGCTTAAGAAATTGACTACAGATGAGGGATGTTTAATTGACGCTCATATTCAAAGTAATTTACAATGTGCTAGAAAGAAATGTCATAAGCTGGCTAGATGGTGTAAAATAAATAAAATTTGTTAAAAATTAACGTGATTGCCATTAAAAAGCTTTTTTCAATGGATGGTTTAGATTTTTTTGTAAGTAGTCTTATTCTGTTATGTAACATTACCATTTTTTCTTTGTTCATTTATTATGTTGTTCAATTAAATGGATATAATTGTATCAAATGTTATTTACTCGAGAATGAATATGTGAACAAAAGTGGTATGAGTATGGAGGTACAATTATACGCGATCAGAAATGCAGTGCGTTTATTGCAAGAACAGTACCACTTTAGTGGAGATGGTGAATTGAACTATGAGACGATATGTTTTGTGAACAATATAACCAACACCTTCATGTAAGGTTGATGTATTTATAATATTGTATATATTATTGTGAAAAATAAACATTTTTTGTAAACCTGTATTTTCTCTTTTATTTCTATGATACCTTTGCATTAATAAGGTAATGAAAAATGAGAGCTAAAAAGTTTTTTAAATAATTTTTTGATTTAGAAAAAAGTAGTATCAGATTGTACAACATTGAGAATAAAGGTATAAGATTGAACCAATTCTCCCTTTTCCTCGTTTGTTCGCCCATAGTTTATTCTTGATTTTTGGCCCGTTGTAAAATCTCACTGGGCGCACACAGTCTGGTTCGTCACAGACCACTCCTGAGGGTCCTTTTTTTGATACACGAGCACCACCAGCACGTTCCACCACTTCTGATCCTTTCGGTAAAGATAGCGTGAAAGCACCATCACTCGCTATGACGTTGTCATGATATATTTCGTACACATTGCACAAGATAGATGTTTCTTGATTCATGGCTCTCTCCAACATTTCACCGGTGAGTTTCAACTGTTTCACTGTAGACACGTTAGACATTTGGATTTGGATTACCTCTTTCAATGCTGAAGCATAATGTTGTATGTCTACTGAATGGATTTGCTAATCTTCATTATGACAATTTTACTCTGACCCAGCACCTACTTCAATAACTTTACTGGATGGATTCCAGAAGCCAGAAAAGTTAATACTCCGCCCCACGAGAGCAGTCATCTTATCCATATGTTTCACTTCAACGTAGTATCTATTGCCGAACTTCATATGCAGGATAAGATCGTTTTGGTCATTGCTCTCCAGCAGGGGTGAGGGAAGACACACTTCGTACACATTGCTCACGTTTTCCTTCACTTTGCTAACGCGGAGCTGATGCACAGCGCCCAGCTCAGCAGTTGTAGATAGTAGAATGTCCCGTATCACGGTTATATTACACCATGGTTATATTACACCACGGTTGATCGGTGTGGTCTGATGAGAAAATATCTCCGTGATTCTCTTTATAATGGCTCGACCGTTGGAATGAATTCAATCTCCTTGTCCTCCACAATGATTGGAAGAGAAACCTCAGGGGCGTGGCTAACTTTTTTATCCACGTCGGTAATCTAGGACTCCATGCTAAATAGTATCATCGATGTCTTCTAAAAGCAATATGCCAAAGACTGACTCGAGTGCCTCGTCATCCCTCCCGTCGTGGATCAGAGGTCTGGTTATAATAGGAGACATGACCTGTCCCATACTGCAGTATTAGCATATATGGCTAAAAGATGTACTCGTTTGTTCTTTTATATCCTCCCCAACCATGAGCTTATCTTGCTCTTGGGTTGCATCAGACGCTCGTACGTCGACCTCGTCTGAGAATGTCCTCGATAGTGGAGTTATGAATAATTTGCATATTAAGGGCTGTCTGGCGGCGGCGGTGGCCGCGGGTTGTGAATAATTTGCATATCAAGTGTTCTCGGACCGCTATCTGATCACTACTCACCCTCACCTTCAAAAGACCAGCCAACCTGGGCAATATTCTACGCCCCCGTCAATCCCCTCCTACCATTTTTCCTCCTCAAGTCTCTGGTACCTTTCCCTGCCATTGACCTCGCTGTAAAACCTGCTCCCTAATACGTAACCTCTCTACTTTCCAAAACCCTAACAACCCGACCCCATTTCCTATCTCTCGCCATGGCAGATGCACCTCTTTTAATGTAGTATATCTCCTTCAGCGTAAATTATGCCCCTATTTTTACGTCGGGGTCACAAGTAATCCCTTATCCATCCGTATAAACGGCCATAGATCCTCTCCTCCCAACTTTCCAGTTGCAAAACATGCCTCAACTCACTATCTTCACTTCGACTCCCGTTTCTATCTCACCATCCTCCACGCCCTCCCCGCTGATGCTTCTAATACAGAACTCAGGAACACTGAGATGTCAATAATCTAGTACAGCAAAGCTTCCCCCCCCCCTGGACTTAATATTCTCCATTAACTCTGTGTTTCTCCCCCCCCCCTTCCCAACATCACTCAACCGGCCCAAAAACTTCCCCTCACCTGAATTAGCCAGTTGTTCCACTCTTTCCCTCCCCCCTGCTTGTCACCGTTCCTCCATCAAAATTGATCTGTTACATAGTTGCAACTTCTCCCCCCATTTCTTCTCAGTTCTAGTTGCCTCCCCGTCCCCTCTCATCATCATTACGTTGCTGCAACTTTTCCCTCTGCCCAGTCAGCCAGGCCCAGTATCATTAACCTTCCCAGTTCCCCTTTTCATAACCTCCCCTCTCCTACCCTCATTGGAGCAGTAATACTATCTCTACGGCTGAAGAAGGGCTAAGACCCGAAACGTCAAAAGTAACCCTTTCTCCCAAGCAACTTAAATAGCATTCTTTAAAGCCTAGATAACATTTTGCCGAAGTCCTCCTTAAAGATTAATCCAAGTGGTAAAATGGATTAAAAGGACTGAATTTAGAGCCATCTTCAATGTACACGTGACTGCAATTTGGTGACACCAAATACGATAGCGAGCGATGTCTTCCCTATTTGGGCATTTCACCCCCTTTTACACTGACAATGAGTCCAAGCTCTAAAAACAAAGGCAACAGGCTTCGAGTTTTGAAGATGGCATGCTCCGAGACCATCTTTACTGGCATCTACCTGTACTGTGACTGGGAATGCGCCCTCAAAAATACTCAAGACAGGAGCCTTAGTTACAGCATTATTTAGACATCTAAATGCCCTATCTTGTTCTAGCAACCAATTCCAGTCAGCATTTCATTCAGCAGCTGCCTCAATGGCCCACTTAGCTGAGACAAATTATGAATTTATAGAGATAAATAATTCATCGAGCCAAAAATATAACTAAGTCTTACCTATTTTGTGGCTTTGGAATTTTAAAAATATCTTCCACGGTCAATTTGGATTATTCCTTGACCAGACACTATCCGATACACGTACTTAAATTCAGGCATTTTTAATGGTAGTTTATCTAAATAAAATCTTGCATTATTTAGTCGTACCCTTTCAAGAACCATCATGAAAATGGTATCATGCTCACTTTCGTCAGAAGCTGCTATTATTAAGTCAATTTTTCATCCTTTAATGTCACCAAAAACTTTTAAGGTCCATTTCTGAAATACCTCAGGCGCTGATGATAACCCAAACGGAATGTGATTAAATTTAAATCTCCCAAGAGAGCGGTTAAAAGTCGTCAGACACGAGCTTTTTCATCAAGCGGTATTTGGTGCAATCCACTTTTCATATCAACTACAGAAAAAATAGACTTTCCTTATCGCTTAGACATAATTTCATGAATTGTTGGAATAACACAGCTCACACCTTATGGCTTTCTTTGAATGTCGCACAACCGTCATTTTCCATTTGTTTCTAAAATAACTAAGCGTCTTACCCTGGCAGATGGTCAATCGACTTTCGATATTATCTTCTAACTCATGCACAGCAAGTCTCAAGTTGTCTTGAATGCTTAGTGGAATTCTTCTCGGGGGTGAATAACGAGATAACGGGACAAGAATTTTCCTATAATTCCCTTAAATTATATCTTTCAGTCATTCTCTCAACTAATTGTTTACAACTTGCCCCGATCGTCATGCCCCAAATCGATCAATTCAGTCAAGAAGACCGATAGCTCCATGGATTACGACGGAGTTACAGAAAGAAACGAAAGTGAGAGACAGACTAAGGATTACCTCCATTCGAACTAAAGATAGAGACATATATCAATTATTCCTATGCAACGCAATCTCGAAAAACACTCGATGATTAAAGAAAAGCAGCAATAATCGACTACAACCCTCTCCAACATCACGAACTCTAGTGACCTCTGGAGAGAGCTAAGAAAACACGAATTAGTCAGACAGACTGATCAAAGTTCTGTCCCTGGACTTTCATTAGATGCAATGAATAAGCTTTTCGTAGCGACAAGGGCTTTCCTCAACAGATGACTGGGATGACTACGCCTTCGGCATCCAACCTATTGATTCATTCGTTCCGTTTAATGGTTCAAATTTCTACTTTCATTATATTTGCCCCGATGTATCACGGAATGTTCTACGTGAGGCAAAATCAAATCTGTTGGGATCGATGAATACCGGATAAATACCAGAAAGCCTCATACGACACAATGATTCCCGCTCTACTTGACATTTTCAATACGTCCTTAATGTCAAGCACTTATCCCTCGGTTTCGAAGTCATCACTGATTCGACGTATCAAAAAATTAGAACTCCTACTTCACGGGAAGATAGCGGTCCTATATCTATTCTTAGAGCCACTCAAAAGTGTCTAGGAAAGATAGTTCATAAAAAGGCAGTAGATTATTTAGCATTTCATCACCATTTGATCTGTTCTAGTCAGGTTTTCGCAAGAACTACTCCACACAGACGGCCTTAATTCACATCACGGAGGATACAAAGTTAGCCATTGATAAAAAGAAGACGACCATACTAATCCTGTTTGACTTCAGTAAAGCTTTCGACCGTGTAAATCGTGCTCTTCTCACACAAAAATGCAAAACCTCAATTTTTCATGTTCTCGCTTAAACCCGTTTTTGTCTTACTTGAACGGACATCGTCAATCGGTGAAAGACTCTAAAATAAATCTGTCGAACTGGTTAACTACGTCATGTGGAGAACAACAAGAATCCATTCTGGGGCCACTTTTGTTCTCGCTGTATATTCGTGGCCTTCCAAATTGTATTGGTCATTGTAAATACATATCTATGCTGGCGACCTGCAGAACTGCAAATCTATTGCCATTGCCATCCTAAAGATCTCAGCGATACTATCAAAAAGGTAAATGAAGATGTATTTGCTATTGCATCGTGGGCCCAACATAATTTCCTCCTGCTTAATTCATCAAAAACTAAATCAATGATCATTGGTTACACGCAGGTAGTATCCAAACTTAAATTTTACAGTACTGCCTACGATAATGGTCCAGGATGTGAGCATGCAGTCTGAAAAATTTAGGGAAGACATTAACCACGAACCTTTTCTGGAAAGAACATATGATGAGCATATCCAACAAAGTGAAAGGAATCTTGCATCAATTCCAAATCCATAGAAATATTTTGCCTATTCAACTCAAAAATAAACTAGCCACTTCACTCGTTTTTCCTCACTTAGACTGCCGTAGTCTTGTTTATTACGATTTCACTGAGTAGTTGAACAGTAAGCAACAGCACCTGATGCACTCCTGCGTGAGATTCATATACCAAGGATTTAAAATGAATACCATTATCGTCTCATTTAGTGCAGCGGGGTCTTCCCGATCAACTGCGGATTGTCTGATCCTCAATGTTCGCCCGTTTTAACCATCACAAAAGACTACGATGGAATTCGTAGCGGCTTTGGTCACTGCGAGAAAAACCTGAATTCACCCGCAGTGTAGCTCGTCGCGATATTTTATCAAATGATACCTGTTTCCTATCCCTTGCGTCAGTTATCGACTTCCAGACTTATCATCAAATCCAAACATTCCACGTTCCAATTCCCTCACTTGGCATTTTATTCTATTCTCTATAGTCTCGTTATTCATTGCCCACATGCCTGCTGTTAGCAAGGGTTATGGGGTAACGACAACTACGAAAGCCTTACTTCTACCACCGCCGGACACGACAACCCACCCAAATGGATAGTCGATTGCCAGGAGTGATTTTTCTTACATTTGTCTTCCTTGATATTCGTGAGAATAGTACTCAAAGTGGTTTCTTGTTCCCTCCCATCTTCAGGGACGGGCCCACTGAACTTCGCACATCGGTCTGATCTCCGTGATTAAGGACGCGGAGGGAGGGGGTTGGTTAATGTATGGGGGGTGGCGGGGGGCGGGGGGGGGAGGAGGCGCTGAAGTTTTGAAGGAGAATACTCACACGGTGCTCTCGTTGAGCCATCACTGCGTCATCCGCTTATGTTTACGATTCTTGTGAAGCTTTAAACTGCTCGCGGAGGAATTCTAGTAAAAGTATGCTGATTTCATTCCACGCACGAGAGATATTGATTTCATCGCTATCAAATTTCCGAGTACATAATTCTTAGCGATGCAATGCCTTTTCTGGATGGTCAAAACTTATTTCGCTGAAGATAGGACGGCTTTCGGATGAGTAGATCTTGCGAAACCCAGCTTGGAGCGCTTGCTAAACACTCTTACGAGCGAACAGAAACTGCCATACAGCTGATAGAAGGACAATACAAGGGACCGATAGTCTCGGAGGCTTAGGTTACTTAAAAATTTTGGAAAAGGCTATTTGCAGTAAGGCATAGAGTATAACACATCGACTCTACATTTTATCCCTAAACCAGATAGAGGTGACCATATATGACACTGCCTAACTTATATACATATATTCCTTCTTTCCACGCAACGTTAGTAATTATAACAAAAACAGCGAGACTTTAACTTAAATTTACCTGCATCTTCTTTCTCTCGTTTTCCCTATTATCTCATATTTATTCCCTGTATATCTTTGAAAAGGTCCCTTTTGAAAATTATTGCGAGAAAATCGAAACCTAGGTCAGGAAAAAAAGTTTTTAGTGAGGAATATATTAAGAGATTTTTCTTATTTCTCATGTCTACGATAACATTCCTCAAAGCTACGCCTTCAACCATTAAGTTTATATGTTACTGAGCATTTCGCTGGCACAAATCGCTCCATTTATCGCCGCTCTTTTGCATTTAAGTAATCTGATATGTTCCGATCTGCGCGAACTCCAACACTTCGAATAAAAGGATTCCATTAGTCAAACAAGTATGACGCTGGAATGAATCAACAGTCAAACGCTCCGCAACCGTTCCTGCCCTCTCACCCTTTCATCGGGCTTACATTAAATATGTAACCACGCCATCGATGCAACAGGGATCATCAGTTTGATTTATTCAATGATTTTCCCATGGCGTCAATGGACAAGTCAATGAAAAATAACCACTGAAGTCACGGCCTCAGATAAGGCGGGGTTGTCAGAAAAATGGGAACACGCCCGGTCATTAACAAGCCATTGGAAACTATCACTGCAGCAATTATACACAAATGAACCGACGTATCAATATCCGCAGTCATTGCTCAACTGTTAACATTCATCGTCGCCCTGTGATCACCGCTACATTGATTTTGGTGTCATGTATAGAAACAATTCGCAGCCATGAGAGTTGAAGAGCACTGCGTGTCACTTGAAACCGATTCAACTGATTGCTGCACTTAAATGAAAAAGAATAAGATTTTAATCACCAAGGTATTTTAATCAATTTAATGGAGTCAATTAACTCTAAAAATTCCATTAAAAGTGTGCCTGATGACCCCTTATTTAGCATTGAATATCAATAAAATAAAATTTTGTCAAAACCATGTGCATTCAGTGATTGCCATTTACTTCCAAGAATTGCGCTCGACAGCTTCCTTCTACTCATAAGTCCCTCGTTTATATAATTCTTATAATTTGGCCGATGCCGTGATATGCATTCACTGAGTAATGCTCTGCTCGACACGCCAACAATAACGTGAGAGGGGACTGCGGAGTTAAGTCGTTCGGGGGGTCAGACATTAGTTCTACCTCAAACGTGACTCGGTGAAGACGGTTGAAACACGAAGGATCCCCGGCGTTTGGACCAGAGGATCAGCGACATCTTTTGCGCCGAGCGAATCCATGTCGTTCATGACAGGTAAGAGATAGGTTTTTCCCGCCGCAGGAAGTCATTTGATGCCAAAATCTTCGACTAGTTGCCCCCAGGTCAACAGCCAACCTCAAATTTACCATCTTCCTTCGCGTAAACGTGAAAGTGGATCCCCGCTCGGGCGAGCCTCACCCCCCGATCGCCTCCTGTCGCGATTAATATCGCCGCCGGGGGGGCATTTGGATACGAGGGGGGGGGTGAATGGGGAGGGGGGAAGGGAGTGCGACGCTCGCGAAAGATGAGCGATGAACCGTGTTTGACAGAGTCGGTTTCAAGTTTACTTTTCTCGCGCTGTACTCCCCGCGTCTTCCGAGACTCGTTCCATCCCCCTCTCACCCCTCCGTCCGAACAAGCGCCCACCAATTAATTAGGCACCGCTCTTGGAACGGCTCGCGGCAATTTGGACGGGGAGGGGTGGGGAGGGAAGTTTGGTGGTTCTGGCCACCCTCCAGGCGGATTGGGTGGCGGTGGCCAGGGGGGGGGGCCGGGGGGGAGAAAGAAGGGGGAAGTCGCGGCGGGAAGACGAGAGTGCGACGGCGAGGGAGCGTGAACCACGGAGGCGATATTGGGGCCAATGATTGAGGGCAGAGGAAGAAGAGAGAGAGAAAGAGAGAGAGGGTTCTATACAATATATTCGGATCCCACCACTCGTCTCTCCCCCCCCCGTCCCCCCTCCCTCTCCCTCCACTCCCCTCCCGATTACGCTCGGCGTCGATTTGCTCTCCGCGCCGAAAAGGAAGCGCCGAATAACGCGATCATACGAGCGACGCTCTCGCCGAGACGACGACCCCGCATGGATGGAGTGAGGCCGGCGCTGCGTGTCGAAGGACCCAAAAGCGATGTCCGCTGCTGTGATTGGAGATCCGATCGAGGACGGATTGCTTCCGATCCGTCACGGCTGCCGAGGTCGGGTGAGGAGGAGGAAAGGGGGGGGGGGGTTATAATGGAAATGCTGAGCGGAGAAGGGGGACCTCCGATTCCTCCTCGGCATTTTCTGGGCTCTGGATTGCACAACAATAAGCGAAAGAATGTTTGGAGACCCGATTCCCGCAAGGCCGCGGTCTTGCGACACGTGCTCACACACTGGCAGCGAGTCGAAAAATAAAACTCCCGCCCGCCCTCGCTTCGGCAGCACTGCGGCGGAACGATGGAGCGGAACCGCAAATCCATTCCGCGTTTCTTAATATTTACTCCCGTCGCTGACGGAATGAGCAGCTTGGCAGTGGGGGGAGGGGGGGATAAATTGGTGCTCTGGAGAGAAATAATCGAATATCCGTCGCATTGCTTCTAAAGAGGTAATCGGATACTCTGTGCGGAGCTGGAATCGTCTCTCGGGCGCCTTTGTCCCGCTGCCAAAATTCGGTGGAGTTGCTCCAAAGGGCAGTCGTCGTAGAGCACACACGGGGCGACGGACAAAACACGCATGAGGACTACATCCCCTCCTCCCACTCCTCCTCTTTCCCCAACCCTTCCTCCTACTTCCCCCTCTTTCCTCGGCATACGAGAACAAGAGAAAAAACACGCGTTTCTCGCGAACTTGAATAGGAAAACTATTTTTACGATGTTCGTATTGCCACAATCCCATGTTTTATCCGATTATAATTAAATTTCAGAGTTATTTTCGCGATCTCTTTCGTTATGCATTGCTATTGGCCGCAAACGGTTCTAATCGTCACCAACCGGGAATTCTGGCATTGACTAGGCAGTTGAATCCTTAAGTTCACGTATTTAAATCTATACAATATTAAAGAAGCGAAGACGGACAAAATATGTATGAATTACTTTGAACGTTCAAGCTCGCAAAATGTTGCCTGCCCGTCATAGGAAATATTCCTCAGGAGTTGATAAATAATGGGGACAGTTTAAATATTGCGGAGTAAATGTTTCGGACTTTAGGTTCAACTCCATCGCTGTACAATTCAAACTTTCAAATATCACACCTACCTCTTCCTCCTGTGTCTCCACGAGTTTCACTTCAAAATTTCTCTCCGTTAATTTCCTTTCCAGTGCCTTTCAAGTCAAAGAATAGTTGACTGACATACGATGTACACCGCTGAACAAATGCAAGACTGCATTGATGACTGATTCTGTAACAGAAATCACGAAATATGTTCCAGGACAAAATATAGAAGACGTTTTAAAATTAATTTTTAAATTATTCACTAGATGCGTAAAGACACAAATGTACTTGAAGTCCTTGAAGGTACAACCATCAAAAAGCAGCTAAGTTACAACATTCGATATTCAATTTGAGCATTCCACTCTGAAGAAGATTAAAAATGGATAAATAGTGGTAGCGTTTCAGTTTACGCAGCTTTTTCATCACACTCGTATCAAGTCAGTTCTCTTGTTCTGGAAATGAGAACAAACTTTTTCAGTAGTTAGGGAATACATAATATTAAGAAATTAAAAATCAATATACATGCAAATAAAGCACATTTATATTGATCAATACACTTAAAAAAGGGTCGCCAACTCGTTCAACTCGCTGCTTAGTCCCTCAATCTTTGGTCTTCGCTAGCGCATCCAAATGGTAATTTTTTTCTGCACGCACTCATCGAACCTCATCTCATAAAATCGGCGGCTTAAATTAAAAACAGGAGAAATTGAAACCATTAAGTTAAATTGAGGTATTTTAACCTGTAAATCATTAAATATTCAAACATAGTGCATTTCCGGTGCTATTGACTAAAACTGCTATCAAAAGGTGAAATTTATTCGACTCTATGTTTATATTCGAGGCAGCATTCGAGTTTTTTTATACTCCTTAGAGATGTCAACTTTAGCCTGAATGTTTTACCGAGGGATTGACCAATCCTAATCGACTAAAAACGCTGATTAGAGTCTCACTGGCTCAAATACACCATCGATTCATATTGCGAGACCCTTTTTAGGATTGGTGGCGTCGCCATAATTTTTATGATATTTCACTAATTGATTATGACCAATTACGACCTATTAATTTCTTCTCTAGGAGCACACAAGACCATAACCAGGGTTTCCAAATACACCCAGGTGAGAATCGAATCCGGGACCTCAAAGTTGCAGGCGAGGACTTATCCCCACCATTTCCGAGGCCAAATCAATAAGGATACTAGCGACGAATTTTTGCCTAATTTTCATCATTTTCCTGTTTTTACTTTACAAAACTATAGGCCTAAACTTATATATAAAACAAGCGGACCCGACAGACGTTGTCCTGCCCAAACGTTGGCTTTCCTGCTATTGGCGAGTTCAGCAAACGTTTTTTCGATATTCGAATTTTCGGTAAACTATATACTAAGTGACATTTGGCATTGAGTTTGACATTTCAGTATTTTCGTTTCGTCAAAACTACGCCAAGCTACGATGCAAGTGCGACGACTTGCGCATGTATTGATGCGCACGTCAAATACCACAGAATTCGACATCAGCGCCACCTATGGTACACAAACATAGCTATAAATAATTCTCAGATGGTCAATTATTCATGAACTTCTCAGAAGGTTTTAAAGGTTGATTATTCATGAACTTATGATTTTTTCATTTTTAAAACATTGGGAGGTATGAGGGGGGTGAAATTTTTGGGTTATATGTTCTAATATGCGAGAAATCTTTTTAAAAAATTTTCAAAAATTCGTTTAAAAATTTCCTAGAACCCGTTCGCAGCGTCACCTACCGGGTCCAATTGTGAATCTAAACCATCCAGGGACCCACTCAAACACACAATAAATTTCATCAAAATCGGTCCAGCCGTTTAGGAGGAGTTAAGTGACAACCACACGTACAGAAGAATTATATATATATATATAATATGTATATTATAATTTTATATATATATATATATATATGTATATATATATATATATATATATATATATATATATATATATATATATATATATTTATATATATATATATATATATGTATGGCCTGAACGGGTCATTTCCTACTTGGGTTAGCGTACTCCGAAACGCCTGTTCTATGTCTTTCACCACTGTCTGTGTGCTTGAGTCATTCTTTCATTTTCGCCTTCTGTGTGTGTCATTCTCTCTCTGCCGGTGGGTGAAAAGCAGCCCTGGCGCCATCTATTGGCCGATCTCGTGGGTCATGCCTTGGGGAGTGTTTGTTCCTATAAACCCTCCGCCGATTCCAGTGGATTCTTAGTAAACTGGGTAGCTTGGTGGTCTGAGCATTGGACGCAAAATTCAAAGGCCCGTGGTTCGATTCCCGGTCCAATCGATTTTTTTCTGCTTGGAAATGGTCATCATTACACCTTCACACCACAATTGTGTTCGTTTATTTTATGTGTTCCTATCCACTTTCTTTCTACCTTTCTGTATAAATATTTATATATGAATATTTATGTAATGAACGAATATATATATATATAAAGATATACAAAGGGTGCATAGAGCTCTTCAGCTTTTACTTAGTTATTCGCCCTTCAGCTCTTTCGTCGAAATTTTGTGGTGCAGTATATATAACATTTCGGGTGTTTGCAACAAATACGTTGTTAGAGCGCCTAAAACGACTTAGAAACACTTTTGGAGTTTACGGTCGTAATCGATGACCATGGCATGTATAGGGAATTTGAGAAACATAAGCAGGAGATACCGTGGTTGAAGTGAAATTTTCCATGAATAAACTGCAATACTGCACGACAACCAGGTTTCGATGTTTTACAGGCGAGGAGGTTTGTACCAGAGTTTGCTTATATAACATGGTGATGGGGAAAGGGGGGGGGAGTTCTGGCTATCTCCCGGGAGGATAGGGGGTGAGGAGATGGAGGAGAAGTGGAGGGGGGAGCTGGGAACTTAACTAAGTTATGTAACAAGGGTAAAAGCGCGAGATAAAAACAAGTAAAAGGGAAAGGCGGAAGGGATAAAATAATTCTTCTTTGTCCTCTGTCCCAGGGTTCCAAGATATTCCGTTGTAGCCCGTGAGCGTCCCTGCGTGGTGATGACCCTGAGTCAAGGTTGGCGCAGTATCTTGCAGTGGAAGCAGGGGACTGTGTGTTTATCATGGAAAAATTCGACGCAATATCGCCGGAATCCACGAATTTAATACGCAGGATAATTATCAGATGGCCTTCACGTGCCTAAGTAACCAAGACCTCTGCTCAAAGGCTTTGAAGGGGCATTTTTAAATGTCGTATTCGGCAGTGAGGCTTTACTTGAAGAGACCTCTTTCTCGCATTCCAGGGCGCAGTTCCGATTCTTGAAAGCAAGAGAAGAAGGGGAATCTTTCTTCTCAGCTCCATTCTACTACCTATCGAACAGTTCACCTAACTGATATCTTGGAGGCTCGGTGAGCTCACTTCTCGAATGGCTCGTGAATATTGATGATTCTAAATTCAGAACAGGTGAATTTCAGTGTGACAAAGAGAATATCATTTTGACTCCGCACTACATCTCTAGGCCCGACAGAGGCGATAAAAATAAGTGAGAGATACACGCCGCGCAGATAGGTCAACAAATGCGTTCTCTGCCCACGCACAATAAATGACGATGAGTACAGACACTAACACATTACTGACTTCCGCCACAAGCACAATCGAAAATACGCTTCGCCATTAGGATTGTCTCCTTTACACCGTCACACGGCTAGTGTCATAACACCCCCTGCCACGCGCCCACGCGCCCACGCGCCCATAAATATTGCATTATTAATGGTACAATAATATAGTTTTACATGACAGACATTGTCAATAATTAAATGAAAATATCTAAGTAAGTCTTTAACCTGAGTCATTTTTTTTCACGCGGCGCGTTTGAAACTCCAATAAAACAGGTTTTTTGTGATACCCAAGAACCGACTGCGGTGACAATATGATTTATTTTCAAAAATAGTTGAGAAAACATACAAACTACCCACTGTTAGCTTCTTGACGACATTTAAGTGTTAAAAATACCTCATTTTGTAAACAATGTCTCTCTGAAGTGCATACACGTACCATTTCCCATGTAAAATGGCTGTTATTTTCCAGCAAATATCTCGAAAAGTAACGTGGTAAGGGGTAGAATTTTTTGTGTTATTGGATAGGTGAGATATTTCTCTTTAAAATGAGACCAAATTCATTGATTTCTAAGTAAAATGATTTTTCGTTCAAACTGCCTTAAGGCTTGACAACACTCTTGCAAAGTGTCTTTGGACCACGCAAAATGCCGATCTTCCAATATTTTGATTTCCGAAAGGAAAGCGTTTACAGCGGCGAAAAAAATGAGAAACAACCACCATCGAATTTTATGTTCCGAACTCTACTGCAAGTGTATTTTAAGCTATTTGTTTCCATTCTCGCAATGCCTGTGATAATATTATAAAAAATTCAAATTCTTCTTGTAATAATGCTGGAGGTGCCGCATAAAATGTGTGAATGTCTCATTCAGTTCGCAACATTTATCGACCGTTATTAACTTCAGAAATTCAAATGTAATTCATAGCATAGCTATTAGAACCTGACGAAAACCCTTGGCAGTAAATGATTGCTACAGTTTGGCCCTATAGGGTACTCAACTCGCGAGCTGTAGTCGATGAACCTAAATCCTCAACGGGAAAAATACTCTCTTAAAGCAGGTTAATTATCTAGGATTTCCTCTGTTTCTGGGTGATACATTTAGGTTTCACCTGTTTCGAAGCTGATTATATTCGCCATTAGGTAGACTTAACTCTTAATGACTTCATTCACCATGAATGAAGTCATTAAGAGTTGGGAGGAATATGCCAAAATACTTGCTGCGCACATAAAATCAAACTTTGCTGAATATTTGGCCCCTTAACGATGCTTCATTCTCGCAGAAATATCAGGCTTCTACAACTTTCAAGCGTTAAGTGACGAAGACAAAAATCACAAATAGAATACGCAACACAAATTGCAGTTGCCACAGGAATCATGGACATGAGTTAATGGCGTCTTCACTTCCGAGTGACGCAGGAAGCTCTATATAGAAGGTGGCCCTCGCGTGCCGAGGAAGCTATTAGCTCACTAGTTCCTCCACATGGTCGCAGTTTTTCAATTTTATTTGGCACGAAACCACGTGGCCGACGAACGGAGGAGAGGAGAAAAAATGCGAGCTTTTCCCTCCTCGTTCGGTCCGTATGACCTTCATAACATGTCACCTGCGGGTTGAGTTATGTGTGATTGCCATCTGGATAATGAGTGGGCTGTTTTTCAAACAGAAAACGCACGCCCTACCAACTTGGAATATGCACCAACCATTGCCCGCTCAACGAGAGGTTTTTCATGAGGAGGGAAATGTAACATGAGAAATTTAGCAGCTCTGCTCAGTTTAATGTTTTACAGTCATATGTCCTGTGCAATCTTCTTTCAAAGCGAGCATTTCTATTTCACACTTCCATGCACGCAACTACCTCAATCAGTAAAGCTAAGATATTTAAATCGCTAAAAGAAAGTTTACATATATCCTACATAAATGTTTATGACCATCATAAAATGAGATTTAGCAGTAGATCAATCGCTGCGATAGCCGGCACTCCAGAATTATTCCCACTAATCACTTTATTGTACACAACAAGCTTAAGCTTGTTCGAGAACCACAGTATTCTATGATAAACGATCATTTATTGCAGAAATAGTTTTATAAGCCACTCATGCAGCAGAAAAACTTGGAAAAGATTAAAAAAATACATGTATTTTGACCTTGATTTCCATTCACTACCCCTTCAACGTCATATTTTCCAGTTATTGAGTTGATTTTGGCATCGAAAAATTTTCACCACAGCAGTTTCCCAAAGCAATTCATCTGAGAAGATATTTTTATAACCCGCAACATTTAATTTAAGAACGTATATGCTATGAAGCAATAAAATAATCATTTATATATATTGCCATAGAAAAATCAATCATTGGCATTTAAATCGCTTGAAAAACAACCAAATGATGCCACATTTTGACACGATTATTTAATTTCTATTTAGTGCTTCTTAATTCAAACCATTGTGCTGTATGTCAATCGCAAAAGAATTTCAAAGGTAGCAATTTTGTTTTTTACGGAAAATTTTATTCAGTTACCACACTAATTGGTTGGAAAAGTGAGCAGTGAGTCGATAAACGCTTTTTGCTTAAAATCACAAATTCTGTGATATCCTGATTTGCAGCCATCAGCCATGGAACTCGACCTGAGTGGCTGGTGG
The DNA here is from genome assembly GCA_963169105.1 of Ceriagrion tenellum. NCBI lineage: Eukaryota > Metazoa > Arthropoda > Insecta > Odonata > Coenagrionidae > Ceriagrion > Ceriagrion tenellum. Next base: position 113,513,779 of record OY720644.1, on the reverse strand, counting down.
ACCGATGCGGCAACTGCGCGACTATAAAAGAGTACTTAATACAAAATTAATCGGGCAACTAATTTCTTTCGTTTTACAAGGCTTCATATTCAAAAATATATGTATGGATGAGTTATTCGTGGATGCGCACTTGTTCCTCAAGTTGGGAAAACAACATTAGCTATTTCATTAGCAAAAACGCATAGCGCTCAAACTTCACACTTTCCTCTTCTATGCTCTATTTGCGGACCGAATGAAAGGCTAACAAAAGTTGATTAAACACATATACAATCCTAAAAGGAATCAAAGATTTAACCCCTGGTTAAAAAAGGTTAACTCTTTATTAGAATGAGTTTCAACTCGGTACTTCCTCATTATACTCGGTACTTCCTATATATAGTGCTTAACGATACATTAAATCACGGTGTAAAAGTCTCGTCTCACTCTTTTCTTCAAAATTTCCTTCAGAGAACGGCGACTTATTTATTGCCGCCGCAAAGACAACTGCTTGAGCTTGAGTGAATGTAGGATTGAAAATACGTCTACGTGTGGATACGTTTAGTTCTCCCCAAATCCAGTCCTTTTACTCATGGTGGGTAAACTTACATTTCTTACCTAAATCGATTTACATCTGCATTGCCTTGCAATCCGCTTCGTGAGCATTATGCAGGAGGGGTCAGAAGAAAGGCCACCCATCACAATGAAAAGCAATACAGGAAAGGATTTCACAGATAACACCGCTTGCTCTGACATTTCCAAGCCATTTAAAGCCAGCGTGTGCGTCCTCAGAGTATCCAATGGCGGTTTCCAACCTATCCCCATCATCAGCAGCACGGCACGCTCTCTGTTTGCATGTCATTGATGGTTTTTTTTTACGGGGAGTGCTAGTATTTTTAGTCATCTGAGTGCCCACTCGCCCATTAAATATTGCAACAATCAGGGTCCCAATTGCTCGAGGTGTGAGTTATCAATTAAATGATACAGCACGTCTCCCTTCCTTCTGCACTCGAGGAATTTCCTGCAGGCCGCTTTCTACAAAAACCAATTGCCGACTTTTAGGCAGCATCACAAATGTTTCAAATGTTTTTCCTTCTCATCAGATCATAAGTTATGGGTATTATTATATACTTACATCTACACCAAAGTAACACCGTTCAAGCCACCACCAAGGTGTGTGGCATGGGGTGATTCCACAGCAGCCATACAGTGCTCGTCCCGGGTCATCGATGGCAACTTCATAGACAAACTGTTCGGGTACATTTTTTGCAAGTACAACAAGGGTATTGTCAAATTTTAAGCTATCCATGGAGTTCCACTCTTACGGAGTCACCCGCAACGCACAAAGGTGCGAAATCCCACAGAAAAAATTCATCCGCCTTGACCGGGAATTGAACCCGGATCCCTCGATTTCCGGCCGAACGCTTTAGCCAGTTAAGCTACCGAGGCGTCCTCTTCTCCTTCTGTGGATTTTTTGTGACCTTTACGTGACTAGATGTTCTCGACTGCCGGACATACAATGTAACAGTCGCTACTAAGGGCTTAGCGCCACTGCCCACGAGGAAAAAGGCTAAAGCAGTCGGCCGGAAATCGAGGGATCCGGGTTCAAATTCCGGTCAATGCGGATGATTTTTTCTCTGTGGAATTTTGCACAAGGGTATTGTTTCCTCCGCTCGAAGCTGTAACAAATAGATGCAGGGAGTGGTATGTAAAAGTATGCAAAAGAGACTCATATGGCTCCTACCAAAATACTAATCCCTTCCTCTTATGTGGCTATCTTATATAAAAATGCAAAAAAAAACTCCTCCACCTCTATCGACAATCTTTGCAATAAATGGTGAATGATTTCGGAAAAATTTCAGTACCGGCGACATTACTTACAGTGCCAATATCTGAATTGGCACTGTAAAAAGATGGCATAATTCAGCTAATTTTATTTTTTAACTACGGTAATTTACTACTATTAAAAAAATTACATCTTTGATCGACTTCTTGTAATGCTAACTAATGTTGTAGTAATTTTTCACAGGCACACTCGATCGATCACTTATCACCTATCAAAGACCATGTTTTACTTAGCGTATTTCATCGGCCCACTACATTGACCTACTCTCTAGCCGACCTAGCTTCACTAAACTTGACGAGTATGCTCACTTATTCTGCGCGCTACCTTCTGCGATGCACCGTACATATAATGGATACGCATACTTGATTCTATGTCATGCATCTATATTGACCCCTCCCACTTCATGGATGAGGCGATGGTGACATTTTTTTCGTCAGAATTCTACCGCAATACACTGTCTAAGGTTTAGATGAAGGCCCAATTTTAAGCACCTCGAGTTGGCGTTGTCAATATTCGACGAGAGATCTTATAGTCGGATATTATGGAAATTTTACGGTGGATAAAGCATTTTCAACGATTTTATTTTTCTGGTAAATCTAGAATTAAACCCTTTCCGGTCCTGTGATTCCAAATGGAATCACGTCGCTATCCTGCGTCGAGCGTCGATTTTTTTATATGTATTTCATGTAGAAGATGATATAATCTACGTAAGGTGAAAATATGTGGTAGGATAAAATAAATTTATGAATTAATCAAAGATATTTGAAAAAATCTATGCTCGACGCAGGAAATCGACGTGATTCCAAAGGGAATCACGTCGATTTCCTGCGTCCGCGTCCGGACCGGAAAGGGTTAAAGATAACTAATTTATAAATGAGGATTACTGCAGGACGATTCCGCTTCCTTACAGATATTTCACTAACCCTGTCGGAACTTATTTCGCCATTAGCTACATTTTGTCTATAGTACAGTTTTCCTTTTCTTTGTCTCGAGCAGGCAAACAGGGAGGCAGTCCTGGTTTCGCTTTGCACCAATCTATCACCCTGCGAGGAGCTGACTGTCCCCGAGGCATTCGCCAATTGGAAAGAAGGAATCGGAGACATTGCGACTGCCTCATTATGGAAGCCATTGGTCTCCCATCGCGACCCACTCCTAAACCGTGCAAACGGTACGAGCGGAAGGAACAAAAGAACAGAACAGAAAAAGCCGTGCAGTTTTACATTTTTAACAAAACTATTTCCGTATGAAAATTCAGTGTTACTCATTATTTTTTCACTTATATCAACTTTTGAGCTAATGAATGTTAAATTTTTCTGTATGACCCTAGTTGTAATTAGAACTAAATAACATAATGCTTCAAGAAAATTGATGAATCCATCGTGACATCCAAAATAGTGATACCTCTTGGAGAAAAGCTATTTTTACATTCACAATCAGCATCTCCAAACTACGCAATAAATCATTAAAAATAAGGTAAACAAAACTTTATCAAAATTATGTTGCGTGATGTTATCTCACTAAGGCCGCGCCTCGCCCCCCCCTTCCCCCGATATCGACTCGCCCCCCTCGCCGCGCTCCCTCCCCTCTCTCCCCTCCGAAGAATAAATCGCCCATAGTTCACTCCCTCTAGGTCGTCCCTTGACATCCATTTGTAACGCGCGCCGGGATGCACGTGCACCACCCAGGCATCGCTTCGCCGCCGGCGACGCGCGCCATCGGAGTGGACACGGAGCGGCCAATCGTATGCGTCGTATGCAGGGCAATCCAATGGGTGGACGCTCTGCACTTATGCATTGCTCCGGGTCGACATTCATTCCACGGGCCTGGATATATGCGGTCGTTTTCAGGAATTATGCCCCGTCGATGCGCCGTCGATTAACTGATTTGTTTAAAGGTAGTTTGAGCGAAATATCATTTTACTTAGAAATCAGTGAATTTGGGCTCATTTTAAGGAAAAATATATCACCCTTCCATCGACACCAAAAATTCAACTCCCTACTACATTACTTTCCGAGATATTTGCCAGAAAATACCAGCCCTTTTACATGAACAATCGTACGTGTATGCACTCGAGAGAGACCTTGTATTAAATACGAGGCATTCCCTACACTTAGATCTCGTCAAAGAATCAACAGTATGAAGTTGGTGTGTTTTCTCAAAAATTTTTGAAAATCCATCATACTGTCACCACAGTAAATTCTTCGGAATCACAATAAACCTTCCGTTTTATTGGAGTTTCAAACGTACCGCGTGAAAAAAATGAGTCAAGTTAAAGACTTATTTGGATATTTTCATTTGATTACTTACAATTTCTGTCATGTAAAACAATATTATTGCACCATTAATAATGCAATATTTAATTTGTGTGTCTCACGTTTGGTGAAATTAAAACGTATATATCGAATATGGTCTCCATTATGATTAGGGAACTATCTCGCTCGCATAACCTCAAATGAATCTTTCTTCAACACTGGATCATCCTCCGGCGTCATTTCGACTCCTCCGCTCGGGAAAAATAGCAGCTTTATCTTTAGTTTCACTGTCTAAGCTGTTTCTTCCCGTGAATTTTCCTAAATACCGCTATCATCCCTGCGAAAATATTTGAGATCACTAAGTTTCAAAATGTTTAAGTTACGTACAGATTTACCTACAATGCCCGAGTGTCGTCGAATAAACTCCGTCATACAGATGATGATGCTTGAATTAACCCAATTGCCACTTCTGAGAGCCCAAAATTGCCACAGTTTGTCTCGAGAGAGTATTTTCAATCTATTCTCATCGTTCTGAGTAAGCCAGACAACCTCGTTTCACTCCTTTCTCCTCCTTCTTCTTCTTAATATCGTCGCGGTTCCTTGTCGTTAAGTGAAACACTGTATGAGGGGCCAAATATATGGGGATATTTTTGGCCACTAATATATAGGCCAATATGAATGGTGGAAATGAGAGTGTTTGGAAAAAAAAGAGCCTCTCAAGAATCGACTTGTGCCGTTGTTCCTCTCCTAGAGTTCAACAGGCCCACGATTAGAGGCAATCAATATTCCGACGACGGAACGAAAAAAACGACTGGCGATCAAAGGTATAGTCGATTTGGCATGCAATAGAGATCTAATGATTATTGCTGGACTTCAATTGCTGTAAAATTGTACAATTCCATAGGAAATAAACATATTATGTTCATAAAATGCTTCAAGTCAGGTCAGATTTTTCATTGGAAGAAACAACTTAATTTTCGGTGTAGTCGAAATGACGCTCCACGTGCGTTTTAGGACGTGACTACGAGTCGAGGCGTTTTAATGTTCAACATGCTCAGCACGTTAATTTTTCTCTCGACTCTTTTTCTGTCATGTAATATCTAAAATTTTTATTCTGGATTTTTAGCCAACGTATCTGGAGTTAAATAAACGAGACAACGCGGTCAGAAACCTCATTCAAGGTATACGGCCCCATTCCGTATCACCCGGGTATCAGGGGCTCTACTGCGCAGCAATAAGAAAGCGTGAGGGCATTCGAAAGACTTTTTATGCAAGATTAGGAGCTATAAGATTTGTAGAGGGAGTTGGTAAGACTTGAATGGGGAAGCAGTCAAACGAAGAGCACGTGATTCCGTAGTAGTTTAAGAAAATGTGAAGGTCCGTTTCCCGAAAGTAAGTGGGTCACTATATGAACCTTACTGGCTGAAAGAAATGTTCGTAGTGAGTGCGCAGTTTTTATTACTGCACTAAGTAAACATTAATTACAAACGGTTACTCGCTTTCGTGAGTACTTCATTGAATGGGATCATCACGTACCCTTTACTCGTGGATTGTATCAACCCACACCGTTATTATAATGATGCACGCTGATTGCGTACAACCCGAGACATTGAAACCTCTGGGAAACAGCGCATTGGGAGGAGATAGGGCGGGTAACAGTTATCGAGGATTACGAGAGGAGGAATATGTGAAATTTCTCATGGAGAAGCGTTGACACAAAGCATGCGATGGAATGAGTCAGTTGGGTGTGACCAGAGTGAAGCACAGCAGCAGCCAACCAAAATCCTCGATGACTGCCGATAACAAGGCACTCTCACGTAGGAAAAGGGAAAATAAGTTAGCGCTAATGAGGGAGAACTGCAAGAGGTAATGAAATGCAGATGAATAACGCCCTCATGACTGTTCATTGAATGGATCTAGACTTCTCTGGCCGCAAATCAGTGGGGACCGTTTCATTCAAAAAGGTGGGAAATATAGTAATACAATAATTGAAATATCTTAAGAGCCAAACAATATTTCAAAGATCTCTCTTCACATACATAAGAAGAACTTACCAAAAAACTAACCACGTTGACTTTCCCAAAAAATATTCAAAGTTAAATGTTTCCTGCGTGTAATTTTGATAATATATCGCGTCAAATGTGACTGAATAATTATTCGTAAATTCATAGTAACCCTTGAGGAGCAATTATACCATTGCGATACGTTGGTGATGAGGAAATAATGATTGATTTCCTAATACTCATCTTCTCAATAAGAATTACTTATTTATTACATGAAATTGAAGCTATCAAGAAATCTAGAGTTTCTCCCACCAAGCAGGCCTCTTCACAAGGGAACGACATCCCGGCGAAAAACCCTTAAGGTTTCTTTGTCGATCTCCACGCATTTTACCCTTCCTTCTTCCCTTGTTACCCTTCATGTATCCTTGTTACCTGAGTGATTAGCAATGTAACTGATCACACATGAGGCGAATCGAAGTTAGGGGAGTAACTTGACGTACGTTACACTGCGTTGGAGTGTCACTGGAATACACGAGAGGCACTGAGCGGCTCGTAAAATCGAGCGTGCGTGTTTATTAAATCGTCATTTTCATTAACTTAGAAGAGTAAAAAACTTTAATTAGGTATACTTCGCAGTTTTCATGGGTTTTCCTTCACACACACTAACCGCATCCGTTTGCCTTTCAACGGATCCTTCGTTTTTTCGCAAAAGTTGAAGGACGCCGCCGAAAGTATCGCAGAAAGCCGGAGGATTTGGCAAAACCGTGACTATTTCATCATTAGAGATAGAATTCAGTCATTTTTTAGGGCATTATATATTCGTTTAAGACCAAAACTGACTACTTCATATATCACTCAGAGAACGGCATTAATTGCCGAATCATTTTCAATAAGTAGGCGCAACGTTTTACGCAGATATCACTAGTAATTAGAAATTCATACCTGTTCAACTGCCGATAACCTCAGCTAGCGATGATAAATTAAAAAGTTAAGAGTTCATATGAACGATCATCGTTACGATATTTGCTCCATTATAGGTTTATTAAAATAAATGCCATCAAGGGAAGATGTTTCCAGGCAGAGGTATAACTGCCAAACTTCTGTTGTGACCCGAATGTTGATGGTCCAGTTTCCCTCTCTTCGAGATGGAAACAGTTGGATTTCCTCTATTCTTAAGCATGCATTCTCTAGACTTCTCTTTTGTATATTATTCGGTAGATCTCAGAATAGCCAAAGAAAAACGGTCTCGGAAGTATAACCTTTCACTTTCCTTGACGTCAATCGTCACCTGGGGCCTTATTCAGTAAGAAATCGACGCGGTCAAACCTCGGTAAATCCGTGGATGTGACATACAATTCCCAGACAAATCTCAACTTTTGAATGCTCCCCTTTGAATTTTACAAGGCTCTGGCGTCAAAATTTCGTCACTGTCGAGACTCGGAAACTCCGAGGATATACAGAATAGACCCCCAGGTCGAAAAGATCCGTCTCCGTTTTCCTATATAATCGCACGGAGAGATGGTCGGTGGTCAGATAGGCCCAAGCGGGTCAGTTTTGGGTCATGATTTGGCCAAAGCCATGTAGCGGATGCGGAGGAGTAGAGGCGCGGGCCATCCGGCCCATGGTGCACCACTCGCCGCAGCGCCGTCCATCCGTGCTTCTATACCCTCAACTTCTCTCCTTCCCGAGACGTGGTAATGTTCTTGTTTGACTACTCGAGACGCAAATTTTGGTTTCTTTCATTAAATGAACAAATGCTTGATTTAAATAAACTTTAATTTTCCTTGCAAAGCCTCTCTGTGATTATTCGATCCTCGACCCCCAGAATGGGCAAGAATCCACGACATACTTAAAAGTGTGAACGAGTCCCGTCTCGTATACGGGGCCCAGGGCATAACACTTCCATTAGACTATTCCAAATATTTTCTTCGGGGTATGCGACTAAAGCTCAAAATACTCACGCCGTAATCTAATTAGCGTAAATTTGGCTCTTCCCATTGACCCTGCGAAGTCTGGAGACAAGTCACAACCCTCTCCGCGTAAAATTAAAGGAAACCACCCACCGTCGTGGAGCGATGAGTAACCGCGGCAAAAGAGTTCATAATGAGACCGCGCACCCCCACTCCCCGCTTCATCACCTCTCATACATCCCCTTCCCCCCCCCCCGCCCCTCCCCAATCCTCCCTCTCGAGGCGAGAAAGAACTCAAAGAGCGTCGCCATCTGCAGGCGATCGATCCACTGTGACCCCCCGCGTCACGACGCAAGGTCGCTCCCGAAGAAACGCTGGCGAAGTCCCTTTCCCCATGCACTCCGGAGATCCATCCAGAATCACTCACCTCCTCGGCCATTCGCATCATTCCCTCTGCTTCCTTACGCAACAATCCTCTCCGTCCCCGCCCCCTCCTCCACTTTTAACCTCTCCCCGATGAGTGAGAGATAGGGGTGGGGGGGGACGTGAAGGGAGGGGGAAGCCCCAGGAAATGGGGTCACGACACGCCAATGGGAGCTTCCTTCTTGAAAACTTCCACTCCTGCCTCGCGAGTAAAAAAAAAACGAGAGCGCCACTGCGCCCACCTGCGCCACCCACCGCCGCCGTCCCGCACCCAGAAGAGGGGTGGGTGGGTCGTAGAGGTGTGAAGGAAGGGGGGGGAGTGAGACCGGGGACCCCGAGGGGGGAAGGGTGAGGGAAGTGGTGGCCGGCGAATCTGCCGCGGTCGACACCGTCTCTCTCGCACTTTTCACATTTCCGCGATCAAAGCGAGACGCGTGAAGAGGGTTCGGGAACTTAATTCGATGGTTTCGGGGTCGAAGGGAAGTGACATCCACGCAAATGAAGCGACATTGGGGGCTCTTGGGAGAGATACGGCGAGCGATCTTCGGACGAGAGTCGTGCGAGACGGCCAGACACGATTTACCGTTTTCCGCTCGAGTCGGTTCCGAACCAGGGGGGGGGGGGCTGGATTTAGAACGGGTGATCCTCCGATTCCCCATTGTCCGTGTCCGCAAAAGGGAAACGGCAGAGAGTGTTAAGGGACCGTGGCCCTCGAAGTACGTTTAACTGTGGTGCTACTGCTGCCTAAACAGTTGCCATCGCGTTTTTCGGTACTTTGATTTCCTTCCCCCTGGGGAACTGCGATTTACAAGAGGTCTTGACCATCAGTACACGAGGTCATCCAGACCAGGGGTGCAACAACGGAGGCAGCAGGGGGGGCATTGCACACCCCCTCCCCAGAAATCAGAGGTTGTGGCTCAATTTTTAATGGACACTGCCCGATTTGCAAAACTATTTGCGCCTTCATACCTTAGAAATTTGCAGACTCTCCCACCTCTCCTCTCTCTCTCTCTCTCTCTCTCTCCAGTCTCTACCCCCCCCCACCCGCTTAGCCAGCTTATATAGATATTTCAAGGAGTTTTTCCCCCACTCCCCCCCAACGATTCGGAGAGTTGTTGCGCCCCTGATCCAGACCCACCAGATTATGTCCCCAAACTCGTGAGAACAGCGTAGACAAAAGAAACTGTTATTGCGCCACACAGTTTGAGAGTGGTCCCCGGGAAGGAACGCCCGATCAGAGTTACGAGTGATTCCGCGTAGAAGGGGAAGCTAAATTATCTGCAATCAAAACAAATATAGTTAATCCTCTAATAACACCCAGGAGTTGACTATTAGCGCTCAATGTGTGGCGCCTGGCAAGTGATGTCTCATGGCATCCCAAAATAATCCTAGGTGTCCAGGGTTCCACAATTTTCAAGGGCAGTGTTGAGGGTGAAACTTCCATCTGCGAACCAAAGGTCCCAGGTCCCAGTATTCGCCAGACTTTACCTAAGCTCAACGTTTACTCCATAGTCTTCGATCGGTACTTTTCTCAGAAATTTCCCATTCATTTTGGCTACGTGTATCCCATTTCATCGCAACCATTTTAGTTTTCCAACATATATATGAATATTGCGGAAGCTGGAAAGACCCCAAAAATAGTTTCCTCAGCAGAGCCTGAAGATTATCTTCAACCGCGGTAGATGGTAAAATTTCTGCATCGGCTTCTTTTAAGAATTTTACTGCAAGGAGAAATTTCTGCGCCTTCCGTTTGCATGTCGACTCTGCGCAGTTCGCCATCTCCTTATTTTTCGCTTGCCCACTCCGAGGATTCCTCGAGACAGAGGTGGGCAGAGTAGCCATCATCTCGACAGAGAGGACTGAATAAGACGGATGAGATAGGAGCGGGGACATCGGCTTTAAAGGATATCTTGCGCTAAAATGACAAACTATCGAATACGGTGCTCTTACAAATATTTACGTTTTTCCAGAAGGTAACAATCACATCCCAATGAAACGAGAAACCTTTAGTGAGCCGATTAACAAAAGCTGTGGCTACTATCAACCCAAACTGTTTGATTTGATTGAATATTTTGGGAGGCGACCAACAATTAAGGTCATTTGCGCCATAGGGAACGGTTAAGAGAGGAAGAGTGGAGAGAAACCTGGCGTAGACATTAGCCTGCTCTTAGCGAAAGGCGCCACGGGGACCACGGTTGAGCGTCTAATCCGACAGACGGAGAACCACGACCTTAAGGACAGATTCCAGTATAGTAGAGCCCTCCACAAGACACTCAAGTAGAGATTAAAAAATATCGACCTCTTCAGGAATTTGTATCCTGGTCCATATGGTTAGCCAGTACTCTAGCCACCAAACCAACCCGGTAATGTCTGTCTCCCACACATCTCAACCATCTCCGAGAAAATATCAAGAATACTAGCGGAGCGCATAATTCAGGCGATCCAAAAGTCACCTGGGAAACATAAGAGAAAAGTCGTACGAATAAAATGGACCAAAAATCCGGGGGTGTATAGGATCCTGTGAGGGTGAGGTGAGGTGTGCGTAGGTGAGAAATGCCGGGCGACGGAGACTCGGATCAAGGTGCATAGGAGATGTATCCGATTGGGCCATTCCGAACAATTCGTGGTGGTAGAACACTGCATCGGCAGAGACCATCGCATCTTGTTCGATGACGCTAAGTTGCTTCGCCAATCCAACGGCTACTGACACTGGTTGACAAAGGAGGCCATTGTGATCCAGATGGAAACTAAAAAGTTCAATTGAGTTCAATTGTGACACCGGCTACGCGCTAAGCGAGGCTTGGACACCCGATTTCCTTAAAATTTAGGTAGAAAGGGGTAAAATTGGCGCCAAACATTCAGATGTGACTTGACCTGTGCCGTTGGATTAAATGGGGACGCGGAATTTTCTAACTGACACGACCTGAAGGCGATGGTGAAGATACCCATCGAAACATCGGCCAGCAATCACGTGACCTGGTAGAAAACTCGTAAATACTTCATCGATAACACTGGCGAACGACATTCTACCGGATATATTTCCCGGCGAGAGAGAGAGTGATAGCAGGAGAAATAAACATTTTCCACCCCTCACTCCGAATAGTCTCCAATGACATCATACGCCGGTAAAGAATGATAATTTCCCCTTACTCCTGCATTCCACATTTAGTTATTGAATTTTTCCGTACAGCCTTAGTTCTCTTCTTACGACAACATCGTAGTAGCCCGTTACTTTCACGCAAAAATATACCAGGAATCGTAGTCATTGATTACGCACGCAGAGTTCCAAGAAAAGAACTCGAAGAACAACCGGTGATCTGGTTTAGCGTAGTGACTGCCAATGAAGTTTGTGTATGAATAATTCAGCTCGTTTCCAAACTTCATGGAGCCCCCTCCTGCAAACAAATAAGAGTTTTGGAACGAATTTATGGCACTGTTGAAAAAACAACAATATTTAAATTTGAGGAAACAGCTTTTTGATCACTAATGCCGTCTTGTGATGAGGAAGACTGAAGAAAGAATGCACGAGGAAAATGTTAAATCGGAGCCGAGTGGAAAAAGAAACAAGGAAACAAAAACTTGACTGTTACAGTAAACAAATAGGGCAGGCGGTTGAAAAGCAGCGCAGAGAGAGAAGCCACAGGAGGGATGAGAGAAAATTCAAAATGAAAAAGGCAAAAGAAAGTAAATGGATAGCCCGGAGGTAAAATGAGGCAAGATTCAAACAAATGAGGACAAGGCAGCGAAGTAAGAACGAAGCGAATGAGAAGAGATGAAGGAAAGGAGGAAGAAAGGAGGAGAGAAAGAAGTATAAATTATGTCGCAGAGATAGAAAGTCTACTCGCTAAGATGTGAATGAGGATGGTTCCGCTCGCAAGGGGAAACTGGTATTACTTTAAATAGTCTGAAAGAGAACACAAAATGAGAATCGAAGAATAAAAAGTAGCAGAAACAATTCAATCCCAACAGGGCTTCTGTACGACATAGGAAAAAACTGGAAGACGAAGTGATTGGTCGAACGGGTTCGTTGATTGAGCGAGATTGGAAGCTGTTGGGAGAAATTCGTGACGACAGTTTTAATCCCAGTGATGGAAAAGGATTCCACCATCGAAACAAGTGCGGATCCTCCCGGGAAGCACAGCTGAGCGCAATGCGCAACGTGTCCAGTTGCTTTCGAGAAGTTTGACGGAGAGGGATGGGATGAGCAGCTGGTAAGTGTACGCATGGAAATGGGAGAAGGAACGGAGAAGTGAACGCATATTCGTTTGAAACGTGAGCAGGAGGCAGCGCGCGGGAGGGTGGCTGGTGAAAAAGATTGAACTCACACGAGCGGCAAAATTCTCTTATCGTATCGCTTAAGGATAGTACTGTGAATCTACCACTTGAGTCAAGCTGAAAATTAAAATATTTGCATTCTTCCCATTTACACTTTCTTCCAGAGTTTGCGCCCGCTTCCTTCAGGACATCAGGAGATAATTCCTTCTTCACAATGTCCCGCCTCGGTCCGCTTTCTTCCACCCAAAAGCATACCTCTAGCATTCCTTACTTTTCTTCCGGCTTCTATTCTATCAATGACACCATTCGATTTCTGCTTCCGTCCGTTTACTCATTCATTGATATTCTTGTCATGGCAGTCCCTTGTAAGATTTTCACCTCTTATCAGAACCCGTAAGGTTTTTCCTTAGATTTTCCCAAGGATTCTCAAAATTTAACTAAAAAAATGTACAATCTACAATTACTGAAAAGTGCTATTCTATAGATTACGGTCGAGCGGCACGAAAATAAAACATCGATATATCGATGCATAGGAGTTGCGATGAATCATTCGTTTTATTCCTTACGCTAGGCAGAGGCATGATCCCGGAGAGCAATCATCGGAATGCTTCTGCTCGAGAGTCGAATCCAGACTGACTTCGCAGACGGAAGGAAAGAAAGAGCAGGAGGTCCAGAGGAGCCCAAAGGGCGAGAGGCCTCCGGATGACTCAAGGAAGACAAGAATCATCTCTCGCAAGAAGCATTTCCAACGTGCGATTCGCTTTCTCAAATAATTACCTCCTCGCGGGCGACAACTCGAGAATAGAAAAACAAGTTGAAATCAAAGAAGGCCCGAGGGTGTTTGGCGAGTCAGACCCGTCTTCTCCGCCTCCTCCGAAGGGGAGGAGGGGGAGGAGTCGCACGGCCCCACGGTGGGCGGAGAGAGGGAATATGTGTCTGGGGAGGGGTGCGTCGGGGGCCGGGGACCGGGACAAGAAAACGCGAAGGAAAAAGATGGTTCGCAGGCAGGGCGTGGAATCCGTGTGGACGAGAGAGAGGGCGAATATCCGTTTCGGAAGTAGCGAGAGAGGGAGTGTGTGTCGCGACCACGCAGAATAGGCGCTGAGGTGGGTGGGGGGAAGGGGGGAGGGATATAGGGGAGGGGCGTTCTATTTTCACACCCAGGGAGGCTGTTCACCAAAGATACCGAAGGGTGGAGGGGTAAAGGAAGGAGGGGGAGGAGGGGAAAGGAACCCAAGAGGCAACCGGTGAGCGGATTTCTCGGAGGCGCGCTCTTTTTCCTCCCGAGAGAGCGAAATTCCATTGTCCTGGGACATGGACCCCACGCACGGAAGACGCGCGATCGAGGCAACGCCGCAAACAACGGCTGACGGCCATCCCCTTCGCATCCCCTTCGCACGACCCGGGTTTCTTCTACACTGCAGACATCATCAAGGGTCCCTTGATGATGTATAAAGTGTACATGTAACCCTGGTAGGTGTATTAAACATTTTTGTGTGGACTATACAGTTTATTTATTTATTTATTTATTTATCTTCACTACCCCGATTACAGCACAATGGGCAAATTTACGTCGGGTGAATAACAGTAACAACGGACGAGACGCAAACATCCATGTCCTGGGCAGAAAATATTTTACCCAGGCGGGACTCGAACCCGCGACCCTGGGGTTGGACTTTACCCCGCCGCCACCGGGGACGATTTATTTTCATCTAAATAAAGCACATTATATGTTTCAAACGAAAGCAAAACTGATTGTATTCAACCCCTTAAAATTAACCAAGGAGTAAGTTTTAACCAAGAAATATACTGTCTTAGAGAGATTTTGTATGCATCGCTAAACTGTGAATAAACTGTACGACAAACTCAGCATTTCCAACGCATCAGTATGATCGCAGAGAGACACGCACAGACGCTGCCCACGGCATCACTACGTAAATCAAACCTTTTACTCAAGACATAAAAATGTTAAGTATTCTAATATTGTAACATTCCCGTAATTCTTATTTATTCATACCACCATCAAACACCAGAAGTACTTGGTAGTTTCATGCAGTCCCCTCTAATCGAAAACTGACCCAAGAACACAAAAATCCCTCCTCACGCCGTCTTCCTCACGCCGAGAATCGGTCATCTTTGGTGCCTTTTAAGTGAACACATCTCTGTATTTACAACCGTTTTATTTTTGGCTAGACAAATCGTTTCGACTGTAAAGCCATCATCAGGTATGTACCTCCTGGCATTGCACTCACGTAAGTCACCGTTTAATACTCAAAATCGAGATAATTCAACGAATCACAGAAAAACGGGGTAAAAGTGTTGAAAGTACGTTAAGTTCCATAAATTTTCCTTACCTTCCTAGTACAATCAGCATCAAGCAACCATATTTACTACTAAAATAATTAAGAGCTATCTTAATTTCCTCATGTGTCATTAATAATCGTGGAAAAGTTCTAGCTGCACATTCAAGCGTTAAGGTCATTTTCTTTTAAATGTATGGCATATTCTCATTAACATATTTAACGACGGAGAACGTCACCCGGCTTAGTGAGACAACTCGGCTGTCTCCGCATAAGAGCCAAATTTATTGCTTCTAATGATACCCGAGCCTCCTGTTTTGGCGCATAAAAAAGCAGAGAGTGCTTTCGGGTACATTGAAACTCATTATCAAGGACCAAAACCTCGAACATGCGAGTAACATTACACAAACATTAACCTTTTCACATTTGCGCTTATTAGAGTAGGCATAAATTTAATGGTTCGTCCACCACCTAATGCTTCTTCACAAAGAACAGATCCTGAAACTCCCGTCCTGCAAACCGCGAGACGAAAACAAGTATTGTCCATGCATGCTGATAGCTTTTGTGGCCGGAGTGGGAGGAAAGGAGAGGAAACGATGAGCTTCTGTGTCGAAATGATGAATGCGGCGCTTGAAAAGGCTCGAGAGAGCGGGAAGGGTGGAGGAAGGAGGAACGTTGGGTGGGAATGGGGGAGGGGGGAGAGAAGCAGCACCATGACCCCTGGGGAGGAAGGGGAGCTGGCGCCATTTAAACGCTGCCATGGGTGGAGTGAACAGGACCCGTCGCGGGACAGTGCTGACCGAATGCGTTGGAAACAAATAAACACGACGTCATAAGAGAGAGAACGAAGAAGTAGGCTTCTTCAATGTTAGAATTCCGATTAGATGCGCCAAATATTCGCTCTCGCACGATAAAATTGGGGGCGTCAAAGCTTATGTTGGCTGCACGGCAGAATTTGGCAGAAATATGAGAAATAAAACCCAAACAATTATTGAGAAATTTTTCAAGTTATTAAATTTCGTTCTGGATGAAAATATCAGAGCTGGTGCGTATTCGTTGGAAAATCTGCGTAGTAAACCTACCATTAACTAGGGTTGTACTCATGTTAAATCACTCCTCCGGGTAAAAACTCATGTTTCATGGTATTTGAGACTTAACCTTTGCAATCATCCCGCGCATTTTAACACACTTTGAAAATCGTCTTTTTTCGGGCTAATCCTTCACTCTGACCCACGGTGCGGCAGTCCGTGAAAATTCATTATTCTTTTCTTTGTGACCCCGAATGGATTTCCTAGGCAGCAAGCAAATTATTTCAACCTTGAAGATCTTACACTTTGGAAGATTGCCATTGATTAATTGATCCCTTCAAATGACATAACTAACTAAACTGGTTGTACCGGTTCCATGTTAAACTGTGGAATGCATCTAAGTTCGACTTATTACAAAGCAATAAATTAACATTCTACTTAAAATGGTATTGCTTCGAAACAGCAAATTTCTGCGTCTTTCTCTACACCACTGGCGTGCACAAGACACTTCCCTATTCTCCAGAAATTCTACCGGAGTCATTACATCCAATGGGACAGGATGTGGAAAGGAACACGCCATGCAAAACGAATATTGCAACGAAAACAGAAAAGAGAGCGCGCTCGAGAGTAACAGCTACGCTTCCTTTCTTCGGTCGCCTCCCTCCTTCCCCACACTCCGAATCGATTGGCGACAAGAGAATACACATCTGACCACAGCTCTGCAAAACTGTGACAAATTGAGAAACATTTTGACAATCAGAAGTATGTTCATCCAGTTGAATGTCTTACGATCAAATCCCCGGCACTATTGCAGGAGTATTTCAACGATGCTCCCATCAGATCATACTGCTTTGTTGATTTAAAAATCGCTTTTTAGCGGTTCTTACGTCTTCATGTTTCATTGAAATCATAAAACATACTCCAAGCATGGAACTGCAAACCAAACGAGAAGTTCTCCGACGGAATGAATCCACCTCTTTCCCACTCGATGGCGTCTCCCTTGCGTGGCCGCGAACTAACGCGAGTGTGCCTCGACACGCCGGCGCGAGCATTCCCTTCCGCAGAGGGAAGCCGGCAAGCACGCTTCTGACGGACGCACGCGACCAAGCATCAATCGCATATGAATAAATCAAGGAATAACCCCCGATTGAATAGCGGGCGAGACGTCGAAGGAGCAGCCCGGGCCTTCAGCCGGGGCCAGGGGGCCGCCGCTGCAAGGAAGCAGAAATATTCGGGGGTGGGTAGGTGGTTGGGAGGGGAGAGGGGGAGGCCTTCGTAGGGTGAGTCAGGCGCCCTATTGCGTCAGTGAACCGCGAAAGGCGAAGGCAAGGGAATGGAGCTCAAATATCTACGGAAAGGGAACGGAAGTGGTGAAAATCGCCGCGAAATCCCAGATGAGCGAATCGACGGGTGTCCGGTGCCCCACGTGACAACGACAAAGATTGAAAGGAGCCTCCGAGGCCGATCACATCGGAGACGCGCGAGGGGTTGGCGGGAATGGTGCGCGAACGGAATGGACCAACATCTGCGAGAGCACGACGGTGTCCGTTGCGTTAGACTTCGACCGTTTGGTGTCGAGTGATGCCGAGAGCACCGTTACCAGATTTCACTATCCGCCGACGCCGACAGAGCCAAGTCTCAATTACTGTACAGTCACGTGTAACGTTGCTCTTTCACCAGGAATACGTCAGCAGTTATGATAGTCAAGCATAATATCCGCGATAGCAACACAGTGACGACTGCGGAAGATTTTTACCGTTAGATGTCGAGTGACATCGAGTCCATCGTTGCTATATTTTACACATCGCCGACGTAGGCTCTGATACCAAATCTTGATAATGGTAAAATTGTGGTGACATCGTTCTCATAGCGACGAATGCCCGAGGCACACTTCTCTTACGACGACTCCATACATCGAGAGAGGCAATTGTATTTCCACTCCATAATATTATCACGAGCTCCCGTTAATTGGGTCTTCATCAAGAATTAATTCCAAGCTTATAGTTCATTCCAGCAGCACAAAATACTGCAGAAAACCGCTTCCTCGGCTCGATTTCCTTTCCTGTTTTCACTCTCCTACTCACCTCCTCCGTGCCACAACGCCTGCCTATTCTCGTCCACATCCAGACCGCTTGCCCAACACCACCCATTCCGCCCATTTCGCCTCCCTCCTCCTCCCCCCCAAAATCACCCCGTTCTTCAACGCCCCACGCGCCTCCTACATCTTACACTTCTCTACAGTAAAACACCCTCTCATGTGGCTACAGCTAAAGTTCGAACGTCTCGTCTGAAGGAATATCACTTTCACAATGTCTACCACTCTCATGACTCCAATAGGCTCAAATCAACGCTCGGACTATCCTCCGCAGACTTTTGGCGTATGTAAACCGCTATGCTCTACTGTGAGGATTTACTATGAGAATACCTTCCCATGTCTACAGTTTCGGTCGCACTCAACCATCTGAAGGAAGATTTCTAAAGTGTCCCCCCGGGTCCATCTCTGATGACGTTGAGAAGAGCTCTTCATCTTCAGGGTTCCAGAATTCCGTTCGAATTTGTTGGTCATTATTACTCTCGTCCCGGGATCATCATTGATTCATCCCTTGGGATCCTCCTCGTCCTCGGACGACGTGACGCAGCTCACCCGGTTGGAGCGCACGAGGAACGATCATTGAAATCAAAAAGGTCAGGAAAACAAAAGGCCGTTCGAAATTGGACATTCGGATCTGTGTTTAAACTTCTATTACTCGCTGAATTCCTCTCCGAACTTCGCCCTTATGATTCCAACTTCGTCCATCACTTTTCTCCAGCACCAGGAAAAAGTGAGACTTGTACAAAAAAACACTGCTATTAGCACGAGTAGAAACGGCTTCAGCCGGAAATTTCATAATGAAGTTGAGTCATGATACTGAGTTTTTCGCTAAAACTACCGGCATGTGTTCGATTCACTAAGTGCATTTTGAATATGAATTTTAGGAGCATATGCTACCCCAAATTTTGAGACAAAGTAGAAATAAATGCAACGATATCATCCTTTAAGTCTACTTCAGCCTTTGTTTTAAACAAGGACATTCTACGAATTATAGCTGCGGAGCCCTTTCCAACATTATCTACTATTTTGAAGGTAAATCAAACATTTTTTGCATATTTTTATTCAAAACTTCATACATTTGGATTTTAAGTAAGTGAATATCTAACTTAACTTCACTAACAATTACACACAATAATCAAGGGTTGTATTTGCCCACCGTGAAAATTTCTATGACACTGAAAGTAAATTACTGAAAAGTGTGCACAACAAGTCATTTGTCTTTTTTTTCTTTTTACAGTCGACCTCTTTCTTGGAATCAATTGGCATTACAGGAAATCAAAATGTATCCAGCAAGCAGACTAGACACGCTTTCATGCAAGCATAGGCAAAAAGGAATCACATGAACTGGCAACGGGAAATGAGTTTGTATACGATTTCTTGATCAAATTTCTTTCTGGACCCAATTAGCGGGGTACGACCACGCAACGAGTATTGGAAGAAAATAAACTCACTACGAACAGTTCACGGAAATCTCCAATGTAGCATGATTTCTTGGTCCATGTGATTAGGTATCGGACTAAGTGGCGAGCTCATCGTTCTATCAGATACGCAACGAGATGCTCTAAGAAACTTTATACAGGACAAAGTTGGTGATTTTCCAAAACCACTCGTCACACAGTTCCGTGTTCTAAAGAACTAAAGGAAATAAAATGGAAATTTCTAAATGATTTAGTTCAGGAGTCTTCTCAATTTATCTAGGAGGACACTATTTTAAGGATTTCTATCGATTTTCAATTGTTACAAATTGACCACGATCTTTCAGTGGGAACATCATAGATTCTAAATACAATTATTAGCCAAGAATTGAGAACACCTTGGAGATGATGACAGGAAATCCCTTTGGAGAAATAGGTGTAATATTTTGGCGAAAAGGTGAAGAAAATCAATTGAAATAATACGCCAGATGCATACATCACTCCCTGGTCCAACGGGGAATCAACACGGAAAGATAATAGACGGAGAAAATCAGTAGGAGTCGATATTTGGTTGAAAGAGTATAATATTACCTAAACCTCAAACATGGCACCAGGGAACAAGATAATTTAGAAAACCAGCCTAAATTTTAAAAGAGATGGCAATTCACGGTGTAAAAAATAGCTACACTAGCAAAGGAAAAATTTCAGGAAAAGGAGAAGTTTAACAAAACGGTCGACGATTTTTTTAATAGATGACATAGAAAAGTAATGTCAAATTAATAGAAAAACAGCTAAAAACATCAATAGTTAACAAAGTGGAGAAGAAAACGTCGAAAAACTAGTTTTGAAAGAAATTAGGCCAATTGCCTTGACGTGTGTAGCATTAATAGGAAAGTGTATGTCCAGAATTACAAACCGGCGAAGAAGAGAACTCAGTAGGCCAAGCCATATAAGAGGAACAAAGCAACTGAAACTAGAAAATTTGAGCTAAATCTCAAGTAATAAGCAAAAATGGAAGAAAGGATTTTTTACCGAATTTTCCCACGCAAGTCACAGATAGAATGTGGACCATATGTACGATGTAGTTGACGTTTTTTCCCACAGCAAAGAGAATCGCCGAGTGCAACGGTGTTCTCCCAACTTCCCTCAACGGCAGCGAAACCAAAACACATGAAAGAAAGCATACGATTGGGCCAAATGGAGTGAGAGTGGGGAACCTGAGAAGTATATTCGGCAAAAGTAGGATATATAGGGCGAGAAATTAATTATTGGTTAGATGCTCCAGTAATGGACTTCCATGAAAACAGTGACCTTTGAAGGCTAGACCACATCTAGAAAATGGAACTGAATAACAAAGTTGAAATTGAAAAACGAAGAAGATGCGCTGTGGAATGAATGGTACGACAGCAAGGAGTAGCCCAATGAAGGTGTGAGTGA
The DNA here is from genome assembly GCA_963169105.1 of Ceriagrion tenellum. Classification (NCBI taxonomy): domain Eukaryota; kingdom Metazoa; phylum Arthropoda; class Insecta; order Odonata; family Coenagrionidae; genus Ceriagrion; species Ceriagrion tenellum. The sequence goes on along the minus strand of OY720644.1, from coordinate 113,492,822 downwards.
GTTTGTTGGATCAGATTTTTATGAGAAGGAATGTTTGTTGCCTTAATAACGGTACAGCCAGCATGAAACAATAAATGAATGTAATAAAAGCGAGAGAGGTATCAAAGGGCATTGCGAAGGACATTGTGAAAAGAGTGCCCGTTTCCTACGACGGAGAGCAATAACTTAGATCTTTGACTTTGTCTGCGACAAAAGAAAAAGGCGTGATCGGTATGTTGTGATTATTTTATTTAAAAAAGCAAGGCCAAAAGAATATGTTTTCTCTCATATGACTCCTTCTTCCTCTCCACTCTCTCCTCCTGCGCATCCCTTAGCAAACGTTCCCACCACGAAACATGTCCAATCCAATATCGTTTTCTCTCTTGAGTGATGTTCCACAGCCTTCTTTCCTCTCTCCGTCTCTCTCCAAGACTCCCTCGTTCCTCACGCTGTCCCACCACTTCATATCGAGCACTCTCCTCTATCTCCTCCATATCCAAGCCCTTCTATCCTTCTCATTTCCTTCAAGTATCGTATTGGTATTTTCCCGATAGTTGATTGGCCAAACCAATGCTCCGTTTCCACACCGTTAGCAAAGAACTATTTGGTATGTCCCTCTCACGTGCCGCCATTGACGAACGTATTTGAAATCCACCCCATGCCACTCGCTCCACACCTACCTCTCTACCGATCGGTTACGCGGCAACCTCGCGCAAAAATTCGGCCGAGGAGGATAAAAGCGTCTACTCGATCCAATGGACCCCATTTACGTTCATCGATCCATTTATTGCGTGCATTCATCCATTTATTTATCCCCTATTCATGCGACTCAAACAGTCAGGGTTGTCAACAAATGTACTCAAATTTTTAATCCTTTCGTTACCTTCCAGGGGCGTTATCATTTATTAGTGCAGAATTTAATGAGGGCCAATAAAAATCCTGGAGATCACTTATTCCGATGTCCCTCGAAAAGAGAGCGCTCAGGCTGATAAGATTTTCACGGAGAGAAATATCGGCTGAAAAAATTATAACTTTCGGACGGAAAAAAAGAAGTACAGTGGCGGAAAAAATTAACGCAAAATTTTTCGCGCGCCAGAATGCGGCATTTTTGGGAACTTCTAGGAGCTGTACACACTCCAAAGACTGGCAACACTGAGGAAAACATCGTCTACCGCAAATATTTGAAATCCGCAATGGAGCTCACATTTGTCGGAGCCTAGAACTTAGTCATCAATCGCCTTATTTTTGAGCTTTCGTCTCATATTATTCGCACATTCAGTCACGGTGCATCGCTGTGTTTGCTTCAGCATGGTTATTACGTCGAATAATATGATTTATACAGAAAGACTGATTATAAAAAATATTCACTATCCCACCCAATTCCCAATGGATATATATTGTAGTCGACTTTCCGAGGACCTTTTTGAATGACGCGTACTGCGTCTGTTTCACCGAAATGGTATAAATCGAGATTTATCAGTACCAAATGTCGATACAAAAAAGATTTAATTGAAATAAGTATAGTCTACGTGATGTAATTTGTCACGATTTTCCATTTGTAGATTGACGAAGTTCCTTTAACGGATATTTATTAAATTCAAAACGGATATTTATTAATGAGTCGTTCTTGACCCAATATAAATGTCGTCTTTAGTTCGTCAGAATGGGATTAAACTATGAAAACATACGTAAAATATAATTTCACGAAATAAAAATAAATGTGCTCGCATCGATACTGAATAATCTAGGCATATTTTCCCGATATTTCTTTCATCTTATCACAGGAAGCTTGGTGACGAGCTGTCCACTGTTACGCTTTATCTAGTAAATGCAGAATATACGAATAAACATTCAAAAAAGTTTGCCCAAATTAGGTGTAGTGATGGATAACATATGTATGATTGCATAATATCTTATATGCTTAGCAATAAATTCACCGCACATATGAAATTAACAAAAAGCCTTTTAAAAGACTTCGGTTTGGAGTGGAATATCATTAATGAAATACATTAATAGGTAACGTTAATGTTGTAGCTGTCTGATGTATTTGGCTAGCTAAAGAGTGGTCCGTGTTCGATTTTTAATGAATGCAAATGAGCTTTTATATAAATTTTCTCATATTGCTAATATGAATGAATGTAATGTGTAGCAGCAATGGCTGGCTGATAGTATGTAATTTTTTAAATACAAAAGAGATAAAATTTGCCGAATAAAAATAATTTTAATTGACCAGAAATTGAATGAAAAACTCAAAAATGTCTCGACCAGGGGTAGGATCACGGTTTTTTCTTCTTATGGTCATAATTGTCATCCTCATGGCAAGCCGCATTGGTAGGGCAATGCACAAGGTCCTGGGAGCGCACTCCACTGCTATGTAGTACTCGATCTTTCTTGATAATGATCACGTTTTCGAAATCATGAGCGTACTCCAACAATGTTATTATGAAGAACCATAATTGCGATTCAGGTTTGCAACCTAGTAACAACTACTGAGCTTTCTTATGTCAAGGCGAATTTATGATGATGTTTCGTATCCTTTCGGTGAATTTATTTGCGTCCGTATGCGTTACTGTGAACTAAGTTACCTTTAAAATGAGTGGTGGTATTGTCTACGAACGTTAAAAATAACTAAAGGATAGGAAAAAGCATACTACTCTCCCGGGAATACAAACAGAAAGAAGTAGTTCTCAGATTTCACCTCATCAGCCCAGACCATTCCAATCAAACGCCATTAGTTCCCATTATGCATGGGTTTGGAGGCCAGCCTCCTTTAGTCTGAGTTAAAGCAACGAGCAATTTTGGAGGACTCTTGAGGATCCCTAGAGGTTTCCCCGTGTCGATACAAAGCTCCACCAATACTAATCCATTCAATATCGGAATGTATGAAGGGCGCATTATATTGATTTGGGAAATAGTATGCCTTTAATGAGAGCTTACTTTCCCCTTGTATTGCGGGAAATACCTTTTCTGCCATAGATAATGCTTCGGACGCCAGGGGTTTAACTCACAGGAAAGAAGTGTTATTTGACTTCTCTTACGCCATTAAAAGTATTCGACGGGGACTTCCAATTTTTTCGAAGCGCGACGAGCCTTTTCTTTCTGGTGCAGCAAGTATTTGAAACCTGTGCGTTATTCACAACAACAAACCACCCCGACCATCACCACCCGGAACTTGGCCAAGGTTTACTGATGACTACTTCATTGAGACGAGCGTCGATAGACGAACAAGCAGAGCCGAGATATTTTTCAAAGTTTTAGCGGCCTCTCCCAAAATTCTTGGAGGAAAAAAAGATCTTATTAGCATTTAAGTATGCCTCATTTTTCTCCCAGGCGGAGGAATCGGATAGTAGGTTTGTAAAAGGCAAAAACATCTGTCGAAAAATTACCCGAAGAGGTGTTGCGCCGTCAACTTTCACCCACTGAACTTTTATTTGGTGTTTAAAAGTAAAACTCCATGTCACAGAGACTTGGTTAGGAAATCGAGAATGGAGGGGGATGGATCGATTATAAGGCTAATAAACATCCGCATTCTTTAAGTAAATATCACCATATTTCTCAATGATCAATTGCTGTGATCATGTGCGCACATGACTCAAATTGAGAGAATTACGCATACATTTTAACCTTTTCCACTCGTTCTAAATAGAGCAGTATAGTGTCCCTTTTCAACATCCGTTAAAATAAATTTCCACTAAAAGATGAAATTTATGATCCTGTAAAAAGTCTGTTAATATCTTCATGTGGGGGCACTCACAACTTTAACTTCCATTGAAGCAATAATATTTCGACACATTAGAAGAGGAATAGATTCTTTACGAACGTAGCAACCGTATAATCTTTGATGGTGCACATTCCTAATTTGCACTCCATTGACTACTCTGCGGATTTATGAGGAGTATACAAATGACCATAGGGAAAATATCTAATCAATGCTTATTTGCCACATGAAAAAGATGATTTTTAGTATTTTATCACTTTCATTGGGGAAGATACTCGATGCATTTTTGTCGTAGTATTACTTACGCATGGGTAAAAAAATGCTCCTCATAAAATTTAACTGCGTAATTTTAGCCAAATATTTTTCACTGCGAATATGTCAAAAGGTATTTAAGTGATTCATTAATCTACGTTATCCTTTAAGTATTATTCTCCATCTTATAAGTTGAACTGTTGAACTACACGCTTAATGTATTGCTCTTAGCAAACCTAGAAAACAATGCTGGAAAAGCTACAAATACCGTTTTAAAGATATTTTGAAGAAAATTCCACCCTTGTTTGGTCTCTCACTCAGATAAGTAATCGGTATTTACAAGTTCGGCAGATAGAACCAAACTCTAATTCCTAATAAAAATAATTGCCCTCTTTACTAAATCATTCCAAAGTAATTTAAAGGTGAATGTAGCACCAGGTAAGTTCACTAAATCGAGTAACTGACACAATCAGAGATCCGGTCTATTCCCTCCTTCATGAATAGCTTTTCATTGAGTGGTGAATTGGCGAATGAGTGGATATGAGCATCGTACGACAGACAGGACGTAGAAATCAAGTGGGGCCGAGTACCCGAGAATGGGAAGTAAACATCTCATTCGACGACCAAGGAGACCGCTCTGATTCTTTTGCAAAGCCCGAATATGTGTAAAACTTACACACTCATGGTTGAGGTCAATGTCTATTCCCTGGGCCTTCCGCGGATTCTTGCGAAGTTTTGGTTGCAATAAAGTCACATCGCGTAGATTAATTATAAAGATACTAAAAGAGGCCACGCCGGGATTTGAACCCCAGGCATTCTTGGCCGCAGACGAACGCTCTCCCTCTAGGCTACTTCATCGATCAAGAGGAATCCGCGGCCAGTGGTTCTTACTACAAAACGAAAAAAGGGAATTCTAATGTTTCCTTTAAAAACTGGACCAAATAAAATGTTCTGGATATTTGAAAGTAGTTTTCATACATAAAATAATATTACGTTAGGAGGAATTTAGAAATTTAAGTGTTTGAGACGACCTGTATGCACGAGGGCTGAAACTTACGTAGGGTTTTAAGTTATTGGGAATACTTTTAAAGAAAACTTTTCTCCACATGGAAACCATTCTATTCAACCAGATTTCCCATTCTTTAACTTGAAATTCACAGGATATTACGCCAAAATGTTATTTGTAATGCATCATATTTATCGGAAGTAGTTTGAGGCCTATTAAAACGATGTTCATCCACAGCTCTTCCCTGCACGCGGAAATACGTTTTATTGTAAGTGAATTTGATCTGGAGAATAACAAATTTTTATGTTCCAACAAATAGTGCTTTCATCGTATTGCTTCTTAAGTTTCAATCAAGAAAATCTTTTTACACGGTCCAAAGCTCTAAAAAAATATGGTAATTATCTCTACATAATCAACTACGAATTTGGAACCTCGATTGAGTGCGGGTCGAAGCAAGCTCATCACGTTTATAACTCCTAGACGATCTCGCGAACGTAAACTTTATTAGTATGACTATTTACATGACGCGTAAAATCGATATCTAATCATAGAGAGTTTGAATCTTCCCGGTTTCCATATCTTGTCTCATTGTTGTCAAGTTGTCGAAGGAAAAGCGATTTCAATTAGTCCCCGTGTACGCCGCATTCAGACGCCAATGAGTTTTGCGTTAATTTTTTCCGCCACTGTACATACTTCAAATGAATGAGAAGAAAAAGGATCCGTGTTGACCATCAAATGGTGGTAAGTTACCGCACGTTCTGCCGGCTCACATCGCTCCATTAATCGCTGGACGTGTGCGACTCACGTGCTCCGATCTGTTCTAACTTCAGCACATTAGATGGGAAGCTCCCATTGTTGCCATTGTTGTGGATATGCGTTTTTGAGAAAAAAGGGTGACATTTTCGTCGCATTGATTCCATGTAAAAACTGAGATAATAACTGAAAAGAATTTGTATGACATGGTTGGCCAGTCTACATTACTTGTGCTTTACTATAACTTTCGAATAGCTTGGGTATCGTATCAGCAAATGCTTTATTTATTAACTGGCAGGCGTAGAGCGAAGGAATGCCTCATGTGTTTGGGCTCGCTCGGTCAAGGGCCAATCTCACCAATAAAAGCTGCCTTTGAAGTGTTATGATATCTGTAGCGGTTGAAAACTACCATGACGGAAACTGTAAAGATAAACTTTCTAGTGCTTTCTAGTATTTTCTAGTGAAGTCTTTATAGAAAGTAAAGAAAGAGGAAAATAGCTCTCAAGGCTGCCGCGAACTTCTTGCCTCGTGGGTCGCTCGAATCGTCGGTAAGGCCTTCGAATCTTCTTATACCTTGCACTATGTAAAATTTCGCCAATCTTGGCGCAGAGCGAGAAGCATGTTTCCTTAAAGAAATTATTAAAATTCCAGCTGGTAATGTTTTCAGCCAATCTTAATATAAGATTTCCACATTTATTTATAAATACAATCCCCCGGCATCTCTAAAATGTCGTTTCACCGAAATGAACTATTATGATATTTAAAGAAGAATTACGTCCATTATTTGTTCCCTCTACATTATTCATGTTTGTTTCAAGTGAGCACGAAACGTCACTTTTGTAATACTGAACAGCTTGAGAGAAGGCACAGTCAAAATGATTCACTCATTTATAATAAGCAGCACTTGTTTCCACCTCTAAGCCAGCATTTTGCGTGATGATGACCGCAGAAGAGGCCTTGCTCCCTCTTCTGCCGGGCACGACACCCGGCCCACTCAACCGAGTCCCGCACTTGCTCGGATTCAATCAATTATAAGTGCTGACCATGATTTCAAGGTTTTATTTATTGAGTCAGAATCCCGTGGCGTTCTCTATAGTGTTTTTTACGGGACACCATCATGTGAGAGGCCACCCCATTGGAGTCAGACGGCTTTTGCAGCCGCCTTACCGAGGAACAGGCGGTGCGCGGACTACCATTCGTCTCTCTCCTAACCGTCGACCTATCTTACATGAGAGGCTTTGCCTGGAGTAGGATATTGCTTTGGCCAGTTCAGCTCTAGGGGTCACCAGAGTTCTCAAGTTCTTCCACCAAGACAATTTTACAGTCCTTGGGAAGAGACTAATTTGTTTAGGGGATTTGAGGAAAAATGGAGCGATTCTTAATATGAAGTGAGTGTGTTGATATCGTTGCTCGAATAGCCCTGAGAGGACACTGAAGGAAGAAGCAAGGTGGTGGCGAGGGGGGTAAAGCTCAAATGAAGAAGGTCACGAAAGACCCGAGGTAGATGATGTTAAACAAGTCCGTCAAAAAGGGCCCGTGACAGTCATGACGTGGAGCGTAGCGTTAATACGATGTAAAGACCTGGGTGCTGAGGGTCTGATGGAGTCGTTTGAGACGAGGGTGCAGGAAAGAATGAGACAAGCGTTGGGAGGATTGAGGATGCGGTGGTGATTTCAGGGAGGATGAGACTGAGGAAGATGGCGGGGATCGGGAAGAATTAGGTATTTCGGAAGGAGAGTTAGATAGAAGGCGTGAGCAAACAAGGGTATCGTATAAAAATGACGGTGCCTACCGTTGTGGTAGATCCCATCCGAACCTAACTCACTAAACTGGGTCGGCCGCGGATACTATCCTGTATTTGGTTCTCTTTGTGATGATTGGGTCTTGCCAATGCCTAATTAAATGACGAGTAATTTCAGTTTTGCATGTGTTTATTGAGGTCGGAGAAAATGTGGAGAGATTACTGGAGGTAAATTATAGTGCCTCTGAATTTAATACCCGCCTAGTTACACACACACATGACATAGAGACATGATGTTTTGTGGTATTAACTTTGGCGACGCAGGGATATTCTTTAGCCATGGTTGATTGGAAAGAGGAGGGATTGTTTAGTTTGTTTTTAAAATAGGGCGGCAGTGCGCCTGCCTTTACTTACTGTGCAGGAACAATATTCACAAATTTTCTTGATTTTTATCAGAAATTGTTCGTGATGATTATAAATTTATAAAATGCAAGGCAATAAAATAACTCGTTTGGTAGTTCCTCGAGTGGACAACATAAGGAAAGGAGCTATCGATTGTTTGCAAGTTTAGGAGAGGCCATTGAACTCTTCAATTATTGTAATGTATCAGCTCAGACTTTTCATCAGGTACCTAGCGAATCAGGTATCCGCGAAAAATACCAAGGGTGTGCAGGTTAAATCATTCAGAGGATAAAATTTATCGTTGGCTGATCTTCTAGAGGAATGGCGGTCGTATTATTTCGTCTCCGAGAGTCGGTCGCTTGTGATAGCGACCCAACGAAGACTTTTTGAGTGTCACGCCTCAAGCCGAAGAGCATACCTATAGGGTGCATATAGCCAGCGTTTATTCCCGCATGTCGCCGTCATTGTTTCTACATAACTCTTCAAAGGGTCAAGCCAAGTGAGGTGTAGGAATAAAGTCGGATTTTCACGTAATGGGGACACTGAATCTTAAACCGTATAATACATTTTTCGGCCGCTTTTGAGACGCTTACATCACGATTGTCAAGTTTATACCTCAAAGCAAAAATAAGTGAATCACTCACTAGAAATCTCAGAATCTTTCACTCTGTCCCTTTTCAAATATTTTACGTTTAATGTTGCCATTTAGTACGAGGTGCCATGTTTGACGGGTCGATATAAAATAAAAAAACTGCGCTAAGATTTTATACTTTTATAGAGAATAGATCTGAAATGCTACTGCCTAAGGAAAAAAACCCGGGAAACTTTCCTAAATGGAAATCTTAATTCTAAAATTTTTTTTAGATGAAGCGAAGTGCAATTTTTAGTATTAACTTTTAACTAGGTATTTGTTTATAGCTGAAGCTGAATCCTACTTGTAACAAAAGTTACATATCAATTTGAGTTAAATACTCCCCCGTTTAACAACCAGCCGTTTTGCCTGGGACCGCAATTTCTGCTGGGCCCTCGCCAATATATGAATCGCCCAATTCCGTAGCGACGAGGACAAACACCAAATTCCATAACTGCCGACATCAGTCCACCGCTGCTTGGATGTTTAACGGAGGTTTGGGCAGAACGCTACCTAGGTCGTAGCGCGGCCGATCTAATGCAGTCCGAGCCGGTATGCACGGCTCAATCACAATGGCTCTTATATTAATGTCTCTCATTGGCTAAATTAATGACAAAATATTAGGAGAAACGAAGATTTCGAGTAAAATTTCTTTTTAAATTTCTGGATGATTTCATTTGGATTGACCTTCAGACAGTTACAGCGGTTAGTTCGACCGTCGGCGGTGGAGGGCGGAGGAGGCACATCCGGAGGCGAGTTTCAGGGATGGCATGAAGAAGATAAGACCTTCTCGTGGCGACGACGGCGAGGTCTATTCGTGTTGAGACGACAGCTCCACTGGAGTGGGTGGATGGGGTTTGGGGAGGGGGGTCGAGGAAGGGGGAGAGTGTGAGTGTTCTGTCAGTTTTCTGCGTCGTGTGTGTGACTTCTCGCTTTGTCAAGGAGCATGTGCCTGTAGATGGGCAGTAGTAGTTTAAATGCGCCATCAAAAACGTTTAACGATCGATCCCAGACGCACTGAACTCGGACTGAAGTTTTGAACCGAACTAATTCAGAGTGTTTTCCGTTCGAATATTGAGCAGATTAGCTGGGCACATTGCATATTGGAGATAGGGACGCATAAGCGTACATTAAAGTCGACGATCCGCAAAAACCACGCTGAGGTTTCTACGAAATGACGGAACGATATCAAAACTCTTTGGAGATTTGGTCAAACTCACTTTTTAACTGACCAAACTCCGAATCAATATTTATTTTTTCAAGTAATCATCAAAGTTATGTTTGCCATTGCGATTTATCTGTTTCTATTGTTGCGTATTTACCCGACATCATACGTTTCATCTGCTAGTGCTCATGGTAACGCAAACGAACCATAATGAAATTTTGATTCAATATGCTTAGCGCAGATGACATCGAAGTTGTTATCGGAACGCGCTCTGCGCTAAATAGATACAAAAAGTTTGGCCCAGATACGTGATTGGAAAGCACCCTCAGATATCCTGTTTTGCCAACACAAGCAAAATGCCCATATCCATCCTAGTAATCTTGAATTTTATATAATGTTATCACTCATTCCAGCTGACATCGGTGTAATCTTCTCACTCATTTCTACGCAAAACTACCGAGGTCGTGAATGGTATCTAATGTGTTTTCTTCCTTTGTCGACCAAAAGGAGAGCGAAGCTCGCCGATTCCGATGTTTTCGGATCGATCTGGTAATAACTGCCTGACTCGGCTCGATTCCGTCGGATATCGCCATCGTCCGTTCCATTTTCCGACCTGAGCTGAGTCGATCAGTCCGACCCGAGAACGATCGACTACGCAACAATCGAAATGAGCGTTCTCGACGCATGGAGTGTCCGGCGCGGCCGGCAAGTTCTTGCGTCAAGCCATGTTTACAGATAGCGGCGATTTCACCGCCTAACGGCTCAAACCTTTACGCTAAGCAAAATGTTTTAATACTAGGAATTAAAGTTTTCCCGGAGAATTGATTTAGGGAAAATTTCTCGGGCTTCTTACATGGTAAGATTGTTGAGAATTATTTCAATTGCAGGCACAACCATCGTGATCAGGAGAGTGATCAGTGTGTGAGCGAGAATGGTGGCGGGTTTAAACAATGGCAGGAAATTATTCATTGTTGTGGCAGCCGATAAAGATCTTTTGGCTTTTACCGGTGTCGAAGTCTTACTTAAGATGAAGACGCTGTCTGTATTTGCTGTTATCCTTTTTTAATTAGTATCAGCGTAGCATTTTTTCAAATTTTCCCTATATATGTTTTAACCTTGCTGAAATAGCAGTGCAAATAGAAAGTTAAAAACAAAAGTTTCATTAGTACTTCTGTGGTTAGTCGCGAAATGCTGGCGTCACGAGCATTTAGTTATGTAGAAAAAAGAATATTTTGTATTATATATATATATATATATATATATATATATATATATATATATATATATATATATATATATATATATATATATATATATATATATATATATATATATATATATATATATATATAAATACGCATTAGTCTTTAGGTACGTAATAAATAGAAGAACATCCAATTTCGCATTGTTGAAATGTGTAGCGAACTACCATGATAAATGGTGGAAAATTGTGACGAATGACCCTTCCGTAGTCGAATTATGTATCGTAAACCGGTCTACCGATCGGAATGGTCGGTGTCTTCACATCATTATGTCGTTTCTTTTGCCTGTCGCTCGATACTGAGAGACCGGAGGGCAGAAGCAACGTGCGATCACGGTAATGGCCGAGGGGACGTAGAAATAACTCGCGGGTGGAGAGGGGGGAGTGGGGAGGTGCGGGCGAGGAGCGGGCGCTGCTGGGGCTCTTTTCTGCTCTCGGAAAGGGGTGGGAATGGATGGGGAGGAGGGAGGGCGGAAACGCGAATGAATGCCTCGACGTGTATGGGGGGAGGGAGGGGGAGAGGGGAGGGATGGAGTAGGTAGAGGGGGGAGGGAAGGGGATGGGTCATGTGACGGATGGCATCGCAATATATGGGACAAGGATCTGTGTGATGAAGCCGACGAAAGTAGGGCGGCGGATCAAACGAGCCGGAAGGCATCTTCTCCTGCGCGGAGGCTAACTAATAGGCTTCTCCTTGCACGGCGTGACACGCTCACGCAAACTGTCTCTTTTCAATAACTTTGTCTTAAGTTCCGTGATTTGATTTGCTGTATTACATTGCGTCTCGATTTTAGGTTATCTGTTGTCATGTCACATACCTAAATGAAAGAGAATGAATCTGCTCTTTGTGCTGGTGAGCGATGACTGAAACCGAGACTTAGCGGAATTCTATCGCGAAATTCGGAGAATGCCAAACTAAACCTTAGTTACATACATACATACCCATCACGCCGTTCCCTTCTGGGGTAGGCACAATCAAAATGTTTCACTTATTAATACATAATTGTACACCTAACTCTGCTTCAATAATTTCCTCCATACTGACCTATCCTTGCAAATCTTTTTTGCCTCATTTACCCCCATACATTGTTTCATACACGCCCTCCGGTTTTTGAAACTCCTCATATTCCTCCTCCTAAGAATTTCCTCAACCACATTCAACCACAACTTTCTCGGTCTACCTCTACCTCTCACACCATTCATTCTACTCTCATATATCTGTTTCGTTATTCGACTCTCATTCATTCTCTCAACATGGCCAAACCAACGAAGCACACTCCTTTCATACACGTCCATTACTGGAGCATTTAACCCACATTCATTCATGACCCACTCATTCCTGACCCTATCCATCCTACTTTTGCCTCAAATACTACTCAGATAACTCATACCCACGGCGTTTAGTCTACTCCTATGTCTATCCTGACATACAGGTGTTTCACTACCATATAGCAAAGTGGGAAGAAGTACACTTTTGTACACGACAATTTTCGCTTCCTTAGACAAGCACTCATTCCTTGATATGCTCCACATGCTACCTACCACTTTCCTTCCAGCATTCGCACGTCTCTTTATCTCCACATCTATTCTTCCATCTTTCGCATACATCTTATCTAAGTACACAAAATCATCCACCTGTTTAATTACTTCACCATTCGCCCTCATCATACAGTTATTCTCCCCATTCTCCTTCTCAAAAACTTCTACTTTAGTCTTGCACGCATTTACCTTCAATTCCATTCTCTCCGTTGATTCACAAAACTTATCTAGGAGCTTCTGTAATCCCTGTTGACTGTCTGAGATCATAACAGCATCATCCGCATATGGAAAAACTCGCACGTTTACATTTCCAATCAAAACACCGTCGTTTTCCCTACATGCGTCTTTAACACATTTATCCATAAATACATTAAACAGCCATGGAGACATTACGCATCCTTGCTTTACACCCCAATTTATTACAAACTAATCAGTCAGAAACCCGTTAACTCTTACACTTGCCTTACTATTGCCATACATCGCCATCATAACATTCAATAACTGCCCATTCACTCCATAGTCTCTCAAAACCTTCCACAACTTCTTTCTGTTCACTCTGTCATATGCCTTCTCTAAATCGACAAACGCACAGTACACTTTCTTTCGGACACTCATACATTTTTCTATCACTTGTTCAAGTGCAAAAAGTTGGTCACTACATCCTCTCCCAGGCATAAACCCACACTGCACACCCCATATACTGTCAGAAGTAATATTCCTCACTCTTTCGATTCGACTGAACACTTTTCCCGGGATACTCAACAAACTAATGGCCCGATAATTATTACATTCAGTTTTTCCTCCCTTCCCTTTGTACAACGGAACGGTGATAGCATTCTTCCAATCCGCTGGAACAACAGAAACCTGTAAGCATAAATTGTATAGTTCACGCAGCCTACAAATTAGTAATTTAAACCCACACTTCAATATTTCACTGGATATCCCATCTATGCCTGCAGCCTTCCCATTTTTCAATATTCTCACAGCCGTTGTGACGTCCTTCCCACTGATATCCTTCTCCATCATCACATTCTCACATACCACTTCACAAGGCTCATCCTCAACGCCTGCAATACTATTGTACAATTCTTCCAAATGCTCCCTCCAGCAGTCCCTGATATTTCTCTCGTCCCACATGATCTCTCCACTTTTATTCTTTACGGCATTCATTCCCCTGTCTTCATCAATCTTAGCAATTTTACTCTCTTCCAAAACAGCTTTTTATTACCTTCAAAATCACTCCACTCTGCATTTTGTTAGCTTCACCCGCACGCATTCTTTCTTTGCTCTCCTTCACAACGATTTTGCATTCGTTCTTTTTCTTTCTGTAAATCTCACATGCCTTACTTAGTTCGCTCTTCCTCAGATTTGGCAGGAATCATGTTCTCGTACGCCTCTTTCTTTTCCCTGACTGCAATTTTCACTTCTTCATTCCACCAAGCATCACCTTTCATTCTTCCTACCACTCCTTTTCCACATACACTTTCAGCACATTCCACAATCACTCCTTTTAAACACTCCCACGCATCATTTACGTTCTCGTTTCTGATATGCTCGTCCCATTCTCTCTGCTTCAACGATAGACATCCTCAAGCATGCAACCATACCGCATTCTTACCTCGCTGTCTAACAACCTTTCCACTTTTACTCTCAACTTCTGATGCGCAACATTCTTCCTTGGCACCCACTTTTTGCCCAGATTCACTTTGGAGAGTACCAAATAGTGGTCTGTTCCACACTCAGCACCCCTCATCACTCGCGTGTCCCACACTTACTCTCTCAATCTCTCATCATACACAATAAAACCAATCATGCTTTTACAATCGCCCTTTGCCAAGTATACATATGTATTCTCTTATGTTTAAACCATGTATTCGACACAAACAATCCTTTTCCAAGCACACACTCACCAAGTTTTCACCATTATCATTCACTCGGGGTTCACCAAAAGGCCCAACCACTCTCTCAGATGCATCCCGCCTCATACCAACCCACCCATTCATGTCACCTAGTAAAATTATTCTCTCACCAGGATCACAATCATTCAAAACCTCACTCAGTTTTTCCCAAAACTCATCTTTCACACTGTCACTCTCTCCATCCACTGGTGCATAGCACGCCACAATCACAACTCTCCTAGCCTTCGCAGTACCCGCACCACGTGCAGCTTTCCCTGCTAACGGTTACGGTGCTCTACCGGTCAGTTTTGGCACATTTTCGCCTGTATGCCACAAGATAAACCAAAGCATAGCAATACCCTAGGCCCGTTTTCCCTATTCTGCTCAAGCTAGGATCCCTTCTGAAAGGACCACCTTGAGAGCCAGCATACTGTTTCCCGCGACCCACCACTAGGAGGTATATGCGGTGTACTGACACACCGGGTCACCAGTAATGCACGAAGCATTAATAATTATACAATATAATATGCCGAATGATATACATTATTTCATGTAGGGTATATCTTTATTAATTAACTTAATTCTAGCCAGTTAATCGCTTTGAGAATGTTTACAGACCGCTATTTCTCAGCACTGACTTCTCTGATAGAGCGCGAGAATGAGCAACTAGCGGCAGCACCGCTGCCTGCGCTCGGTATATAAGTGCCAATAGCTTAAAAAATAGCGTTTAAAAGCACATGACTCTTATTTGTTCCTTTATAAAAAGGCTTTTACTAGCCCTGGCTTATTGTCTCATCACAAGATAATGCAATATTTATTTTAAACGCCTAATTTATGCCGGTCAAGTGCGTGGCGTAACACCAAATAAGAATATCTTGCCATTGTCACTTAGAAACGCAACGAAAAACAATTTTGCAGATAATAAATGTAGTATAGGATTCAAAATGGGTGAATCATGTAATTATGTGGTGGAAAAATGGCTACGTCCAGTTGTATTTGGCTTCCTTTTCGAGCGCGAGAAAATGATTTTCAAGCGGTGGCGCTGAACTCCCAGATGTCCGTCTATAGAATGGACATGGGTCATCAAAGGATGAAATTTCATTTGGTTTATCATGAACTGATCGTTAATTTTCGTTATAAAAAGATCTACGAGACGAATTACACTTTTTGAAAAAATCGATTTTTGACCGATGATGAAGTGGGTTCTTAGACCACTGCACTGTAGCGGTAGCAAGGGAATTGCAGCGATAGCATACAAGAAAAGGTTATTTTAGGGCCAAAAGATATCTCGGAGAGGTGGAAGGAATACATTAAAGAGCTTCTATGGCAGGGGAACAAGGCCCAGTAGGTTGGATACAGAAAGGGAAGTCGACATTGTGAGGGATGGCATCGGAGGAGATATCCTTGATAATGAAATAATCCACTAGTGGACATCAAAAATGATAAGGCGGTGGGAATGGACAACATATCAGCAGAAAGAGAAGCGATAGGGATGCTTGTGAAAAGAAAAATAGAATATGAGCAGGTTTCTTTTTTGCTTGCTTTGTGGATTTCCATAAGGCGTTTGATGGTGCGGCCGAGGCAAAGTTAATGGAAGAGCTGTTAATGGAATTAGGGGTTGATTGGACGGACTGATGTCTCCTCCAAAATTGTGAGAGTGAATTTCATGTCAGTAAAGAATTACATCATAGTGATTAAAGATAGGCGCATATGCGAGTACATCCCACAAATGATTTGTATTGTGGTTAGAAGCTGGTAATGCGAAAGGGGCATACTAATGCAGCATTCAAAAAAGTTTTCCGTCAAAAACCTGCCCATTCTTCAATTGCGAATGTCAACTGAAAAGACGCAAGTCATCCGGAAGTACATATTGAATAAGATTCCTTCGATGGTTGAGAGCGACGTCTGTATTACGAAAAACAACCGTCTGTCGTATCTAGCTCTTGGTGTTAACTCTTACACACCTTCACATAGTATGACTTCTTATTCATTCTTTGCTACGAAGTTTTATCCCGGTATCGGGATACGGACTACGAATTTGGGAACATGGAATGTACAAGGCCTCTCTCGGAAGCTTACAGAAGTGATAGAGGAAACACATAAACTAAAAGCGGATATCGCTGTAAAAGGGAGACAAAGAAGATAGGTCAGGGCAGCCCGCTGTCTCTTCCCTCAAAAACGGGACCTCTTAGTGTCCGTTAGTTCCAAGGATTGGCCGTCGAGCGCTAGCAGTACTCACGTCCTACTCCTCGCAAGCCTCGTAATGGAACATACGGTAACATTTCAAATTTACTTGCCGTGAAACTTAGAAAAATGTAACTCATGGTGTATATTTCTCCTCGTGTATTATATACTTTCGTATAATGGCTTTGCCAAACTCTAAAAGCCCTTAAATATTGACTGAATTGTTTTTTTTGCGCTGATTGCTGATTTACAACGTAGCCACGCACAAGTCGATATATACGTTCTTCCAATGGAAAATGATAAATAAAAGAGTAGACTCTGGGCCCGATCTGAGTTTCTTTAATTAACATGTTTAAAGCTGTATGAAGCTATATATTCAATGAAATTTTGCATGAGACATTCACAAATATTTCACCATGAAAATTTGGAAAAGACTACCCACATTAATTTTGCTGACTTTGCCCATTGAGATGTTTTACATCATTGATGCAACCTCTCATAATTCGTTAAACAGCGAAATAGGGCAGGCCAGGAGGATACAAAGGTTGAAGAATGAAAGAAATATTAGAGATTCAAGCAATCTCCAGTTTTGCTTTATTAGCCTGACTACAGCTCAATCGGATTCTGATGATACTTTTTTTTCATTTTTCAAACGGAGCCTCCTCCTGCTCATACTTTGAACCACTCGGCTGCAAAACTTAAAAAATCTAACATTATCTACCAACATGGGGTATTCATTATGGCGGAAACGATCTGAGGAGTATAAATAAATGGACATAGAGTCTATGTGCTGCATGTTCATGGTCACAAATAAACCCTGACAAACGTTCAAAGTATTTACCAGCTCCAGTAATGTCTCGATATCCGAAGCTTCATTGACAGTCTCCTGTGTCTAACCAAAAGCCTCCAACTTCACCGGTCGATTTAAAATCATGCAGCTGATTCTCGAAAGTTCATCTATGGTTATTTGCTTGTACTGCAAAGGAAAACATTGATCTCCCTCTCTTATACTTTTGAAATGAATAAATGTTATCAATTTACCTGATTCTCCATTTCTAGGTATGTTGATCCTGCTCCAAGTTGGGGGGCAGGGAATGATATATTTTTTGGAAAACAAGTTCTCGTATGTGTCTACGCAGTTAACCGTAGTCAGATCAACAGAGCACTGAATATCACCTCCTGCTATGGCCACCAGCTGTAGACCACTGCTATAAATTTAATGATGGTCCCTGATGATGACGCCTCACTATTGAAACTAGCTGTACTAGTAAAAATTCGGTGGATTGATACATAGTTGTTAATTTCAGTATTTATTATGGACTTCCACAATATTACGCCTAAAATGATTGAATTCAAGCATCTTTCATGTGTTGCCTCTAAGGTTCCCGCGGGGTAATTGATGATTCTCCATCTTTCATGTGCATAACATCTACATCTACAAAATCCCTGCGAGCCACCTCAAGGGTGCCTGGCAGGGGGAAGTAATCAAACGAAATCAGGCGCAGATATCATGGATTACCTTTGGCGACGATATAGTGCCCTTAAAAAAAATAGGGTTATGAAAAAAATAATTCCATAAGACGCACGTATATGCGTGCGGTGTGAGCTCCCACCAAACATGCATCACTCCATACAACACATAAGACGGCGCCGAATGTTTTTGCGTCTATCGGGTGAAGATCTTTAGCGTCAGCCAGACATTTAAGAGCGGCTTCAAAATCCTTAGGGTATGAGACACTCGATAATTAATTCAGATGAGGAAATCAGGATGAGAATCCCGCTGTTAGGAGTCAGCGATACAGTTCTACTGATTAATATAAAAATATGCAGGATGCAGGAAAACGTTTATTAGTTCATGTTGTGTGTGCAAATCCAGCGCTCAAAAAAGGAGGTGAAAAATAAGGAAATCCTGCAACTGCTGTCCAAGACCTAAATATGATGAACACCCGCATGTGTTCCCCTAATGCTTTTAATACTTAATTGAAATATCATTAATTAACTTTAGTTGCATCACTGAATGGATGATTAAAGGTGCAAAACTTATTTAAAATAGGATTTTCACGCTTCTTCTGTAATGAAACATTCATAAAATTAATTATATTTTGACTTATCCAGCATCGATGTACGTTGAGTACCTTAGTGCCAGGTTAGTGCAAGACTGTACAAAATCATTAAAACTTAATAAAAGAATCAATCATCAATATCTCAGTAACCAGAAAATCGATCGAAAGAGATGTCCTGATGCTCCTGAAATAATTGAATACACGATGGGAGGAAGCCAAAATAATCCCCTGCGAATTGTTTATGAGGTTGCTGACATCACACTTAACATCAATGTTATTCAAACAACAAGTTTTGCACAATGTAGGTGGCAAAATGCGCTCAAAACACTGAATTACCGTACAACCCGCCGTATAACCGCTTGGGAAAGAGGACGAGAGGACAAGTGGCGCCCGATGGTCACCGTACGAACTATCGGACAATAAGCGGCCACATTTTCCCCGTTGACCGCATAGGCAGAGTCAGCGGGCTGGGTCAGGGATCAGAAAATTTAGGGTATTACGACCATTTTTATAGTTGAGTCCCAAAAGACATAAGAGCTCAACAGGGGGTTCAATTCTTACTGACAAATTGCTCAGAAAATATATGTCATCATAGGAGGCGATAAGTGAACGAGTAATTAAATGAATCTATCTCTATTTGGACAAAAAATAACAGTACTTGGTATCTACGCATTGAATGATGATGAGCCAGTAAATAGTTAAGAAACTTTTTTTGAACAACTGAATTACGAAATTGCAAAGATTGATGCGTCACGAGAACTAATAATGCAGGGTGACTTAAACAGCCGAATTGGGAAAAAACAACTTGACAAAGTAGTCGGCCCTCACGGAGAGGCGGTGATTAATGATAATGGAAATAGGCTAACGTCGACATGTGAACAAAATGAAGTAAAAATAATGGATGGTTTCGATCAGCATCACCAAATACATCAATATACATGGAAACAAGCCATCCGGAACCGTAGGTCCATATTATAGACTATACCATAGTCAGACAAAAAACTGAATTACGGATAAATGATTTAAGAGTTTTTAGAGGAGCAACTTGTAGAACGGATCATCACCTACTGCGAACAGAAGTTATTATACCATTTAATAAGAGAACGAGCGAGACTACGCAAAGAGAAGCAAAGGAGAACGAAAAACCTCGGAGATATAACCTAAGTAGCTTAGGAAATTTTTTTATTTATTTTTATTTAATAAAAAACGCCAAAAATAGAAACTAGGGACTTTGCAATGGGTTTAAATAAACAAAAAACAAGTTAAGAAATAAAACAAAAATATATAGTAAAAATAATAAGAACAATAATCAACAGAAAGAAAAAGAAAAAAATCAATTTTGTGGCAGGAAGGAAGAAGAGGAGGACACAATGCGTTTAAGTTGGGAAGAAAAGATGTTGCGTGAGGAGAAAAGGTCTAGGGTAGGGTGATTGTTGGCAAGGGTATTAAAAAATGAAGGTAGGCGGTAGAAGATGGAACGTTGGGAGGTGGAGAGACGGAATTTGGGTGTGTGAAACAGACTTACATCGCGAGTGGTGCGGGCAGGGATGCGGAGTGAAAAACAGGAGAGAAGATGATCAGAAGGGAGGGACCCGTTCATGATAGAGTGAAGGAATTTTAGGTTGGAAATTAGCCGGTGATTTGGGAGATGTGAGAGACCTAGAGACAAAAGAATTTCAACTAGAGAGCTGTGTCTAAGGGAGGGCACGCGATGCCGGACTATGGCTAAAAAGAAATTAAGGGGGCGGTTGAGTATTTTAAGTGTAGTGGGGGACGCAGTTCACCAGATGGGAGAACAGTACTCAAGGATGGGCAGTACACAACCAAGAAACACAGATTTAAGGGCAAAAGGGTCGGCAATTTCATTAAGTCTGTATAGAATCCCCACTATGGACATAGCTTTTTTAGAAATTGAAGAAATATGCTCACTAAAAAGGAGCTTTTGGTCAAAGGTGACCCCTAAATCATTGAAGGAAGTGACGGAAGGTACAGGGTGTTTGGAAAGTTGGTAAGTAGAGGAGATAGTTTTGCGTTTTAATGAGAAGAACATAATAGCGGATTTACCTGGATTAACACGTTGTGACCATTTTGCGCACCAGCTATCAATTGCATTAAGAGCGGACTGTAACTGAAGTGAGTCAGCCTTACTGTCCACATTTTTAAACACTTTGCAGTCATCAGCGTATAAGAGAATGTTACAGCCCAAGGGTAAAATGACATCAACTAGATCATCCACGTAGAGTGCAAAGAGAAGAGGGCCGAGAACGCTGCCCTGGGGGACGCCGGAAGAGAACAGGGACGAATGCAGAGGAGTGACCATTGATTATCACACGCTGGTGACGGTCACGTAAAAAATGTGAAATAACTGAGAAGACGGTACCATGAATGCTATATCGAGATTGAAGTTTGTGCAGAAGGAGGGTGTGGTTGACGGAGTCAAAAGCCTTAGAAAAGTCAATATAACAAACGTCGAGTTGCGACCCATTTCGAAGGAAATGAAAGCACAAAGTGGCTATACAAAAGAAGATTAGATGAAAAACTAAGAGAGACAACGTTCCAAAACATGGAAGAACACTAACATCACATTAAGACGTGTATTGACAATGCAGCTCAAGAGAGTATACGCGACTATAGTACCTACAAAGAAAGAAAACCTTACTGGTAGGATGAAGATGAAGAATTGATACGAACCATAGAATAGAAAAGACAACGATACCAATTGTTCTTGAATACCAAATCGGATGGAGATAAGATTCGATAAAGGAAGTATGAGCAGTACGAAGAAGAAGAACAAAACCTGGGAGAAAAATTGTGAGAGAATTAACTCTTACTTAGGAAGAAAGAAAAGCACAGAGAGCTGGAGGCTACTGAAATCCTTGAGAAATGACAATAGAAGGGACCTCATATCATCAATAACGCACGATAATTGGGACCAATACTTCAAAAATCTCCTTTCAGAAAACAGAATAGAACTTATTCGCTAAGAAGAACCTCAAATAATAGACTAATATCCGATCCCATAACAATAAGTTTTGAATAAGTTAAAAAGATTTGTAGGAACCTAAAAAATGGAAGAACACCAGGCCCTGCAAACATCCCTGCTGACCTAATGAAATATGGGACGGCCAGATTATACGAATAATTGGCTGACCACATCCAAAAAGGTCTTAACGGATAGGAAATACCTGAAGAATGGAAGATATCATACATTTCCACAGTCTACAAAAAAGGGAAAAAAGACGATCTGAACAACTACAGGGGCATATCAGGTACGGAGGTATAAGTATAATATATGGGAAACTCATCAAGGAGAAAATAGAAAATGAATATGCAGAAATGGAAGCAGAGGAACAGGCAGGATTCCGGGCCGGAAGAGAAACCATTGATCGCATATTTTGTGTGACCCAAATGATAGAGAAAAAGGTAGCTTTTAATCAGGAAGTACAACTGTTGTACGTAGACCTGACTAAAGCATATGACAGCGTCCCACAAGACAAACTATGGGAGACCCTTCATAGGGCCAACATTAATACACACTTGATAAGTGCAATAAAAAGGCTGTATATGAACAGTAAAGCTCAAGTCAAAGTGAATAATAGGTTATCTAAAGGCTTCATTGTCAGTAAAGGTCTTAAGCAAGGATGCTGTATATCACCAACGCTCTTTAAAATATAATTAGAAGAGGCGCTAAACAACTGGAAACGTAAATGCAAGAATATGGGAATGGTACCCCTTAACAAACAACACTCTCTATACGCTCTGCTTTGCAGATGACCAGATAGTGTTGGCACAAGACTACGAAGATCTACAATATGCGACTAGAAAACTAATAGAGGAATATAAAAAATGGGGGTTGGAGGTGAATATGTCTAAGACAAGATATAAACATTGGCGGAGCGAGGCAGGACCTGATTTTAAAATATGGGGATAAAATAGCTTCCACTGATCACTATAAATATCTTGGAGTAAAAATTACAAATATCGAAAGCAAATAGAACAAGAATATAAAATGCCATTTTAAAAAGTATAATATCGTATGGATGTGAAGTCTGGCCTAAAAGGAACGTACTAAACAAACATTAAAAGCTACTGAAATGGATTTTTGGAGACGGGCTGCGGGATGATCACGAAGAATAGAAAGAATTACAAATGAAAGAATACGACAGATAATGAAAGTCGAACACTATATAACGGAGGACATCATGACCAAGCAGCTAATCTGGTACGGGCCCGTGAAGAGAATGAACGAGGATAGACTACCAAGAAAGATCTTGGAGCTAACAATCCAGGGGAAAAGAGGAAGAGGAAGACCTAAGAAGAGCTGGAAAGAGGGAGTGGACAAGGAAATTAGAGCGAGAGGATTGGAGTCGTTAACTAAAATATTTAGTTTTGAAATGCTGTTTTGGGTTCAGCGAGCTTCAAATTTGGTACCTTGATTAGTTTCTTCCCTGGCAGCCTACAAGAAAAATCAAATATTCTAGAAAGGTGAACTGATTTCAGTTTAGAAGAGATTTGCAGTCACGGACGGGAATAGCATGGGAATCAGCGGTAAACTATATTCAGAAAATTATCTATTACGACTTTAAAATATTAATGAATAAAGACACATCGATCAAAGTTGGACTATACTATGACTTAAAGATGAAACATTGATTATTTTGCGATCAACTTTAGAGCTCCTCTCATTAGCATATAATTTTAGTTTTATTATTGGGCCCGCCCAAAGCGACACAAAGGTCACATACCTACACACAAATCGCTCTTTCTTCGGAATGGGACGCCACACTCCTACTTTATCCAGTTGGCGTGAATGGGGAAGCTCTTTCTTAGTATCGTTGATTACCAGTAACAAGTTACATGTTTTTTCACAAAGCCACAAGTTGTGACGGCTTTGGAAATTCAACTCCTTGAGTACGATGAAGTCACGGTCTGTCGCTTCGTGCTGGTGGTCATATTTTTCATTGGATATTGCTCCCACTGTTTCTGTAAGTGGTTTTTCACGCACAAGATGATCATGAATATTCATACAATGTAAATTGCATAGATATCCCGTCGTTTTCTCAACAAAAACGCGCTGCACATGTGTGTGGAATTAATGTCACATTGGGCGGATCTGTAAGCAAGAACGCGCTGCACATCTGTGTGGAATTAATGTCACATTGGGCGGATCTGTAAGCAAGTGATTCACTATGCAGATGTTGTGATGGTTCCATTTTTGACAGGCGTCTCCTGTCTAGAAATAAGTTTTACCAATCTATTCCAAAGGATTCTACGTAAATTCTTTATAAAAAATATAATTTTCTGTAAAGGTTTCCGCGGCGAGCATCCTGATCCTATGTGGGTCAGACTGGGAGGGCGATCGCATGCAGAGTGAAAGAACACCAGAAGGCGACAGAAAAGATGCAGTTCCATCTCTCAGCTTGTGCCGTTTCGGCACATAGTTCGCTGCGGCAGTGGAGAGGGCAGAACCGGCAGTCGCGGCGCATGCGCGAGTGGCGCAGAGAGACCGGACCGGATCGGGCTGGTCGGGAGCTCAAAAAAGAGAGAACGGAGAGGAGAGTTCTGAGGAGGTGGCCACGGAGGAGTGACCACGGCCGAGTCGTTTCACTACATCCTTGAGATTAAGCACTTATTGTACATCTTTCTTCATCTTAAGGCTGTTGGTGTCAATTCAGTTGTATTGCTTGGTTATTAAATTATAATTTTAAATCAGTGTTACGCCCAGTCGTTTCAAAGTGGTAGCAGAGCGTGGTTGTCCATCGTGTGAGTACCTTCGCCTAGTCAAATTAGGTCTTGTAGGGTTCGTTTTCTGGTCCTTTGCTTTCCTTTCCATGGTCCAACCTTTTACCTCAAAAAAGCCCTGAAGGACCTCAGAGGCGAGAAGAAACCTTTCCTCCATCCTTGGGTTTCGTTTTTGGTGTTTTTTTGTTTGAGCAGCTAGGGCGATGGCGAAAGATTTACCGACCGGTACCAGTTGGATCTACGAGCTATCCAAAGAGGAGATTGTAAGACGGGTTCGTGACCTAAGCCTTGAGGAGAGCGGAACTTTGGAGGAATTGCGAAAGCGACTGAGGGATTACGTTACCGTGACGCGTGAAAAAGAAGTTGACACTAAGGTAAGCGCCTGCTCAGAAGGGAGAAAGTGTGATCGTGGAGTGGGAACGGACGGTACCTTAATGGAGCGGCATAAGTGTCATGCCATGGGGGAAGAAATATGCAGATGGGGTTTACTCTTCGAGGGCCATAGGGAAGAGAGTGTTAATCAGTTCTTAGAAAGGGCCGAATTGTTCAGAGAGAGTCGGGATTTATCGAAAGACGTAATGTGGGACCTTTTGCCCGAGATGCTCCGAAACAAAGCTCTAGAATGGTTCCTCGCGAATAAATTCCATATCTTTTCATGGGACGACTTTTTAGTCGAAGTCCGGAATGCCTTTCTGCCGGCGGGATATGATATCCGTTTGAAACGTGAAATGTTTGCTAGAACCCAAGGGGAAGGGGAGAGAATTGACGAGTTTATAACTGTAATGAGGACTATGAATCGTAGATTAAGAAAACCTTTAGTAGAATTAGAACTGATGTCGCTGGCCTGCGAGAATCTCCATCCTATATATCTGGAAAGGTTTCCGGGGGGAGGTATAGGGAGTTTCTCAGAGATGTTACTCTTCGGTCGTCAAGTTGAGGAAAGATTAGAACGTTGTAGATTGTACAGACCTCCTCCTTTACCAAGAAAACTTTCACATCCCGAGTTCGGATATGAAGGGCGACCAGAGAAAGATGACCGTAGAAGGGAAACTAATGAAGGGCGTGAAAGTTCAAGGGATTGGAGTCATGAGGTACGCTGCTTTAAATGTAATAATACCGGTCACATTTCCAGGAATTGCCGAAATCGCGAACATTCTTTAAACTCGTTCAGCCGGGGAAAAATGGGAGGGGCCCCCAATCCAAGGCTCAATTAACCCTCCATCCAAGTAGTCGCCGCAGTAAAATGGGAGGTATCCGAGCGAAAGCGGCAACAGCACCAAGCTTAGAGGTCAAAATTGGAGAATGTACCTTGGGAGCATTAATTGATTCTGGGGCTACTCGAAGTATAATTAGTCACTCGTGTTTCGAGAGTATCAGGTTAAAAGGGCTTGTAAGTAAAATTGAAGAATCGCGATGCAAATGTTACACCGCTTCTGGAGAACCCTTGAATATTTCAGTATTAGGGGTAGTAAAATTAAGGATAGGTTATTTCACATGGAAATTTCGATTGTTGGTTTGCGATGGGTTGTCACATGAACTTATTTTAGGAGCTGACTTTATGTTGCATACGGGTCTTATTTTGAATTTAGCCGATCAGTATTGTTGTTTCAAGTTTGACCGTAATTGCATCCTAAGGCTAGTCTCAGCTAAGAATACGGAGGTTGGTACTAGCAATGTAGATTCCAGGGATGGGGACTTGAGAGGCGAGTACGCGGCGTTGTTAGAGCACCTGCCGGCACGAGAGGCAGAGCAGATACTCAATGTAATTGAACTTTTTCCCGAAGTACTCACAAGGCGTTTGGGTGAGACCAAACTGATTCAATATGAAATTCTCCTTGATGATCCTACACCTGTCAAAAGCCACCCCTATCAGTTAAGTCCCCCGAAGTTGGAGATTTTACGTAAGGAGATTAATGAGCTCCTTGACAAAGGTGTCATTGAAAGGTCAATCTCAGCATATTCATCCCCTTGTTTCTTAGTCCCAAAGGGTGAGGGAAACTTTAGAATGGTCGTAGACTATAGGAAGTTGAACGGGAAGCTTCGGATAGAGTCAGTACCCTTGCCGAATATAAATTCAGCTTTCGTCTGGTTTGGAAGGGCTAAGTATTTTACCACAATCGACCTCAATTCGGCCTATTACCAAATCCCCCTGGCAGAATCAAGTAAGCACTTAACTAGTTTCTGCACGGGTTGGAATCTCTATCAATTCAAACGGGTGCCCTTTGGGCTAGCCACAGGGGCTCAGGTACTGACGAGATTATTAGATCAAGTGTTTTACGATATTAAGTATCGTTTTGTGCTCAACTATTTGGACGATGTGGTCATATATTCCGAAACCTTTCAGGCCCACACGCAACATTTGCGAGAGATCTTCACCAGGCTGAGAATGGCGGGTTTAACTGTGAATCCAAAAAAGGTAAAATTCGCTGTACGTGAAATTTCTTTCCTCGGACATTTAGTTTCCGCCCAAGGAGTGAAGGTGGATCAGGAGCGGACGAAGGCTATACGAGAATTCCCACCCCCCAGGGACGTTAAGGGAATAGCAAGATTCATCGGGATGGTAAACTATTTCGCCAAATTCATCCCAAGTTTTTCCGAGAAGGCAGCCCCATTGAATGCACTTCGCGGAAAGAATGTTAAGTTTACCTGGGGCAGAGAGCAGGAGACAGCTTTCGCAGCCCTGAAGGAGAGTATTATGTCTCCCCCAGTTCTCAAGGTGGCAGATTTTTCGAAGGAATTTATTTTACAGACTGATGCCAGTTCACGGGCCGTGGGGGCTGTCTTATGCCAGGAGTCGGACGGTAGGAGACAACCGATCGCTTACGCGAGTCGTGCACTTCCGCGCAGGAAAGGAATTATTGTACATATGAACTGGAGTGTCTAGCAGTTTTGTTCGGGATTGGGAAATTCCGACAATATCTGGAGCACGCCGAGTTCCTGCTAGAAACGGACAACCAAGCCCTGTCATGGCTATTAGCACATCCGCGGCAGCTAGGTAAAATCGGCCGGTGGGTTATTCAAATATCCTCCTTGAAGTTTCGCGTCCATCATATCAAAGGCTCACAAAATGTCGTCGCGGATGCATTGTAGCGGATGTTCGATTCCGAGAGGGCTCCGGAGGGCAATGTTGACGTCAAGGTGGATACCATAAATACTAGCTTCCCGTTGGCTTTCGAAGAAATTTCCGTCCACCAACAAAAAGACCATGAACTAAAGGCGATTTTTGACAGACTAAACGCAGGAGAAACCGTGGGCCGGTATGAAAAAATTAAGGGTACGTTATGCTGCCGAAATAACAAGAAACTGAAAATAGTCATTCCGACCATTTTGAAGCCTATGTTGTTCTCTTATTATCATCAGTCGCCTTTCGGAGGGCACCTCGGAACATATAAAACGATTCAAAAGATTAGGGACCACTATGTGTGGAAAGGGATGGATAGGGAAATTGCGGAGCGCGTTAGAGGTTGTAAGAACTGCATTCTGAGTAAACCGGCACAAAAACAAAAGTACGGTTTTTTATCCTCTTCAGTCGCGGAGAAGCCGATGCAGAGCATTTTTCTGGATTTCGTTGGCAAATTTCCGCGTAGCAAAAGAGGAAATACCATGATTCTTGTGGCGGTGGATGGGTTTTCAAAGTTTTGTTGGATAACGCCTCTCCGGGACAGCACTGCAGCTACTACGATAAAGGCGATACACGATAAAATTTTGGGGAGTTTTGGCCCTCCTTCTAGGTTCGTAACTGATAATGGGCCCCAGTTTACCTCGCGAAGTTTCAACAATATGTGTTTCTCATATGGTATTGAGCATGTGACCACCCGCAATATTACCCACAGCCCTCTCTGGCCGAAAGATTTAATCGCAACCTGCGCTCCGCACTTATTTGTTTTCATGCTAATGCCCAAACGGAATGGGACAGCAATTTAACTTGGCTGCAGTTGGCCTTCAACACCGCTAGACACGAAAGTCATAAGTGTACTCCTTTCGAATTAATGTTCACTTTCAGTAACAAGAGTCCGCTGTCACTCCTTTGGCACATTGACGATTTAATGCCAGATAATAGGACTAACATCAACACCAAAGAGAGGTGGTTGTCCGCTAAAAGAAATCTACTGCGAGCGCACCGTCGTTTGGAAACAAAATACAATAGGGGTCGCTCAAAAAACCCGTTTGCGGTGGGAGACTTGGTGGTCTTACGTGCAAACCCCCTCAGCTGTGCCTCTGATAAGAGAGCAGCGAAATTAATGCATAGGTGGAAAGGGCCCTACAAAATATCAAGGTTCGTGACTCCAGTGACAGCAGCACTGACAAATGTTGAGGACGGAAGTTTTGTGCGGAGAGCGCATCTATCCCAGCTGAAAATGTGCGCGGATACAATAGGTGGTGAATAATTATGTAATATATGTTATTTAATTTTGATAAACTCTCCAACAGCATGGTATACAGCAACCTACACAGTGGCAGGGAGCTGGATCGGAGGGGGAGTATGTGCCGGTTCGGCACGTAGTTCGCTGCGGCGGTGAAGAGGGCAGAACCGGCAGGCGCGGCGCATGCGCGAGTGGCGCAGAGAGACCGGACCGGATCGGGCTGGTCGGGAGCTCAAAAAAGAGAGAACGGAGAGGAGAGTTCTGAGGAGGTGGCCACGGAGGAGTGACCACTGCCGAGTCGTTTCACTACATCCTTGAGATTAAGCACTTATTGTACATCTTTCTTCATCTTAAGGCTGTTGGTGTCAATTCAGTTGTATTGCTTGGTTATTAAATTATAATTTTAAATCAGTGTTACGCCCAGTCGTTTCAAGCTGTCGCCGAGAATGCTTGGTTTGGACCTGGGCACTCAATCTGCTTCAAAGACACCGAAGTCCTGAGCTGTGAAAATAGATACTTCCCACGACTCATCAGAGAAGCCGTCGAAATCACTAAACATCCCAACAACATGAACAGGGAAGACGGCTACCACTCAGCGACAACATGGAAAAGAGTGCTAGCTCCAATCAGAGAGAGGTAGATGAAAAATGGCGCCAAAAATGGTCTTGGCCCCAAAACCGACAGCCAATCAGAAGCGACTAACTCTACTATATAAATCGGCCAAAAAGAAGCGCTGCATCTTCGACCTGAAGACGCCTCCGGGATAGGAGGAGAAACGTTGTCAGAAAAACAACGACGCAGCCGAATCCCGAAAGAAGAATGGAAAGAAAAAAATATAATGATTACAACTTCAAATGGAATATCTAGTTATGCTTGGAAATTATCCCACTGCCGAATACCATATAGTACGTCAAGTACAATATAGTGATATTACATTTCGCAAGAAAATAAAGCTTTAAAAAGGAGAAATCCATGACATGGATGCGATATATCGTGAAACGGTACAACCCTATGTTTGCCCCAATGAGAAGTGCGCAGATGTGGATTGCAGTGGCATGCTCGATCACTGTGGTACCACCGCTACCACATCAGTACCCTGACATGCAGACAGGGGTGCAGGGCACGGAGCACTTGTAGCATGTAGCCAATCGCTCGAGTCACCTGAAGTGTGGTTGCACCTGGTGACCTTTCTAAAGTTGGTATTCCTTTGCAGGAGGATTTCCACTTGATAAGGTAACATCCAAAGAAATGGCAAGAAGTAAAACGAGTGGCTTCAACGTGAAAATAGAACCTGGGTATGGCAATGACTTTTGTCTGTAACAGAATTAATATTGCTCAAAGTAAATCTTTGTTTGAACTTTTGAATTCGTTTATTACTGATGATCATCATCATTAGTCGTCTGCTTCCGCAGGTCCTTGGTGCCTCCATCTCTCTCTGTCCTCTGCTCTCCTCTTCAACTCTCGGTAATTCCCTCCATCCTTCAGGTCATCAATCGTCTTCCTTTTCTTTCTTCCTCTTTTGCGGTTTCCATCCACCATTCCTTCCAGTACATCTCATTACAAACATCTCCTTCTCAGGACATGTCCCATCCACCTCTTCTTCCTATCTTCAATTGTCTTTAAGAGCTTTCTTCCTTATTTTATTCTCTCCAACACCTCTTCATTCCTAACCCTATTAGGCCACTTAATGCTAAGCACTTTCCTCCAAATCCACATTTCTAAACTCTCTATCCTTTTCTGTCATCCGTTTTCCCGTTTCCCCACCATACAAAAACATACTCCAAACAAAACACTTGACGATTCTCTTCTTCAGTTTCAGCCCCATTTTACTATTTAGTATAGTCTTTTTCTTCCTCCTTAACCATACCTATTCTTGTTCTTATCTCCATTTCACTCTTCCAATTCTCCGTCACTTCGGTTCCCAGGTACTTGAATCGTTTTACCTGCTCCACATGTTCTTCATCCACATAAATATTTAACTCTTGCCTCATCCCCACTTTCATTACCTTTTTTTTTTCTTTTTATTGACTTTGAGTCCATATTCCTCCTTTGTTAGTGCTAGGTGATCAAGTATTTTATTCAAATCATCTTCACTTTCTGCGAATAATATTATATCATCCGCAAATCTAATTGTTCTTATTTTTCATCCACCTATGCTTACTCCTTTATCTTCTCTCCAACACTTCTCAACCATTTCCTCTAGAATGATGGTAAAAAGTGTTGGGGATAAACTACATCCTTGCCTCACACGTCTACCAACTTCAAACCACTCCGTTCTGCTGTTACCTACCCTCATAGCTGCTTGCTGTTTCATATACAGTCCAATTATCAGTCTTCTATGCCTCCAATCGAAGGCCTTTTTAAAGTCTATGAAGCAGAGGAAAACTCCTCGATCTTTTTCCAAGTATCTTTCCACAATTGATCAAACCACTCCAACTGCATCCCTAGTCCCCATTCCCTTCCTAAACCCAAACTGTTCTTCAGCGGTGTTTTCTTTCATTATTTTTGTCATTCTCCCATTAATTACTCTCAGTAGGATTTTAGCAGTATGAACGACCGAATTGATCGTTCCAAGTTCTTCACGCCTCTTTGCTCCCAGTTTCTTTGCCAGTGGAATCATATCGGTTCTTGTAAAGTCTTCAAGCCATTCTCCACCCTTGTATATGATGTTACATAATGCTGTTATTTCCTGTAGTCCCTCTTCTTTTAAGCACTTTAACTACTAAACAGGTATCTCATCTATCTCTGCTGCTCTTCATATCTTTCATAGCTGCTTTACCTCCTCCCCATTATACTTTCTCCCCTGTAGTCCACTTCTACATCCTCTTCCATTTCTATGGCTATAGTTTTTGGCTTCTCCTTTGCTATATAAAGCTCCTCCATGTATTCCTTCCATCTGCCGAGTATTTCTTTCTCCTCATTTAGTACTTTTCCTTTCTTGTCCAATATCTCGTTAGAGTACACCCTTCTCTTTCCTCTGTCCATGGCGATTCTTCTTACCTTTTTGTACACAAGATCATGCCTTCCTATTCTTTTCAGCTACAGCTATGCTTACCGGTGATATTTTCGATATTCTTTTTGAGTAGTGGGAAAAACATGTCACTTTCCTCGGTTTTTGACGTAAGGAATATTACACGAAGAAATGTAAAATTTTCGTTAACTCATTTCACCGGGCTCTTCATAGCATCCCTTCAGAGCAATGACAATGAGAAGAAGACGGTAATGCGCAAAACAATGTTCACTGATGCAAAGAAAAGAAACAAATTTCATGGAATTTTAAAACTTAGATTGGATGAGACACGGGAAACGAAGGAAAGTGCGATGATCTGAAGAAGAAAATTGCAGAAGTGCCAAAAATGTAAAAGGTGATGAAGAGAGCCGACGCCCAGCAGCAATGGATTCCAACGAAGATTACGGACCTTAGAGAGGAACGAAAAACGAGGTACCTAATCCTTTATAAAAAGCTTTGGAATCAATACGAGAATTCAAGAAGACAAAAGGACAATTGAATGGAAAGCAGTTGGGAAGAAATCAGCGAAAATGTGAAGAGGGCTGCAGTAAACAAATCTTTGAAATAAACGACTAGTAGATTTGTAAAGAATATCAAATTTCAAGCTCGTGGGTCAATTGAAAGCCTCCGAGTCAGATCTAGCTTCTTCTACATCGACAGCAAAAACGATTCACAAAACTGTAAAGCATGTTGCAAATATCAGAGGAATACTTTCTTTAACTTCTTGATAAACGACAGAGAAATAAAACAGCAGCCAATGAAAGTCGTGAATGGTCGAGTAAATATCTTGAAAAGGCCTGCAAGTGGCCTCAGAGGTGAATGAGGTTTAGATATATTGGGGAGCAACAACGGCCAAAGACGGAGCTATGGGGTTGATCGCATGTTAAACGTTCATTGGTTACAGAAAAATTGTGATCAATAGGCGATCCAAAGGCATTTCGCTTTCAAGTACTTAAAACGATACGTTCATGAGCACTAAGATTTTCAATATAGACACAGGTGAGGCTGTTGTCAAATATGGAAAATCTCGCACGTTTACATTTCCAATCAAAACACAGTCGTTTTCCCTACATGCGTCTTTAACACATTTATCCACAAATACATTGAACAGCCATGGTGAAACACACATTATAGCTTGGGACGAATGAACTGCCAATTTATTATAGGGCCTCGCAATTGAATCCGTCGAACAGTTTAGACGATAGTTTATCAAAGCAGCAACACTGTATCCGAGCCTGTGGTGCAGCAAAAATTACATGGGTTCCGACACCATTAATTCACATACATATCGTGTTTAGGGTGTAATTAAGACAAAATTTAAACGTACGTCCTTTCATTATCACCTAATAGAATACACAGTACCCTTTGATAGTTAACTACTAATGGGGCGTACTTTCAATATGCGACGTACAATATTCTAAAGATGAGGACACGCAACTTGATTCCTTCAAGAGTTATTAGGTAGCTAGGAAAAAGTGAAATGTACTTCTTAAGTCAATTTACATTCGGGAAATGAGCAAATGTAGATCTTTTCAAGTTAAACCGAGTTCAACGGCTATTATTTGAATGCAGGTAGGTACATTAAATTAATCTCAGAAACCGCGTCCAAGAATTAGATGAGACATCCTATAGGTACAGAGGACTGAAGACACAAGAAATCAATAACGCACCGAGTGTGGTCTTCGGAAACATTTTTTGAAGGACCCAGTTCGGCCAATGGAAAAACTTTTCGGGTGAAAAAAAGGGAACTGAAGAGACTTCAAGGTAGATTTTTTTCATTTTACGACTAGAAAATATTATGAAATACACTTGAGGTAGTTGGCGCGAAATATCATTTTACTTAGAAATCAATGAATTTGGTCTCATTTAAAATAAAAATATCCCATCCTTCTAATGACACCAAAAATTCTACCCCTTACCTCATTACTTTTGAAGATATTTGCCAAAATATACCAGCCATATATGGGAAATGGTACGTGTATGCACTCCAGAGAGACATTATTTACAAAATGAGGCATTTCTAACACTTAGATGTCGTAAAAAAATAACAGCGTGTATTTTGTATGTTTTCTCAACTATATTTGAAAATTAATCACATTGTCACCGCAATAGGTTCTTGGATATCACAAAAAAACCTTCGGTTTTGAAGGGGTTTCAAACGTACCACGTGGAAAAAATGAATCAATTTAAAGACTTATTTAGATATTTTCATTTGATTACTTAAATTTTCTGTCATGTAAAACTATATTATTGCACCATTTATAATGCAATATTTAATTGATGTGTCCTACAGCTGGTGAAATTAAAATGTATAATTCGAATATGGTCCCTATTATTAATAGGGAACTATCTCGCTCGGACTACCTTAAGACAGCAAGACAGACTGAATTGTGTGAGAAAGTTTGAAGTTTATTTTTCAAGCGTTCGTTTTGGACATACCACTACATAAATGTAGATAATTAAAGATCAAATACTTTTAGTTTTGTGTTTTTAACGCCCTTTTAAAATAAGCACCAATGTTACAGCAGTTATCGTTTGTTTATTACAGTGACTTCAATCGATTAATTCACGTCACTGTATCCAATTTGATAAGCAGGAAGACGTGAAATACCGCCAATCCAGTTTGATACACAACATGGCCATTCTACGCTGGATTCACACATCTAGTTGGAAGAATATTGAAGAATTGTGACATTTTCCGAGTTAACATCGGTATGAGGATAGAAATACGGAAACGTTTGGAAAATTTCACGGCGATACATCCATTCGCTACAAATAGGCTCCGCTTCGGACTAAGCTATAGTAGACTAAGCCTATACCTTAATGTACGCTGCGATAGAGATCCCAGGCCCAATTCTTTGATAGCCTCGACACAATGCTAGACTTATCAAAGATTTCTTAAAACCAAGCTGCTCGTTTCCATATGCTTTTGGTTCAAGGATAAAAATCTTTTTAATTTCCCACACTTATTGTTAACAGCCTATTTCGATTATTCTTCCGAGCTCTGATAATGTATGTACTTACATCGGAACCGGTAACTCATATTGAAGATAATGGGGGACACTACAGGTTTCTTTAATTCTTGAACCATGTCGCGATTCCACAAAATGACTTCGCCAACCGTCAAATTCATTTAATCGATATACGCGATCTCATTCCAGCATCAAGCAACAAGTTACGAAAAATGAAAGCTCTCATTAACTTTCTCATCGCGTTTCTTTAGCATTTCTTTGACTGATTAGAGCCGTTGCCTTGATGGAATATTTCCCGAAAATGTTTACTCCAAATTAGGCGACGAGTAATTGAGTTTATTGTTCACTTAATGCCCCCGAATACTAGTCAGAGTAAGGCCTTCCCAGCTTTTTTTTTACTTTGTCTCCAGATATTTATGCCAGAATGCAGGTAAGTAACTTCCCACCCTATATATTACTCTACTAGCCACCGAAGAGGGGAATGGCAGAGGGAATGAGTACATCAAACGGGAGGAATAGGTTTTTGGAGAGCGGAAGATTTGAGTGAAATGCAAGTCAATGCAGTTTCTCCGTCGTTCAAATATCCTCAATACGAATTTCTAGCCATTCTACAACTCGCGTGATCTGAGTTTTTCCAGTAATCTTAAAGTGGATTAACACTGGCAAGCTAATAGCACAATTTACTTGCTGCAAGCGACATTCAACGTAAATCTCAGTAGTACATGGCTATGCAATTTCGCTTGAACTTTCGACAAGTCGCAGGCAAAACCTGTTGCTACCTAAGTAAACAGCAACCAATTGCTGCACAAACTCGTGAAATGCCTATGTCAGCACTCCGAAAGCTCGTGCATATTTAGCTGTCCAGTATAAACCCAGCCTTGGCCGAGAGTTTAACCAGTGAGTTTTCAAGATTCAGAGTTCAGCAAACTTGCCTCCAAGCCGAAATGGCAAGCATATGCTGCCCATCATTCAGCTCTGGTTTTAAAACACCCCGTCAACGTAAATCTCAAGGTAACAGGCCCTTTTTTTGTAAACTTGAAGTTTACAGACAGTTCGGGTTTCGTACATTACGTCATATCAAGGATTACTACAACATCACACAGTCAGTTGACGAAAGCGTTATAGATGTAAAATAACTGACTACGAGGACACAGAAAAAATGGTGGGTAGGAGGAGGAAAATATGGAACACATCCCATGATTAACGCACTAGATGAAGAAAAAGAAGAGCGATTTGCGACACAACGTTATCACGGAAACTATTTCACGGTCTACTCCAAGAAAAAAAAACCCTTTAAGTGCATTTGAGAAAACATGGAGAATGAAACCTCAGAAAAT
Organism: Ceriagrion tenellum; assembly: GCA_963169105.1. NCBI lineage: Eukaryota > Metazoa > Arthropoda > Insecta > Odonata > Coenagrionidae > Ceriagrion > Ceriagrion tenellum. The sequence goes on along the minus strand of OY720644.1, from coordinate 113,456,805 downwards.
TCAGCATCATCGCTATTTGTAAGCTCATGCACGCAAGGAACTCAGCATCATTCGAAGCATCGTGAATATCATTAGTGCTTAGATGTGGACACACTCTCAGTCAGCAGAAAAGGAAATTTCCAACCAAGAGATTAAAATATGTCTCACAACTAATGAAATTAACAGTGTGGCTACAAAAGCACGGTAAAATAAAAATAACAAAAATTTAGACGATTTCCAAAGAACCACGGAACTAGCCGCGCAATTACTTCAACGGAGTCAATCACTCACCTGGACTTGGAATCGAACCCAGATCCCTCGATTTCGCACCGAGTGCTCTAACCTATTAAGCTACTCAGGCGTCCTCTTCCACTGTGAATCTCATGGGGGCTTTAAGGAGCAAGTTGTCCTCACAGGTACCGAGTATACGATGCCAGAGGTACCCTTATGCGAGTGCTAAGCGCCACAGTCCACAGGGTAAGGTCCAACTTTAAACACTAAGTTGGGCCTTACCCCATGGACTATGGCTGTGAATTTCGCACAAAAATTTAGACGTTATGCATTATTGTCGGGCTTTCCACTGGGTCAGGTATGTGTCGACTGCCCACAAAGAATTCAAATGCATCATGCGCCGGAAAAATACCAAAACCTTCATCTAGACGTTTCCCATTAATTAGAAGTCAATAAAGGGTAGTACGACTTCATTTTCAAAATAGTTTCCTCGGAACGGAATTTCGGCAGTCTCAGTGAAGTGCAGATTGAAACTAAGAAAAAGACACTTTGTAATCTCCACTGAGTAATTTATTGTGAAGCGTGTTTTGACGCTTAGGAATCAACATCTGGTACAGCATCAGGTGATTAGACCTGTTGATGACGCATTAGTGTCGAAACGCGCTATACAATAAATTACTCAATACAATTAAATTATTATAGCGGACACTACAAAATTTTACTTTTTTAATTCCATCATGATGATCCACTACATCTAGTCTCAGATCCTTAATTACAGAAGTGCCTTTTGTCTGGTGTTCAGCAGTCCACGCGGCCCTTGAGTAAGCTCAAGCTACAGCGCAGCGTTTTTAGACAGACAGTTAAATGGCATTTGCGGGAAGCGGTTGCTAACATGTATGTACATTTTTAAACGTCCAATTTTACTAGCTCTGCCTTGGGCGACGGGTCACGTGTGCCAAAGAAAGCGATTCGGTTAAAAGATTGGATAAATACAACCCACCTACAAATATGTACATGACTAATCTACCTTCAATCTTCCTGAGGTACTATTCGTGGAAGGAAACAGAATCAGCCGGCAGCCACTAATATTCACGATCGCCTAAGAAAGAACTCAAGTTACAGTTTAACTTTAGAAGCTTGGCAATAAAATAATCTTGAAAGCGTAAGAATTTGACTCACATGGCGCAGAATATACAGCAGTGGTGCGAAATCAAAGAAATGAGTGCTTAAGGCAGTGCGGGCGAGATAGTTCCCTAATCATTATAGAGACCATATTCGAATTATTCGTTTTAATTTCACCAGCTGTGAGATCAAATTATTAACGAATTAAATATTGCATTATTAATGGTGCAATAACATAGTTATATGTGACAGAAATTGTAAGAAATCAAATAAAAATATCTAAATAAATTTTTAACTTGACTCATTTTTTTCTCGCGATACCTTTGACACTCCATAAAAACGGAAGGTTTATTGTGATCCCGAAGAATTTACCACAGTGACAATATGATTAATTTTCAAAAATAGCTGAGAAAACACACAAACTACACACTTTAAATTTTTTGACGAGATCTGAGTGTAGGAAATGCCTCATTTTTAATATTAGGTCTCTCTGGAGTACATTTCCCATATAAAAGGGCTGTTTGTGTTTCCTGGAAAATGTCTCCGAAGTAATGCGGGAGAGGGGTTGAATTTTTTATGTAAATGGAAGGGTAATATGTTTTTCTTTAAAAGGAGCCCAAATTCATTGATTTCTAGATCAAATGATAATTCGCTCAAACTTTAAAGCAAAACACTTGTGGGGATGAAGGTGTTTTTCCAGAATATTCCTCGTCGATTGTGGAAGCAAGAAGGATGGAAAAAATTGGTAAGTGTTGCCACGAGGAAGTTGGATCAACAAGTTACGCTCTCTTGCACACTTGCACATTAAGCGGGCGCATGGCAAATCGGAAAACTCCGTGATGCAATCATACACGAGATTGCACAGAATGAAACATTTTATCACCCAACCAGGCCATGAAATTCCGACGTCCCGACCGACATATTTACTAGAGCGCCAGGATCGCAGATAACATTGATGGGCAAGAAACATGGATGCGAAAAAGTATCGGCTTCATGACAGCGAGCCTCCCCCGCATGATGCTTAGCGCGCCCACGCTCAGTCATTAAAGCCAATCTGAATAAAAAAACACATGGGGACGGAGGAAATGAATTTCAAGTGTTCCTATAAGTAGAACCGCCTACCCCCCCCCCCCAATCATCCTACACTCCCCCTCCCCGCCGCACCCCACGGGGGCATTCAAAATCTTCGGTCGAAAACGAGTGAGCGGCGCCGCGAGAACACGAAGAAGGAACCGTAGTAATCCAGATGGAGAGACGGGCATCCATCTTCCCGAGTTGGCTCGCACCTCTCATTTGCCAAACTATCGCGTCACCGGCTCCGCTGACAGGACGCTGAAAAGGACGTCAGTTAAATTCGATCCTCTAATCAGCCCGAGTGCGCGATCCCTTAACGCTTTCTTTAGGCTGTAATTTTAGCCAATCCCCGAGAGCACAGCGAAACGTCACGGACGGAGGGCGGCTCCGATTCCGCCTTGTGCTATTTAAGACCACAAAGGCTGGCCGGGTGGGAGGGGGTAGAGGGTGAGTGTGCAGGAGGGGGGGCGATGCGGGGCGCCAAGGGGGGCAGGGAGGTTGCTTAGGGACGCGAGGGTGGCCCCCCCCCCTCCCACCCGTCCCAACGGGAGGGAATTCTCTCTCTCGCCGAAGCTTCCCCTCGAGTGGAAGAGGGAATCGCTCGCATTTTTTTTCCGCGGCTCACCGGGAAACGCGAGAGACGGATGCACGCCGACTGTCTCGGCGTGCGCTCCTATCGCGCCGAGCCGACGTGAAAATCGGCACGCTAGAAGTCGATAGCTTCCCGATTGAATCGATCGGCCACGGGCTGTCGTCGGCCCGTCCTCCGCCGCGAGTGTCCCAGAATCCAAAGTGGTCCAGCCGTTTGGGAGGGTTGCGGGCCAAGAAGAAGAAGTTGATTCGCTGGGTGATGCACGGAGGGCAGGGGGGGGGGGGTGTGGGTGGGAGAGGACGGGAGCGCATGTGGCACGAAGGCGGGGGAGGTTGAGGCTATTTTTGAAAGCGACGGCGCTCAAGCTCTCTTGTGTCTTAAGCGTCCAATGCTGCGCGCGAAACAGCAACAAAACGCACGAGGGTCCGACACGGAATGAACACATTCTTCAGGTCGATTTGCATGCACAAAGGCCTACGCTTTGGTGCCAACATCCCGAGCCACAATTCGCGAATCCTTAGGGTGCATCACAGGAATCCTCATTGTTGATGATCAGCTGAGCATCCCCAGCGAAGAAAGCATCCTACATCGGAAGAAGGTTTGACTGACAGCTAGCGACAGAAGCATGGGAGTTAGAACCCACTTCTTCAAATAATATGTCTCGAGTACGCAAATACATGGCTGCGAGGCGAGAGTACTGGCAGAACAAAAAATGAATGAAGCGGAAAAATTGGGTTTTAAAAAAATTAAGCTGATAAAATGAACGGAGAAAATCACCGCTGCGTGCGTTTCACGTAGAGCTAGGGAGGTATTCGTACAATGGAAACTCAGCGAATTTGAAGAGACAACCAGAACGTGAACTTCCTGAGACATGACACCTTCTGAAAAACTATAATGGGATTAACAACGAATGGCCAGAGTACAAAGAGATGATGAAAGAAGGACGAGGAAATTACTCGGTCAAAAGACGTGTATCGGAGGGCCGTGACAAGGCAACCTTAGACAGCTGATGGCAATGAATGCGAAAATATCACATTTCACTTAGGGAGAACTGGTCAGCAAGAGAGATGCAGAGAAAACAAGGGTCGCCCCTAATCGCTAGTGTCACTGAAACTGGTAGCCTTGTAACACTCACTCTGAGAATATTGTTAGGGTGTCAGCGGATTCGGGCATCTACACCCGCGGGGTAACTACCTCCGGCTCGGCAGGAAGCTTTCGCTTATATCCGAGCGTTGTTGGTAGTGGGAGAAAAGGAAAGGGAAGGGAAAGTTAGCGAGCCACAACCCCTTCGAGGCCGACACCAATGAGGCGGATTGAAGTCAAAAGGACTTCAATTGTGCCTCCCCGAAGTGTTCGTATTAGTTTGGTTACCCAAACAACTGAGACGAGTAGCCGTCGGTCTCGCTTTCGCGAAAAACCTACCGCACATCTTTGAGAACCGGAAGAGCCCGTTGCCCAAAGATTTGGGATTAGGTGTCTCCCTGACTCCCTTTCTGGGTATAGGCCGTGCGGTCTGCCGGAGTACGTCCTCGAGTCGGGGACCACCGGACCCATGGAGGGTCAATTCGGACCAATTCCGTTCAAAGCGTGGGTACATCCCTTCTCTCAGTAGTCCTCGTCTACCCATGTTAGGGATGCAGTGATGCTAGTCCCACGGTTAATGATTTTTCCACAGCCTCATTTTCATGTATTTGATACTAGTTGTCATGTTCAATAGACTCCTTCCCGCTGCCTCATACTATTCTGACTTATTTGGCAACTCAAATAAACACAAGGGATCACTCTCTCGTCTATCATACTTTACGTCTTTTTTCACTTTTACGTGTTTCCCGAAGCCATTGACTCGAGAGCCCGCATTGAAGGTTCCAGTTCGATCCTCGTTCGGAATTGTTGGGGAAGGCTTATTATTTTGCAAGTGGCGTACCGATAGCTTTTTGGCTATATGTAAGGATATACGTCACAACGTCCCGAAGCGTGCTTTCAGCCGATAATTATTCCTTAATATCCGCCGGAATTTTTGAAGTCCTCACTGATGGAAATCGAATTTGTAGATCCACCTGAATCCAATAATAAGCTTCCAATTAGAGATCTTTCGAGATGTTTGCAAAAAATATGAGCCGTTTTCCATTGGATATGGTTTATTTCCATTGCCTATGAGCTCCAGAGAGACTTCATAAGTTGCTTTTTTAATGCACCGGTGAGAAGTTCGCATTTTTTCTTAACAATCCAAAAAAGTGTAGGAAATATTGGTTACCATCACAAAATTGCAAGAATAAGCCCTCAGTTGAGGAAGCGCTCCCATTTCACGTACTGACATAACTGAGTCAAGATACTGCCTCATATAACTGGTATCTTCAATAAATAAGCCAATAGATAAATTAGTTAAAACTTATACTAAAACCACAGAGTTTAAAAACACAAGTTAAAAATACACGACCCGGGTTTCGGCGCTAAGTGCCATCTTCTGGTCCTTCAGGTCCGTGGGCGCGTGTATGGGGTCAATTGTTTTCAAATTCGGTGATTTTCGGTACTATTTTCTTATTGTTTTCTGCATACGTAAATATAATCTGACGTAATTTGAATGTATTTACATACTTTTGCAAGTTTAAACCATATTTTTAATGAAATAATTTTATAGTTTTTGCGGAGACGTGACACTGCAAGAAGCTTTTGACATTTTGGAGTACTAGGATGTTGATAAAATATACATCGAACCTCCAGATGTAAATTACCTCACAGACGAAGATTCAACCAATGATGATGATAGTGGTCTGAAAACTGAATTCCTAGTGATGTCCCAATTACTTCGGTAAAAACATCTAAGCGGCCGACAGCTCCGCGGCCCTACGGAAGTTGTACTTTCCAGAGCATCGACGACGGCAGCTATCCCACATCACAAAGTAGTGCGAAAACGTAAGTCCATTGCAAAGAAGAGAAAGAAAACGTTGGTACAACGGGAGTGGAATACAGTAGAACTGCAGAAAACTAACCCTATTTTTCCTGACCCTGATTACTCCAATGAGCGTAATTTGAGTCCAATAGAACGATTTGAATAAATCATTAACGATAACATGTTGTGTTTTATTTTTGCCGAATCAAATAAGTATGCTCTTTAAAAACATTTTTTCCACACCCAAATATAACCATAGAAGAGATGAAAATTTTCTTCACAATATTGCTACAGTCTGGATTCAACAACGTTCCTTCTAAAAGATCATATTGGGAATCAAAGAGAGATGTACTCAATGATTTGTAATGCTGGTTTAATAGTTTGTAATGCTAGTTTGTAATGCTATGTGTTGAGATAAATTTCTTCAAATTTGTAGCTTTGTTCACAGCGCAAATAGTACGAAACCGGATCCAAATGATAAAATGTCGAAGTTGAGGCCCTTCTCTGATATTTTGCAGGACAAATTTACCTAAGTTTAGAGAAGAACAGCATTTATGTTATGACGAATACATGGTGCCTTACTTTGGCTGTCATGGATGTAAACAATTTATCCGTGGAAAGCCTATCCGATTTGGCTATATTTGGTGCATGAACACTCAAGCAGGTTATATAGTGTGACATGACTTTTACCAGGGAAAGTCTCCTAAACCTAAAATTTATTATGAAAGTGTTTTTGGTAAGGCTGCCACATCCATCCTAAAGATTCTTGAAAAGTTTCCAGAAGAAAGGAAGGTACTGCCATTTCAGCTTTACTTTGACGATTTTTTACTGGAACTCCTCTCCTCACTCACATAAAAAAAGCGAGGATATGGAGGTACGGGAACGATTCTTGAAAACTGTATTCCTAGTGATGTCCCAATTACTCAGTTAAAAACTATGAAGAAGAAGTAAAAGGGGGTCTCTTCATGAGATTAAAAGTAGCGACGAAATCTCAACAGTACACAGGGTTGACGACTCAGTTGTGACAATCGCATCAACGTCGTATAGACAAGTCATTCAGAAATTTAGAAGCTTTTTCAATTTATTTTCAATAATATTTTTAAAATTGTATTGTGCTTAATTACTTTCATAATTTAACCATGATCTGTATGATATTATGACCAAAAGTTGATGCAAGGAAAAACATTTCAAATTTAAAGATGGTTTGGGTTTGTTGTGATTTTTGAATGAAATATTGTAACCCAATTTGGTTTCCTTGTGATTGCAAATGTCCCTAGTGTAAGAGGGAGTGCTACGAAATGTACTCCAGTGTCATTTTCGTTCTTTTGTCTCGTTGTTCGTGCACACACAAGTGTATCTGCTACTAGGGTACTGTTTTTCCAAATTCTGTTGCTTCGTAACGCGCACCGAGTTTTCTAAGTGTTCTCTTGCATTAAAAAGAGTTCGAATTGAATTAAAAATTAACATATTTGTGCATTCGTTTAAAAATAAGTTATTAAATATTAATAAGTCACTTATAATTTAAAATTATATCGCTCTTGATGTTTTTGTGTAAGATGAGTCAACCTCAAGATATTCAAATAAAAATGTTTCATTAGGAAATGAATTGACCACACAACCGCCTAGCGTGACTGTATAGTCACGCCCAATAACTCTGCCAATTTGGATCCTATTTAGCTAAAACTTGTTGATATTTATATTTAGGTGCTGTAAATAGTCATATGTAAAAATCAAGAAGACCGGACAAAAAAATTCCTCGGCGTTAAAGGGTTAACAACGTTCATTCGTGGTGTTACGAGTGGGGATTAGATCTAAATATTAGTAAATGCACCACAGTTCACTTCCTGCGAAAGTTATTACACAAAAGCTATGCCTACACCGTGGGTGGAGTAAACATAAACTCAGTAGCGACTGATAGTTACATTGTATGTTACGGCAGTCGAGAACATCTAGTCCCGTAAAAATCACAAAAATCCACAACCGGGTTCGAATCCCAGTCTGGGCGGATGATTTTTTTCTCTGTGGAATTTCGGATCTTCAAATACAGTAAAATATCTTGGACTTACCTTAACTTCAGATATATCGCGGGGAACATGCGTACAAAACATAAGCGGCACAGCATTTAAGAAACAAGGTTTTGTTAAACGTATAATAGGAAGGTCCCCGGATGAAAAAGTAAAAGAGAGATTAATCTACTTCGCTCTGGTTAGGCCACACCTCGAATATGCCGCGAACATTTGAAACCATGGTCAAATGGATTTAACCAAAAAAATTAATAAAATACAAAGAAAAGCAGCGCTCTTCGTTAAAAACTGCTACGAACGAAAATATAGTGGCTCACAACTGTAAGAGGGATTAATGTGGGAGCCCCTAAAGACCCGGAGGCTGCACACTAGGCTTAGGCTGCTTGAAATATTCAGAACTGGTGTGTTTCAGAGCGACACAGAGAATATTATCATGACGCCTCACTACATCTCTAGGTCTGACAGACGCGATAAAATAAGAGAGATACTCTGTCGAACAGATAATTACAAGAACTCGTTCTTTCCGCGCACAACAAGCGATCACAATATAAACTGAGCTCATCTAAATAAACTCCCATAGTACATGTCACCATTTCACCTCCAAAAATTTTACATCTCTACACGTTGGTTGGTGACCTCTCATCCCCTGCCACACGCCCATGCAGCGGCTCGCGGGGTATTATGTAGATGTAAATGAAAGTCACCAATGACAACATATTATTTATTGTGCCTCTTTAGTTATTTACTCAGAAGTTAAGTCATAATAAACAATGTGTTTATGTCCTTAATAATACATTACTTCATGCATTTTACACCAGGTCAAATTTAAAGTTAAAATTGGAAAATGGTCTCTATTGTCTGGAAAAAAATCTCACTCAAGCGACATGAAATCCCTAGCGATAACTGTTCATCAAACTTCTTTCGCCATACATATCCTCCCTCAACTGTTTCCGACTCCTTACCCTAAGTCGGACATTTAGTTTCCTTTAGATTGTCTTTCATCCATCCAGGGCGTTCGTCAGCATCTCCATCCATTGACCACCCATATGAGAGGTGCACACGATTTAGGTCGTACTCCCCCCTCTCTCTCTCTCACAGCTATGTACCTCGCAAAATGGAGCCTAATAGGTAGTTGCTTTCCCTTTTATGTCACGTTCATAAATGAATTAACGTCTCTATGAGTTCTTTTGTGAAGTACTCGACAGCCATCTTGGGATGGTTAATCTCATGCCTCGTTTATTATTAGGAATTATTATCAGTCGTTAATCGAGGTACGAAATTGTTCGGTATCTCTTAGATTCTCTTTGGTAGTTTATTTACAGTTTGCTCGCTCACTTGTCTATGTCACTACTCATGAAATAGTGATAATGTTTGAATTTTATCATAAAGACGACAGGTGGTTTTTAATGCACATTAAATAACTTTTCACTCATCATTTTTTGATAAAGTATGGATTTGTGGGCACAAGTGTTGAGACTAGCGCTTCGAGGGTTAACTCCGCCGTCGTTTTCAGAATGAAGTATACTTCGGTAATGTTCGGTAACGTAAAGTTATCACTCGAAAAGTCTGTCCGGAACCCAACCCGATCACGCGAAGCTAAAGCAATAGAAACTGCTCACACGAAACGACACGTCAGATGACCGCAACATGGCGGCATCTACAGAAGTCTTTCAAATGGTATTCGAGGGCTAAAATGAATTATTCCCAGAATCCCAGAAGATTATATAAAATGGTGCCCGAAAAATCTATTTGTCTTCCATTACCTTGCATAGCTGTTATATTTTCCCTTGATTTTCAAAAATCTAAATTAAATTTTAGTCGGCCAATTCGTAATCTAAAAGAAGACCAAAAGACGAAATACGAAAAAGATCAGATGTGAATGACTAGTTAATAGCTTTACGATGTGTGGAGCCATTTCTATTGAAACACGCAGGACACATGCGATAATCAATTAATACACAATGCACAGTAATACTAATACGACAATGAAACAAAATATATAACTTATATTTCCATGGACTAAAATATTGATTTCATCTAATAATAAAATTATACTTTGAGCAGACCAGTGAGTATGAGCCCCACTTCAAAATGGTATATTCAAACACAAAATAATCTCAATATGTAGATAAATTGCTGTCATCAACGCGAAGATTGATCTCCTCTCTCCGATCAGATAACCGTATCATTCCGAAATACTGACTCTTATGTCCTTCATAATTTCCCTTACGTTTTCCATCTCTCGTATTTTCTGTCGTTCATTCTCCCCGTTCATTCATTCAGCTATTGACAATCGAATTCTAAAATTTCAAATGCATAGCTTCGCTTTAAAGAAGTCTTGACAATACACTCCCTCTCTCTCTCTCTCACTGCAGCCAATAGGTCCTTCACTTGGAAAAAAAATCCTCCTCAGCCACGTCGTCACGGCTGTTGATCCTTCCACATGGACACCCAGCATTCCGACTCTATTGAGTAAGATAGCTGAGAATGTTTCGCATACCGATCATAGGTGGCGTAACCAACTAGGGGCACCGCTACCGCGACCAATACGTTTTGAAACTGACACACTGGGAGGATCAGCGTCGAATTACAGAGTCCGTGCTGGTTTACTCGTGAATGTCCCTCCATTCACAAAGAATAAAACAGATGGAAATCAAAATGAAATCAGAAAATAACTGCAGCAATTACTTTGAGAATTGGAGCCTAATTTTTTTGTTATAATTTGAGAATTTTATAAATATTCTTACATTAGGTAAATGTAAGGAACTGTTTCTTATTCGTAGCAGTGGGCAATTCCCAAAGTCTATGTGATAAGATGATCGCAAATACATAGATTTACATTCGTCAAGGTAAATCGTTATGTGCTTTTTTTATTGCGAGACAGGTATAAGCTATCTCCAGTCCTGTCAACAGTATCCAGCGAATACCGCAAGGGAATCGGCCAAAATTTTTTAGGAAGAAGAACCATAGAAGGTCAAGTACTCGATTGTACACCTCCACGTGGTGTTCGATGGACAACGGAATCATTCAAGATGCCCGCGAATCGGTGGGTGGGCGAGGCTTTCAGCCTAATTGTGACTGGATTTTGAACGATTACCTTTCCCAAATGCCTTCCCTTTCACCCGTGTATTCGGAGCCCTTCCTCTCCACTGCCAATGACCGATTGTTTGGGATTAAACGCGAAGAGTTCCGTTCATATGGCTTATAACTGTCAATAGTTCAAAACTTCAAAATGAGCGGTTTCACATTTAGTGCTCTTCATCGCATACATACATATAGCTCGACTCTGATGAATCCAAATCTAAGGGGATGTAGAGTCAAGCAAGCGATAAAGACTTTCTATCAGAAGAATAGTCCCCAAACAGCTAACTAAACAAGATCGGAAGGGATGAAGCAATACATAAGACAAACATCACGAGCATACTAACGTTCCACATTAGACATGGCAACGAAACTTGAACGACAAGAGGCGCAGAATAAAGGAAGCGATGGAAGTTTCATTTTTAAAGGAAGGGGATCGAAGGGGCGGAGAGATTAATCATGAGTTGGAAACAAAAGGGAGATGAAATGAAAACTCTGAGCTAGAGCTCTCGCCCTGCAATAAAACTAGATGGGGTGGTAGGGCTTGCGTGCGATCTTTTGAACCAGTCCAGTCGATAAAAACCAACTCAAATTATTCCCATCAAAGACAGTTCATTCCATTTTGGTAGGTTGTATACGAGTGAAGAATCATTAATCGCGTTTTCCTCATTTATCCCCATGGAAGCCTTGCAATAAATTTCAATAGCCATAATGCTGAGGACAGGTTTTAGTAATATCATACACTACAAACCGTCTCATTTATTCTCCCCCTGAAATAGGATTGTCTTTTCGAATATTACGGGGAACATCATCGTTGGTATTGATCATAAAGCGCATATGATTTTTGGGCTCGTTTAGAGTTATTATTGAGAGAAAACGCTCCCTTCTAGACAACACGAAATACTGAAGAAAAAACCTTCTCGAAAAACGAGAAATTGAAAAAAGGGTAAATTATTGAATATTCTTGAGATGAGGATTCTCAAACAAATATCTTCTCCTCGCCATGTTTACTTACTGAGTATTACTGTTATTGCTTTTAGTTCTAGCTTTCACCACGGCCCAGAAGAGAGCCTTTCCCTGCATTCCCCGCACCTGACAACAGCGCCACTCATCGCGCAGTGGAATATACGTTGCATGAGTTCACGAGGATGTTCACTGTGACGCTATAATACACAATATTAAAGATTTTAATGATCCTTTAATGAGATGAAGGATTCCCATTTACAATAAGTAAAAAGATTTTTTTAAACACTCGTCGTACGTGTCAAAGCGATCACCTAATTTTTCACCAAATCACATTTCTTCCGCGGTCAAAATAGTACTGTAGAAAGTGAAAACTGGAATGTTATGACGCATTAGCGGAATAATGGAAATTGCTCATATAATATCACATGGTAATAATAATACTGTTTGCAATTACTATGTATAAGACATTGGCTACGAAGTATAGATATTAGTATTTATATATTCATAGTATTTATAGATATTAGATGTGACATAAGTAATTACTATAGATGACTATAGACAATAGATGTCTAATGTAACTACGTAAATGTCTAATACATAGTAATTAATTATAAATTAATGAATTATACACGTTGTCAGGGGCGGGGAATGGAGGGGAAGGCTCTCTTCTGAGCTGCGGTGGAAGCCATAACTAAAAGCAATAACAGTAATTAATTAATAAATTGAGGGTACAAAAGCGGACCACCAGCCTCCTCGTGGCGTACCTGGTAACGGCTCTGCCGGCCAATGCTGGACGTCTGCATGTAGGGCTAACCACCACACACGCAGAATAACTGGTTCCGAGAAAGTGTACCAGAAATGCCACCCATTCCCGGCCAATCTCGGATGGGGGACCCAGTGGAGTTGGATGCGGCAATGACACCAACACCCAGAAGGGAGCTCGTATAGAGTGGACGGAACCCTAAAGGGGCGACCTCCTCGCATGCTATGCTGCCAGCGAGCCCAATCGCAGAGGGTATATGGCAAGGATGCACACTCTCTGGTGTGAGATGCATCCTGAACATATCCACCTGTCGCAGCAGAATCTGCGCGACTATGCTAACCACCTGCGAAAAATGGAAACTCCCCAACAACCACGTGTTCAGATAAATACAACACCGGCCAGACCAACCTCCCCGACACAAGCAGTGTCTCCACCGACTGTTCTGACAGCTACTGCAACGTCGGTACCCCCAACAAGTAGGGAGGAAGTGAATCACGCCGACTCTGAACTCCAAACACGGTTGTTAAATGAAATCACCTATGATGTAGGACAGGCCAGGTAGAGAGATATTCATCGTAAGATCTCTATGCAGAGCAACTTCCTGACCTGGTTAAATAGCTTTATCGACAAAATCCTAACGGAGACGTCGGACCTCTGGACGGTCAACTGCGTGGTCTATGCTGCTGCCAAAATAATGGCTCACTCCCAAAAGTCCATCTCTTGTGATGACAAAGCAGCAAAACGGCTGGCACAGTTGGAGGCCACGATCACGCTGGCTTGACGGCAGGCTTCGAGGATTCAGGCTTTTACACCCAAAGTCCGGCGCAAAGCACAGAGTCTCAGATTTCACCATCACACACTGAACATAAACGTGCTGCTTACTATTAAGCAGCATGCGGTTAATAGAGTTCGGGCACTCACCACGGCCCGGAAAAAGCTTCTCAAGAGGAGTAAGGTCGTGAGGGAGAACTCAACCTTCCTCCTTCACCCGTCCCGTCTCTTTCGACCAGCTCAGTCTGTCGTCGAATCTCCGCCACCAGTCCAAGAGGTCGAACGTTTCTGGAAGGACATCTATGAAACGTCGAAGCCATTCAACGGAGACACTCCGGCCATAGGGCTCTTTATAAATTTTTTGTGTCCGCCACCTTCATGAAGTGGAAGGTCGTCTTTTAGTCACAGACAGTGACATGAAGAAGACCTTCTCTGGCAAGAAGAATTTCTCGGCTCCAGGAATGGATGCCGTGAATAACTTCTGGTGGAAGAAGTTCACTTCCACCCACCAACACCTCACCAGAATCTTCACGTCCTTTCTCTCGGGTAGAATAGAAATTCCATCGTGGCTGACTGATGGACGCACGATTCTAATATCTAAGAAGGAAGACCCACGGAAGAAGATTCTAATATCTAAGAAGGAGCCCACGCTTTGACCAGAATTGGTCCGAATTGACCCTCCATGGGTCCGGTGGCCCCTGATTCGATGATGTACTCCGGCAGACCGCACGGCGTCTACCCGGAAAGGGAACCAGGGAGACACCTAATCCCAAATCTTTTGGTAACGGGCTCTTCCGTTTCTCAAAGATGTGCGGTAGGTCTTTCGCGAAAGCGAGACCGACGGCTACTCGTCTCAGTTGTTTTGGGTAACCAAACTAATACGAGCACTTCGGGGAGGCGGAGGCCCAATTGAGGTCCATTTGACCTCAATCCGCCACATTGGTGTCGGCCTCGAAGGTGGCATGGAAAAGGGGGGAAAAACAACATGGTGGATAAGGCAAGACCCTAATCTCCATTTGAAAATATATTGCAGAATTTAGTCATGTAGAAATGCTTCCCTGTTACGAGTCTCATGAACATCTCCTATACTTCCGTGTATGAAGCTCTCTCGAGGTGACAAAAGACAGAGGTTGGTTTCGCTAACCTTCCCTTCCCATACCTTCCTTCCTACCTCTTCCTTCCCTTGGAGAAAAGCGAAACCTTCCAGTCCAAGGGGGAAGTTGTAATCCTGCGGCGACAGCCGGAACGCCTGTACATAAGGCGTTCACCTCCATCTTGAGCGACCTTATCCTCCACCACGTTCAGCCGGTTTAGGAGGAGGTGTGCGAGCAGAGGGGCTCAAAGCGTGGAATCCCGAGATGTAAGGAAAACCTGCTCATTGATAGATGCATATTCCAGGATGCCATCCAACGTAAGTGCAACCTATTAATGGCCTGGGTGGACTACAAGATGACATTTGACACCACTTCACATGAGCTCATTCTAGCCATGTTGAAGTCGATGAAAGTCAACCCAGAGGTTGTGTCCTGCATCCATCGCCTGATACCACTCTGGAGGATACGCTTCGTTCCCTTAACTTCCTGAGTCACAAGTCATAGATGAAGAACTTACCCACCTGCAGAGCATGATTCAATGAGCTGTTTTGTTTTGAAGTGTTGATCGCAGGCCCACTGTGCGGTCTTTATTGCGGTTTATATGTTTCATTTCATGTACAAGAGTTGATACACTTTTACCATATAATTTATCTCCAAGTGACCCTTTATTTATGTTCTATTTTATGGACAAGAACTGATGTACCTGTACTTCATAGAATAGTCTTTTAGAGCTTTATCTATGTAGAGCTTTATCTATGTCCAGGAAAAAATATTCTCCTTGGCAATTTTCTGCCTATAAGTATGTCTCTAAATCTTTAACAAATTTCCAATTAATGTTTGGGCCATGCATTGAGATTTGTAAAATATTACTCAGTTTGAGAGGTTTGGTTTGATTAAGGATGGCAGATACAAGATCAGAAGCCTTAGCACGGCCCAAAAATGCAGAAGTTAAATAATGAGTCGCAACTTCGCTTGAATTAAGGCTCCAAAACCGAACAGCTGGATCCATTGGGACCGGTTGGTCTGCATTTGTTTAAACTTTCATCAAAGAAAAAACAAAGGGGCCACTTCACTGAACTTCATCAATAACCATTTAATTGAAATATGGCATTTCATTGAAATATAAGAATGTAATCTGTTTCATTTCCTCCAAACAGCATCGCATCAGCAATTTCGATATCAGGGAACATGAGAGGAAAAAGATTGACAGACTTTCCTGCAGAGGAGAGTGACAAATTATTCATGAGAGTTTCTAGGCAGCATAAAATCTCCGCTCTTGTTAGATCATCTTTCACCAAATACTTTGACGAAGTCATTCTGGCTCTTATTGCTGAGATTGTAGACGAATTGGGACACACAGCTGCCTGTGCAGGTAAGCAAAGGTGTTGTCACGTGGTGCAGGCCCAGCTACTGGCTCATCCGCATCGACTCTCAGGTCATGTTCCTCACCAGCATTTTTGTCTTACAAAAAATATCATTAAATTCTTCTTCGAGCACTCAAAAAACAAAAGTGCATCTATTTTTCTCACTCACTCATCCTCGTCACTTACTGACAAATGGAGAGAGCAGAGACAACTAAAACAGTCGCTCCCCAACTAAATGCTAGTCGCTTGTAAGAAAACTCCTCGGCGTCTCTTACCAGCTGAGCGATCGCCACCGAGCGATGATCGCTACAGTCGCTCATAGGAAAACGTGTTCACAAACAGCATGGCTTACCGTGCCATACCAGGCCGCAGTTCACCGCCCCGAGGACAGCGACAGATACACAGTTCTTCACCCCTACCCATTATTTTGCTCCTCCGCGCTCCGCTCAAGCCTCAGCACGGAGAAGTGTAGGATCAGTAGCGCAGTTGAACGAGTCACATGAACTGGTGTCGAACCTGGCTAACGTGGTTTTTTTTTTCTTGCCGGACGATTCTGTTGGTCCGTGTGTCCCCGGAGTCCCGATAGGCTGCTGAGCCTGTCATCAGGTTTTCCAGGGACCGGACCAACAGAACTTGACATACATCCATGCCCTGGATGGTGAAAATCCCACCCAGGCGGGACTCGAACCCGCGACCCTCGGTTTAGCAGGCGAGGACTTTACCCCGCCGCCACCGGCCCCGGGGTAAAGTCCTCGCCTAATTACCTGGGTCCTCCGTAATAATAAATGCCAGGATTTGCCGACAAGCACATCGATTTTAAACCAATATTTTTTGATGTAGCGATGACACGGAACGGCAATGAGAGTCGCTCAACGAAGGGTCAACCGTTGATGTACAGTTGAGGTCGACGTCGGATCAACGGCTGTGTGTCAGCCATTTCCCTAGAATTGATCTTAACACGATCAACTAAAGGTCAACCATTTACTTAAAGTTAAGCTCAATTTCAGATCAACGGCCGTGCATCAACCGTTTCTCTGCAACTGACCTAACGTTTATGTAAACGGATCCCGACGGTTCCAGCGGTACGGGAGTCTTTTCGTCGGGTGGGACGTCATACTGACTACCGTGGTATTTTGTATGAAACCGATCGGTGTGCCGATGAGCTTCCGTCGGGAGATCGTACCGACAATTAAAAGCTGTCGGTGAGGAGGATAATCAGTCGGTTTGCTTGAGAGACACCGTAACAAATTGACAACGTAATTAGATTTATGTCTGAAATAGGTTTATTTGAGGCTTGTAATAGCGATATAATTTATTCACAGGATTACTAGAGATATTATATGTAATGCACAAGTTGAAATAATGATAATGAAAGTGACGGCCTAAGAAAAACCTCAAAACAACTTGGAATCCGATGTGTAGCATTGTATTGATCGCTTGGCTCCTCAAAATGTTTTACTATTTGGCGCTATCAAGTACATATACAGGCCAATATTTTGCCTATGAAGCATGTTGGATTACCTTATTATAGTAAGTGTAATTAATTCCCAGAAAATCCTCCGCAACAAATGTCAGTAATTATTGCGGATTAATATATATTCTCAAATTGTAAATTTTACCCATATGGTCTAATTTTGTTTATTCAACCACGCATGAAACCCACTTATACACACTACAGTAGTTTATTATTTGAGAAAATAGGCTATATCGTGAGATCTGTGCTTTTATTGGCGTTTTTTTTGTGCTTCAGTCCTTGTTTCCAATACTCAGCTAAAAAATTGGAAGCACCTTTTAAACCGAACTGTCAATTATCACTATACCTCAATTAATTCGGATGAATACATAAATACTGCCAATAGTGTAACACATTCGAACGACAAATTTTCCACTTAAACCACGAGAAACGTTCCTGCTCGGCATAATATGCTAATAACTAGGAGTTAGGTTGTTACGGAGTGAAGCAAGCTTCAGCGAAACTTAGGGCTCCTGACATTAATTAATACTGTGCATAATTATTAATTAGTGTACTGACAATGACTTACGTGGAACAACAGCAAAGCAAGGAATTGTTCAACGACATACTTAGCGACACCTCCACTTCATTTTCTCTCATCATAGTTTTTAATACTACTCATTCAAGTCATTTTTACATTCAACTTCCTTCCAAGAAGACGCTACATGAATGTTTCATGGCACGAGCGCGCAGCATTACCATTGCTATACACTCGAATAAAGCATATAAATGCGAACATTTCACAATCACCCCACAAATATGGACTACATGGCCATTCTATATTCATGATGATACTGTTCAATTAGTTTCAACAATTAATTCGAGCCATCTTCCGAAGGTACTTCAAACTTTGTACTCCACACGGAGGCCACTTCTGCGGCTAGAAAGACCAAATATATACAACGCGATAAACTGTCTGCCTTCCATCACACGCGTTAATTTGCTCATAAATATAATGAATAAATTGGTATACTTGACAAATCATATTTCTACATACATACAATCACAACACATTAGTTCTCGTTGCACCTAACATCTCTCTGGAAAACTTCATGCTCATAAATAAGCTACTTGCTATGTACTTGAAATATGGAGCACTTTTTTATCGCACAAATATACATTGTCACGCACTCAATTCACAGAACTTTATTATCCTCCTCCTTTCGACATTACTGTGTGTGAATGACTTTACTTTCGACATCACTGAGTGTGTATTATAGTATTTGCCACTGGATGTCGTTATGGTTGATACCCCACGAGAGCACTAGGCGGCTTCATTTAGTCAGTTGTTTGCTCTATCGTCTCCATTGGTTGAAATGGACCATGTGACCCTCAGCTTCGGCAACACTCGGAAAATTGGGAGGGAGGGGTATCTTGAGAGGGAGGAGTTATCAAACCGACTGGAACAGCGCCCGACCTCCTTACGGAATCGCCCGAGAAAGCTCCGTCGGTGAGGGAACCCCGCCGGGGACCCTATCGGTACGGTATTCATGCCGTCGGTAGGCTACCGATCGGTACAGGGGGGTCATTCTGTATTTCGTCGGTTCCGTACCGATCGGGAGCCTACCGACGGCATGAATACCGTACCGACATAGTCCTCTTCGGGGTTCCCTTACCGACGGAGCTTTCTCGGGCGATTCCGTAAGCAAGTCGGGCGCTGTTCCAGTCGGTTTGCTAACTCCTCCCTCTCAGGATACCCCTCCCTCCCAATTTTCCGAGTGTTACCGAAGCTGAGGGTCACATGGCCCATTTCAACCAATGGAGACGAGAGACACGATAGAAGAAACAAATGACTAAATGAAGCCGCCTAGTGCTCTCGTGGGGTATCAACCAAAACAACATTCAGTGACAAATATTACAATACACAGACTCAGTAATGTCGAAAGTAAAGTCATTCACACACAGTAATGTCGAAAGGAGGATAATAAAGTTCTGTGAATTGATTGCGTGACAATGTATATTTGTGCAAAAAAAAGTGCTTCATATTTCAAGTACATTGCAAGTAGCTTATTTATGAGCATGAAGTTTTCCAAAGAGATGTTTGGTGCAACGAGAACTAATGTGTTGTGATTGTATGTATGTAGAAATATGGTTTGTCAATTATACCAATTTATTTATTATTTGTATGTGCAAATTAACGCGTGTGATGGAAAGCAAACAGTTTATCGCGCTGTATATATTTGGTCTTTCTAGCCGCAGAAGTGGCCTCCGTGTGGAGTGCAAACCTTCGGAAGATGGTTCCAATTAATTGTTGAAACTAATTGTACAGTATCGTCATGAATATAGAATATTTGTGGGGTGCTTATGAAATGTTCGCATTTATTTGCTTTATTCGTGTGTATAGCAATGGTAATGCTGCGCGCTCGTGCCATGAAACATTCATTTAGCGTCTTCGTGGAACGATTGTGAATGTAAAAATGACTTGAATGAGTAGTAGAGAAAAACTATGATGAGAGGAAATGAAGTGGAGGTGCCGCTAAGTATGTCGTTGAACACTTCCTTGCTTTGCTGTTGTTGCATGTATGTCATTGTCAGTACACATATATTAATTAATGTCAGAGGCCCTGAAAGTTTCGCTGAAGCTTGCTTCTCGGTCGCTACTCCGTAACGACCTAATTCCTAGTTATTAGCATATTACGCCGTGCAGGAACGTTTCTCGTGGTTTAAGTAGAAAATTTGTCGTTCGAATATGTTACACTATTGGCAGTATTTATGTAATAATCCAAATTTAATTGAGGCATAGTGATAATTGACAGTTCAGTTTAAAAGGTGCTTCAAAGTATTTTGTTTTGTTGTGAAAACTGGGACTGAAGCGCAAAAAAGTCAATAAAAGCACATCTCACAGCGGCACGATGTAGCCTATTTCTCAAATAATAAATTACTGTAGTGTTTATAAGTAGGTTTCCTGCGTGGCTGAATGAACAAAATTAGATCATATGAGTAAAATTTCAAATTTGAGAATATATATTATGCGCAATAATTACTGACATTTGTCGCGGAGTATTTTCTGGAATCAATTGGACATACTATAATAAGGTAATCCAACATGCATCATAGGCAAAAAAAGGCCTGTAAATGTACTTGATAGCGCCAAATAGTAAAACATTTTGAGGAGCCAAGCGATCAATACAATGCTACACATCGGAATTCCAGTTGTTTTCGGGTTTTTCTTTCAGGCCGTCACTTTTATTATCATAACTTCAACTTTTGCATTACATGCAATGTCTCTATTCATCCTGTGAATAAAGTATATCGCTATTACAAGCCTCAAATAAACCTATTTCAGACAAAAATCTAAATACGTTGTCCATTTGTTATGGTGTCTCTCGAGCAAACCGACTGATCCCCCTCGGTACCGACAGCTTTTACGTGTCGGTACAATCTCCCGACGGAAGCCCTTCGGCGCACCGATCGGTTTCATACAGAATACCACGGTAGTCGGTGTGACGTCGCACCCGACGAAAAGCCTCCCGTACCGATCGGTTCGGAGTTACAGAATGACCCCCCAGAACCGACAAAATACAGAATGACCCCCCAGGGCCGGCACGCACCCTCCTCGTCGTTAATGCAGATTATTCCATGAATCTAATAACTCTATAGGTGGCTGTTTAGCCACCCCGGGAATTGTACGCATGAAAAATACAGAGTATTTCAAAAGTTATTTGATCCACCTCATTACACCCAAAGTGAAAAATAATGAAACCAACTCCGACTTTTTAGGGTTAAATTCCCTTACAAAGCTGAATCAGTTTTACTTCGACAATCTTCTGGCATGCAGGTCGAAATCTACAAAAAGTGATTATTCGAGTACTGGCGATGCATATATTTTTTCGAGGAAAGCAGTCGAGAAGGAGAGTTATATTCGGGGAGCGCTGATAGGCTCTAGCCGGGGTCATAGGATTCGATGTATCCGTAGCACTATCGGTAAGGTTCCTCCCATCCATTTCCAACCTACTGCCGACATTAATGTGCTTAGTGAGCAATTACTGCCATTGC
Organism: Ceriagrion tenellum; assembly: GCA_963169105.1. Taxonomy (NCBI): domain Eukaryota; kingdom Metazoa; phylum Arthropoda; class Insecta; order Odonata; family Coenagrionidae; genus Ceriagrion; species Ceriagrion tenellum. The sequence continues at coordinate 113,435,345 of OY720644.1, read as the reverse complement.
ACACCCAAGGAAATGTGCGAATATGCACCGCAAGTCGTCGTTTCGCATACAAATGCACTTCCAAATCAACAAAGACGTTGGAAAACTTATGCTATGCATATGACGAATAAGCACATCAATTGCTGGCTTGTTTACGTTGCGATGACCTGTAACGAAGGAAGAATACCAACAATCGATATTTAACGGCCTTGGGTTTCAAATTGAACGCCCACTTCTTGTCCTCATTGAAAGTGATGTGGGCGTCCAACGACAGACTGCACAGGCACACTCGGAGAATACATGGTGGCACCTCCCTCAGGACGAGAGGTGAAAGGGACATGAAGTGTGGACAGTAGGGCGTTGGGAAAGAGCAACACTCACCAAGGGACGAACGGAGGTTGAAAGCATGGACCTGAGATCCGCTCTCGTTGAGGATTCCCTCTCGTCTATTGCGTAGATGAACGTCGAGATTTCCGAGCCGTTAAGATTCCAGTCTATCGACAGGTGGCCGCCGAGTTTAGGATTGAGATATAATGTTCCCCGCCAGTTGGCTCGCCGATTCTCGCGCCTCTATACCACACCGCATATTGTAAAGAAGTGCTCTTTTAGGCGCGTAACCTCATTTGTCAGTTTTATCAGTCCTCGTCGGCGGTCAATACGAGAGCCTCTATGGGCAGGTTTTCGAACGAGGGAAACGAGAATAACGGAGCGGGGAAAGGGCTCTTCCACATTACTCACGCGGAAAAATAAAATGCAATCCCGTCACTTGGCTCTCCGATTTCACCAGCCCCATACCATTGGAAGTCTCTACTCATGAAAATCTTAAAAACAACCTTCCTACCCCTTCCTCCCTCATTGTGGAAATAATGCATTTTTTTAAGAGATTTGTATTTTCACTTAGTCACTGCAGACTACTTCCATTATGAGGACTTGGAATCCAAACCGTAACACTTATACCGGGAACCGCAGCCACTTATAAGTTTCTAAATAAATGTGCAAATACGATATGGGCACACAGATGTCCTTTTTGATCTTTTCGAAGCAATTGGAAAGCAACTCTTTCCTTAACGACACCATACAAGTGAAGGACAAGGTTTTTCCAGCCCAAAAAGCCTGTATTAGCAGAGCATAGCCTCAACCTTGGTCATCGTGTCGATCTGCTGAATCCCACGCTACCTTCCTGAGAGTCCGGAATAATGCTGGGTAAGAATAACAAAAGAAGCTACTACACTAATACTAATTGAAAAAGACAACCACAACAGATATAAAAGCTTCATTTAAAGAAAGAATTGGAGACCGGTAATAAACATCAATCATAAGTCGTGGAACAACAGCTGCAACAATGGTGAATTTTCATCTAAATATATAAGTATAACCGCCTGTTCGATTAGGACTGGTGGTAGCGTGTTCAACCCCGGTTCCAAGGGTCGCAGATTTTCGAGATAGTTTTTCGCCGCTTGGTCTCGCATCCACGACCCTCAGAACGGGAGAAAATATTTCCGCCCCTTGGTCTCGAATTTTCCCGGCTGGACAACTTTTTCACGCTACCCGATTTTGACCCCACTAGAGCAAGAGGCAGCAGTCACAGCAGAAGGCACTAATGGCGCAGATCAAGAAAATCGGACCGGAATCATCTTCAGTCACAACTTAGGGCGAGAGTGAAGTTCAAGGAATCGGCCGATGTGGAAGGCAACTGGGAAACCACCACACTAGTCTTCTTCCCTGCATTCTAACAATGTGCGACGTGATCGCATTCCTTCCACTACAATATTCTGGAGGTAGAATAGTTCCCCGATCTAGGGGGGGGGGGAGGGACTACTGGGAGGGGTACATCAGTCAGAAGGGACAAATGCAGGATAAGGACGTGGAACGTGAGATCTTTAGGAGTGAATGTGAAGATAGAGACGGAGAGGCTAGATATACTGGGAGTCAGCGAGATCCAGTGGCCGGGGGCAGACGACTACTGTCGGACGGATATCGAGTGATATATTCAAGAGACGACCACAGGATTGCAGGTGTATGCATCATACTAAAGAAAGAATGGGGTAGGTGAGTGAAGTCAGTCAGGCAGTACAGCGAAAGGATTCTAATAGTGAAGCTGGAAGGAGAGCCGACTGACACTGTGATCGAGCAGGTCTACATGCCGACATCTAGCCTCGTGGAAGAAAAATTGGAAGAAGTTAACAAGCAAATTGAAAAAGTCCTCAGGAGTAGTGAAGGGGAAAGACAACCTCATCACCATGGGAGACTGGAACGCAGTGGTAGGAGAGGGAAAAGAAGGAAATAGTGGAGGATATTTAGTATTGGGCAAAAGAAATGCCAAGGGAGAAACACTGATAGAGTTCTGTAATGAGAAGAATATGGTAGTAGCTAACATGCACTTTGAGCACCATGGGCGTAGGAGGTACCTATGTGAGATGTCAGGTGATATTGCCAGGTACCAAATTGACTTCATACTTGTCAGATACAAGAACCAAGTAAAGCTGTGCAGGAGCTATCCCAGTGCAGATGTAAAGTGACCACAACCTAGTAGCCATTGACAGCCACCTTCGATTGAAGAAAATCAATAAGAGAAAACCTAAACCAAGGAGGGGCATGAAAATACTGGCCAAAGAAGGAAACAGAGAAATATTTGCCGCAGCAGCTGACAGGAAACTAGAAAATGAGGGTGAAATGGGCATTGAAGAAAAATGGGATGAGCTGAAGAGGAAAATTGCAGTAGCAGCAAAGGAGCAACTGGTGACCAAGAGGGCAGACACAAAGAATCCAAGGATAACAACAGAGATTAGGAAAATAATGGAAGGAAGGAGAAAATACAATAACCCCAGAAACAAAAATGAGGACCACTATAAGAAGCTAAGGAACAAACTCAATCAAGAATTAATTAGGGCTCAGGAGGATTGGATCTAAAGCTGCTGTGAGGAAGTCAATAAAAACAGAGAAGAGAACAGAGAGAAACGAAGAACACCAGAACAGCATACAAGCTAGTGAAGAAAAACTTCGGAGAGAGGAAAACGAGAAGCAACAACATCAGGTGTGCGAACGGGAATATATTGATGAGGATGAAGACATTGGGAATAGATGGATGCAATACATCGAAGAACTCTACCAAGGGCCCAAACCGATAGAAGAAAACCTAATGAAGAACGAGAGTGGGGTTGAGGAGGAAGACAAGGGCCCACCCAAACTGAAGAGTGAATTTGATGGAGCAGTAGAAGACCTCAAGAAAAACAAAGCACCTGGAGAAGACAACATCAATGGAGAAATTATCAAAGTGCGTGGAAGTACATATAACCAAAGATAATCTTTACGAAATAATCAAAAATAGCTACCTAAGCAGTAGAATTCCAGAGGACTTCCAAAGAAGTGTAATGATTGCGATACCAAAGAAGACAAGGACTGAGAAATGTGAGCACCAAACCTTGAGTTTAGAGTCACATGCATCAAAAATACGCAAATAAGCTGTAGAAAGGAAAGAAAAATTGAAGACAACATCTCAGAAAATCAGTTTGGATTTATGAGGAACAGGGGTACCAGGGAGGCCATACTCAGCTGAGAGTAATGGTAGAGGAAACGATGCATGTAAACAAGCCATTATATGTGGCACTTACAGACCTAGAGAAATCTTGCAAAAACGTTGAGGGGATCAAGATGTTCAGACTGCTGGAAAAACTCAGAATGGATTACGACGAAAGATGAATATTCTACCAACTTCAAGGAAACAAGTCGCCACAATGCAAATAAGAGATGGAAGTCAGATAGAAGCTAAAATTAACAAAGGAGTAAGAAAAGGATGCTACCTCTCACCTGCACTGTTCAACATGTACTTGGAGGAGGCCATATGGAAGCACAAGAGATTGGACCAAACGGAGAAGAAATAAATATGCTCTGCTTTGCAGGTGATATTGCAGTCATATCTGGAAATTGGGATGATCTTCAATGGTCACTAAACGTAATGGACCAAGTTCTCCAAGAATACAAAATGAAAATAGATAAGTCGAAGACTAAAATCCTAGAATGCAGAAGAGAGAAGCCGAATGAAGAAGTCACCCTGAGAGGAGAGAAATTAAAGCAAGTGGATTCCTTCACCTACCTCGGAAGTATCATCACGTGGGATGGAAGAAGAACAATGGACATCAAGTGGAGAATAGCCCAAGCTAAGAAGGCGTTCATGGGCAAAATACAACTGCCTTGTGCAAAGAAGATGGTATTACAAACTAGGAAACGTTAAATGAAATCACTTGTGTGGAGCATGGCACTCTATGGATAAGAAGCATGGGCCATTGGAATAGCAGACTTTAAAAGACAAAAACCCTTCAAAACCTGGTACTAGAGGAGGATGCTGAAGAAAAATGGACCAACAAAATAAGAAATGATGAAGTGTACCGAAGAGTAGAAGAGGAAATGACCATATGGAACACAATAAAGAAGAGAAGAACCAAATGGATTGGACACACCCTGAGACACAATAGTATTGTGAAGAACACAATTAAAGGTGAAATAGAGGGAAAAGTTCAGTGAGGAAAACCCAGGAATAATTTCATGGGTGAAATAAATAGAAAAGTACATAAGAAGAGTTGAAGTAAGGCAACTAGCATTAGATAGGGAAGGGTGGAGGGCTGCAGTCATAGGATCGAACGACAAATGATGATAATGATATAACTGCCAGCATCCTCGCCGACTCTCAGTATTCTGATGACAATGGTCAAGTCTTCCAGCAAAAATATGAGTTTTCTAAGACACTTTCCAATATGAAACCAGAGAAATCTTAACTTGAATTTTGATACTTAAATCATATTTCAGATAAAACTAACAAGCCCAATCTTGTATTTCTCAATTATGAAAAGTAGGAGACATTGCAATAACTCTTTGGTCCTGCAGAACAATAAGGCGAGTGTTCAGAGACAAAAAGTTATCACACGTTCCATGAGAAAAATCGAGAGCTTAGATTAAAATATCATTCAGTATTCAAGACATCAGGTTACAAAAATATAAACACATCACAGAAATTAATCCATGAACTACACCATCTAGATTTCATGACGCTGTAAAGATTCCCCTCTATTTGCCCGGAAAAATCTATTAAGAATGGCACATAGCATCATTTTCACACAACTGAATTTTTTTCTTCTTACACTGCCAGCTGCTTGCATTACTGGCCATTAACAAAATTATGACCAACTTTTGACAACGCCAACAACAACAATCATGTTACCACAATGTACCATAAATCTCTGAATACTGAGTCAATATTTAGACTTCACAATGGATAATTTTTTATTTATATACATTATTAAATTACTTAAAGAAATGCTTGTCACAAGACTATTATCAACATCAACATATGCCTTGTTACAAAAATGTACAAACATGCAAAAATGGATCAAGCCACATTCAAGGAAAATATTCAGTGCAGCCTTAATATGAGTTTTAAAATTTGTTACACCAAAGTCCTTATCACATCGAGTCTCAATGAATATAAATATATCATTACAGTAATATGGCAACCAGGTAGGCCTGGAAAACATACCGTCAACTCTGGTTGGGCAAAAAGCATATAAAAATAACAACAGGCAAATATCTGCCAGCACTCGTAGCCAAGTTGAATTATCACTTTTAAATAGTTACAGAAACTGTAATTAAATAACAAATAAGTTGATATAATATGCAAACGATAGAGTGTAAAAGATGCCCAAGTTTGTCAACAGCCACAAAATTTGTGATAGACAACAAGTATAGGAGGTCATAAGATCAATAATAATTATTTTACAATTCTTAACAACTAAAAATGATTTGTATAACATGTAATATCATTCCATGTATAGATGAGTATATAAAATAGAGTAGGTGTCTGGATACAAGTCAACAATAGCAGCCCCATGGCCTTAAATGTGAGGGATGGTAGCAAGCATGTAATTTTAAAAATATGAATTACAGGGATTCAGTCTCATCACATTAAAATGCCTCATGTGCAAATGTAAAAATGCTACACAGTCAACAAAAGTCAATAGAGAAGTCAATTCCTGACGGAGAGGTAATTCATGCAAAGCCTTGGCTCTATCAGCACAGGCAAATAAGACTTTGGATTCTTGCAATTAACGCACGAAAAGTTATTCGATAGATAACACTTCTCACTGCAATTAGCTGCCACCGACAAATTCATCCTCACGCCACAGATGCTAACACTGGAGTTGCCCCACTTACTCACTCTGACACACTGAGTGCATCACTGAAGAAGCTGCACGCTTTGTCTCAGACAAGTTCAAATAAAGGAATTTGAGCATAACAAAGAAAACAAGTGATATATTTGTACTTGAAACCATTATTGACAAAATACTTTGGTCAGTGCCCCAAGGAAATTTCTTTCTGGAAACCAAAGGACTCAGGAGAACCCGCACAGAAAAAGAAATTAAAACTTTGGTTGTATATTGTGGGACTGCCCAAAGAGGCATGATTGTGGAATCTTTCTTTTGGTCCGGTGAGATTTTTTTCAATATCCAGCCATGAAAGGCAAAAATGCATGGCAAAGCCTTGGCTCATTTAGAGATAAAAAGTATTTTTTTTTAATATTCCAATAATACCCCATGCTCCTCCACTGCTCATGACGCAATGAGGTTATACATGAGGCCTATACCAAGCAGTGAGAAAAGCTTTGAATTATTTATTTTCACTTGGGTGCCATTTCTGTAGAATAACAAAATGCAGCAAAGGGAAAATTATTTCCTCAGAATCATCCTTAAGAAAGCACTTTTTTCCTAGGAAGTAGGAACAACATCATTGGAGCATGAGGGCTTCTAGATTGCGGCGTAAAATTGTGTCACGAACAGCACCAAACACCACCTGAAAAGAAAATCATAGACATGACATTAAAATTTGAGACACTTGAGCAGTAGAAAAGCATTTTAATGATTTATCATTAGCTATTATCAATCTGAAGACTGGCTTGCCATAGCTCTCCACTCCACTCTCCAAACAGCCAACCACTTCATCACTACATTATTATTCCCTTCAACATCCTTCTTCCTGATTTTTCTAACATCTTCCATTCTATGTCTTTCTCTGCAATTCTTCCAATCTCTTTGTTCATCCACTACTTTTCACAGTAAATTATTGTGCTGCAAAATATGTCCATTATGCTTGTACCCTCTTCTTTCAGTTTTCATCATATATACTTCTTTTCTCTCCAACCCACCTCACAACTTCTTTCTCAGTGATTTTCTCTATTCATTCATTCTACATCATTCTTCGTCACAACCACTTGGCTTACAGTCTCTTTTTCTCCCTATCTGATGATGTTCAGGCTTGACTGACATACATATGAAGGCATTCCCCAAATATATATTTTTAACAAAGTGCTCCCTTGCTTTCAGACTTGTGTCACCAGCTGACGACCGACTCCTCTTCCCCGCACCTCCTCCTGCTGGGCACATGTCAACATTCTTCCACTCATGCAAGTTTTTGCAGCCAAAGTGTGACAGTTATTCTATCCTTCATTTCTTTCAGAAACCATTGGTTTATTTCCCATAAAAACCTCTGATTTCTTTACATTAACCTTCAAGTTGCATTTATTGATGATTTTGACAATACGGTGCATCATTCTCCCCAGATTCATTTCTTCTCAGCAGTAAATAAGCACAGGTTTCACAATAAAATCACCAACAGCATTAGAGCACAGATGAAGGGTGACGCACAATTTGCCAAATTTGAATCCCATAGTAGTTCTCTTGACTAAGATATATCATGACATCATTCTCTTCCAAAAAGTCTTATCAGTTATGAAGATTAACCGTGAGTAACGCTTCTCTTCCATGAGCCTCATATAAATATCAGAAATGCACTCCTTCGTAGCAACATGGATGGCCTCGCCATAAATCTTAACACTATGGAAATTATTAGAGTGGTTAACAGCATTGTGCCTGAGATTACCAAATATTCAAAGCCTTCTATTTTTAATCTGTTCTATTTTTCTTTGCCACCATTTAGCGACATGTGGGCCATTATAACACTAGTCCCATTATCAGCACTAGTTCCCTTGCCTTCTGCCTTCAACAAATGCACAAGGCAAGCAAAAAAATGCTCATAATACTCAATATTTCTTTGTAAATGTGTTCACAGAACCACAATGACATCCTGAGTAGCTCTCCCCTTCCTAAACCCAAAATGGCCAACACCCGCGTGATAATTTTTCCAATTCTCCTCCCTTTAGTCTATTATTCTGAGCAGGACTTTAGCCACAAGAGAAATAAAACTAATTGTTTTCTACTCCTCACATTCAAACAAGAGTCATGGGAAGTTCCCATTTTATCAATTAACAGTATTCTGCACACAATATGTTTATAACTGATAGAAGAGACAAAATTAGAGTGATACACTGACAAACTGACAGATGTATAAATCCCTCCTTTCTGAATCCCATTTCAGTGAATAAGACAAAAATAGACTGGCACTAACATGAGACACGATGTTAACACACAATTCACCTCCACTCTCCCCACTCCTTTTCCCCATTCTCCTGCTTCCATGACTGGTGTCCTAACACACCACCTCCCCCACCCCCCTTTCACATGCCCATGTGGTGGCTCATGTCACCTCATGCCATCACATCCTCCATCTTATATACATACATCTTAATGCCATGTAGTATGAAGATGTATACCACACCATAGTGTATTCACCACAAGAAGATGGGGCGCAGATGAAAAGGTTTACACAATTACCATGGTTAAAACATTGCAAACATGATTTTCGAGCCAAAAACTTATTTTGGATCCTAAGAATTCTATACCTATATCACAAGAATAATTAATTTAAAAAAAGGCAAAATAATAAACCTCTGCGCCAATCCCAATGGTTTCTAATGGAAGTAAAAGTTGGTTAAAAAAAGGGCCCATAGGGTCCTTTCTTATTCAGCCTACCTACTGGGTCCTGAAGAGCATGTGCACTGAATTTTGTTGGAATTAATTGAGGGGTTTTGAAGTTCATAGTGTTCAAACAATCAGAATTACAAATTTATAGATAGAGATTTATCTTCAGCACCAAATACAAGATTCTTGAGGAGAATTACACTTAAAAATTAACTGACACTCCTGCTCCCATCAGTTGAATCTTCAGTTCCAAGAAAATTTCAAAAACAAGAGCTAATAATTAAATCATCTCCATCTTGTAGGCATTCGTATAAAACAGTATCCAGACAACGCATGCATTCAGCAACCTTACAGCCGGAAAACTCAATATTAGAGTAACATTCTACGCATTACTTAAGAGGGTATTTCAACTAAGAATATAAGTAAGGCATTATTCGAATCTATTTTGTTTAAGTCATTACCTGGTTCTTCCACCACTCTTACTTAGGCATAAGGAATCTAACAATTATTAACCAGTCAAGGTCAAGGTCAGGACTCAAGGATTCAATCGAATCTAACAGAATCCATGGATTTGAGATTCAATCACATCCTTCTGAAAAATATTCTAAACGAATTTGACTTTGGTGGAGCGGTGGAGGCATATGCACAATGTTGTTGTGAACTCTCACTGTTCACCGTAAAATCGTTTGATATCTCACCTCAAAATGTATCATATCAACACCTTTTCACATTTAAAGCGTGACTATACAGGTTCACTTCTATACAGGTACTTCATAACATCCTAAAATATGTATATCAGCAGAGATTTTTATACTTATAAGTAACATCAAGTTTCATATAAGTACTGCTGCACAGCACATGTGCATCACTGCCTTCTGGAGCATTTTGTGTGCCTGTGCACATTGCAGATCATCATGACAACCATTTTTGCACGTTCAACCAATAGACTGAAAATATTTAAGGTTTTGAAAAATTAAGTTTTAGGCTGCAGAAAAATATTCACCTAACACAGAAAACATTGTAAAACACTGCAACATTTTTGCAAAACCATTTTTGTTGCTCCATGGAACCATCGTTCAACACCACAAATCACAGGAAAATTTAACCTGCTCCTTTCTGAAAATTGGTAAAGGAGTAATCATGTTCTAAACACCACCAATAAAAAAGGCTAAAATTAATCAGTGCTAAATTAGAGGAATAGATGCTAATGATGCCAAAAGTTGAAAGAAAAGGGTGGTGGTTCTCTCCATACAATGAAAAGGTCAATCCACTTGAAATACAACCATTAGATTGACATTTGAACTCTTATTTTCTCTGTTTTTTTTTAGGCTGTTGGCGATGGAAGAAGAGAAGGGCAATGCTTACGAAGAGCCTTGCCCGATGACTGCATCAAAATGCTCAAAGGGGATGGTAAATTAAACCCGAGTCTTTTGATGATAACTATTGCCAGCTGGAATTATTATGCCGTGGAACGAGGTTGAGTGTAATCAGTCTGAAATACAGAGGAAAAAAGTTTCCTTGGGTGATATGCACGACTGAATTTACCGCTCGTACGCCATGGCATAATCTCCGAAGCCTGTCAAAGTTTTTTGAGCACACGCAGGCAGCCAGCAATATCTGTAATAGGAATACTCATCATGGGTTTATGTTTGGGAAAAATGGGTACGAAAAAATGCCAGGGATCATGAGAGGAAAATACTGTAGTAGCAATTAGTTTCTAGTGGGCGATGATGTTCATACTATATTATGTTTTTATCTACTCGTCGTCAGTAACTCTGGACTCGTGGTAACAAAGCCGAAAGCATTTTGTTCCCAATGGTGTAATATTTTATGAACTACTATGCCTTTGATTAAAAATCGTCCATACTATTGCAGCATTGAAAAGTGCATCATCGTTCATAATGGTCACATTCAGAGCATAATAAGATCCAATGTCTTAACTCTAACAAAGAACGCCTAAAAAAACGCTGCCATGACCCGTCATCGTTCATACAAACTGTTCAGTTGTGTTTTCAAATCGTAAGTTTGTCAAGATTGAGCCACGCCACCACTTGGCGGTGCCACTAGACTTTTCGTTTGTCTTTTTTTTTGTATCGTGAGTGAATGATGTATGAGTGTGTGTCGAAGTCTACCTGTGTACGTGAAAGTGTGGTGTGCATCGCGACGGAACCTTCGAGGAGTCATCAGGCTGCCTGCCGCATGGGCCCACGATTGGTGAGTGGCATACGCCCGCGAGGCTTGACATGGCTCAACCTTTTGTGTCAGCAGTAAGTTTCCTCTCGAATTTAAAATTTACAGTCCAATTAAAATTATACCCCACATTCGAAATTGATCACAAACAATTAACTTTTTCATATCAGGACCAAGACCTGAGGTTCATGATTTCAAAACTTTGTAATTTCCTAATAGCACGTACTGTTACATGCATCGATATACCCGTTTGGTCGGGACCAGAGATTTTGCTTCACAAAATCAAAATTTCGTAATTTCCAGTTTCTACAGTAAAAATTTCAATTCCAGCCGGAGAAACAGCTGAAGCCTAATATTTAGCAAAAAAACTTCTAGGAAAGGTTTTGAAACATTTCATTAAAAATAACTGGGAATGCGGAGGAACACATAAAAATGAATCAATTATACTTGCGTTCTTTTTTCTTGACTGAGGAAGAAATAGATTTCATTGTGGAACAAATGTCTTTTCAGCTTTACTTCTATTTAAAGCTAAATAATAAGGTTTTTGGTTACGTAAAAATCTAGAATTACTTACAGCCTTATAAACTTACAAGGTGATGTAAACATTATAAAATGTAAGATTATGTATTCACTGATTGCAAATGATAAGAAACTAGGATTCATAATTTGATGAAAGCAGCATTCAGTTTCTAGCACTGGTATTCAAGACTCTATGAAAGATAGATGTTTGGGATTCAAATTTGATAAATTTTGGATTCAACCTATCACTACAAACAATGCATATTTTAAATCTTCATAGTCCTCATCTGTCTGGCACTTGTGGAGGACATTATTTCCCTCAATCAGCATGGCAGAGGACTGAATTGGCTTCATCGTACCTTGATGTTTTCCGTGTCAACTGCCGTGGTGAAGTGGTGGAAGAGAGGCTGAGTCCTCTCCTCGCCTTCCCGCCCTCCAAACACTCCACTCCTCCTTCGTCTCTTCACGACACTCGAGAACAGAGACAAAATGAAGGCCTGCAAAGAAAAGCAAAGTATGATTTTACACTTTCCCGGCGAATTAAATTAGTGTAAATTTCTCGGGCTCGCCACCGGGTAAGATTTTTATAGACAGCCGACGTACCCTCAGGCTCCGGCACCTCCTAGACTGTACGGTTTACCTAAAATTCATAAGGAAGGTGTTCCTCTCCGACCGATTGTGAGTGCCATCGGATCTCCCACTTACAACTTGGCCAAATACCTTACGGGAATTTTATCTCCATACGTGGGTGGTTGTGAACATCACATTAAAAACTCTTCAGAATTTGTGGATATCCTGGAAAACCTTAGAGTGGAGACGACCGATATTAGGTTAGTTTCGATGTTGTTTCTCTTTTCACGCGGGTTCCTCTCGCTGAAACCTTTAAGCTGCTGGAGGATAAATTTGACAGCGGGACGGTGAAGCTTTTCCATCATACGCTTACATCCACGTTTTTCAAGTACAACGGTGGATACTATGAAATGGCAGATGGAGTTGCGATGGGATCCCCTCTGTCACCAGCCATTGCCAACTTTTATATGCAGGACTTTGAGGAAAAAGCCCTTTCAACAGCTCCGTTACGTCTGAAGTGTTTCCTCAGATACGTGGATGACACGTTTATTATATGGCCTCATGGACCAGACGCTCTTAAAATATTTTTAGACCATATGAACAACCAACATCCCAACATACAGTTCACTATGGAGATAGAGAAAAATAATAGAATCGCATTCCTCGACGTCCTTATCACCCGAAAAGAAAATGGCAAACTGGGGCATAGCGTTTATCGGAAGGCGACGCATACAGATTTGTACCTGAATGGCCTTAGTCACCATCACCCCTCTCAACGCAGTGCTGTCCTCTCCACTCTCATACATCGTGCGAGATCAATATCTGACGCAGAGAGTCTTCCTGTGGAATTGGACCACCTTCGGAAAACCTTCCGGCAGAATGGATACGGAGAGCGGCAAATTTCGATGGCCTTCAAAAAGTCCCGTGAAAATTCACAAACATCGGATTTGGAGGTTGACCGGCCTAACCCTACATCCAGGGCCTTTTTGCCCTACGTATCTACCATATCAGGGAGAATTTCGAGGGTTCTGAAGAGGTACAATATCGAGAGCATCCATAGACCTATGGCCAATTTAAGAGACCACCTTGTGAGGGCTAAGGACCCAGTTGGCCTCATGACTCCGGGGGTATATAAAATCCCATGTGAATGTGGTGAAGTCTACGTGGGAGAGACTGGGCGAACTATATCCACTCGTCTGAAGGAACACCGAAGGCATTTCCGGCTTGGTCAACCGGAAAAATCAGCAGTAGTTGAGCATAGCCTGAGTTGGGACCATAAGATCATTTGGGATGACACGACTGTTCTTTGGCGATCCGGCCAATTTTGGGATTGCTTAACCAAAGAGGCGATAGAGATAAGGTTGGAGAGGAAGAATTTCAACCGGGATACTGGTTATACGATCAGCAGCTCTTGGAATAGAATTCTGAGAAGAATTCAGAACGCCAGAGCTAAGTCCCAGCTGGTCAACGGTCCTCCAATACAACAATCGGGGCTCGACCAATCCCGCCCCGCCTAGCGCCAAATTAAACGATCTTTTTTAAACAAGCATCATTAGCCTTGAGAATGGGTGACAAGTCGGAACTTTTACTATTTTTTTAAGAGAGAAATTTACACTAAAAGCAAAGTAGTGTCTCCATAATAAAGGATGCAAAATAAGTTTGGTGTGTTTTGGTTATGTGCAGAATAATTTTAAATCTACCCAGGGAAACTGATAATTTCATCGGTGAACATGTTTCTCAAACTTAAGGTTTGAATAACACCAGCCATGCATATTTATATATTTCAAGCTAATGCTAGAATTACCTTCAAAGAAAATAGCCTAACTTGTTTTAATGGCAGATTTCTTAGTTTTTCCTGTTCAAAGAAACTAAAAGAGCAAATTTAAAAGCAAGTAACTTTGCTGAAACCAACTTGAATGCATTAAATGAAATAAAATTTAGCCATATGGATGCACGAGAGCACAGACATCTAGCCTCCCCATGCTTTGGTTACACTCATGCATCGCTGAAGAACATTCCCCCTGAAGCCTAAAACCTCCTCTCCATCTCATACAGCATGTTTGTCTTCCTTTTAAATCAGCAGCCAACTCTCCCCCTTCACCTCTCTATCGCACATCTGATTCCAACTGTCAACGAGAGCAACAAAGAGAAGCAACCTCCTTTTGCATTGGACCATAATTTCTTTTACCTTGGGGGACCCATTCATTCCTCTCTCCACCCTATTCTTGCCATAAACAATTGACAAGTCCCCTTGAAGTGCAGAATTTTTAAAATACTGCATGGAGAGCTGTCTTACTTGCAAAAATTTTTGTCTCCTTTTAGTGACATTAATTTCATTATTTTCCCCATATGCAACAATAAACTTACCTCGTGATGTTCACAAGACTCTTCACTACTCATCTAACCCTCTTTTGCAATTGCAGAGAACCTTCCATTAAGAGTGCCCTATCAATTACCCAGAAAAATTGCTAGGAGAGGTGGAGGTTCAACAGGAGGGCAGAGCCCATGATGAATGGCTTCATAAATTATGATCCTGGTAAGCATTCACATACATACTAGGAATATTGCAAAAGAGCTGACCTTTTGATTCGGAATGAAGAATGATTTACAAAGAAAATGGAATACTTTAGTACATGGTTGGGAATGTGAATTAAGTATTTGTTGACCCATGAATGTGTGGTCACAACTTATACATTATAGAGCTATGAGAACACAAACAGTTTAAAGAAGCATATTGCAGTCATCGTAGCCATGTCAAAAATCAGATAGTTGCATCAATTAAAATCAAGAACACACATGACCCGGGTTTCGACGCTTAAGCGTCATCTTCAGGTCACCTGAAGCTTCGCTTTTTTAAGTTGTGGTTTTGTAAATGCAACCATTAAATAATCTGAAAGAAAAAATGGAATACCACAAAGTTACCAAAGAACTTGTATTATTGAAATCAAGAAGCCAGTCTAAGTTATACTTAAGATTCACATATTTATTTACCAATCATAAATGAAGCTCATTGCTTCTAGTTTTCAAGATTATGACTGAAATTGGAAAAAAAAATATTTCCTTCTACAGAGTAATACTTATTAGAATTGATTTTTTACTTTTAGGGAAATTTTTAGAGCAATAAATTAAGAAAATTTCATTTCCTTTTCACTCTGACAGTGACTGTCAACTAGGCTGGTATGTACACATTAGGCCATTAGTGAGGTGCTTATCAATTGGTTGACTGATTCCTGCCTACTCTCTCAGGCGCTCCTCAGTGGGTGGGTTCCCAAGAGTGACAGAGAGAGAATCTCGAGCTTCCTAAAGGTTTTCCATGGTCCATCATGAAATTCAGTCCTGACGAGGAGAGACGACTCCAGCAATGAGATATTGGCAGTGATGCAGTTTGCAGACCCATCTACATCTACAAAATACACTGCGAGCCGCCGCACGGGCATGTGGCAGGGGGTGTTAGGTCACCAGCCGAGTAAAGGTGTAAGTTTTTGGAGATGGAGTGATGATATGTATTTAGTGGAGCTCAATTTTTATTGTGGCTGCTTACTGTTTGCGAAAAGAATGAGTTTTTGTACCTTTCTGTTCGGTAGTGTATCTCTCTTATTTTATCAAATCTGTCAGGCCTAGAGATGAGGTGAGGAGTCATGATAATATTATCTATGTGCCCAGTGGAGAACCTACACAAACCTCCCTATACTTTCCAGTTTAACCTTTGAGTAGTCTTTTAATGCCTACACACAAGCCACAAGGACAAACTCTTCAAGTGATTAGCATCCACTTTGAGTCATGCTTCTCATGCGGGCAACTCTGCGTGGCTTGCTCTCAACTCCCCAGGGTATCAAATCTCATTACATACACCACAGAGGAAAACTGTTTATATTCTATTGCAATTAATTCTTTGAACTACTGTTTCTCATCGCATTGGTGAAAAATGTTAAGCTATGATAATGCTATGTGACACTACAAGTTTGTAAACAGTTAAATGTGTTTTTCTGATGTCTAATGCTTGTTTCAGTTTGTAAAATTAGTAAAAAAAGTGAGAAACGAAGTTAACGCTAAGAATCTTACACCAAGTTTTCTTCCCCATAGAAAGGACGGGGAGCAGGCTAGCCAAGGATATTTCACATATGGTATGACTGGTAATGATAAGTCATGAACAGATAGAATTAATGAGATTTCGCAGAACAAGAAATTTTTAAGGGCATGAAATAAAGCCGGTGACAAGGCCCATATATCTATTTATTATTCTGAATGAGAATTGATTCAGGGCAGACCTCTGCCTTTAATTGTACAGGATTTGGAAGGTTTTACAAGGATAAAGGGACAGAGTAAGTTACTAATTTATATATTAAGTTGAAAGTTTACATTGAGCATGAAATAATGAAGATAATCAGTTAGTGATACTGAGACATCAAGCTGGCTATACAATGCTTTAGAAGGAAATATTTTGGTAGAGCTGAACACAGCTGCATACAACTAAAAATATAACATAGGTTTTATTTTTACCCAGCTTAAAATTTCCTTGGACACTGTTCTGTGGAATGGAAGGAATTATATAGAAATGGATGCTCTTCCTGTAGAGCCAGTTCCTTTTCCAAGGATCTGGGCGGAACAAAAGAACCTGCCTCATGTTCTGTAGTTTTATCTTCAGTATGACAAAGAAATTCCTTACAAGCTGTTCTGTAATACTTTCCATTATCATCAGACTATTCAGCAAAGTTGTGACAGTTTGACTTGATATTGCATTTTTGCTGTACACTTCAACCACTTATTGTGATTTGTGCTTCCCAAAACTTCTCAACAACAGATAGTGTACTACTTATAGTTGAGCACAGATGCCGACCAGTCTGAAAATGAACCACTAACATCAGAGATGTTATGACTAACCAACAGCAACATAAACTGAAAGACCAAGTATCCCTGGCAAAATAAAGGAAGGGTAAATTATTTCCACTCATAGCTTAAATTACTTAGTATCATTGGTAACAATGTCAAAAGCGTCTGTAACTTAAGTTCCCATAATTTTTAAAGTAATGTAATACTAATTCATGTTTCAATAATTCATTTGCTTTTCTTGTCATTTCTCAAAGGTTTGGCAGCATTGAAGAATATTATTGTTTATATTTCAAGGAAAGTTCAATTTTTGCATTGAGTGTCATTGTGCCCTACAAAAATACTGTGGTGGAAGTTTATTTTCTTATGAGTGCATATTATATTAAGTTAATATGACATAAGTAAAAGTTAAAGTCAGTTTAATTCAGTAAAAGGCATTACCTGGACATCAGCAGGCTCCGAGGGATTGCCGGTAAACTGGGGAAAATGGTTGCGAATATCTGAGAGGCCAGATCGAACCTTTTGTAACAGGAGGTCTGTCTTGTTGAGGAAGAGGATGGTAGAAACATTACCAAAAGCCAAGTGGTTAACGATTGTATCAAATACATTTCTCGATTCTTCCAGC
The DNA here is from genome assembly GCA_963169105.1 of Ceriagrion tenellum. NCBI lineage: Eukaryota > Metazoa > Arthropoda > Insecta > Odonata > Coenagrionidae > Ceriagrion > Ceriagrion tenellum. The sequence continues at coordinate 113,417,771 of OY720644.1, read as the reverse complement.
CGATTAGTACACCTACAGAGTAAGATACAACAACATTAAGTAATACATAAGTTTTTTAACATCTAAACCTCGATGCCACAATGTAAAATTACTACTAACAGCAAAGCAATCAATAATTGAACAGCTATTACCTCAAACAATTGTTTAAAACTGATCCCAAACCATGCCCAATAGACTTGAAAAGATTTTGCATAAAAATGGCAACTAACAATCATACATTTTAATGTATGTTGCCATCAGCATCATAAATAACATATTCTGGTTTATCCTCACAGATTATAATTAGTATAAACCATAATGATGATGCCCATTTCTATTATGATCAATTTAAAATTTAGTACAAATAAAAATTAACAATGCTATTAATTAGATAAGATATGAGGACCCCAGAAGTCAAGGGGTCTAAGTAACGAAACCATTGTTTAGAGAAAACTTAAGTCAAAGTTGAAAATGTTTGGTACAACCCACTAAGTAGTTAAGAGGCATTACCCTAGATAGCAGCACCTGTCAAGAAAATCACTTGGATCCCTTTACCAACTAAAAGATTTATATTTTCACACCCCATTCCTGTACCTAACTTATTTTTTTCAAAAATGTCACTTAGACCCCTTGACTTCTGGGGTCCACATATATTAAAATCAATGAGTAACATGAGAGTAAAAAAGGAAATTGTCCAAATAAAGCTCATTTCACACAATACACGATCCAGCACAACACCTTGTAAACATATTAGCCAATAAAGGCACTGGGTTTGGGATCTGGTAAAATCAGTGGAGGGTTTCGAACAATCATTGAACTTGTACCGGTGGGGAAGTGGTATTTACATAAAAATACTGCCTATTAAATTATCAAATTTGACCAATGACTGGATACAACAAATATGGCAGTTGGGACACTAATTTTTTGCAGATTTTGTACCCTGAAAATTACTGAAAGCAAAACAGGTAATAGAGTGTGCCAATTTCAGAAAGTGAAGATCATTTGTAAAAGCTGAAGTCATTAGTCAAGGACAACTAGGTCCCACTCTGAAGAACTAGAGCCGAATCACTAATATAATCATATAGCTAAGTCAGTATGATAGCGATTATAATTGCTAACTGGTTCTGTACCATATGACACTGGTATGCTATCATGCTAGCAAGTATCCTCATAATTGTCCTTGATCAAGTACAGAGAGAAAAGGTCTTAACAATGTAGTGGTTTACAAAAAAGTTATGTCCAATGATGGATTAGTCCCATTTTTTTATTCCAGTTCGGTTCCCAGCTTCAGCCCTTTGGTAGTTGAGGACCCAAAATGCTAATGAGGCTTTTAATCAGAAAATTGCAGAGGCAATGGATGAGTAACACTCATATGATGACAAAGAGGTTTTAAATGCTATGACCATCAAAGGTACAATTCTAAATGTTACAATACTAAATCAAGCACATAATTCACTTACCTGTCTTCTAGAAGAACCTGATCATATTCTGATGAAGAAACAAGAAACAATATGGAAGTGACTGAGTCAAAACACTGGAACCACTTCCGACGCTGTGATCTCTGGCCTCCAACATCAACAAAACGAAATGGAACCCCACGAATGGGGATAACACACTCCACAACACCCTTCGTGGCTCGACGTGCATGCAATATGTCTTGATTAGACGGTGTCCATTCCTAAAAGTAAAAGGAAGACAGAGAAAGAATAATTAGAGCCTATTTTGCTCTAACATAAGGCAATCGAGGACTAAATGCAGAAACTTAACACATTAATGCCCAACCCATCATTTTCAACTCAATATAAAAATAGGATGCTGAAAATGCATCACAAGAGAACAATTTTGGTGCATTGATAATGGTGTAGATTATGTTTTGAGGGATTCGTTAAGCTTGGATCACACTCATTAAACCTATACTTCTCGAGATGGACTATAAAAATCAGCATGGAAAATGAGCAGTGTTGTCATCACCCCACATTGGAAGTTGTGGAATATGTAACGAGTATACATGCAGAGTTTTCAATTGTAACTGACATATGATGGCAAACAAGCATGAAATTAAATCATGATATTTTAATTCACTGAAAAGTTACTGCTTTTGATGAAAGTAGTGAGTTGGTAATAACCCATTCATCTTCCCTTGGATGACAAGCTTGACGTGGCAGGCGGGCTTGAGCATCTCACTAACCCCAACAATGATATCCACCCAAATCACAATCACCAGGAGAGGCTGTTCACATGGAAAGTCAGGGAAATCGGAAGGCTTGAAGAGGTGTGGTCAAGTTTTATGGTAAGTCAATTGGAAAGGAGATTTTTGGGAAGACTGGGAATGAGGGAATGAGTGAGAGGTCACCTGTCCTAAACAATTGCCTACCTCACCCCTCCCTTCCTGTCTCCTCCACCCCATTTTCACTTGACGTACCAAGAAACCTTGACTTAATTAAGTCCTTCCTATTTCCCAGACCTTCCAAAAGAACAGCCCATTTCCATTCCCTCCAGAGTCTGTGGAGTATGGCGAGGTGTATTATTAACAATGTTAATCAATTTTGATTCTTGGGATATTACAGTTGATTTTTAATATCTAAAAATAAACAAACTTATGTTGCATTCATTGATCTTGAGAAAGCATTTGATAATGTTGTACGGCCTAAAATGTTCAGGATTTTGGAAAAAGTTGGGCTGAAATACAACGATAGAAGAATAATATTTAAAACATACCAAAATGAAACAGCCTTAATTAGAAATAAGAATAAAGAAGATACAGTGATAATAAGGAAAGGAGTTAGACAAGGCTGTCCTCTATCACCAATACCTATTTTCAATGCATACATCCAAGAAGCAATCGATAAAGTAAGGGAAAATGTTGATGTAGGAATCAAAGTAAATGGGAAGAAAATAGATATGCTACGATATGCTGATGATATTGCCATAGTTGCAGAAAAGAGAGAAGATTTAGACATTATACTTAACGAGATGGAAAGAAATCTTAGTGACCAATATGGAATGAAGATAAATAAGCAAAAGACTAAAGAGATGGTATGCGGTGCTCAAGACTGCTGTGAACCTGTAAGGATAAGAATAAATGATGAAGAACTAGGACAAGTTACAGAATTCAGCTACTTGGGCAGTAAGATAACAGAAGATGGAAGGAGTAAACGAGAAATTGTGAACAGAATACAACTAGCAAAAATAGCTGTCAATGATAAAAAGACTCTACTGACTTGTAATAATGTTAGTTAGGAAGTAAGAAAGAGGGTTATGAAAGCTTATATTTGGAGTGTGGCCCTTTATGGGTGTGAAAGTTGGACTATCGGGAAACATGAAAAGAGCAGATTAGAGGCCCAAGAAATGTGGTGCTATCGAAGGATGCAGAAAATCAGCTGGCGAGACAGAATCGCCAATGAGAAAGTGCTGAGAAGAGTACAAGAAAATAGAAGTCTTTGGAGACAGATACACACAAGGAGACTTAAACTAATAGGTCACATTCTATGACGCAATGATTTTATAAAATTAATTGCTGAAGGTTTTACTGAAGGGACAAATCGCAGAGGACGTCCTAGATTAAGCTATATGAAGCAGATCATCAATGACTCTGGATGCGTCTCAAATGGTGAAATGAAGAGGAAAGCTGAGCAAAGAGCAGAATGGTGTGCTGTTGCCAACCAACCCATGGGTTGATAACCGAAGAAGAAGAATCAATTTTAAATTTGAAAATCACATCAGAAGTTGTTTGCCTAAGGTTCAAACAATTCCATTCATATTCAGTGTCATTCCCTCAATGGGACGTGACATCTAGTTGTAGCAGAAAAGATAATTCTTAATTTCCTTCTCACAGTGAAGGATGTCCAACAGTCACTTAAAAAGATTCATACATAGAAAATTCACTACTTTGCACGCATCATAGAGGCCCCCAGAGCATCAGGAAAAGCCCCTTCACCAATGGAAATTATTAGCAACATTTCTGGTGCCTTTCCTTTGAAGTCTCTACGTAGAATCTGAGATGCTTTAATCACAAACATTCTGGCTTTTATCTTTACTTCATGCATTGAGTAATCTCATATGAACACTAAAGGCGCATGCATTCTTTGTATGGGCAAGTTACTTCTACATATTCATACTTGTCAATTCAGCAAAGGTATGAAGATTCAAGATGTTTGACTATATTGATTGTAAACCCCTATCAAGATAAAATGCATGTCCAGTCATTTAGAACCGAGTCATCGCTCTAAGCGATCAGGCATTTTCATCCATCTCATTCGTACAAGTTGAATCGTGTTTCAAGAGAATCAAGTCTAAAGCACAAGGCTCTGATGGTATACCTCTAGATTTCTTAAAAAAGCTATTTCCTGTTATTATCCCATACATCACCAACATTTTCAACTCCTCACTATCTCAGAATCACTTCCCAAGTCAATGGAAGCGAGCGTTAATCAGACCTATTCCAAAAAAGAATAATTCCCAAGGGGAAAAAGAATTCCGTCCAATATCCTTTCTTCCCATCCTGTCCAAAGTTCTCGAAAAACTTGTATATGAGCAGTTAACACACTTCTTAAAGTGCAACAATATTCTTGATAAATGCCAGTCTGGTTTCCGACACGGTCACAGCACGTCTACCGCATTAGCTAAAATCACCGATGACTTGAGACGCTTCATGGATCAAAAAGAAGTTTCAGTACTCGTTTTGCTTGACTTTTCGAAAGCTTTTGATTCCTTAGACAAAGATATCCTTGCAGCAAAAATGAGAGGCATGGGTTTTTCTCCTACAGCAGTCCACTGGATAACATCATACTTATCAGACCGTTATCAGCGAGTAATTACAAATGATTTATGCTCAAGATGGATCAAAACAGCAAGAGGTGCGCCTCAAGGCTCTATACTAGGACCTCTGCTATTTTCCCTGTACATTAATGATTGCCCTTCAGTGATTAACCATTCTAAATATCATCTTTATGCTGACGATCTCCAAGTATACCTAAATTCAAATGTTAAAAGCCTATGCAATGGAATATGTAATTTAAATTATGACCTAGAAAACATCAACAATTGGAGTAAATCCAATTTTCTAAGCATAAACCCTAGTAAGTCGCAGGCTATTATAATTGGATATCCGAAAATACTCAAGTCAATTGACAGGGATCAATTACCGCAACTACGCATTTCTGATTCTCCTATAAAGTACTGCGACGAAGTTATTAATCTAGGACTAGTCATTGATGAAAGTCTGTCTTGGTCTTCGCATATAACTAAGATATGTAACGCAGTGAATAAGTCATTATTTCCTCTAATTCGCTACAAACATGTTATTCCTCTCTCCTTAAAGAAGCAATTAGTTTCGACTTTAATACTTCCCCATTTTGACTATGCCGATGTTGCCTTTCAAGACATATCTCAGGTCCTGTCAACTAAACTTCAACGCTCCTTCAACGCCTGCATTAGGTTCATATTTAATTTACATATATCAGATCATACTACCAATTATATTAACAATCTCAACTGGTTAAAACCTACTTCACGACGCCGGCTGCATATCCTTGCTCTTCTCTATCAAATTTTACAAACAAATACACCAGCGTACCTAAGAGACGAATTTCAAACACTTAGTAGAGTACACGACTCAAATACGAGGGGAAATGATAAACTCGTTATTCCTCACCACCGGACAGTCAGATTCAATAAATCATTCATTGTGACCGCATGTCGCGAGTGGAACAACATTGACTTACCGCTACGTAAATTATCATCACTAGCATCCTTCAAAAGGGCACTATACGAAAAACTTCTCCGAGAACAACAACGAGACACGTAAAACATCATGGGATTAGTGGGAAAGATTCAACTCTAATCTCCTCCCGCTTCATCTATTATTCTTGTTCCTTCCAGGTACTGGGTGATATTTTCTTGTACTTGTATACATCCATGTTTACACTAGCTCTTTCTCAGTAGGTTTTCGCAGGTTTTTCACGCCCCCCTTCTTGTGTGGGCGTTTTCCTGCAGTGGGTTTTTTCCAATAAGGACGAAAGTCAATATCCTTAGGTTTTACCCACGTTTGCTCACATCTTTTTACACTTGGTAACTTTGCTAACTTATAATTATGTTTGTTGAATGAAAAACCGTACTGCTATGTCTCTCTTGCCATAATTGAGTGTATGTAATTCCAAGAGCAACATGACAATGTATTTAGCTGCAATAATTTTTATGTTTGACGAGGGGTTAGATGGAAGATGGGACTTTCTAGTCCCAATCTCGCCTAATAAAGACGTTTTATTATTATTATTATTATTATTATTATTATTTGACCTGGACATCGACACTAACGGTGATAAATTTGATGAGAGAGGAAGAGCTTTCAAGAGTTCTATTAATGATCTTTCACTTAGTCTAAGAATCAAATGTAAATAAATCAATTTTATTACCGTATTTCTCGGCCCATAAGATGCACTTTTTACTCCAAAATGTGCTCTAAAATCAACCTGCGTGTTATGGGCTGAGGGTACCACTTCGTCCTCTAAGACACGAGCTGATTCACTGGGAAAGATACTATTAAATATTTTTCTTGCATCAGGCATAGAAAATGGTTGCCTTTATTACAGATGTTGATAATAACACCGTTTTGAGCCTGTAGAAAGCAATAGAGTTTGACAGAGTCCTTGGCAGTACATCCTAAAAAAATTCCTAAATAAATCACGTATGTATACAATGTAGCATACATGCACGTATGTAACATAATGTAGTTTAGTCTGTGCATGTACATTGGTTCCGCTACGATTTGGGCTTATGGGTAAGTCCCCCTCTGCTAATACATTGTTATCTCATGGGATATACTCGGAGTCTACAGACACTCAAACTTTAGTATGAGGGTCGTTCAAAGCATAATACGTTCCTTTCTCATTCATGTGCATATCTGCTTGTACATGGAGACACTAAGTATAGCAAAAAAAATTAAAACCAAAATACCACCATGGGACCTAAAGAGAGAAGATTGTCATACAGTATTGCATTCAATTTCGATGGAAGTGAATATGACATTGTGTGATGAGGAAAGTGACAACTAAAGCGAAAATAACTGAGTATATGATTTTAGCAGCAGTGATGATGAATTTCTGAGATTCTACGATGAATAAACTGATATATTTGCTAATTTTGAATGTGACACTTGTTTTCTTTGTATAAAGTGTTATCATTAAACACTTAGATCCTCTTCAGTCTGATCGAAGTATTTTTCATAAATTCCAACCTGATAAATGACAGCAATTCTTACTGGGATATTTTTTGTAAATTTTAATCTGATAATACACTGTGCGTCTTATTCGCCGGTACATCTTATAGGCCGGGAAATACGGTAATTAATTAATATTTAATAAAATATTTTAGGCAATAATAACTACAGCTGCATCATCTTCTAAAATTTTACTGCACCTTAACTTTTAATGATTCATGCCTCAATTCAGATTCATTACGATTTGTAATGTTCAAAACCAAAGTGTAATATTTTTAAATAATGTCAGTTTTTTTAGTTTTGGTAAGTTATACAAGTTTCAAATAGTACTGTCCTTCTTCCACATTTTTCCATCAATTATACGAGTGAGGGGTGTTTCTATTTTTCTTAGGGTTATTTCAGGTCAATAAAAAAAACCCACACACATACAAAGCATACATACTGCAGTGGGATGGGAATGGTAGCTATCCTTAAAGCAAAATATGAATTCATACCTGCTGTAATTCTTGCATACGATTCATGCATTGAGCTGTCAATTAGCTATTTTACGCATGGCTTCAGCGCCATACATTTTAGCGCAAAATTACATTTTACTGAACAAGCAAATATAAGTTTAAAGCTATTTAAGTAGAGTAATTAAATTATTTGAGCATTCTCAATGATGCAGAGCATAAAGATAAAATCTCCAACTGACAGTCATCAGTTACCTACTGGGTGCTTTGAGACCTATTCTTCATAATACACATTTTCCCATCTGTACCTCTTGTACAATTCCATTATGATGCTTAGAAACATGTCATGTATGTAACAAGGACATATTGCTTGCTGTGGACAATTTTGGCCCAGGAATGGAGCATTTGTCTGGTTTTCACATATCTTGTTGGAAATTGAACATGATCAAGGATGTCATTGTGCATTGTGGCAATTTCCTCCAGAATTCCCTCAAGAGGGGCTGTGTGTTAGCCCAGCGCATAGAGCAATTGGTTTTTCAACAAAATGACCACATTCAATTCAAGTTGATTGCATTTTCAGGTGAAGGTGCATTAAAGCAGTGACCTTATAAGTATTGAGGAGCACCATTCGGAATATTTAATTTATCCACCAGAAGTATTTAATTATCATTTACACCAGAGCAGTTATTGATTTTTTCTCAAACAAGTGTAATATGCATACATACATAGATTTTTGGGGAGTACCATACCCTTATTTGTGGATGACTAGGGTTTCGTGGAGTACCAGTTGGAAAACACAGAAGTAAATAACACTCGATGACAATGAGCAAACATTTTATGATTTATGATCCCCCCTGCAAAAAGCCCCTCTAGTAAAAACTTGGCAATGATTTGTCTTTAACACTAGAACCACAGCAGATATGACTACCCCTCGAACAGGGTATGGAACATTGGTTCTGCCCAGACCCACCTCCTATTTTCCAGAATTTCACAGAAGAAACAGAACTTCTGATGGTTTCCACACTTTTCCCACATTATACTAGACAGTGGAACTCTAAAAGTAATTAAGATAGCACCTGATGTCTTGCAGACTGCCAAAAGTAATTAACTTTATAAAGATGAATGGGGTCATTTGACTCATTTTTGGAATAAAATAGATTTTTTTGTAATTATTTTCTATTCGATTCCTTTGAAATTTCGAGACTCTATTTGTCTTATATCTGGCTGACATACAAATACCTTATCATAATTGTGAAACTATTTCAAGTTATGCTTCGAGGGTTGGCAAGGGGTCATTTCACTCCCCTTATATTTGGTGGAATACCATTCCCCCTCTTAGGGGAGTAGTAGTAGGGGGAATGGTATTCCACCAAATATAAGGGGAGTGAAATGACCCCTTGCCAACCCTCGAAGCATATTAATAATTTTATTGAATCACAATACATTTTATGATGCTTGATGACTTTTTTTCATCTTTGCTAACATGTCGCAGATGCACAGTCATGTGTGTCAAAATTGCGCTATTGCTCAGGAGAAAACTGGCAACAAATACATATATATGTACTTCTATGACACATGCCGGGGATTACTTTCATACTATTGGAAAAGAATATATATTAAGCAAATTTCTATCTACATTAGCAAGTTTATGGATTATATGTTACAAGCATGTGTGACATCACGTGTTCCATGTGTAAATACCTGCATCTGTGTGTTTCGTCCACCATTACTTGCATTACTACAAAAAGAAGTCACCAGGGGGCAGAGCTGTGTAACACACAAAGAACGAGCCCTACTATCATTAAATCTCAATATTTTGCTCCTCAACCAGGATTACATTTGAAAAGCAAAAAACATCATACATTTGTGTACTTTGCTTTAGTGGAAATTGTGATCTCACCGATCTTAAGGAGGTAATTGAAAACTTGAAAAAACAGGTTGAAAAACTGGAAACTGAAATTAAGTCACCGAGTGTTGACAGTGAAAAAGATCAAGTTGATCTTCCTGAGAGTATATTTGAGGAGATAATGGATAGGAAAATCCATGCTTCCAATGTCGTAATTTTTTATTGTGACGACTTGGACAGTGTAGAAGCTGTTAAAAATCTCGTTCCCACCATCACAAAAGATGTACCTAGTTCCTTCAGTGTCAATAACCAATGTCAAGCTGTTCCGGCTAGAAAAGAATCAACAGGGAAAATCAAGACCTTTAAAAGTTACAATGGATTCTCCATCGTCAGCGGCAAAACTCTACTGCCCCTGTTTTCCTGATTATGTTCCCTACCGAGTCTCCACTGATAAAACTGTGAGACAAAGGCAGTATATGAAGGAGCTCTGTAGAAATTGAGTGACAGGATTGCAAATGGTGAGAACAACTTAGTGATCAGATACGCGACTGGTTCACCGAAAATAGTTGAAAAATGTTTATCAAAAAACGGAGCAAAGATATATAACCAACATCAGTGTTTTTTATCAAAATGTCCGGGGATTAAGGATGAAGTTACCAGATGTAAGAGCTATAGCAATTGTCCTCACAAGTGATATCATTTTTTTGTCTGAAACATGGTTGAGGATGGTCATGATATTAGCAATTCTGAACTAGGACTACATCAGTTTAATCTATTTAAGAATGATCAAAATCGATAATCGAGTTCTAAAGCTCATTGTGGAGGTGTACTTATTGGTGTATGGACTAACTACTCCTCTTCTATGATACTCTGCACATGTACAAATGCTGAACATACCTTTGTAGTACTTGATGTTATACCCAAAATTATTTTATGCTGTGTTTACCTATCTCCATCATCTTCTCTACAAATGTTTAGTGATCACTGTGATGAGATTGAGCAAACACTCCTTCTGAGGCATCCCAAGCATTGACCTAAACTAGAAATGTCAAAACTGAGGCTATATTAACAGTTTTCACATAAAAATTTGTGCATTGTGATATTTTCGGCAATCACTTTAATTTTGCTGCGCAAGGCCATCTCCTCCCCCTGTGACCAGCTTCATACCAAATCTGACATACCTCCAACATCACGTCATCTAGCCGACTTGATGAAGATAAGAGAGACAAACTATACAGAGCCCTGTACTGCCACTCTTCTGAGTGGCACCGCACAATTTCAAACATCAAAACAGTAACTTTGTTGGGACAGTAAAGATAGCTCAGGCCGATGAATATTTTATTTCTCTGGTGAAAAGTGTCAAGGAACTGTATTATATCTAATCCTGTATTAATATTTAACATTCTGATCCAAGTCTGCTGTAAAAATAGAATTTTCTCCACAGGGTCTGACCAGACCCTTTGGCAGTTTTATTAAGGTAAATCTAGATTTTTCTTGAATGGGGTTGACTCCTGGACTAAATTTTTTATCGTATGTTCCCAGTCACAAATCATAATAAGTCAGGAGACACCATCACCCTACATGTGGAAATCTGCAGTCTGGCCTGACCCAGTGGCAGTTCTAGTGCTAAAACCACAAAAGCCCCAAATTAAAAAACAAAAATTCAAAAGACTTCTTCTGTGCCAGGGTTGTAATGTATGAAACAGCTAATAAATGTTCAATGAACTTTCCATCACTAAGTGCTTTTGAGTCATGCAATACCCCAACAATTATATTCTGGGAATAACGACATTAATAACTTTAGGACTAAAAAATACTTTGTCTAACAAAGTTAAGACTACACAAATGAGCATTATGGTAAACTCACCAGCCTTGATATCCTGGGCAAGTTGTCCAGAAAGTATCCCACAGAATCACTCTGAAATCATTTTAAGGAGACATTAGTGCCAAAGGGCAAAGGCATAGTCACAGTGATTTCTGGATATTGATTGAAAAAGTTTCAAAAAAATATAGCACCTTAAATACAAAAGAAAAACTGAAATGTATTACTAATGTAAAAGGCAATTCCACCTATTTATCAAAAACAAACATCACTCAAAATTAAGCCATTATGGGACTGGGAAGAGGTTTTCATTCATAAATGAGAGAAAAAGAGCAACTTATACAATTGAGCATATTGGCAGGCGAAATCCATTTACTACTTAATCACAGAGTCATTATCAACAGGAGACAAATTGTCAAAATTCTATCAAGTGAATGCGAGGGAGAAAAACAAACACAATCAAAGCAAAATTGTAAACACATCACCACACAAAAATGATACACTCATGACAGTTACTAATTAAATAAGCAGGGATTCTCACTAAACTACAGCGCCCCACACAACTATACACATACCTACAGTCAATATCAACAAGACCAAATCATATGAGGCACTCAATTGCACAGTTTGGTGAATGGAAATCACAAGAACATAGACATGGAATAAAAGCAGGGGCTATATTGACGTGTTTTGTTCATGCATAATCGCAGTCACTCTAGCAAGTCCCCTCTATACACAGTGCAATTTTCACAGCACATCCGTCTAAGCATCAGACGGTGCAGTCAAGTCCCTCACATGAAACAGCCTTCACAGTAGAGCTCGATGACTTAAGTCACAATTATCAATGAAACAAGGGTACGGATATCAGTCTAGGACTGCACACTGCTGGTCAAATCTGATAAACTATTAACTGAATATGTGAAGTCTTTAATACAGCTATCCTATCCTTAATCAAGTTATGGCTCAGTGAATTTTCAAGCTACCAAACCAAATAGATCTGATACACATGATAGACACATCATAGGTGCCACACTGATCGCATCAATTTTCATTATTCTAGATTTTTAAAACTTCTTTAGGATAATACAACACAGTTTAACATCAGAAATTGATAAAATAATATTTGTGTCATTGCAAGTGACCTTCAATAAATTGATTAATGAAACGTAAACAAAATTATCTACACAGTTTCAAACATAAACCTAAAAACAATGAAAGCACATTGAATCTGAGGAGACCTTCAGTGAAACATTATCATGAAAACCCAGCATTGGATAGAATATCTAATCAGGTATTAAACATAAGAGACACTTGCGGCCATTAATGCTTGCAACTAAATCCCTTAACGACTATTTACCAAACTAAATGGATGCGTTACAACTGATGGTGAACGAAAATAAACACATGCTGGTTCTGCTACGGTAAAATTGATGTGAGGCAGTAACAACACAGCAACTAAATATGATATCAACGATTTCACAATGAACAACACATACTAATTCCAAAATAAAACGTCGTAAGGCAGTCATGCAATCAAAGCAATCAAATAATTAACATAGGTTCAAAATCGATGCTTTGTATTTAAAAGGTTGAGGACTGAACGTCCATACAACTGAAGATAAAGCAGGGCGACAACTTGCAGACGTACATTGGCTACGAATAACGTAAATTACTTACAAATTGAATAATAAGGCTTTGCCAGTTATGAAAGGAATCAATCAGGAACCCATTCAGATCATTTCGGCGTTCAGCAACTCTCGAAATACTCTCTCCAACTAATCACTTGGGAGTTAAGATGAAATGTATGCGATAAATAAAGTTACCGCTGTCAATGGACCAAATCATCCACAAAACGTTTCACTTCATACAGAACACATTGAACAGTCAGGAACATGCGAGAAATAGTGATTGATGCGATGTTATACGACGTGTCATTCCATTAGTTCAAGCAATCTTCAGCTTTAAAAGTCATTAATTTTGCATTGAGTACGACTTATGACCAGTTGCTTAAGAGTCAATCAATGGAAAACAGCGGACAGAAAATAAACTTCTATCACTCTCTGAGAATGAATTTAAATACTAAGCCACACAGGCATAGTATTAGAAAGATTCAAAACTCTCTTTCTCGAACGTGGTGAGCGTTCGAATAAATATTCACAATAAACCACGCATTCCTTTAACAATATTATGGCCATACGAACTTAACCAAATAACTAAGTGGCTACTAACTAACCAGTTGATATTCACTCCGCCTCAGGAATGCTGTTTTTATACCAGAATCGCTCCACAATGCCTGAAGTGAGGGGCATAACCTAGTGAAGGGTACTGGATCTGTGAAGTTGTTAGGATCAGAACGAAGAACCATCTCTCCGGCAGGAGCGTTGGACTCGTGCTCCCATGGGATGCCAAGCTTGTCACGAGCATCGATAAGTACACGCACTCCTCGAACAACATTTTGGTAAATGATTTGCTGGTATTCTCGCACAACCTCCGGTTCAAATCTCAGTCCATGAATGATCCTCATCTGCTTCAGAAAAGTTGATTTCCCACTCTCACCAGCTCCGAGAAGAAGGAGCTTCACTTGACGCCGGAGGCTTTGTCTTTCTCTCTCAATCATTCGATCAATTTGCTGACTCTTGTGCCGCTGTTCAATTTCTTCGGGACTATACTTAAATCGGAGGCAACACGAACAGGTCAACATAGCAGTAGCCATCTTGCCTCACCCCTTAATAAAGTGACGTCATGGATGAAAACAATAAAGCAGTAATAAGCGTCGCTAGCGTCACCCACATATTCCACATGACGATTCACAAGTCGTGAAAGAAGGTAGAGTAATTCTTGGAGAATGTGAATTTCTCTCATATAATGCGTCTAAATCGGTGCTAAATTTGAAGTAAACTGACCACTCTTTATTCCGCCTCTGAGGATTTACGGGCGCTAGCTTCGGACTCGACCGCAATTAATTCATTAACGAGGGTACCATAGGTGCTGCTTCTTTCTTGGAATCATGACAGGACGAGGTTTCGTGTTGTGCATGAATATTGTGAATGCTCAATACGGTACTTGTTTGAGCTTCAATGCCTATCGTAAAGGTTTACGGTCGTTCATGTGTTGACTGCGAGCTACTTGAGCGTTTTCATTACCACCCTTAGTTTATTATTGTAATGCCCCGGAATGGCTTAAGCAGGCCACCGCCTATTTATCGACCCCTTGAGAATGAGCTTGATTGGCAGTTTCGTACTTCTAATTGTTGACCCTAGTGTAGATAAGGGACTGAACCTGAAAATTCTCCTATTAACTGGCACACTCGAGGATTATAACTTACCATTCACTCTTATTCACAGTGATAGTAAACATCTTTCTTAGACTAGTGCCGTATTGGATTTATATGCGGTAACATAAATTTGTGGCATAGCAGAAGGAATAGCACGATGTCATAGTTCATTTTCAGTTTGCGAGATGTCACACTATCGACATGCATTGCTTTACAAGGAATTACTAGCCCACTGAAGACTATGACAAAGGTCATGCCCCGGATAATGCCTTAATTTAATTCCTTAAAATACTTGTACTTCACTGGGTTCATAAATAACAATTTTTAATTTTCAGACTTCATTTATTCGAGTTCTTCTTAAGAAGGTAAATCAATTACATTTCCTCGAAGTGTCACTTAAAGAATTCACATTTAATAATTAGGTACATGATATCATACTCCTCACCTTCTGGATGATTTTTAATTTATTTAGTGGCATGTTAAGTCATATTATGGATTTCAATACAAGCAATGCCTGTCAAATTTTATATACATATTCAAATGCAGGTTTGTGTCTTTCACAAGCTGGTAGTGCATAGGTAGCATTGGGCAAAGAGTTAAATGGAAAGAAGTTGTCAATGATGAAAATCTTAAGTCTCAATTTTAATGTTATAGCTATTACCGGTAAATTTCAATGTTTTAATAAGAACCTAATTTGTAGTTTCTTCACCTACAAGTACCTACAATTCAGAGTGAACTCCATTTCGCTAAAAAAATACACATCTCCCACACCTTTCAAGAGTAATAGGTCTCACCCCTCTTGAAGTTCCATTAGCTGAAGATATACTTGATTACAATACAAAATTGGATTTTGAATCAGCTTCATTTTCAATAGAGAAGAGGAAGAGGCTACACAGAGAGAAAGCTATTTTGTCCAAGCCTCATTGGCTAGGTAATACATGAAAATGTCTTGACTGTAGATTACAAGGTCACATTTAAACTGCAACACAAAATAATTAATATAACTTTCAAACAAATATAAGTAACACCAAATTTTTAAATAAACTTGGCATTTGAAGCAAAATAACACTATAATCACATCGATGCAAATAAAACTTTTGAAAAAATCAACACAATCCATACCATTATTGCAGAACTATGTACAGTGAGAATACTTTTGATTATACTAACATTCATGAACTTCACCAGAAAGAAAATACTTTCCCATAATCACAGATAAAATAAAACAATCAAGAACAAGCATATTTACAAATGGTCAGAAACTATAAAAAAGACTTTGAATATTCAATTGTGCAGAATGTGTCAGTTCTCACAATAGCAATGGATTTAGAACTATCTAAACCTTTCTTCTTTAAGGCCTGTCAATTTACAGCACAACACTACCCACATTAGGCTGACTGTAATTACTTCAGAATCCAATTTATTTACACCGCTTTTTAAGTGGTTGCTTTGGCATACGAGGGTGGTGGCGTTGGAGGGAGAGATCTGGGAGGCTGAGGTAACAGGATTGCTATATGATAAGGAGGGGGGGGCCCCCCATCCTGTCTTGGCACGGTGCACTCTGTTGCCAATGCTGAACTATTTGCTGAGGGCTGCACAACAGCTGGTCCTGCATCAGGTCGAGTGGCCTGCAGTAATAATGCGTTAGACATGAGTTGCGAGTTAAACTTATATCCCACACAAAAGTTTATCAATAAGCATGACGTTAAAATTAAGATGCCATAAATATAAACATAATGTAGATACACACGATGTAGCACAGTGGCAATGAAGATGGTTCTGGACTCAATCATTCAATTTAAATTGAATAAAGCTTGGTTCAACTTCATGGAGTTCCATGTAATTAGTAAAAACAACTTTTACACCCCACTGGTCAGTTCACAGGTCAATAATTTATTGCGCAACTGCCAGACTTCGATGCCTGGCATCATCATCCGGTGCTCACTGACAAGTTAAGAAGATATTGCGAAGGTTTATATACTAATGTTAGATGTGGGGCAGAATATGAGATGGTAGAGCTTATTGTAGAAGGGGGGAGGGAGGAAGCAAGGTCTATTGTGGGATGTTGGGCTGGGGGAGAGAGAGTACTAATTTGTGAGGGAAGCTGGCTCAAGGTTTTGAGGATTGGGGAAGAGGTAGGATACAAAACATTCATAAAGGACATAGCAACCAGTGTATTATCATAATTTTAAAATATTTAATTATTCTAATGTGTCCAGCTCAAGTCTGTGGTCACTGTAGGGTAAAATGTTGGCTTTTTATTTATCATTTATAAATTTATGTCTGCTCCTATCAAGAGATATGGAAAGGTCTAGATAGAGTATGGTTAACATCGGTTTGGCCAGTGAAAGTGATGTTCTCATTAGAGTCATTCAGGAATTTGGTAGAAAGCTCAAATTGTTAGTACCCTTCCACAATACTGAAATATCGTCAATGTAACAGAACCAGCTCTCCCATTCCTTATTCCCACCCCCATCCACCTCCCATTACAATATAAACCTTGGCAATACCTTATTTACTTGTCAGTGAGCACCCGATTATGATGACAAGCATCAAAATCCAGAATGTGCAATAAGTTATTGACCAGTGGAGTGTAAAAGTTTTTTTTTACAAATCACACAATTTAGCCAATGAATTTCACAGTAAACATTGTGATCACAACATGTATACCAAGGTAATCCTCACCTCAAACTCATACCTCTATCACATTACAAAACCAAGAAAATAAAATACAAATTCACAACCTTTAAGTAAGTAAATTTTTTGAGGACAGGAATTTTGTACGAGGCAAAGAATGGCTCATCCTTTTTCTTAACTGTAAGGGCTTTTTTTATTGCATCCTCCAATGACAAATTTCAAAATAACCCTTGTTTCGTCTTAACTGTTGTCGACATTTTTCATGGGTCCCCCAACAGAAAAAGATAAAATTAGTGCCCCAGAATAAGTTTTCCCATCAGACCATCACTAGGTATTCTGTAAGTCGTCTGGGAGAATTCAGAAAGTCACATCCTTAAGTTCTCCATTTCTTGAACACCTTCACTTTCCAGCAAATTATTAGCTTGCCAAAAAGTTCTCTCTTAAGTTCTTCATGTTCCCTGCCTCTCCTTAAGTCATCCAAAATTCATTTCCTCTACCATGCTTGACAGGCATTCTCCCCAAAATTCCCCTCTTCAACATCCTTTCGATAGACCCTCCAGCCATCTTTTCTGTCTTCTCTTAATCTTCACCAATGCCTTCCTTTCATTTCCCCCCACATTTCCTAGTTTGGCTTCCTCACAAACCAGCTCTACCTCTCTATTCTTCATCAAATTTGCATTTCCTCTATAACTCTAATGTACATACACTCATCCTTGTTCTTCAATAACCAAGTTTCCAACCAATAAAGAGAAATATTCCAAACCATATTGATTTATCTTTTTTTAACTCTCCATTCAGAACCCCCTGATTAATACTAAACCCATACAAAATCCAAATTCTGTTCAGACTAGAGTGATTCTACATCTGAGGCCCCAACGTCTATAACCATTTCCCTCCAAAATACTACCTAGAGCCAGTTTCACACTATTCAAGAAGTCACAGTGGTAGCTCTAATTTCCTAAATGCATACATATTCCACAACAAGATAGCCAAGGTTCATTTGTCCATTCAATGTTATTCTGAAGTTATGAATTGGAATCCCAACACAAATACATAACTTCATAGTAAGCACACCTCCTGTACCTTGATGGGGCATCTGTTGTGGAGGGGCCCACAGAGCTATTATCACTGTAACAATACAATATAAAATCTCTTACTCTTTGAGCAGGCTCTGTCTGATGTATAGTATCAACTGGTCGGCTTTGATGCTGGAAAGCTTCCAAATACTGCTGTGCCAGCTGTCTGTCACCTCTGGATCTGCAAATTGACACTATACACCCAGCCAGCAAGAACAGAAGAAGCATGGCACAAAACACCAACATTTCCACACCAGACCCCTGAATATGGAAAAAGAAAGAAATATGTACCCCAGGAGAAATATTCTAAGTATCTCAGAAGAGCAAGAAATTTCATAAAATGACCAAAAGGTTTATCAACCTTTATTTCAATGTTAATACAGTCACCACCTCTCATAGACAGTTGTCAAATTATTTATATTTTATGAGATATCAATGAGAATGCACACTAAATAAAATCACGAAGATCTCAATTTCATTTGAGTCCAAATAACATTTTATGATGCATTAGTTCCAATCTTTCTAATGAAAATATGCAGACAGCTGTTAGGTAATGTTAGCTTTTATTGTTTCAGGGATAACACTCATAAAAGACCTCTATTAACTTATAGAAGCCAATGAGTTAGCATTTAACATTAACTTTCAGTCCTGAGGGGTTACATATGATGCTTACTTTCTTCATTTCTTCCTGCCATTTATAAATATTCTTCTCCCACTGCTGCTGATATATGACAAAGTGACAAACAATGGGTACCTATATTATATGACATCAGAGGCTATGGGTGATTCAGTGCACATTAATGGCAAAATCAGAGAAAGAAAGCATCATAGACATATGATGCCTCAACCATAGAAGTGCTCAAAAATTCCTCTAAATAAGAAGCCCACCATTCAAAAAATTTAACACAATTTGAAAATCTGGTTTTAAAAATATTGTTCATCTGGGCTGGAACATAGAAACATTGCATACATGCATATGCACACAGATAACTACCATGGTTGACTTCATGTTAATACCCAGCAATACTAAGTTTAGGATCATGATTCACTTTTAAGCTGTTTCCTCAAAGAATATTTGCAACATATTTTTTATGAGAGATTGAAACCTGATAAAAAATGGAGACCATTCATTTAGAATATTGCTGAAGAGTATTCCACACCTTGTTACTCCCACCACTGCCCTGAAACATTCTTTTTCCAAACAACTATGATTAGTGAAGTTTTTGTCTCTATTGAAAAGGAAAGTGCATTATATGGGTCTCCAGACCGTCACACATAAGCTCATCTTCTTCTACTTTCATGAATATGTAGATGCCCAGCATGCCCTATTTTACTGGCTCGATTGAATGAGGACTGGTTGGAAGAAACACAGTTGTCATAATTGGTGGTCGAGCTTTTAAGTTGAGCACTTTTATACTCATGTTGTGAAATCAGGAAGAAAACTGGTATGCATTGAAAACTTTCAATGTTGAACAGTACAATGACCACTTAAACTTTTCAATGTACCATCCATTTCATTAAACTGAAAAAGTAATAAATCACACAATATGGATTTGCAAAAATACGTACCTCATTGTTTTACTTATTGATGAACATTATTAACTGGATTAAGTGCTCTTTGTTAAGAAAACGAGCCATTGCCCGTGGACCACGGCCAAATAGTTGGATGTATAAACTGCGATATTCTTATCATAGGTTACACTTAACATCCACTTTTCTGTCACCCTTTTAACCCCCAAATATCCCCGAATTCAATGAAATACCATGTGGTATTCTATAATCGAGTTCATTAGCATATATACCTTATATTTTTGTGTTAGCTGCACACCTGTCTTCCCAAAACAACAATGAAGAAAGAGGGTGCGTGGATTACACTAAGTATTTACATTTTACCCAGAACGACTTTTTTCCAATATGAAATAAACATTTATGCATTAAGAGTAACTTCAAAACTGTAAGTCCAAGTAAAGCAAATGTTAACTTCAGAAATGCTGTACTTGGACATGGAATCTTTGAGCGTACAAAGTTTTTGTGAAGTATTCCTTGACGAAATAACTTTTCCCCTGTGGAGGCTGCTCACAAACCAATCCCCTTGTGTATCCAGAAGTGCAGCATACTAGAGTAAATCGGTAATTTGATGCAACTACCAATAAAATATTTATTCAATTCACAGAGTAATTTGTAAAAAAAACTTTCTGAAGTATATACATTGGGAGCCAAACATTAAATAAAAATGTTTTGATTAGTTTTTGCCTCATACTTGCTGCATTTCCCTGAAACCTGAGAGTCAATGTCATGGTGTGTGAATGCAACCTAATTTTTATATACAGCTCGGCATCTTTTTTAATGAACCGTGATTCATTCTCAAGATAATTTCGGCCACGATGGATGATATATTCCTCATTCCTACCTCTTCATCTCAGGCAAGCAGAAGTAGTCCAAAACACTATGCACAATAGTTTGAAATACCGTCTCAGCTTTCATCATATTCTCCTTCATTACAAAAAATCTGAAAGACGTTTCTGAATATGTTACTACCCTTAAAACAAATTATGATGGTATAATAAGGACTCCTCTGGTTACTAAATGGAGAAATGATTTGTTTGAATATTTCTGGTCACTGTTTCTTCGTTGCAAAATAAACAGTTTTTGACACGCACTGCCATGAAAATTCAATAACATCTTCATTGCTACACATCTTGCAATGTAGCCAACAATATATACAGCAATATCTATGAGGGACTCGGAACCTATCAGGTAATCCAAAACTGTGTCCTCATCCATCTTCAAACTGGAAATCTTCACTTAACATCTATTCGAAAACTGAACTCAAACTCTGATGAGAAAGTGGGATCCATTGGCTTGCAATTATCTCTCTCCACACTCCTGTAAAATAACAGTTACCGGAGTGCTCATCGGAACTGGTCTATGTTTGGATTATTATTATTACCCCTTCTAGCTCTAAATAACAATTCAAGATGATCTTTCGAAAATATGTAATTGAGCAAATGCTTACTGGCACTGCCAAATTCTCTTACCACCAAAATTACTGGCATAAGTGGTTTGCACTTTATATACATATAGCAAAACCTAATGCAAAGGTTGATCTGGGGTGGTGCATCTGGCAGTCCCCTCCACTGACAGAGATTTCACAAACGGATATGATTCGTCAAAAACCTTCTCCCAGTACATCCGGTTTTCCATTTTCAATGGCTGCTTAGAGCCAAATACTTTCCCGGTGTGAGATGTTGAGAAGCTCTATTCGGGAAGTCCACCAGGTGAGAGACTCCATAAGTGCCGACATTTTGATGGACCATCAAAATGGCCATCAAAATATCGGCACCAATGGAGTCCCTCACCCCGTGGACTTCCTGAGTAGGGCTTCTCAACATGCAATTTTGAGTTTCACCTCCAGCTGGCTACACTATCTTTGTCTTCAGTGTCATCACATTATCACTACAATGTCACCTAACCAAAGCTGCTGTGCCATCCTGGTTCATTATACATATTGCCGAATAATTACTTTCAATTACTCAGGAAAATATTTGAAGGTAATAATCATAGAGAAAACATAAATACATTTTTACAATTTTTTTATTCTCTAAATTAGGTAAAATGTCGACTGAATAGGTGAATATGGTGCATAAGAGTTTTATAATTATAGAATGTTTTCTTCATTTTAGTCACTTATTCTGGATGCCACGTATGATTTCTGGATTACCAAATAAAAAGATTAATTACAAAGGGTGGTGATGTGATTTTCTCTCAAACTATTTTAAAGTTTTGCGTTTATTTTCCTCCAAATATGCAAGTTTAAAAGTAATACTTTCGTTTAATCACCCAAAAACATACCGAACATTCTCTCATAATTAACGAGAAAAAATCAATATTTCCTCTGGAAAAACAAAAATTATGTCTGGATATCCTGGAAATTTCAGGGAATTTTCAAATGCCCAGCTGCTGTACACCCTGTTGGATAGCAAACATCAAACCGCGAAGCTACTAGCTGATAAATGTATAAGTTTCGTCATTAAAAATGTCATTGGAGAAGAAAAGGTAGATGAATACATAAGACCTTAAAACCTGAAAACTAAGCCAGTTTCATCCCGATTTACTGTAGATAGTTTTTACCATATTTTAAACCATTGAACTTTGACAATTGAGATGGGCTTTTCTCTCAAGTTTATCTTGAAGATAGTTCCATAAATAGAAAGAAATAGAATTGACATAACTCCTCTGCCACGGAAGTGAGTTTATTTTTCCTCAATAGTATTCTCCAATGAGCTTTAACCCTCATATGGATTCTCTGCGCCTTAGCAGCGCTCGTAGTTTTAAAAATGATTTTAAAATTTTCCATTCCCATGGATCTTTCTGACATTTTCAGTAGTCTACTTTTTCTGCTTTCTTAGGCTACAAATGTATTTTTGTATGTATAGTGTGCATAGTTTTCATTTTATAGGCCTCTAATGAAAAAAGTAATGTCGTTGGATTTACGGCGCCGCTGCGGCGCCGAGAATTCCCTCGTCGCAATTTCGGGGACTGCACTCTCAATACAAATTTAAAAGTTATTATGTTTCGTATGAAATGGTATCTTTTATTTATAATCATAATATTTAAATGTTTAACTTTATAAACAAAATTTTATTGTTTAACAAAGGGAAAATTTTACTATGCCAATTTTGCTTCGGCTTTTATCTAATAATCATAATTTTTGCCTTTTTATAATTTTCATTGACAAAACTTCATGTATTTGCAAGAATAATTCTTAGAAACTTATGACAAGCCTAAAGGTGTTTTTTCCATGGCCTCCGGCATTATTTTGTTCGGGTACCTTCTCCGCTCCGCGTCCCTCCCCCTCGTCCGCGTACCTACTATGGTGATGGTCACCTTTGGGGACATCCCAGGGTTACTATGTACAGAATTATACCAAGCAGTTATCCCAAGAAAATTTAACCACAATGAATTTTCAGAAATAATGCAATAATGCCTCTTTACCTCCGTGTGGAAATTTCCCGGTGAATGAGTAGCTGAGACTCGGGAGACGATTCAGAAGTTAGACTGACCACCGTGAAGAACACATCGCACGGTTGGTGTTATATGTCTTGTACCTCACATTTGAAAATATTCCTTTACGGCTGCGATAGTCCTCGCAAAATTGCGGGCAATAATATTTCCCAGGACGTTACTGTTTATCTATGGATTGACATTGACAGTCCTTACATGGTGAAAATCTTTTCATGATGAAAAAATACATTGACGAATTACCACAGTGAAAATTTGTAAATATATTACTCGTTTCTTTGTATACTCAAATGCACAGGGGTTTTAGTCCTCCAAAGTTTATCAACGTGAAGGGGTGAGGGAGGAGGAGAAAGGTGGGTAATTCCATGGAGGTTTTTTTGAGGTGAAGGGGTGGAGATACATGGTGGTGGGTCGACTGCCAAGGATCAGGGAATACCGGGATCGTTAGGCCAGGTAAGCGTAGAAAATTCGTATCGTGAAGAAAGGTTGAGAGTGCAAGGAGGCAATTAGACACAATAGGCTGCTCTTTCTTCATTCATCCATCACTGCGTGAGGGACAGGAAATCCGCGCCTTATCGCAAAGCACCCCGGGGTGGCTCTCCCTCCATTCCGAGAAGGCCTAGTTCGGGTGGGTCGTTGGAGGTGAGGAGAAGCTCATTCAGTTTTTGTGGGGGGAAGAAAGTAGGCGGAGGATGACAAATAAGGAAGTATAGTGGGAAAGTACGGATGGTCTCAATGTTTGGGTCAGTGTAATGCTACGGAAAGAAAAGGTGAGGGGGGTCCTCCCAGCATGAGGGTATTTTGGTCACCCCAGAACACTAGTTCCTCTTCCATCAGTCCCTCACGCAGCGCCGGACCGAAGGAAAAAGGCGCCATCGTATTCCATGTTTTTTTTCCATTTCCTGCTCCTTCTTCCTTACCACCTACAGCCCAAACTTCTTAGAAATAATTATTTTGGCCTTTCCCACCAATCCAGAAGCAAAACCTCATCTGCCGCACTCCCCTGCATAACTTTTACCTGTCCATCTCTATGGAGACATCCTCAGTGAGGGAATGGGCTCAGCTGTAGGCCTAAAATACCGGCTCTTCTAGCCCACCCTCCAATGCGGCGCTGAACTCTTTGACGCGTCGCTGATTGTCCCACATCCCTCATATTTCTCAACCCATCTGACTTTCATCCTTTCTTTATTTTTAGAAATTGCAGGATATAAACTCCCAGAATGTCCGTTACATTTGCCTTGATCGTCAGAATATAGCCCTTAAAAATCACGGCGGTATCATTCGTCTCTTCTCATTCCAGCTACAATTTTTCAATTATTAGCGTTTAAGAACTCTTCTGTGCACACTACAAAGTTATAACACGTGGGTGGACGTAGTTAAGCAAAATTACTTTACATGGACCCATTTGACTTTTATTCGGTCCTCATTTTTAGTATTTGGATACATAAAAAATAAAACAATGTGTACATTTTAAAGCGGAGTTCATCCGGTATTGCATATCAGAAAAAATATTTAAAACAACCATTACATACGAAATTGAAATCTTCATTTGAAAATAACCGTCTAAGGAACCAAATAAAGGGAGTATTACGACAACAAACGGAAAAGAATGCAGTGTTTAAGATTTTTAGCCATAAATTCTGTAATAATGGTTAAAATCTTGCAAAACACGGTTAAAAATAAATATAACAGAAGTCACTAGCTTTATCAATCAGAAAACATGCTAAGAAAAGCCATGTTTGAAAGAAAATGACAAAATATAACGCAGCGCCGCTGCGGCGCCGTAAATCCAACGACGTAACTAAATTCGTAAATCCATATGAGGGTTAAAAGCAGCAGCCTTGAGGTGAGGTGGGAAATTAAATACTGTCTTCCCTTAGGCGTTTTATACCAGCTCCTGGCCGAACTTAACAGCATTCTTCCGTGAAATAAATACTACAAAGTCTGCTATACTTGGTGATTTTCCAGTTCTCCCTACGTACAGCAGATATCCATTTCTGGATTTCCAAATGGGAATTTAAACCACATTTTCATATCAATTCATCTGTTTTTTCCGAACATTTGAATTATTACTTAAATTTCAATACAGCCACATTTCTTAGTAAAGGCAATACTAATTTTTTAATGGCTTACTTACCTATGGAAATTCAAACTTCTAACACCCGAGACATGTTTGTTTTTGCATCCGTAGGCCACACAGTACATGCCCATAGCCAAATGTAAACAAATTGATAGTGTTTACACAGTGTACTAGCAGTCACTACTTATCAGAATCAATATTTTTTGTAAAAATGGCGAAAGAAAAATTTTATGATGAGGGCTGGATGAGGAATGAATTGTGAAATAATTGGACAAAGTATGATTTTGTGCACTTAGGTAAGATGTTTACGAAAGATGGACAGATAGACGAGGAGATAAAGAGACATGCGAATGCGGGAAGGAAAGTGGTAGGTAGCATGTGGAGCATATCAAGGAATGAGTGCCTGTCTAAGGAAGCCCAAATCGCCGTGTATAAAAGTCTACTTCTCCCCACTTTGTTGTATGGTAGTGAAACATGGGTAAGTCAGGAGAGACATAAGAGTAGACTAAACGCCGTGGGTATGAGTTATCTGAGGAGTATTTGCGGCAAAAGTAGTGTGGATAGGGTCAGGAATGAGCGGATAACAAATGAATGTGGGTTAGATCCTCCAGTAATGGACATACATGAAAGTAGCGTGCTTCGTTGGTTTGGCCATGTTAAGAGAATGGATGATAGTTGAATAACGAAACAGATATATATGTGTGAAATAATGGTGCAGGAGGAAGAGGTAGGCCGAGAAAGTTGTAGTTAAATGTGGTTGAGGAAATTCTTAGGAGGAGGAATATTAGGAGTCTTAAAAACAGGAGGCCGTGTATGAAGTAGTGCATGGGGGTAAATGAAGCAAAAGAGGTTTGCAAGGAGAGGTCAGTATGGAGGAAATTATTAAAGCAGAGTTAGGAGTACAAATAAATATTTATGAGTGAAACTTAAGAGACTCTGCCTACCCCGGAAGGGAACGGCATGATTGGTACGTATGTTATAGCTGCAAGGATCATACAAGTTTTTGAGTGACCAAAGGATTCGATAGTCTCTGGTGAAGCATAGAAGAAGAGTAAAATTCAAATTAGAGAGAGTCCATGGTAATAGTGAAATTGATATTTAGAAATGCAACCAATTTGTTAACACATTCAAAGCCATTTGGGATAGAACAGAGCAGAAGAATCTGTAACATGGCCTTTGTTTAACTCATACAATTTTTTTTTTAAATGGCTCACTTTTCATTTTCTCCTAAGCCAAATCCACGCATTTCAACTGCACTATTACCTATTTGGAAGGAATCTGCACATGCATGAATTCTAAAATCTCACCTGACGGTCGAAGTAGACCTTGGTCCCACCCACAAAGAACACGGCCATTGCAAAACCTGCCCACATTCCACAGTGTAGTTTCCGCACAGACCCAGGGGCGATGGCACCACCTCCGTTCTGACTTCCGTCACCCGCCAACTCCTCGCCGAACACATGTGGAGGGGGAGGGCGGGAACTTGGGGCGTGCGTGCATTCAGCACTTCTCGTAGCCACAAGGTCCGAATCCAGGCTAGCATGGCCCAGAGGTACAGATGGAGCAAATGTCTCGGAAGGTCGTGACAGGGTGATGTTTGGTGGGTGCTCGGATGGGGGCACGATGGCTTCGTGATGGTGCAGGGGTGGCATGGCCCCTCTCCCCCCTGGTGGAGGAGGGGCATTCAGCCTCGACCTGGGACGGTTGGGCGGAGGCTTGGCTATGGAGCGCCGGGGGATCGCAGAGCGACCTGAGCGGAAGAGGCCGTGGGCTTGGTGGCGTCGATGAGGAGGGATGGGCGGCCCACGCAGGCGGCCAGGAGCTGCACCACCACATGCCTGGCTGCGTTTGTCTATCCAGAAGTGCATTTCAGGAGAGGTGAGACCACTCGTATAGCTTCAGAACCGAGCCAAGATTTCATCGCCAGTAACTACTCCATGGTCTAAATGCAATTACCTGAATCAGACGAAGAGAGAGATGAAATAATACAGAATTCAGCATTGGGAACAATTCAAGAGATTCAAAATTTGCACAGCAACAGATCATGGAAAAAAATACTTATGGCATTATATTAAAAAGGCCAAAAACAGAGATATATCACAACCACATTTGTCGAAGATGGCATCAATGAGATTCATGGAGATCATACTTCAGAATTACTGAGAGAAAATGGAGAACAATATAGGATTTTGAGGTCTTTCCAACAGAAATGAAAGTTCAACATCATAAGGGTATTAGGGAATAGTTTCATAACAATTATTCGCCATCAATTGGGGGATAATCGGCTTTTTCTTTGATGGTGTATTCATCCATGATGAGGGCAATTCAAACACAGTAAGGTGATAGACTCATCGACCAAGTCAGGGATGGATTAGAGCCTGCTTGCCGGCTGTGAGAATAAATTTCAGGGGCCGCCATACAGAGGCACATCAGATATCCTTCAGTGCTACTTGACACATTCTACTCTCTACTCTCATACCGGCCAAACTTAGGGGCACACACCAGAAAGCAGTGCCCAAAATGACCCTTATCACCCATAGAGAACAATCAAGTTTTGATAGTGAAAGCCAATTTCTAGGCTAATCTCTGATGGCTTGTACAGCTTTTCCATGTCCATCTTTACTTCCAATGACTTTTCCAGGTATTCCAGGTCTGAAGCAACCCTGTTCTCTCATTGACTTACAAGAAAGATATTTCAAAATACATTCTTTCCTATATTTATAATAACTCACCTCTTAAGGTAATTCAACCTATTGAGAATTAGAAAAAGTGAGCTGTGTATGATTCACGAAGAGGAATAAGTTTTCAAATGCTTCTCTTGAATAAAGGAACATGTACGAAAAATTTCCTGCATTCCAGGAGAAATAAAAGTTTGTTCCCGCTGAGCAGATCAGAAAACTGATCACCGTAAGCCTTATCCAAAACATCGAATGTACTAGGAATAGACTTAAAATACAAATGCCCCAACATCCATCTCTTCAGCTTCATTTTGAAAGGTAAGAGATTTCAACACTCATTATTGCCTGCAAATAAGAACTAGACTCACATTGCCAGAAGGATGACAGTAAAGAAACTCATCCATGCAGCATCACATGATCACAACTTGGTGAACTATATGCTGCCCGAGGAGATGAGGATAGACTTCGCGAGTACTTTTCATTCAATCGCTGAGGGATCAGTGCCATAATGTAGTCACCAGGAAAGCTCCTTAGTCATTCTTAATAATCCTAGGAACCAAAGAATGAAGACTTCATACCTATTTGCCTAGCTTCCTCTATGGGAAAAGTTTTTCTTTGGCCAGAAAGTGACAAATTTGTGCTCACTTCTTTGCAACTTTACATTCACAATTATATTTACTCATTCACAGTTTTTTAAAGCATTTCTTGACAGGAAAATTAATTTTAACTTTCTTAATAATATGTATCCAAGTTATCATTAAATTTCTGGGAGTATATATTTCTGCATAAATTCCTGTCCACTATTTTATTTCTTTACATTTTCCAATAATGCATATGGAGTCTCTATCATTGTATTATAACTTCAGAAAAAATCTTGATTTTCACCCCTCAGCGCCATCCTGTGTACCCAGTTTGCATAATTAAATCACTATTTGCTGCCATTATGCGTATTCTTCCCGACCTCCCGAGTTGAATGATATTCCTTGGTCAGAAATTACATTTTTAATTCAATAGTATCATTCAGTAGCAAATGCAAGCGTAAGAGAATAGCGCTAGCTTAGGAGGCATTTAGTAATAGAAGGGAGCTGATGATGGGGACAGTGGGTAAGGATGTGAAGAAGAGACTGGTGAAGAGCTTGATAAGGAGCGTAGCGTTATACGGGGCAGAAACGTGGACCAACAGAAAGGAGAACGAGAATAGGCTTCAGGCATTTGAGATGTGGGTGTGGAGAAGGATGGAGAAGGTGAGGTGGACAGAGAAAAATACTAATGAGGAAGAGCTTGAGATGGTGGGGAAGGAAACTTTTAAATGTAATCCGGGACAGGCAGGGTAAATGGCTGAAGGATGTAATAAAGGATGATGGGTTGCTGAAGAGTGATAGAGGGAAGAATTTTGGGCAAGCGGGGAAGGAGAAGAAAGAGAATAGGTTTCATGGACAGGATGAGGAAGGGCAGATCGTCTGCTGAGGCAAAAAAGGGTATACTAGAGGTAGACAGGCCCTGGAAAGAGTAGAAAACCAGGAGAAGATTCTCTGACATTCAGCAATACCTACCCTAACTGGTAGAATACTTTTTAAAAAAATAAAAATAAAACCTGGGACCCCTCAAAACCTTTGCTCATCCTTCAAAAGAGTTCCAAAACCAAGCCTTTCAGTTCATTGGAATCTTTCATTGCGCATAGTGTCCTTTCATGGTGTGTGGTGCCACTTTCCTCATTTGCACTTTCAGCAAGCAGCATTTATAAATACATATAGCTTTTTTTATAATGGCTTCAACAAGTAGAAAAAGGTTACCATTTCCAAATGACGAGGAAATAACAGAAGTATTACTTGCAAGTGACTTTGAAGAGTGTGACCACGGAAAGTGATGAAGAAAATAGTGTCAATGATCACTCTGAAATGGATATACTGCAGCCTTTTTACAATGAAGTTAAGGTGCTGATGAAATGGAAATCTTTAAGTGGGAGAGTATGAGAGATTTAGGTAATAGCAAAACATTTGTTGGTAGTTACATGCCTCAAGGAGTAGTCAAAACTTGGTCCAATGCTGTAGATATATTTCAGTTATTTTTTGACAGGCCAGAGTATCTGTAATGGAGAAACGTGGTAGGCTATTTCGAATTTGACAAGGAAGAAGTTCCACGCAAAGATCACAGAGGCACTGCTAGTGTCGAAAGTTAATGATGTAGTTCGCCGTTTGCCTACTAGATATAGACATCGTAGGGGTGGGTCGGGGGCTGGTGGGGGCGGTCTTCCAAAATTCCGCCAAGTACTCCTGAAAAGACAGATGGGAGGAGTGCTTCGAGTGTATGGCGCTGTAAGGAAGTCATGGCAAAAAGGAATTGGCAGGGCCCACTTCAGACAGCACGGAAAGGATAATCCATTGCATACTCACTCTTTGGATGAAGAAAGGTACGTTATCGAATGTTTAACTAGCACAATATTTAAGCAAATCATTTAATGTTTTTTAACAAATTACGATGCTTGATTGTTTTGTTCAGATTTGTAATAATTAGCCCGAGTGAATTTTTAGAGAGTGAGACCGAAAAACTAATGCACGAGTAAACTACAGTTACTGATGAACATTTCAGTTGCTTTTCCTCAATTTTTGATTACTTTGTTTTTATTTATTTACTAACATCTGAATATTCAAATGTGCATTTAAAGTGTTATCCTGTGTTGTATTCCAAATATTCGGATAAGCCATCTTATCGTTTCTTTCCTTCCAAGGCCGACCCTGCCAGTGTATTTCCAGGAATTACCGAGGGCAATAAAACGCACGTGTGCCCTTTTTGCCCATGCCAGCGTGGTCCCTCACCGGCCGGTCGCAGGGGCACGCCGTGGAGACAGCGGTGGCTCACTGCGAGAAAGGCTTATGGCGATTGGGGTTGGGAGTCCGGACCATTAGCTCTGCATCTGGCTCATCGTACATCTTGGAGAATTTGCCAAAAATATAATCTTAGAACATAGTGACTGCCTATGGTGATTACTGTTTCCTAGGGTATCAACATAATTTGTACCGCAGCATTAGTCAGGCTTTGCAAAAAAACACTATGGTTGTGTTTTGTATTATCCTTGTCAAGCATTGATTTTTTTATTTAATGTCAATAAATGTAAGAGTATCTAATTTTTGTCCCAACCCTATGGAACTTTCTCATTGATCCCAAAAATGTATCACACTTTCACTTTGGTGTAATGTTATGTTTTATTTAGCGAATTTCGGATAAATTGAATTTGGATTGAGTAAAAGGAAAGAAGGGACCAGGGGTGGCGGGGAAATTCAAATTTCCATGTGGTGCTACCTAGCGGCCCAAATTTGAACTATTTGCATCCCTCGGCGACTGCAGTGCCTCTGGGATCAGTGCATTGAACTTCTAACAGGGGAGCAAATAGCCTACCACGAAATTAACATGCAGATGCACTCCCCTGTTTTTTGATGAGGACACTGTTCGTGGAATTGTTTTAGAAACAAATAATTGGTTATGTTGAGCAACTAATTTCATCAAGTAAGCCCCCACTTTCAAAGAAGTCAAGAATTGATGCTTGGAAACCAGTGACAGTTGGAGAAATATACATGACACGGGGACTATTCATGCTAATGGGCATTGTGCAGAAGCCAAGACTTCGTGCTTACTTTTCAACCAAGAGAGAGCGGTATCGACTCCAGGTTTCAGAGATGTAATTTCAAGACACTGATTCAAGATAATTTGTAAATTTATTCATTTCAGCAACAATGAGGAAAAAGATCAACAAGGTCCTCCCAAACAAAAAAGTTTTCCCTCTATTTACACATCTAAATGAAACATTTCAAACACATTTTTCACCAAATCGCAACATTCCAACAAATGAGTCGTCGACACTATGGAAGGGTAGGCTATCCTTCAAGCAATTCATTCCTTTTAAGGCATCAAAGTTTGGAATCAAGACCCATGAGCTTTATGATGCCAATACCAGCTATTTTTGGTCCTTCCTGGAGTACACAGGTAAAGATAATGTATTTCCCTGGAAAATCACCCCGGCAACTCAAACAAAACAACTGCAATAGTTATAAACCTGTTAGAGCCACTGCTAAATCAAGGCCAATGTATTTGGATGGACAATTTTTCCACTCCTGCTGCTCTTACAACACTACTGAAATGTAAGTATGAGACTGATTGTTTTGGAACATTGAGGTTGAACAGAAAGGATGTTCCAAAATATGTGAAGAAGAAGACATTGCAGAGGGAGGAATTATGTGGACATCATTCTGGGCCTGAGGCTGTTTGCAAATGGAGGGACAAAAAAATCATCTCGATGATCTCCACATTCCGCAATGATGAAATCACAACAGTATTCAAAGGCAAAAAAGAGACTCGAAAGCCTATTTGTGTGTTAGCTACAACCAATTCATGGGTGGAGTGGATCTCAAGGACCAGTTGTTGCATACTTACCTGATTGAAAGAAAACGCCATAACAAGTGGTATATGAAGTTATTTAGGAGAATATTGAATACAGAAGTCTTAATTCGTATGCAATTCACAGGGAAAATGCACATCAAAAACTGGACCAACATCATTTCAAATACAGTCGATCAAGGAAACATATTTGAAATATGACTCTTCAGGAGGGCAATGTGCACCAGGTCGTCACTCTTTAGACAATTTTAGTACCACGGCTCACTGCGAGACATTTCCTGAGGAGGAGTCCAGGAACTGGGAAGAAAGCAAAGCCCCAAAAGAGCTGTGCAGTGTGTACCAAGCATGGAAAAAGGAGATACTCTGTTTTACGAATATATGCAAGAATTTTCAACTCCATCCATATAATTAAATCAATGGAAATTGAGCTCTATGGCCTCTCAAGATAGCAAAAGATTGACGAGTGGTGTCATTTTTACGGCTATTGGAGAGACTTTTAATTTTTCTATCCATACAACATCATAAGAGTTATAAATTATTCAATGATAGAATTCCAAATAGGTGAATTCATTAAAATCTCCTCTGGCCACTGGGATGGGATTTAATTAAATGTCCTCCATGATTGAGGGGCTAAGTACTCATTCCTAATTGTAGAAATAATAATTTTGATAAGCTCAAACATCATGTATCAATTAAAAAATGCTTTGGGTTCTCCTTAATATTAACAGTGATTTATTAATATCTATTATGACTCACTAACAAAATTTGCACATTATATCTGTCCAAAGTAAATGTTTGCAACGTGATTCAATGAGAGATGTGAGAAAATCATTACAAAATCAGTGAATTTGTTGTTACTTTGCACCAAAGTACTTATGCGTGTCCTTCAATCTGCATTTTAGACCTTAGAATAAACAACATTGGATGAGCAATTTTGGCATGGTCATGACCACTGCTGTATTTTTATTATTATTAATTATAATGTTCAATTGAGTATCAACTGCATGTCAGGGTCAGAGTTTGTAATCGAAATTTAAGCAGCTTCCTCATTAGGTAGAGCTTTAAAATTTTGGCCATGCATCCATTTTCAGAGAAAATACAAACATCAACTAAAATACTGACACTTATTAATTGACTAAACTTGTACATCAAGATGACACACGATATTTCCATCAATCAGTTGAATGTCTTCCATCTCCATTTCAAATATTCATGAGACCAGTTGGATTATAGCACTTTTGCCCAGTCTGCATTTCGTCTCTATATACAAAATCCCTATGCACAATGTCCCAGGGCAGCATGCAGGCCTCTCACATTACATGCATAGTGCTTTAATCATCAATGTAACACAGATGAGTGACCTTATGCATTGTAGTACTTTGGACACCACACCAGTATCCTCTTCCATAACTCAAAGAGACAAAAGGGAGGAGGGAAATGCAGAACAGTAGGAGACTCTCTATCTCTATCACCTAGGTGAAAGATTACCAACTCCATCAGACCTGTCCCCTGGCCTGATGTGTAGCGGCAACAGGAACCAGATACAAGACACAACCTCTAAGGAACTATCATAGACTTCAGCATGAAATGCAATGCAATGTAATTATAGGTAGTTTGTCTGGTGTACAGCGACCCCCACTGTCTGGTAATGCCCAGAGGGAACTCTGCCGCCAGTCATATCAAGTCGATCACGTCTATAGATTTTATATTCTGATGGAAAAACTTTGCTATCACTAATATCCTCAGCAATCCAACTCACTATTCCAATTACTATATCTGCATTTTCAAATGTGTGCTCAACTTCCTCACAATTGTTCTTTACACTATGGAAATTTACTATTACTAAAGTTATATTACTATTATAAGTTAAAGTTATATTACTATTACTAAAGATATATAGCATTTAGCTTGATGTATGTTGGTTCACTGTTTTCTGTGTTTCTGATGATGTAGGCATAAAAATGGAGTTAGAACACGTGCAGAGAAGATCAGCAAGATACATGAAAGGTCAATATGATAGTCTTGTTAGTGTCACTGACCTCTTGCAACAACTAGGATGGGAAACAATTTCAGACTGTCGATTGAAAAGTAGACTCAATCATTTATGTAACTTCAAAACAGATTTATTTTCAGACGAAATTTTCAATATCTTATGAACTCCAACATACTACGTTACTAGTCAGATCATGATCTACCGTAAATGATCAAGGGAAATTGATTACAGAACAGACAGGTTTAAAAATTCTATTTTTCCCGTGGTCAAAATAGACCATAAGAGCTGCATTAACACTTTTAATTAGGTTAGTTGATAGGTAGTGTAAATGATTAATTCTTATGCACCATACGCCATGTTTTGCATGTTCTCTGCATGACTTTTATATCATGTTTTCATAGTTACATTATGGATTTCTTTAGTAGTTTCTGTAGCATTTGTAGAATACTGGTAGTGTGGTGCTTGTTGGTGGAAGTAAATTACTTCACTGTAGTTCATGGTGGTGATAAATCATCTCCATCCAAACACCCTTGTAGTGGCCTGCAGGGTAATTAGTAGATGCAGATATAGAAGAAATGGAAATTCAGTGCATGGAAATTGGTGTTGAATTCCTTCTTGTAAACCAACTGTTACAGGCTATGCATTTATCAAGTACGCTACATGTGAACACAAAATACATAGTGTTGAAGCAGATTATGGGACAGTACTTCTTCCAACAAGGTATGTGCCTTTGATGGTATTCACATCCATACATCCCTCGATCAGCAAATGTGGAAATGATTCAGCACCAATGACAAAGGATGTGAGAGTTCTGGCAAGGTGTTAGAAAGTTGAAGTGAACTTCTACCAAATATTATTCAATGCATCTAGTGCATTGTGAAAAAGGAAAGTACAATGTAGCATGCGTGACATTAATCCATGGACTTTGTGTTGCTGTTCCGTCTAATGCATGGCTCAAGGAAAATCTACCAGCGACAATTTTCTGTGTATGTATACGCATGATTGCAAGTGGACCGAGTGTGAGGAGTCTTCCATCTTAGCTTCAGTCATTACTCATCTTTCAAAGTTTGCACTTTGATTAATATGCCTGATCCGAGAAGTTTCCCCCAACATTTCAAGCGAGTTCATCGGTATATCCATAAAAATCCTTTTTAACATCACTATTATGCAAGATCCTTGAACACATTGTCATTAGCAATATTATGACATTCCTGGATAATCGTGACTTCTTACATAGCAGTCAGCACGGCTTCCATAAGGGCAGGTCCTGCGAAACACAGTTTGCGCTCTTCCTTCATGATATCCTAAAATCAGGTGAATCGATTAAGCAAGTCGACGCGATATTCATTGATTTCAAGAAGGCATTCAACAAGCTTCCCGACAAAAACTCATATATAATTTGCAATCATGAAGAGTTAATAGAATAATAGTGAATTGGATAAGTGACTTTCTCAGTGATTGAAAACAAAAAGTAGTTATTGGTTTTCGCTCTGATATGGCCGAAGTCACATCTGATGTTCCTCTAGGAAGTGTGATTATTCATTATTTATATTAATGATCTAAGTTCTAGAGTTAGCAGTAAATTTAATATTATTATTTAAAATAAAAAAGATTATTTGCAGACAATACAGTAATCTACCGTGAAATGAGCAAAGACACGGACTTTGAAGCTCTGTCATCTGACCTTAACAATGTTCATTCATAGTGCCAGGAGTGGGGGGTTAGAATT
This sequence comes from Ceriagrion tenellum, assembly GCA_963169105.1. Classification (NCBI taxonomy): domain Eukaryota; kingdom Metazoa; phylum Arthropoda; class Insecta; order Odonata; family Coenagrionidae; genus Ceriagrion; species Ceriagrion tenellum. The sequence continues at coordinate 113,381,575 of OY720644.1, read as the reverse complement.
AAATATCAGCAAATACACCACAGTTCACTTACTACAAAAGTCATCACAAAAATGCCATACCTACACTGTGGGTGGAGTAAACATAAAATCTTTACATAAAGTAAAATATCTTAGAATTACTTCTTCTTCTGACAAACTTCTGATATATCGAGGGGATTACACATGCAAAACATATGTGGCACATTGAAAAAACTAGGATTTATTAAACGTTTAATAGGAAGGTCCTCCATAGAAAAAAATCAAAGACATGCTACTTCACTCTGGTTAGGCCACACCTCGAATATGCCGCGAGTATTTTGGGACCCTGGTCAAAGAGATTTAACCAAAAAAATTAATAAAATACATAGGAAAGCAGTGCACTTAACGGCTACGAGCGTACATATAGTGTCTCACAACTTTTAGTGGGATTAACGTGGGAGCCCCTAGAGACTCGGAGGCCATTTGCTAGGCTTAGGTTGCTTGATAAATTCAGAACTGATATTTTTCAGAGCGACACACAGAATATTATAATGACTCCTCACCACATCTCAAGGTCTGACAGATGTGACAAAACAAGAGAGATACACTGCCGAACAGATAGATACAAAAATACGTTCTTTCCATGCACAATAAGTGACCACAATAAGAATTGAGCTCCACAAAATACACTCCAATAATACGTGTCACCATTTCATCTCCCGAAGACATCTGTACACGGCTGGTGACCTAACACCCCCTGCCACACGCCCATGCGGCGGCTCGTGGGGTATTATGTAGATGTAGAATAATCCATGATCTTGGGGAAAAACAAGGAGATTATGGATAAATATTTTCTTCTAATGTTGCCTCTGAAAAACTACATATAATTCTATCAGAAATTGAATCGAAGCTGAAAAATATGAGGTGGTTTCACAAATTTATTTGTAATAAGCTGTCTTTGAAAGAACTGAAGAAAATATTAAAGTGTAAAAAAAACAAGAATTGAATCAGGCACCATTTACACACCAAGTTTGTGATCTTATGAGGAATTTTACTTGTAACAAATCAACAACTTCCTGGGAAGGGTGTCAGTAATCTAGACCCTTCAGAAGAGGTAAGACAACACTTTATGAATATCTCTTATTACTGAAGCATTAGAGCTTTGATTCTCAAAATCTGAGGAAATATCTAACATCAAGACTGATCATCTGTGTGCTATTGTGTTCTGTTGCACTCTCAGATTCAAAACTGCACAATCAAATAGGACAGTAAAATGAAGCCTGTGTGGTGGCCTGTAGATGGTGGACACAAAGCTGCTTATATCGGGCCACGGTAGGAGCACCTACTTGCAATGGCTTTGATGTCTCTCAGATGAGGAAGTGGCTAGGACTAAAAAACGGGCGGTGACGGGTGGAAAAGATGGAACAGCAGAAGGGAAAAGGTGATATTTCCCTTTCTGGTGCTGACTCTCAACACCAATACAGTATCCCATATATCACGAAGTAAAATCAATTGGCTCACTTAACCCTTAAACAAATATCTTTCTTTCCATTCAGAATCAGAGTGTAAAGCAATGATCCAAAAACATTTACACAAGGACCATTTTGAGTTGGATTATTTATGCACTTCATATTCAATAACGAGAACAGCATAACAATGTGATTGAAATAATTCCAGAGATAGATTCTGGGACATATTTGTGCTTTTTTTTTAAGAGAGTGAAAGAACAAGATTATAAAACCTATGATTTCCTTTACTGTCTTTTAAGTGAGATCAATAGGGCCTATGGTCAGCATTACATTTGTAGGATGAGGAAACTAGGTCAATATCTAAACAAGATGTTCGCTTTCTCTATCGAGATCTTATGGGATTTTGAATGTGCATGGGACGAACAGCAAAGGAACAATAATACTTTTCAGCCTAAGGGTAACACTAGAGAATCTAGGGTTTAAATCAACATGACTTTGATATGTATATCAACATTATTTTATTATCTGAGTGCACTCATAAATTCAATTTTGTCAGTTACGGACAGTTTCCCAAATCACTGCAATGGTAAATTGTAACGAGTATTCCACTGAATGTAAGGTGGTGGCGATAAAAATAAATGAGAACGATCAGGGTGCAATGAAAAAGTTACAAAAAACACCTTTCGAGCTTAATTTGCTATTATTTTTACAAATTGTTCATGCATGATCCAAATACGCCTAGGGCAATCCAAAGCTCATGCACATGATGTAAATGCGGGAAGCAAAGGTAGAAAACTCGTCACAAATTTAGCACTGACTAAAATGTAATAATAAATAAGTAACGCTAAGTTTCCAATCCATGTAACCATGAAAATAAACAGTATTAATCGACCCATATCCCAAGCTAACGACAACACTGTCTGCTTGAAAAAAAGGCTTAAAACTGAACACAATACACACAAGTTGGCCATGGAACACGAAGAACTATTCCTAGCAACGCATGCCCACGATAACACTATTCTTCCAATGAAAATAAATACTTTATCCATATCTAGTGACAGCTCAAGCAATTAGCGTTCGAGTCTTCCGCTCTAAGGGGGAAACTCGGCAATAACTCACTTTTCAAGGAAAACAATTGGATAACCTTCCATTCAATTACGTGAAGAATTTAGTACTTGGGTACAAAGCACTAAGTTGGACTACTCGAAGACGAAAGAAAACCATCATGCCACAAGTCAGCATTACTTCTCTTCCATTCTAGGAGACGACGCACCTAGAGAAGCATAAGAAATATTCCCTAATCACAATAATAACACCAACATGACATACCTGAGTCGAGGGCTTATACGGCTGACTGTACGCGCCCATTACAATTTCCCATAAGCTGCTTCGAAGTGTTTCAAGTCATAGCATGGAGGCAATTTTAGAGTTTGTCCCGATGTTTTCCCCAACTCACGGCCCTACATTAATAAGAGGTACAGGTTTACTACTTTACCAAGGAAATGACATGTTCTTAATGAGAGTAGCAAAAAGCATCTCTTCAAAAGACAGCCAACAACTGAAGTGCATCACAAACCCATTGGAGACTATGTTATTAACATAAGTCATGCATTCTCTCCTACCAATGTTTCGTTTCCCATCGAATATTGCGTTGGATAGTATGGCATCATATGCAGATTAATAAATTGGTCTCATAAATCCTTAGATAGTCCTCAACCTCAATATTTCATTGATACAAGACGGCCAACAACATTCGATTCGACCCAGAAAAAACAACTGAGCTACCAAATTATTACGAGCGTTACGAGGTTACGAGGAATGAGCAGAAGGGCACAAGCGGAATCGAACTCGATGAATTATAACGTTTTCTAAACCCTTGAAACGAAGCTTATATCCCTCAGAAAGTGGGTGGCGAAATAGCAAAATCTGTTGTATGAGAAGTCTTGAGCCTACGTTGACTGCGGCGAATAATTCGTGTAAAATTTGCCGAAGCTATTGAAAATTTGAAAGGTATTTACCATCCATTTATTTCCCTGAGTGGATTTTTAGATGTGTGAAATCATAACTAGTTATCTGTTTTCGGCTAAGGTCCGGCGAATTCTACGTATGGAAAGGAGACGCTCTGAAAATATACATTTAAATTAAATGAAGTTGCCTTAACGGCTTTTCTGTGATGTCCATTGAAAACTAAATTGATTGATTTGAAGCTCAGCGAAATGACGAATGCGGTTCACTTTCATGCAGTCGTCGTTGTTCATTAATTTACTGTTCTATTAATACTGCGTTCAAGGCCATCAAGATAAAATTAATACTTATATTTTATGTAGATACTTATGCCCCGCTAGAACATAAATTTATGAGTTAAAATATCCTTAGGATGTAGACATAAGGATAAGATCCTTGTACGCAAAGAGGGAGTGTACCATTTGGTGAGCTCAAGTTATTAATGCCCATATTGTAAGACAAGAGGTCAATTCAGTTCAATTTCAGGAACATGGTTTCGAACTGGATTAGAAGCAGGGTGGACATAGTCTGCTTATCAATAATGACAGGAAAAATGATGCACGTTAACAAGCTTATCTATGTAGCATTGACTGTGAGAGGCTCCTCAACTCCAGATGAAAGGAACGAGATGTTATAAATACTTGAAAAATAGGTACCTATATATTTCCAAACCAAAATATATACTGAAAATAAATAGCATGTGAGGCAAATAAGCTGCCTGGCATCAGTTATATTCAACTTGTAGAAAGAAAAGGCAGTTAATCATGCCCTGGAAATAGAAATCAAGGTGGATGAAGAAGAAATCAACTAACTTCCTTCTGCAGATGGCACTGTAGTCATAGCAGACAGACCAGCAAGCATCCAAGGGCCACTTTAGGGGTACATCATCCCCTCCCCCTAAAATCTAGTGAAGGGCACCAAAATTTATCAAGAAGGAGGAGCCTTTATTAAATACTTCACATCTAAGAAACAGGACTTAAGTGGTGACCCTAGTGAAAATAAATCGTGATAGACAGTGTGACAGAAGTGTGCTGCACACTGTACGAGGGTATCAATCACAGTGTATGCACACTTCGCACATTGTGTCCAGTGTAAAGCGTGATGGACAGTGTGACAGAAATGTGTGCACACTGTACAAGGGCATCAGTCACAGTGTACACACACTATTCACACAATTTGTTCTGTGTATTGCAATAAATGAAGTAATTTTTTATATACCTAGCTGTAATTATTTATCATTTACCTACCATAATTCTCTTTGAAACTTTCAAGGTTGATTTATCAATATTTTAGGGTGTGCATTTGGAGTTGATTCCATTCCATTCATTCAGAGTCATTCCATTCCTGTTTTCATGAGGCATTCAATCATTCATGTGATCAAGCATAATGCTGTTTTCAGCTTTCTTGGGCTTGTCGTTATTAATTATTGTATGAAATCTATAGGAACTATTAAAATATTTTTTTGAAATCTAGATGAGCAAATGAAACAGAAGTAGGTTAACATTTGAATGGTTTTTTTGGTGGTGAAGCAAGTTACTACATTGAATGATGGGGAGAACCTTGTCATAGAGAGGGGAGAGAGCACATGTACACAGTGTCTGAACACTGAGCACAGTGTTCTCACACTATGTGCACGGTGTACTCACACTGTGGTCACGGTGTACTCACACTATGTGCACGGTGTACTCACACTGTGGTCACGGTGTACTCACACTGTGGTCACGGTGTACTCACACTGTAGTCACGGTGTACTCACTGTGGTCACGGTGTACTCACACTATGGTCACGGTGTATTCACACTGTCTGTCACACTGTTTTACACACTTTCCGCATGCTTTTTAGTCCCAATTTACGCTTTTGTCACACTGCTGTCACATTCTAAGCACAGTGTCTTCACACTTTTGGCACGTTTCTGGCACACTGTCTGTCACGCTTTATTTTCACCAGGGGAAAACTGAATCAGAAAACCTCAATTCCTAGTTTGAAAACAGCTAAGGCTAGGATTTTTGTGATATTGTTCTAAAGTGTGAAAAAAATGATGCCTTACAGTCACGAAGGCACAAAATGCTTGCCCCCCTAAATTCACAAAATTTTTATGCCATGGTCTGTATTGAAAGAGATGGAAGAAGTGGATAGGGAAATTGAGAGGTCAGATAAGATCAGAAATGAGAAAGTCTATTTAAAGAATAGAAGAGGAAATTAAATGATGCTCTCCTAGGTAGAGAATATTCACATTGATAGGCCATAACCAGTAAAGATGCAACATAGTAATAATAATGATTACTAGTCCCAGGTCAAGTTTTACAGGACAAGGCAAAGTACAAGCTATGCATGTAGAGTTATAGATAATTGAATAACATCATAGACACATGCATATAATACAAGAGTATAAGATATCACCAAGTCATATTTCCTCAAAGTAATAAAAGTTAAATACCACAAAATTCCTCTGCTGAGTGGAAGGAATTGTCAACCAGATATTCCCAGAGTTTTCTCTTAAAGACTGGCAGGGATTTAACAGTTTTAATTTCTGAAGGCAGAGAGTTAAAGAATATTGATCCAGCATAGACAGGACTGTTAGAGTACAATTTTAAGTCATGTATGTACAATCACTCAGAAGTCTAGTTTCCGTCTGGTGTCATGGTTATGTGTCTCCATATTAACCTGTAAAGTTAGGGATACATGTTCTTCCTTAACATACAAAATTGAATGACAGATATAAATATATGGAAGGGTCAGAACTTTCAGCTCCTTAAAAAGGTTCCGGCAGCTGTGATATTTCCCCACCCCAGCCAGAGTCCTTATAGCCCATTTCTGCAGTCTGAAAAGCCTCATTGTGCGGTGTGAATGCCCCCAGGCGACAATACCATACTTAAGTTTACTAAAAATGTATTCATAGTATACAGACATAACTATCTTTTCAGAGGTAATTGGCACAAGACGTCTTAACAGATAACATCCCGAAGCAATTTTTGGGCAAATTGAGCTGATATGGAGCTCCCATTGCATACCTTCATCTACCAGTACACCCAGAAATTTAGTGTTAGTTGAGCCAGAAAGCACTGTACCATTTAGTTTTAGGAGTGGACTTGTCAATAACTTTTTTATGGTGAGGGTGGAATTGAATAAATTTAGACTTATTTTTGTTTACCATGGCACTATTTGCACAACACCAGCTAGCAATGGAATCAATAATTGTCAGTCCGTGGTATAAAGTTTGTCTAGAGAATACTCAATGAGGTGGTTAGTATCATCAGCATACGTGATAATGTTACGAGTATTAACGCAGGTCATTAATGTATAATAGAAAAAGTTTGGGGCCCAAGATGGAGCCCTGTGGAACTCCTTTAGAGACCAAATGTTTTTTAGAATAGCCATTCACATATACTGTCTGGGAGCATTACATACATACATTCTCATAAGGAGGGCAAGGGCCTCATTGAAACACCAGTTCCCGTACGATCACTAAAGTTGAGCAATGTTGGGCCTGGACGAGGGTTGAATGGGTGACCATTCATACCTTCACCGTGGTACTATTGTCCCCTGTCTGCATGTGGCAGGCAGGTTAAAAATGGGGTGGGCACAATGGACCACTCAAGGTCTAGGTGCCCGAGCTCCTGTTGAAGGCTCCCCCAAGTTCTAATCTACTCATAAGGAGCATGGTTGAAGGGAAGATCTCTCAAAGGAAGTCTAATGGGGTTTAATTCTTAGGTCTGGCGATAAACGCCTTGAAGCAGACCTATTCAGGAATTAAGGATTCAGCAGAGGCAGGGAAGATTGGAGAGCTGCAATCAACCTATCTAAGAGGAAATCAATAATGTTGACAATGGTTTAACAGAGAATATTTTCTCTGTTAAATCTGGGTACTGGCTTACTGACACTTTTAGTATTGTTTTACTAACTTTTGCTCACTTCCATAAAGTCATGTCTTTGATTGGTCAGGCTCGTTTGATTGAGATTGGTAATAACAGTATCTGTGCAGATTTCATTCTTAACTTAACATTCCTCAGACTTAAGTCGAAATTTATTGCTTGTGTCTAAATCAACACATAACAAAGGATATCTTTTCTGACTTGCCTCCAAGAAGCTATCTTACTTCAGAATAGTTTGAATAGACAAGATTTTGTTTTTGGAAGTAAGATATTGATGTAAGTCTCATAAATTGCGCAATCATTGTTTCCTATAAGCATATAAACTTGTAGAGACAGAAAGCACTATGATGTCTCCCCCAACCTATCCAGGATTGGATACCATGGAAAGTATTACTTTCGACCATTTGACCAATTGAAGATGAAATAATTATAATTTTACAGCCCCACGGCTTGGGAATGCTAAGTAATGTCATCCTAGCTGATGAATTGTTGGAAATGCCTTCAGCAGGCAAAGGTGTGTGTGTCAAGGTATCCTTGTAATTCCTATACTGGATTGGAACCCTCAGATGCAGTTGCAATTGTGGCCAGCATCTTCCGACTAGGATTATGGAAAATTTAGCATGAACACCAATAAGGAGCCACAAGTAAGGCTGAGAAATATCCATGATCAGTTTTATATACATACTTCCAAGCTTCCAAATCGATTGCGTTACCCCTCAGGGTCAAAGTCTTCTCAGAAATATTTAACCTCTGGGAAATTGATTGACTAATTTAAGCTGCTATTTATATGATACCCTCATCACGTTTACTGGACAACTGAGGTCAGTATTTTGGACTTTGTAACATCTGGGCATTTCTTCCAGTCTGTGGTTTAGAACACCATTTGCTGTGCATAAGGGAAAAATGAGCTGCTAATCAGCTAACAGCACAATATTTAGACTGACTATGGTCATGGATGGTGGCCAAGGAGGTCTAAGGGACTAGATCCAAGTAAGAGGGAAAATGGCTTCCTTCCTTCAGCTGTTCAATACTTTATGATCTTCTCTGCCTGTTATTGATTCCCCACCAGTTTGGCAGAGGTAGAACATTTATGGAAAGATATCTTGAAAACCATTGGCACAAGCCTCTCAGTGGATGGAGAATGAAGGGAGACAACATTCTTCCCTGGCTTCCATGGTCAATCATAGTCCGGGTTAAGATCCTCAAAGTCCTTTGATTACTTTTTCATGGTGATCTCATACCTAGCTATTGTTCCTCTGAGGGCAAGACAGCAATGGAGAGAACTCTGGAACAATGGTCATTGTCGTTGGTAAATGAAAGTAACCCCTAAAGAAAGTGAAGGTGCTGTTTAGGGGGAAGGAGGGTGAAATACCACTCGGACCTTCCAGCTAATGAAAGAGCTCATCCCATGAAGATGATTAGAAAGGAAAAGTGTGGGCCCTGGAAGTGAAAGATGGTCAAATATACAGAAAAAGGTTCCCCTGACATTACCCATAAACAAGTACATTTTACCAGTGCTAAAATATCAATGAGTAATATGATACCCAACTTATGGTAGATACGTCTGACCCTAAAACTTAGCCTATGTGTAGTAGACCTAGAGCTGCAATTTGATTTTATCACTTTCTGGTTTTTAAAATAGCCGTGTAAACCATTAGGGGTAAAAAGAAGGCTTAAGCAGAAGTTTCATCACAGAAAATTTGATCTTATGGGTTTACAATACAGATCAGGCATTTTTGAGGATGATGTTTTGCTGGTGTTATAGTCAACTTCCTTACGCTAAAGTGAAGATCCATTTTGAAATTTTGATTAACAAATATTATTTGAAAAAGAAGCCCAATAATTCCGAAGGTGGTTAAAGAAGCCATAAAAATTACAAAAAGGTTTAATAACACCAGGAAGACAGTCATATCCTCCAGAATACTTTATGCTGATGTGGTTGCAAATCGATATGGGATGGGAGCCAGGAAATAGGAAAGACAGTCATAAAGCAGAGGAGGAAGGAGGAAAGCAAGGAAACTTTGTTCCCTCTCCATTTGTAGTTCATCTCTTCCCTGCTAGAAGCAACATCAACTTTTCTTAGGATGGTGGTGGCATAACAAGAAAAAAGTGTCTTACCTTTGCTTGAATTAAATCTGAGAATAAAGAATTGTCATTAATGTTCTATTCTAACCTTGTTTTCCTCTCTGAATGATGAAGGGAGAAGGGTCAAACTAAGACTATGATATATGGCTTACTACTTTGTTCAGTATCCTCAGAGATGAGAGGGACACATGATAATAAGGTCAGTGCTTTGACATAAAGCATGTCCATTGTGATGCACAAACATAGGGAGGAAACAAAGAAATACTAGCATAAATAACAAAAGTAAATGACTATATCTCTATAGGTACAAGTGTGATAAGAAGTATTAAAAAATGAAAGGAGGTAATTGTTGTATCTTGATGTCGGGTTCTGCCCACAGAGGGAGACACTATGTAATATGAATATGCATGAGTAATGATAATCAAGGAGCAGCGTAGAAAATGGCTGAAGGATAGCAAGTATAGATATAGATCGAGTCCATTTATTATCCTGAATATACATAATTGGTAATCACGGATTCTACATTGGTGAGGAGAACGGGATCGAAGAACTATTGGCTGTGGTACGAATGCTGTAATAGTTTTGTAAATAGAGAGATTACCATCTGGATTGGATAAAAGTGATTGAAGACGCCCGCCATGGCAGAAGGAGGATCACATTCGGCGATCCCAGGGTTCACATTTAGGGAGGATCCTATGTTTGCAGGACCTCAATAGCGGAAATGGAAGAGGACCTTCGAAATTTGGACGGCAGGAGCTGGCTAATTCATTAGTCAAGAGGGCATGGCTATTGAAGAAAGCTGGGCCTGATGTACGAGACGTCTTTTTCGATCATATGGGTGACATCAATATAACACAACCTCCACCATTAGTACTGGGGGCCGAGGCTCCACCGGACCCGTATCAACAAGCAATCTTAGTGTTGGATGGGTTTTTCTCACCTAGGAGCAATGAGCTTATGAGACTGATGTGTTTCGTAGCATGCAATTAACTGCAAGTGAGCCTGTTGATGTCTTCGTGTCCAGGTTGAGGGAGCAGGTCGCAAAGTGTAAGTTTAGTGATGTGGACAGGGAAATAAGGGACCAGTTGCTCAAAGCCGTGCCATGGCAACAAGTGAAAAAAGATTGCTATAAATTGGCCTTGCAGCGACCGCTAACGTTGGCAGATGTTCAGCAGTAGGCGAGGTTACATAAAAAGTGGAAAAACAGCAAGCTGCGCTGCCGGAGACTGTTGAGGCTGTGAATAGACTGCAAGCATCATCTAAGAAGAAGCAGCAAGAGGGATCAAGAATGATATGTTACAGGTGTGCTCGAGAAGGACACTTTGCTAAAGATCGTAATTGTCCGGCCTGGGGAAAGGTAAGTGATGGATGTGGTGGAAAGAACCATTTAGTGAAAGCATGTCGAAACAAGGATAAGGACAAGTATAAAGAGAAGAAAGGGAGCTACAATAAAACAAAAGGATCACATAAGAAGAAGGTGCAAAATATAAATGAAGAAGGGAAGACAGAAGATTCAGAAGAAAGTGAAGGGGATACAAGAGATGGAGGGTATATTTACATGTTTGTAATAGTTAATATCAGTGATGAGGAAGATGAGTTAGTCACTATAAAAGTTGGTGTTGTAGATTCACCTATGTTGGTGGATTCTGGATCTAAAACTACTAACTGTATACCTGTGCAGTATTGGGAAAAGCTCAAGAAAAAGGGGATCAAGTGTGTTATTCAGAAGAAGGAAGACTGCTCTATTTTTAAGTATGGAGGAGAGCGACCACTGAAGGTGAAAGGGCAATTCATTGCTGACATAGAAACAAAAGCAGGCAGGGTAGTGATGAAAGTACTATTCAAAGTAATGGACATGAGCCAACATGCAGTCCCAATAATGTCCAAGCGACTAGCTCAGCAATTAGGTCTCCTGAAAATTGATGTTGATGGGAACCTAATTAATGGGATCTCGGGTGCTACTGCTGAAGGAGTCAAGACTGACGAGGATGGAAGAGGTGGTAGAAAAATGGGGGAACTGAAGAAAATGGCATATTCACGAAAGATCAAGCTAAGGTTGAATTCCCCAATTTATTTACCAAAGACTTAGGAAAGTTTAACAAGTACCAAATAACCATACACGCTGACCAGAGAGTTAAGCCAGTGATTTGTAGAGAACGAAGGCTACCCTTAAGCTGGAGAGATGCTTTGGAGAAATGGAGGGTACAGGAGTGGTAGAGCAGGCGCAGGGACCAACAACTTGGGTTAGTCGGCCGCATTTAGTACCAAAGAAGAAGTCAGAATGGAGAGTGGTGGTAGACATGAGAGCGGTTAACTCAGCACTGCTAAGAGAAAGATACCCTATCCCCACAAGAGAAGAAATGCTGTGCAAAATTGGGGGCAGTAAATATTTTACATCATTGGACTTTAAATGGTGTTATGTATTGGCAGTTTGAATTGAAGGAAGAGTGTCGTCATTACACCACATTTGTGACTCATTTTGCTATGTTCAGCTTTAAGAGAATGGCTTTTGGCATACATATTGCAGCCGAAATATGACAATTGGCAATGGAAGAACTAAAAAGGGATGCTATTCAGGAGATGTCAAGTGAAGAAAAGAAGACGATCATGGGAGTGTTGGCCAAAGAAGGGAAATCAATTGTAGATTGTGTGGCAATTTTCATTGATGACTGGTTAGTGCATGGCCCACCAATAGAAACACATAGTATGGTAGTGAGAGGTATGTTGAAAGGAATCCTCAAAGGAGGAATGACTCTGAACTGGGAGAAATGTGTATTCGGAGCTAGATGTGGGGAATTTATTGGGTGCAAAATTTCAAAGGAGGGGTATGAGCCAGTGGAGGATAGTGTAGAAGTGGTGAAAAATTTTAGAGTGCCAGTAAATAAATCAGAAGTCCACAGTTTCTGTGGGTTGGTGACATACTTCTTGATCTACGTACCTGACTTTGCAAGGGTGATTACCCCGCTAAGGATATTGTTAAAGAAAGGGGTGCATTTTATTTGGAAACAAGAGCAGAGAGGGGCATTCCAGAAACTGAAAAGTCTCATTATAGCAGCCCCAGTGCTAGGATTCTTTCGGAAGAATGCTCCAACTTATGTGCTGGCAGATGCCTCACCAATGGCGTTGGGGGCACTGCTGGTGCAAGTGCAAGAATCCCAGCCAAAGGCTATACGGTATGCTGGATATGGAGGTGGAAGAAAAATATTCCCTAACAGAAAAGGAGGCATACGCTTTGGTATTTGCATGTGAGAAGTTCCAATTCTATCTGCTGGGTAGAGTTTTTCTTGGTCACAGATCACAAGCCACTTACCTTTACTCTCAAAAATGGAGCAAGTTCTAAGACAGCTAGCTTTAGAGTAGAAAGGTGGGCATTGCAGTTGCAAGAGTACCAGTTCCCTATTGAATTCAGGGCAGGTTAATCTAATTTTGCTGACCCATTGCCTCGTGTGTTACCTTTGCCCTTTGGTGCCATGAAGAAAGAAGTCCCAAAGCATGTCGTGCATGAAGAGAAAATAATTGCTAGACCTGTGGATGACACCATTCCAAAAGCTATGACTAAGAAGCAAATACAGCACGCCTCGGCTTTGAACCCAGAGATCCAACAAATCATGCAGTGCGTGAAAACAGGAAAATGGATACAGGAGGTAAAGTACTCTATGGCTTTGGAACACCAGTTGATGGAAATTCAAGGACTACTTTTAAAAGGAAATGAGATTGTACTCCCCGCAGTTTATGGGACCACACATTGAAATTAGCCTATGAGGGACATCTGGGAATGACTGCCATGAAGAGGACCCTCAGAATGAAAGTGTGGTGGAAAGGTATGGACAAACAAGTAGAGAAATTTGTGGCAACATGTTTTGGCTGTCAGTTGGCGATTAAATCTTTCCAGCCAGAGCCTATCGTGTCTACGCCTTTGCCGGCATACCCGTGGGAATGTTGCTGTCGATTTTTTTGAGTTAAAAAATAAATATTTGTTAGCATTAGCAGATTACTACAGCAGATATGTGTAGTTGTGGTGATAGTATCCAACATTGGAATGTAGGAAATATGGAATCAAAAAATGGATGAAATAAAAGGAAATGATTCAAATTAGGCCTGACTTTACCAGACTGGATCTTATGAAGCTTGGTGAGCTTACTGCAAGCTGATTAATTTTATGCCTCAGTCCAATGAATGAGGTAAGGTTTAGTAACCAATGTATAAATCATTTATTTGAAATGTAAAGTATCTGATTGGAAGCTACTTAACTTTGGAGAACAGTAAAAATTTACAAGGAACAACAGGGAAAAGATAAGCCCTCCCTTCCCTCGAACTCTTCTCCAGCCTCCTTGGTCCCACTGGCCTAGAGGAAGGACCATTTTCCTCTTCTTTATCAACAACACAGCTAAGATAATGGTACAGAGGAATCCAGTCTGAAGAAGTTACAAAAGGCACTCATAAAGAGAGAATTTATTGATGGACAGTGAGATTAGCCATCTAGGAATTATTGAATTCGAACAAGAAGGATCACCCATTGATGTGCCTGGGTTAAGAGAGACAGGGTGTTGAAGGTCTGCCAGTCCAGTAGAATCAAAATTTGATCCTAGAACTTGGTCAGAAATGATAACTGTGAGTTCCAGGTACTATGTAGTGGTAAAAGGACCATCTACAATCTATATATATATATATAAAAGAATGTTTGTGTGTCTGTCTTTTATTCAAATATACAGTTTTATTCCCATCATGATGAAATTTTGCAGACTAATTGTTCAAGGCAGGAGAAACATTATAGCTATTGCTATAGCTTATATAACTATTTAAAAAAAATATCTCAGGACCCCAAAAGGTACCAAAAGGGGGCCCTTTGGTGGTCTACGTTACGTATTGGGTTTCGTGCAATGGTTTCATTTTTTGCTTTTTAAAATTACTTTAGCTCAAGATGGAGGGTTGGAATTATTGTTTGAAAATCACGTTTTTACCTTCAAAAACACACGATTTTTCTCTGAAATCAACAATACCATATTTGCTTGATGACCTGATTTTGGTCTTCGATGCATTTGAAATTCATTTTGCTTAGTTGAGCTGATTAGGAATGCTAAGCATTGGGTTTTGTGCAGTGGTTTAACTTCTTGCTTTTTAAAAATACTTTCACTCAAGATAGAGAGTTAACATTTATTTCATCAGATACCCAAAAGCATGATACTACTAATATTTGTAGTATCATCCCTGAAAGAATGAAGTTTCTCACTTTTTCAATCGGTTTTCTTTTACATATTTTCTTTGACAACCAAGTACACCAACAAAAATAATCATCATAATCATTACTGATAGCTCCTAAATGGAATAATCATCATAAGTCTTTGTCTTTTACGAATCCAACCCCGACTACATGTACATTATTGATAGTGTATATCATTAGATCAAATCCTAAATAACTCAAATCTAATTCTGAATAACTACTTAACAAGTAAGTACTCTATTTATGTACTAAACTGTAATGTTCTTGTAGCCTGGCTGTGCTTTTCGTGGTGATTCACAGAGATTAATCTGTTTTATGTGTAACAAGTTCTCACCATTCAATACATACAAGAGATCTCGAGATCCTTTCTCTACTCTTAATTCAAGCTTTTTGTTTAAAGGATTTCATTTTCTTCTTTGAAATGCCACCAAAGAAAATGTATTGGTCAGATAACTCCTGCTGCCAACAAAAAATAAGCCATCCGTGAATCAGATATGCCTGAACAACAAGAAATTCGACTACAACAGGATATAACACTGTAGTCTATTTTCACGACCACTAACTAACCCCTCTCCTCTTATATGATGAGTTATGAAAGAAGTATGATCCCAAGCAATGCTGGGTAATTCAGCTTGTGGTACTATAATTTTTCCTTCAAAATTTGTGTGGATCACATCAAAATTTGACTGCAAAGAAAAACTACCAAATGATGACATTTGAACCATCCATGGCAAATAAAGTCTGCATCAAGTGATAAAATATCATGTTAATACACAAGCTTTTTAATAATGTAGAAAGTGTACATGCAGGTCATGGTTTTAATCTGTTGTCATATATACAAGGGCAGTAGCGCATGAGAACTCCAAAATACCATTTGAAATTTCGGCTCAGTTGTTGTAAACTGCAGAACAATTTTTACCTGAAAATAACTATTGACAAAGCAACATGAAAAGAATCCACACTAGAAGAAAGATGCTGGCAAGTATTTGAGTGACAGGTACCACTTTGCAGTTCCTTGTAGAGGAAAATTTCAGTTTTGGAATCTGAGGAGCAAGTACAAACACACATAATGAAAATTTCCTTGGAGTTAATTCTGATTTGTTTTTCTAAAAAACTAATATTCTCAATAAATGATGTAACAGTCATAAAAGCACGTGGTAATTTAATTATGACAGGCAAAAAAATTAATTCTACAATTATTCAATCCACTCAACACAGCTTCTTTCTGAGGTGAGTTGACTAAACTGTTGGGCAGCAGGCATATCCCTCTGACCATGGCTTTCTGCCTCATAAATCTCCCTGTGCCCTAAACATGTTTTTTAGAGATAGAGGGGGGAGGATGTTTTGAGGAAGAGCCCTCCTGGAGAACTTGCCACTGCATAAACAAGTGCAGCTAAAGATTGTTTCTCCAATCTACGCAAAATGTGACTTAACACATTCAATGCGGGACATATATTGATGGAAATCAACAGAATCGGATTAAATTTATCTAAAGTTTTTTCTCCATATTCTGTTTATAACTTGTCGTTACATACCATTAAACATATTAAATGTAAAATTTGCAACATTTTTCGCAAAAATGTGCACTACGTCAATTGACGTGCTCCGTATCTCACGCTCGCCAGCACGTAATTATTTGGCGTGTTGCCCACCTTTCAGGATACGTCAAGATTCCCACTACGATTGCGATGAGCCAATTTAGCTAAAATTGATTAATTTTTTACTGACGTAATTTAAAAAGAACAAGGAAAGGATACTCGTGGATATTCTCATGGGAGTAAAAAGGTGGATAGTACTTTTGAACAATGAATGAATATTCATACCTGTGGTTTTCAATGAAATATATTTTCTCTTTGGAGAATTCACCGTAATGTACAAGAACAATGATACAGTTTTTTATTTATAATTATATGTATATACATATTTTCCCCGGTGGTACTCCCGGAAACAGGGATTCAGGCAGAGCCCGGGACCGCCTTTGCAGTCAGAGCAATATATTCACTTTGGGAAGTGGGAATCAATTGATATTGAACCCCTTTGTGGATTGTAAAGAACAGTCCTGCTACCGATCAGGTAACCAATTATTGCGGAGGCGGAATGAATACCAATCCAGACGATGGCCGTTGTAACGCTTATACAAAAATAAAGTATTCAACATCATCATCTCCATGATATGAATGCCAATTTTTTGTACCAATTTAGGGATTTAAGTTCCTTGGTGTAGTATGCTAAGTATTGATTCATTCGATCAGTACCCTCATGTATTTATTGTACTCCACAATACATTGGGGTTTATTCACCGAATGGCCCCTCTTAGAGAAAGTCAATATTATGTCCCCGCTATAATTCGAGGATATCATAAGTCACCTCTCTTGTCCTTCCACTTCGAAACACAAATCCCTTCAAGTTGGTTCCATTGCTGGATCGCTTCACCCCTGCACAATTGAGCTTGGATGACCTTGGGAGGGTTCCCTTTTCGGTCTTTCCGAAGCGTCCATGTGCAGTATCAGTACTCACGGAGCAACAGCTCTCTGGCAAGAGAAAAACTGTTGTAAAAGTCGTCCATGAAAATTGAATGGCCTGGGCTGAGACCATTCAACAATTTATGAACAACTTTTCCCGTGTGTCAACACCACCAACATCAGGGTCCTTCCCTCCTGCTTATAGAATAAATCGATGAGCTAGCCCATCTCGCCCCACCAATACATGAAGTTTCACATCTAAGAAGAGCTTGTCTCATCATCATGATTCGGTCCCGGGACATATTGTGGGAGAAATAATGAAACCCGTATTTCGCATCAGTACTCCAATAGTTGGCTAGCCGGTGTAGAGGAATAATTCCAATGTGAAATACAAGCCCCAGGAAAACTTTGTATTCCTCCATTGATTATGCTTTCCAGTCAGTAATGCGAGCCCTTTCGAAGAAACCCCTGAGAAAGAGTTCCTCGGCAAAAACATTTGTTTCCTTGATTACTAACTGAAAAAATCTATCGGTAAATAACTGATCAAAATGATCCTGTGGCCTGTCCCTTATCGGCTGAATCTTCAGGACACTATTTTCCAGGAAAAGGATATTCGGAGATTCCACCAGATTATCAAACCATAAAAAACCACTCGGCTGAGAGGGTGTTGAAGTGGGGGTGGGTGAGGGAGAAGGGGGTGGGATGGGAGAAGGAGCCGAGGGGTGGAACAGCGGGACCCCTGACTCCAGAAAAAGGGACCGTAGAAAGCTAGACAAGAACAGCTGCCTTCCTGCCAGATGGGTCCCGCACCGACTCTTTGTCCTCTGCCTCTTCTTCCCCTACCCCTTTCCCTTTTTTGGAGAAAATACAAGATGGCATCACTAAAACAGTTTCGTGGTAGTACGTAAAACTGAATCAAAACATTAGATAATACTTCTGATTTTACAGATATAACCAAAGACTACAGTACATAAGTGTAAAAGTAATGAAGAGAATGAATGCATATTTGCTAACAAAAACAAAACTACATGGAAAAAATGATACATTTACATCAAACACCTTGCAACGGTAAAGAGATAATC
Organism: Ceriagrion tenellum; assembly: GCA_963169105.1. Taxonomy (NCBI): domain Eukaryota; kingdom Metazoa; phylum Arthropoda; class Insecta; order Odonata; family Coenagrionidae; genus Ceriagrion; species Ceriagrion tenellum. The sequence goes on along the minus strand of OY720644.1, from coordinate 113,363,422 downwards.
CGATTATCTGACAAGGTTCAATACACCAGCGTATAACGTTCACACATCTCAATTTGTGAAACGCTTAAATTTAGTGAGAATTAAAATAAGTTTTATTCCGCATACGGAATTAAAAATTATTGTGACTAAATTTCAAGAACAGCTATTGAGTTGATATTGTGTTTGTCAGTGAATTTCTGGCGTAATCACCCTCTGCCAACCAACTTTTAGGCAGATTTCTAGGTTCTTCATGTATTTAGGTGCATAGATAAGGAGATGTCCTATTAAATAAAACTAATGCATATTTTACGAACCAGAAAGTAAGGACATATGCTGAAGAGTCACAAAAGAGACATTTAAATTCCTCCCCCCCCCACCTACCGAATTCTGGTCTTCTGGTCATGATCCTTTATTTACCTCCTTTGATCTCGACGATGCAGTCATGTCTAAATCATCATGCCGGGAAGATGGATCAGGTTCTTGATAAGGAAATATAATAATAAAATTAGTTGTTACTTACGTCGATGAATGCGACCCACATAGAATGAGTTGAAATAGAATTTTATGCAGAAAAATAGAGCTAATTATCCGAGAGGGGAACCGCAGGTAGCAAAATAAAATAATAAAAACTTACGGGGCTTAGAATAGGGCGAGTCTTCGCTTCATTGTATAGATTACTCTGCAATAGAAATAAATAATGATTAGAAAAAGAATCATAGTTTCTTCATGTATTTCATCCAGTTCTACGCTAAATAAAAAGTTCATTTTACGTAATAAATTTATGGTAAAAATTATAAAAGTAAAGGGAAAAGGCTCTCTCCTGCATGAAGAAACAATGTTAGAAAAAAAGTGGTGCATGAATAAAATAACAAAGTTACTTACATTGACTGTGAACAGGAGATGAAGAAATCAAGGACGTTCCAAAGGCTCAACACGAGCAATCTACAAACGATGCACACAATATGTTTGCTGGAACCCAACTGAAGGTCAACCGCACGGTCGGAAGTGAGCTGGAAGGGTATTAGTCACGTACGAGGGCGAGGAAAAGAATACACGGCCGATAAATCGACTACGTCTATTGACGTGCTCCGTGCTGAATGTGTTAAGGCAGTTCTTGCAGCAATGGTTATTTGGTGGATTTTGGGAATCTTCAAGTCTATCTATGTATTTAAGTACTTAAATAGCAAGTACAGTAAAACCTCCATGTAATGAATTCGCCGGGATCGGAAAAATAACGACTTTGTTGTACGGCGATTCGTAGTACGAAGGTTATTTGTGGGTTGCGTTTTCACAGGAGCAACCAAGCGTTCGTGTTGCTTTAGGACGCGACTCACATTAATTTCGCAATCCAGTTTCGATGGACATAATAATCATAACTCTAATGTAGTATAGGTACCAATTACGATTACTCGCAGTAATTGAGAGTGAAATCTAATCGGATAATCCATTCATGTTCCAATTCAAAGTAGATTTGGCTCTTGCTAGTATTAAGTAATAATTAAACCCTACCCCAGCATCAACACTGTTTCTTTTGCTTTTCAGTACATTAACTAAATATGTACATCCTTCTTAGTTCTTCATGGACCTTTCCCCAGGAGAAAATACGGGCTGTTTTCAGTACTAAAGCTACGGAACGACGATTATTAGTGATTCAAGCATGATCTCACATGTAAACAAAATCGTATTTAAAATTATGTAGGACTCCGACAACACCCTACATAAGAAAATGTAAGAGAGCCTAAGCCTAAATACTCAGTCAGGGGCCCAAATCGCTGTGGAAGCATCGCATTATCGCGGCAGAGCACCAGAGAATTGTCGGGATATGGTCCACTAGTTTCCTGATTTCTCGAATAGTAATCAAAACATAAATACCAGAAGGGTACAAATGATAAGAGAAGGGTTTATCCATGGGTTTACATTTCTATCGTCGAAATAATCCATCTCGTGGTTGAGTACTGTGCCAGGGAAAATGGTTGATTTTGGGTAAATGTATACATTTATATTTCTGATATGCAAAGTACCTAGAAAATCAAAATAGAACCCATGCTGTATCTTAACTCTCTTTCTCTTCATTAGTGAAAACCGTAATTTTTTATCTGTCAGCTATCAATCATATTAGGGAAAATGCCAACAGTCTGCAAATGCTTTTGCGATTTAGCCTGCTCCTTAACATTTTGAATGAAACTTAATTAATACCACACATTGCAAAGACAAGAGCTGAAGGAATGAGTACAGGTTTTGCATCCGGGCTGTTCACTTGGATCATACTGAGACAATGCTCTCATTAATGGTGGGAAAAATCACCCGTACATTATGTCACTATAGAGAGAATAGCCGAACATTATCTCGATGTTGGTTATAACACTAATAACAATAATATGTACAAAGAAAAATGCTTTTTAAGAAATAAATTCATTAAAAAGAGGTCACTTCCATGTCAGGGCCCACACATGGACTTCGTTGTACGGAGGTTTCGTTCTTATAGAGGTTCATTATGGGAGGTTTTTTTGCATGCATTGTGTATGGGAAGGGCCCGGGACTGGGTGCATGACTTTGTAATAGAGTGGTTTTTGTCAAATTTCACTATATGGAGGTTTTACTGTACATTGACTTAAGCATTCGTGATCCTCACAGTATCCATCAGGAGACAGTGTATGCACATGCTATTTACCTATGTAGCCATTGATAAGTCATTATTGGTCCTTTCCTCTTCTACTCTTCTGTAAACTTCATCATTTCTTATTTTGTCTGTCCAATTTATCTTCAGCCTCCTCTTCAAGCACCAGCTAAAGGCTTCTAGTATCCTGTAGTCAGCTTTTCCAATGGTCCATCCTTTCAATCCATAGAGTGCCATGCTCCACACAAATGTTTTCACATACTTTTCCTAGTTCATAGTCCTATCTTCTTTGAACACAGCAGTTGTTCTCTTACCATGAATTCTTACTTAGCTTGGCCTATTCTCGCTTGATTTCAGTTGTACTTCTTCACGGGATGGTACTTCTGGAATAGGTGAAGGAATCCACTTGCTCTAATTTCTCTCCTCTCAGGGTGACTTCTACATTCAGCTTTTCTCTTCTGCATTCCAGGTTTTTGGTCTTAGTCTTATTTATGATGTACTCTTGGAGAACTTGGTACATGCATTTAGTGACCTTTGAAGATCAACATGATATCCAGCAATGACTGCGATATCATCTGTGAAGCAGAGCATGTTTCTTTCTTCTCCTTTTATCTTTGTTCCACTCAGCCCAAAATCTTGTGCTTCTCTCATGGCCTCCTCCAAGAGCATGTTGAACAGTGCTGGTGAGAGGTTGCAATCTTGTCATACTCATTTGTAAATTTCTGCTTCTATTTGTCTGCCATCTCTAATTCGCATAGTGACGACTTGCTTTAATGTCCCTAGCAAACAAACTCTAACCTTGGACCATAGGACCATGAAACTCCACAATTTCCTTTCCATTCAAAGCCAGCAGATAAAATTCTACAACCACTTTATTAGTCTTTAGGACTCATATTGGATCTAATAATGGAAAGATGCGATTTACCAACTGGTATACTTCACAACCATAGCACTCCTGCATCGATTCTTTCACTCTAAACTAGTTCCTGAGGGAAGTTTTATCTACTCAGATTGGCCAATCAAGTCTCCAGCAGATGGATTCACTATTGAAAATTTTTCTATTTTGACTGTGTGGGCACAACAGAACTCATAATTGTTTAGTGATAAAGCCAATTTTTTTTGGGAGAAAAATTTTTATTTTTTTGAATCTATAAATTACAATTGGCACCAATATGTAAACCTTCAATCTAACATTAAAATTTGTATCTAGAGCCCGTATAAACTAGGCACAGATTCTATCATGCAATTAGTGTTTATCATTGAACATCATTCATCTAACTTCTTTGGTCCTGAAAAATTACTGGGGTGTAAATAAAATTTTTCTCCATTGTTTTAAAAACATATAGGCTTTGTGAAGTCATAACTAGAAAATATATCAAATATTTTATAATGACTGCCAAAATATTGCATATGAACATCAGGTTTATTTAGATTAGTCAGACTGTATCCTTTAGATTATATAGATTAGTCAGAATGTATCCTTTAGTTACCTTATTAGAGTAAAAATGTAAAGTAGGTAGGTACTTGCTTTCCAGCAATTAAATAAATTCATCTTTCAAACACAAGGGATAAGTTTTCTAAGAAATTAATTTGATAATTTTTCACTCAAATTCCAAAGAAAGAAGTAGACTTAATTATCAAACACATTTTCAAATATTTTGTTAGTAAAAACTGTCAAATTAATTTTAACGATTCTCTCATAATTCTGATTCTGAAAGTGTGTATCCATGTTTTATTCTGCGAAAATACTTTTTTGAATTATAGGAAGTCTTTCAGATATTGGTACATCATATGCACTTGAATATTCATTGATGTCTTCATCACAGTTTGCCTTGTATTCCTATCTGCTTGGTATTTCACCTGGAATATCCACATCACCATAAAACAAGTACTATCCCTGATTAAGGTAAATCCTATGTCAACCCATGAGTATACTTATTCATTGAAGGATAAAAATTATGTTGCAAATCACAAACTAAATATTGTACCTAAATGGTAAAAAATAAACATTTTCCATAGTTCACAGGAAAATTGTAACAGAAGTTAAGAGATTTTCACCCAAAATATCATTTACTCAACCTCAATATTTTTATTTTGTAGCTGTATTTATTTTCGAGAAATAATGCAAATTTAATACGTTTCTTTCTACCAAGAGTTGTACTGTCTTTGTGGGTAATTGAAAAGAAAATTGGTCCATAGATGAGTACGTCAGGACAATATTTGACTGTAAATAGATATACCCTGAGGAACCCTTAAACCAGATGTACATGCATGAGGATACCAAGACCAAAGAGCCTAAGCCTACACTCTTTTGAAGTTGACTCAGACTGAAGGTATTCAATTTCACAAGGAGAAACCTTATGAGAATAGAGACTCTGAGCGTATCTTAGGCTATATTGTTGGAATTTCCAGATGAGGTAAGGGATTTTTCAGTAAATAAAAGTCACTGCTTCAGTCTGCTTCACTTTGATTCATAAAGGCAGCGTACATCTACTCCATCCACATCGTACAAGAGCTTACAACCTAGCACCGGAAGTGTTATACAGGTTATAGAGTGAGAGAGAGAGCCTAGGAGACCCGGATGCAGGACCTAGCATATAGTGCTGTGCTCTACAGGACATAGCAAGGAATACTTATCTTAGTAATAGCACAAGCCCTCACTAGAGGGCAGCACAAGATACAGACTTTTGAAAAAGGCGTGTGAAATTGTTATACACACCAACATATATACTTCCTGCCAGGTAGCTGGAGCACATTGCAGTGCACTAAAATAAAACATCTAAGACAAGAATGTCATTTATGTTCCTAATGAAATATGTTTTTCACCAAAGAGCACACACAACTAGTGTTTGACATTAGTTTGAAATTGTTGATATTTTAGCCTTCATATCATTGCACTTGTAAGACCTCAGTTATCGATTGCACAACAGTGTTTGGCCATCAATAAATGCTCTTATGATCTCTTGACTGTCAAGCAACTGAACATGACATCGTGGGTGATTCCTTTATAACCACCAAACTCACTTCAATACATTCCGAATAATTTATGCAAAAATCAAACCATGGTCCAAACACCATTTGCATGATCACACTAAGAACTATCTAACATATAAAAATTGATGCTTGGAATAGACTCATATTGGCATTCCACCACCATAATTTCTCTTCCTTGACTAAAGTTGCCATATGATTTTCATTGTGTCAAAAAGATAACAGTTTGAAGTTCTCACCAAACTCTTGTGTTCTGGCAACCAGATGAACTGACTTATAATACCAGCATTCCACCCCCTTCGCTACTTCCTAGTTTACATTGCCTCAGCTTTTCTCAAAGAAGTACTCCCCATAATCCACAATCAAAAGCAACATCAGTCCTCCTTCATGTCGATCAATCGTATGCTGTGACGTTTTCATGCTGCTCTTCAGGGTTTTCAAGCCACTAGAGAGGTTGGTGTGTTACAAGGGTTGATTGGCATGGCTGAACTCTAAGGGATCCAGGGGCATATTACATAGCACTAGGATGCCCAGGTGGGTCATTGACAAAAATGAGATTGTAAATGTATATTTTAATAGCATTTACAAAGAGTAGAGTTTCCTTAAATGCCTTTTATTCATTTAAATAAGTGTTTACTAGCAAAATATTACACCCTTCTGAAATAATCCATTTATAAGTTATTTTAGAATTTAACTTGAATGCCCATGCAGGTCATTTTGACCCATGAATTGGTTCACACGTCTCTTTATCTCCCCATCTATCCGTCCATCTTTCGCAAACATCTTACCTAAGTACACAAAATCGTCCACCCGTTCAATTACTTCACCATTCGCCCTCATCATACAGTTATTCTCCCCATTCTCCTTATCAAAAACTTCTACTTTAGTCTTGCACGCATTTACCCTCAATTCCATTCTCTCTGTTGATTCACAAAACTTACCTAGGAGCTTCTGTAATCCCTGTTGACTGTCTGAGATCAAAACAGCATCATCCGTATATGGAAAAACTCGCACGTTTACATTTCCAATCAAAACACCGTCGTTTTCACTACATGCGTCTTTAACACATTTATCCATAAATACATAAAACAGCCATGGTGACATTACGCATCCTTGCTTTACTTGTTTTATTGCAAACCAATCACTCAGAATTCTGTTAACTCTCACACTTTAATCTCACTCACACAAAAATAATACCTCTCACACCGGATGTATATTTATAAAGTGTGTACCATGCATTTTTTCATCCACATTAATTATAAGGAGTTAAATTATGGGGTTATTCTAGTGGTGTTAAATATATTTTTATTATTATTTATTATTATGTATCCTAACAGTAAAGGTAGGTTTTGCTGAATGTCAAAGAATCTCCTCCCAGTCTTTTACACATTCAGGGGCCCATCTCCCTCTAGCATATCCTTTTTCACCTCTGCATAAGATCTACCTTTCTTCATCCCGTCCATGAAACCTATTCTCTTTCTTCTCCTTTTCTGCTTGCCCAACATCCTTCCCTCTATCACACTCTTCAGCAACCCATCACCCTTTATTACACCCTTCAGCCATCTACCCTGCCTATCCTGGATTTCATTAAAAAGTCTCCTTTCCTCGCCAACCATCTCAAGCACTTCCTCGTTAGTCTTCCTTTCCGTCCACCTTACCTTCTCCATCCTTTTCCACACCCACATCTCAAATGCTTGCAGCCTCTTCTTATCCTCCTTTCTCAGGATCTACGTTTCTGCCCCATACAGTGCTACACTCCATATCAAGCTCTTCACCAGCCTCTTCTTCACATCTTTACCCATTGTCCCCATCATCAACTCTCTTCTATTACTAAACGCCTCCTTAGCTAGCGCTATTCTCTTCCGTATGCCTTTGCTACTATGCCCATTTTCTTCTAGCGTGCTACCTAAGTAATTAAACTGTCCTACTTGCTCTAGTTTATGTCCTCCAACTTTAATCACAAGCTTCGCTTTCTTTGTCCTAGAGAATCCCATTACTTTTGTTTTCTTATGATTTATCTTCATTCCGAATATCCCACACTGCATTTCTAAAGCATCTACCAAAGCTTGAAGTCTCTTCAAATATCCACTAACCAGTGCCTGATCGTCCGCAAATTTAACCGATTTTATAAGATGCCCTCCCACGTTGACTCCAACCTCAAGTTCTTCCCATGCCTGTATTACAATTTCCTCAGCATAAATATTGAAAAGCGACAATGGACACCCTTGCCTTCACCCACTACCTAGAGTTGCCCACCCTGATTCACCATCAGCCACCCTCACTTGTGCCCTTTGTGTCATATATAAGTTTCGAATTAGTCTCCTGTCTCACCAATCTATTCCCATTTTCCCTAGTACCTTCGCAAGTTTAATCCAATTTACCCTTCGAAATCCTTTTCAAAATCAATAAAGCATGCGAAAACGTCCTGATTATACTCTATGTTTCTTACTATAAGTGTTCTCACCACTGCTATCGCATCCCGAGTTGACCTTCCCTTCCGGAACCCACACTGGTCATGGCCTAAGTAGTTTTTCGACTTACTCTCCAATCTTCTATTGATTATTCGAAGTAAAACTTTGCTTACGTGTGAAATTAAACTAATTGTTCTGTAGTCCTGGCATTCTAATGCATTCTTCTTTTTCGGGATAGGAATCAATACTGTTTTCACTAAGTCCTCTGGCCTTACCTCTTCCTCATAGATCCTACGTATAAGTTCGAAAAAAGGTTGCCTACCTCTAACTTCTAAACTTTAGCAATTCCGAGGGTATGTTATCTACTCCTACAGCTTTTCTTGTCTTCATCTCTTTCAATGCTTTCTCTATTTCACTGGTGAGTATCATTGGCTCGAGGTAATCTTCCTCTAGTGTTCCCTCGTCCTCTATGTCTAAATTTGCTGGTCTACCATCACTGCCATATAGCTCCTCTCTGTATTTTTCGCCATCTTTCTAGGATATCTTCATGCTCGGTTAACATTCTACCTCTCTTGTCCTTAATCTTTGGTATCATTTGCCCTTGTTTACCTCCCGATAGCAATTTTACCCTAGCGCATAACGTGCCCCCTTTCCCTTCCTTTTGCAGTTTCGACATTTCCTCGCATTGCCTTCTCCACCAATTTTCCTTTGCCCGATTGGTTATTCTCCGTAGTTGATTTTTAGCTCCTTGTATTTTTCCCTACCCATGCCGGTGTTGACATTTTTCCAATTCCTTCTCTCCTCCATTTTCCTAATAATTTTTTCCGTAACCCACTGCTTCTTTACCCTCCTCATTTCCGCTGCTCCTATTGTTTTCTCGGCCGCTCTTATGATACTTGCTTTTATGTTCTCCCACTTTTCCTCGATTGTTCCTGCTTCTTTGGCTTCTCCTATGTTCTCGTCCACTATCTCTTGGTATTCCCTCCTTTTCTCCCCTTTCAATGCTTCCAGGTTCCCCCTCTTCATCCTCCTACTCTTATTTAGCTTTTTGAATCTAATCTCACTACTCATCATTACTAAATTATGATCCGAGTCTGCATCAGCCTCCTGCATAGCTCCACGAGTTCTTCGCACTGCTCCTAAATCTTTGTCTAACCATGATATAGTCAATTTGGTATCTCCCAGTGTCTCACGGCATTTCCATGTGTACCTCCTCCTGCGATGGTGTTTAAACCAAGTGTTTGTAACTATTAATGCATTTCTCCTACAAAATTCAACTGCCTCCTCTCCCTGATCATTTCTTGTTCCTAATCCATACCCTCCCACCTCATAACTGTCTCTCCCTTCCCCCACTACTGCGTTCCAGTCGTCCATTACTATTAGATTTTTCTTGCCCGGTACTTCTTTAATTATCTCCTCTACCTGATCATGCACCCCATCCACCTCTTCCTCCCTATGATTGCTTGTGGGCATGTACACCTGGATCAATACGAAATTTGTAGGGCGTGATTTTATTTCGACCACTAGTATCCTGTCGCTCACCTGTTCAATATTTACTACCCTCCTCCCCAATTTTGTGTTCAATACTATGGCTACCCCATGTTGACTCTCAACCCCACCACTATAGATTACCTGGTAACTATCACTCCAGTAGTCCCTGCTGTCCTTCCATCTCACCTTGCACAGCCCCAAGGCATCAATTTTCCCTCTGTCCATTTCCGGTTTAATATTTTCCAGCTTCCCAGCCCTCATCATTGTCCTAATGTTCCAAGTTCCTATTTTTATCGGTACTTTCCTTCTCTTCTTCCCTTTCTTATCTCCCTTGGTCCTTGTATACTGCGATGACAGTGTTGTGCAAGGAAGGAAGGCAAACGTCAACTCCTTCGATAGCCCAAGTTTCTCCATGTTACGACAGAAACATCCGTGCATGGGCTTATCAGTATGCGCCTTGAGCAAGGTTTTCTGCTCGGCCTTTTTTATTTCGAGCTTGAGGACGTCTGCCTTAAACGACAAGATGGACTTATTGTCATCGCTACCGTCTTTTGTCAGGTCTAAGTCCATACCGGTTTCTTCCGCTGCCCTCTTGTCCTCCTGGAAGGGAAACGCCCCTACTCCGGCACTTTCGTGTTCTCTTACGAGACTGGGCAGGGGGTCTCTGCTTTTGAGCACTCGGCATGTTGTTCCTAGGACAACTCTGTCGTGGAGACACTCCAGGCTCAACAGACCTCTACCACCTACACTGCGTGGGGGATGCAGTCTGGCGACGCAAGATTTCTGATGAAGACTTCAGTAGATGGTCATCATCTTCATCGTTCCCCTATCGAGGGTCTGCAACTCGTTGACGTTCCATTTCACGCATCCGAAGGTGTACAGCAGTGTGGGAACCGCGAACATGTTCGTGGCAAGAACCCTGTTCTTGCCAGACAGCTCAGAACTGTACTTGGCGGTGACTCTTTCCTTCACTGCTGCAACCTCCTGGATTTGGCTTTGGGTGACGCCGAGGTATTAATAACTGTCATTGCCCTCGAGGTGGCGAATAACGTTCCCGTCAACGAAGTACACGTCTTCCTTTTTCTCCGAAAATCTTCCTCTCGCCAGGTGGATGGATGCACACTTGTCCAATCTGAACCCCATCCCTATAGCCTCACTGTACTCCATTAAGGTGTCCAGGGCCACGTGAAAGTCTTTTGCGTTGGGAGCGTAGAGCTTCAGGTCATCTATATAAAATAAATGTGTGACCTTATGCTTCCTGTCACCTGGCACACCGCACATGTGGCCTTTCCCTTGTCGCAGCCTTAGCGAGAGAGGTAGGAGGGAAATGCAGAACAGCAAGGGGCTCAAGCTATCGTCTTGGAAAACGCCACGGTGGTGTCATACCAGCTCTGACGAGACTGATCGCTAACCTGTGGAGAGAACGAAGCGTGTCCTCCAGAGTGGTATCAGGCGATGGATGCAGGACACAACCTCTGGGTGGACTTTCATCGACTTCAACGTGGCTGTAATGAGCTCATGTGAAGTGGTGTCAAATACCTTCTTGTAGTCCACCCAGGCCATTGATAGGTTGCGCTTACGCTGGATGGAATCCTGGCATATGCATCTATCAATGAGAAAGTAGTCCTTACATCCCGTGATTCCACGCTTTGAGCCCCTCTGCTCGTACACCTCCTCCCAAACCGGCTGGACCTGGTGGAGGATAAGGTCGATCAAAATGAAGGTGAACGCCTTATATACAGTGTTGAGGCAGGTTACAGGGTGGTAGTTTTTTGGATCGGATAAGTCTCCCTTCTTAGGTATTAGAATCGTGCGTCCATCAGTCAGCCACGATGGAATTTCTTCTCTATCCAAGAGAAAGGACGTGAAGATTCTGGCGAGGTGTAAGTGGGTGGAAGTGAACTTCTTCCACCAGAAGCTATTCACGGCATCCATTCCTGGAGCCGAGAAATTCTTCTTGCCAGAAAAGGTCTTCTTCACGTCACTCTCTGTGGCCAAAAGATGACCATTCACTTCATGTAGGTGGCGGACACAAAAACTTTATAAAGAGGCCTATGGCCGGAGTGTCTCCGTTGAATGGCTTCGACGTTTCATAGATGTCCTTCCAGAAACGTTCGACCTCTTGGACGGGCGGCGGAGATTCGACGACAGACTGAGCTGGTCGAAAGAGACGGGACAGGTGAAGGGGGAAGGTTGAGTTCTCCCTCACGGCATTACTCCCCTTGAGAAACTTTTTCCGGGCCGTGGTGAGTGCCCGAACTCTATCAACCGCGTGCTGCTTTATGGTAAGCAAATTACTATATATAAAGTTATTATTATTATTGTTATAACCCACCCTGGACATTTTGACTAAAGGACAAGGCATTCATTGTTTTATATCCAGCACCTGGTGGTAATAAGCACCGTTGTGGTGCACAAGCCCGTCATTCGAAAGAAATTTCCACAAATGAATTTCATCAAACGACGACTTACAAAGAAACTCCACAAAAATTATACAAATAAATAAAGAAGTCAGGTGTAACCTCTGGCCAAAGGTCTAAAGAGTAAAAAGAAAGAGGTCTCAAATCATATAACTGTTAAAGAAATAAAATAGTTTGGAAAAAGGCGGCCGAAGGGAAGTGTTCCAGAATCAGCTAATACAAATGTATCTTATTCATTAGCATAAAAAAAGGAAAGGTATATTTTTACAATTATAAAAAATGAAATTTTTAACTGTATTTACGAGTGAAGTTTATAGTAAATTGAAAGAGAAATGTGACGTTGCATTAGCAAAGAAAAAATCTTTGGTATATCGCTTTTTGTTTTCTGGAAAATTCCTGTTTACTTACAGAAAAAATGTTGTAAGCAGGTTACTTGAGCTAATATTCTAAAAATATTTGGTAAATAAGTTTTAATTAAGTAGGTGATCTCTAAAGTGTATAAAGATTTGCAATTCTGACTAAGAAAACATGATAAGAATGAGGTAAAGGTAAAAATGAAACAAATTCTGAACACTGATATCTTAAGCCCATGCGCGATATCTCAACATACATAGTAATAAACAAAATTTTGAGAGTCACAAAGTGAATCATCAATGAAAGTGTAGAATTAGAACCATGGTTCATTGAAAAATGTAAAAATAAATACTAGTAATGGCAAAGTGAGGAATTAATTTAATAATTACTGTGCATAAAAGGGCCCCATTTGGATGCTGAAAGATATAAAAAAAGTCTGGGTGACCCAGTGTTAACGAAGTGAGGATCACTCAAACACCCCCATGTTTCCGACAGTTTAAGTCAGTGCTAAAAACACCATTTTACTATTGTAAGTAAACTCTCTCCAACCAATGCAAGAAAGAATTTATTAACCAAAGATTTAAAATTTTTATCCCTGAGGGGGCCGAGGGCAGTGCCCGACGCCACTGACTGCATTACATCAGGGCAGTGGTGGATTAAAGTCTTTGTTTTTTTGGGGGGGGGGGGGGGGGGGAGGGCGGCAGATGGCTACTATCCAGAGGTCTGGGGGGGCGGGGAAACTTTATGGCCAAAATTTTTCCCATTATACCAGGCATTACAGGAGGCAGCCGTCACATTCTTAATCCGCTACTGCATAAGAAAGTAGACTGATTTTTTAAATGGGAAGCTGCATTTTCTAGAGATGGTAAACAAATTGTTTGCTACTTTTAGGCTTACAAAATTTTGTATTAAAATATCTAACATCTGTTTGGTCTATTACATTGAATGCATTTTTTAAGCACACATGTCAATTCCTTTCCAATCCTGAGACCCACCTACTAAGGCCGGCCCTCATTACGAGGATTTCACTCAATGTGGGATTTGGAACTTTATGGATCAACTCTTTGTGACAGATTTGCTTAAATTCTTAGCATGAGATCAACCGGATTAAAGTTCATACTAATCTTTAGGAAGTCGGGGTGGAATCCATTAGACATGCATATTGTATATATTATTGTACGTACATATTGTACCTAATCCAGAAGGAAGGATGCCAGTAGGGCTACGTCGTTGCACAGGCTCTTGAAAGTTGAAAAAATTTTGACATTTAGATGACATTAATGTGAAATGCTTATCTACGACGTGTAGCCTTGTTTAAGTGACAATTAAATACATCATTATTCCGCCTACTTACTACCATGGTATATTCTTTCACCGCGAGGAGTCAATGAAGAAAGCAGCAAACTTGTTGTCGATTATAGTGAGGACATCGAAGCATAATTATTCCATTTCCCACAGAAAATATAAGCTCATTACAGCATGTTAATGTTAAGGAATGTTAATTTTACGTCACTGCTTCGGATAAATAACTGATCAAAATCAAGAACTGACGCGGCGTCATGTATTGTCCACAATGCCACAGGAATATATTTTTTTACCATAATTTTCGGCAATTGTGAATTCTGATTGGCATTAATGGATGTATGCAATACGATTAGGCGCAATTTCCAATCTATCTTAACCCTCACCAAGTTTCATGCATAAACCCTTTCTTACCAACCTGCAATGACACAGGGACTAGGATAACAGCCGCCCCCATATTCATTCATAAGCATTCCACCCCCCCCCCCCCAGTCCCCGAGGAAGTAGCAAACTACCCCCCCCCCCACAACGCAACGGCTTTAATCCGTCCCTGATTGGACATAAAGTTGGTGACATTCGGTTAATGGAGAGATTATCCAATATACTAATGCAACCGCTTGATGCAAATCCGATAAACTCACATTAGGTTGATATTTATGGGCACAATGAAATGTGTAATCAATAACTGTTTCTAGAATCAAAAAAACCCCTTCGCTTTTCTAGTTGATAATATTTGTCATTATTTCAGCAGTTTATAGGATGATAGCGGTGCGTACTTTATATTGCTGTTTGCATATTGCACTCTCTGTACAAAATACAATAACGCCCAATACAGATATTATACAGTCTACACAGACCGTAAACAAGTTATACAGCACATAAATTTGGGAATTCGGTTTGTACACCGACAGGATGTACGCAGTCAATATAAATATATAAATAGCCAAAATCTAATGCACGGCATGCAAGTGCACGGTAATAATTAAAGTTTTTGTGAAACGTTCTTCGAGCATAAAAGATCAAGGTTAAGATGAAATATCAAGTTTCACACGATCGAGAAACATAAAATTGAACGGTGACGGTAAAAAAACCTCGTTTAAGTAGAGATAGGAATTTCCGATTTAGCGAATAACGCGTAGAAAAGTTACCCGGCTGATTGAGCGAGGACTCCGTGAAGCCCGATACCACAATGCCAAAGCGAAATCCAAAGTTTTATTATTTTCTCTGCCATCCTACTCTTCCTGAAATTTAAAACAGTTAAACCATACCAGATCTCGCACTATGGGACATATAAACAACATAATATTTGAAACACAAATTGTCATTTGTCTGGGTTGGGATACGAATCGAGATCCTTCGAATTCGCGGCGAGTACTCCACGAAGATTTTCACAGAAGTAGAGAAGGGGCCAGGGTAGCTTCTTCATTCACAACATTATCAACGGAATTTAGTAAGGGGTGTGAATGAACTGGGTTTCTGATAATTACTGAGTAATAATTAATCTGTAGCCGGATTGCATCTGTAGTAAACACCCGAGGTGCAGTAATGTAACTAAAGGTAGCAATGTAAAGAGGTAGTAATGAAACTATGGCAGTGTAACTATATTAGGGTATTAATGCGACTGTAATGTGTGAGGTGCCTCAAGAGCAATGCAAAATCATAGAAATTTAACGCTTGAACGCTCGAGTTGTGGCTACACTTAGCCAACATTTAGGTGGGCAATATGAAAGTTTTTCACGGAGGCAATTGGGAAAGCATTAAAAAACTATAAAGGCAATGAATGGCGGTGTCCTATTAGACTTTCAAAAGGCGAAAAGGTTCTTTTGGTATTGAAAGAGATGTGGATTTCATATGTTAATTATGATTCTATCCACAAAAGAATCATATATATAAGTTTAAAAGCCGAACATCGATGGTCAAAAATACTTGACAACCAGGAAATAACTTGATAATGATGATGCGGACATGCAGAATTTGACTGGGAGGAAAATTCTTCTCTAACAACATACGCCATGACAGCACCAGATGTATCTTCACATTGGTAACAATTTTTATTCTTCGAGAACTACTTAATCTCGGAACCTACTGCCAGATTGTTAAATTGGCCATCGACTCCGTTTATTACAATGATGATTCTTCATGTGGAACATCCATGATTCACATATGATATAGAGCAAGATACAAGTGATTTTTAGGCTGGCCGGAGACTTCATTCACGCATGCAGTTAGAACGATTCTATGAAACATTCAAATATAGAAAGAAGTGTGCGAGACACTCATTCTTATTGAAAGTAAATTTATTGTGCGATAAATATTCCGTAATCCTCCCAAGCGGACACAAAATTTGTGGACACACAGGCACCTTCTATGTGAATGGATGGGGCCCTGTGGCAATAATGAAGATGGCATTGTAATTTTAGCAACAATTACAAATCAAAATTCACATTAGGCCTCAATAATCTAAGATAAAGGTGATAGTCTAATCAGCAGGTCCTAATGTTTTATAATTTTTCTTACATAGAGAGCAAAAAGAGAAAAGTCGTATTTTGTTAGCGAATAACTTCGCTAGTTAGCTAGAAAACTTTTCTCCTTAGCGCATGCACACGAATATAAAAAAGATGTTGTCATACGTATCCCAATGCTTTAATAGTCAATCTGAGTTTGTGCCCTTCAAAAATGACGGCCAGTTGTCTCGTTTTAATTCTTTCACCCCGAGCCACCCGCTATCCATATGTCGCCAGTGGTCATTTCGAGGGGCCTTTTCAACGTCGAGGGAGTCCAAGGGTTAGTTTTGTCTTCGAATGGAGATGGAAGCTGAGGCTCGGGATAATACGACCAAATGGATGACTTAAACAGGGCGTCGACGAAACAATTCTCTGGAGACATCGCTTCCTCTTCCCACCAGATGGCCGGAGCTCCGACGGAGAGCACTCCGGGAAGGCCGTTGCTTCTGCACGCACGGAAAGCGCGAGTGGTGGCCGGAGTAGAGAATTGGAATGAGGCGAATGGCTCGAGTACGTTGGCCATCGTGGCGCCGAAGAGGAGAGCTGGAAAGCGCACACTCCACCCTCCCTCCAGGAATCCATATCGACTTCACGGTTGGTTGTCAACATAAGGTGACAATATATAATTACGACAAGATCAACGTATTTGTGTCTTTTAATGCGTTTGGTATCAAACGAAGGATTTCCGCAGCAGCCTGTAGCAATTTTTTTCTCAAATAAACGGAAAGGCTCGTTAAGGGTCCGATTGCATTTCATACGAAGAAAAAGTCGGTAAGCATCATGCATGACTTTATATCCGATTTGTAAATCTATTAGTCATAAAAATCATTCTAAATTAATTGTAGATCCAAATGTATATGCTTCAATCTATAAGATGGCTCAATCCAGTAAGGTAAATGACTAAACATGACGAATCCGTTTTTGAAATTAATAATTCATTGTCAGACAATAGGTTCTCTTTTTTCAAGTGCGCATGCCACGGCTGTATTCAAGGCAAACGTTATCCATGCATAGAGACTATCCCCAATAGACAAAACATCTTCAGCTTCCCTCTAGCGCTAAACTAAGGCAACTGGAGGCGGCCATGATCTCTCGACCACGATATTTCCACGACTGCACGCGCAATGGTCGAATGCCGAAGGGCTCCAAGTCAAAGACCAGTCCGTACTTTGCACTCCACACTTGCATACCTCGCCGTTTGCATCCGAAATTCTCGCAGCAAATCGGGAGAGAATGGAGAGCGTGAATCCATCTCCTCCCTCTTGCCTGACCGTTATAATCTTCACCCCATTACTCCTCCTCCCCTCCCCACCTCCCTAACCCACCTCTGCCCCCTCTCTCCCCCTAGGCGGCCGTAAAATTCAAGAAATCTCCGCTTCTGAACTTTTGACCGCCATAATACGCAAACTTCGACTCCACCTGTCTTCTCCGAAAGTCGCCCCTCCCTCCATATTAATACGCGGCGATCAATATTCTCCCGGCTGCTCCTGCTGCTGGGATGCCCATGCGCGAGAGGTGGGAGAGAGACGGGGGAGGGGAGGGGTTGCTAGGGGCGACGGACGCGGGGAGGGGCGTGGGATCGCAAATACGGGGGGGATAGGGGAGGGGCGGGGAAGCGTGCTTCATACGCGCGCCCGTGCGATTCCCGTGCGATGTCCGCGTGAGGACGGATGTATGCGGGTGCAGAGGCGTGCTGCACCCTGGCGTGCTGCATCGGCTGCGACCCATGCGCCGTGTGGACAGGGCACGCGAGTCGTCCGCCTAGAAAGTGATGACTCACCATTGCGAGCTAGCGTAGCGAAATAATTCTATCTAATTCGCACTCTGTCACGAATGACGCTAATGAATATTCACTTCCATTTCTCAACTAATTGAGGATATTATGCTTGTACATATTTGCTCCGTTTAAAGATATTAGATTCGGAAGTATCACATCCAGCAATGCAAAGGTGAGATACGCCTCAACATGAAGAACTTACCACGGTAAATACTTTAAGGGGGCGCTCCACACTTCGGCCGAAAGCGCTTACCAACGCAGATGTCTGCGCGCTTCCATTTTATGACTCAACTGAGCTGCTTAAAGTCAATCTGTCGGCGCAGGCCTCTGGAATAAGGATTAATATTAAGCGTAAGTGTTGTTACTTTTTGGCAGTTGCTTTCTGTATAATTATTTAGACTGCCGAAGAAGCATAAATTTGTCGACAATCACGCGATCGCCATGACGCGTGTGACGTATATTCCTTAAAATCTTTGCCACTTACTCGAAATGGGAGTCCTTCATGTTCATTGCAGGACCCCATCTATATTATTGCAGCACATTGCGTACTCTAACGCCACAGTGAACATTCTCATGAATTCATGCGATGAATTTTCCACTGTTGAGCCATCGGTGGCGCTGTTGTCAGGGGGCGTAGAATGATAAGGGGAAGGCGAAGATCTCTCTCTCCTTCGACTGCGGTAGAAGCCAGAACTAAAAGGGTGTTTCCGCCCCGAGATATAAATTCCCGTTAAACTATAATAGGTCTAATGGTAAATAATAAATAATATACTGTTGATGTTCAATGCTTTGCCTATTAGTCTTAAAAGAAGACACAAACCCATTGGACACGCTTTAGGATAATCTCTACAATAGGATAGACATTAGGCTCTAGGAAAGAGAGGAGTGAAAGAAAGGACTACCGTGGAAAATCCAGGAGGTATGAATCGAGTATGAATCGAATTGTGGAAGGGCGCCGAGGTGAAAAGTTGTGTGGGAATGATTGAACGGTGAGCGGACACGAGCGTGGAGTGGGAATGAGTGGCGGGAATTCTATCATCCGACTGATGATTCCGGGAAAGAGGAGAGAGATGAGAAAACACTTGAATGGGATCTCTCCGGGCACGAGGACCGCACCCGAGGAATGAAGACAGTGGTATGCGTGAATAAACGTGCCATCAATTTATTTTTCAATTATTTACTTAAAGCCACAGACAGCAACAATACTAATTTTCAGTGCACTCGTAACAAAAATAATAATATAAGGCATTCCACATAAAACGTTAACAAAAATGATAAACGACTCTGTTTTCTCCCTCGCATTGGCCATTTAACATATTCTCAAGCGCGCCAGTTAGTTAACTATATGCTAACTCCAAGTTATATACTTTGTATACTATCATTCTTCCCCAAATTCTCTACTTTGTTCCCATCTGGATTTACATAAACCTCAAAAAACTTCTCAGATTTCAAATTTGTCTCGATAAAATGCCCCGGAAAATTTCTGGCTTCCTCTGGTTTATTCCCAATTCCCTAAAGAAACTGGCATTCCTAGCCTCCCCGGATTACTGAAAAAATACCGCAGGAACTACGCTCTCCACCTAAACTGGTCTACAAAAACCCTCATATCCTCCGCGTGGTCCACGCATTTACGCTCCGAAAAATTCCGCAATCCCCACCGATTCCTGCCATCAACTTCAACTCCAGTGAAATAAGAAAAACAGAATAAAACAATTCCTCCCCAACTTATTCATCCTACCACAATAAACCATCCAAACGTCCAAAACCGGAAAAAAAACAAAAACCCTATCGACACCATTCATTCTTGATCTTTATTTCCGTTAAGTGAAGCAACCACGTTTTTCGAGGGCTGTGCCCGGGCGAAAGAAAAGAACAGGACAGTGGGTAGAATCATCTACTTGGACGTCAAACAGAAAGAAAACATCACGAGAAACAATAAAGAGAGACATGAATTATTACGGAAAGATGCATAATAAGCAAATTGGTGAAGCTCATAAGCACTGTATAAAAATAGTTGCATACTGTTAGCCATAATCTTCATAAAAGTAATGCTGCCACGCGAACGTCATTATGATGACAACAAAGAAAGTGTAGAGCAATGTTATAATATGAGAGAAATGAATTATTAAATACCAAGAGCTAACAATCAATATGATGAAAGGGGAAGGAGATATGTTCTTCCAAAACTATTAAATAAACACAGAAGACAGAGATATTAAGCAATGATAAAAAATATCGTTGAAAGAAAGCTCCAACAAGATATGTCTTGCAATTCTAAACCTAATATTCCACGGCAGCGACTGGTGCATTTTTATATCAATAGTGAGTCTAAAAGGCATGAAGTGGCTTTTGCACCGAAATTATATGCGAGATGAAGATTGGAAATATGCTCCGTCGGCAGGCAACGACTGACGGAACTGTACCTAATGAATTGTGTAAGAAATTAATAAGTAAAAGCGCACAGGTCGCGCACGCATGCATCAGGCGAAGTACCTGAGTATTCAATCTTTTACGTGAGGCACCCGCCGCCACTTGATCCGAAAGGCGAGGGAAGGCGAGGGAAGGGATAAGGGGGCGTTGGGGGGGCAATCGGAAAAGGGGCGGGGATGCGATGATCCGCAAGGGGCGAGGGAGCATGCGCCGGGTGGCGCCCTCATCGACCCCCCACCCCTCCCTTCCGACAACTCCCCCTTCGGCTCCTCGGGGCGAAGGTGACGTCAGATCGATCTTGTTGGTCACCGCCAACATCCAGTCCTTCCCACACCCCCTAACTCCATCGAGGGGTGAATGTTGCCCCCCCCACCCCCCTCTGCTCCTTCCTTCGTCATTCGCTCCTCTTCAAATTTTCAAAACACCTCTTCCTCTCTATCTCTCTTCCGCCCCCGCTCCCGTCTCGTTGTTATTCTTGTGCCTCTCCATTCACTTTCCCGCCACATCGACGCGCGTGGATCTCAACACTCGGAGAGCGCGAAGCAATTTACTGCACCCGGGTTGTCGGATGCGCTTCGCAGTGCGGCCGTCGGACGTGTCATCCGACCGAATCATCGGCTAACTCGTGTGCTATTGGTTTTTTGTAGGTGGTCCGAGCGAGATAGTTCCCAAGTCATAATGGAGACCGTATTAGAATCATACGTTTTAATTTCACCAGCTGTAGAACACATCAATTAAATATTGCGTTATTAATGGTGCAATTATATAGTTTTATATGACAGAGATGGTAAGTAATTTAAAAAAAATATCTAAATAAGTCTTTAATTTGACTCATTTTTTTGGCGCGGTGCGTTTGAAACTCCTTCAAAACGGAAGGTTTCTTGTGATACCCAAGAACCTATTACGGTCACAATATGATTAATTTTCAAAAAGAGTTGAAAAAACATACAAACTACACGCTGTTAGTTTTTGACATTTAAGTGTTAGAAATACCTCCTTTTGTAAATAATGTCTCTCTGGAGTATATACACGTACCATTTCCCATGTAAAATGACTGGTATTTTCTGGCAAATATCTCGGAAAGTAATGTGGTAAGGGGTAAAATTTTTTGGTGTCATTGGATAGGTGAGATATTTTTCTTTAAAATGAGACCAAATTCATTGATTTCTAGTTGAAATGATATTTCGCTCGGACTACCTTAAGTGAGCGCGGTTCCACCACTTGTAATCACCTTCACTCGCTGCTGAAAAAAAAACTCGCCGGTCAAAAATCCTCCATTGTACTAAATTCGCAGACAAAAGTTTATGTTTCATAAACACCACCTCTTAATAATAGTCCTTCCGTCCAATGGTAATGTAAATTATTTCGCGAACAAATTGGAATACCTTCCCATCCGTTCATCACATTTCAGACCTCAATGGCACACGCAAAATGCATGTCATACGATAACTTTATTCATCCGATAACAAAACCTTTTTAGTCAATGATAAATAAGTTCCTCATACCGGTTCCCTAAAATGGTTTTCAGAGACCGAGGTGGAAACTCATTTTCAGCACAGCCAGAACATAAGGGGAATAATGTCAACTTAACCAGTATTGATCTCTACTTCATCTCTACAACGTGCTTCTCGTAGATAGATTTCCTCTAGTCCATGTTCAATGACTATTGTTGATAGATAGTGGAAAACATATACCACGCTTGTGCGTACCAATATTGATGAAGCAATTGAGCGTCAAGGGTTTCTGAGTGATTGACCAAACATACCAAGTATGAAATAACAATGTATCCGCTGACTAGGATAAGCGCTTAGTGCTTAACTTTTGGTAGGCAGTCAAGGATTGTGGTGTTTTAGCTGCTAGTATCTACTCGAAGAGATGCTAAAAATAATTTAAATTGACTATGACATAAGTTGTAAACGATAGTCACAAATTTTTCCTGTATCTTAAATGTCGTTTGACATAAAAGGAAGAGATTTCTCACAAACTGTCTCTCATGATCTATATTAAAAACAGTTCAATCAGAGCCGGGAATAGAATTCAAGAAGACGTGACGATGTGGATGGCACTCCACTCACTGACGCAAATCTCCGGCTAGGAATCACGGGAAAACAACCGAAAGGCGTCAACAGCAGAGCATAGATGTCATGAGCATAGATAAATCATGTTTTATGTGGCTTTATAATTTAGCTCCGCTGAATCATTGTCTCGCACTGGAACGTAGGAAAATTCTTCCTGCGGAAGAGACAACTCGATTTGAAGAGGCCGGAGGAATACATGCCAGCCACGACACGAGCGAGAGAGATAAAAACACTTTGACAAGCGCGATGAGAAGAATGACAGTGAAATCTGTATTAAGCGACCACCGCCAGACCTATGAAATAATGGCCACTTGAAGAGGTGACCGTTACCAGACGTAACCGCCGAGGAAGGTTTCACTGAATTACTTCCTGGAGAAGGAGTCGTAAAGCCGCGAGGTCAAATCTTGTCTTGAGAATAAATTCTTTGCCTACGATTTAAGGTCAGTTAAAAAGATCGGTGTACTTCTGGCGAAGGGAGAATCAAAATGATAACGTAATGCACCAAATAATCTGCCTATAATCTACTTATCCAAGCAGTTTCAGGTTCGAACTATCGCTTTCCCCCTTGAAATATCCTCATCCACTTATCTTTCATAATAAAATCAATTTTTTATCAATTTAAATGTTTTCTCTTGATCCTAGCCTATGGGTACACCAATTCTGGTTAAGTAAGTAAAAATACACACAGCATATCTGATTAGAGACAGGAATCTATTAATTACCGCGGAGTTGTGCTAATTATGAACTCTCGCAGGGCAAACATATACGCGAAACAACCGGTCAAGCTCATCGTAATCTGCGATTTGTTAAAAGACAATTTGGAAAATGCGACGATAAAGTCAGAGAAATCGGATTCTTCTCCCTTGTAAGACCTTACACTTATAATGCGCTGCCAGTATAAGGGCTACTCATGAGGTTGGCTTAAAAAGAGAGAGCGCGTACAGAGAAGATCAGCAAGACACGTGAAAGGCCATTATGATAGTCTCGTCAGTGCTACTGCATAAACTGGTGTGGGGATCGCTTTCAGACAGTCGATTAAAAATCCAACTTAATCTTTTGAGTAAATTCAATTAAACTTCTTTTCTGAAGAAGCTGCTAAGGACTCCAACATACTACGGTAGACCATGTCATAAGAATAAAATTTGGGAAAAAGACTGTAGAATATACAGCATTAAAATGTCGTTTTACCCAAAATTGAAGAGAGACCATAACGGTGGCAAATGAGACTATGAAGCAGGTTAGTCAGCATGTCGTGTAACTGATTAGTTGATTTGGTCCCTAATGCTTGTTTCTTAATCAACAACGTAATATTAACATCATCTTTTGCATGATCCCTTCATGACTACTGTATCTCGTTTTCGTAGATGCATTATGCATTAATTCAATAGTTTCTATAGCATCGGTAACCTACCTAATGTGTACTTCATGATGGTGAAAGTTACTAGTAAATTATAGTGCATCTTGGTGGTAACTCAACCCCTATCAAACACCCTTGATGTGGTTTGCTAGAGTAACATGTAGACGGGAAATGATTTCGTTGGGACGATGAAGCTAATATATTTGGTCTCACCTTTTGATTCCTCTTCTCTTGAAGTCTCAGGGCTAAAAAAAATTTCTCTACTTCCACTACTTCTCTAAGCCACGCGATTCGCGACCCGTGACGCAATATTCCTCCATCCTGGGATTCTTCCATTTTTTAATCCATTCTCCAGCAGAAAACTCTAGAGAAAATTTTCGATGCGTGTGCCGTAAAGATGATTGTTCATAAGGCTTCGTGTGTATCGGCTGTTTTATTCGGGAGAGGGATGTTAACATTCCTCAATAATGCAAATATTTTACATTATTCATAGTTATTTTATTGAAAATTAGAATCATCGCACACACGTGGACGAAACAATCGAGCCATGTTATGGATGACACAGCTAAGTTTTATAATCACGGGAGACCTCAGAGATTTGATTATAATTATTAATTGATAATATTATAATTGCCGTTCTGAGCAACTCGACATGGTTACTTATTCTACGTATGCTTGTGTTACGTATGAGACACAATTATGGCATGTCGTATCACTCAGCTTCGTGGGGCTAGAAGAAGCTGTCATCGTCCCCTCCACTCCCCTTCAATCCCTCCACCCCCCTGGCCATCCACCCAGCTCCTCCGTCTCGACGTTGTCCACCAAGAGACACCAACGGACCTCGAGGCATCATTAGCGACACCACCAGGATTTAACTCCGTGTAAAGCAGAAGAAAATATGATGGTCTCGCTTCTTTATTTTTTGTTTCGTATTCTCCATTAACCCGACCATTCCCGCCACCCCTTCTCATCCACCCCCTGGACCATTGTAAACCATTCCTCCGCCAATCATAGCCCCCGCTTCTCCCCTCCCCTTCCCCTCCACCTCACTCCAAATGGCGCTGCACATATGACATACCTGATGATGCTGTAACATGCGAAGCCTAGGTCGTAAGAAATATTTTACGCGTAACATTTGCTCAATTTGGTGATTCAGTGCATGTAGGCCTTATGAAGGGGTGAAAGTATCGCGACTTGCGACACGTACTGCATTTGGCTTAGGGACTGCTGTAGTGTTGGAGATGCAAGAGCGAACGCCATCAGCTTGTGGACCTCAAAATTCTGAATTTGATATTTTTTTAAATTTCTGTTTGATCTCTAAGCTTACAGAACAAATTAATAGTAGAAATGGCGTCGCGAGAGAGCAGACTGGAGAAACATCCTCTTTGAACTATCTACATGTCTTTAACAAAAGGGGAATTATTTCCTTTGAAAGTCACGCGTAATCTTTCGGCTCTGACGCTGTATTAGAATAGTGTTGTGACCTCGTCTTCAGATTGTCATAGCCTGAGTCCATCAGTAGAAATCATTGGATCGGTAAACGCGAAACGAATACAATTCCAATCTTTGTGCCCGAATGCAGCTTCGTAATGCAACCGTAATATGAGAGGGGTGGATGGGGTTGACAAAAATCTTCACTCACTGAGGGTGAGTCATTGTGGGATTGGACGGGGGAATCGTCCATTTTACATTTGCTTCGAAGCCATAATTCACAGAGGGTATTCAAAGAAACTACTCACTGAATAAGAGCATCCTTTCTGTGTGGACATGAAAAATATCAGGAATATATCCTGGGGTCTAAACGGTAAAAAAACAACTCAAAATCCAGCGAGAGGAGCTGTTTCTGAAAGAATTCCTCTTAAGGGTTCGATTGAATAACGACGCCAAAGGAGCGGATCTGAGATGGATGTTTACATTGCGGGTGGGCAAGACGCCAAGGAACAAGAATAAGACGTCAACTTGAAAGCTTGGGTTAAATGTCAATCGTTGATATTAATTCCATTTGAAGAATTTATTCAGTGAACTTGTGTGCGGCATGTTTTGTGCCTAACTAATGAGTTTTAATTATTGCTCTATTGTTTTATAAATTAATTAAACAAGCAAAAAATACTGGTTTAAAATGATTTTAAAATATGTATAATAAAACCAGCCACGGAAATACCAATCTTTTACTGATGATATGAGGGGCAATGAACACGTGAATTCTTAACGTACAGTACCAAACGTCACTTTAAGGTGACACTTTTTCCACAATGTAATAAAACGACAAATATATAAAATATTAAGCTTAAATTACTATCAACTTTCAACACCAAAAAGTGGTCGAAAGTTACCAGAGGGAAAGGCATAGCTGGAGACGCAATTAGTCAGATGCAGCCTGGTAATTCGACCTATGGTGACCTATGTAAGCCATTTTGTGCCACCGAAAAGTTAAGTCACGGGAGGAAACTGGCTGTTGAGGTCATTGGCGCTACAATGAATCGGAAGTTAAGTCTGTAAAGAAGGAATGACTTGTTGTCCTCGAGTAACGAATGAAGGTTGGGGAAGAGACCTGACTCAACATCTGCATCCCCTTGACCAGAAGCACTCTCCATTCTAATATTCCTCCTACCAGCTGACTGGTAGGTCCATGGACCATCCTTACCCCAAATCCCCAATGTCTGGGTCGTAATTCCACTTCCATTCGCATTCCTTCCATCTCGCTATCTGGTCTCACTAAAGTTCCTCATACTCTCTGCCTCTCCTTAAGTCGTCCAAAATTCATTTCCTCTACCATGCTAGACAAGCCTCCTCCCCGCAATTCCCCACTTCAACATCCTCTCGACACACCTTCCAGCAATCTTTTCTACCTTCTCTTAATCTTCGCCATTGCCTTCCTTTCACATTCCCCACATTCCCTAGTTTGGCCTCCTCACAAACCATCTCGATCCATCTATTCTTCGTCAAATTCGCATTTCAAATGCCTCTAATGTTGTAGAAAGGCTTCTCGGGATTCCATCCGGGTTGGAAGGTCCACGACCGACGTTTCGGCTGCTTACTCTGCAGCCATCATCTCACTTTCCCGAGGACGGCTGCAGAGTAAGCAGCCGAAACGTCGGTCATGGACTTTCCAACCCGGATGGAATCCCGAGAAACCTTTCTACACTCTATTTACCGGGAAAACCTGAAATCCTTCGCCTCTAATGTTTATCCACTCATCCTCGCTCTTCGATGACCAAGCTTCCGGGGCAACGCTACCAATTGTATCGATTCATCCTTTTCTACATCTCTCCTCAGAACCCTCCTCATCAATTTCTTACCCTTAAAATTCTCTGACTACGTGCTGTTTTGGTCGGAGGGCGATTACACGACATATGTCCACACCAATAAACTATTTCCCTCCAACATACTGCCTAAGCCCATAAACGATTCCACCTCCTCTGTTTTAGCCCCATTTTTACTTCTAGAAAAACCTCATTGCCTTCGCCTACTTTTGAGATGTCTTCCTCAATCGCCTTTTACTCTGAGCCTCTGGCATTGCACTCATCATTGACTGAAAGTCTTTAGCTGATATGATAACTAACTATTGGTCATCTGCGGATCTCACAGACTTGATCAGCTTCCCTACTTCACTTATTCCCACCTTCAAGTGGATGATTTTGTGTACTTAGGTAAGATGTTTACGAAAGATGGATGGCTAGATGAGGAGATAAAGAGACGGGCGAATGTTGGAAGGAAAGTGGTAGGTGGCATGTGGAGCATATCAAGGAATGAGTGCCTGTCTAAGGAAGCGAAAATCGCCGTGTAAAAAGGTGTACTTCTCCCCACTTTGTTGTATGGTAGTGAAACATGGGTATGTCAGGATAGACATAAGAGTAGACTAAACGCCATGGGTATGAGTTATCTGAGGAGTGTTTGCGGAAAAAGTAGGATGGATAGGGTCAGGAATGAGTGGGTCATGAATGAATGTGGGTTAAATGCTCCAGTAATGGACATATATGAAAGAAGTGTGCTTCGTTGGTTTGGCCATGTTTAGAGTATGGATGAGAGTCGAATAACGAAACAGATAAATAACAGTGAAATGAATGGTGCGAGAGGTAGAGGTAGGCCGAGAAAGTTGTGGTTGAATGTGGTTGAGGAAATTCTTAGGAGGAGGAATATCAGGAGTCTTAAAACCAGGAGGGCGTGTATGAAGCAGTGTATGGGGGTAAATGAAACAAAGGAGGTTTGCAAGGATAGGTCAGTATGGAGGAAATTATTGAAGCAGTTAGGTGTACAAATATGTATTTATGAGTAAAACTTGGTGACTCTGCCAACCCCGTGAGGGTAGACAGAGTCACCAAGGCCATGTGTGATAGCTTTTTAGCAGTTTCAAATTTACCATCTCCCACTCTACGCATGGTACTGCTTTTCTGTCCTTCACCATAAGAATTGGTGCCGTCTTCACGAACTCATCCGCCCGAACTCTACCCTCATGTAACCTAAGAATTAGTGCGCAAAAGTTTTCCTCGCTCGTTCCCCCCATACCCTTCAGAGACTGAAGGAGCATTATCCATTCCTACCGCCAAATTAACCGAACGAGCAAAATCCCCGGGAATCTCACGATCCGTACAACGCAGCATAACGCGGACGCCATCACCCCTTCCATCACAAGACACATCCCTACCTCATCCATGGTGATCTTTCCGCCACTTACGCCTCGACGCTGGTCCATCCATTCATCACTCCCCTCGCAACCACTCCCTCCCTCCTCTGCCTCCCCACCTCCCTCTCCGTCTCTCATTCTCCCGACCGTGGGATAATTTATGGGCTGTTCCCATTTTCATTCCGCTGTTTCCTCGTACAATTCCCAGTTCCTCCGTGGCATCCGTCTTCACTTTTATTCCACGCTACGTTTTCATTTCAAGTGCCACTCTGCTCGTCACGAGAGGACGCCATAATTTTGACGCGGAACCGCGAGCCGCATATTCCCATTTTCTCAAGGCCATCGCATTAGACCCGCACCTATTTCACCATTCGTCCTTAACGCCTGAAGCGACGACGGCGGCATCATGACAGGGAACAACAAAACTGTGAAGTAACGCTGTCACACGTTACTTGGCGGAACCACAGAATTATTGAAGAAATACGCAGTGTTTTATTGAGGTCCAAAGAGCATGAATGTATTAAAACTGCACAACGGAATTCGGTGGCAATGACACCATAAGGTGCAAGCATCTCACCTATCAAATTAGGTAAAAAGGTAACACTCATAAATTTAGGGAGTGGCGGGTAGAAGAGGGTGATGAGTAATCATAATGCGTAGAAATGGGAATTTTTTAAAGAAGAAAGAGGAGGGCGGGAAAGGTGGAGGGGCGAGGGAGGGGAGCGCAGCAGAAAATTCTGCTCCACATCGAAAGTATCAAATCGGCAAATACCAATCTCTTTCTTCCCCTCCTGGATTCACAAATCCCCTTCGTCTCACGCCCTCCTGACCGCCAAATCACTTCTAACAACTGGCTGACCTCCAACCCCCATCCTCTTTCATTTTGATATCGAATAACTTCCCCAGGAATCATCCTGATTAAAAAACATGAGTTGGGCTCGAAGCCTCTCGGAGACCCAACACACGCATTGTGCTCAGGTTCTCCTGGACCCACTCTAAATTCGTAGATTGTCCCCGGTTTTTCCACCGGCTAAAACACTGATAGTAAAATTACCCAAGGTTAGCAACCTGTGAACAAAGTTGGCGAGCCAAATTTTGAAAGAGGCCAGGGAGATGAGCATAATGGGGAGAAATCGAAAAGCTATAACGAATATGACGTTGGAAATTCCCCTTCGAAATAGTTAACAGCGTTTGTTTTAGACAACGCATATTTGTGTTAGCGAAAGAGAAAATTTGTTAAAATCGCTAGTACAAATAAGTCACCCGGTCCGGGAGAAATTCCTTCCCGCGTGTATAGAGATCTAGCTTCAGATATAGTCCCCTACTTGCAGATACTATTTAGAAAATTCATCAAGGAACAAGTGGTACCCAAAGGCTGGAAAATCGCTAATATAACGCCCATATTTAAAAGTGGTGATAAGGAACAGCCATTGAATTACAGACCGATATCCCTAACATCTATCTTACTCAAAAACCTTGAACATATAATTGTAAGCTCAGTCATGAAACACCTAGATACGCAGAACTTGCAGATAAAAGCACAACACGGATTCAGGAAAAGAAGATCCTTTAATTAGCACTGTTTGCCCACGATATTTTAGTCTCCGGTGAAGATAACGCTCCAGTAGACGCAATTTTTCTTGACTTTTAAAAAGCATTTGATAAAGTGTCCCACAGAAAATTATTAATTAAACCACAATGTCACGGCTCAGACGACGATGTAATTTCCTGGATTAGAGAATTCATAACCGATCGCATGCAGAAAGTATTATTATACGGTGCCATCTCCAATGAGGTTAAAATTACTTCGGGTGTCCCACAGGGGAGTGTCATAGGTCCACTTCCATTCCTTCTGTATATAAACGATATTGGTGAAGTAGTAGACAGTAAACTTCGACTATTTACAGACGATGCTGTAGTGCACAGGGAAGTACGTAGTGATAATGACAAGGAAGCGTTAACGTAGGACCTCAAGGCAATTCAAGCGTCGTGCGCTGCGTGGCAGCTAAAATTAAATATAAAAAATGTAATGTAATGAACTTCTGGAAAAGAAAAAAAACTCCCCTCAGTACAATTATTACGTACAAAATACTCATTAGAGACAGTCGACCCTGTTAAATACCTCGGAGTTTAACTAAGGATATCTCGTGGAACAAACATATTCGGGAAATAACTGGTCAGGCTAATCGAAAATTGGGATTTGTTTAAAGAGTGCTTGGAAAGTGCGACGATTAAGTTAGAGAAATCAGTTACTTCTCCCTTGTTAGACCCCCCTTAGAATACGCTGCCAGTGTTTGGGATCCTCATGGGGTAGGTTTATAAAGAGTGTTAGAAGGCGTACAAATAAGATCAACAAGATACGTGAAAGGCCGTTATGATAGTTTCGTTAGTATTACTGACCTCTTGCAACTAGGATGGGAATCGCTATCAGACCGTCGATTGAAAATTAGACTCAATTTTTTATGTAAATTCAAAACATTCATTTTCAGACGAAGTTTTCAATATTCTACGAACTCCTATATACTACGGTAGATCAGATAATGGGAATAAAATAAGGGAAGTAGATTGTAGAAAAAAACAGGTTGAAAATGTCGTTTTCGCGCGATAGATAAGATATCATAATGGCTGCGTTAAGACTTTGAATTAGGTTAGTTGACAGGTAGTGTAGCTGATTAATTCTTATGCACCCTAATGCACGTTTCTTAATCTGCCGAGTAGTGCTAACACCATGTTTTGCACGTTCTCAGCATGACTTTTTTATCACGTTTTCATAGTTACATTATGGATTTCTTTAGTACTTTCTGTAGCATTTGTGGCAAACAGGTAGTGTGGTGCTTGTTGGTGGAAGTAAATTTTTTCACTGTAGATCATGTTGGTCATAAGTCACTCCCTGCCAAAAACCCTTGTGATGGCTTGCTGGGTAATAAGTAGATGTAGATGTACAATCTGCACTGTCTGGCATTTGAGAACATCCTTAATGCAATACTAATGCCATACAGGTCGGGTCATTACACCACAGGTCATTTCTTCACACACAT
The DNA here is from genome assembly GCA_963169105.1 of Ceriagrion tenellum. NCBI lineage: Eukaryota > Metazoa > Arthropoda > Insecta > Odonata > Coenagrionidae > Ceriagrion > Ceriagrion tenellum. Next base: position 113,332,049 of record OY720644.1, on the reverse strand, counting down.
GGTTCGGGAACATCCGTCCAACCTGGCCTGACCTCTCAACCTGGAGAGGAATTACAGGCCCTACCCAGGGTAGAGCAGGGGTTAACAATCCCTTCAAAACTCCTTCCAGGAGTCGTTTGCTCACTCAGCGCCCAATTTGCGAGAACCCGCTGTCCAAATTTCACTATTCCCACATCTTCTATCATTCATCCCTAAACTCCCTATCAATCAGTGAATTTTCGTATTCACTTACGGCAGAGAACTGCCTTTTTACTCGCTCTGACGCACATTCACCTCACGGTGCCACAGTCCGTGAAACCGTTCGGACCGTTTTCATAAATTGTGATTTGTGAAACACGACGATACTTGTATATTTTCTTCGAATATGAAATTATGTACGCCCGTTGCATGTACATACTTGTTCGAGTAGATGCATGGGCGACCAAAATACAAACTCGCTGGAAAGAGGCAAACTTGGCGGTGGATGAAAGGAGCGGCAGCACATCCACGCGAGACCGCTCCCAAGTGTCCGCACGCATCACCGAGGCCGCACAGTCGCATCATTAGCATCGGGTGCCTCAGGACTCGCCCCCTTTCACTCATTTGTCTCAAGTCAATAGAAGTCCACGGCCAGTGCGGAAAGAGAGCGACGAAAGGAGAAGAAGAAAGATGTTGAAAGATGAAGACGTAATTTTCTCCTTCGTCTCTCCGTTTCGAAGGAACTTCTCCACCCTGAGGCATTGTAATAGGAATGGAAATGAACATTTACAGTGAATTACAAATTCGTGAAACAATCAATAGTTCATTGCGTATAACGTTCTTTTGAACCCAATGGAGGAGTGAGAAGGGACATGCAATTAAATTCGAAGACACAAAATTACTTTCAAAGGAGTTCCGTTATTATCCTAGGCTAATCAAAGAAGCAATAGAGATTTGCAAGTACCCAGAAAACTTCAACAGAGACACCGGCTATCCACTAGGCAACTCATGGAAGAGAGTTATCCGCGCCGACCAATCACAGCGCAGCGCGGCGAAGTCGGTCGCCATGACGGCTAGTGGTATATAAGGCGGCCACAAACAGCCTGACTCCGCGGCTAACGATACCGCACTGAACCCTCCCATCCACCACGTCCCCAGCCTGCTCGATGTCAGCGGTGCCAGGAATTCTCCCACCTGGCAGCAGCGTGCACTAAGGCTCTAAGATGCCCTCGCTGTGGCGGTAACCACTCCTCCGCAGTGTGTCGCTCTGACAGCCTTCGGTGCGCCAACTGCGACGGAGAGCACCACGCCGGTGACTGGAAGTGCCCTCAGCGCCCAAAGGAACCGGCGGGGCTGGGTATGACAGTCCCACTCACAGCCATCCCTCTCCCTCTCATTCCAGGGACTCCCGCTGATGACGACCCAGTCACCATTTCCGGCCTATTAAGACTCCTGAGCCTGGTACTGGCGAACCTCCACCCGACCGACCGGCCTACTGTCGCTGAAATCGTGGACACAGCGGCCAGCGAGATACTGGGATACTCTGTGAAAACAGCGTACTCCTGGCACTCGCAATTTGCAACGGTCGCCAAGACGAGACGCAGCAACTACTAGAACGGCTAAGTTTTCTCATAACTCTATTTCCTTCTGAAAGCATGATATGACTCTGTAAATAGTATTAACGACTATCATGCTTCACTCTATGTTTCGTTAAGTGCTTCCTTCTGGAGAATCGTTGATACAAATGTATTTGCATTAAAGTGTACTGAACTTAAGGAGTGGCTTCATCTTAATCTATGTAGACCAAGTGCTATGCACGGCTCACCATCCACCTAAAATCATTTGTATGTACAGCCGCCACTGAATAACCTAAATTTAGCCAATAAGTAATGCTTGTATATAACTTGTGCGGAAAATATCTCCGAGAAGCCAATCGAAAATACTTAACTACTCGTCATACTATATTAGATAACTACTATATTGATAATTATGACCAAGTGCAATGCACCAATCAATTAATGTAAATAATGAGATCTATGCCCATTTATAAATAATCGCCTGCATGTAAATAATTATCAGATTGTATATAAAATATGCTTTAAATTATTCCAGCACTCAACACCCCATAATCAGCTGCAGAAACCGGTATCACATCACCTTAAGAACCATCGATCACCGCGTCCACCACCATCGAGACACCCGCATCGCAAGGACCACAGAAGACATCAAGATTAACAAAAAGATTACCAAGACCAAGAGGACACCTACCTACAAGCTACAAGATTCATACATAACATAATACGGCGGCCTGCGTGAGGTTTTGCCGGTTTTCCTCACGCCTTTGGGCGAATGCCAGGCCACACGCAATCCCGGTTACAAAGTCACAAAGTCAGAAGTAAATGTCAAACAGTTTTTGTACATGTTTGTTTTGTTTTGTAAATATGCAACAGCACCTACTAAAATTTGAAAACTGTATATATGTATCCACCCTGAAGAAGAGAAATCCTAAAACGGGGTCCCGTTAATGTTATGTAATTAATTTAAAAGCCTGACTCCTGGAAAAGAATTAAAATGGTAATGATACCTAAACCAGGAAAGGACAAGAAAAAAGCAGAGAACTACCGACCCATCAGTCTCACTAGTACCATCGGTAAATGGTTCGAAAGAATTCTAACCAGACGGATGAGCATCGTGTTTGAGGCCAATGGTGTCCTGCCCCGACACCAATATGGCTTTCGACCACGTAGATGCACCACCGACCCTCTGGCACTCCTGACCAGCACCGCCACGGAAGCCATCAACAGGAACAGATATGCCGCAGCACTGTTCCTGGACATCGAACGAGCATTCGACAGTGTATGGCATGATGGGCTGATGTGCAAGATGGCTAAACTCCCAGGGGTGGGTGCAAACCTGCTGCGCATCATAAACTGCTTCATCAGGGACAGAAACGCAAGGGTAAGAGTGGCATCAAACCACTCTGCGCTCTTCCCCCTCAAAGCAGGTGTCCCCCAGGGCACCGTGCTATCCCCCCTGCTGTTCACCCTGTACTGTCATGATATGCCGATTGACGGCAGAGCAAGAGGCGCGGTCACTCTATGCCAATATGCAGACGACACCGCGATATGGTGCGCAGAGAATTCCGCCCGGACGGCCACAAATAACCTCCAGAAGATGGCAAAACGATTGGAGAAATGGTTCACCATATGGAGAATGCGACCCAACGCAAGCAAGTCGCAACTACTCATCGCCAAACCACTTGGAAGCAAACACGATGGTTGAACACTAAGACTATGGGACCAATGGATAAAGGACACAGATACAGCGACGTACCTAGGGGCACTAATCGATCGACACTTTACTTTCAGAAAACACGTGAGGAACGTGGTCGCAAGGTGTAGTAGGCGAAGTAACCTGATCAGGGCAGTCCGCGCGGGGGGGCGGGGAGTTTCGGCAAGGTGCGGCCTGCTCCTATACAGGTCGTTCATACGGCCAGTCATGGAGTACGCCGCGCTGGCCATCCTCCCGCTTCGACAAACTTTAAAGTCGAACGCCACCCTTGAGCGAAGGATTCTCCGGCAGACCTTCGACCTGCACCCATTGACCCGTTCCCGCACCGTATATGACCTCACTAATAATGAACCTCTGCTTCACAGGTTGTGCCGCCTACGCTGCGACGGGACAAGGAGGATAGCGGAAAACAACAGGATGCTTCTGGACTCCATCATGGGCACAGCAGGTGGTCCACTGCCCAGAAAGCCAAAGAAAAAGCTGTACTCCACTCCAAGATTCATCTCGGACCACCTACATCTCTACCACCCGGATGTCACGCTGCCGCCTAATTCCATCAGGCCAACGGTTCCCGCACCCGCGCAGCTGACAATCACCCCAGGTTTTCCTCTGCGCCCCAAGAAAGAAGAGAAAGAGGAAGGAAGAATCGGCGTCCTCCACAATGGCCCCCCCAGCAACCCTCGCCCCAAGTGACTCCCCCTCACCTCACCAGTGATACCCATATTTATTTATTACCCCCACCTCCCCAGTGATTCCCAGTGACGTTATCTATTTATTATTACCAGAGACATATATCTCGTGTTACACAATTTCATAGTTTATCCTGTTGTTACCTGATCAGTGATCACCAGTGACATTGTTTATTTATTTATTTATTACCAGAGACATAATATTTATACAGAGACATATTCAGTGTTAACTTTTTAAAATATTTACGGTTTGTTGTTTCTTTTTGTGTTGTTTTGTTTTGTTAAGTTTTTGGCCTGGCGGTGGTTTTAGCGGGTTTCCCACCGCCCTAGGGCGAATGCCGGGCCAATACCTTCCCGCACCAGTGTAAATTTCCAGTGATATCCCTGAAGAGGCGACAGCCTAAAGCGGGGTTCACACCGTTGTTTTTGTCATTTGTTATTCTGTATTGTTCGGTGTGTAAATAAACATATTTTGACTTTACTTGAGCTTCTCACCACCTTCGACCTGAAGACGGTAGCAGGATGGCTACTGAAACCGTTGTCGACCAATGTCAACGTACGCGGTTGGACAACCCGAAAACATCGCGCAGTAATGGAAAACGCCGCGGAAACCTTCGCGATAACACTATCCTTTTCGTTTTCTAAATAACACTAGGCCGTTTACGCACTTTGACTTCGGAAGAAAACTTCCTTAATTTCTCCAAATCATTCATTTATAATAGTCTTTGTGCAATGAATTCGTAAATACACGTGAATAATGCTGAGTCATGAGAAACAATGATAAGCAAGTGGCAGCATAAGACTTTTGAATGTTCGAATTATTGAATTGATCATAAGAATAAGGTAACTAGCAAAGAAAGCTGATCAATGCATTCGCCGAGATATCATTCTGATTCGCCTTTCTTTTAGTACAAACAAGGTTTTTGAAAAAAATTTAATTTAAGCCTGAATTCATTCATGCTAAAAGTCATATGGTGAGGCCCAAGTAAATGAAAAAATCGTCAGTTCCAAAGGGTTTCACGTAACGGGATACATTACAGTACAGTGTGATGGATGTGTAGAGTAGTTACTCTGCACATCCATCTTCTGACGCAAAATTTTAATTAGCATCGTTGAAAACTGAGGATTGCGAAAAATGACTGCGCAAATTAGTGAATGACATGAGACAGGAATGTAGCCTCAGGTCTAATTTAGAGCGCGAATTCTCGCTATTTTTCAGCCTAAAACTGCGCATTGAAGTGTTTCCTGCCTTCATAGAGGTCAAAATTAATTCATTCCGTCCGTTTTAATTTGATACAGACGCGGCTATACTCAGATACTGGGAAGCTTGCCCGACTCCTGATTCGATTACTGGACAGTCAGTACTATTGCGTGGATTACACGGGTGATCGGTTGCATGACGGGTACATCTTTCTCTCTCGGATTCCACGGGAAAATTCGATATGACCCGTCAGGGATATAGAAATGCATCGTCATCATCGGCGCTACAGCCCATATGATAGGGCCCTGGCCTTCTTCACAACTTCCTTCCATTCTTCTTCTTTGTCCTCCGCTACTTCTCTCCACCTCCGGATCCCCAGCTTCCTCAAATCCTCTTCTACATCCTCCACCCATCTTTTCCTGGGTCTTCCTCTACTTCTTCTTCCTTCTGGTTTTCCCTCTAAAACTTTTTTCTCTACTCTTTCCCCACCCATTCCTTGTACATGCCCATCTAATTCTCGATTTCTTAATCTCTGTTAATATTCCATCTTCCCCATACAGCTACTGTCATTCCTCATTCCTTCTAATCCTCCATTGTCCTTCTTCATTGACTGGTCCATTGATATTCTGAAGAATGTTTCTTTCCCACCTCTGTAACAAATTCTCTTCTCTCACCGTCAACGTCCATGCTCTAATTAGTGAATGCTGAATATTAATATAAAAATTAATAACTGTAAATTATGCGAGTCTAACGCATTTAACAACTAAAAATGAGGATTTGAAGAGCAGCTTCGGAGAAGAGAATAACTTTACACGTGATTTAGTAAAAACTTCGATACTTGTTAACGTGTCCACAAGTCAAAGAACCTGAGAGATGTACACGAAGAAATAACACGCAGTGAGTCCTCAGCCCTTCCTCGAGGTTCGCACCCTTCGCCCGAAAATACGTACATATTGGCACGAGGCTCATGAGTGGTCGGGGGGAGGGGGGAGAGGAAGGGGGGGGGGTGGAGGCTTCGTCCCTCGTGCCGACTACGGAAGGAGAGAGAGAGAAATAGACGAGTGAATGTATTTGGAGCGAGAGGAGGAGGACGCAGAGGAGATATGAGAGTGCCGAGGACGAGCACTGACCGAGAGACTGACCGTGCGTGTTTATTCGATGCGTGCGTGCGGTGAGGCGCAGGAGGGGAGGGAGTGGCGAGGGTTGGGGTGGGAAGGGAGGAGATCAATATGCAAGCAGGGGAGGGGAGGGTGTGGAATCCCTCCCCTCCCTGCCTCCCTTATTCCTCTCCCTCCATGACTGTTTGATTCTCCCCGCGGGAAGAAAATCCACTTCCCCTTTAAATAATTCCCATCGCGGCCAAAGAGGGCACTCACCAAAACCTCGCGCATACTGAGTAATGAAATAGGCAAGCGTGCCGTTGACAGCAAGGTTGCGAAAGTAAAGAAAAATACCACTCATTGAAAAGTGAGGCTAAAAGTTACATATATAAACGAAACCCTAAATTCTCCAGAGGAGAAACACAGAAGCTAGACACTGTGTAGCACAAAACATCACAGTTAGAGGAATGCTTCGGCGAACATTGCTAGAAATACGGTAAAAGTTGAGCCACCTTTCCTCTCGACGATCCAACTATGAACATGATGAATTTTTATTACACTGATTCAATGATCACTTTAAAAGTATAGTTAATCACAAATAGAACGCCTGTTCACATTCAAAAGGAAAATATCTGCAATTACGCAAGCATTCTCATACAGGTAAGAATCCTCAATAGCTATCCACAGAGTATGAAATTAAAACATATTTTCGATACATTCGAACGTAAACTTAACGATCTTCCGAAGATACATTCATACCCACGTTTATAATCACAAAGTCAAACGGAATGATAAACAGCGTAAATGAATTCTGTAAAAGCGAGAAAAAATAAGTACCTACCTCTTATGAGATTTGGGTTTTTTTATTGATGATTTTGAACAACCACACATCTTTGGCGGATATTTCTTATTTCGACACGATAAACATGGAACCCTAGATGGGAGTCAGGATAGGTTCTCCGGTTTCATGAATCTGTCGTCATTCACTTGCATTTTACATCACGTCCGAAGTTTGCTGTTGAATAAATCAACTTCGAAAATATTTTTGTAAAATCCGCTACAAATATTCTTACCTTATTTTACTAATAAACATTGATATTAAATGGTCTCAAGGCATTTTAAACTATAAATACTGCGAAAAAATTCTCCATAAGTTTGCAGAGAGGATGGAATTATCGATTCACTTAATGGAATAAAATACGTTTAAGACTGAGAATTTACCCAGTCAAGTTCCTCATAGGGTTTACTCGATGAAGTATAAATTAAAAGTAAACAATGCTGCATTTTTTCCTGATATCAGACGGGATATAGAAATGTGCGGCCAGAGAGACTAACAAGTTATTAAATTCCTCAAACCCGCCTTTCTAGCTCTAAAGGCAACGTCAACGGATGCAAACGTAAAATTAGAGGTTGTGGCCACGTTCTTCCGTGAATATCTAGCCAATTTTCGAAGGCACCGAGAGGCACCAAAAGTGTGCGTTCGCGTCACAACTGAGTCGTGATCCAATGGTTTAAGCGCGACGTGATGGTAGACCATATTCCACGGTCACTTTTTGCCGAGAGAACTCGGGGACATGGAATCGCCTCTCCAGGAGAATCGTAATCGTCGACAGAATTTAGTCATCGGAAATAGTCGGTCGCGAGTGCGGCAGTGGCGCACAGGGATTTGGCAGCTGAGGAGGACGGGCCCGATGAAGGCTGCCACGTAGATGCCCGGCAGAGGACGTCGCGACGGGGCAGTCGAAACGTCGGATGGGGAAGACTGCGAACGCTCGACCCACATCATTCCCTGTCACAACCTTTCGTGTCATCTTGCTCTACGAGCTAACGCCGCTGATTGTGGTCGTTTCTTACGGATGATACAATTCTGAGCCTGTCATCACATTAGTGATACTGATACTACCTCCTAACATATTTTCCAGCACTGAAGTATTCACAGATTCTAAAAATCTAATCTTATACGGTTAATTATCATGGATAAAGTTTTATGGAGTTTTCATTGACCGTGTCCCGTATTCTTGGAGATTACAACGTTCAGAACAATTCAATTCAATCATCAGAAAGTTTTCAATGCATTCTACTTATCGAGCGCTCGATAATTTCCATCACTAATTACTAAAATGATTGAGATATGCTGATAATAACTTAAGTTGTCGTTAAACAGAGTCAAAAATCCAGGTCAAACAACTGAAAGAAAATTGAAACGCAATTCCTTCTTCGGGGGAAAATATTATTACGTTTTCCGCGAGACACAAGAAATTAGTGGATTACCACTGAGTAATTTGAATATTGGAATCAGACGCCGAAATGTCCTCCTCGGCAGTTTAGGCTTTCACCCATTTTATATTCACCAGATTACACATTCTCCGTCTTCAGTGTCAGCACTACGAGTGTTCATTGTGGACACCCAAAGTCGCCGACGCGTTTTCCGACATTCATTTCTCAGGGTGACAGCTCGGTAACCCGAGTTTTGGCCATTGGGAAATAAGTTATGACTATGGCTGCAGTGTACGCTCAAATCCTTCCACATAAGTGGTTAATACCATAGTGGTTAGTGGTTAAAAGATATTCATTTACAAATACTTTAAAGTTCCCCTCCACTTCATGAACAGGAAACTGTAAACAAGAATATTATCTATTACTGGGTAAACATATGTACTACTTACAACAGGTATAAGATGCGAGACTTGAGATTTATTGTAGCCAATACTCGATGACTAACTTACAACTTACTCTAATGGAGTAGTAAGAATCCAAATTCACTTCGTGCATTGGAAGAGAATGGACCACATAATCATTCATTCTGAGCGCTTCAAGCCCAATGTTTCGTCAGCACCAAAGTATTGCAATGTGACGGTGGACCTCTGTCCAAGTCTTCCGCTGTCATCTATCTCTACATTTCGTCAAGGAATCACCTCATGCAACACATGTATGTACTTGCAACGGAGTAAGAGCCGTAGGGAAGGCTCGACACTAGAACAAGTGATACAACGTACCAAACATTCCTTCGGTGAGAGCATCCTCAATTTATCGCCTCGCGGAGAAATTAAAGCGGAGCACCTGATTGGTCGAGGGTGTTTGGCGGGGCCACGCGAAGAAGAGCGCTCGGCATTCTTCAATTTCTCCCGTGGCGCTTCCAATCGCCAATCCTCCGCGATCAATGGAGGGAGGGGAATGAGAGGGAGGGAGATGAGGAGGGTGAAGCGGAGATCCGAACGGTGCGATGCGAACTTTGGGTCGAACTGTGAGGAGCGACACGAGGAGAGACGCTGAGCTAAGTGTACATCTACATCTACATACTACCCCGCAAGCCGCCGCATGAGCGTGTGGCAGGGGGTGGTAGGTCACCAGCCGTGTAAAGATGTAAACTTTTGAAGGTGAAATGGTGACATGTACTATGGGAGTGTATTCAGAGGAGTTCAGTTTTTATTGTGGTCGCTTATTGTGCGCGGAAAGAACGAGTTTTTGTACCTGTCTGTCCGGCAGTGTATCTCTCTTATTTTATCGCATCTTTCAGACCTAGAGATGTAGTGAGGAGTCATGATAATATTCTCTATGTCGCTCTGAAAAATATCAGATCTGAATATCTCAAGCAGCCTGAGCCTAGCGTGGAGCCTCCGAGTCTCTAGGGGCTCCCACCTTAATCCCAATAACAGTTGTGTAACACTATATGTTCATTCGTAGAAGTTTTTAACGGATCGTACTGATTTTCTTTGTATTTTGTTAATTCTTTTGGCTAAATCTTTATGACCAGGGTCCCAAATGCTCACGGTGTATTCGAGGTGTGGCCTAACCAGAGCGAAGTAGCATCTCTCTTTGACTTTTTCCCTCCGAGGACCTTCCTATTATACGCTTAACAAAACCTAGTTTCTTTAATGCTGTGCCGCATATGTTTTTATGTGTGTTCCCCACGATATATCTGAAGTTGAGGTAATTCCAAGATATTTTACTGTATCTGAAAATTTGATGGTTACTCCACCCACGGTGTTGGTATGGCTTTTGTGTGTAGGTACAATATACCTGAGCGATATCAAACCGAGACAAAAAGAAGGAAATGAAGATGCTGGACGCCGGTGAAGTCGAGTCACCTCAGCACAGTAATACACACCTCAGTGAACACTTTGTGGACAGACCGACGATTAACTCATGTTTCGCGCACCCCTTTATATCACTCAAAAAAGAGGTTGGGTGAAGCATCCAATTTTAGTTGGATAAGGAAAAGTTGGATTGAATATCAATTGCTATGGACACGATAGTCAAGATGATTGGACATACCAACCAATTTAATTGGATAGTCGTTACTTGGTCGGCGTACCACCGTGTTGGTTCGTACAACTAACTCGAGAAGCCTCATCATCAATAGTTGGATCGGACAACCAATGCGATTGTCAGCCGGACTAAGCTTCCACTTCAGAGCGCTCTGGTGATGAATTCTCAAACTCGTTTGTTGCTGGCAACCATTCGCAATACTTCGCCATTTTAACTTACGCGGAAGTTTATCCCGCGGAATATCCTGAGTTCGTGCGAGCTGTGGTGCGTGTGTGTGTGGAATATTGCATCGCCCTTCATCGAATACTGAAGAGGTTTTTCGAATATTGAATCTTACTTGGAGGGCTACATGGATGACCAGACAAGAGAATTACTCAGCATATTGGGCCTGAACTGTCTCATGGATAAATTTAAAGGTAAGCATGGCAATCGAGAACAGATATTTTGCTGTAAAATTCATGTTTCTGTCTTTCTGGTTTTGGTTGGTTCTGGCATGAGAGCTTCAGGACCAATATATGCACTGAGTGCTTTCAAATTTGAGTCAAAGAATAGAGTGATGAAAACTCGTGCTGATGCTACCTACTCACGAAAAGACATCACTTATACATTAGCTTTAAAGGAACAGCTTCATTCTGCTTATAGGACAGCATGTAAGAGAGGCTTTGATAAAAGACTTGAGTTGGGCCCCAGTTCCTTAATTGAGGATTCTGAAGAATTGAAGGACTCTAGTCAGATGACAAACGTAATTTTTCCCCCTGAGTTTGTTTCTGCTTGTCTGAAAGTGCCTTGGGTAAAGTGGAAGGGTACCAGATACCATATTGGGATGTGTGTTGCTGTAAAGTTTGATGAGGAATGCAGCCTTCGAGTATTTGGTGTGATAGACAGAATATATTCAAATGAAAGTGGTGATGTGTGCATTTTATATGATTAAATATATACATTAGGATTGCATGAATGTTATCATGCATATGAAGTAGTAAAAACGGGGAAGTGTAAATGTGTAAACATTTGTGATTTATTGTCCTTCCAGCCAGTTATTTTTGTAAGGATGGCGGACATCAACTTTCATGTGGCCTTTAGACATGCAATTTGAGAGGCATTGACATCTATCTCGATGAATATGCCCTTTTGCAAAGGTTGGAATTAAATTTGTTTTACAAATAAACAATATATGCGAACATGACGTGGTTATCATCTTCATTTTGCCCTTGCTCTATGCTTTCAGGAATCTTGGCTTTGCAGCTAGTGTTATCTGATATACATAAGTGAAGGCTTAATGTTGAAAAGGTATCGAGATCTGACTTTTTAAAATATTATCCCAAAGCCCGATTTAATTAAGTATTGTTAGCGTCAACGGCCAGTTCAAGTTCTTCGAAAACGAAGATTGTGGAAGAATTTATGCCATAAATTTTTCAAATCGACTAAATATTTAACCAGACATAAAATGGCCAATAAGTGTTTTGAAAGTTTGTGGTCTATTATTGCTCAATCAGGGAACCTGATATTCAATACTGGTCAAGCAAGAAATGTAGAGAGTGCATAGTCTTGACAGCATAGCGATCACTTGCTACTTCCACTACAGTTGGATGTGGGACCAAACTACGTAGGCAGCGGAACCATGAAAGTTGGTCGGTGCAGCCATTTCTGACGTATCTATTTAAAATGGTTGCCACAGCCAACTAATTGGATGGCGCCCCAGTATCCAACAAAGTTGGTTACGACAACCAATTCTCGGGTTCCTGCAGCCGACCTTTTCTTTCAGTGTGGACGTAGCATCCAGTTCTTTCCCGAGTTATAAACCTCTCGAAGTTGTTTCTGGTTTCCGTCAGCGTAAGAGGGTCCCCACGATGGCATTTGTTGATCACTATCTGCAGCCTCACGTTCATGCCCTGCCCTCATTTATTAAAGATACACACCACTTTCTAAATTATTTGAACACTATCAAACTTCCACATAATACACCACTTTTGATGGCCACTATAGATGTCACTTCCTTGTACACTTTCATTCCCCACTCAGAAGGTCTCCGTTCCATCCGTCATTTTCTCAGCCAACCCCCCAGTTTAAAGATTCTTCCTCGACGTTTGATTCTTCCCCTTCAGAGGAAACTCCCCTAGATACGCCGCAACAAGAGGTCCACTCCTCATATACCCAGTACCGACTTCCTCTTACAACTTTCTGAATTTATTCTTACCCACAATGCCTTCTCCTTCAACGATCTTCACTACCTCCAAACAAAGGGCTGTGTCATGGGAAGTCGTTTTAGCCCTTCTTATGCCAATCTTTTTCTAGGTCTTCTGGAAGAGAATTACCTCTCCCAAGCCCCTTTTAAACCCCTTCTGTGGCTCCGTTACATAGATGACATTTTTCTTCTTTGGACACATGACATCGACTCCCTAAACTCCTTCATTTCCTCTCTCAATGACTCCTCTTCTGTATCATTTACCTCTACTATATCTTCCACCCATATAACCTTTCTAGATGTCGACGTAGCTTTATCCAACCGTAAATTCAGTACTTCTGTTCATATATATCCAGTCGAAATTTTTTCTGCTTGGAATCGGCCATCTTTACATCTTCACACCACCATTGTGTCTGTTAATTTTATGTGTTCCTATCCACTTTCTTTCTACCTTTCTGTGTAAACATTTATATGTGAGTATTTGCCGCTGAGCGGTCTGAGTGAATGAACGAACGATTATAATAATATTACGCTGAATTTATTCGTCGTAAGCACCATAAAATGCTTAATTCGATCTGTGACTTTTTATGTTATCCCTACTGGTGTGTCGTGGTAAATTTCGCTCAAAACCAAGTTACCAAGATCAACAAAGTAGCCAGTTAACTTTCATTTGAATAACAAAGGAAAAATGAATTGCGACGTACAATTCATGTTTAACTTTGGACATGGTGGAGAGAATAATTAAATATACTCATGTTTCACACTCTTTTATTTATAAAAAATTAACAACTACTTATTAATTAGTTTCTATTTAGTTATGCGATCATAAATACGTGGAAATACGAACTGTGACTTCCGATAAATATTCGTAATGTTAACATGGGGTATGTTATTATGAAGTTCCATAATAATATTACGTTATTAATCCATTAATAGTGGTTCAATAAAGATAAAACCAACTCAACATGATATCTTGAACTGTAAAATTTATTAATAACTACCATTTTGAGCTCATCCTTCATGAAATACGGTGAAATAAACGATTATATTTTATGATGTTAGGTTTAACTGAAAACTCGCATTCGCTTGGGATCTTTGTAGGTAAGTTGGGATATCAAATTACTTTTCAGCACATATTCAATATTTTTTTTACCAAAAAACATTGCAATAACTTTTAAATTGGTAATATTGCAATGTGCACGACGCCCAAAATTTATCGCAATCATCTAAATACGAGTTATGTATGGTTTTCATTAGGCCCGCCATTTTTTTGGACTATGAGAATTCTGGGTAACCCATCCGCCTTGTGAAAACAGTCACGTGACTTATAACTTGTAGCTCTGAGAAACAGGCCCCTGGTTTACCGTTGTGTGCCGGGTTTCGCAAGATATAATTGACGTTGCAAGAAAACATATTGGTTTAGAATTCACGTGGAAGAATACGAAATTAATCGACCGACTGACAGCGATTCCCCTCCCAATTGTTGTCAAGATTCAGTTACACTAACCAGATGACCATAATGGCCGTAAAAATATATTGCTCATCTTCTCTGCACGCGTCCCAGCTCGCTTTTTAAGCCTTCCTCATGAGGATTCCAAATATTAACAGCGTCTTCCTAATTTCCTAGGGGGTGTAACAGGGGAGAAGTATCTTAATTACATAGCATAATCGTAGAAATTGCCAAGTATTCATTTGAGAAATCCCAGTTTACGATTAAATAATTATCTCCCGAATATGACTGCCCCACGTAAGATCATTTCTTAGTTTAACTCCTGGGTTTTTAACAGTCTCTCCCGTCCATGATTGGCTATGCTGAATGCAATGGCTGCAATGAGGAGAAAGTGAAGAAGTCTCCACCGGGAGTGCTACGGAGAGGGAAGGAGGGAAGGATTGTGTGTGTGTGTGTGTGTGTGAGAGAGAGAGAGAAGGAGGGAGTGTAAGAGAGAGAGAGAGGGGGAGGATGGGGGCGGGGGTGAGGCGAGAGATCGATCGATCTGCGGCTTCCTTCCCCTACGACGACAACGCAGCCTACCCCTCTCCCATAAAAAACACCACCCCTTTTCCTCCGTCTCATCCCTCGCCTTTACATACGCCTTCCTTTCCACGACACCTATAAACGAAAAAGAAGGATAGGAGTCAAACTCTTGACGCCGACACCCGAGGTTCAGTGAGCCCGAGCACGGATAATTCATGACCAAACTTTTGCTTCGTATCAGCCCACAGATAAGAAATTAAAAATACAAAGAAAAGCAGCTCGCTTCGTTAAAAACTGCTACGAACGAACATGTACTGGTACACAACTGTTAGTGGAATTAAGGTGGGAGCTCCTAGATACTCGGAGGCTGCACGCTAGGCTTCTTGATAAATACAGAACTGGTGTGTTTCAGAGCGACATAGAGAGCATTATCATGACTCCTCACTACATCTCTGGGCCTGACAGATGCGATAAAATGAGAGAGATACTCTACCGAACAGATAGGTGCAAGAACTCGTTCTTTCCGCGAACAATAAGCGACCACAATAATAATTGAGCTCCACTAAATTCACTCCTATGATTCAATGTCACCATCCCATCTCCAAAAACTTACACCTTTACACGGCTAGTGACCTAACACCCCCTGCCACTCGCCAATGCGGCGACTCGCAGGGTATTATGTTGATGTAGATGTAAGAACAGTACTGACAGAGCAGTGAGATCTAGCATGTAAGCATAGGATCAGGACAGTGAGTCTATTTCGGCCGCTTTTATGACTGGAAATCTTGTCGCTAGACGGTCGGATGCCTTCACGATTCTAGTTGAGGCCGAGACGGAGTAATTATTGATAAACTAAGGATTTTATTTAAATGTGCGGGAGTAAACGGTGAGAATATCTGAGTGCAAGAATGTGGCAAAACATCTTATTTTAATTCCCATTTTAAAATTTTACCAATTAAGAATAGATTTAAAAACAGACAAGAGAAGAACTAATTCATTCACACCGGAGAACAAATGACAGTGGCATTTTAGGGTCATGTTCCTCCTTTCCATTAGTGTCGAGGCTTTAACTCATCTTATTAGGCTGCATTCTCTATCCGAAATACAAGATGCTCACTCCGGTACGACAAAGAACTTCTCCGTTAATGTCATGACTATTTTCATGCTGCACTCGATTGATTCCTAGAAAACTAATTGGAAATTCGAACAGATGGGAGGGTTCGCATTTATTAGTAGATAACTAGACATATCTTAATCCATATGGGTGGCAGTCAAATTCTGCTGCAAACTGAGTGGTAGAAAGGAAACAGATGCATCGAGGTAACAATGTCTATATCTGAAAGTATTCTAATATTATACATGCGGAATGAGTCTTCGAATCTTTTAGTCTTCACACAGTGCATTCAAGATAGTAGATGAACGTTATCGGGGAACTATGCCGCCCATTGATAGTTGTGCCCATGGAATAGAAAATTTGCTGAAATCCCACAGTTTAAATAAGTCACCAGGTCCTGAAGAAATTCCTTCCCAATTGTATAGAGACCTAGCTTCAAAATAGCCTCCTACGAGACGATAATATTTAGAAAATCTATCGAGGAACACGTAGTACCCAAGAACTGGAAAATTGCCAATGTAGCGCCTATATTTCACAGTGATAGTAAGGAACAGCCATGGAATTACCGCCCGATATCCCTAACATATATCTCGTACAAAGTCCTTGGACATTTCATTGTAAACTCCGGTGAAGGTAACGTTCCAGCAGGTGTAAATTCTTGTCTCTAAAGAAGCATTTGATATAGAGTCCCATTGGAAGTTACTCAAAAAACTAAAATCTTACGGCGTTGATGACGAAGGATTTTCCGGGATAAGAGAATTCCTCACAGATTGCGTATAAGACGTTGAAGTCACTTCGTGCTAAGACGATCAGCAGGATACGTAAAATAATATTATTATAACAAGTAACATCGTCAGAAAATAAGTTGATTTTAGTAAATAATTCAATAGTTAAAGAAAATTACGTTGGTCTCGTTAGTTTTACTGACCTCTTGCAAAAACTGGGATGAGGTTGGCTTAAGAACAAAGATCGTCTGCAGAGAAGATCAGCAAGACACGTGAAAGGTCATTATGATAGTCTCGTCAGTGCGACTGCAACAAACTAGTGTGGGAATCGCTTTCAGACAGTCGATTAAAAATCAAACTAAATCTTTTGAGTAAATTCAAATCAACTTATTTTCTGAGGAAGTTACTAATAACCTACGAACTCCCACATACTACGGTAGATCAGATAATGAGAATAAAATTAGGGAAAAGACGGTACAATGAACAGCATTCATTAATTTATCGGAAATTGATGAGAGACCATAACGGTGGCAAATGAGACTATGAAGCAGGTTAGTCAGCATGTCGTGGTAGCTGATTAGTGGTTTTGGTACCTAACGCCTGTTTCTTAATCAAAAACGTCAAATCAAATCAAATACTAACATCATCGTTTGCAAGTTCCCTTCATCTCTCTCTTATTAGAGGTGGGTCGTTTGCGAAGGAATGGGTCCGAAGGAACTGGTTTATAAATTGAATGGTAGGATCGAGGACCGACTTCTGTGGAACGACCGTTCCTTTCGTTTCGTTGGTACTTCGTTCCTTTCGGACCATCGTTCCTTTCGGTTCGTCTTTCCTTTCGGTCCGTTGTTCCTTTCGGTCCATCGCTCCATTCCGCTCCATTACTTTCGCTCTATCGCTCCTATCGTTAAGAGATAGGACACTCTTTATGACACCCTATAATTTCATCTGCTGATGCTAGCAGTGTAATTGCCAGTACTTTATTTTCTTCATATAAATGAAACCTTTTTAAGAAAGCATATAAAAAGTCGGTAATGTTAACTTCCATCTCATTTCCATGCAACATTCTTTAACGCTTCATTACGATATACCAAGTATTTCTATTTTTTTACATTCTTTTAACACCAAGAGCATATCAAAAATAAAAATACATGACCAATAAAATATACACAACCAATAAAAAAAGGAACGGCAAACGAGTGAAAAGAAACGGGTCCCAAAAAGGACCAATCTAGAGCGAACTAGTTCCCATAAGTGAAAGGCATTGTCCATCTCCAACTCTTGTATCTAGTTTTTGTAGATGCAATTTGCATTCATTCAATAGTTTCTGGAGCATCGGTAGCGTACCTATAGCGCAGTTCATGATGGTGAAAGTTACTTGTAAATTATAGTGCACCTTGGTGGGAACTAAACCCCTATCAAACACTCTTCATGTGGCTATTAGTAAATAGAATGCGGCTGTAGATACGTCGCCAAGGACTTGACGACGTGTTTCGCTTTCTACTTCCTCAACAACTGCTCTTAAAAAAAGAACATCAGTATACCACGAAGGTCTAATGTAAAGGAATAGAAAAGGGTTTGAAGTCTGTACTAAAACGGTAAAAGGGATTTTACCGTCTAAATACATCACAACTCTTTCATGAAGTACTCCGGCCATACTATCTCCATGTAAATTCTACGAATCCGTTCAAGAAAGCGTCGTCCCTCATTTATTCCTGAATCCTCCGGTTACTCTGGTAGGACATGATCTTCTCCAACAGTTCATTTAGCATAGATATTCAGTAGTGCCTCCTCTAATTTGATGTCTGGTTAGAAGTTACCCTTCTCTATTGTACTATCATTATTTCTACAAAACACGGGCACAGGTCTATTTCCTCCGCTGCATAGCTCACCCACATATTCTTTCGATCTTTTCCGAACCGTTTCCTTCCAATTTGAGTTCTTCCTGCGTTAAATATAATTTTCGGTGTGCCCACACTCACCACTCGGTAGAATTTTCGGCCTAGCGCTTAGAGAACACTCTTCCGCCTTTTTGCAGTTTTCCAGTTTCTTTCCATTGTCTCCTCCACTAATTTCCCTGAAACACCTCCTAACTATCTCTTCAGTAATCCCCACCATCCTTCCATCTCGACTCACAAAATCCCAAACCCGATCACCGATTACGTTTCCGCTGTTTTTCACTCCCTCCGCTTTTCCCAAGTCCGTGCATCAGCTTTCGCTGCGGCTGCTACGCGAGGACTGTGCGAGGGTGATCACCACGAAGGCACGACGCACACCTTCGATTGGTCGAGTTGCATCGGGGCCAAGACTCATTTGCTCCATCGCTGACTTTCATTTTATCTGACGGGGAAATGGAGAGAAGTGTGGCCTTCCCATTGTCTTTCCCCGTTGGATTTTTAACGTGGCACCACCACGTGGATTATGTTACGTCTGGCTCAAGCTATTCCACACATCTGGTATGGGTGAACATACCAAGAGGATCTAAAGGAAAGGAGCCCACTCAGTATTTATTCGAACAACGCGTTTCAACGCTTAAAGCGTCATCATCAGATAAAATAGATTGTACCAGAAATATAAGATTGTACCTGATAATGGCGCTTTAAGCGTTGAAACGCGTGAGGTGAGAAATTATGAGAAATAACTGAGTGAGGTGAAAGGGTGGGTAACTGAGCCCACTGAAAAAAATCTGTGGGTGGTTCAAATAAACAGGGAGAAAATGCGATAAGCTTCTCAGAAACATTCGATTCACGCAAAAAAGAAAGAATTGTGGGATGGATGATTCACTCACAAGGATATATCACAGAATGTATCACTGAAAAGTACCAAGAGTAATAAGAGCCACTAGGACCGAAAGTCTTTCTTCTGTTCGGGAAATCTCTCAGCAGCAAATAATCGCGTATTCCCTCTTTTGCGTTCGCTCGTGACGAGAGGTGTATAGACTATCAAGGGAGGGATGAGGGGAAGGGGGCGCGGTCGGGGAGGAGTGGGGTGGGGAGGGGGGAGGGAAGAAGAGTCGTACGAGCTGCGTTGCCTTGGGGTTATGATTCGGAGCGAGGATGGGCGGTTACCATGGGAACGCGGGAACGAGGACTCCAGCGAGGGGGAGGGGGTGAGAGGGTCGTGCGCGGTGGGTGGGTCAACTTCCCCCCCCCTCGAGAGGGGAAGAACAACCCCTCCCTCCATCTCTCGTCGAGAAAGAGAGAGAGAGAGGGGGGGGGGTCGCAAGGAGGAGAAGGAGAAAGGAAACGGAGGAAGACACTGAGGGCGCACCGCTCCTCGGTGAAGCTCTGCATCACTATCAGTACATTATACTCATGGTACTTGCAAGTGCCAGGGCGAGCCTATGAGATTGCTGTTTTCCTACTCTAGCATAAGGCAGCTGGCAGCCACGAGATTCAGAATAAATTAGTTTAGAGTATCAAAGTTATATGCATGCAATTCACTGAAAATAAAAATCTCTCCCAATTACGTTAAAACATGAATCGAAAATAGAGAAATATATTAATGGTACATGAAAGTTTCGTATCTTTATCGGGAGACCAGTATCGCTGGCTGATTTTATTGAGCCATATTTTGTTCCTTTCTACGTTCCTTGCACCAGTTGACAGCACAACAGATTTTTTCCCGTTCCTGGTGGCGAGGGAAAGGTAAAGATGTAGAACCGGGGCACGGTAGTGGATAAAAAAGTCTTCATTTCAAGCGAACACAGTAGTCGTCAACGTTAACTAATCCACCTCACAATACGGTCAGGAGCCAACAATGGCACACACACAACCGAGTAACGTGACTAGTGCAACACTAGTAAAAACACTAGTCACGTTACTCGGTTACGGCAGATCACTTCCCTTTCTCGGCGTCAAGGCTTGCGGAAAAGAATGGCTACACCGAATACTTCAAAAATGACGTATTGGTTTTTTGGCCGAAATAAACTTCTTATGCTAAATCCTCATAAGGTAAATGTAGAAGCCCCATGTAACAAAACCCTCGCCTGTTTTCATGTAGGTATCTTCCTGCGTTTCTGAGATACGGTCCTGAGCAGTTCTTGCCATCCCCTAAGGGTACCACACGCCACCACTGCACCAATTTGAAATAGCAAATGCACCATTCCCTTCCCCTCCGAGACGCAACCCATCTTCCCCTGTTCCTGTGGCAGCGCACGGTGCGTCACGTCATCCCTCCGTTCAGAGGAATGAGAGCGCACGCATCGACTCTTGAACTATCATATCAGTTGTCACAACCCGGGAGGTTTTGCCTAATATCCTGATGTTCCACCCGCGGCCGCACAGCTGCAGGAGTGTAGCGAGCAGCATGGAGGGCCGAGGGTGGTGGGATAACCAGGGCCGCACTGCACGGTGGAAGCTACTCTGGCTTTCAGTTCGCGTGCTCTTTCATAAAATATTGATTTCTTCAAAATAATCGTAGAAAGTGGATCAAAAGAAGATTTTTATCGTAATTTGACAAGGGTAACGAAAAAGCACATAATTTGTTAGTATAGTTAGTATTTAGGAAAGTTTAAAATACAGTGGGGGTTGGCCAAGTTCCCCGATCCCCGCTGTGCTATTCGAGCTTCGCAGTCCGTCGTGGATTGAGCGAATGGTTGGTTGGATTATGACAACCAGGAGGGTAAAATCCAAAGAGCCATAGCTAGCTTCCCAGGAAATCGACAATTCACCTTGCTACGCGCGTTGAGACTCGCTAGATGGATTGGGTAGGTCGAAGGTTTCATTGCGGCCGCCTCTATCTCGCGGCCGCACTCATATGAAAGTTGCCTCGCGAGTTGCTTAGTGACCCGCTTCCCTCCAGGCAAGCCACCTGAACTGCGGCACTTGTGCTCCCCGCCATGTTCCCCCTCCCACCCTCCAGGCAACAGAGAGAATCCCTACCCCCCACTTCCCCCCCGCCACCATCCTCCTCCGCAGCCCTCAAGACTGGTGAAGCAGGAAAGGACTCGGAAGCATCGGGAGAGATTTTGTCCCGCCTCAATAATTTCTTCACAGTGGAGCGTAAACTGGACTGGGATGGGATATCAAATACATACATTTGAAATACTTCAAAACTAGAGCCTAGAGAAATACAATTTGAAAATTAAAAAACATTCTTTGCATTTCAAATACAGACTTGAGTTATTATCGGTATTTTGAAATTCACATGAAAAATATAGACTAGATCTCGAATTCCAGTTCGTGAATTTGGTACCTAATGAATCTTAGTAGTTGTTATAAATTGACAGAAGTGCAATGGGGAAGAACTGTACGAGAGAAGCACACCCCTCCAGAATTACAGCCTACAAACTCGGAGAATTTATTTTTTTTTATTTTAGGTGTGACTTCGTGGAAATTCATAGATAATTACAGATAAGAACACTTGCGGCCGTATTCATAGATTTAAGCTAAAAGGCGCGATGTAGGCGACCGACTTAGACAGCTAATAAGAGCACTTGGTCGCTGGCACTAAACAATGCTATTCATAGAAACCTTTCCAGTGAGCTACTAACCTAGTACGCTACTATCACCACTATCGTAGCGGAGTACGTAATTGTAGGTAGCGACTGCCCTAAAAACAATGAAGCAACGCTTGGCAACACAGCCTCTGGCTTCATTGTTCGTGAATTCGTATGTCATGCATCAATATTGCTGCGATGGCGCTGTCATTAAATACTCTAATTTCCCCATATTTTAGCATTACCATCATAATTCCGACAAATCTTATATAAAAATTGATTGTGACCATAGTAACACCACAAACTTGCACAGATCGTTCATAAAATCATTTGGACACACTGGAGCTTCACCACATCAGAGTTGAACTAACTCCATCCAATCGCACCAAATTAAGGTATCAGTTATATGCAAACAAACACGGGACTTTCTCGAGGTATTCACCGTTCCGTCAATATAAAAACACTCAAAATAGAAAATATTTGCCTTTAGTTAATGGATAATAACTGGTATTTACATAGAAAATGTAACAGTACTCACATTCACCCACTAACCATCATTTTGTAAACGAAAAATGGACATGCACACGGTACAGCGGACATTGCCACTATTTAATGTGAATACGTATTTGTCCCTTCACGAATCCGTTCTGAGCATTAACTTAAATTAATTTAAAACGAAACTGATTTCACTTATCCACTTAGAAGATAAAACATACAATATGATGCGATAAACTGCCGAAGCACTGGAAGAAGTTTCTATCACACTGTGAACCATAACAACGTTCTGCTACCAAAACAAAAACGAAAAGAAATATCAAATTTACGGCAGAATATAAACGGATCGGCGCTATGATGTAAACAGACTCGCAGTTACAATTATTACCCGTGCTAAATGATTACAATTCAATAAGATAACAATTGTACGTCTTTATATCATTGTAACACATATTGCTACGACAGCACAACAGTAATATGCTCGAGATAATTACTCTGGAGGACCTCACTAGATGCAGTAGTCACGGAAACTAATATGCACTTGTTAATTGTTGACGAGGCTTCCTCCTCGACACATTCTTTAAAATGGGCTGTATTCTCGTAGAGTAATCATCTAAAACCACAAATGAACAGTACTAAGGCCAGAAGAATTTAAAAATGCAATTGTTACCCCAAAAACCAGTCAATACCCACACGCACCCATTTATGCACTTTATAATGCTGTGAGGCGTAGCACTGATGAAACGAGATGAAGAAGAGATGATGACCACCTTACGACGCTCGAAACCACAGTAATCATCTCATTAACTCTTCCTTTTTCGTTGAATAATACACTCATGAAGCACTATGGAGTACCACAACACGGTGTCGTAGACTAAGAACAAATAATAAAAATGCTCAGTTTGATCCAGCAACAGTACTACACGTCGCATCCGCCAGCTTTTAGAAAAGCAATTCCACCATTATCTTTGGTATTTTCGCCTAAAATCTCCATGATGGCTTCAGGTTGTCACCGGAGGTGAACCACTTGTGACAGACCGCCATATTTAGTCGCGCCTCTAAACAAGGCGAGAGAGTGTTTAAGAATCGGCTTCTAAAATAGTGGCTCACTTGGAGCTGCTGAGCTTAGTAGCAGTCTATGAATACGATTTAGTTAGTTGGCGACTAGTTGGTGCGCTACTAAGCCGATAGTATCTCACTAAGGAATCTATGAATACGACCGACCGTGTTTAACAGGCAATATTTCTGGTCATCAATGAAATTAATTCGAAAATTAATGCATGAATGACCATTCGTCTCGTCAAACGGTCATAAGAGTATTTACTTATTTTTGGTTGCCTGGCGACCGGAAGAAATAATTCATGAGAGAATAATTTTCCTAAAATCATAAACTATAGATTTCCATTTTCATTTTATCACACGATGTGATATCTCCGGCAGCGCAATTCCACGGTGCTACAGAGTGAATGCAGAAATGAGGAAAAATAAATTCATAGTTAGTACATAAAATTGACGAACATTACGGTATCGCCAATTTTGAGAGAAAAGAATTCAACCATCCGTTTGTTCCGTGAATGTTGAGTCGGGAAAAGAAAACAATTACATCTTTTACACTTTTGCAATACTCATCAAAGAAACTGTTCTCCCCTTTCGAAGGAAAACGGAATCAAATTGCAGGTGAGCATTAACTTTTTCAGCACCTCTCTTCTTCTCAATCAGAAAACAATCCAGACTTTCGAGGAGTAAAGAATGAGACGTTCATGCGCATCGGAATCCTTAGATGTGATTATTACGGTGATTTCAGGAAATATCACTTTATATTTGGCAAATGTCATGAAAAGTAAGAGAAAGATAAGATAAAGAAACATTAATTGTTCTAGGAACCCATTGGTCCACTAAGAACATACAAAAAGTAGACATTAATGAGAGACCTCGAGTACGGAGAGATATTTACAGAAAAAGTGGGTACAAGCAATAAATGACATAATAATAGCAACAAACAAAAAGAAAAAAACAGGCATATGGGTCAGTCGAATTGTATTTTTTCCTGCAATAGCATTTCATTTAACAATCAATTTTTTAAATGCCATCAGCAAATTGAAATTTTTAATAGATTCAGGAGTACTGTTTCATTAACTTACCCGTTCAACAGAAAAAGATTTATTGAAGGTAGTGGTTCGATGAAGTGGGTCTATTAAATAATCTGGTGACATTCGGGTCGCTACATTTGAAGTTGGGTGGTAAAAGAAACTAGTGCCGTCCTCCTCCTCACCGAGACAGCTGTTTGATATCAAAGGTTTCATCAAGAGGCAAATGAAGTTAGTTTACCTATAGGGCCAAGGAAGTAACTCAGCTCCGTAAATTTGTTTTACGAGTAGATGAAATGGGAGGGCCCGAAAGTGGTGTGGACAGATGTAAGTATACCTAATCTCCTGGAAAATTACGTTCCTTGCACCAAAATGTCAACCACAATACACATAAGCGAAATCATATTCATTCGGAATATGCATTCTGACTCAATAAGACGCGAATATAGGATACTGCCCTAGTTTCCTCCGCCGCAAATACTTCAAGAGGCATGAGCAACGCGTTCCGTTCCGATTGACGTATCGTGCTCGATGTTCTCAGACAATTTTCACGTGGATCTCCACTCAGACAAATCAAAAGCATGGTTCGATCACTATCCCTTACTCTCCTGATCTCCACCAACAACCTCTCCTTTCCTCTCTCTCCCGCCATACGAACTAACTCCACTCGCTACTCAGCACGTCTCCCTCAACCATAGAGAGAGAGAGAGAGAGAGAGCAAAAATAGAAAAATATGCACTTCTTAAATTTCGCAATATTCCATCGCAAAATTTATTTCGCGTGGACACTTTTACAAAGCGCAGAAATATAAAAATTTCTAGTTCCGGTTTCCAGTGCTTCAGCGTCATCCTGTAATAG
This sequence comes from Ceriagrion tenellum, assembly GCA_963169105.1. NCBI lineage: Eukaryota > Metazoa > Arthropoda > Insecta > Odonata > Coenagrionidae > Ceriagrion > Ceriagrion tenellum. The sequence continues at coordinate 113,306,668 of OY720644.1, read as the reverse complement.
CTCATGAGGATACTAAAGGTATAGTTCATGTCTTTTGGAGGCACTGTCTTAATTATACGCTCAAGGTAGTTTGATAATACGCTTAATGCAATTTCCCATATTCATTAAAAAAAAACACATTCGATTTTTATTCTTCATTTCAGCTGCTGCATCAAGCATGACGTCAATGTTATCATATTATTGATGCAAAATTACTGATTTGTATGAGTACATGTCCCAGTAATTAACTGTATGCGCATGCATGAGTCTATGGTTTGACTCATTAACTTAAAACTGTACGGAAAACCGTGGGAGATTTTCGCGGAATTCTGTATAAATGACTGCAGAGAGTAATTCATTTATTTATTTAAAATAGCTGAGTAAACGTGCATGCTATATTTCTGACGATATGTACGTGTTATAAATTCCCCAGTTTTATATGAAGTCCCTCATGAGTGCGCAACCCTGCAGTTTTACACGTGAACCGGCCCTACATCCATTGTAAAATATCCCAAAAAGAAGTGCAGTGCGTTGCAGATATTTTGGTATCTTCGAAAAGGTGAGATATTTGCCTCCGAAGTCCAAGGACCAAACTCATTGTGAAATGATAACACACTCGAGCCTCTACATTAAGGTAGTCCCAGCGAATTTTAATTTTACTTAGTAATCAATGAATTTGGTATCGTTTTAAAGAAAAACATCTCAACTATCCAATAACACCCAGAATTTTACCCCTAATTACATTACTTCCGGAGATATTTGCCAAAAAACACCAGCCCTTTTACATAGGAAACGGTACGTGCATGCACTTCAGAGAGACATTATTTAACAAATGAGGTATTTCTAACACTTAGATGTCGTAAAAAAACTGACAGCGTGTATTTTGCATGTTTTGTCAACTATATTTGAAAATAAATCATATTGTCACCGCAGTAGGTTCTTGGGTATCACAAAAAACCTTCCGTTTTGAAGGAGTTTAAAACGCACCGTGCGAAAAAAATGGGTCTTTTTTCTGATTTCTAGGTCAAGTTAAAGACTTATTCAAATATTTTCATTTAATTACTTACAATTTCTGTCATATAAAACTGCACCTAGAATTCGATAAAACATATATAATTGCACCATTAATAATGCAATAGTTAATTCATGTCTCCTACAGCTGATGGAATTAAAACGTATAGTTCGAATATGGTCTCAATTATGACTAGGGAAGTATTTCGCTCGGGCTACATAAAGCATAGGAACTTGGATTTTGAAGTTCAAGTTTCCAAATACGAAAATATAATGATTGGTACATCCGCCACCCGCCAGGGGGAGGGAGTGGGAGGGGAGCAAGCGATGGGGTGGAGGGGGGAGGAGGAGGGAGGTTCAACTTGAGCTCCCTCAAGCAAGCGTGGTGTCAGAGAGCGGAGAGAAAGGGTTTGATTGACGCCTCCCTACCCCCACCCCCTCAACTTCCGATCGACTTCGATCAATCAGGTGGTGGGGGAGTGGTCAACAAATGAGTGGAACGCACGTGCGTACGCAATCATCCAGAATCGCATTTCTCGCCCTTCCATTGTTTTCGTACGCTTTCCGAGGAGGCGCGTGCACGGGCCTCGGAAACGGTCACGGCCGGTGCTCGCTGAGAGACGGGCTGTGCATTCACGGGGTCGTGCGTCCACACGGGACTGAAACGAAGGTGCGGAGAGTGACAATGAGGGGGGGAGGGATGAAAGGAGTGAAAACGCAAGTCCGCTCGACCTCTGACCTCCTCACTCCACTTCCATTCCCAACACACACATACACAAAGGTACTACAATGTGACAGCGGCGACTTGCGATCGCCAGAGAGAGAGAGACACTCGAGTGCCGCCGACAGCAAATCTCCTCACGACCCAGAGAAGGTTTTATGATTATAAAAAGTATTCACCAAAGGGCATTTTTTTTATTTAGGCACACATGCGAACCATTAATCGAGCGGTTACATATGCGGCACGGCATTATATAAAAACTAGGATTTACTAAGCGTATCATAGGAATATCCTCGGATAAAAAAGTCAAAGAGAAATGCTACTTTGCTCTGGTTAGGGCACATCGCGAGCATTTGGGTCCTTGGTCATAAAGATTAAACCCCAAAAAATAATAAAATACAAAGAATGGCTACGTGCTTTGTTAAGAATTGCCTAGAGCGTACATACAGTGTTTCAAAACCTTTAGAGGAATTCAGGTGAAAGCACCTAGAGACTCGAAGGCTACACCCTAGACTTAGCTTGCTTTGAGAAATCCAAAACTGGAATTTAGTTTCAGAATGACTCAGAAAATATTATCATGACCCCCCACTACATCTCTAGGTCTGACAGAAGCGATAAAATAAGAGAGAAACTATGCCGAACATATAGGTACAAAAACTCGTTCCTTCCGCGCACAATAAGCGACCACAATAATAATTGAGTTCCACTAAATACACTCCCATAATACAAGTCACCATTTCACCTCCCAAAACTATATCCCTTACATCTTTACACGGCTGGTGTCCTAACACCCCCTGCCTCAAGCCCATACGGCGGCTCGAGGTAGGTAGTATGTAGATGTAGCGGCAGAAAGGAAATCGTGACAATGCGAATGAGACACAGAAGTCAGATAGAAGCTAAAATAGCAAAGGAGAAAGGCAAGGATGCAACCTCTCTCCAGCACTGTTCAACATGTACTTGGAGGTCATAAGAACAGCACAAGAGATTGGACTGAGCGGAATAATGAGAAACGGAGAAGAGATAAAAATGCTCCGCTTTGCATACGATAACGCATTCATAGCAGGAAATTGCGATGATCTTCAAAGGCCACTTATCGCTATGCATCATGTTCTCCAAAAATACAAAATGAAAATAAAGATAACGAAACAAAAATCTTAGTATGCGGAAAAGAGAAGCTGAATTCAGAAGTCACCCTGAGAGGAGAGAAACCAGAGCGAATGGATTTCTCCACCTATCTCGGGAGCACCATCACGTGGGACGGAAGGAGTCCAACGGCCATCAAGCGGAGAATAACCTGATCTATGAAGGCGTTCATCGGGAAATTAGACTACTGATGTACTCAAAGAAGATAGGACTACGAACCAGGAAACAGTAGAACACCTTCCATGTGGAGCGTAGCACTCTACGGATTGGAAGCATGGCCCATCAGCAAAATGGACAGAAAAGACTATAAGAATTCGAAACCTGGTGCTGGAGGAGGATGCTGAAGAGAAAATGGACGGATAACGAAAGAAACGACGAAGTATACCGAGGAGTAGAAGAGGAGAGGACTATATGGGACAATATACAGAAAATAAGAACAAGATGGATTGGACACACCCTGAGGCACAATAGATTTGTGAAGGACATAATTTAAGGTAAATTGGAGTGATAAGTCCCATCAGAGGAAGACCGAGGAATAATATCGTGGACCGAATAAAGAGACAAATACATAGGAAGAGATACCAGGAGGTGAGGGAACTAGCATTAGATAGGGAAAGGCTGCAGTTAAAAAATCTTGGGATTGAACGACCAATGGTGATGCGTACCATCGAGACGAGTTCGTATAGCGTGTATATACGACGCCAACTATAAACGGAAGTAATCCGTTGTCTAGGGTGTGACTGCGTGGAATTTGTTTAGCATTGTAAATGATAAGTAACTTAGTTTTCCCACGTAGATTTCCACATATCTATGTGGAAAAACTAAGTTACTTATCATTTACAATGTTAACGGAAGGGTTAAGGAAAGAATATTTAAGAATAAAATTAATTCTAAGCGATGCCCGTTTTGGGAGCATTAGTCATTTCAATTAGTGTTTTCCATGGATGTGGTCCGAGGCTGGTTTTTTGGCCCAATGCGTACAATACCGCTGCAACGGTCTCAAATTTCAAATCCTCCTCTTCAAATCGTAAATGGGTGTGCAATTGCACTCAGGGGGTAAGGCGAACTAAGTCTCCAGTACCCCTATTCTGTAACTAGTTAAGAAATCGTCGTTAGTCCATTCGTACCGAAAATCCTCAGATGTAACGAATCTTTCCTAGCGACCACGCCATTCTGTTAGTCGGCTTACCGACAAACCGTAGTTACATTTGCTGGTAGCAAAAATTCAGTTCTTACCGACAAAGAATTAATTTTCTTTGGCACCTAGCATGGAGGCTACTGGTTCTTCGCCAATCAGATGAATTGAAAGCCGAGGCATTTAGAGCCCTTTGGATTTTCATTTCACAACTTACTTTCTTTAAGGAAGGCCCTGAGACATGTGTGGAAATCGACTTTTAACACTCCAAACCAAGGAAAGTGCATGGATTTATTATTTTTATATTTAGTGTACTTGACTACTTAATCTTACACATAAATATTTTAAAAAATAAAAATAGAAAAGTTCGCTAGCTTGAGCACGTCTTTGAGTTTTAATTACTGTTTATATTTTACACAGTTGTAATGAATTCATTATGGTCATTTGTTATGGTATTTTAATTTGTATATTTTGTAGTGTGAAAAGCTCGTTTTCGCAGAAGTAATAACTAAAGTGATAAAACGGGGCATAAACACCATATACGTGTGCATTTCGAGAATTTGAATTGCCTCCAAAATTAAGTCGTGCGCCACAGGTAAATATGTAGTGTTTTCGTTTGTGCTTGGTGAGATTGTGTGTTTAAGTTAGGCTATTTTATCGCCCGCGATATTTAATTCGCTCTGACGAATAATTTAAAGAGGAGTAATTTCCTAAAGTTTGAAGTTACCCCAACAGAAAGCGTTTGTAATAAGTGACGGAAGTGTCCCACGGATTTAAAGTTATGTAGTCATGAGGACTATCACAGCCAAGGGAAATCTTTTCGAGGGAGTACATTTTATTCTTGACAAACGAATATTTTTTGTTCATTTTAATATAGTAATTCCTTGATTTTGATTGCAGGGGATGTAATACGTTCATAACAACTGTACACTGTATATGTATGCACGTATGTTAGTGTTGCATGATTTATAAGTGGCGCATGTGTTACAATAGTCGAGTCAAAAATTCATTTTCTGTGGGTAGAGTGGCAACACACACACTTGAGCCTTGGCTGTCAAATTGCCAGCACCTGGCAATAGACAGCCAATTACTCCCAGAGGTATTCATAGAAGAACATGATGTACTATTGAGTGGTGCATGACTTTTAAAAAATTAGGTATTATAAGAAATCATTTCTATATTGTATTATGCTGGAGGAATTATTCTATTTATCATTGATAAATGTTGTGATAACTCATCTAAGAGCGATTGTGGTGGAGTGTTTGTCATAGATATTTGCATTTTTTCCCTGCATTTTATTTTTTTAAATTATTAATAGTTCTTTCATCAACTCAATCATGCCTTTCTGCTCTTAAATACCTCTTCTTCTTTCTCTTTTCGTGATAATTGAATCTTTTTTCTATATATAAAAGATTCCATTCCAATTTGAAACCTCAAGCGACTGGATAATAACCTTCAATTAAATTATTAGAAAGTAATTATTGGCATTTGAAGTACCTGCCTACCTGTGGTTGTGCTTTAATGCTAATAAAGTTATTATTGAGAAGGGAATAGCAATAGGATGAAAATAACAGTAAAGCATAAAGTTATAAAGGTTTATCAGTATGATAAACTCTCTGTTATACTGACTACTTGATATCAAACTTCTAGACCTATTAGAGGTAAGCATACATGGATCGTGGTCAGGGTCGAGGTTATTTGCTTTAAGATGGGCTGAGTTTCAACAGTTGAAGGAACTGGCTATAAGGTGATTTGGGTGGCAGAAGACGATGGTACAGCAGTACGAGATGGGTTAATTGGCAGATGTTATGGCTACCTGCAGGAAAAAGAGTTGAGCGGCTGAAGTTCAATGGACTTGCTTTAAGGTAGAAAGAGGGATAACACGGGTTCTGGCTGCGATGTGTATTTAAGTATGTTTTGAGGGAGAGAATTCTGAATTGCAAGACAATTCCAGATGTGCAGGAGAGGGAAGCATTATTATTTCATTTTTCAGTTGTTGATAGGATAATCTAAATAAATCAATATTTAAACCCTCTCGTTTTGGCCTCCTTTTTCCTCAGAAGCATCGATATAGGTACCCCTACATTTATTATAATGGTCGCATCCTACGCATCTTCACGGCCCCTGATGGGGAAAATTTAATTAATATGTGGAACTTGTAAGTCATACGACTAAAGCCAAATATTACATTCACGGATTGTAAACCTTCTGAATCGGGAATTGATACGTACGACAACAACGCACGCTCTAATAACTTAAACATACACATAGAACTTGGGTCACTCGAAGTAGCTTCAAAATTTTACTTATCCAAAATATCTTGACGGCCTCTCGGTATGTAAATATCTGAATATTGAGTAATTTATTGCAAAAGATTTCCGCGACGTCTTTTTTGTTGAAGGAAATGACTGCCGAGTATTTATGAGCTAATTTCGCAGTATATGAGTTTAATTTGAATCAGGAAGCGGTAAAGTTATATCCCTTCACGTAAATATTTCAATGCACAAAACGAAAAACTGAAAGAATTTTGATACTAAATAAACCAAAATTGCTCTCTAGAAGGCCATTAAGTGATTGTATTCATACTATACGTTGGTGGAAATGGATTAATACATGTAGCACCGTCCACATCGCACGTTCCTGAAGAGTTTCAGAGGCATCTCGAGGATTTCGGCCGATTACATCATCTTTTATTTCATTAAAATTGTCCTTTGATCTATCAAGTTCATCGAGCTCTTTGTTCATGAAATATTCTATTACCTTTTAAATTGGTTGTGCTGTAAGCCAAGGAGACATAAGGAATCTGGAAGGCCATTTAAATTAAAAAATGATACGATTGATACTAAGAATATGCTGTCACATCACCAGTAGCTAGGATTGGGTAAAATAAGTACCCAAAAAGGTACATATCTTTATTTCCACCTGGAGTGTTTGGTATCAAAAGGTGTTCGGTCGTCTAGCGTGTCCTTAACGATTTTTCTCAGCCTTATCGTGGGATTCCAGACCCCTCGCTTCGCAGCGACGGATTATCGAAGATTTTCGCTACTCACCGACGATTTTACCCACAAAATTCGTTAATATTAAGTTACAGAATATCACATTTCGCTAAGACGTCGTTAAGGAAAATAGCGATCCGAAAAGTGTCGTTAGGTTGCCTTAACGAGTTAGAGAATCGGGGTACAGGGACTGGAGTATATTTCCATCGTATTGGAAGGAGAAGAGTATATCGAGCTACTAAGTAGTGCTATTCTACGGATAAGAGAACTAACAGCCGGCCCCGGTGGCGGCGGGGTAATATCCTCGCCAGAAAAACTGAGGGCCCCGGGTTCGAGTCCCGCCTGGGTGGGTTTTTCACCACTCAGGGCATGGATGTATGTCATGTTCTGTTGGTCCGGTCCCTGGAAAACCTGACGACAGACTTCATAGCCAATCGGGATTACAGGGACATATTGGCCAACAGAATCGTCCGGCAAACAAAAAAAATTGAGAGCTGCACTGCTGCGCCTTAATACGTCAAAATCGGCGAATGTCCTCCTACTCACCCTCAGAGGTCTTGAAACAATGTAAGCCCATTGAGCCAAAAACCTATGCCGGCTTTTTGAATTATTTGAAAAACATTGGTGTTCTTGTTTTAAGATGTTTCATTATTGTTTTATGGTCGCAGGCACTACCAAACGTCGAGGATGGAGTGCGATACCCCTGAAATCGCAGCTCACGATCCACTGTGCGAACATATCCGAGTATTACCGCTTTCAACAAACTAAAAAAAATCACAAGTGGACTATTATATTTGAACAAACTGTCAATTTGTATATTTGTTTAATTGAAATGTTTCGCTGATAATTGTAATTGTTTTGATCGCTGTAACCATGAATATATAACGGAGGATTCGGATGTTTGGTTTTGTTGCCTAGGCGACGTGTTGCCCAAATTTCCACTTTTAGTACGGAGGCTTCCTCGGTGATTTATTGAGTTCAGATTATTCGGTTTTTTTCCACTTTTAGTTCATCCAGTCCTTGGCGCCACTTCGATTAGAGTCATTTCTGTTGTTATTGTAAATAGACGCAGTTAATTGTTGCTAACGTGAGACTGGTGAATATTCAATAACGATCGAGGAGATATGAACTAATTGATAATTAGAATATACCTTGCTATTTTTGTTACCTAAAATTTACTTTTTAAATGCTAGAGGAAATATCTATTACAGGAAATAATAAGAGGTTAATGAAACGTTCATCGTGTGCCGACTACGTTGTTTACCAGAATCCGATTATAATTGGAATGCATTAAGCCCGTTCGGCTTAAATAAAGAATTTAGAATGCCTTGTTTAAACAGAACTTGCTTCGTACCAGGCAGCAAAACAGGGTATGCATCTATGAGGACCCAAAATAGGAGTCTTGGATTGAAAAATAAGAATCTGTTCAAGGTGGCGGTAAGTGCATTCCTTTTTACCTACACTGCAATGATGGCCATTGGGAATACTCATGAAGTCACCTCGCATTGTTATTAAATTTCCGTAGAGCGATATTCACGAAGTGCTAAGACGTTAATTGTGTATTTGTGTAATTAAATTTGGAGAGCAGTTAAATATATCTGTAGACCGGACGATATGAAAAAAGTGTATAATTACGTCCCGCGTGCATTACTACCTTTTTTATCCACTACATTATGATTACTTGTAAGTAAAAACCAATATATATTCATGACAAAACCGGTAAGACGAGTTTAGTCACAAACTGTCAACTGTATATACATTTGAACTTCCGTCTTTCATCACTAGGCGGCACCACTTTCCAAAAATTTAATTGTTTACGGAATTCTAAACAGTTTTTGGCGACGAGATCCCAATCCATAATATATATTCATGGCTGTAACTGTTAATTTGTGCATCTTCTTTGTGTATACATTGTTGGAACTGTTGATTTGCATATGCACATGGAAACTAAAATTAGTAATAGTTGAAAATTGTTAAATGCCCAGAGGTTTATGAAAATCTAAAACTTTTATTTTATTTAAGTTATAAGTTGTAATATTCAGTGGCTCTGGTCTTACTATTTTAATATTTTCCCTCCAATGCATTGTACCATATTATATTGTAAAACTGAGACCTTCATTTATATTAATGTATTTTGTTCCACTATTTTTTTTCTTTTTTTCATATGCTAATTTAATGTTTAGATGTAAAACCTTGCCCCATAGGAGCAAATGTTCCCTAGGACAATAAACTTTTTCATATTCCATTCTATTCTATTATGCGATGCGGGGAACGAATCGAAGTATCGAACGTCAGCAAGAACAACACAAGGAATCGAAGAAACATAATCATTCGGCTGCTTTGATCATCAGTGCGCGGAAAAATGAAAATGGGGTGGATGGGGGGGGAGGGGGAGAGCAAGAAGTGCATGGAATGGAAGCGGGGGGGGGGGTCACGCCCCCCCCCCCCCCCGCCCCCAATCTCACCTCTCCCCCTCCCTTCGCCACGTATGGCTTTTAACTCAAATGAAGTCCCAAGGGTGACGACGCGACGACCTCAACGTTATCGCTACGTCACTTCGTCATTCGCCGCACGAAGTGTCGTGGGGGGAAAGGGGCGTCCTCCTTGGACATGGGGTGGTGTGGAGAGGGGGAGGGGGGGGGAGGCTGTCAGTCGGCAGAGATCCACCGCCCGAGATCTCCCATGTTGCGCAGCCGGGGGTTGAATGGGACGAGTGGAGGGGGGGGGGAGGGAAACATGTCCCCCTACAACATGTTCGCTCAACCGCGCCAACAAAGCGGAGAGTGTTGATCCATTTCCGATCGTTTTGCGCCTCATCTGACGAGGGCATGGTGGGATTTGCCCGAAAATGGCGGGCCTTCGAAATTTTCGACCATAAATTTTACGACTAACATTGGCCTTGGTAACGACCTGAAAGTTGAAGCATAACTGAACAAATCAATCCACATCGGATCACGTCTGCAAAGTCACGGCCATTATGGCCCATCTCATGACTATTTCCTCCTTCACGCCTGCATCGAGACAGCAGCCGACCTAGTGGCATCGTGGGTTTTCGAGATGGGTCAAACGAGATCGTTCCACATCATAACTGATACCATATTCCGATTTTATTTTTTTAAATTCAGCAGCCGCACGATCATGGAGTAAATATAAAATCATAGTGGGACAATAATATACTTTTATACGACGTAAATGCTCAGGGATTAAGAAAATATACCGATAGAAAGTCCTTAATTTGACTCACTTATTTCACGCCGTTGGATGAAACCCCTTCACAACAGTTTTTCTTTGCGATCCTGTGAAAATTTTAGCGATGATCAATTGATATATTAAAATAAAATGGCCAAAAAAAAACGTATAAACTACACACTGTTACCTTTAAAACGACATCTAGGAGTTAGAAATTCCACGTTTTTATCAATAAGTCTGTCTGGAGAGCACTCTTCGCCCAGTGCCACCTGGAGAACGGCCGGCATTCAGCATTGGAATGTATCAGGACAAGAAGAGCGGTAGGGGGCAATTAATTTGATATCTTCGGGAGGGCGAGACATTTTTATTTAAAATGAGGCCTCGCTCTTTGAATTGTAAATGAAATGATTTGTCGCTAAAACGACCTCCAACCTATGACTTTTCAATCCCAAGCACGCCAGCAGTCATCGAACCGAAGACGAGTCTCCTAAGGCAGCTGCTTTTACCACCACAACTAAAACTCTTTTGCTTTGCAGCTGCCATTCTCCAGGAATTGTCCTTCATCTGCTATGGTTCATCTACACCTACATAATACCCTGCGAGCCGCCGCATTGGCGAGTGGCAGGGGGTGTTAGGTCACTAGCCGTGTAAAGGTGTAAGTTTTTGGAGACGGGATGGTGACATGTATTATAGGAGTGTATTTGGAGGAGATCAGTTTTTATTATGGTCGCTTATTGTTCGCGGAAAGAACGAGTTCTTGTACCTATCTGTTTGGTAGAGTATCTCTCTCATTTTATCGCATCTGTCAGGCCCAGAGATGTAGTGAGGAGTCATGATAATATTCTCTATGTCGCTCTGAAATACACCAGTTCTGAATTTATCAAGGAAGTTAAGCCTAGCAATTGCCTTGCAAGTTCCGGACAGTATAACCTAAATTGGATGGAAATTAACTTAAACTAAATGAATGTGACATCGATTCGACTGTAAATTAGCTAGGTATTACTCATACACTGATATTAACAGGATGATTTTGGATGCAGAGAAGTCATACACCTACGTTATATATGCTATGGATTAATGAAGCACTCTCTGGAGGTCACAAGCAATAGACATCGCGAGAAGTAAATTCGAGTGCGTCTGAGACACGGGTGGCTTCAGGATTCACACGAATGGGTCTGCGATAGCACGCCACCTGCGCCAACGGCAAGCGGCCGACGGGAGTCGATTAGCGCAGTCGTTTGCGACTTCCCGACGTCCCCGACGCCGTTCTACCCGTGCACTTCAGATCGATCTCCACTTGGACGCCCTTTCCTGCAAGACGTATTTTCTTTGGGGTGTCGGGATAGTATGTGCCGACCATGGAAATATCATATCTTGTTGCTTATCTACGTCAACAAAATACACTGCGAGCCAAATCAAGGGCGTGCGGCAGGGGGTGTTTTCACCAACATGCAGTTCGCAATACCCTTCTTTAGTTAATGAAACTGAAACCACCAATGCATTAGCAAAAATCTGCTAAAACCTGTCAGGAAGAGAAATATCTAAAATACATGCCACTCTACCGACATGCTACTTCGTATTAATGTTTTTGCAACTACACAAATGTACAAATATACAAGGGTTATTTGGAGATTAGCTTTCGGGTTTCCTTCCGCGTGTTGTCTTTTGGTGACGACAGTCTGTCGTCACCAAAAGACAAAATGCGGAAGGAAACCCGAAAGCTTATCTCCAAATGCTGAAACACCGCGGAAACCTTCATACTAATTACACAAGGGTTACACCACACTTTTGCACGACTTGCTGTTGGCAGCAGATAGCAAACAAGAATGTGGGCTAGGTCGTGTGCCACGGTCTTAGAATATACGTCGTATGCAAACAATCGAAGCCTACTGTCAACTGTTCTACTTCACTGCTTCAACTACTTCACTGATATCGTTAATATACAAAAGGAACAGAGGTGGGCTTCCCCTGTGGCACATCCGATGTGATTTCGTTCATTTATCACCGACCCTAAGTCATACTTAAAGTGAGTTTGGGGCTTGTATAGACAATTAAAGACAAGGTTTTCCGTTTGGCACCAAATTCGGAGCGTTAAGTGGCGAGATGTTTAGCAGCGCGCAAATTATCCCTCGTACCCAGGATGGCTTCAAGTCGTCAAACACCGGTGTCGTGAGGGGGTAGATAGAGAGCAATAACGGGATTTCTTGTGAGATTATCCCGTCCACCCGCGCTCTCATCCCTCCTTTCCGCTTCAACTCGTCTTTCGTCTCCGAGGCACCATTTATCCCTTTGGACCCCTTGTAGTTCAGATAAATACATGCGTATCGCACGACGGGTGGAGTCCTATCCTTGACCTGTTCCTTGCCGGTCCGCGCCATCGCAAGACCAGCACCTCCCTGCCTTCCCTACGCCGGTCTGCGACATCGGAAGACACGCGACTCCCTGCCTAATACCCCGTGACTCCCATCAGGCTCAGAGCGTCTGTATTGAAACGTAAGTACTAATAAATTGCGGCCAACCTAAACGTAGTTATTCTTCCTCCCTCAATGTCCACGACGACGCCGGCACCTCTCGAATCTGGCTAGGTCAAAGATGTTTAACGTACTGCCAAAATTTCAGAAGCTCTGGAAAAAAAGACAAAATTGATGAAAACATCAACAATAATGGCAAAAAAGATATCACAAAAGCAAATGTGATCCCCTCCAACTGAGGGATGTTTTACTACTAAATTTGGCATATCTGCGTAACTGAACGGGGGGCGGCTTACGCCTGGCATTCATCCTACGGAAAGAAAAAAAGCCGAAAAACCACCGACAGACCACCGAATTAACAAATAAATGAAGAGAAATGGATGAAATACAAACAACAAGCAACCAAAAAATGGGAAATGAAGAAATATGGCGCATATAAATAAAATCCAATGCCAAAAGTACAAAGACATCAGCAACAAGTTTGGTAGAATTCCGTTGAATTAAGACCTAGATACTGTAAACAAATGATGCAATATTGACATTTGGAGTTCAATTTTAGAAATAGCTTTGTTATGAATTTTTAGGATGAGAATGGCTCGCTCAATGAAATCGACACCATTAATTAATCTGAATTATCAAATGTTGATTAATTTAAGTACTTTGGCATTACCTTTGCTCAGGTCGTGTCTAAGGGGAAGCAGGTGCGGGAAATTTGCGAGCAAACCCGTTGTAAAGAGGGATTTTATAAAGAAGAATACTGGAAAAATGTGACGTCAACGGCAATGCCATTTTTCTCTCGTGAGACCTCACTTGGAGTACGATGCTAGTATATATATATATGGGACCCTTGCGGAGAAGAAATACTTTCTAAAATACATCGAATACAGCGGAGGCGGCAAGATTTGTAAAGAGTTGTTTCGATGAATTTAGGAAAGTTAGCGATTCGTTGAAGGAATTATGGTGGTAACCTGTATCTGAGCGAAGGGAAAAATATAACCTAAATATCTTGCGCAAGTGTGAAGCAGACTATTTTTTGCCGGACGTTCAACATATTTTGCAACAGCCAAACTGTTTCAGAATAAACTATCACAGGCATTAGATAATGGCAATAGACTGCAGAAACGATAGAATTGAAATGCTATTCTTTCCAAATGCCATTCTAATAAGGAACCACGCTTATTGCGTTAGATCAATTTGATGAAATCTCATCAGGCTCTGTACTCGTGCGTAATAACATTCCATCATAATTAACCACTCACCCCGCTTGAAATCTCCGGTTGGATTTGGTTTTCTGCATGATTTATTGTCTTGCAGTAGTTAAATATACCGTTGAAATTTATAATACCAACCAGTAGTTGCATGTATCTTAACGAGTGTCCAGAATGTAAGCATGTTTGTCCACGCAGTAATCTCCTTCTGGTTCGACCGCCCGTTGTTCTTCGATCCGTATTTCGCTTCGCGCGCCAAGCGACAGGGAGAACGTGCGAGGTCTGATTTCAGATAGGTTGAGAGCTCTATGTCTGGTGTAGAATCACTCCGTGCCACTCACCATAGTGATGGCTGGCAGAATACTTCGTGGATGGCTTTTGCGGTTGTCACCAGGGGTTAAGCACGAATAGAAATACTGATGTGAAAATCTATTAAAGACTATAATTGTATGTCAAGACCTGACGAGTGGTGTAAAGAGTTCAACTCCTCTGGCCATTATCACATTGCGCGACGATATCGAAGGTAATGCTCGCATTTTGGATCAATACCTGACAGAACGAGGCTTCAGTTATTTCTATGGAGTTATTTGTCGCAAATTTATGATTTTCGGAGTGGATTACCCAGAGAACTTAACATCGCCCATGCCGTTGTGAGAAGTGTGCCATCGTCAGCCCGATTTTGAAGGCACATGCCCTTCATGGAACCGTTGTCATAACGATTCAGAAATAGAACCCACCCGTTTTCCGCAGACACATCATCTCCATTGATATAGTAAAGATTATTAACAACATTACAACATAAAGAAATGAAATTACAAAAATATATCTGAAAATAAGTTTAAAATGACAAAATAGGAATATAACGTTAAAAAAGAAATTAAAAAGTGAAGCGGATTGGCAATAGACAAAGACAATTGAATGTCAAAAATATAGGGGTTTAAAATTAATTTGTAAATAAATTGTTGTTACAGTTTCTACCGCAGTAAATAGTTTTTTTTTATTTTAAAACTACACATCAAATTATTACAACCGATAAAACTTCTGTTAATCAACACTTAAGAGTACAACTAACGGCTTAACAACATTTTGTCGTCACCGAAAAATAAATTGTCAGCGCTTTCATTCCATACAAGAGAGCCAATTTCCAAGTCGAGTCAACCGGATGACTTTATGCACTGCACGGATTCATATTGGTCTTCGGGATCCTCCCACCCTGCGCTATAGTTGCCACGGCGACGGGGGATGTGCAGTTTGGGATGCCTTTGTGGATGCTGAGCGGGAGAGTCCCTTTAAAGAGGCGGAGGAGAGGGGATTGCATTCAAACGGCCTCTTCATTTCTCCCTTACACCCCCTGCCGCCCCGGCCGCCGAAGGGGGATGGGAGAAGGGTAGCACGAATTAGGAAATTCGTTAGCGGGCCATAAAGGCTACACCCCGCACCCTACATCCGCCCCGCATGAATGAGAGGGACTAGGCATTAAAAGGCGCGTTTAAAGGCACGAGGCCCACCCGTCCCTCTTAAAACAATCTCGCCCGCCCGTGCTAACGCCCTTTGTAAAATTCAAAAGGGATGGAAGGTCACCCCGAATGAGGGGGCGGATTGCTTCTTCCGGCCCTTCACACCTGCCAACCGAGCGACAAGATTTTTGAGAGGGCGTTCAGAAGCGCCGTCTCGTGGTCCACCGCAGTAAATATTCACACTCTGCCGACGCACTCCCCCAATTACGTCGCTTAGAAAGAGATCGTGTGCTATAATCAAGTGTTTCCACTTAAGCGGAAAGGGGGGGGGGCGATAAATTCTCTCTTGAATCGATTAAAAAATGATTCACAGTCATATCGCCATCCATTATAATGGATAATTCGACAGCAACCCCCTTCGTTAAAATAAAAAAAAATATTCTTTCTGAACAATTCCTTCTATGCATAAAACCGTAAATGGTTTTATACATAAAATATTGTATCGAAAAAGAAGCTTTCATCTGAGTGCACCATGAACTTAAAATATGTGACATCAATAAGAATAAAAATACATTGGTATGGTTTATCCAGGGTAAGTAGCGTTGCATATATCAATGTGCCCTGTTCTGACTCACATAAACGTAGATAAATGACCATAACCATCTACCCCTCGTTCTTTTTTAAAATTGGCCAAAAGCAAAACTAATGCCACTCATCCACGGTTTTTCTCGCGCCGCTCTGTTAAAAAATAAACTAAATGGTTTATATCTCGTTCGCTTATCATGAATCAATAGCGTTGATGGAATGTTTAGCGAACGGTCAAATACTTTACAATTATTGCTTGCTTTTCACTATAAACAGTTATAGTGTCATGGTATAGTAATTGTTTCGGCTTATTAGCATCAGAATTAGTGTCTTTATTTATTCACCTAGACAAATTTTCGTAAAAACTTCCATAACATAAACACTTCTAGTCATATTTACTGCAATAAGAATTTGTAACAACACAAAAGTTTATTGAAAACCGACAGATATATGGAGGGCAGAGTGAATATACAGGAGGGAAGTGTCGCGAGGGCAACAACCGAAGTTTTTCTTCACTAGCTTGTATGGTTGTAACGGGTGCCTCTCGTCGAGCAAATCTGACTAGCCTAATTCGACCAGACGTGTGCTCACGGATAGCTAACAGAGAAGAAATAAAGATAAGGATAAAGGAGAAAAAAACTATTCTCCAGGGTTCCTCCCGACTGTCAATAAAATAAACAAATTTTCTCAATAAGTAGTAACAAAAATTAGAAATATTTATTAATCTTCGACTTAATGCACAACATTCAACAAATCAACTTATCGAGAGTCTGACATTTTCTCCGTCCTTTTTTTTTTCTTTCACGGGGTTCACTAACAAAGAAAAAGGATAAACTAAACTTCTGGAATCCCACAAAATAAAATAATAATACGTTTTCTCCCCGTCGGGATTATAAATCCAACCCACAAAAAAAAACTCTTACATAAAAGAAACGTGGCCCTTCGGGCCTTACACGAATGCAAATGAATTGGAAACAACAGCCAAAAACGCGAAGAATTTAAAACCCCAAATATGGGCACTACAAAAGAAACCATGAATAGGAAAGTTCAATAATAGCCTCACAATAGCCTCTAGCCACATACCTCAACCCAATCACAATTACACCGGCATGCACACACTGCCACACAATAACTTTCACATTTAGAGCACATGTTCAAGAGAGAGATGTTGTTCCCAGGAAGTTCGAAGGCAAAGAGAGCTAGCGCAGAGCGGGCTTGTCTCTCCTGTACTTTCCTTCCCAAGGGCGGCAGCAGCGTCACTACTAGCAGACGACGCCTTCCTGCGGCACCATGCGAGTGAGTGTTCTGCTCTTCGGCGGGAATCCGAATCGGGCGCGCTGGTAGACTGCGTTTCAAACGTTCGTCCGTCCTTTTTTTCCCTAGGTGGTCAGCCATCGGGTGCAAAGGCGGGTTCCTTCTAGCCCACGGCCAGGGGTGACCAGCCCCTCTACCGTGGACCCGTGGTTCGCCAATCGGTCCCTCGTGCTCAAAAGTCTCTCTCACATATACACACTCAAAAATAAAAACAAAACACACTTGATAACATTTATGGACTCGATGTACGTGTCATTCTCTCTCTGACGGTAGGTGAAATGCAGTCCTGGCGCCATCTATTGGCTGGTCTCGTGGGTCATGCCTTGGGGAGTGTTTGTTCATATAAACCCCCGCCGATTCCAGTGGATTCTTTGTAGACTGGGTAGCTCGGTGGTCTGAGCAGTAGACGCGACATCCAAAGGTCCGTGGTTCCATTCCCGGTCCAGTCGAATTTTTTCTGCTTGGAATTGGCCATCTTTACATCTTCACACCACCATTGTGTCTGTTGATTTTATGTGTTCCTATCCACTTTCTTTCTACCTTTCTGTATAAACATTTATATGAGTATATTTGCCGCTGAGCGGTCTGAGTGAATGGATGAACGATTGTATGGCCGGAATGGCTCATTTCCTACTTGGGTTAGCGTACCCCGAAACGCCTGTTATATATCTTTCACCACTGTCTGTGTGCTTGAGTTATTCTTTCATTTCGCCTTCTGTGTGTGTCATTCTCTCTCTGACGGTGGGTGAAATGCAGCCCTGGCGCCATCTATTGGCCGGTCTCGTGGGTCATGCCTTGGGGAGTGTTTGTTCATATAAACCCCCGCCGATTCCAGTGGATTCTTTGTAGACTGGGTAGCTCGGTGGTCTGAGCAGTAGACGCGACATCCAAAGGTCCGTGGTTCGATTCCCGGTCCAGTCGAATTTTTTCTGCTTGGAGTTGGCCATCTTTACATCTTCACACCACCATTGTGTCTGTTGATTTTATGTGTTCCTATCCACTTTCTTTCTACCTTTCTGTATAAACATTTATATGAGTATATATATTGCCTCCGAGCTTCCGGGAGTCATTCTCCATATTGGTTACGGGTTACATGGTGTTTTGGTGTTTCCTTTCTTCACGTTTTTTTTTGACTCCCTGCAGGAGCTTTCGATCCAATCCTACCTAGCCTTCTTGCATTCTCTATTGAATTGGTTCCTAAGCTTCTTGCAGAGGGTTGCCTCACCTTCGTCTCTGGAGTTCTTGTACTTTCTTCTTTCTTCTATTTGTTTTCTAACCTCCATCGTTCTCCATGGCTTCTTCGTTCTGGCCCTCTTCCTCACATGTTGTTCTTCGGCTACTCACCGATTGTCCACTTCAAGTCGTGCCTCTTCCCTTCGGTGCCCATTTCTCCTTCACCTTCTCGTTTTTTTGCCGATTGTTGAAATGTAGTCTACTCGGCATCCGGCAATATCACCTGGCATCTCCCATAGGTACCTCCTACGCCCATGGTGCTCGAAGAGCGTGTTAGCTACTACCATATTCTTCTCATTGCAGAACTCTATCAGTGTTTCTCCCTTGGAATTTATTTGCCCAGTCCAAAATATCCTACAGTATTTCCCTCTTTTCCCTCTCCGACCACTGCGTCCCAGTCTCCCATGGTGATGAGGTTTTCTTTCTGCTTCACTACCCCGAGAACTTCTTCAATTTGCTCGTAGACTTCTTCCTTTCACTCCCATTCCTCCCAACCTACGCCCTCCCCCCGCTACCACCAATGACTTCAACGCACCCTCTCTTCCCTCTCCCACACCCTACTGTCATTGGTTCCTCACCCCTCTCCTCCTTTCTTCAATTTTCGTATTTATAGAACGTCAGTCCTCGCAATTTTTACTATCACCCTTGTGTTGTTAGTATCTTTTCCCTTCAGTTCTCTGAAGAGGGCCACCTTGTGGTCAAAATACGCGTATACGACGCACACCCTCGTCTTTTCCTGTTTCATTCCTTTGACCAAGCTCATCTCGAGCCTGATTCTCCCAGAAGTTGGACCCTGATGAATGCGTGAGTGAGTGATTTTTGAGGGCTCGTGAGAGTAATTGCTCTGTGTATTTGTGATCATAACTCAGGCATCCTTAACGGAATCTCTTAAGCCCTGTGAAGGATCCCAATTGGGTTGAGTGTGTGTGTCTGTGAATGGTCACTGGCAAGGAATTAACGTTCCCGTAAACCTTGACAAGGGTATTCTGGTTGAGAGGCTGTGGTTGGTCACTGACGTTACCGTCAAACCAACACAGTAAATATTTTCTTTTCTATCATTTGACGAGTGCTACCAATACTTACGGCCATTGGAGAAATATTCTCACCCTATTTTGTCAATTCTACCAGGCCGCAGAGCTCAAGTTTCCTTGATTTTAATATTAGCCGGGTTAAATCTAATTTATGTCACGCGACTTATCCGCAATTCCAAATATATCAATGCAATAACAATAGGGTTGTACACGATTTATTTTATCTGAGCATTCGAAAATTGTTCTGAAATCTTTTCAATGACAAAGTGAGACCTCGCAGCTCCGCAATATATAAGACGACATTTCCCAGCAACAATCAGTTCAGCCCTGAAGACGCTCGCTGCAACGCAGGGGTGAAAAGTTGGGCTAAAAATGCTCGAGACGCAGTCAAACTAGAAAACTTCGCCACTAACTATGAACAGCTGCAAAATCCTTCACTCCAGAATACCAATGCAATGATTTTCACATTTTAAATTTGGTTTTATGATATATTGATGCTCCAAACTATGATTTAAGGCCGTTGCTTCAGGTATTTTAATAAAGGAACCCTCTCGGAAAAATATCTTTTTGTACACTTTATGGCTTATTATTTGAATACCTTTTCCGCAGCATAAACGACGAATTCCATAAAAAGCCTCTGGAATAATGAATAACGCATTTCCTTTTTATTGTAGTCAAAATTTTACAAAAAAAGAAGTAAAGCAATTCCACGGTAAAATAACGAATTGTATACATTTTCTTGACTAGGAACGAAAACTTGTGTTAAATCTTAATTGATTAAATGCCTCATCTTCTGAGAACAATGCGAGAAACAAACTCTTATCCCTTCGAACGCATGCTTCACCACGGTCAGACACTTGACTGCTCAGATACACGCTCGACTGAGCTCAAGTGTTTTCACGACACCGTCAGACGACATGACTTCAAATCAACAATAAAGGGCCATTGAAAGCACTTCTTTATGGACGACGCATTGTCTCGTAGCCGGCTCTCGTAAATTACGACCTCCCAAATTTCCCCCATCCACCCACCCCCGCTCCCCTCCCCCAAAGTCGGAGGAGGGGGGCAAACACTGCCCCTCCGCCGCTTCGGTAAAATGACCCACGACCCTCCCCTTTGCCCCCCTCCTCCGCCCCCCGGTGCTATACCCCACCCCCTTGCCTCGCATGGTTTGCGTCGACTCCTACCACCCCTTGACTCGAAACGTGTAAGAAAATATACTTCACATGTGTGCGCGCATTAAAGATGAGTAGTTTTTAAGAAAAAAACTGGATATTATCATAGTAAATTAGGAAATAAAGGTAGGCGTGGATGAAATAACCTTTAACTATCAACTCTTTTTCGACTGCATTTGTCGATCGCTTCACGCAAATAACTTTTCTCCAGCATGCCAAGTTTCCTACCTGCTGATATAAGCCTATTGTCTTTCCCGCCACTGGCTAAATATCCTCACATAGACTAAATCCTTTGGAGTGCCACCCACTGCCTGTTCCATTCCCCTCAATTTGCTTCCCATCAATTTCCAGCAACCACTTCCAATTGAGTGATTACATGCACTCAATAGTTTAAACATTTTTCTAAAAACTACTTACTTAGTTTCTGATAATACTCGCAATGGTAGCCCGGCTTGGTTCTCTATAAGTTCCTGAGGTGATTGCAAAAGTCGTTGTGGTGGGATCATTTCTTCCCAATACGAAGCAGGTGATTCTCTATTTCGATTCTAATAAAAATATAAATAATTTCAAAGTCGTCTCTTTGCATCGATATTTAAGAACTATTTAAAAAGAAGAAGAAAAGAAAGAAAGAAGAAGAAAGAATTTAAGTAAGGCATACATTTCAGAGCAAAAAAAAACACGTTATTTTTTGCTCTGAAACCGACTTTTCAGCGACTTTTACCCTCGTTCTTATCGGTGAAATTTTTCGTCCAGCAGTCGCTCCTTCCCTATCAGAAACACATGCTAGAGAGCAATTTTGGCTATATTTCATATACACTTGCATGCATCCGTTTTCTCTCGGTTCGTCAATTATTCTACGCGATTTTTTTCAGGCTTTAGTTCGATCGAATCACAAAACTAAAAATAAATAATTAGACCTTCATCCAATCTTATAATCGGCAGGTGAAGGGTTATAGCATCAGCCATTACTTGGATTCTATAAATTTATTGGTAATGCAGTTTATAGTTCATTGGGCACAATTTCTGCGATTTTCACGTGTGTACATAATCCATGCATGATTTCAGAAAATGTCCCACGCGGTAAGATTTTATTTGTTGCCCTACGCGGATTTTTGTTCCTTTTTTTGAATGATGGAAACTTGGTGGGCATTTAACTTCTTAATGTATCCTAAATTTCGTAAATTTCGACCAATGAGAAACACGAACAGGTCATCCCCCATATGAAAAAGCATAAGGAAGAGTGGTGAGAGGAAATCCTAATTAAAGACTCCTTTCATTATCTCGGTATGAACCACCAAGGTCTGAAGACCACTCGAACAGAATAAGTTTGGAAATTGAACTTATCTGTTGGACTTAAATCATTTAATTATATATAATTATGAGAAAAATATGTATGTATTCAAGGTGGACACGTCAATTAATAAATTAAATTAGCCTTTTGGGTGATTTATTTTCCAGAACTCTGAAAATTATTTCTGCATCAAAGTGTATATATATATCGTTTCGTTTAGTATGGTAGGGGTGGCAGCTGTTAAAATGGAGATATTGTTGCTTGTTAGTGGGCTTGAGATGGACAGAAGTGTGGAATTTGCGGTTACTGAGGGAGATTCTACATCCAGCAAGGGGATGTTGGAGGCAGAAATGTTAGAAGTGAAGGAGACAGAGGAGGAGGAGTTTCTGCTGTTTTCCACACTTCTGTCCCTGTTCTGTTCCATTTCAACCCTTCAGTTGGTTGGCAGCAGATCTCCATTCATCTCTCCTCTCAGCTTTTCTTTTAAGCTCAAAGTATATATACCATTGGGATGTAAATTGCCAAGAAAAAATAGTTTAACCTGACCGGGACACTAACTCAGATATCTCTTTAGCGAAACTCGGTGGAATGACGGGATATCCGTTACTGTCACTAAATGGTTTAATGAACGGCTTACATAGAACAGCTCGTGAATTGTTTTGCCATATCATTTCATATATCATATCAATATAGCATATCAAACAACATTTTTTTATGGGTTCTTAGCCTATGACTGTGAAACACCACGCATTTTATGCTATTATTCAATAATAAAGTAACAGTTTAATGTAACATATACAATTATAAAAACGCAAGTCCCATTGTGCATTATATATCATCAAAGGTGTACGTGACTCGTACAAGATGTATTTCAGTCTATATTCACGATACACTGTTTCCAGTGACGGCAGGAAAACAAAAATAATCTCTCACCTCGTACTCCGGGATTAACTTCATTAGTGTATATTGACGTAAAATAATGATTATATAAATGTATGAAAATAATTCATACATTTATATAATATATCACTACAGTGGTGAATATTAAGGAGACGTTAATTGATGAGATCAATTTCGGTCTCCGACTTTCCAGGCAAGAAAGGGACCCCGTCGGAGTATTTATTATAATTTACGATTTCTTTGCAAGTTTCCTTACAAAATATAAAGCCTGAGTGGACATGTGACAATAATAATTGTGTTTGCGTATAAATAAGACCCTCAGGAGGAATAAAAAGTATATTTTTCAGCAAAAAAGGACTGTAACCGGCGACACACACGGAAGCTAGGGGAGGTATGATACAAATAAAGAAAACAACATTTTTTTATGGGTACTTAGCCTATGACTGTGAATACTTCGATTGCGAGTGTTCCCCGTTTCAAATCCGTTCAAGGGCAAATTTTTTGCTTATTATTTATCTTCATAAGTTCTCTAAACGCATTATTTAAAGTACTTTCATTGATAGTTCCGGCGAGTCTCGTTCAAAAAAGGTTTCTATAGGTACTTATCTGGTTTCAGACTTTTTTGTAGGCACACATTATTTCGGCGACTATAAGCGTAGGATTCGAGATACCTCGTCTGTATAATGGAAAAGAACCGAAGCATATGTGCCTCTTACAGTCCTTTGAGATCGTTATGGCCCGTTTACATTTCAATGACTAATTTTAATGTAGATTTTAACTGCAATACTTCAATGAAAATTGCAACTTTTGCAACACTCACTCCATCAATTTGCTGTTCGTCTCAAATACTATATGTTAACGACAACTTTGCAAACGAGCTGAATATTCATTTCTTTCAGCACAACTCGTGAGAGAATATACAGTAGTGGTGTGAAACAAACTGATATTTAATCGATAATATCCAACAAACGGGTATGCCTTGCGACTCTAGGCTCTAAGATACTTTACGTTAGCCTTTGTAACCTGGGAAATTGCCGTAGAAGTCATTATAGCTTTATGAGACAGTGTGAAAACACGTCAAAGGCGCTTCAAGTAGTCCTAAACAATTTCCATCGAAAGCCTGGCTCTAATGGTCTTGAATGAACTTAGAATATTCAAGATGTTTTGTTCAAAGTCCTTTGTTCAAGACTTCTCGAATATTGAAAGGGCTATAGCCATAATTTAAAGGGTTTGAAGTTTTGGTAGGTGGTTTCTCTGTAGCTTACGTTTAATTTATGACTAAGGCTTGAATAAACAAATACACAATCGAGTTTCGGGCGAAAATGTGTTAACTATTACAATGAGGAACACAGTTATTGCATTTTGAACAAGAAAGCCCCACCCAAACACGGAAGTTGGTCACGTTGAAAGTTTCAGAGGCATCAAATAATATGAACAGTGATAGGGATTCTAATTAACATCTCTTAATTTCTTTCCACGCCAGTTTCTCAGTTTTCACTTGCATTACTAAATTGCTATAGTAGTATTGACGCTCTACAGAGATAACCATCTTATAATTATAACGCTTAATTTTGTTTTTCCACATATCTTTATTTGCTACGACCTGGGTTTCGACGTTCGTCGTCATCTTCAGGTTCTGGTCGTAGCAAATGAAAATATGGGGAAAACAAAGTTAAGTGTTTTCATTACGACCCGGGTTTCGACGTTCGACGTCATCTTAAGGACCTCCTTAGAATCCCTATAATTAATAAGTTTCTTATCATGACGTCGAACGTCGAAACCCGGGTCGTAGCAAATAAAGGTATGAGGAAAAATAGAGTTGAGTGTTATCATTACAATGTTAACAGATTCCACCAAGTTACGCCTCTGATACTATGTACCAATTATCAAGAATCGTAGATAAGCATGGATTTCATCAGGTCAATCCAAATGATATCATCTAAAAGAAAGTTTCTCGACATTTTTCATTGCCCTGATGTTTTTATCATTAAGTACGCCAATATTTTGGGAGTTCTTTATGACACAAAAAAGAATTTTCATCTCCTTAAATTTTTAGAGGCCATTTTTAGTTGGCAGCAGCACGAGTATTTTTTGACCAAAATTATGTTTTCGTTAAGTCTTGAAAGTTGTTTTCATTTACGAAGATAATTTAAAAGAATTTCATTTAACTAAAACTGATCTATCAGTTTTGTTATAGACATGATTCAGCTAACTATTGAAAAATTTGCTAAAAATTGTCACACAAAAATTTTCAGTATAAACTGTTTTAGAATACGTAACATAATGATATTAAGAGAACAAAGACAACACTCAGAACACTTCACTGCATCGGATGCACAATTATTTACGTATTTTATTCACTCTTGAGACTCTACAGCTCTCAAAGCACTTCAGTCTCTGTCATCAAGTTTATACCATAAGTTTTTATTCATAAGACTAAAATTCGGTAAACATTTCAGAATTTTCACTTAGTCTCTTTTTAGTTATTTAACATTATTTTGACCAAAAAACCCATACGATGCTCATAAAAATGGTCGCAAAAAATTTAAGGAATTGAAAAAAAATTTACACGTCATTTAGAACTCCCATAATATGGGCAAAATTAATGCTAAAGTATCAGGAAAATCAAAATGTCGAGTGATATGGCCTGAATGATTTCATATGGCTAGACTCAATCGTTAACATATACTAATAACTATTGTCTTCGAATACATTAAGGCAATATCAATGTATGGAAACGAACAGGTGACACACTGTATAAAATGGGCAGTAAGGTCTTGTACAGCTGCCACTGTATCGAGATATTTCCCTAAAAAAATAACGCGTACTTTAGGCGAATGATTCTGGTTAGTGGAAGAGTTATTCAACACAAGTAAAAAACGTCTTATACTCTAAGTAGAAAAAAATTGGAGAAGTTGTAATAGCAACGTAAATTCAACATTTTTTACTTACTTGTGGTCGCAACCATTAACCTTCAAATGGTAATTTTCCAACGCCACAAAATACCATTTCTAACATACCCAACAGTGATTTTGTTAGCACTGATGTGCAAAAATGTTCACTAAAATATTGTTATTGATGGACCTAAATATGCTTTTTGGAATGAAACAATTGTATTGACCAGGTATTGCGAAACTATCGCTATCCACTAGAAACGAAAGGAAAATGACAGGCAGCCGTGAAAATAGCTTAAAGGCTTTTGCTCCCTCTACAAGTATTCTCTAGAGTAGTGCAATGTAACGTGTCTTATATTACGCTCGATGTAATGAAACAGTGTTTCGAAAGATAAATAACTAGGTGAACCAAATAGTGAAAGTAAACGGCATTCTTCTTTGAGAATGATTAGCATATTATGTTGAAGATAAACATCTCTTTCACATACACTGAAGAAGTAACACCATATGTGAACCATTATTATAAAATTTTTACTTGATAAGGCGCCTCTACACATTACCACGGGAAATACTCACCAAGCATCAATACCTAAACGCATTTTCCTATGACCCAAGAGCACAAATAAAATAAACATAAATTATATAAACTTTTTAAGCGAAAATTATCTACCAGTAATCAATATATCCAGGAACATTCAGAGGTTAAATTGCGTATTGCAACCGTTCGTACATTTATGTGAACCGGATTCCCTCGCCCCCGCGGTTTCTTCCTCGAGGATCAAGAGGAGACGATGATATGGCTCCTCTCACATGCCGAACAACAGGCGAATTGAAACTGACGAAACACGGAGTCAATCACTACGTTTACCAATCGAACTCAGATCGATATAAACTATGACCTGAACATTCCTAAACTGTGATCTGAACATCCCTTGCCGGCTGACCTCAAATTGCCTGGTTTACCAATGCGAAATCGATTTGAATCGGTTCCTATCGATCTGAAATCTCAGACTGGAAGAGAAAGCGGGCCGAGTTAGTTATTGTGGCATACCAGTGCTTACAAATGTTACTTTTGCACTGTGATGGATAGCGTGTGTTCTTGTAGTGATGTATTAACATATTAAGGTTAATAAGAGCTATGCTTCATCTTGAGCTTGTGTGTTGTGACAGTTATTGTGCTTTAGAACTTACAAATGAGTAACAAATGTCGGATATGACTGATAGCAGCTACTATTACGTTCTTCCATCAAATGTCCTATTTAAGATTTTCATTCTATGTCAATTGAAATGATGTTGGTGACTTAAGATTGATTTGGAGTAATAAGTGTGGTTTTTAACGTCCTTGATAAAGGATAAATAATGAAGTATTTCTTAGTCCTAATTCAGTAACTTGCCATACCAAGCGTCACATTTGTATTACATAACAATATTGTGTACGAAAAGGGTTTTTGTATAATAATGAACCCATCTACGTTTAAGGCAAGCTATAGCTAATTAAATATTACAAGTTTTTTTAACTTTGTGGTATTCCATTTTTATATATCAGATGATTTAATGGTAACATTTGAAGGTAACAATGGTAACACCTGAAGATGACGCTCAAGCGTCGAAACCCGGGTCGTGTGTGTGTGTTTTTTAAGTTGTGGTTTTTGTAAATGTTACCATTAAATCATCTGATATATAGCTAATTAATTAGCCGTAGGCATTTGAATATTTGGCCATGACAAGGCTTATTCTTTTGTTTGAGGGTAAATTGGGTAAAAGGTAAAGGGTAAATATTGGCTGATCGTTTTCGCCCAAGAGTAAGGGTGATGATTATTTTGTCAACTTATCTGCGTTATTTCATTCTGGTTTGAAATATTTTTTTATACAATCATATCCTTAAGAGCTTGAGACGAATGTTGAATGGTGTTCAAGAAAGGAATTATTATAAATGTTCTGTGATAGATTACATGGATGTCTATGGTGATATTTTTGCAATAAGTGTGTGGTAATAGGCAATTTGGACTTGAGATACGTTACATTAGTCAATGCGTTTGAAGTGTTGTTAGAAATCAGCAAATATCGTGGAATACTGCGATTACTGACGACAAAAAGGAGCTTGGTTATGGAATGGAAAATTCATGACAGAAAGTTAGTGGCATTATTAAATTTGTTTTCTTTGAAAGTCAAGTGATTCTCGCCTTAGTGAAAGCTTGTTAATATATCTGTGTGCGATGTATAATGTTTCATTATTTAGCATTGATTAAATTGTTCCTCCTAAACCAAGTGTTTTTTTTGGATTTATTTGCCTTATTATCATCAGCAAATATTGTTCCATTATTTGAATAAAACTCAATTCAATGTTGGAGTGTGAGCTTTTTGTAATTGTGGCATTTATGATGAAAAAGATGCCCTACAAATCTAACGGAAAATATGATATATGCTGCAAGAAATAGACTTGTGAAAGTGATCTACCACGCTCTTCAATTTCACTTGATGATAAGCTGGTCATCCCTGAATATAACCTTGTAGGTGAATTAGTATATGAATGCTTTGGGGTGAGGGATTTTAGGAGGATAGTCGTTGAGTAATGATGAATGTCCTAATCAATTGATGTCGGAAATTACAGTTCATATCATGTCCAATATAACTTAAATGGACTCTATCGAGCATAAGATTTGGACATTGACATTTTAAGAGATCCATCAAGCTATAGCTGCATTTAGACAATGAAAAATATCAGGGAGGATGTGGTGATACCGCATCTTAATGAGAAAAAAGTTTGCTCTTTTCAATGAGTGAAGTTCCATTGGTTTTCCATAAATCTACTGAAATAGCTGTTTTCTTTATTCATAAGAACGTTATGGATCTTTTTATGTGCAGAAAACTTTATTTATGAGAAATGCTAGTTTTGGAGTGGGATACGATGTGATAAGAACGGAAAGAGAATATAATCCTCTTCGAATACATAATTTACATTGACTGTCACTGGTGAGAACTCCGTAAATTATGCTCGCCGGTTTGATCAATTTAGTCTATCATTACTCATTAAAGAAGGTTAAGGTACAGCAACACCATGATGGATGTTATTTTTCTGCATTTAACTTTTGGAAAAAGATTATAGTTTTAATGAAACATTGCTAAGAGGCAATTGAAGCCGGCGAAATAGTTTTTATCCTAAAGCTAGAGTTGTTAAAGATTTAGATTGACAAGGTATTAGGACTGAAATTATCAAATGAAGGCATTGAGGGCAATTTATAACACTCATGAGAAAGTATAAATCGACTTCGTATGCATTGTAAATTTTAAAATTCTTCTTAATGACTATTCAAAAATATTCAAAACAAGTGCAATCATTCAAAACTAGGCTCATTGCGCATGTGTTCAAGAGAAACAAGTGAGAGATATGCTGTCCATCTGACAACAGCATAACATTCGACGGTCTGCTGTACGATCGTTTTTTTCACTCATTGACGGTATTCTCACTTAAGTGGAATTACAAAACAGCCCCCCCAGATGTGTTAGTCAGTCACACCACCAACTTGGTGGGGTAACCAACGATTGGGAGACCCGGATTCGAATCCCAGTCAAGTAATACAATCGTTTCACGGCGAATTACATACCAATCTTTGCACCCGAACGCGTATCTGCATGCCAAATCATTTCTGCAATGCAATGACTAGAAAAAATATATGATACAAACATACGCATTGGCTGTCTAATTTTCACTTCCGCTCGCATTTTTCACGAATGAGGGTGAATGGAGGAGAACAGAGCCGAAAGGAAGGAGGCGGCGGAGAGGACATTGGGTGGAGGGTGGACACCTCCCCTCCCCTCCCACCACAACACATCTCCTCGACGACGCCAGACACAAGACCGCTGGCCCTCCCGAAAACTATTGCCCTTTTCTTCTTGGCTTTTTCACTTTTATTTTCCACACCAAGCGCCTCCTCTGCCACCCCCACCATATCTACCTCTTTAGAGCCCCACGGCACATGCGGGGGAAGGAGAACCGACCTCCCACGACCCGCCCCACCGCCTCCCCACCCTCCACACCCTCGCCGCCCTTCTGGTGCTGGACTGACTGGCGTCCCTCCCTCGGCACGACAGCTGGTTAGAGCACAGCTCATACTGCAAAAGGCCTCACCCAAGTCCACGGCGCGACCCCTCCTCTACAGGCACCCCCGCTGTTCCACCACCCCACTCCACCCCCCCCCCCGCTGTGGCGATCCCAGGGTCGCATGGAGGGTAGAGGGGTGTAAGATGCTGCGGGCGGCGAACCACTTCGGTTTCCAGATCCGGGCTTCTCTCGTCCACCCCTGTCGCGGGTCCTCCATCCCCGCCACGACCTTCGACCGCCGTCCCCATCCGGTCGCCTCCATCGTCGGTCAACCCTCCGCCACTTCCTCACGCACGAATATTCGGAACCCATCGAAGGAAGAATCGATGGATTAGTGTACATTGTGTG
The DNA here is from genome assembly GCA_963169105.1 of Ceriagrion tenellum. Classification (NCBI taxonomy): domain Eukaryota; kingdom Metazoa; phylum Arthropoda; class Insecta; order Odonata; family Coenagrionidae; genus Ceriagrion; species Ceriagrion tenellum. The sequence continues at coordinate 113,276,485 of OY720644.1, read as the reverse complement.
CGATAAGATGACCGCCAGAATCACAATAGAAGATGAGTGGCATAAAAGGCGAAAAGGCATAGCGAGGCCGGGTTGAACGGGACGACGTGTGTCCGTCTGGACGGCGAGCCGAGAATCAATGCGCGTTTGAAATACGGGAACACGGACACACGAGTCACCAATGCGGACACCGAGACGGACGAGATCATTCGCCGCAGAACGACAACCAAAACAAAACCATCAATTTAACCAATAAAATACAAATGAAAGCAGCGCTCTTCGTTAAAAACTGCTACGAGTGTACATATAGTGTCTCTCAACTTCTAGAGGGATTTAGGTGGGAGCCCCTAGAGACTCAGAAGCTACACGCTAGGCTTAGGTCGCTTGATAAATTCGTAACTGATATTTTGCAGAGCGACGAGGAGAATATTAACATGACTCCTCACTACACCTGTAGGTCTGACAGATGCGATAAAATAAGAGAGATACACTGCCGAACAGAGAGGTACAAAAACTCGTTCTTTCCGCGAACAAGAAGCGACCACAATAAAAAATTGAGCTCGCCTAAATACACTTCTATAATACATGTCACCATTACATCTCCAAAAAACTCACACATTTATACGGCTGGTGATCTAACACCTCCTACCACACGCCCATGCGGCGGCTCTCGGGGTATTAAGTAGATGTAGAAATGCACGGACGGATTGAGAGCGAGGGCCAACTGTCGTCAACTAGCGCACTCTTTGAAGAGCCTTCCTTGTTCATTTCGGCACTTCACTCCTTTCGGGCTCCACTCTTAATGAGAAAAGAGCGGTTTCCGCCAACCGACGAGGCTTCCTTCGCCCTTCGTTAACGAACATGGATAACGCAACGTGGACTGCTTTCAATGAATGAGCTTCGGCTAATTCTCCATCCCCACATCCAGGTACTTGATGGGATAATGACACATAATTTATTATAAGAGTGAAACGTCATTTATCATTGAACCTTAATACATTATTTTCTGGAGTATGAATGATTTCCTGTCAATGTGCGCTTGGCATACTCTCCTCGCCCGAATATTTATTTTTCCCTGGAAATACTTATATTGATATATTAATAATATATATGATAAGATAAATTCTCCACATTGCTAACACAGCAATTTCATCTCTTTGAATTGTTGATAACTGTCCTTATTTGAATCTTTTGCGTTATGTGCACCTGTTGATTTACCAGCCCTTAAGGAAGAGGTGCTGACTGCTATGTAAGAAGTTACGATTATCCAGGAATGTCATAATATTGCTAACGACAATGTGTACGAGAATCCTGCATAAAAGGATGTTAGCGATACAGCCCGGTGTAATTAGCTGAATCACTCCTATTTCCTTTTTTTAAATATTGGAGTGACGTTGGCTATTATCCAGTCTTGGGACACTTTGCCTTCGGATTATGATTTGCTAAATACAATTTCGAAGAATGGCGCAATCTGTGGCGCTAACTACTTGAGCTCGCGTGCAGGTATTTTTTATGGGCCTGGGGACTTGTTACTTTTAATCGAAGCAGTTGTTTAATTAGATAATATTAATATATTGATAACGTAAATTACACTAGAATGTCACATTTAGGTACTAAAAATGTATTCTTATTACGACAGCTTTGTACAAAAAGGATACAAAAAAACCATCCCTTTCCACTGGAATCCAATGGTGAAGATGACTTCATACCGCTGTATACTTATAAAGTTATATGTTAACCTATTTAATTCATAATACTTGAAAAAAACACACACAATATCCTGAGAAGAGCTATCCGGGTATATCTCATTGGGTCAGATACCTCAAAAAATCAACAATGGTCATGTTAGCTGCAGAAAATTATAATTTTGGATGAAGAGCATACAGCAATGAATTACGCCGCAAATTCACAGCGTCGAATTGCAGGGTCAGCAGAAAAGTCACAGCAACTCTCAGAAAAATGTTCGCAGGAGAAACCTTTGAGGCAGAGTAATCACTCCATTTTATCCAAACAGCTGAGGGAAAAATACGTAGAAATGACCTTCATTCAACTCACCTATAATGTCAGCTATATTATATTTTTACCAGTAACGATATGTAACAGATGATATAAATAAGGGGCCGTATTGGAGTGTGTTAGATGAAGCTTTCAAGCGAGACTTTCCACGAGCAAAATATGAGTTCCGAGGAGGATCGCCAAATGTAGTAAAACATTTATTATACAAGTTAATTCCCGTAATTAGAGTTAGATCTCTTGGAAATGACATTGCCATTCCATAGATGCAACGATGAGTAAACCCTCGGCTTGCTTTGGATACTCAACTTCAACAAGACATCCCACGGAAAAATCGACCAGAAAAGCCAAAACAATGTAACTGGAGGTAGTTTTTGCGTTCAAATAAATTAAAACTTAGTGTTTCGGGGAAAACATTGAAAACTTACACTTGCTTTGTATTATACTCAACTATTCACTTGAATCATAGGCTACAGCACGCGTTGCAGAGGAATCAGCCAATGGAATCACGGGTAAATTGCTGTAGTGACGATGAGTGAACGACGATGGTCACCCACAACGCTGCGGTTCATAACTTGAAATAAATGAAAACTTTTACCTGAATTGTTTTTCAAATTAAAATTGCATTTGAATCTTCTACAGCACACGAAAATAGAATTTCATTGACAGCAGGTTTCAATAATCAGGTACACTCGGGTTCTTCAACTCTCTCCTCCAACATTTATGCTTGTCGCCACCAACACCAGAAATACTAAGGAACAGCATCAATTTTTCAGAATAAGAGCGGATCTCAATTCTTACCCCGTTCTAAAGGGAGGAAGGGGCGCCTAGACCGCTATTATTTGGGAAGAAGGGGGGGGGGGAGGGTGGCGTCAACGTTCACATAGCAAGCGGATTCGCACACGCATTCTGCGTTCAAACAATCTGCATCGACAGCAATTTTTCACACCCACGAGGATAGAAAGGAGAAGGGACCAATGGGTTAGAGACCCAAAGGGGGAGGGGGCGGAGGGGGTGAATCGTCTGGAGATTGCGAGCATCGCCTGCATCCCTTGTCTTGAACCCCACACTTCCTTTTGAGATCTTGCCAAATAGCCTTGTTTACTCCTGCGGGACCACATGAATAAGCATTGCCCATGGGGCGTGAAAGGCTACAACAACCCTGAGTGTCATTGTCTGGCAGAAATGTCGTTGTTTATGCCGAGAACGTGCCATAGCTTTTGGAGTGGACGACGCTACTCCGGAAAAAGAATCCATGTTCCATCCATCCGGTCCATTCGCCAATGAGAACGCTTTCCTTCGTATATTGCTGTTCAGATCAGTTCAATATAAAATCAATGGTTGGCGAATTCACTTTGTGGAAATTTCGATTCACGTTAAGAATGAAACTACTTGGTTTTTTCCACCAGTATTGGTGGAAAAAACCAAGTAGTTTAATTCTTAATTTCAGTTCAATATGTTTTAATGGCTACTACTTACAAGAGACACAGGAAAGGAAGGACCAAACAAACAAAACAAGAAGCAAAAGAAGACAACAGCAGAGATTGTGGCTCCCGTATTACTCTCGTCCCTCAGGGCCGTTTTCCTTTAATTCTACGGTTTAAGGTTTAATTTTCGTGCTATTGAATATGAGCGCCATTGGCCCGGCATATACTACCCATTGCTGATAGTATCCTCATGCTCAAATAGTCACTCTTGTTTTCGAGTCCAAAGCATGTCAAATTAATCTGAAATACAAAAGATGCAGGACATTTTAACTGAATAACAAGTTTAAACTTCTACACATGCTTTCCACGCCGAATAGCCAAGAGCTTCCCGTGGGAAAGCAGCATTTGAATTCCGGTCTCCACTTCCCTATCGGGAAAATGCATTTTACTGGTTTTCCGGCATTGGACAACTTAGATGTTTCCAAATTAAAATTTGGAGGATCTCATGACGCCCAGCTTTCCGACTTTATTTCCGATTCATGGCAACTAAAATTTGAATCAGAAGGATTCAGAGGCTCTTGAGAGGGTATCAATAAATGAGTGGCCTTATCACTGTACGCTAAGTCCACTGCTTTCGGGTGAATTGTCAGGGTGTGCGAATTATTGCTGATATGTTTTCTCAAAAGCACACATTCATCGCGTTCCTGATCGGTTCCGACACGGTCGTGTCATTTTCAACGACACAAAAAAAGGAACAGACCACAGCCATAGTTAATTCAACGTGGAAGAGACGCAGGAGGAATTGAAAACGAAAACAACCATTTAAAGTAACTCCAAATAGATCTTAATTTAACTAACTAGAGAAATGTAACCAACGATTTTTTCAGGAGAATCGTTAACAATGTTGAAGGAGACAGTCGCAGGCTTAACTTTGTGGAATCTCTCCACCGTATAAAAAAGGGGAAAAAACTTAGCTTTCCTCATCAAAAGTTATTCTATGAAATAGAAAAGTTTTTTCCTCTCGTTCTCTGTTAATAATTTTAAAAATTTTGTCACAACCAGATGAATCACTCACTAACGCTCGACTGTATCTATTGCGTTTGTAAACTCGAGAAGTGAAGAACAGAGATAATGTTCATTTTGAACTGCAGGATAGTGCTCATTCTGCCCATTATAGAAATACTTTCGGATCATGATCTATTGTTTGGGTCTTCAGACAGTTGTATCACTCGCTTTTAGCCGTTTAGCAAGCCGTTAAGCACTCGCTCAGGGCGCGATCGTGGTACAGTTTCATTTTTTAACTTTTAAAATTTAGTTTTGGGCCAAAAGCCACCGGCATTCTTCTCCATTCAGTTGTCTTACTATTATGCATATTTTTCGTATTTTTTATATTACTAGAATAATATTTTTTTTAATATTTCAGAAATTGTTTAATTTTTCCACTTTTTGCAGTTCGATAGGTGCGACGAGAGTTCTGCTGTTTCAAATTCAGACCACTAATTTGATTCGAAATATTCGATGTACATGCCAGTTCGACAAAAAATTCAATTAATTAAACATTACATAAAAGTCATAGGTATGCATTTCTCTGTGTTATAAATATAATGAATATGTAGTATCCACAGCAAAAATAAACAAATAATGCAGGATAACAACGGCAGGCTACCCGCTTTCCTGTGGGAGAATCACGTGTGATATTTCGTTCAGAAAACAAAAATGAGGTTTTCACTGGTTTATATTTCCTTAGATTAATCATTATTATAAAAATTAGATTAACGGAAACTCAATTATTTAATGTATCTTTGAAAATCGAATCATCCATGGCAGGAAGAGACGCAACGGGAAACCCGAAAATATACATTTCAATGGTTTTGATTCTTTTGAAGAATATTTATTTCGTACATTAAATGCTTACTGTGCAATCAAAGCTGAAAACGATCCCACTGGGGAGGCGTCTAAAATGAAGGTCAAATATTCGTAGCACAATGTATGGATCCTGGAAGAAAGCACATCAATCACCATTTTCCGGTTTTCATCACAGTTTGCCTCGCATACACTCTGCGCATGATAAACTACAAACGTTTTTCTCGGGTTAAACACAAAATTGCAAATAGTTGAACGAGAAGGATTCACTTCAAAGGAGAAATGCAAATGAAAATAAAGTGAGGCTGAGTGGAGAAAAAAGAAACAATTCTACAGTTCGGACATACAGGTAGATAACAAAACATTAATTTAAAAATGCAGAGCAGGATTATCTTTTGAAAAATGTGAGGAATATTGATAGGACGCAAGTAGGTGGCAGTAGTTGTATCAAGACAGATTATGCCAACGGAGGCAGTGTTTTTGAGGCCGTATTTTCACTTAAAAAGATTTTGAGCACTCAAGGAACATGTGGATTATTTCTACGCTCGACACGGTTATTAGCGCGGTAGATCAAATTGCACTGCTAAAATACGCGGAGTTTAAGGGAAGAAGGCAATGTTTTCATAGTCAGAACATGGCTAAATGCGCAAGGCTGGTGGCTTTATCTTTCTCGCGTAAGGTTACCCCTACCCAGGGAACTACGAAATTCAGCATCCTCAGACCGCGGGCGTGCTCGGAAACGGAAGCGGGAAGGCCTCGGAGGACCCACACCGCGGTCCCACGGAAACCTTAGCAGCTGATTTGATGATACAAGGGAGTTGATGCTTCAAACACCGCGAAGAGCGACGATAAAAAATAAAAAAGGACATCGAATATTTCGGCTGTTCATATAAGTGTCAGGAGAGGTGAAAAATATAGACAAGTATACGGCGAAGTGGAATGATATTGGGATTATGATGCTACACACACGTGGAGAACGAATTCACCGAATGTATGCAAGTGATAAAGGTGAGGCTCGAAGGGCAAAGCGTGGTTACATCTACATCTAGGAAATATCGTGCCAGCCTCCACTAGAGTGTGTGGCACGGGGTGATTCTACAACAGGCATGCAGCACTCATCAATTAATTAATGCCTAAATGCAGCATGAATGATGCATGACTGAGAAAAAACCATCTATAACATATCCCTACAGTAGCAAGAGGTAATTTTTATAAGTAAAGGAATTGTGTGCTAATTTTTTTTATAATTTAGAATCCACCTCCTTGGTTTGCCACTTGGAATTGACTCCTACTCCACAGCAGGCATAAATCATGGATACCCAGCCAATGCTATAATTTGTTCTCCAAAAACCAGTAACTCCCAACACAAGAACATATAGGAATTGTAAACGCTCAGATTATACATTTGAATCGAGGCTCAGACGAGTATCCAGATAACGGCACATCTGGGCGGTTGGAACTCAACTACGGGAGCTTCCAAGTGTTGAAGGTGTCTCCTAATCTAAATGCAGCTTTCCTTAAAAAGTACCAACTACAGCGATATAATCCGACCGTTTAAAGTTTTATTTCACAGTTTCTTCTCCTCTGTAAAGGTATATTTCAAACAACCCATTCACCATCTAATTTATAAGTGATACCGAAGCTATCACGTCGGTTGAACTGTTGCCAATGACACAAATGTCAACACTGCGCAAGTCACTTTAAGCTATGAAAGTCATGCTTCAACGACGCGATCTCCTTGCTGCAGTTTTGGTTGCGAAATTACGTCAGCTGCCTAGGTAGTAAACTTCCAGCTAGATATGTTTCAGTATGCACAAGAGTCAGTTCAAAATAATAATGCCAAGAAAGGATACTGATTTGGCTAGGAAAGAAATGAAAAGTAAACCAATTTTTCCAGATCTAATGATTTAAACAGAGCCCGCCACCATGATTTCTTCGGTCACGCGATTCGCTTCCCCAAGCGGCATCGTTCGTCCTTACTGATTTGCTGTATATCTGACTGCCGAATTCCCTATTCTCTTTTCAGACTCGTCCTTCCATGATGGAACGTGCCTAAGCCATTCAGTGAAGGCTCCCGAAATTGACCTTTTGTCATGATAATGATGTCTGGATATACAGGAATGTTTACATGATATGGACGCTTGATAAAATGAGACGTTCGTATTGTAACGGTTTGTTCTGCTCAATTCCATGCGCGAAATTTAAATCATTGTACTCGATAACTCGAAACTCGAATAAACGCGGTATTACATTGATGAGTAGAAAGGTAGATAACACCCACTATTTCAGCAACTGCTACTTACTGTTTTTAATGATCACCCAGCTGCTCGTGTAAAATCCTAATAATTTGTCAGTTCTGCTACTCTCCATAGAGGCGAGAAGAACATTTTTGCCGAACACGCTATATGACACCAGCAGGTACGTGACCAAATTACGCACCGATCCAACCTGAATGTATAGAAAGATCATAGCACCATTCATTAAAACACACCATGCCGATGCGAAAAAAATAGTGAACAGTGCTCACAGGGCAGAGCGACCATGGCATACCGAGGATATGGAAGAGGATAGCGCGAGAGACGATTTAGTTGCAAGGCGTACAGTCGAAGCGGGTCGTCGCGGTGATTTTAATTAAGACTCCCCTCTACCAGCGTGTGTGGTGTCACCACTGGCTCCCTATCCGAAGGTCTCTTTCATTAGCGAGCGCGACAAATTATTCACCCAGCTATACAAATTGATGAGAGTCGAATGACCCGCTAAGTGGTTGGAAGCATATTGACCGATCACTTCACGAATCATTAACCCTTTACGGTTTAAAACCGATACCAGAGAACCAACTGGTTGGATGAATTTCATCTCGCCTGAATGACTTTACGTTTTTGTCAAATTGCGTGTATTTTTTAGACTCGTCACATGAATATGGTGATTACTGGATGATCTGTCTACTTTTTGTGATGTCCAGTTAAGCATTTTTATGAACCACCTGCTATAAAGCATCTTCTGACTCCTCGGAGGCCAACGTCCGATCGCATACTTAGGACGAGAGAGATACAGGCTTATTCTCACTATTCCTACTGATCACTCGCAAGATAATTTCAGAGTATGCCAGACCAGATAAATACCGCCACTCCTTCTTCCATGTGGGATACCACCCATAGGTTATGGAAACTAAAATAAACGGCCATCTTCTTCGATCTTAGGCTGCCCCCTTCCAGTTAGTATTAGTTATCCCTCGACAATCCGCTATGACAACGTCCCTCAACCTTTTCCTTGGGAACAGCATATAATGGGGAGCATCGCATTGGTGGGGAGATTAACTTTTTACCGGATGATACCGCTTTAAGCGTTGGAGGGTGAAATACACGTCGGCGAAATCGGTGCTACTTAGATGATCGGGAAATCACGCGGAAGCAAGGAATGATTGAACTATCCCCGCAGAGGTGCTCCTCTCCAGATGAGAAATTAGGATGGGATTAGGAACTCCCCAGCACTCTCATCATCATTGCTTCTTGACTCTTATACACCTTCTCGGGATGGCATAATGACTTTCCACGCTCGTGTTCCACGGTTCGAGCGTCGCTCTCTGACGCATTTCATCGCTGAATGCCAATGACTGGTGGGAAATTATCGGGCAATAAAACTGCGACGCAATATTTGTTGCAAAGGGATTTCGAAACTTGGCAAATGTATTGACTTTACACAACATTTGACATAAAATCACCATGCTGAGATTCCATTTATCATTCTAAAAATTCACCGTTGGCACTTAGGAATGCGATGATAGCGTCGAAGTTTCTGGAAATGAAGGAACGAGACTTTTCAAAAGCCTGACGCTGAGGATTGATTATCAAGACTGTGGATCAACTTTTGCAGTGACCCGCGGTGCCGTGCATCGCAAATAGTTCACGGGTCTTACAATAGCAATAGAGCGATTTGTCCCACTAGGCATACAGCACGTCACTCATCGCTTTTTTTGGTCTGGCTGGCTTTACCAATGGACCGCGTTCGCCCATTCACTCGTTAGAGCATTCGGAGAGGGTCATTGGCTATATTTTCCTGGATGGCAGGAGGAACATGTCATTATCTGAAACTTGAGCCGATAAGTGGTTTCTAATGGCTAACCGGAGGACTGCAGCTAGCCTAAGCAGCAAGGCGAAAAGTGACCTCCTGGAGGCCCGCGTCGCCGACCTGGAGAGGATGGTTTGAGAGATCCGCTCTCGTGTGACGGATGGTGCGAACATCTCGGGCGTCGGCGGCCGTAGCGCTTCACACAGGACCCTTCACAGCACAGAGGTGATGCCCCGGGCGTGCTCGGGTGCGAATACAGTGGTGGTGCAGCCCCTGAGCCAGAGGACGATGCCCATCTTGAAGCCGGAGTGGATAGTGGAGCCCCAGGGTCGGGGGGCAGCGACGCGGCCGAAGCGCGAAGAAGCCGGAGCAGGGGCTGCCCTATCGCCGTGCACAACAGCTTAACGGTGATGCCTGAGGATGTCGTAACGGTGATGCCGTGACGCCTGTTGGAGAGGATGTGAGCGCACCTCCTGGCCCGAGGGACGCTGCTCCCGAGGTTAGACGGGCAGGGAGGGCGGGAATTTTATTGATAGGGAATTCGAACGTCCAGCGGATTGTGCCCTAATTGCAGAAGAGGGCAAGGAGAGACGAAGCGAACCAACGGGTCACCTCCTGGTGTACACTGGGAGGTTTAGTACCCAAGACCACGGCCGCGATACGCACAGCGGTGGGAGATACGGACTGCTCTAGGCTGCGGGTGGTGGCCCATGTCGGCACCAATGATGCCTCCGAACGTGGAACAGAAGAGATTTTATATTCCTTCAGGTATTTAAACTCAGAGGTGGAACGCGACCGATGGACATCTGGTATCGATTTACGGCTGTCCAATCATAGTGTTGTTCCGCGGACCGACCGCAGTCACCATGCTTGAAGCAGGATTGACTGTCTGAACAGATTGCTGTGGGAATTCTATGTAAGCATAGGAGAAAAATTCTTAGATCTTCGACCGGTGCTCGGATCGTGCCGTGCACCCCTCAACCGTTCTGGGGTGCATTACTCCGCCCAGGCGTCATAACGGGTGCTCGTAGGATTTTCGAGCACTGTAGATATTTTTTAGGCTAGACAGTAGGTCATTCAGTGGGGTTCGAAAGCATAGCCCCGATAACTGACTCCGAGTAAATCCGTACAGCGTAGACCTTTATTGCCGAAAAAACTTAGAGGAGGCACAAATAAATTAATGTAAGTTACATGGCGAAAATAATTCCAATACGGGCTCATCAGATAAAGGCATAACTTAAAGGAAACATCGTATCTTAGTGGTTTCAGAGAACATATAAAAACACACAGAATATCAGAAAACAGCGAACAATCATCCATCAAGCTAAATACGATATAAATTTAGTAATAGTAAATTTTCGTAACGAAGAGAACAAATGTGACGAAGTTGAGCGTATATTTGAAAACGCAGACATAGTACCTGGAACACAGAGATAGCTAGTAGAGGATATTAGCGATAGCGATAGTTTTTCCGTCAGAATAAAGTGATCGACCGGAAAGGACTGGCGGCGGTGTGTTCTTAGAAGTTAAATACATACATACATACACATCACGCCGTTCCCTTCCGGGGTAGGCACAGTCAAAATGTTTCACTCATTAATACATATTTGCACACCTAACTCTGCTACAATAATTTCCTCCATACTGAGCTATCCTTGCAAATCTCTTTGGCCTCATTTACCCCCATACACTGTTTCATACACGCCCTCCTGTTTTTAAAACTCCTCATATTCCTCCTCCTAAGAATTTCTTTCAACCACATTCAAACACAACTTTCTTGGCCTACCTCTACCTCTCACACCATTCATTTTACTCTCATATATCTGTGTCGTTATTCAACTCTCATCCATTCTCTCAACATGGCCAAACCAACGAAGCACACTCCTTTCATACACGTCCATTACTGGAGCATCTAACCCACATTCATTCATGACCCACTCATTCCTGACCCTATCCAACCTACCTTTGCCTCAAATACTCCTCAGATAACTCATACCCACGGCGTTTAGTCTACTCCTATGTCTATCCTGACATACAGGTGTTTCACTACCATATAGCAAAGTGGGAAGAAGTACACTTTTGTACACGACAATTTTCGCTTCCTTAGACAAGCACTCATTCCTTGATATGCTCCACATGCTACCTACCACTTTCCTTCCAGCATTCGCACGTCTTTTTATCTCCTCATTTATTCTTCCATCTTTCGCATACATCTTACCTAAGTACACAAAATCGTCCACCGGTTCAAAGACTTCACCATTCGCCCTCATCATACAGTTATTCTCCACATTCTCCTTATCAAAAACTTCTACTTTAGTCTTGCACGCATTTACCTTCAATTCCATTCTCTCCGTTGATTCACAAAACTTATCTAGGAGCTTCTGTAATCCCTGTTGACTGTCTGAAATCAAAACAGCATCATCCGCATATAGAAGAACTCGCACGTTTACATTTCCAATCAAAACACCGTCGTTTTCCCTACATGCGTCTCTAACACATTTATCAATAAATACATTACACAGCCATGGAGACACTACGCATCCTTGTTTTACAACCAATTTGTTACAAACCAATCACTCAGAGCCCTGTTAACTCTTACACTTGCCTTACTATTGTCATACATCGCCATCGTAACATTCAGTAACTGCCCATTCACTCCATAGTCTCTCAAAACCTTCCAAAAACTTCTTTCTGTTCACTCTGTCATATGCCTTCTCTAAATCGACAAACGCACAGTACACTTTCTTTCGGACACTCATACATTTTTCTATCACTTGTTCAAGTGCAAAAAGTTGGTCACTACATCCTCTCCCAGGCATAAACCCACACTGCACACCTCATATTCTGTCCGAAGTAATATTCCTCACTCTTTTGATTAACATTTTACTGAACACTTTTCCCGGGATACTCAATAAACTAATGGTCCGATAATTATTACATTCGGTTTTTCCTCCCTTCCCTTTGTACAACGGAACGATGATAGTATTCTTCCAATCCGCTAGAACAACAGAAACCTGTAAGCATAAATTGTATAGTTCACGCAGCCTACAAATTAGAAATTTACCCCCACACTTCAACATTCCACTGGATATCCCAGTTAAATAATAATAGATATCAGAATAGCACCGCACACGTGTCAGACGACAGTGAAATAGAGAGCGTTTGGTGTAATATAAAGAAATGTACACACATGTTCATAGTACAGACCACCAGATTCACAAATACACATTTTGTAGAAATTAGAAACTCAATTAATATTATTTACCTCGAAAGATTACAAAATCCTGATAATTATCGGTGGAGAATTCAACCTCCCGGCTATAAATTGGAAAACCAATAGCGTTGAACCAAGTTCAAGGAAGCGTGATATGAGCGAGGCTTTACTAAATACACTTTCACACCACTCTCATACTCAAATAGCAAACGAACCTAAGAGAGGTAATGAAATATTAGCTGTTAGTCACACTACAATGATTAAACACGTCGATATCCTCGAAGGCGTAAGTGATCATAAAGTAATTTTTACGATTTTGAAAACAACAGTAGAGTCCACTGTAAAACCCAAACATAAAGTCTACTTATTTGAAAAATGCGATTACGTAAAATTCGGAGAGACGTTATAAGATTCATTCAAGAAATTCGTAGCCACAATGAAGAACGAGAGCACCGAAGCATCATGTAGTTATTTTTTGGAAATACTACGTAAAGGAATCGATAAATATATTCCACACAAATTCCATCGGGAGAGTAAAGAACCTCGTTTGTATAACCACGAAGAATGGTGGGAGTTCATGAGACAATGACAACTACACAATCTATATAAAAATTCTATTAAGTGACAAAACGAAGGAGCTTGCGGCGAGAGAAATATACATTGCTCAACGCTCAAAAACGAAGAAAGTAATGCGCGCCACTCTACGAAACTTCAAGAAAAAATCCTTGATGAATTACTTTAGGAAAACCCCAAGTCATTCTGTTCTTACGCGAGAGAGCTTCTGGGCGAATCTTCGACAGTAGACACATCATTAGACACAATATGGCAAAGTGGTCACCAACAGTATCGACAAAGCCATTTTATTAAACCACCAATTCAAAAGTGTATTCACTAAGGATGACACAATTTACAATTTAGACATCCGGACTTTAACGAGCCTCTGGCGGACATAACAATTCAGCGTGATGGAATAACTAAAAAACTACGTTCGATTAAAAGTAACAAGTCCCCAGGCCCATAAAAAATACCTGCACGCGAGCTCAAATAGTTAGCGCCACAGATTGCGCCATTCTTCGAAATTGTATTTAGCAAATCATAATCCGAAGGCAAAGTGTCCCAAGACTGGATAATAGCCAACGTCACTCCAATATTTAAAAAAAGGAAATAGGAGTGATTCAGCTAATTACACCGGGCTGTATCGCTAACATCCTTTTATTCAGGATTCTAGTACACATTGTCGTTAGCAGTATTATGACATTCCTGGATAATCGCAACTTCTTATATAGCAGTCAGCACGGCTTCCGTAAGGGCAGGTCCTGCGAAACACAGCTCGCGCTCTTATATCATGATATCCTAAAATCAGGTAAATCAAAAAAGCAAGTCGATGCGATATTCCTGGATTTCAAGAAAGCATTCGACAAGGTTCCTCACAAAAAAACTCATTTATAAACTGAAATAATGCGGAGCTAATAAATAAATAGTGAATTGGATAAGGGACTTTCTCAGTGATTGAAAACAAAAAGTAGTTATTTATGGCTTTAGCTCTGATATGGTCGAAGTCACATCCGGTGTTCCTCTAGGCAGCGTGATTGGCCCTCTTTTATTCATTATTTATATTAATGACCTAAGCTCTACAGTTAGCAGTAAAATAAGATTATTTGCAGACGCTACAGTAATCTACCGTGAAATAAGCGAAGACGCGGTATTTGAAGTTCTGTCATCTGACCTTAACAACGTTCATCCGTGGTGCCAGGAGTGGGGTTTAGAACTAAATATTACTAAATGCACCACAGTTCACATCCTGCAAAAGTCATCACAAAAATACCATGCCTATACTGTGGGTGGAGTAAACATAAAATCTTCAGAGACAGTAAAATATCTTGGAATTACCTTAACTTCAGATATGTCGTGGGGAACGCACATACAAAACATAAGCGGCACAGCATTGAAGAAACTAGGTTTTGTTAAGCGCATAATAGGAAGGTATTTGGATGGAAAAGTGAATGAGAGATGCTACTTCGCTCTGGTTAGGCCACACCTCGAATACGCTGCGAGTATTTGGGACCCTAGTCAAATAGATTTAACCAAAAAAATTAATAAAATACATAGGAAAGCAGCACGTTTCGTTAAAAACGGCTACGAGCCTCACAACTTCAAGAGGGATTAAGGTGGGAGCCCCTTAATACTCGGAGGCTCCACGCTAGGCTTAGTCTGCTTGAAATATTCAGAGCTGGTGTGTTTCATAGCAACACAGAGAATTTTATCATGACTCCTCATTACATCTCTAGTTCTGACAGATGCGATAAAATAAGAGAGATACACTGCCAAACAGATACATAGATACAAAAACTCGTTCTTTACGCGCACAATAAGAACTGAGCTCCTCTAAATACACTCTCATAACACACGTCACCATTTCTCCTCCAAAAACCTTATCCCTTTCATCTATACACGGCTTTTGACATAACAGCCCCTGCCACACGCCCATGCGGCAGCTCACAGGGTAATAATAATAATAATATATGTTTATTGTTTAATGACTTCGCATCCTTCGGCACATATTACAGTTTATCAACAGAAACTTTGTGGGAAAAGAACATATTTTTTTCAAGACACTACAGTTTACAAATATGTTCATGCATTAAGCATATGGAACAGGTAAATAAAACAGGAACTTGCATTAAGCATATGAACAAAGCGTAAACAACGGAGAGCGAAGGGATTAGGAGAGAAGTAGTCTTTGACGACATTAAAAACGTAGCGCACATACAGAGAGAGCTTAAAAATTATTTCGAATGTTCTTTCCTTAGCAGAGAGTTTTCAGGGCCTTATTTTCTGTATCCATTGACTACTTCAACGGAAATATGTGAAAGAAAAAAATCAAATGAATTTCTGCGACTTGAACCGACGTCTTCAGGCTATCTATGAGCGGAAACTGGGGTAAAAGAAACCATGCGAAATCCGAAATGTAGGAAATACTAGAAATGAGTAAGCAATCTAGTCAGCGAGCACCTCATTAAAGAATAACTTGACTCAAATCTCGTATCTTAGTAAGACGAAAACACACGCCTAAGGATATAACACTCAAAAGGTGACTAGAGCTTTCGAATGACACGACGGAGAACATGCCATTATTTTAGCCAATGAACTCTAACGAATTGATCACCTGTAAGCAGCACTAAAAAAAATGAAATATATGCAGATAATTTGCGTATTATTTTATGTAAAATTGATCGTAATACAACCGAGATATTGTGATGGTTATACATCGGACATGGTGTAGCTATTATATCAAAAGACATTCTAAAAAGATTCATAAATCTCCTCAACATCGAGGCGCCTTATACAAAAACCCAACGGCTGGAAATGTCTATGAACATTTAGATTCTCCAGGAAAACAGCGCTTATTTGTAAGGGGCCTCATTCAACTATTTATGTGACGTTTATGGCAAAAAATGACACTTTTTAGGTAATGTCAGTGAATTTTGACAACTTTTTTGCTCTCTCTATTCAAGTGAATGTATGCGGTAGCTCTCGACTATCAATGTGAAGTAGGTGCAGGTGACGTAGAGTTGGTGGTAGAGTAGATAAGAGTAATATGCAACGGAGCTAAAAGTTGTCGGTCGAACAACCTGCCTCCCAATCCGATTTTCTACACTGCAAGAAGGTCAAATTTAAAATGTCGACATGTCAGAACTAAATTTTTCCTAAATCTTATTTTCAAAAAATCCAAAATTTTATGATATAGAGCGAATTGCATTCGCTCCGGTCCTCCCAACAGCGCATTTGCTTTACATTTGTTTCAGACATGCGCTCAGAGTAGGAAGGGGGGAGGGGTGCTGTACATGGAGGTAATTACTGATGTAAAAATAACATCGAAATTATCATAGCAGGAACAATTTTGCGAGGAACTACATGGGTAAATTAGCTGATTAATTTTGAGCATAATCTAGCCACCACACCAACTGGATCCTCAAACAAATGCATGCGTTTTCTTGGTTCTCGCTAACACGTCTTCTATCCTTACCATTCGACTGCAATAATATCAGCGAGGAAGTTACTGTTATCCAGGGAAAATAGTAAACCACATTTTACAAACATCTCCAATAAGGACTTACACACGTATACTTGGTGAAAATAGGATATGCATTGGTTGGAGGAGACGAGAGGAAGGAAGAAGGGATGAAGAGGAGGCTTCCTTCCTTCCATCTTCCTCCATCTTCGCCTCCCCATCCCAATCATTCCTTCCCCCCCCCACCTCCACCCCTCCCTCGGGGTCTGACTTTCCTTCCCACCGATACGCACCTCACTTTCAGGATTTCCAACAATTACGGCCTCTCCTCCCCAAAAACCCTCCCCACCCGCCCCGCCGCAGCTTCACCCCCCCCCCCCCCCGAGGGACACAGCCTTCGCCCGATACGCCACATACTACGGCCGCCTCCCCCACCCCGCCCCATCTCCCGTGCAAAGTTAATTCGCTCCCTTCCCCCCCCTCCCCGCCGCCTCGATGAATCCCACCCCCCCCCCCACCCCAGTGAACCCCCGCGCTCGAGAGATTTCTCCCTTATCAACAAGTTAACTAAGGATGAGTCGAATCCAAATGTCGATTCTCAAATCCACCGATTCTCAGGATTAGGATCGGTATCGAGAATCGATCGCCTAAAGTCGATTCCGATTCCATCGATTCCAGATAGATAAATATTCAAATCAAATTCATTTATCACATATTTGTCTCAGAAATTTTGGGTGTAGACTATCAATTTGTACTTTTTATCCACCTCAATAAGCTGAGGATATATATGTGCTATTTGTTAATAAATATACTCTTTGAGCGACTTAATTGTCTTTTTTATTTTATTTCAGCCATTACTTGAATTTAAATAATGGTCGTACGCTACTGGTATATCAATATCCCATCTGTTATTAGGAATAAGAATCGATGGAATCGGAATCGAGAATCCGGAATCGGTTTGAAAGAATCGGAATCGAAAAAAAGTGGAATCGACTCATCCCGAAAGTTAACGTACATTTATTCCAACTTCTGCTAGCTTCTTGCAGATAGCAATGTTCATTCCAAGTAAATTCAACATCAACTCGTCTCCCACGCGTTTTCCAGGTCTCCCTCTCGGCCTATTCCTATCTCTTATCCATTCAAAAGTTTAATCGGTCCATCTGGTCTCTGTCATGCGTGTCATGTGACCATCGAATACTGTGTGATTCCTTGAAGCGGACAGTGGTGTCTTCCACCAAACCTAACTCATTCTACATTTCCGTTAATTATCAATCCATCCCCTTCCTTTATCTACGAGATCCAAACTGTTTTATTAATATAAAATTTAATTTATTTTTAAATTTAATTTATTTTCTCCTTTTAAAACGACAAAGTTTTCTTTATTTCTGCGTTTACGTCAATGCGTTGCAACCATACACATATATGGCAATACTGGTCTCATTGCTGCTCCGTACATCCCCACTTTGGATTGCTTGTGTAGAATACCTATTAGAGCTTGTCATTTCTGAAGGTTAATAGGGCACATAGGTCAATCCGAGCCAATAGGTCCAGGCTGGTAGATCTGCCATTTAGAAAACAATGTAATTCAAAGTTGATAGCGTTTCGACAGGTCGGAACAACCTTCATTTTATTTTTTTTCTGGTTACGGTTGGGCGGCCATTTCTCAATCTCGGTGCAAAGCATTTTCTGTATTTGAAAAGTTATGTACTAGAGGCTCATACGCATAATAATGAATAACTCATGATTTATAATTAATTTTATTCTCAAAATGTTGAGATGAATTCTCAAAAATGACTATTTTCCTGACTTTTTTAGGGAGGAAGGCAGTTTTTCCAATTCTTCGTGAATGCCCGTCGAGTACTCTTGCATTACAACTTCACATCAGAATATACTCAACGGTATCTGGCGAGATGTTGTGGAACATGATTTCAGAAAAATGAAAACTTCACGTCGAAATTCTTCGAAGTTTGGAGCTATAGTTTTCAAACAAATGCCCGCCAAAAATAAATGACCTTGAAAATTTTCAAATTTGACATATACTATAGGGTGCTGTAAAAGCAAATGAAAGCAAGCTCTAAACTTTTAAGAATTTCGACGCGAAGTTGTAATGCAAGAGTACTCGACGGATATTAATGAAGAATTATAAAAAACTGCCTTCCTCCCGAAAAAAGTCAGAAAAATAGTCATTTTTGAGATTTCATCACCGTATTTTGAACATTAAATTAATCATGAGTTATAATAATTTGTCTTTTTATTTCGAGCGAATTTAGGCCAGTACAGTCCTCTCTTACAATTAACTCAATTATGACGAACACTCACAACCATGCCCAGGGAGGTGTAAATATCCTACCCCGGCGGGACTCGAACCCGCGACCTTCGGTTTGGCAGGCGAGGATTTTTATCCGAGGAATTTACCCCGCCGCCACCGAGGCCGGCAAGTTATTTCAGGTTATTAGGCATATGAACCTGTAGTATTTAACTATAATCCCATAATAACAAGTTTTAATACACTGCCCTAAAACTGACCACAGATGAGAAAAAGAGATTAGTGCTTGCAAACATAGACAATGCTTTGCACCGAGATTGAAAAATGTCCTCCAAACAATAGCCAGCACCCATAAAGACAAAAATTAAAGGCTGTTTCAAACTGTCGAAGCAAAATGCTATCGACTCTTAAAATGTAACTTTTCTTTTTCAAAAATGGTTGAGTCACCAACCAGGAGCACCTGGTATGAATTGGCCCACATGCCAACTGCAGATATTCTCCGCGTTTATTTCAACTCCGAGTGCATTGTTTAAGCTTAGCGTCAACCTAAGGCATTCGGTGGTACTCACATTTAAAAATTCCTCATCGTCTAGTGTCACCCACTTTACGTCATTCTCAAGGTTTCCTCGACCTTGAGAATGACATAAAGTGTCGAAACCATGGAGCTTATTGAAACAGAGTGGAAATTTACAATCGCCTTTTCATTCTCACCAGTTTTGATTACCTCTGATTAACTCAGGGACACGATTCGTCAAATGGTTTCGTCAGGGATCGATCGAGCGAGCCGAATCCATCTGACTATAGCAAACGAACAGTCCAATAAGAGCGGGCTACGTTCACCGAGAGGAAGGCTTGGAGTTTCGTCGACTCTGTACGTTCATCGATGGCAGTTATAGTCGAACATGGGTATTAATCGGAACATTTTCGACCTCGGCTCGAAGACAAAATCCATGAAAATTAACAGCCTTCTTCACTGTTTGCAAGGGGTGATATATATATACGTACTGCGATTATGCCTCAGACAATTCGATAAATCTTGATCGCAAGGCTGTAAGAGGGGATACTGATAAAGCAGTTCACTATTTTACTGTAAGAAGGCTAATTGTAGGAAATTAAATATGAATGCTTAGTGGGAGATATTTGTCGTTGCTTGAGATTAGTTCAAATAAATGCCAGCAGCTTTTCTGTCAGGAATAATAAGAAATACTTAATATGCCACACCGACACGCCTCAATGTCACGAATACATTGAAATCGAGGAGGAGGGTGTAGAAACCCATTTGATGCCAATATGCTGCAATTTTATGAGTGCCACTTTTTCATCGTTTACTTCACCTGCATTCGTATTTCTCGTTTTTGGCAAATGCGGGAAGAAACGAGAGAGCAGAACAAAAAATCATTCTCGAGAGAATACATTCGCAGAATTAAATTTTTTTTAAAGAAACCAGAAATTCGCTATGTCATAAGGCTGTCTCAATTTGCGAAAAGGAATGACTTGAAAATGTAAGACACGTGACCCCGGGAATTTGTCTTTGATACCTACCTTTTTAGGAATAAATGTCTCGGTGTGTCAGTAAACAACATCTACATCTACGTAATACCGTGCAAGCCGCCACTAGGGTGTAGGGCACGGGGTGATTCCGCACCAGGCATGCATCCCAGCTGAAATCAGAACCGCGCAGGTTCGCCCGTATGCCAGGCCTTGGCCAATATAAGTCAGGTTGACGATGCGTGGTCACCATACCTTGTAGTGTGTAGTGGAGGAAAACAAAGGATAGGGTATTGCAAGGAAATTAAGTAGGAGAAGAGAGCCAGTTTACTATGGCTAACACCGAAAACTGAGATCTTTGATTTTTTCCAACCCCGTAAGGGAATGGTGTGATGGGTACATATATCTACATCTACGTCATACCCTGAAAGCCACCCGAAGGGTGTGTGGCAGGGGGTGCTTTCGCACCAGGCATGCATGAATGATATGGTAGAAAACCGACATAACATTAAAAACCCGCGTACCACACATGCAAAGCGCCAATTAAAAATCTAATACCCAAGAAACATTCTATCTTCAATCGTTCCAACATGCAAGGGATACAAAGACTACTACTACAGATTCAAAATATCATGCAAAAATAAGAACATCAATATTTACATCATGCATAAATAAGAACGTAGAGAATATAAAGAGAAAGATCTACTGTCTGCCTATTGTCACTATTCCCACTATTCATGACGACGATCACAGCTGCTATGGTCCCGAATGGTACGCAGAAAAAAATAACTTTTTATACCTATCGGTTCTACAATCTAGCTCTCTAATTTTATTGGCGCGATCTAATCTGACGTAGTACGAGGGGGTTAATAGTATGTTTTTTACGTCGTCAGAGAAATGATTGTTCTGAAATTTATTTAGGAGGTTAAGCCTATAATTTAATCTACGCTGTGATAGCGATTCCCATCCTAATTCTTCTAACAAACCAGACACACTAGCAAACTTATCGTAGCATCGTTTCACAAACCTAGCTCCTCTTCGCTGCAATTAGATTCGTATTCCATCAGTGGGAGAATAATATCATGTGTATTTACAGATGTATAGCGTCAAAATTATCATAAAAATGGCAAAACAAACAGTGATATAAACTCAGTTGAAAAAAGTTCCTCAAATTATATAATTAAAGAAGATCTCTCTAACATCTTTGCGATAAAAATATCATATTTAAAACTGTCAAAAATCAGTCACAATAGCAGTCTAGTGCCCAGGCAGTCTAATGGCCAACTCAGCAACTGAATACAATATCTAAAACCTATTTGCATTTTATGCACGCATTCGATTACTATTGGATGTACTTTAACTCTGGTGGAGTGAGTGCAGCGAAGACACTCTTAAGGTAGTAGTCCGAGCGAGATAGTTCCCTAGTCATAACTGAGACCATAGTCAAATTATAAGTTTTGATTTCACCAACTGTAGGACACATTAATTAGATATTGTATTATTAATGGTGAAATAATATAGTTTTATATGACAGAAATTTTGAGTGATTAAGTGAAAATATCTAAATAAGTCTTTACCTTGACTCATTTTCTACGCGCGGTGCGTTTGAAACTCCAACAAAACGGGAAGTTTTTTGCGATACCCAAGAACCTACTGCGGTGACAATATGTTTAATTTTCAAATATAGTCGAGAAAACAGAAACTACACGCTGTTAGTTTTTTACGACATCTAAGTGTTAGAAAAGTGTTATAAATACCTCATTTTGTAAATAATGTCTCTCTGGAGTGCATACACGTACCATTGCCCATGTAAAAGGGCTGTTTGTATTTTCTGGCAAATATCTCGGAAAGTAATGTGGTAAGGGGTTAAAATTTTGGTGTCATTAGAAGAATGAGATATTTTTCTTAAAAAAGAGACCAAATTCATTGATTTCTAAGTAAAATGATATTTCGCTCAAACTACCTTAAGTAAAAACGGAAACGAAAAAAATGAGTGCAGCTCTCCTTTTTCCAGCCGACTTTCTCAACTTCATTAGGCGAAGAGCGAGACCTCGTTTTAAGAAATGTAGGGGGCTGCTGCCCCGGGCGGGATTTCACGCCTTTGCCGCCAGTGGACCTGCTCCCTCTCTTTTGGTCTCGCATTAATGAGCGTAGCACGCATTTTCGTCGCGGTCGTATTCCGTCGCAGGGAGGCGGGGCGGGGGGAATTGGCATTTTCGAGCGCCCCAAAGGAGTCCGGATGGGGCGTCGCGTGAGGGGTGCATTAACGCCCCCCGCGCCACGTCTGGGTGCGGGTGCATGAGACCACGCGAGCGTCAAGCGGACCGATTAGCCGCAGCGGCCGCCGGCCGTCGCCACCGTCCGGTGAAATCCAGCGGCGGACGGACCTCTGGTCGGTGCTCGCTCAATGGCGCTCGCTCCGTTTTTCCGTCTTTGGAATCGCGCGTGGAGCAGAGCGCCTCATCGCGCCTCGGTGTGCAATGTCCAATCCGAAGCAAAAGGTCTCTCTCGTCTCCATCTCTATCGATTCGTGACGCGAATCAACGATGAAAACGGTGCTTGCTGCAATGAAGCGTTTACAGCGGCGACAAAACCGTTGTGGATGTTGAGCCACCACTCATGGAAACTTAGAGAGAGGTCATGTCAACTTCACGGCACGGCCAGTCTCCACCGATTGATGCCAGAGGTGACAAAAGTCATCGGTTCCATTGGTCTCGCATTGGTCACGTGCGAGGGCTCAAAAATACAGTTTGCGACCCGAAATACAATAGTCATGGAAATGCGTGGCGGAGGACGCCGGCAGTTCGTTCGGTGTACAGGGGCACGCCGAGTTCCACGATCCGCTGTGGGCAATTATTCATCTCGATGACGATATTAAAATTACGTACGCTGGAAATAAATATGATCGTATTTGGAGGAAGAGAATAACATTTCAAGGGAAGTGATTATGATGCACGCAATCGGGAATCCTTCAGCTCAGGTGGTATTGAGACCGCTTTCATCCGGGATGGGTCTTGGCTTCCTATGCTGCATGCCTCCATTCCAGTATTCTTCTTGCCTTCTACATCTACATAATACCCTAGGAGCCACCACATGACCGTGTGGCAGGGTATTATGTTTCAGGATTGAAGGAGGATTCTCCTTCAATCCTGCAACTCCCCTTGGCCTCAGATCTTCTTCAGCATCTTGCAGGCGTCGTTCCCGCAGTCTCCCTCTAATCTTTAAATCATCCCTTCCATCTCTGCAGTATAGCAGTCTTTCGAACACTCTAAGTTCACCCACTCTTTCCTTGTAACCCAGCCATGCCAGTCGCAGTCATCTGGAGAACCTGAATATATCTTCAACTCCTAATATTCCTTCGGATACCATACACAATACATCACTAGCATTTCATGAGAATAGTTGAGCCTTTGGAAGGCTATGAGAAGCAATCGTAGGCAGCATGTGAAACCGGGTTCACTATATTCCAAAGGCTCCTGGTGATTGGCGTCGCATGCCATCCCGCCTTCCCCAAACCATGGTGCGAGTGCAAAATGAGTCGGTCGTACGATAACACTGGGGTAATCTTTGAGGCCTCACTCTGTTCCCAAAGAAAATGATGCATATCATTGCAAAAATCATCCACTACAGAGCAATTAAACTCCTCTTACACAATTATTTGCATCCATAAAAAATAAACTTTGTAGGACTAGCATTTTCTCAGTTTAATGGAAATGACAACTTAGACCTATTTGGACACATACCCTTCTCATTGTACCTCGTTTCATAGGGATTTCGAGAGAGGAATTCAATTTGATAAGCTAGTTAAAGACTTTGCGGTGCATGCGTATTCATAAGTGTATTTCCAAGTGTATATTTCCAAAAGGCCAGAGGCCAGCCTAAAATAATTAGAAGCCCTTTCTTTTTTACCGTACCCGTTATCTGATGTGGTAGTTTAGGACAATACAAGGCCTAAGCCAAATTGAAAAAAAAAACATATTTCCATGCGACCCGTTCTCACTAACACCCGCTTTAGATTCGTCAATTGAAGGAGAAACTTTAGAGCTGGAAATAAAATGACACCCTCGGAGGGTTTTGAAAATGAAGAAATATTTCAAGAAGACACACGGGGAAATGCAAAGCTATGAAGATCACAGGTATTGGACGACAATTTTAGGATAATCAACGATAGTAAACAGATCAGTGTCTGCTACGTTCAAAAACCTTTCGTTGTTCCCGAAACTCACATTCCACTTCATTAATATCTATTTTATCATATCATCATTATAATCGAAGAAATATCTATTTAAGTAGCCAGTGACAGCCACTGTGACTGCTATCTATTACAAAGGACCAGTTTTTCGAAAGAAAGCCATTTCACATTTTTCTCACCAGGTGAAGATAGACATCCAGATGCGGCAAACGTTCACCCAACAACAGCGGGCGACAACGGAAGTAGTCATGATTTTTCACCAACTAAATTCCAAAACGCCATTCGCCTACGACAAAACATAAACAAAAATTAAATACCCTTAGGTGTCTCAGAGAAGAGATTTTCGCATTACATGCAGTAGAATGGAACTATCATGAAAATGGGAACAACGAGGGAATTGCCAAAAAAATCTATTTCAAATGTACGTGAGGAAATATCTCAAGAAACTTTAAGCAGAACAGAGCAATTTTTCAATTTCCTGGTTCACTTAAGGTTCATTACCATGATCGTTGATGGGACACAAACTTAAATGGAGTGATAATGATAAAATTCTAAGTTGTTGACATGACTTGTTCACAGGAATGTCTTATTTAAAAAAAAACTCATTATGCCATTATGAAGGTTAAAAAAATACTGATATTACACAGATACATCTTCATTTGCATCTACTTATTACACTGTGAGCCGCCGTACTGGGTTGTGGCAGGGGGAGTTATGACACCAGCCGGATAAAGATGAAAGGGATAACGTTTTTGGAGGAGAAATGGTGACGTGTATTATGGGAGTGTATTTAGCGGAGTTCAGAATTTATTATGGTCGCTTATTGCACGCGGAATGTATGAGTTTTTGAACCTATCTCATCGGCAATGTATCTCTCTTATTTTCATGCTTAGATCTAGAGATGTGAAAAAGAATAGACTGTCGAAGTACTGGATAAGTAAGTGTGCGTTATCGATGCCGTTGTTGACCACTATGCCGTAGTGTCCAATGTGTCTCTACTGTCGAAGATTCGCCCTGGAGCTCTCTCAAGTAAGAACAGAATGGCTTGGGGTTTTTATGAAGAAATTCAACAAGGATTTTTTTTCTGGAAGCTTCGTAGAGTAGCGCACATTATTTTCTTCGTTTTTGAGCGTTGAGCAACGTATATTTCTCTCGCCGCAAGCTCCGTTGTTTCGTTACTTAATAAAATTATTATATAGATTGTGTAGTTGTTTTTGTCTTCTGAGCTCCCGCCTTATTTCGTTGTTATGCCAGCGAGGTTCTTTACTTTCCCGTTTGAATTTGTTAGAAATATATTCAATGATTCCTTTGCGTAGTCTTTCCTAAAACTATATCCATGATACTTCTGTGCTCTCGTCTTTCATTGTAGCTTCGTATTTCGTGAACGAAGCTTCTAATGTTTATCCAAATTTTATGTAATCGCATTTTTCAAATAACTAAAACTTACACTTAGGTTTTGCAGGGGACTCTACTGTTATTTCAAAGTCATAAAAATTACCTTACGGTCACTTATACCTTCGAGGATGTCGACGTGTAGTATGTAGATACCTTTGTAGGGTGTCTAACAGCTAAGTCTAACAGCTAAAAGATCTAGTATTTTACTACCTCTCGTAGGTTCGTTTACTACTTGAATAAGAGAGTGGTGTGAAAGTACATTAAGTAAGGCCTCGGTTATATCACGCTTTCTTGAGGTTGTTTCAACGCTATTGGTTTTCCAATTTATAGCCGGGAGGTTGAATTCTCCACCGATAATTATCAGGATTTTGTAATCTTTCGAGGTAAATGATGTTAATTGAGATTCTAATTTGTACAAAATGTGTATTTGTGAGTCTGGTGGTCTGTACAATGAACATGTGTGTACATTTCTTTTGTTTTGCTGCTTTAAAAGTACACCAAACGCTCTCTATTACACTGTCGTCAAACACGTGTGTGGAACTATCCAGAATTGATTTAACTGCTAAGAATTCTCCGCCCCCAGTCCTATCCGGTCAAACACGTCTACAGGCTTTATATTCTGTCGGAAAAAACCATCGCTAACTCTAATACCCTGGCTAGCTCACTCTGTGTTCCAATTACTATATCTGCGCTTTCAAATATATGCTCAACTGCGGGACGTTTGTTCTTTACGCTACGGAAATTTACTATCACTAAATTTATATCAGTTTATACCCTTTGTTTTCTGTGATTATGTGTGTTATCTTTTTGATGTTCTTTGAAACCACTGAGAAACAAGTTTTCCTTTTAAGTTATGCCTTTATCTGAAGAGCGCGTATTGGAATTATTTTCGCCATGTAACTTACATTTATTTATGTGCTTCCACTAAGTTTTTTGAGAAAAGATCGCGTAGGCAATACAATCTGATGCTACCCTAAAGAAAAAAGATAGAGGCACATTTAATTACCGAATTGATGGAAAAGGCAATATCGTTTGTAGATGGCATGATAACTGTGTTGTGACTGTTGCACCATCTGGTGTCGGTGTCAATCCTTTACAAAAGGTCAGTCATTATTCTTAAAAAGAGAAAAAGAAGATAAAAGTCACTCAGCCAAATTTAATCAAGGTCTACAATCAGTACATGGGAGAGGTGACCAGAGCTGATGAAAATATTGACAAGTGTCGAGCATCAACCCGTGGAAAAAAATATTGCTCAAGCCCACTGTTATTCTGCTTTGAACCGACTTCACAAAATACTTTTGGCAATTACATAAGCTAAACGATGTGAAGCCAATGGATCTTGAATTTCGTCGCCGTGTGTCCTGTCACTAGATAGAGGTCTATGGTAATACTGCTGAGCCTGGTAGGAAAGGGAGACCATCTCTGAAGCGCAATCTTGATCCACGTCATGATGGCATGAATTATACGATCGTGAAGCAAGGAAAGCAAATTTGCTGTGTCCAACGTCACAATGTACCACTTTTCAATGTAAAAAATTTAATGCATCGTTGCATGTTAAGTGTTCACCTGAATATCACTCTACACAGTGAATTAATACATGTCTGAATCAAAATATTAGCTTGTTGTCATTGAGTACGTTATGGTAGTGGATTTGCCTAGTGTTCCATTTTTGGAACACCTCATAATTGATAATTTGGAAGAGATACATGGTTTTTTCTTTCGGATATTGTTTTCTTACGTATACCATAGAAACCAGCGGCCTTCGGAAAGTGCCTGTAGTCGCAAGATGTACACAAGTGTTATAGATCATGGATTGAATATCAGTTTTATTGAACCCAAAACCATGTACTACCTCAAGAATCGTTTGCGAAATTTGCATATTCAGCTCGTTTGCGCATCTGTCGTTGAGATACTCAGAGATCACATATAAGGGTACCTTCGAGTCTTGGCAATGACCAAAATTTGACTTACAAACTGGCAGTTTTTCGAAGCTGTGACGTCAAAGTTTCCCTCTCATTTTTGAAGCTCGACAATTTCTAGTCCCAACTGAATAAGCCCTCCGCCGCTCTCTCGTTGCACAAAATTTTAGGCTAACAGTTCTGGTCAAGCAACAGAATGCCCGCCCGCGTCACATGATGCCATGGAAAACCCTTGAGCCTCATCCACAATTTGCCGCCCTAGCTGCGTCGACTCGACGGGCATTCACGATAAACAGGTATTATTCCTGGAAACTCGACCGCGGTGTTACCTGGAAATGCGATCGGTGACAGATTTACCCAGGAAATTATTGCTACAAGAGCATAATTGATGCATTTACAGTAGTTATCGATTGCTCAGTCCCTCCTCTGATTTGTGTGAGTGACCTCGGAAAATTGTCCCCGACCAGTATAAAGAGAGGAGGTGTGCATTCGAAGCATATGGCTGAAATGAATCAAGTATAAGCCGTAAAAAATTCATATTTTAACTACCGAGAATTTCAGCCATATTTAAACCAAGATTTTGGTCTTCTCTTTGGTTTCGATCTTTCCTTCATCCTCTTAACGACTGCTTAAACATTGAAACCTAATTCAAATATGATATCGATTACGTCAGTACAAACACCCTGTTCAAGCTATCGAAAGTTAGAAGGCCACGTAAAAGATGTACGACGCCAGAACTATCGATGCTCGTGATACTACTAATAACGATGGTAGTAGTTCATGGATTGGCATCCTGCACTTTTCACGTCAACTTCGCCGCGTTAATAAGCATCAACTTCAGAACTCCCGCCTTTTCACTACTTTAGAACAAGAATGAAATATCGGCTGTCCGTGGGCAAATTCTGATATAAAAAGATTTCATGAGGGCATACTTTGCCGAAAGTCTCGAACCAATCATTGATCCCGAACTAAAGTTTGTTGATTTTGTTTGTTCGAATCATTTTTTAATCCGATTTCAAAACAGATCTTAACGAAGTTTCAAAGAAGTTAATTAAATGTGGTTTAAGAGCGCCTTGAATTGGCAATTCCTCGCCAGTGTCTTGGTTTCTCTTTTTTCAACACTATCGGTTTCTCAGTTCACAGGCGGAAGGACAGCTACTTTTGGGGAAGGCCTCGCCTTCGCTAAGCCATTAAAATTCTCTATGGCACAAAACCTCACCTATTACGCGTGAACATGTGCCACCAGCGACGATAAAGTAAAATGTACCTAGCTGATACAAGCTAGGTGTCGTCATTTGAAAGACCGAGTGAATTCTCCACGAGATGCTTCGCAAGTATTTGAGCAATAAAAAAGTTTCCAATTGATGATTCCAGAGCAAGATTAGATTCATGGCTCGGAATCATTCACGGGCATATTTAGATAGAGTGCCACCTTCAGGGGATCAACATTTTGTAAGAAAGGCTTCCAGATTTGAGCGACCGGGGATAGACGACCAACCGCAATTGATGCTGTTCGTTAGATCTCGAACCGGCAGCAATGTGGTTCCCTTCTTCTCCGTCGAGTCAGAGCTTTCGTCACTGCCCCTCCGCTCGGTTCCTCGACATCCCAAGACTTCTTCTAGACTGCACACGAAACGCACACAAGCGGCGCCACAAAATCCTTTGCTTGACCGAGCCACCAAACACTGAAGCGCCCCCTCCCTCAAGCCAAAGCACTCTCCGCGGCGAGAATCCAATTTGAGAGTCGATGGCTCGTTAAATCAAGCTCGTAACTGCTTACTCACTCACTGCACCCCAGTCAGCCGGAAGAAATTAAAACCCTTCCCTTCCGACCGACCGGCCTCGTCACTTTCGCGTGGAAAAAAGCACGGTTAATCGGCTTTCCACGTAGCGAGGCCGCGCGAGCGTCCTCATTTGTCCGTTCGGGGAAACAGGCAGCGCAGCTCCCAACACACTCGGCTGCCACTTTTAACGGCGGCCGTCGCTAACTCAACTAATTCGTAGGGGGGCAGGTAATTAAATCGATCTCGATATTCTGGATCGGTCGGATGAAGAAAAATCAAAGAAAAAAACCATCTGCTTTCGCCACATTTAATTTCTTTTGAGATGTATTTAATATTTTTCACAATAGTGACAGTAACATCTCATGGGTTGAAATATTAGCAATAGTAAACGTATTCTAATATTCACTATTTTTAATTTTGTCATAGTAATAAACCAGACATTTCTTTATATCAGTAAATGTTTGTGCTGAGGCATATTTATCCCTCACAACTGAGGTTTCCTTTACAGCTATTCTTTTAGTTAAGTCGAAAATGAATGCTTTTTATTTATCAGATATTCCTTAAAACCAACTCTTTCGTGGTCTTCCTCTTTTTCTTTTCCCACCGAATTCAATTATTTTTACACATATTTCCTGTATATTCTCAATTCTTTGCGAGCCACTTAATTCACCAAAATATCTATTTAGTCTCCCTATCCATCCCTTGGAATATGTGTGCTGAAAATTGTTCGAAACCTTTGAAGAGTTTGAATTTTACAGCGTTTGAGTAGTGAGAAGTCATTCTTATAGATATAGTCTATCGCAAACTTGCCTTTAGCTTTCCGGCTGTTAAATACTTCATTAAGTAAATTTCAAAAGAATTTAGATAAAAAGGATATCCATATTTTTTGTCCTTTGTTCAACTCCATTCTCATTACAACCCATCACTCAGATCAGGAGTTTTCCTTAAAGTTGCATATTAATGAAACTACTCCGTTGAAATATTATTCTGGCTTCCTTAAAAGTAATTATCATAATGTACATTATTTGTGATTGTTAAGCGTTCCTGTTGCTAAGGCTTGTCAGGCATATATTGTTCGCACGTGTACGGTATTCGCTCTTAAGATGCACGATAGCCATATTGTTGCTCATTTTTAAATTTTACAGTCTGGGAATACTATTAGGAACCACTAACGCTATAACTATGCTAGTATGTGGAGGAATAGTCGTCGGAGATTCCCTATTATATGTATAAGCAACTAATTGAAAATGTTTCTAGGTATAAGCAACGTATTGAAAATGCAAGCAGAAGATGGGTAGTGAAATACGTGATGAGAAGTCATTTTTACCTTTACGCTCGTGACATATACTATAGGATGATTACGAAGTTGCCAAGTGATTGCATAGGCACATTTATTTGAGATTAGTTATACTGTCGAATAATTAGGTTATAAGTCTCGTACTTTTTTAATAAAAGGAGCACATTTGTCGTAAGATTGTTACTACGCATTCGGATATGCAATTTGTAAGCGTCATGCAGGTGATGCCGAAGTTGTTGTAAGGAAGACTGCTCGGTTGATCTTAGACTTTTTCATGTGCGAATTCATCTCTTACACTTGAGCTCTGACTTTCCTCTTTCTATCACCAAGGTATTATATTTACCCATACATTTTTTCCACGAAGGCGACAATTTCAGGCTTCACAAAGTGGAATTTACTTACTATGAGGCTCAGTAAAATACTGCAATTCATCATGATTATCCATCCCATTCTCTCGCCTGCTCTTGAAGGGTACGGACGTGTTCTCGGAGCGCTCCCTAATCCGGTTCCCGGCTGCCTACCTGCTCGCTGTGCACCTGCTGCTCAGTGCCTTGAAGCTGCAACCTTAGTGTAGTGATATATATATATATATATATATATATATATATATATATATATATATATATATATATATATATATATATATATATACTAGCCGTAGTGAATTCTATTTCTCCTAGCTATATATTCCAAGTTATTTATTTATCGTATCGTTATTCACTTATTCGGTCGTTATATAGTAGGTCTTCTATTAGTGTTAGTTAAGAGTGAGTTGTGTGTGTGAGTGAATCTCTTCACTGCCGTGTTATCCCGGTTCGTGCGCCGAGTGTGTCTGTCGAGAGTGCTTGCTGGTAGTGATAAGTAGAAGCCAAATTATTATCATATCTTAATTTTGTAGTTTATTATCTCTGTTGTTTATCCTCACGTATATTTTCATACTATTGTACGTAAATTGTTATTGCATATCGTTAGTTTATGATTCTGGTGTTCGGGTAGTAAGAGAATCTTATTAGAATAGAACTTAATTATAACCTAACTCTTACTTAAGTACATATATTTTATTACTGAGTCTGTAATATTCTTTTTATCATCGTTATTGAAAACTCTTTGTTTATTTTAGTCGTGAAGTTGTTTTAACTTTAGTAGTTTAAAACTTTTGTTTTGAACTTTTAGTTTTACGTCTAGTCTACTGATACTGAATAGTTAACTACATTTCTTTTCTTGTTGATTGATAGTTGTTTTTTTTCTAGTCGTTAAATAGTTTACTCTCCATCTCCCTTTTTTATATAGTATATATAACGTTATTAAAAAAACCTTTACCTAAGACCGTTTGTAAAACCATCGACTGATATTGTAATTTATACATATAGCCAGTTAAAGCCTCTTTAATTACTACTTTTGCACTTATTTAATATAATATCATTTAGGTAGGTTGAATCCAAAAACACAGATCTTTCTCGCGTGCTTCGTCAGTGCTTCAACCCCTCATAGCTCACTTGCGTTACATCACCTGTCCTTCCTCCCCTATCTTTAGCGTCCTAAAAGTGAAAGTCAGTTACCTCCCGCTGTCAGCTCCCTAGCCACTCCCTGCAGGAAATTATCTGCTAGGCCTTCAGCGTAAGTAAAAAAAAAAGGTTTTGTGATTAGGATGGCTTCCTTAAGGTCTGCTCTTAACCTCCTCAGGAGCTCACCCGATTGCGAGTCCTTAGGGGCTCGGATCGCTGGGCTTGAGAGGACGGTGGATGAGCTCCGTGCCATGGTGGAGCGGTTGGTGGCAAGTCCTGGAAGGTCGCGGGGGAATGGGGAGGGCCCAACACCCTCCAAACGTGTCAAGGTCCGGGGAAGCTCGGGCACTGTCACGGGATGGAGGGTGGAGGAACTTCCCCAGACTTCTGTGCCTCCGGAGGAGTCTCCCTCCGTTGCTTCGGACGCATGGATTATGGCCTCAAGGCGTAGCCATGGGGTCACCCTCCGAAAACGGGGAACGGCAAGTGCGGAGGCTGAGCCGATCCCCGTCAGCAATAGGTTCGATGTGCTGGCGGAGGCTACGCCATCGGAACTAGCGCTGGGAGGTGGGTTGCCGAGAGGGAATGACGAGGGAAGGGAGGGAATCTTAGTGATAGGTAGCTCGAATGTCCGGCGTATAGCGGCTCCACTGCGTGTAAAGGCCCGCAAGGAGAGAGGAGATGCACGGGTCACCTCCTGGTGTATACCGGGAGGAATGGTGCCACAGGCGAAGAAGGCGATGAAGGCGGCGGTCTGGGACAAGGGCTGCTCTAAGTTGGATGTGGTAGCCCATGTTGGGACCAATGACGCCGTGGATGTGGGATCAGAGGAGATTTTAGACTCTGTGAGAGATCTCTGCTCCGAGTTCCGCCGTATTCGCGGAGGGTCGAGTCGCAATATGAGGCTTACCATATGCAGCTTGGTACCTAGGACGGATCGGGGTTCGATGGTTTGGAGCCGAGTGGAAGGCATAAACCAAAGACTCCGTGAAGTCTGTGGGAGCGAGGGAGCGGAGTTCTTAGATCTCAGGCCGGTGCTGAATTCGTGTCGGGTGCCACTAAACCGCTCGGGTGTCCATTATACGTACATCTACATCTACATCTACATCTACGTCATACCCTGCAAGCCACCCAAAGGGTGTGTGGCAGGGGGTGCTTTCGCACCAGGCATGCATGAATGATATGGTAGAAAACCGACATTACATTAAAAACCCGCGTACCACACATGCAAAGCGCCAATTACAAATCTAATACCCAAGAAACATTGTATCTCCAATCGTTCTAACATGAAAGGGATACAAAGACTACTACTACAGATTCAAAATATCATGCATAAATAAGAACATCATTATTTACATCATGCATAAATAAGAAAGAGGAGAATATAATGAGAAAGATTAACTGCCTGCCTATTGTCAATACTCGAACTATTCATGACGACGATCACAGCTGTTATGGTCCCGAATGGTACGCGGAAAAAAAAGACATTTTATACCTATCGGTTCTACAATCTAGCTCTCTAATTTTATTGGCGCGATCTAATCTGAAGTAGTACGAGGGGGTTAATAGTATGTTTTTTACGTCGTCAGAGAAATGATTGTTCTGAAATTTATTTAGGAGGTTAAGCCTATAATTTAATCTACGCTGTGATAGCGATTCCCATCCTAATTCTTCTAACAGTCCAGACACACTAGCCAACTTATCGTAGCATCGTTTCACAAACCTAGCTCCTCTTCGCTGGACGCGATCTAACTCTGATATCAAGCCCGTTTCGTATGGATCCCATACACTAACAGCATATTCCAGATGAGGCCTAACGATTGAAAAATAACAACGTTCTTTCACTTTCTCATCACATTTTCCGAGTACTCTCTTGATAAAGCCTAGCTTCCTATATGCTTGACCGCATATTTCCCTAATATGTTTTCCCCAAGATAGGTCGTGACTAATTGTGACTCCTAAGTACTTAACAGACTCGGCGTGAATAATTTCTGTATTTTTAATTCTGTATGCCCTAAATGGCCAATTTTTCTTTTTCCAAAAGCTGACTGCTACGCACTTTTTTATGTTTAGTTCCATCTGCCACTTTTCGCACCAAGCATGAATAGCAAGTAGGTCGATTGTTAACGAGTCGCTATCTTCGGAATTGTTAATATCCCTATACACAACCGCGTCGTCTGCGAAGAGTCTAAGCTTACTTTTAACGACGTTACTAATATCATTAATGTACAAGAGAAATAAAAGTGGACCAATTACACTTCCCTGAGGAACACCCGATGTAACGCTAACTGTGTTTGACATGATACCGTCTATGACAACCCTTTGTTCCCGCCCATGTAAGAATTGATTAATCCAACTAATAATGTTTTTATCTATTCCATATGCTTCTAGTTTTGAGAGCAACTTAACGTGAGGTACCTTATCAAAAGCTTTCCTAAAATCGAGGAATATCGCGTCAACTTGGACATTATTTTCACCCGAGAGCAAGATGTCATGAACGAAGAGGGCCAATTGGGTTTCGCAAGATCTACCCTTTCGAAATCCGTGTTGGTTATTTATTAACAATTCCTCCCTATCTAAATGACTCATAATGGAGCTTACGATTATGTGTTCAAATACCTTACAGGAAATGGATGTGAGAGAAATAGGCCTATAGTTACTAGGGTCTTCCCTGTCGCCGCTTTTGAATATAGGTGTGACATTTGCTACTCTCCAGTCCTTAGGCACTACGTGATCTACTAAAGATTTGGTAAATATTAATTCTAAGTAAGGCGCTATGTCTGATGCCATTGTTTTATATACGCGAGCAGGTATTTGATCTGGCCCGGGGGATTTGTTGGGGTTAATATTTTTTAGCTGCTGTTCTATGCCGCGACAATTTATAATAATTTCAGGCATACATGTTTGGGAACGAACTGGCTGCGGATCGAAAAGATGTGGTGTATAAGTACTGAAAATGCTTTTGAAGAATGAGTTTAACGAATTGGCTTTTTGTAGACTGTTGGTTATCTTTTCCCCTTTTCCCCTTTTGGAAAAAGAAAAATAGGCCATTTAGGGCATACAGAATTAAAAATACAGAAATTATTCACGCCGAGTCTGTTAAGTACTTAGGAGTCACAATTAGTCACGACCTATCTTGGGGAAAACATATTAGGGAAATATGCGGTCAAGCATATAGGAAGCTAGGCTTTATCAAGAGAGTACTCGGAAAATGTGATGAGAAAGTGAAAGAACGTT
The DNA here is from genome assembly GCA_963169105.1 of Ceriagrion tenellum. Lineage (NCBI taxonomy): Eukaryota > Metazoa > Arthropoda > Insecta > Odonata > Coenagrionidae > Ceriagrion > Ceriagrion tenellum. The sequence continues at coordinate 113,240,826 of OY720644.1, read as the reverse complement.
GTTATTTTTCAATCGTTAGGCCTCATCTGGAATATGCTGTTAGTGTATGGGATCCATACGAAACGGGCTTGATATCAGAGTTAGATCGCGTCCAGCGAAGAGGAGCTAGGTTTGTGAAACGATGCTACGATAAGTTGGCTAGTGTATCTGGACTGTTAGAAGAATTAGGATGGGAATCGCTATCACAGCGTAGATTAAATTATAGGCTTAACCTCCTAAATAAATTTCAGGAAAATCATTTTACTGACGACGTAAAAAACATACTATTAACCCCTTCGTACTACGGCAGATTAGATCGCGCCAATAAAATTAGAGAGCTAGATTGTAGAACCGATAGGTATAAAATGTCATTTTTTCCGCGTACCATTCGGGACCATAACAGCTGTGATCGTCGTCATGAATAGTTCGAGTATTGACAATAGGCAGGCAGTTAATCTTTCTCATTATATTCTCCTCTTTCTTATTTATGCATGATGTAAATAATGATGTTCTTATTTATGCATGATATTTTGAATCTGTAGTAGTAGTCTTTGTATCCCTTGCATGTTAGAACGATTGGAGATACAATGTTTCTTGGGTATTAGATTTGTAATTGGCGCTTTGCATGTGTGGTACGCGGGTTTTTAATGTAATGTCGGTTTTCTACCATATCATTCATGCATGCCTGGTGCGAAAGCACCCCCTGCCACACACCCTTTGGGTGGCTTGCAGGGTATGACGTAGATGTAGATGATGTAGATGATATTCTTAAGCGTGTGTACTGTTGATTTATTTCCTTGAGTGTCCCTAACATACGACCAAAATGCCTTGGGATTATCGTTCAATTGTTCTCCCAGTAATTTACTTTTGAAATCAGCTAACGCCCTTCGGCACGCTTTTTTTGCTAAGAGTTTAGATATTTTGTAATTTTCGGTGACTGTGTATAGTTCTTCGGAGGATTTGTTAATTTTTGCCCTTTTTAACCTAGCATGACATGTTCTTTGGTGCTTTAATGTTTTTCTAACCTCCGCGTTATACCACCTAGGCTCTGCATTGGCTCTTTTCCATTTACTTGGTATGTATTTGCTAACTACTGATCGTGTAACGTTGAGGAAAGTATTCCACAAAACCTCAGTATTACTGTTGATACTTATTTTTTGAAAATTAGTAAATGACTTTTGCAACTCTCGTTTCATGCCGTACGAGGCATCGCAGAAGGTAGCGTGCAGGATATTTGAGCATACCCAGCGAGTTTAGCATAGATGGTAGGCAAGAGAGTAGGTCAGTTAGTGGGGGCGAAATCAGTGCTTTTCCGGAAAGTCAGATAATAAAGAGTACACAAAGCTTAGTGCCTAGGAAAATCTTAATAGATAACAATAAATTAGAAATATTTAGGGAAGAGAGTAGGTCAAATAGTGGACCATTAAATAACATGCCACTCACCAGGATAGCAAAGAATAACAAGTTGACCAGACAACACAGTATAGGTTTATCGGGACGGAAGAAAGCACAGAAAAAGGAAAAACGTACAAATCAAAACAACACCCATGAATTTCCAAACTGTAACTTTCCCAATAATTTAGAAAACACGAACCCCACAAATACAATAGGCAGACATATTAAAATAGAGGAATTTTCAGTAGTAGTAGTTAATTGTCGTAGTTTAAGAAGCAAGATACCTGAATTTCATCACCTTATAGAGAGTACTAATTCTGACATAATTATAGGAACCGAAAGTTGGTTAACAAGCGATATTGCTGATAGTGAAGTTTTTCCAGTAAATTTTAGGGTATACAGGAGAGATCGAGAGAGTCGACTGGGAGGGGGAGTATTTATCGCAGTTAAGAACACAATAGTCAGCAAAATAGAAGTGATTCCCCATAATATAATAGAAAGTGTATGGTGTTCCATTCAATGTGCTAATTCGAAAGTAATATATGTTTGTGCCTACTATAGACCACCCCATTCCGATGTACACTCAGTATTAGAACTCGAGAAACAGATCAGGTCCATTAATTCCCATAATAACGAACGACAGATAATTGTAGGTGGAGATTTCAATACACCATCGATAGATTGGAAAACATGCAGTCATAAGTCTGGAGGTAGGGACAGAGAAATCTGCGAGTCATTGCTTAACCTGTTCGCATCACACGCACTACATCAAATAGTAAATTTGCCTAGTAGAGGGGAAAATGTTCTCGATTTACTTGCCACAAACATCCCTGAAAAAGTAATTAAAGTTGAAAATGTCGATGGAATAAGTGACCACAAGGTAGTATACGTAGAATTTTCCCTCAACACTGAAAAAAATTTTAAATTAAAAAGAAAGGTTTACCTTTTTAGTAAAGCAGATTTTAACGGATTTAGGCTTGACTTAAAGACATCTTTTGAAAAATTCGAGAACATTAGCAAAAATAGCAATACAGACAATACATGGAAAGAGTTCCTCCAAATTACACGGTCACTTGTCAACAGATATATACCTCATAAGTATAAGAGCGAGAATAGGGAACCAAGGTGGTACAACGCGGAGGTTAGAAAGTGTTTAAAACGCCAACGAGTTAGCCATGCGAAACTAAGAAAAATGAAGAAAAATGTAGCTAATAGCGACCTAAAAAATACCATCGAGCATTATAAAATTTGTAAATCAGCCGCAAAAACAGCCCTTAGAAAAGCGTTTAGCGAATTCAAGAGAAAAGTACTTGGAGAACAACTAGAGGGAAATCCGAAAGCATTTTGGTCATATGTTAGGGAAGTACAGGGAACTAAAAAGTCAACGGTTAATTCCTTGAAAAACGATAGAGGCGAAATAGTAACTTCCAGTTTAGATAAGGCAAATTGTTTGAATTACTTTTTTCAGAGTGTTTTTAATCAATTAGTCACTGCTCCAACTAGAGGGAAAAATACACTTGATCTTTTAGCGACAAATATTCCACACATGGTTGTAAACATAGGTACGGATAAGGGAATAAGCGACCACAAGATAGTTAAAGCTAATTTTTCCGTGATCATGATCAAGAAACATAATCCACAAAGAAAAATCTACTTATATAATAAGGCTGACTACGAAGGTATGAAACGAGAGTTCCAAAAGTCATTTACTAATTTTCAAAAAATAAGTATCAACAGTAATACTGAGGTTTTGTGGAATACTTTCCTCAACGTTACACGATCAGTAGTTAGCAAATACATACCAAGTAAATGGAAAAGAGCCAATGCAGAGCCTAGGTGGTATAACGCGGAGGTTAGAAAAACATTAAAGCACCAAAGAACATGTCATGCTAGGTTAAAAAGGGCAAAAATTAACAAATCCTCCGAAGAACTATACACAGTCACCGAAAATTACAAAATATCTAAACTCTTAGCAAAAAAAGCGTGCCGAAGGGCGTTAGCTGATTTCAAAAGTAAATTACTGGGAGAACAATTGAACGATAATCCCAAGGCATTTTGGTCGTATGTTAGGGACACTCAAGGAAATAAATCAACAGTACACACGCTTAAGAATATCAAAGGGGAAAAGATAACCAACAGTCTACAAAAAGCCAATTCGTTAAACTCATTCTTCAAAAGCATTTTCAGTACTTATACACCACATCTTTTCGATCCGCAGCCAGTTCGTTCCCAAACATGTATGCCTGAAATTATTATAAATTGTCGCGGCATAGAACAGCAGCTAAAAAATATTAACCCCAACAAATCCCCCGGTCCAGATCAAATACCTGCTCGCGTATATAAAACAATGGCATCAGACATAGCGCCTTACTTAGAATTAATATTTACCAAATCTTTAGTAGATCATGTAGTGCCTAAGGACTGGAGAGTAGCAAATGTCACACCTATATTCAAAAGCGGCGACAGGGAAGACCCTAGTAACTATTAACCTATTTCTCTCACATCCATTTCCTGTAAGGTATTTGAACACATAATCGTAAGCTCCATTATGAGTCATTTAGATAGGGAGGAATTGTTAATAAATAACCAACACGGATTTCGAAAGGGTAGATCTTGCGAAACCCAATTGGCCCTCTTCGTTCATGACATCTTGCTCTCGGGTGAAAATAATGTCCAAGTTGACGCGATATTCCTCGATTTTAGGAAAGCTTTTGATAAGGTACCTCACGTTAAGTTGCTCTCAAAACTAGAAGCATATGGAATAGATAAAAACATTATTAGTTGGATTAATCAATTCTTACATGGGCGGGAACAAAGGGTTGTCATAGACGGTATCATGTCAAACACAGTTAGCGTTACATCGGGTGTTCCTCAGGGAAGTGTAATTGGTCCACTTTTATTTCTCTTGTACATTAATGATATTAGTAACGTCGTTAAAAGTAAGCTTAGACTCTTCGCAGACGACGCGGTTGTGTATAGGGATATTAACAATTCCGAAGATAGCGACTCGTTAACAATCGACCTACTTGCTATTCATGCTTGGTGCGAAAAGTGGCAGATGGAACTAAACATAAAAAAGTGCGTAGCAGTCAGCTTTTGGAAAAAGAAAAATTGGCCATTTAGGGCATACAGAATTAAAAATACAGAAATTATTCACGCCGAGTCTGTTAAGTACTTAGGAGTCACAATTAGTCACGACCTATCTTGGGGAAAACATATTAGGGAAATATGCGGTCAAGCATATAGGAAGCTAGGCTTTATCAAGAGAGTACTCGGAAAATGTGATGAGAAAGTGAAAGAACGTTGTTATTTTTCAATCGTTAGGCCTCATCTGGAATATGCTGTTAGTGTATGGGATCCATACGAAACGGGCTTGATATCAGAGTTAGATCGCGTACAGCGAAGAGGAGCTAGGTTTGTGAAACGATGCTACGATAAGTTGGCTAGTGTGTCTGGACTGTTAGAAGAATTAGGATGGGAATCGCTATCACAGCGTAGATTAAATTATAGGCTTAACCTCCTAAATAAATTTCAGGAAAATCATTTTACTGACGACGTAAAAAACATACTATTAACCCCTTCGTACTACGGCAGATTAGATCGCGCCAATAAAATTAGAGAGCTAGATTGTAGAACCGATAGGTATAAAATGTCATTTTTTCCGCGTACCATTCGGGACCATAACAGCTGTGATCGTCGTCATGAATAGTTCGAGTATTGACAATAGGCAGGCAGTTAATCTTTCTCATTATATTCTCCTCTTTCTTATTTATGCATGATGTAAATAATGATGTTCTTATTTATGCATGATATTTTGAATCTGTAGTAGTAGTCTTTGTATCCCTTGCATGTTAGAACGATTGGAGATACAATGTTTCTTGGGTATTAGATTTGTAATTGGCGCTTTGCATGTGTGGTACGCGGGTTTTAGTGTAATGTCGGTGTTCTACCATATCATTCATGCATGCCTGGTGCGAAAGCACCCCCTGCCACACACCCTTTGGGTGGCTTGCAGGGTATGACGTAGATGTAGATGTAGATGTAATCAACCTATGCATAGTTTCCGCGAAACCATGCCAGACCGATTTCAACAACCAATGCCCCCAATCGATATATCTTGTAGCGGAATCGTATCCTTACTAAGTAACATTAGCCCGAACAAGTCCTCAGGTCCTGATGAAATTCCAGCTCGTGTTTATAAAGAATTAGCTCTCGAAATGGCTCCGTATCTTAAAGTAATATTTAACAAATCCCTCGAAGAACACGCGGTTCCCAAAGACTGGAAGATAGCTAATGTGACCCCAATTTATAAAAGAGGAGATAGGGAACAGCCATGTAATTATGGACCAATATCATTAACGTCACTATCATGTAAAATTATAGAGCATATAATAGTTACATCAATAATGGGACACCTCGACAGCCAGGATTTATTAATAACAAACCAGCATGGGTTCAGAAAAGGACGGTCTTGCGAAACTCAATTAGGTCTTTTTGTTCACGATATTTTAGTTTCCGGAGAAGATAACGTACAGGTAGATGCAGCGTTTCTTGACTTTAGAAAAGCTTTTGACAAGGTTCCCCACTGTAAGTTACTCGCGAAGTTAGCATCATACGGAATAGACAGTAATATAGTAGGCTGGATAGGAGATTTCTTACATGAACGCGTTCAAAGGGTGGTATTAGATGGTGTCAGCTCAGGCGAAGTAAAAGTTACATCGGGTGTTCCCCAGGGAAGCGTGATAGGCCCAATTTTATTTCTTCTGTACGTAAACGACTTGAATAGTGTAGTAAAAAATAGCAAGCTCCGTCTTTTTGCCGATGATGCAGTAGTGTATAAAGAAATTAGAAATGAAGAGGACATACAGTGTTTAGCTAAGGATTTAGATGCGATTGATGATTGGTGTGATAGATGGCAGCTAGAATTAAATTTGAAGAAATGCGCGATTATGAATTTTTGGAAAAAGAATGGCCTTCCCCGGAATAATTATAGCATCAAAGAAAACAAAATATGTAACGTAGAATCAATTAAATACTTAGGCGTCACCATCAGTGAAGACATGTCATGGGGGAAACACATCAGGGAAATAACTAGTGTAGCAAACCGTAGATTAGGATTCGTAAAAAGGGTTCTAGGCAAATGCGATGAGAGAGTCCGAGAAAGAAGCTATTTTACACTTGTCAGGCCTCATTTAGAATATGCCGCTAGTATATGGGATCCCTACGAGGAAAGTATGATAAAAGAATTAGAGCGCGTGCAAAGGAGATCTGCTAGGTTTGTTAAATGTCGTTATGATAATTGTATTAGTGTTACGAGTTTAATAGAAGAACTAGGATGGGAATTACTATCAGAACGCAGGATAAAATTTAGGTTAAACCTTTTAAGTAAATTCGAAACCGATTTCTTCACAGATGACGTTAGATATATATTAAGAACCCCTGCGTATTATGCTAGGTTTGACCATATTAACAAAATTAGAGAGATAGATTGTCGTACCGATAGATTTAAAATGTCATTTTTCCCGCGTACCATAAGAGAGAACAATAGGCAACGTAGCAAAAGGGATAGGTAGGTGAAACATAGTTAGAATAGTCTGTAGTGCATGATGCATGTAATAACTACCAATAATCCCTTCTTTATTATGTAGATTTTAACCTGTACTATACCGTAGTAACTAATATTCTATTGTAATAACTACTGCAATTACTTGCAATAACTAATAATCTACTGTAGTAACTAATAAACTATGACCCTATTTTCTAGCATGTCTACAGTATATATCCTACTTACATGGCAATAGTGCATGCTTGGTGATCTTCACCCCCTGCCACACACCCTCGTGGTGGCTCGCAGGGTATTACGTAGATGTAGATGTAGATGTAGATGATTACATATTTTCAGACGAATTGAAACGAGATGGTGATATTTTTTCGATCCAGTGATCATCTTTAGGTAATGATGACGCAATGATTGTGGATCGGATGATCTAGAATTTGCATCTAAGCCAGTATTTGCCTCGGATGAGTGATAACAGGTGATGGTGGAAGTTCGGAGGAGATGATTGGTAGGTCAGGTCGAGTTTTTTCGGAGTTGACAAGAGTGCAGAGAATAACACTGTTTGAGTCGGAGGTAAGATATCAATCAAGTTCTGGTTTGGCCACACCTCGAATACACCGCGAGCATTTGGGACCCTGTGTGATAAAGATTTAACCAAAAAATAAACAAGATACAAAGAAAAGCAGCACACTTCGTTAATAACTGCTACGAACGAACATATAGTGTTACACAGCTGTTAGAAGGATTAAGATGGAGCCCCTAGAGATTCTGAGGCTGCGCGCTAGGCTTAGGCTGCTTGAGATATTCAGAACTGGTGTGTTTCAGAGCGACACACAGAATATTATCATGACGCCTCACTACATTTCTAGGTCTGACAGAAGCGATAAAATAAGAGAGATACACTGCCGAACAGAGAGGTACAAAAACTCGTTCTTTCCGCGCACAATAAGCGACCACAATAAAAACTGAGCTCCTCCAAATACACTCCCAAAGGGCATGTCACCATTTCACCTCCAAAACTTTTGCATATTTACACGGCTGGTGACCTACCACCCCCTGCCACCCGCCCATGCGGCGGGTGGCGGGGTAGTATGCAGATATAGAAGCTAGGAATAGGATCACGCGAGGAGGGAGGAGTTTTTCGGAGATGGCGATATTTTTTCCCGATCAAGATGCTTATGAGGTGAGGGAAAGGGGTTTCCTTATCGCTTGTCTCGGGTATCCGACGAGTATCTCTCCGTGTCTCCACGAGAGGGCGCAGGTCCTCTGCAGCCGCTGCACGCCCTCCTCTTGCAAGGGAAAGGGGAGGCTGACCACGTGTCGCGATGGAGGCGCCCCGCGCGGTGAGCCACACACGCGGTTTGAGCGTGGGTCACTCCCCTTAATGCGGATGGGAGGTATTGCGTACGGGGATGGGGCAGATGGGGGGGAGGGGCGAAGGAGGGGCGGGAGTGCGCTTAGGGGGCGAGAGGGGGATCGGAACGAACGAATGGACCAGATTATGAGCGCACGTATCGTGCGTGGCTTGCAAGGATTCGCAGGCCCTAATTAGGTCCGGGCCTCGGTGGGTAGCAGGGTATCCGTTGGGCCTTGGAGATTGGGGAGGGAAGCCTTTGAACCAACCGAGTTTCGGATAGGAACTTGCTGAGTATCCTGCATCCGCTGAGGATTTGAGTCTAGGTCTCTGTTTCTCCAGCAGTAGGGCTGCTCTTTATGAAAAGCCTCAGCAGATGATGCTGCAGAAATTAATATCGCGTTCGCTTCTTCAAGAACAGCTCTGGTAACACTAAAATCGCGTGTTCGATTCCCACGGAGGGCATATATGTTGTGTTTGCCATGAAGATTGAGGTCATCGGTTGGGCGGATTGGATGCAACCTCAAGTGATGGGCTGCACCTTCGAATCTGACGTCCCTTGTAAGCTGGGCGCTAATTCCCTGATGGGTATCTTAGTTCCTTTGGCCTATTCTTAATCATTCCGAAACGTAAACCGACCAGACACCCGCTGCTCCATTGGGCGTGAGTCGCTGATGACGCTACTGAATGGACGCCTACGCGCGATACAATTTTTGCCAATCGGTAAAGGTACGACATCATTGATGAAAATGGAAAAACCGGAGAGCCCGATCCGAAATAATTGAGATGGTGCAATTGGCTATCCGAGATCATCAAGAAAGAACCACATAACTCTCGGCAATGTAACTGCAACCACTAACTATCCTCAATTATTAGAAATAGAAAACTCATACGCATCCCACGCAATGCAACAAGAACAACACCCATACAATTAACAGCATGATGTTGGTCACGACCGTTGCGCGCGGTGAGGCCTTCTTGTCTCGCATGAAAGCAGCGTTCACGAGTGTCGAGGATGTTGTCCCGAATGGAGATGACTCTCCTTTCACGATTTCCAAACCTCTCTCTTTCCTACTTCTCCTCATCCAAGCCCGCGCTCTCACATTCCAGTCAAATGTATCTTATTATCTCATTCTTTTGATCCAACAAATGATCCTCTAGCCCCGATAATATTCCCTCTCGTGCCATCATAACCCTTCCTCCTTCACTCACATTCCAACTGCCCACTACTTTCAACGCTTGCATCGCCTCCCCCTGCCTCGCTGACTCCTAGAAATTCTCCATTGGAGTCAAACCTCCAAAGCCCAGGAAAATCCTCTCTAATGTTTTCTATTACCGCCTTTAAAACTCCGAACCCTTTCGCCAGAATGTTCGAAAAAATAATCCCTATCCGCTATCAAAAACTCCCTTTTCCTCGAGAAGTTCGGCTGTGCCCCAAAAATGTCCACAGTACATACATCTGTCCGTCCTCTTAACCAACCACCTGCGACCCTTGCACTTAAATGTCCACCTTGCACTTAAAGATTAACCCAAAAATAAATGTCAGTTATGTATATTAATTAAAGAGCAACTTCCAACAACGTAACTCTTCCTCGCCTCCAAACAATATTTTCCATATCGAATAATCTCCTCCTTCCATGTGGTACTGAAAAGTTAATATAATCCACGTTTCTCGAGAGCTCACCTTCGGGAGAAAGATCATAAGGTAACTGCCATTAGATAATTTGGACACTAGAGAGGGGACGCCGGCGCCAGTGTTTTCTACATGCGTGTCTTCAGCTCCATGGCAAGACTCCACAATGACAGCTAGCGAAAAAAAAACTCATTTTGAACTTATGCGCGAGAGAATGTTCACAATTATGCAAAGGAGATACTTTCCACAGTTTCACTCTTATTTGATTCACAGTTTGTTATCAGATTTAAGAGCCATCAGACTGTTTTGCTCACGGAGGTTGACAAACATGGAAGTGTGAAGAGTGCTATTTCTCTATGTGTATTGCTGTTTGCAGGGCCTGGTTCCATGGTCACATCATTTTTGTTTTATCCAAGCAAATGAATGGTAACAAATGAAACAAATATATATTATTTTGCTCGCAGTCGTGTGATCATCAATTTATCGCATTCTATGCGATTTTATCGCAGAATTGAATTGCTAGCTCTATGAAAATTATAGGTTTGTCTGTTTTCCAAGCAGGAGGGAATGGTGCGGGCTATGGTGCAGCGGTGCTACGTGGCACCCTTAGGGGAGGGGAGCACGAACTATGCAGTATAACAAAAGCAAAAGAACCTGGCACACTCCTGCGCGGAGGCGTAGGGGAAAGGGGTAAAGTGGAATGAGTGAAGAGAACGGACAGAAGGATAGGTAGGTAGGTTAGATAGGTCGATGAGAATGGGGAGAAGGCTGAGAACGATGAAAGAGGAGCCAAACTACTTTTCCAGACAGATGAAATTTTTCCCCTAACTGCTGCGCGCGTGAAATTGCAATTGTCGGCATGAAATGCCTTTATGAACGTAAGCAATTTTCAGCAAATAACTATCATTATGCATTGAAAATATATCCTTTCGTCAATGCGAAAGGAAATTTGAGTGAATAAATACTATTGGCCATCTCAGGCAGGATATAGTGGAAGGCTTTTATTGTACAGAAAGAAAATGGCACTTATCCACTTCAGTGACACGATGCGTAACGGCTCTTTCACCATCATCAGGTGACTGGCAAGTAATGCTAAACACTATTAATAATTCCTCAAAAAAACTCCAATTAATAACAAATTATGTTTCCGTAAAGCATGCGGGACATGGTTTGCATGATTGCTTTTGCTCTGAAATACGCCAGAAAAGTTTTCAAAATGCATTTAGCATAAGTTATTTATTCAGTCTGATCCCACTCATATTCACTTTTACTTGATTCATCGCCATCATGCTAGCTTATTATTACATCCTGTCATCTCCGACAGTGAGAGAGAGAAAATGAAAGGATGTGAAGAGCTCTGAAAAAACTGTAGCAAAAATCGCAAGGACCTCCAGCACACCGAAACGCACAATGCAGAGGCACAATGCACACACACACACAAGGCTAAAATAGGCAACGAGTGGTTTTGCTTGATCAGTGCCATACTGCCATGCATTACCCGTGCACTTCCTTGTCACGTGCAAGGCGTGGTAGTACGAATAAAATGCAGCAAACTGGGGGCGAGGGAGCTGTGACTCATGGAATTTATTGAAGCGCTAAGGTTGACAGCAACTAGAAAAGGTTCTCTCACTGACGCTCCACAATTTACAAGCTTCATCCCCCGCCAGGCAGGGTTTTAAAAGTTCTGAGGTCCATGTCCCAAAATCGTCCACGGCGCAGCGACAGGAGCTTTTGTGACTGCTATACCAGATCTTAGAGACGCAGAAAGATACATGAAAACAGACGAAATTTTGGTTTTATAGGACTTCACTTCTGCATTTTACATAGGAAGATAGCTTTTTACGCCCGCAAAGCACATGTTTCGCGATATTTAGGGCCCTAGGGTCAAGGTATCCCGATAACCAAGAGTGATAAAACTTTAACACATTCATTTTCCTTCCACAACGATTATTTTTAGAGGAGAAAAAATTTACTTTTATTAATTCTGAAAAATAAGTGCCACTCGAAATAAGAAAAATTAAATTGACTCTGGGAAAGCTTGAGACTTATTCCGTTGGTTCCAAAATGCAATCGGAGGTGAACTACGTCAGCCAACGTGAGGTAATGATTTTGGATATCGGGTACAAGAATCCTTTGAGCTTTATCAATCGCGTCACTAAGATTGGTTTGGCACATTAGAATAATGCAGCGTAAGCAATCAGTAAGGCTTCCTCCCATCTCCCATGTCCCTCCCATCAATAATGACTACAGCTCCTGCGGCATTCCAGAGGGCATTTTCACGTCCGGCGCCAAAACGTCCGAGGTGCCTTGAGACTTGATGATGCGTGGTGAAACGCCGGCGAAATGTCTTCACCCGAGGTGGGAAAGCGCCATGCCATGGCTGGGAGATTACGATATTTCCACTTTTGTGAAACATAATTACTCCACGATGAGGCATTTTCTGGCCATGAGTAGTCCCGAGTAAGCAAGGAAAAGCACTGTCGTAGACCGGGGTGAAGTCTGTTAGCCGAGCGAAGAAGGTACATTACAGAAACACGAAAATTTCGCAAGCAAAAGGAAATGTCGGACGACAGGAAGAGGGTAGTAGATTATGGCGGTTGGTTCATGTGCATTGCTTGACACGATTTGGCAAAAACAGAGTGCTTAAACTACAATTATGAGTTTCACCTCCACATTATAGTCTTCAATGTTATCACTTCTTCACAACAACATCGCTAAACCGCAGTTACTGTACCTCCCCAGGTAATAATATCGCCGAGTTAAGTATTTTAGCTAGCTCAAGAAATTTCTTCAGGGTATTAACCCGTGGAAAAATGTTCATATACATTTTTCAACATAGTTCATTCCCTAAAATGCCTTTAAAATGCAGAGAGATGGGTGAATATGGTACATTGAAGTTTTATGTTTATTAAATATTTTCGTCGTTTTATTTTTTGTTTGATAATTCTATTCCACACATCACATATTTGATTCTATATCTTTAAACGAACTGTTCTCATGATGCCATTGACTCAGCGAGGAAAAATTGGCAGCCAGAGTATAAAAGACTATTCTCCAGAAAACCTTGAGGAGGTGGTCCAGGCGATTGCCACTAAAGGATGCAATGAAGATTGAGAAGCGCTTTGTTGTGGAGAATCTATCAAGCACGAGGGTTGCGTTACCAAGAATTTGAAGGAGGGAGGTCTCCGAGCATAAAAGTAAAGAGGTGAAGTTGGAATAAAATACAACGTCAAACGTTGGCGTATATTCCCACTTCACGGGGTCGAAGACAGTACAAAGTTAACTCTTACTTCTGAGTTTATAGAGGTAAAATTCAAACGTGAAGCGATTAGTCGATAGATTGTCTTCTAGGTAAAAATTTAATTGAAAATAATAAATGTGAGCTACCTAATAATCTCAAAAAATCTTCCGGCTTCACGGGTGTTACTTTTCAAAATCTTTCACTCCCACGAGGTAATGTCTCATGCAATCAAATCAATGCGTTCATTATTGGTTGGTTTAAATGAGGATAGCTTCATTTTAGTTTTTGAAGGGTAAAATTACCTCCGTCCATCATAGAATTCCACTTTTCCTTCGTCAACTCGCTCGCACTTGAATCCGGAAGCAAAAGACGTCTGCGTAAACATGAGTGCGCCGAGCGTGAAACGCGGCCGCATTCGGATGATCCGCGTTGTCTCGCGCGTGCCATTCAAATCGAGCCGATCGCGTCTCCGTGGAATTTGGAGAGTTCTTTCTCTGCCGTCCGTCCTCGCGGGAAGGCTATCGGCCGACGAAAGGCATGGATGACGGCCACTGCACAGAGTAAAGAGATATGCTTACTATGTGGCCACTGGATGAAACTGGAACGGAGTGAGCGTGTTCGAATGAGGCTACAGGGAGGAGAGAGTGCTTTGCGTCGATTCGCAGTCAAATGCATCGTCGAGGCCTCTATTCACTTTACTGACACGAAGAACTGATAAATGATTAGCCCTGAAGCTCTAGTAGTATCCTTAAGGTCTTACAATATTATGGATACGCATTCTTCACTTCAGCGCAAAAAATAAGGTCCTTTTTGGCTAAATTATAACAAAAAAGTCGTTTATCATGAACTATATAAAAGGCTACGAGTTTGTATGCGACGTGCAGTTGCTAGGTATATTGATTCAGATGCGCGCCAATAGGTGGCAAGTGAACCCCCGTGCATAGGGCCTCTACGAGCATGCGTTCTCCACTACAACTGACACTCGGGGCGGGCGAGTGAATTTTTCAATATACACGAGAGAGAAGGGAAACAGCAACACCTTCGCTTGCATTACCATGATGCTGTGTGCAAAGAAATCTACGGCATTTAAATATTATATGCCGTTTCACATAGTTACGTATATTTTCCGCTAAAATAATCGTAAACAAATTTATTTCTATTTAATTCTTTACTTTATTCATTATTTTTGGTGGCTTCGCTAAAATTTCAGCCTGTTTTTTTAGGCTTTTTAAATAGTGAATTAATACACCGAAAAAACATTCACTTTGCTCGAAGCGACTGTCATCAAATTTTAATTGTTGGTGTTTGTTATCTTCCGATCCTCAGAAAGTTCGCGATGTAATCTAATGTAACCTACGATAAATAAATGGAGAGAATAAACAACCACCGTAGTTAAAACAGTAAATAGTGCCATTTTCAACGTTATCGTAAGAATCTGATCACAGAGGTTGGTCTGAAGGTGAAAGAGTGGAGAAATAAATCCTTTGAGAGTGACGTGAGTTAGCCAATGGAGAGGCTAAAAACTAAGCGTAAAAGATGATGGACGGCTTTATTGGTGCTCGTTAGACCCTTATTTCATTTGACCCACAGTCAAAGTTATATCCATTTAAAATAATTTTATGGGAACCTTTACGAAATAATGTATATGATAACAAAAATTTGCCATTTATTATATGATTGACCATAAACATAAATATAAGCCAAAAGGTGAGCATAAAGTAATAATACCAACATAATTGTTTTATGAATTTGTGTTGCTTACTGTAGACCTAATGATTTTTTTAGTTTGTTTCATAATTTAACTTGAGAGTACAATTCGTATTGTATCAATGCATGGATGATTTTCAGGGTAATTCTATGACTAAGCCTGAAATAAATAATTTTTTTATTTTTTTTTGTAGAAATTGGTAAAAGGTTTAGACATCCCAATATATTTTTGTTTCACAATTGGTTAACTATTTTGTCTACGGCCATTGATTCCTTCGAGAAGTAGAGTTCTGTAGATCATCGTAAATATATTATACTCTGCTATTTAACATCCAGAGCCAATGTATTTGCAGATAGACCGCTAGACGCGCTTATACTTTTTGAGGGAGGATGGAAAAACATGGAGGGGAAAAGGGGTCAGACGATTCTAAGCTGATGATGGTTCCAAGCTTCTCTGAATCAGTGACAAAGACATGCAATAAAAAAACACGCGAACATAAATCATGCTTCTAGAATATCTTACAGAAACGTTCATTATACGAGAGTTGTCGAAAAATTAATGTCCCATGTTTTATCTCAAAACTATTTATCCTAAAAAATGGAATTTAAATACATATGAAAGAATGATGTTTTAACTACAAAATCTATTTTCCCACAAAATATCCTTCGAGTTCTATTGCCTTTCTCCAGCAATTCACTACAGCGTGTCGGTGCCCTGTCGGCACCAGTTCTCGCTCTGGTATTACATCCAGGTTTTCACGGCGCTTATCATCTCTTCATCGTCCAAGTAATAGCGTGGAAAAGTAAATAGTGTCATTGTTCTAAATCAATTAGAATAGAAGAGGAATGAAGAAGCAATTTACATAGTTTTACGTCTTCAGTTAGAGCTGGACTGGCATTTGCGAGCATAATCTTGCAGTCTGTCCTCTGCAGAGTCCAGAAAATCGGTCAGGGCACTAAGACGTGAGATACGATAGCGACGTGATATAACCTGACATTAAGGCTTTTCGACCAATGGAGATGCGTCTCTCTCGATGGTCGTTTCAACGCACTGATTTCTGTTATTAGGGAGTTTTGAAAAAAAAAAACGTGGGGCATTACCATTTGTGCACCCATCGTAATTCAAGGGGTTCAAATGCCAATATGAAATGGAAGCTCCGGAGAGAGAAGACCATAAATTAACAATGAAAGCTGAAGAAGTATGAAAGATGCTGGAGCTCAGCGAGATCGTTGAGAAAAGATGTGAGATAAGAATGCGGCATCGCAGTGTAGGTATAACTGCAGGTCAGCGTAATGAGCACCGAAGTGAAACGGTAAATCCGAATGCATTGTTATTTTAGAATTTAATCCGCCCAAATTCATTGGAAAACTTTTGATCGGTCGGGTAAATAAAGAATTTAGGTCATTGTTGAAGTACCGAGACTTTAATTTACTGAGTATGAAAAATTAAAGGAGCTTACACATCATATTCAGAGTAGAGCATAATATGCAGGATCGGAGCAATTACACATAAGCATTAATTACTCCCCCCATTTAGAGGTGGAGGAAACCTATTCCAATAATATGGGGATTAAGTGGACAGCTTCATACCATGATTCACGGGAATAATTACGACTTACGCAGCCAGAATACGTTAAATGGAGGTTGACTCATAGAAGCCAGCCAGCAAATATAATATATCATTTGGCATAGCTGCTAAAATTCTTGAATTCTATTGTCTCCTTTTCCATTTGTCAATTTCATGAATCGCCTATAGCTAAACCGCAACTTCCGAGACCGTTATATTCGCCTTGGTCTTCTCTTTCCCCACTAAGAGTAACTTTAGGCAAGGCCAGCTTGTACCCACCATAGACAACGAGCGAACTTTGCTTTACATACAAGACAACTGAAAGATCCGACCAAAGACTTCCACTCGCTCAAAACCCGAGCCACACTGTAAAGCAAAAACCAAAGGGGTTGACTGCGTCGATGTGTGAAAAGCGTCTTACACCCACTGAAATTACTGCTCTGCATTGGTAAGAAATCACCATGAAATATAGTCCTTAGCACTAGTTTGGTAACAAACTAATCAAGTAAACTAAGGATCTGTTTTGACCAGCGAGCAATTCACTGAAAACTTCTCAGCACTTTCCCGATCACCTACCTTAGAAGTCCGCTAAGTATGTGAACGCCAAGGTAGAATGGCTTGCTAAATCACTCGGAGCGACACTTTGGGATCCGGGTTACAGTCCCGATCAACTCAAATGATTTGTCGATCGCGGAATTTCGCACATCGTCCCCACGTCTATTGTTCACTGCTTCGCATACGGAGAGTAACTTTCAACGGTGCCCCTCATCGTGTTTTGCTTTCGATGGATGGGGAGCCAGAAAGTTCCCAGATGATCTCAATTTCGTCCCCGGCTACGTCCTCGACGGAGCATCCTCCTTCCCCAGGCGGCCGGCCTCCCGTCTTAATCTTCTCCACGCCCCTCGACACTCCGCCACGGTTATGGCGTTCTTCGTCCCCCATCCATTTAACTCCCTCCCAAAAACTACCAATCTCTTCATTCCTCCTTCTCTCCCAAACCACCCACCCTCTCGCTCGAACCTCCACCCACCTCCCTAACGTACACCGCGCCCGCGCTGGAGAACACCCATCCCAACCCCCTCTGCCCAAGACGTACCTAACGCACGCATTCTCCGCTGTCAGCAGATGATGGCCATGAACGGAGGACTCATCACGGAGACTAGCCCAAACCCCCCCACCCCCGACCCCCCGTCCTCCCCCTCCTCCCCCTGGCCTCCGTAGTGGATGCGGCAGACTGCCAACCACCCCCAGTCCCCGATCCCTCTCTTCTGCTCCACTACCGCTCCCCCGCACCACTTTCCCAATCACCCACCGTCCAATCCCCCCCTCGCCTTCCTTTTATGTCCCCAGATAAGCATGAATGGGTCTCCAGGCAACACATAGGCAAAGTGCTGTTGCCCTCTGTGCCACCTCATTCTCTCCTCTCCACCCTCCTCCCCCGCCACCCCCTCCCTCGTACGTATTACTCCCCCCCTCCCCACCTCATGATCCATCCCCAGCCCACTCCAATGCTCGAGACCCAATTTCCCTCCCCCTTCAATTGTTTCCACCCACCCCCCCCTCCACCCCAACATCCGGGATTCGTTTTGGGATATTATAAGCCCGCAAGTTATCCTTTCTAAGTGAAATCATGTGCGCATACGGAGCAGGGATATTTCGGGGGAATTTGTTTTGTTTGCGTGAGGTCGAAAATCTTTCGGTCGGCGGTGTTTTACGCACCAACCGGCGGCAAAGTTTCCTGAAAACGGACAAACGAGCTGAAAGTTCACATTTTCCTATGAAAGAATTGTATTTGATATGTGCTATATAATTATTTGCACAGAATATTTGTCCACTAACTAAGACCAAATGTTTATTCTGGTAACATCTGAAGTATGGCTTCATGTTGGAAGGTGAAGGCCTATTTATATTGAAGTAATGATTTCACTGCAGCAATAAATAATAAATATCAGGCCTTCTCATTCCTTAAAATAAGTAGAGGAATATTTAATCTGATAAAATAACAGCTGAGCTTGATACATGCAAGTGATCAAATACTTTTCTCGATTCTTTAATAGAAATTCTCACGGGAAATTCTCTTGAATCCGCCAAAATAACTTTAATATAATTCCTCGGAAAACCTTACATAGGAATCAAGACGTAGTTGCCTCAAATACGGAATACCTACTTCAAATGCATCCCTGCCTTAACCTCGTATTATGTCTTAATAAGTTAACATGAATATCATATTTTCCTCAATGGTCCTAAATCAATTTCATTTTTTGTTACACTAATAAATTTTTCAAAATGTCCCTCAGAATTCCAAAATGTTAGTTATTACTTAGTTTCACAGCAAGCATATTAATGAAAGATATCGCTATTATAGCGAAAAATAGTGATAAGTACCCTTTCCATCATTACGTGCCTTGGTCAGTGAAAATGTAGAGAAAGACAATCATAAGTCTGCCAAGGTTATCAACGTTAAACGCTCAGTGTAAATTCTAATTCTAACACGATCGTATTCCGGCACACCGAGCAACGGGCCATTTTCACCACTTTAGTAATTTCATCACCCGTGACGCATTCCGATGTCAACACCGCGTGCAGCATGCAATTTCAGCGTGCGGGTGAGGACCTGGAAGCGTAAGGGACTCGTCGACGACTACTCTAAGGAAACGTCCCGACGCATGCGGAGAGACCTCGGCGCGAAATTTCACAGCGAACTTATGCGAGGGACGGAGGGGACGATGTATTGAATACATGCGAGGTATATACTACGTGGGAATGAGGGTCAGGGGGGGGAGAGGAAGGGGCGTGCGTAGCAAAGGAGACACGCGCGTGTGACAAATGAGGGAGGGCTCGGCGACAGGTGATTTCGCCTCCCCCCAACCCTCCCCTTGAGACAAGGGCGAGGGGGAGAGAGGGAGCAGCATGCATGCGAGGAGGGATCGTTGGTGGAGGACAATGGTTGGAGGGTGATTCACGGGCGGGGGGGGGGGGAGGCCCGAGGGGACGGACGGAGGAGAAGCCGGTGGAAAGGGCGAGAAATGGCGGGAGAGGGTTTCTGAGCGTATGTGCCATGAATAAAGGGAACGAAGCGGGAGGGTGGATCCCTCGGGGTAATATGGCGAAGGGGTTGTGATGACTGGGAGTGCTTTATGTGGGGAGGGGAGAGGGGTCGAGGGGGAGGAGGAAGAGAGGGAATCTTCCCCCCCTCCCCCTTTACCCTGAAAAAAATCCCCAAAAAGCAGAGCTTTACTCTTAAAGGAGAGGATGTTCAGATGCTCTCTCTACCTGAGAGATCCATCCCTCCACGACAGATTAAAAGGCTACGATTCGAGGCTCCCCTAAGTACGGAAAGCAAATTTAAAATATTATGAAGTAACCATGTCGCGTCAAACCTGATTGCTCGGTTGGGTACAATGAAAGGTCAGCATTGTTCCATCTGTATTCCTAGTGCATAAATCTGTACTCTCAAATGATAATTATGCTGTTGTAGAGTGCCTAGCGAGGGGAAAAGTAGACTTTCTAAGGAGACTCCTGATCAGTGATTCTCGACGAAACCGGAAGGACGACAAAATCAAGGGTTTTCCTTCAGGGTTCCCTCATAAGTGACTGCCTTGGCGCTTTATATTAATGACATTAAAATAAAATTTACTGGTACCAAACCAAACATTCAACCTCCAAATAAGAATCATCAGGCACAATAAGCCCATTGACTAATGAGTGTAAATATTTTGTATTTATTTGCTGAAGATTACATGTATGTGGGCTGTAAATAAAAAAAATTGTCTTCAAGCTCTTCAGGATGCAGAACTGGCAAGTCAATTTTCCAGTATGCTCGGCCGTGTCGGTTGTTCTATGAGTCATAAATTTTTGCATCAAGGATATGGTTCACCGGAAGTCACGGAAAGTTTGAAGTGTTCGTGTTCCTAAAATTTCTCGACCTAGACAGAAGCAACGATGCGACACTAGGAATAGAAAGAATACCTATAGTTTTCCCTCAGATAGGATAGAGGTTTCCACCCTAATTCTCTTGAAAATTTCGTAACACTGCTATGTTTATCGTAACAATTTTTATCAAATCTAGCTGCCCTCCACTGTATTCGACCTATATCTGAAACTAGTCCTACTTCGTAAGGGTCCCATATTCTAGCGGCGTACTCCAAGTGAGATCTCACGATAGAAACATAACATCGCTCATTTACTCTGTCGTCACATTTTCCTAGCATTCTTCTAATAAATCCTAATTTACGATTTGCCTGTACGCAAATTTCACGTATATGCTTCCCCCAGGATAAGTCCTGAGTTAGGGTCACAACTACTGTCCATTAAAAAAGTCGAGTCCGTTGAGTTTAGGACGCTGTATCTTCAAGTAGAGTCAACCGATTTTAACGAAATGAAATGCGTACGATAGGATAATAATTTTTAACGAAATATCTTTCTCGGGCTTCGCACCGGGTAATGTTTTCATAATCCGCCGACGTTTCGGAAAACGACTTGTTTTACATTTTCAAGGCACGTGCTATTTCCGCCGTGACCACTATAACACTAAAATTAAACAAGCTGCTGATGCCCCAACAATGAAGGTTGCGATCTCTATGATTGGCTAACGTGTTCCGCTGGCCGTTGAATCATTTTCTCGTCTTTTTAACACATTTGATCACTGGCCACCAGGTATTACTCAGTTGGAATCCGGTGTCTCTATTAAAATTATACATCTACCTCTACGTCATACCCTGCAAGCCACCCTAAGGGTGTGTGGCAGTGGGTGCTTTCGCACCAGGCATGCATGAATGATATGGTAGAACACCGACATTACATTAAAAACCCGCGTACCACACATGCAAAGCGCCAATTACAAATCTAATACCCAAGAAACATTCTATCTCCAATCGTTCCAACATGCAAGGGATACAAAGACTACTACTACAGATTCAAAATATCATGCATAAATAAGAACATCATTATTTACATCATGCATAAATAAGAAAGAGGAGAATATAATGAGAAAGATTAACTGCCTGCCTATTGTCAATACTCGAACTATTCATGACGACGATCACAGCTGTTATGGTCCCGAATGGTACGCGGAAAAAATGACATTTTATACCTATCGGTTCTACAATATAGCTTTCTAATCTGCCATAGTACGAAGGGGTTAATAGTATGTTTTTAACGTCGTCAGTAAAATGATTTTCCTGAAATTTAGTTAGGAGGTTAAGCCTATAATTTAATCTACGCTGTGATAGCGATTCCCATCCTAATTCTTCTAACAGTCCAGACACACTAGCCAACTTATCGTAGCATCGTTTCACAAACCTAGCTCCTCTTCGCTGGACGCGATCTAACTCTGATATCAAGCCCGTTTCGTATGGATCCCATACACTAACAGCATATTCCAGATGAGGCCTAACGATTGAAAAATAACAACGTTCTTTCACTTTCTCATCACATTTTCCGAGTACTCTCTTGATAAAGCCTAGCTTCCTATATGCTTGACCGCATATTTCCCTAATATGTTTTCCCCAAGATAGGTCGTGAGTAATTGTGACCCCTAAGTACTTAACAGACTCGGCGTGAATAATTTCTGTATTTTTAATTCTGTAAGCCCTACCTGGCCTATTTTTCTTTTTCCAAAAGCTGACTGCTACGTACTTTTTTATGTTTAGTTCCATCTGCCACTTTTCGCACCAAGCATGAATAGCAAGTAGGTCGATTGTTAACGAGTCGCTATTTTCGGAATTGTTAATATCCCTATACACAACCGCGTCGTCTGCGAAGAGTCTAAGCTTACTTTTAACGACGTTTCTAATATCATTTATGTACAAGAGAAATAAAAGTGGACCAATTACACTTCCCTGAGGAACACCCGATGTAACGCTAACTGTGTTTGACATGATACCGTCTATGACAACCCTTTGTTCCCGCCCATGTAAGAATTGATTAATCCAACTAATAAAAGTTGGATTTTAATACGGATGCAATCGCATCTCGATGGCCTCTTTGATAATGCGGTCCAAGTAACGGTGTGCGCGGCAAAGGATTTTTGCATCGGTCCATTTAATGGCATGGTCTTCGTTGATGCTGTGTTCTGCCACTGCCGACTTCTCTGGTTGCGCCAATCTAAAGTGCCTACGATGTTCTTTAAGCCTGGTTTCAATTGTTCGACCAGTCTCCCCCACATATGTTTTGCCACATCCACACGGAATCTGATATACTCCTGGTGTCTTCAAGCCGGTGGGATCTTTTGCCTTAACCAACTGGTCCCTTAATTTAGATTGTGGCAGAATCTATATAAATAGCCTGAAAAGCCAGAAAATATCCTGGGATTTCCAATAACGATTTTTAATTATAAGTATTTTACGCGCAGATAAAGCAAGGATCTCTGCAGAAGAAACGTCGGGGCGTCGGGGTGGGCAGAAAAGGAAAATAAATAAAAATCATTATTGGAAATATCAGGATATTTGACTAATGACTATGTACATATTTATAAAGCTAGCGTTATTGCGGTTACAACGGTTTAACACAAACCTCTATCGCATCGTTAGTTTAGGAATTAGCCGAGGTTTATAACTTTTACAACAGCTCGTGAAAAACTCAATATAGAAACAATTTTTTTCCTTTTATGTATTAAAAACATGTGTGGCTAACTTATTTAAAAATATCTCATCTCTTAAATAAATATTAAGAGAATGGTGATAGCGTAAAGTCGGACCACCGGGTTTTGAGCGCCGAAAACAGGGCCTCTTTTGAAAAAAAATATCGTAAAAGTGTAGATAAGGATACGAAATTTTTTTTACAAACATTAGTAAACGTAGAAAAAATTGTTCTATCGTAGGCATTTTATTTCGTTAAAATCGGTTGACTTTATTTGAAGATACAACGTCCTAAACTCAACGGACTCGACTTTTTTAATGGAAAGTAAGTACTTAACTGACTCTACATTTATGAGATCGGCTAGATTAATTGTGTACGTCTCGTTGGTTAAGCTACTCTGTCTCCAAAAAATTCATCAGCGCACTTTTAAAAATTTAATGCTAACTGCCGTGCTTTTGTCTAATGATGATTTTGTTAAAAATTGTTATGATAAACATAGTGGTGTCAATTAAATTGCTGAGGGTATTAGGGTGAGAACCTCTATCCAATCGAAGGGAAAAATATAGGTTCAATCTTTTACGAAAGTTTGATGTAGACTATTTTTTGCCGGATGTTCAAAATATTTTACTAGAGCCAAACTGTTATGGTAGGAACGATCACAGGAATAAGATTAAGGAAATAGACTGCAGAGCCGATAGATTTAAAATGTCATTATTTCCACGTACAATAAGTAACCATATAGTTGCGATTGATCAGTTTTAGGATACTGACTAGGTTAAATAGTTTCTTTCAGTTGCGCTAAATATCTCAACATGAATTTTAGACACTAACCTCGCATGCAATCTCCGGCATAATATACTCTGGCATGTTTTAGTACCTTGTAGTGCTATTTATTTGTCGCATTGATAATAATAACCAGGAGTTGTATCTCGAGTCGTGTTCTGCATGGTAGTAAAAGCATGGCATAGTAGTCTTCTACGTACCATCTCCTGGTTTCTGGTCTGATTGCGTACCGTAATCCCGACTGCTTTTGGCCTGCGCCTGGCATTCTGGGGAACGTTCGCGGTTCTGATATGAACTGGGATGAGTGCTGCATGCCTGGTGTGGAGTCACCCTGTGCCATACACCCTAGTGGCGGCTTGCACGGTATTTCGTAGACGTAGATGTAGCTACAGGTTCCGTGAATGCAACTTCTAACGTCTCTCCAAATCAAATGAAATCGCGCCTTTCAATAAAGTACACTTTACATTTAGGTTAAACTACTTGTTTTTAAAGTCGCAAATATCACTTTATAATTATTGACGCCTTCGAGGATATCGATGTGTTTACTCATTGTAGGGTGGCAAACAGCTATAAGGTCTAATACCTTGTTTCCTTCGTAGATTCGTTAACTACTTGGGCTAGAGAGTGGTTTGAAATAGAAGTGAGTATGGCCTCGCATATTTTACTCTTCCTTGATTTTTTTAAATCCAATAAATATCCCCATTTGTGGCCTGGAGGTTCAAATCACCACCGGTCTTGTTTTCCTTAGAGGTATATGCTGATAATTTAGTGTGTAATTGGTATAAGTTTCTATTTTGGAATCAAGTTATATTTTAAAAGAAAACATACGTAGGTATTTTCCTTTTATTTTCTTGTTAATTAGTACACCATACATACATAGCAATCACGCCGTTCCCTTCCAGTGTAGGCAGTGTCAAAATGTTTCACTCATTAATACATAATTGTACACGTAAATCTGCTTCAATAATTTCCTCCTTACTGCCCTATCCTTGCAAACCTCTTTTGCCTCATTTACCCAAATACACTGTTTCATACACGCCCTCCTGTTTTTAAAACTCCTTATATTCCTCCTCCTAAGAATTTCTTTCAACCACGTTCAACCACAACTTTCTCGGTCTACCTCTACCTCTCACACAATTCATTTTACTCTCATATATCTGTTTCGTTATTCGACTCTCATCCATTCTCTCAATATGGCCAAACCAACGAAGCACACTCCTTTCATGCACGTTCATTACTGGAGCATTTAACCCACATTCATTCATGACCCACTCATTCCTGACCCTATCCATCCTACTTTTGCCGCAAACATTCCTCAGATAACTCATACCCACGGCATTCAGTCTACTCATCTACTTTCGTCTTGCACGCATTTACCTTCAATTCCATTCTTTCCGTTGATTCACAAAACTTATCTAGGAGCTTCTGTAATCCCTGTTGACTGTCTGAGATCAAAACAGCATCATCCGCATCTAGAAGAACTCGCACGTTTATATATCCAATCAAAACACCGTCGTTTTCCCTACATGCGTCTCTAACACATTTATCCATAAATACATTACACAGCCATGGAGACATTACGCATCCTTGCTTTACACCCCGATTTATTACAAACCAATCACTCAGAGCCCCGTTAACTCTTACTATTGTCATACATCACCTTCATAACATTCAGTAACTGCCCATTCACTCCATAGTCTCTCAAAACCTTCCACAACTTCTTTCTGTTCACTCTATCATATGCCTCCTCTAAATCGACAAACGTACAGTACACTTTCTTTCGGACACTCATACATTTTTCTATCACTTGTTCAAGTGCAAAAAGTTGGTCACTACATCCTCTTCCAGGCATAAACCCACACTGCACACCCCATATTCTGTCGGAAGTAATATTCCTCACTCTTTCGATTAATATTTTACTGAACACTTCTCCCGGGATACTCAGTAAACTAATGGCCCGATAATTATTACATTCGGTCTCTCTTCCCTTTCCTTTGTACAACGGAACGATGATAGCATTCTTCCAATCCGCTGGAACAACAGAAACCCGTAAGCATAAATTGTATAGTTCACGTAGCCTACAAATTAGTAATTTACACCCACACTTCAACATTCCCTGGATATCCCATCTATGCCTGCAGCCTTCCCATTTTTCAATATTCTCACAGCCGTTGTGAGCTCCTTCTCACTGATATCCTTTTCCATCATCACATTCTCACATACCACTTCACAAGGCTCATCCTCAACACCTATAATATTACTGTACAATTCTTCAAAATACTCCATCCAGGAGTCCCTTATATTGCTCTCGTCCCACATGATCTCTCCACTTTTGCTCTTTACCGCATTCATTCCCTTACCTTCACCATTCGTAGCCCTTTGTACCCACTTCCAAATAGCATTCTATTACCTTCAAAATCAGACTGCATTTTTTTAACTTCATCCGCATGCATTCTTTCTTTGTTCTCTTTCACAATGATTTTGCATTCATTCTTTATCTTTCTGTTAATCTCACATGCCTTAGTACGCTCTTCCTCAGATTTGGCATCAATCATATCCTTGTACGCCTCCTTCTTTTTTCTGACTGCAATTTTCACTTCTTCATTCCACCAAGCATCACCTTTCGTTCTTCCTACCACTCCTTTTCCACATACTTTTTCAGCACATTCCAAAATCACTCCTTTTAAACACTCCCACGCATCATTTCCCGAGAGTCCAGCTCGTTTCCAGTCCGTATCTTGATGGGCCAACCTCATTCAGCTTCCGCCGCCCATCGTGGCTTCGGCTGTCCGAGGCAACATTTTGACGTTTAGCAGTAAGTTGTAATAGAGTATGCAAGGTTACCAGCCTTCTCAGTACCCGCACCACGTGCAGCTTTCCCTGCTGACGGTTATGGCGCTCTACCGGTCAGTTTTGGCACATTTTCGCCAGTATACCTCAACAGAAACCAAAGCATAGCAATACCCTAGGCCCGCTTTCCCTATTCTGCTCAAGCTAGGATCCCTTCTGAAAGGACTACCTTGAGAGCCAGCATACTGTTGCCCGCGACCCACCACTAGGAGGTATATGCGGTGTACTGACACACCGGGTCTCACTAAACTTCACTTTTTATTTGTATTTCACTTTCGTCCAGTATGTGTGCGGTATGATTCAAATATTAGTTCACTGCTAAGAATATTCCGCCGCCAGCCCTATCATATCCATCACGTCTATTTTTGTATCCGGTTGGAAAAACTTTCCTATCGCTACTACCCTCTGGAAGCTAGATCTACTTTCTAACTTAAAACATCTTGGTTTTCAAATATGGGCTCAACTTCGGCACGTTTGTTCTTTACGAAAAGACAATTCACTCGTAATGAATTTACATCGTGTTTATATTGTTGTGTAACGGGTCATTCTTTTCCATTTGGTGGGTATTATTTCTTTGATCTCTAAAATGACTGATAAAAGAGATTTTGTCTAACGTTACGCCGTTCTTTCGAGTGCGCGTGTCAGAATCATTTTCGCTACGTGAGTTACATTTATATATTAGAGCTACCCCGAAGAGTTTTGGGAATGCAGATTTACACGGCACTGATTAAATCAAAGCCTGCTTTCGGATATTTATATCTTTGAACGTAAAACCCGCTACATGACCTACTCTCCAGAATGAAAAAGTACCTACAGTGCTCGAAGATTTTACGAGCAACCAGTCCTGACGCCTAAGGAGCGTAATGCACCCCAGAACGGCTGAGGGGAGCCCGGTACAATCCGAGCACCGGCCGAAAATCTACAAATTCCGCCGCTATGCTCACCAGAAATTTCCTCAGCCTCCTATTCACTCAATCCTAATGTAAGCATGGTGACCGCGGTCAGTCCGAGGAGCAATGCTGCAAACGGAGAGGCGCAAGTCGACACCAAAAACCGGCCGGACGCGTTCCAACTTCGAGTTTAAATCCCACGAGGAGTTCCAAATCTCGTCGACTCCACGATCGGAAGCATTATTGGTGCCAACATGGGCCACCACCTGAGAGGCTAGTGCAGTCCGTAGCACTCAGCGCAGTGCATATTGCGGCCGTAGTATTGGAAACTGATCCCCAGGTGAGCCGAGGTCATTTGGGCCGTAAACAATGGTTTGGTTGGTCTTCTGTTGGGAAGACTACTGGGGTCGGTCATGTAGCAAGGGTTAAGAGAAATTCAACTTCGGCGATGGCCTACTCAATTTTCTCGCGGAGTGCCAAAGGGCTCACAGTTTTACGTCCCATCCGATGGGTGAAAAACAGAACAAAGATCACTCCTCAGAAGGCACTCATTTATGAATCTGGTAACCACTGAAAAATATCCCCCAATTGTACTTGGGCCAAGTGGGCGTCACCCAAGTTCTCAGCTCATCGCATCAACCAAATTTCCAGTTTATACAATAAAGAGGAGGGAAATGTTGAATGAATTCGCGCAGATTTCAACCCGTATGGACTAACGTCCATCATGGCGGTTCAGCATGGGTCAGCCAATGGTGTTGGCAAGAGGGAAATGCTATCGACTCCAGGCACACAAAGCAATGGATATCCCCAGAAAGAAAGAAGTCCCCTCACACGACACCGCCTGGGCCACTGAGCCGCCCCATACACTTTTCACCCCTTCCTCTCACCGCCCTCTCAACATCTGTCGCCTAACTGCGCCCGCACGCAGGGCGACACCACCCAAGAAGGACTAAAAGGGCATTAAGAGCCGTGCCGGCCAGTCGAGAGCACGCACGGGGGATTTTACATCTCAGTATCGTTCAACGCGACTGAAGAAACTCGCGACTTGACGAAAATGAAAATCTCGATGCGCACTTTCTAATATCGCCAGAATAGAAAAGAAATTCGAATATCACCCATTCACATTTAAGGTAGTCCGAGCGAGATAGTTCCCTAGTCATAATAGAGACCACACATTCGAATTATACATTTTAATTTCACCAGCTGTAGGACACATCAATTAAATATTGCATTATTAATGGTGCCACAAAATAGTTTTATATGACAGAAATTGTGAGTCGTTAAAAGAAAATATCTATATAAGTCTTTAACTTGACTCATTTTTTTCGCGCGGTGCGTTTGAAACTCCTTCAAAACGGAAGGTTTTTTTGTGATACCCAAGAACCTATTGCGGTGACAGTATGATTCATTTTCTAAAAAAAATGAGAAAACATACTAACTACACGCTGTTAGTGTTCTTACGACATCTAGTGTTAGAACTTCCTCATTTTGTAAATGATGTCTCTCTGGAGAGCGTACACGTACCATTTCCCATGTATAAGGGCTGGTATTCTTTGGCAAATATCTCCGAAAGTAATGTAGTAAGGGGTTAAATTTTTGGTGTCATTAGAAGGTTGAGATATTTTTATTTAAAATGAGACCAACTTCATTGATTTCTACGTAAAATGATATTTCGCTCGAACTGCCTAAGGATCTTGATTGTTGGTTACATTTTCAATAGCACAACTCCAGCAGCCATAATAACGCTTCGGCAAATTTATTGGCGTCCTCGGGGCTGGTGCTGTTGTGACAATAGTTTTGCAGGAAATACGACAATGAACAACACTGGCTTTACGAAATCAATTAATTAGACGAAACGTTGGATATGGATGCTTGAGTAACTCCGTTGAAAATTTGAACAACACTAAAGAGAATATCCCAAAATATTTATTCTTAGGCAAAAAAAGGCATTCGGTGCAAGCCAATAATTCAGTACGGCTCGAGGTAGGAGAAGTGAACGTCCGTCGAAATGAATCACGTGGTCGGTATCCTTTGAAAGAGCGAAACACATGCGCTTCGGGGTAAAATGAAAGTTATCGTTCTTTGCCTTCCACCATTTTGCGCCATGCCACGAATCACAGGCAGGATTCACACACAGCGGATGCCTTCTGCTTTTTGCGATTCCTTTAGGGAAACCAGAAGTGATTGCAATATATCAAATAAACGGTAGTTGACGATATTTGGCAGAAGCTCAACATTAGTAACCTATAACTTTTTGCGGAGCTATAAAAATCGATATTATGCATATATCCTCAGCAATTGGAGAGTCTTAATGCCTGGAGTGCATATCATTAGTGAGACATATAGAGAGGATAAAGCGCTTTCGGGATTTACATTTAAGATGAAATTAATACTAATCGCTAAAATGTTGTGAGTCTACGAAGGTAATTGTCCTAAGAGTCCGCCCATTCCAACAGCGTCAGACCTCTACTAATTACTCTGCAAGCCACCACAAGGGTGCTTGGCCGGGGGTGACTTATCACCAACATGAACTAGAGTGAAGAAATTAACTTTCACCATAAGGCACTACGCTATCGGTAAACTAAAAATGCTACAGAAACTACTAAAATAATTTATAATGTATCAACGTAAACGTGACATAAGAGTCATGCAAGGAACATACAAAACATGGTGTTAGCATGATTAGGCAAGTTATAAATATGCCTCTGGGGGCACAAGAATTAATCACCTACACTAACAGCCAACGAAGTCTTAACACAACCATTAATGTCTCTTATCGATTGCGGAAAAACGTTATTTTAAATTTTTCCGTTCTACAATCCGATCCCCTCATTTTACTCTCATGATCCGATCCACCTTAGTAAGTCATAAAGCACAGCCACAATGTAGGAATACAACCGTCTCTTACCAGGGACGATGGCGTTTATGTTGAGATACATACCCTTTTTAGAACTATGTATTACGGTAAATTTAAAAATAACAGTTAAAAAAATATCAGTTCATACTGCCACATTTATGGAGTAAATATTCTCTGCTTTGTATTTGGCCAGTAAGCTATTTGAGCGTAGAGATTGTGAGGCATTTCAGTAGAAATCCTCGATGAAAATCTGAGCACCACCTCTGGGAAAGTCTAGCAAACTCAGGGTGGCGGTCATCCGCAGAGCTTCACAGTAATCGCTAACAAGGGTACGACTGTCCTTGGCGTCACATGAGAATCAAGACTCTCGTGCGCACGAAGAATTACCAAAAAACAAAGCGCGAGAAGGATTTGTCATATATATTCATACATTGTCCTCACTTCAAGGTGCGACTTCATCCATGGCCGGGCGGAAAAATCCACCTTCATACGATTCGCACTGTGTCCCACTCGAACTCTGGCCCACTAAAGTTTAATTTTCGTTCGAAGTCAATTCTTCCTGAAGTTCATATGACATAATTTCCAATTAGAACGAGGAACTCACAGCACCGCTTAAACGGAAGTCCTAACAAATATAGCCATCAACTGGGATCTTCCATCGTGTGGCACTTTAAAAGTATTGATATCTATTTCAGGTCCATTAGCATAAATGGTCCACTTTATTTCTGGCCAGCACATTCGCCGGTGGGGGGGATGGGGGGTGTAGGGGGAAGCCCGGCCCTTAGGGTGACCAGTTCGGGGCAATCTGTCTCTGCTCAGTATGCATGAGCTGGGATCCCAGTGACACCCTTAATCCTTATGCATTAGCAGGCCACTCAATGATACCCTTAAGCCTCGTAGTCGGGAGTAGACCGGCAGTCGCCCAGGGTGTTTATACCCTTTTTTATACCCTCAGTGGAGAGTGAGGCCCTTTCTCCCCGCCCTCGGGTTCTGGGGGCCCTACTCCCCCACGACAGTGCTCTTCAAAAGGGGGCAATGTGCGAGGATAACTTGCAAATTGCTTCGCCGCTAATGGAGTTGACAAACGTTGACAAATCGTTAGTACGGTCTTTTTCATTTCAATGGGTTGAAGTGCGCTAAGCAGCAAGTCAGCTGGATTTTTATTTCCCTTCAGAACATCGCCCAAGCTTACAGAACAATTTTGTACCAAACTTTAGCGCCAGAGGAAAATTTTACTCGTGTGTATACACAATGCAGTTAGCAAAATAACATTAGTTCAAGAATCAAATTCTTTCGGCCAAATATATTACAAGAACCAATTTGCCTCGACTATCATAGTAGACTGACAATAGAAATTTGACAATCAAAAGCTTAAGATATAACTTTTTTCATTGGAATAGTCACATCATTATATGAAAAAAGTCAACAAATTTCCGCTTACAATTAGGAATTTGGAAGCATTCCGCTAAATTTATATAATGAATAATACCAGAACTTCATGAAAAATTAAACACATAAAAAAACTTCAAAAGGCGTAGCAAGTTAACAATTATTGAATCAAATGATTTTAGATCTATATTTGATGATTTAAATCACAGATATTAAATAAAAAACTGTGTCACAAGTCTGTGTAATACAGAGTAAAAACAGTATCACATGTCAGACAGTTCAAAACAAGGAGGACACACGGAAATGTGATGTTCATCATTAATGCATGATGTATGATCCCCCTGTAATTGGCGAAGGGAGTTTTGAACATTCATTCATTGCATACAATATATTTGCCGTTTGATTTTAACCAACCGTGTTAACCGACATCTCCTACGGATTGAGTGAGGGGTCATTCACACAACTTTTGCATTTCCTCTCCTTAAGTCAAGACATGGCGAATGCAGTATCATTAGTCATCCCGGAGTTCCGTACAGCAAATGAGGATAATAGCGAAGTTGGTATAAATGCAAGGTATCAGTAAACAAGTCCAATTCCGGCCGGTGAAGTAGATCATGTGACCAAAGAATCCAAGATGGTCGTATTTTTTACGTCATATGACCATGAAAACTCTCTGGAAGAGTCTCTCTCTCAACTGAGGGAATAAAAAAAGGGTATTAA
Source organism: Ceriagrion tenellum (assembly GCA_963169105.1). Lineage (NCBI taxonomy): Eukaryota > Metazoa > Arthropoda > Insecta > Odonata > Coenagrionidae > Ceriagrion > Ceriagrion tenellum. Next base: position 113,208,325 of record OY720644.1, on the reverse strand, counting down.
CATATTTATTTTTGGGGGTGGCACCTTCGTTAAATGTCTGAAAATCAGTCTCCCCGAAAGGCCTTTGCCAGCCAGCACCCTATTGGCGTAGCTTTGAAAGCTCAAATACCGTACTGTCATAGTAGCAGTTTAAAACCTAAGTCAGGTATATATAACAGCGTATCAGGCTCAACTTTGTGGAAGTAAATGATATTGATATCCATTTAAAAATGAAAGACAATGGTAACTTTCCACACTTAATTTTTACTAATTACCGACCATGGTTTCAGCACCTAGTGCCATTATGAAGGTTTTGACAATGATACTTGATAATGGCACTAGGTGCTGAAACCATGGTCGGTAATTAGTAAAAATTAAGTGTGGAAAGTTACCATTGTCTTTCATTTTGAAATGGATATCTAAGTCTGCTAATTTGGAGGTCGTGGTTTTTAGTGCAGATACCACGATGCAGTGCAAAGACAAAGTTTCGTTTTAGTCAGGGAAGTTTTTGAGGGTCGATTGCGTAAGCCAAGGACCGTTGGGAGGTAAACCCCTCTTCCCGGATCTCACACTCTCCTTCCCTCCTTCCCGGATGGACACTCGTCCGTCCTTCTGCCGCTCTTTGGAGATGGGTGTCGGCGCAGAGAGAGAGGGAGAGAGAGAGAAAAAGGGAAGCCGGGGTGAATGGGCCCCCCCTCTCTCTCTCTCTCTCTCGTGGACCTTTAAATGACTCCCCCCCTCCAACATCTCTCTTCTCGTCCGAATGCTTGACATATTAGGGCCGGATAAAGGGGCCTTTCATCCTCATTCGGCCTCCGTTTTCCCTCTTCACTGCCCCTCCACTTCTCCACTACGGTTCCGCCCCACTTCGTTGTTTGCGCTGCAGCCGCAACCCCTCCTCCCGGATGCACTCGAAACCACCCCCGTCAACACACCCCGCGTAAAATAATGCAAATACTACTCCCCTCTCACTGCCTCACCCCCCCCCCCTCCCAAATCCAACTTGTTCAGCTCCCTCTACCCCTCTCTCTCTCTCTCTCTCTCTCTCACCCCTTCCACTCCCTTCGCCTTCCTCCCCTCCTTTCCATTCCTTTCTCAGTCCAACAAAACATCCAAATCAGTTTCTCGCAATGTTCCGACCAAGAAGCTTTTAAATTTTCTCGTCTCGCAACCGAAAAGCGTCCTTAACCAGTGGTTAGGGCTTCAGAGTACTGACAGAAAGGTGCGCCGCTCCGTTCCAGCACTTGCCTTAGGGAGCGACCACAGCTACACCCCCGGATGACTCAGGACTGGTTTTACAACTCCTGGTTGACCTTTTTCTTGGCATGAGAACCGCAGCGGAAATGCTCTTTCTACGTAAATGATTAATATTACTAACCGTGTTTATGAGTTAATTACTTACTAACCGTGTTATGTTCCAAGAATCCCGAACCCTCGACGACCACGACATCAACACATCTATACAAACTGTGGGTTAGCGTAAACCAGACATTGGAATACTAGGCCATTGGGTGAAAACATTTTGGGTAACCATCAGTGACATAGGAATATCAGAGAAATTCACACAAGTATACTTGTCGTCTTCCCCACCAATCAAACCGACCTTACAATAAAAAATTTTAAATTATCTCAGTCAAAACTATCTATAATCAAAAGTAAACATACCCATTCGAAGAAATTCCGCAGTGGCATTTCAACGACGCGCCAAAATCAAAAGATTGACTGCCCGTACGACGCTTCTTGCTCCCATTCTTCATGAGCTCCAAGCGTCCAGTGACGAAGTGAATTAGCAGTTTAGAGACTAGCATAAAGGCCACGGATGATTTTTCGGCTGAGCCTCCTAAGCATCTCTTTGCATTCCATATTTCACTATGATAGCACATTATTGACTTATTAAAGCGAACTTGTTTTAACTGCCATTACACTTAGGGATGAAACTTAACATTGAACGCTTTAAATTTTTACATCAAATGAATAAAATAAGCATGTAAAATGTAGATATTAAAATGCCATCAATTTGTCCATTGACTGCGACGACCAAGGAAAAATCATGGACGACTAAAATTAAGTTCCCTTTTTTTGAACAGAGACGTGGTTTGCCTCGCTAGGACCCTAATTTTACTAAAAGCCAAAAGATTCACAAATGGGCTTTTCAGTGAACTAGAAAAATCTCTGAAATAAAACTGCTTGCTTTACAAAATCATTATTGAATAAGAATAATCTGTCACCCTTTGGTTTGACACGGCTGTTACTGAACGAGTTCCCATTTCCATGACTTCTTGATGATCTCCAGAATCTCAAATCCTGTATAATCTCTAAAAACAGCGTAAGATTTGTAAGGAAAGTGTAGATATAATCAACTTTGGTCTCTAACTCCTAAATCAACTTTCTGTCCTCGATTCATTCATTCGAATCACCCATACATGATAAAATGTAGCACAAGTTGAGATCAGCGATGGAATACAAAACCAGTCAGTAATAAACAACCCCCGAGCGTCACAGCAAAGCCTACGAGGGCACAGTCGGGGAACTTCACAGAACTGGAAGAGAGCGACTTGCATTCACATTGAAGAGCGCCATCTGGGCGCCCGCCGCTCATCCCGCCGCTGAGAGCACTCTTCGTGTTCCCTTTCCCGCTCATTCCCTCGATCCCTATCTCTAAGGATGCGACGCGCGTCGCGGACGCCGCCTGGTGGAAGTCGCCGCGACGCCCCACCCCTCCTTCTCCTCCCACCACATCTGCACCGCAGTCCATTCGCCAAAATCCTCGGTCGTCCATTACGGACTGAAAAAGCCGACCGAATCAACCAAAAACAGTTATTATCTCAGTGTTCTCACCAAGCATAGACTATGAGTACTGTTCCGCACACTCAAGGGTGAAAAAATATGCCGGATTAAAAAAAGGAAGAGGAAAACTCCAAATATATCGGGAGAAATGGTCATCAATACCATAGAGTAAGTATGTATAGAGTGATAAAGAGATAGGGAGTTGGTATAAATAAAATAAAATACGTGAAGTATACATAGTGGCAAAATATTACAATTAATAAGGTTTTTATTACCTTAGACGCATTGTCCTCTGAAAGTATAATACATCTAGCCTTCTGACGATTTTTTGCAAGGTATTGGTTAGCAAGTTTTTCAGAGAGAAATTTTAGAGAGAACTTCCTATCTAACATTTTTTTCCACCAATGATGTGAATGAGGGGTTTTATGATTTCTGCGTGGGAATGTTTAGTACATTTGTACAAAACATTTCCACTATGCATATGTATGTATATATACTATGTAGTATGAATCTTACAAATACAAAGCTAACATACCGCGGTTGGATGCAAACGATAGATAATCAAACACTGTAGAAACAGCGAATTCGCGGCTTCATCTGATCTCATATGGAATTGCTGCGATAAGCAATCAATAAGCTATTTCACGAGTGCCTTTAATATGTTTGTGCATTTTTTTTAACGGGCAAGTTAAAGTTTAAATCGTATTATATAATCTAATTGAATTATTCGTGCAAACTCAATGATGCGAGAGGTAAAGACTAATATTTCTTACTGATAGTTTTCAGTTAACATGCAGGTAATTCAAAATGCTTTTTGGATTCTCACGGTTTTTCATAAGCGTTTCACTTGCTGCTTTTTAACGTATGAAGGTACTCAAAGCTAAGCATATGCAGTCAATTCGGCTTCTGATGGCACCTACCCTCTTGCCATGAACATACATTATTTCCAGTCCGTATCCATTACACAACTCCATGACGACGTTGTGACGCGCCAGCAAATGACAAGGACTCTTAAGTGGTTTACCAGCGCAGAACATAAAATTAACGCGTGCAATCTGAAAAACTTGGTATCGGTATTTCTTAATCGTTGATTTGCTCCCTCAAATGCCAATCACCGACATGAATTACTTGCCGTTGACAATTTTGGCCCAGAGTCGAGAACTCTGCGTAGTTCGCGAGAACCCCGTAAGAAACTGAACATGATATAAACATATAACTTTTGTAATTTCCTCCTCGATTCCCTCGAGAAGGGCAGTGCGTTAGCCAACAGTGCAGAGCCCTCGGCGTTTCAAAAGAAGGCCTGGATTGAAATTAGCTGGTGCATAAGAATAGTGATCTTTGGTGCATCTTGGAGCACAAGAAGGAATATTAACTTGATCCTCCCGAAGCATTAATTTATACTCCAGAGCAGTCATTAATTTTTCCCTCAAATAATATACAGATGCATACGTACACATCATTTTGGGGGACACTCAACTCTTATACTCGAGGATCACTTGGGCTTCGTGGAGTGCCAGTTGACAATCGCTGACGTAGACATCACCCAGTTGAGCAAAAGAATTCATGACGGTTGTTCAGGCATTCTCTTTTCGAAAGTGCTCATTCAAAATCAGTCCTCTTAATGATTTAAGGACAAAGACTGTGACATGCAATTGAAAGTGAACAAAAAAATAACGCTTTATTTCTCCTTCTTTTTTATACATAATAAGCACTGTATCAGCCAGGACCCAAAATGTAAGAATATGACAGCTAAGCTCAAAACAATAGTGATAATTTGAGCGAGGGAAAAAATTTTTTCGATTTTTTAAATTGGGATTTTGTGGTGGCAAGGTGAAAATCAATCCTTGCGAATTTCGTCAAACAAAGGCATTTGCCATTAATTTTCTTGGAGACTTTCCTGATACTCCGATACAAAAAAAACGGACTTTTCTGGCACTTTTCACTCACACTACGTTCTGATACCGAAAATCACCACGAGGTATAGTCCTGAATTTATATCTGCTGATACGATAAAACGACTGTCATAAACACTTTGGTTCAACTGGGTGTTGGCTACTTCCGATATTGCTCAACCATATTTTTCACGAAGTTCTAGTCATCAACTTATATGTGCTAAATGCTAACGTAATAATTATACATGCATGTACCTGGCACTATTTAAAGAGGAAATCATTAACGGCTCTAGATTAACTTTGTTTATCCACAATTTTATATGAGTCTCACGCGAGCGATGGAGATGCTCCGTTTCAGAGCTAACTTCTACTCCCTCACAAGGAATATGTCCTTGGTACTTGACATTTAGGAGAACACACCAAGAATTAATAAAGACCCTGAGCGTACGCAGATTACACATTATATTTCGCTTTTTACGCATGCTAGCCACGTAAATACCTTATCATTTGCTTATGCGTCAAAGTGTCAATAGAACTCTTCGAGAGGTACGGGCAAGAAAATATTTGAACATAGAAGGGTAGATTATTCGCTGTGCCACTATCTGCATGTAAAAAAATAACAACATTTACTTCAAAACATGAGGAAAAAAGTGAGTGTCGATAAAAATAAAAGTACGAACATTTTAACTGGCGATTATTAATCTAAAATTTTAGTCTTTTCATTTCACATCAATAGGTACGCACAAATAATAAAATTATTATAGGTAAAACGATTTAAAAATTAGAATTTCATGTTTAAAAATATTTAACTAAGTAATTTTTGAAATATGTAGACCTGTGATGTTGCCAGTGAACAGCAGATTGGCATCTCATTGCATCAATCTCGTATAGGATTGAAAGAAGCCATGAATTCGCAGTTTGTTACACACTATCTCATTACTTACATCCGACTGCGATGCGATATTACCTGTCCGGAGTATTTGTAACGCTCAACATTCCCACGAAATAAATTAATTCGCCCTCCACATTCACAGCATTGGTGGGGAGGACAAATATGTAAGAAGGACATTTCTATCTGATAGTATCCCTGGTACAAAAATATTACCAAACCTCTATGAAATGGTGCGATTTCTTCCTAATTTTAGGGATATTTTTCATTTTAAAAATATTTCCAATACCTGATTTGAGGAAAATATCATCAAAAGTTTAGTTTTAATACGATTCCAGAGAACATTGCGGTAATTTCAGTATTAATTTCCATAACTGTTAAATAGTTATCGAATAGCTTTGAAAATATAGAAAAAATTAATTTTTTGTATCCATATTTCGAAACAGACCATTAATAGTAGGCACCAAAAAGCTTTCTATTATCCATCAATTTTATCCCCTCGAGTTTCCAATGACCAGATCATATCAGATGAATGAATGCGCGCGGGATACATTTTCACATTAACTAACGTGGTTATCATGTACCGAAGGGTTATTAAAAGGGCAGTAAATTCATTTTGAAGACACCAAAATCCTCATTTTTCTCCTTTGTCAATATGAAAATACTTTTTAAAATTCTTATTTTTATAAAAAATATTCCCTGTATTAGTTGCATATAATTCTTGAAAGTATTTTTAGTTCCGATTCGCATTCACTACCACAATTTTTGAACGTATTGACGAAAATATAAGAGATTTTTTTCAAAATGTTTTAGACATTTTTCGTAAACCTAAAGACTTTTTTCTGCACTCTAGTGGCCATTTGATTTCAAATATTCCCGTAAAAATATATATTTGAAAAACAATATTTAATTGATAAATAATATACCTTAAAAATAAAATCACGGAAATAAAATGTTTTAAAATTCGCGCTTACCGATAGGGATTTCTTAAATAAGTCCGACGGCCTCCTTACACGTTTAATTAAAGTTATTATAGTTTATATATAATATAAGCTTTAATTAAACGTACGCTATAGCTTATATACGCTATAGCGTATGTTTAATTAAAGTTATTATAGCTAAAAGTTGTCGATTTCTCTCGATAGCCTGAAATTTCCACTCACGGCCTCCTTACACGTTTAATTAAAGTTATTATAGCTTATATATAATATAAGTTTTAATTAAACGTACGCTATAGCTTATATACGCTATAGCGTATGTTTAATTAAAGTTATTATAGCTAAAAGTTGTCGATTTCTCTCGATAGCCTGAAATTTCCACTCAAGTTTGACGGAAATCACACAACTATATGCGATTCTACGACCAATCTAATAGCTGATACAATGGGCCATATTCTATATTATACGAACATGTCATTCTGGACTTCCGTGAAGAAAGCTGACAAAATTACTTTCGGTATTCTTTTTTCGATTTGGGACCTTTGAGAGTCAATTGATGAAGCCAGCATTTATATTCAATTGAAAAATGTCAAATAAAATGTAATATTTGCATAAAAATTGAGGTCTTTCTTTAAATGACCGATAATGCTCCGAAAATGACGGAAGTAGATACTTGTGTTTATGTAGAGAGCTTATGCGGTTAAAATTGATGGTCACGTCTAGAAGTATTAAATTTGGACACTCCTTAAAAATCAGAATTATCACGGTTTTTCTACAAATAATGGCATACTACGTCCAGGGAAAGATCCTCAAATATTAAGAGCTGTCGACTGAAAGTTACCATTACAACTCTATGGGAATAGCTACTATACATATTACTCTTAGATGTCGTCGCCCAAATACCATTACTACTGATCAAAACAGCTACAGGATCAAAAACTTAAACTGTGTCATTTTCAGTGCACTTCACCTCAATAAAAAGGGTCAGAAATAACAGGGGAAGATATTAACTCCTGTCAATGATGAGTAAATTTCACACATTGCCAGAGTTTACAATCGCTTAGTAAGAGAGATCTATCCTCCGTGATCAGACACAGTTTCCGCATGACAACATTTCTTTATGCCTTCATTTACTTTTCATGATTTCTGCTAGATGTTCAATTTTAAGTTTTTTCTAAGAATATATCTTTATTTCGGTTAAAAATATCACTTTCTCGCAATCTCCATTACTATAGCACTAGCCATTCCCGTATGAAAGTTCTGATAAGTGGGAATAAACAAGCAAATTTTCGCCGAAGGATCCGATGTCCTCTAACTTTTTGAAATCAACGTTAGGATCATAATTAATTTTCCACCCTACGCTGGAAAGTGCGGTTTCTCTCCCGCCACATCAAAGCGTGACTTAAACCGTTTAACACAAAGACAACGTATTTCAACTCGGAAAATCGAGCCAACTTCATCATACTCACGATTTCACCTGGTGAAAGGCTCAATCGTATTCTATAAATTCTCCAATTCTATTTTTCTGGGCTGAAAACGGATGCGAGTCTTGCAACAAACTAACAATCACAGGCACGTAGAGAGCGTTCAAAGGAAATGCCTGTTGAGAGCTAGAATCAACCAAAGATCATTTCCATTACAGAATGGTGCGCTTTCGCTTTTGGTGAGTTTTCCAACACATTGAATGCTCCTGGACCAAGAAATCTGCCTTCATATTCATCGAAGAGTATCAAAGAGCGGAAATTTTAATGACGCAAAAAGCGTAAATTCATGAACAATGTAAGCAAACAAAAGCTTCTGCAAATACGTGCGCCAACAAGATATCGAAAAGGAAAAACGAATCGTATGAAAGGGCTCGTCCTTAACCTCCTGAGTCCGATGATTTTAACCATTTTGAATTTAACTCGATGTTCACCACAGAAATGTGTTGGATGGAAATACTGGAATATGGAAATGGATAAATATTGGGTTGATGCCAGTGCAGTGGACTTAAAAAGAATGCAATCATCACTCTTCCGGAGAAGGAAAGAGCCGAGAAATAAGGAAGTTTTTAAAAAATTATCTGTACAGCACATTCACTGAAAACTTTGACTCGCTCTATAAAGAGGAGGATGAAACAGGTCAAAGAGTTCCAGGGTAAAGACTGATTCGGCTTCAGGAAAAAAGCAGTGGAGTCACAGAAGCGATTTTTAATCATAGAGAGTAATCATAGAGAAAAGGAGTCTTAAGGATCAGACGACATATATTTGTTTCATCAATCTGGAGAAAGCATTTGTCAATGCGAATTAGAATAGAAGTCTAACTACACTGAAGAGCTCAGGAGTTTCATTTAATGACAGCAGAGCAATATGGATTGATAAAGAATGAGGAAAATTGATAAGAGGCCGATGGCACTGCCAGAATGAATCCTTTCTCGTTCCCCCTATGATGTCCCTGCCCCCCCTCATTTATCCACTCCCACAATTCTCTCTTCATTTCTTCCGAATCTATCTCGATAAGCGACGACCTCTTTGGTCAGTGGGTCAGATTTTACTAATGAATTTTGTAGGTTAACTGTTTTAGACCGCAACACTTTTTTGCAATCCGAGGGGAAGGTCCATTCGAGATGTTGAATTTTGCGCTGACGGGAACACTTCTGCTTATACGGATAACGATGAATGGAACAATAAACCCAAGAGAAACGTCCGGTGACCTGCCACTGAGTTGTAATCACTGTCGTCAAAATATAGAGAGTACTACATTCAGGGTGTACAAGTTTTGCAGCCATAGAAACGCACTTAAATGCACAACACAGACGTTGAATGGGAAGATATGCACTGACGAAATGGTAATTTTAATCTACATTTTGGGAGTGAAAAACATGACCGAATGTTTTGAGTGAAGATGTTGAATTCTTCAAAATAAGTACCGAAAAGCGTCAGCTCTTAATCACAGAGGGATTAAAGACTACAATATGTATATTTGACGGCTTTACTTCAAATCAACAAACATGAAAACAATCCTGGATGCCGTTATCGGCGTTCTTTTATTGATTGGCTAACATTAACTCTGCTTCCGAACTCTTTTGAAAAGCGCAGAAAAGTCCGTATGTCGAATGAAAGGCAATTGCGCTCTTGTGCTAGGCGAAGTGATTAATTACTAAATCAAATGTAAGACACCTGTAGTAACGGCTGAGTCTTTTGCAAATAGTTCACCCAACTACGCTCAAACTTGACACTTTAATAGGTAAGCTTTAACACACGCATAGAAACCATATAACATACTTTCTTAGCAATTTAGCAGATAATAGACTAAAAGCAGCAATGGAAGCGCCCATCTTCCCTTCTCAGGCGCACTCCAGCGCAAATGAACTCTACCCCCAGATCTACTTTGAGGTTCGACGCCAATTAGTGCGACGGCTGCGAAATGAATGAAAAAGCAACAGCTCTCTTGTGTTGCGGAGTAAGCAGCGCTGTAAAGGGAAAAGAAAACTCGGGAAGACATTCAAATTTTAATATTATTTTTTGTAGACATTTAAACCAGAATAGAGTTGTAACTGATCTACACTATTCTCAGACGACCGGTTTCACCACATAGGCGATATCATACATATTTTCAGCCCCGACCAGATTGTACGCAAAGTTAATACGTATCATTGGTGTGTATCTTGGAGTTTAATCGGTACCGGACTGAACTATGTTCCTAAGGACGTCGCGTACGCGATAAAACTGGTCATCTGAGGATAAAAAAGGTTGACATAGTTACATAGGTATTCTGCTTTAATCGCGATGAATTTCCTCGAGGTTACGCCCGATACCATCAAATATTTTTAGATAATAAATCATAATTTAAAACAACACGGCCACATCCATATTTCATAGTAAACAAATACATGACCCGCGGGAGGACCCCGCCTACTCCAGATACGAGCTGTGCCGAGCGACGCGAGAAAGTGTCTCTCCTTCTTTCATCTCCGGTGTCTTCTCTTTCCGCCCGAGTCTCGCCCCCCCCCCCCCTTCACTCCCCCTCACTCCCCTCAAAGGAATAACCCCCCCCGCCGAGCACGCAGTGGTGCGTCCGCCGGCGCAGGAGAGGCCCCACACCCTCGCTCCGAGGGGTTTTTCAATCCTGCTAATGGCACACTCTCCCCCAACCCTCTCCCCCCCCCCCCGCCGCCCACTCCAATATCTCATCCCCTCTCTCGCGTCTGTGTGTCTTCTCCCCCATCCGTAAGCGACCTACCCCCACCCCCTTCCCCTCCCCTTCGCTCGCGTGCAAACACACACACACACAGCACCAGCACCAATCCCTTCCTTCCTTCCGCTCCCTTCTCTCTTTCCGCACGAGCGACCTCCGTTTGTTCGACACTCCACACCGTGGGCCTCCACTGCCGCCGCCCCCACACGAGGGGGAGCGGCGGGGGCCGTCCGAAGGGAGGGTGAGGCGGGGGCGGAGGACGAACGTGGGGGCGGAGGGGCGCCATCGAACAGCAGCAGCAGACGCAAGAGCGCGGGGCTCCCACTCACTTCCATCGTTTTTCTCCCCATCACTTCACGGGGCTCTTCTTCTTCATCCTTCGCCGGTCGAAGGTGTTTTCATTTCTCCCGCTCCGGATCGCAGAACAAAAGAACAGAGCGGCGCGGGGCGCACGGAGGCGGCTCCGCTTCCGACGCTCTCTTACGCACGTGTTGATCGTCGTCGAGTCGTTTCCGGGGCGACTCGTGTTCGACGCACGTCGCGGCGGATACGGCGGATGTGGCGGCGCCCCTGGGAGGCCCCTGGCGATCGATAACGCGGTCGACGGGCGGAATCAATCCTACCACCGATAGGCAAGTCATCTCAAAACACGCCGATTGGCGCATTTTTCAAAATGCACGGGAACTATTGAAAAAATCAAGAATTATAAAAAGCCTAATGTATTTCAACAAGCTCCTGGCTCAACACACTAGGTAGATACCTTCTCTTACCCAACGAGATAAGGTTTCCGGATAAGGATTCGGTTTACGAAATCATTCGAGAGGAGAGCGTGTTTTACTGTGGCGAAGAAGAATGTTTTTTCTCGACGATAACGCCAGAACAGAAATCCATTGCCAGACTCAGGTGAGGAACCAGAGTGAAGCGTAACACAAGTATTTTCATTCATTAGTTTTCATCAACTATTTTATTATTTAAAACAGTCTATTTTACAGTACCTCAACAAATTACAAACAAATAATTCATGGACAAACCAACCTCTTACGAAACGTCATAGAAAGAATCTGTACCTATCACTAAGTCTAACAACTGCGAGAAGTCAGACTCACATTAAGAAATATGGTCAAGAGCCGGTTTGGAGAGCGTAGCTCGAAATTTCGTCCAAGACACCATAACGACCGCTGGAGCCACCAATTTTCTATGACTGGAACAGCCGATGGAGAGAATTTTTCAGCTCGATTGGAGAAGAGCTTATGATTTTGGCAATTGGTTAGCCTTTAATGGGAGGATAGAGTGGCTTGGGTATAAAGTATATGTGTATTGGAATCTCAGACTGTTCCAAAAATAGGTTTCCCTATTTTATGGAGCTGCTGAAATTTATTAAATAAAATAGGCAGGCGTAAAGAGACCACCATGACATTCCGCAAAATAAGAGTTCCCGAAAAAGAATACTAATTTGTAATACACTCACCTGCCACGCGCTTCTCCATAGAGTGAAACTCCACTTGTGTCACGGCAAACACTGAAGAGGAGCTATTCCCATAGTAGAGGCTATAGTTGTGAAAATAAAATAAATTAATGAGCGAGTCGTAAATATGTGTCTATGATAAAATGGAAATATTAAGAGGGTAATGGCCTTCCACGACGGAAACAACGATGAGTCTCCGAAAGTAGGAAATCGCTTCGCTCGGCTCGAATTTAGAGTGACCACGAGTGTTATAGTTTCAGCGCTGTCCCCTGTCTGCTAGCGACAGACGGTATGCACGAAGTGACTACTGACGTCGAAGCGCGTTTAAATAAAATTCAACATTTAATCATTCGATATGGCATACTGTTAATAAGACATTCTAGCGGAAGTGGCAATAGTCTGGGTAAACTGATGGCTGGGTAAACTGATGATGCGGTTCGTAAGTCGACGCCTCGGTCGGCAAATTCAATACAATGTCCGTGGACTATAAAAAGCTTTCTTTCTCTCTGTTATGAAGTACCACCAAGAAACATCTGAGAACATTGAGTCTGAAAAGACAGTATTAGGGTGCAGAAGAAAACATCGCATCTCAATTTGGGTCAAAAGTTTCTAAGTTTTTACGTCATTTTATAATTCTGCTGGCCCAAAGCTTTAATGAGGGACATTTCGGAAGAAAGTTATGATATGGGTCACATCATTAATAAGCACATTCATCAACTGAAACACCTGATTTATTTTAATAATCACCAATAAGTGCATAGGCAGGGGACTTAATAGGATTCATTCACTTGAGTGGGAGCTAACGCGTGCGAGTTCCTTGATGAGTCCTCACGGTGCACGATGCAGGTACAGTTCTCAGGTTCACAACATAAACGGGGTGCACCACGGGCACGGGCATGATTAGTATGTAATCTACGATTTGGCGGCTTCTTATGATAATTTGAATCCCAGTGTATTGTTTTGGAAGATGGGATCCAGAGCGTGAACATGCAGGAATAATAAAATTAGGTGAATCGTCCCCGAAAAGCACCCTTACAGACTCGTGGCATATGCAAACATTTATAACGAGCAAGGGAAACATCGATCCCAGGGGTTGAGTGTGTGTGAGCGTCTCACACTTGAATTCACACCTTCTGTCGGTAAGTTCCCCTTCTTCGCCCGATCCACAATGAGTTCCACTCATCGCACCAGGCAACAGAGAAAGATACTCCCCAACACTTGAAAAGGATAACAGCGGAGGGGGCAACATCACGAAACCCGAGACCCGGAGGATCCCTCAGGGCCCAAACAAAACACACTCGATCGATCCATCGATGACGACTCCCCCACCCCTGCCCACAGGCGAGCACGCCAAACCTTCTGGATTTGATTTCATTACTCTCCCTGCCTTCCCACCCGTCGGCCACATCGCCCGCCGCATTGCCACGTCGGTTAACCCTTTGACGCCTCCTCTAAATACGCACTGCCAAGCGTAGCCTGAATGGCGATGGATGCGAGCCATACAACCAATCCATATCTAACGATTAGTACATTTATCCTATACAAAATGTATATTATCTTACATTACAATATTTTTACATCCATGTCCAGATAAGAAATATACTAATTAGGATTGTCTTAGTAAGCATATCGAGTTCATTGGCCATACTTTAATTTACAGAAGTACAATTAATAATTATGAAGTGTAACGTGCATTACACAATTCTGAACAGATTGTTGCGGTTGCAGAGCAATAAACAAAAACACGGTTCCTTAAAGATACACATTTTAAAAAATTAAAAACTATTTCTGAAACACGTAATATTACTGTTATTTTATTTAATAATTTGAATTGATAAAATGAGAATTTAACACGGAAACTTGAATCAGTTTAGTAACGGATGTTACTCTGGCTTTGTAGCGGGAGTTCCAAAACTTTACACCTTCAGGCGTCACTTCGTGGAAATATTTCATACTTGAATCCATATTAAAACTGTTCTAAAAATTAATATTAGTGGAAAAGTACAAGGATTGTTTCAATATGGATTCCAGTGGAGTTACAAAATTTTCAGCTATTATCTAAAGGTATATACCATTTCTGTAATACGTAATATTAATATTATTTAATTTAATAATTTGAACTGATACTAAAAGAAGTTAACACGGAAACTGTTTATTACATTATTCAACCGCCTTGATCATGTTTCATGCATAATAAAAATTATTTCAATGCATTAAATCCAAATAACCTGCATGATGTACATAAAAAAATCACTAAAGTTTTGGTACTCTCTGGTTTTTCATAATTTATTCCGCCTCCTGAGCCATCTTTCTGTGGATTTGAAGAAGTAGAGCAGTTGATAATATCATAATTTAGTCATATATATTAATTTTGCCAAATTTGTGACGAAGATGTAATTCCTAAACTATCATGTTACGAGATCTTAATGATCTCATAACGTATAATCTTTTTGTTACAAAGTTCCTATTCTCTACGGATTGGCTGTGTCGCAGTGAATAAGCCGCCGTCGACCCAACCCTAGCTTTTCAGAGAGGGAAGGAGAGAGAGAGAAAGGCGGATGGATGACAATGAAAACAAAAAAAAACTTTAAAAATCCACGGCCACCGCCGTCTTAACTTCCGGCCCTACAGGGGAATGCTCCGCTCTTGCAAGCTTTCCACTTGTTTTGCCGAGGCGGAGGGACGCACGGTCATTTTTCTCGCGTGCGCCACGGGGCACGCAGAAGAGACACGGACGTCGAGATGGTGGCATCTCAATCGCACGCGTCGACCTCGCGGGGAAGAGAGGGAGGAAATTGGGGAAGTGGGTGGGGCGGCGGCTGTCCCCCCTCCCCCTCCCTTCCACCCGCACCGACTGCGACGAATATCCACGGAAATCTTCTTTGGGCGCACGCGATGCTCGCCCGATGGACAGTGGGGGCACATTGGATCCCACTCTCGGGGAATGAAATCTCTGTGCACGGAGAGCAAACGGGGAAATTTAAGACGGGGGAGTTATTCGGATGTCTTATCTCTCTCACACACATAGCTGGATATATTTGAGTGCAAACGAGAGCATTCACTTTCCAGTTTCGTTTAGCAAAGCAGAATTCGATGTAATGATCAGTGATGTCATTAACCTTCCTTAGACAAAGATTTAGATTAGACTCTGGGCAATCAACTATTCAAACTGGCGCGTCTTTATTTTGAATAATTGGATTCCCTGAATTGAGACAGTCACAACGTTGCCTCGAATGTTTTAATTATGCTCGTATTTTAATCGATATGTGAGTTACATTATTAATGGTGTTGTATAGAGAATACAGACCTGAGATTACAAAATATATACTTAAATGCTTTTCCATTTTGTGTTATAATTAAATTGTTGTCCATTATGCATGTTATAATCTTACTGCTGCCAAAAGCTTCCACAGGGTTGCAAATGGCAGCTCACCCTTTAGATAATGTAGATATCTGCGAAATATGCGAATTTTCTCGTCTGAAATGCGAAATGGGCTCTTGGAGATATTAGGTTCAGTTCTGGAAGGGTGTGCCACTCTTCAAATGCAGTTCTTCCCCACAGCAGCTCTATCAATGAAGAGGAAGTTTGCCTCTATTCGCCCATTTGTGTTGAACACTTCTTTTTCGAGTGAATTAACTCTTAATGGGTTTATTCCATTTTTCAAAATTAAGGTTCGGAAAACTGAGCATCGATCGGGTTACAATTTACGAACTGGAATCCGTATAAAATTCAATTTCAAGTATATGTTTTTTTAACTTTTAAAACGTATTTTAAAATATTAAAAACACTTCAAATATATATTTCAAAAATTTTGCCACGTGTATTTTGAATCAGTGTGTCAAATGTATTTTAATAATACATTTGACACACTGATTAGCCCGCGCGGAATAAAATAGATTTAATGATGGGAGTTGTTTCTTTTCCAGAAATTCACTAAAACTCAGTTGAAACTTTAATTCTCTTTGCCCAGCATCGCACCACTTATGGAGGTCTTTCATTAACATTCACCTCTCATTGTGGCCACGGACTTCCCTATACACTACGGCGTCGTCTGCCATTGACTACAAGACCGATATCGTTAAAATAGAAAATAGAGTAGGAGTGAGAGAGAGGTTACCCTAGTCCGGAGAATTACCTAGCATCCAGGAGAGGGAGCAAAGTGACTAGCCGAAACATATTTGCTACATGACCTAGAGAAAGCATCTGACAATGTAGATTGAAACTGACAATATTGAGGGGCTTAGGAGGGTCATTGAAGTGCATGAGAGTAATATCCAGACTACATGAAGAACATATCGCAGAGAATAAATAAAGCGGCGAATGGGGGAAGCAAGAGTGAGGAAAGGTGTGCGATAAGAACGTACTGGGCCACCCATGATCTTCAGCATTTACTTTTAAAATGAATTAACTGAAATGAGGCACGAATTAAGAACAGGTGATTGCATGGAGAAAATATCGGCATGCCAACAAAGGAATGGAAAAAATCAGCATGCTACGCTTTGCTAATGATATTGGAATTCTGGCTAGGAAGAAAGAAGAACTTACGAGATTGTTGAACGATACAGACAAAAAAACAGAGAAGAAATACAGCTTGAAGACTACTGCTAAGAAGACCAAAATTATAACTTGTAGGAGGAAATCAAGATGACAGAATCAGAATCACTCTTGTGCAGCAAAACCTGCGCTAAAAGGAGGAATTTTGTTACCTGGGAAGCAAGATCACGAGCGATGGAAGAAGAGGACCATTCTTCCAGGAGAGAAGTCTGCTTTCATCATGCAGCACAAGCCTGGAAGTAACAAAGCACTTCATTAAAGATCTATTCGGATCATGCATTAAAATGGCAGTAATATCTGGATAGATACACTTGCAGAACCAAAGACATTGGAAGCAATAGAGATGTGGTGTTACCGAAGAATGACGATGATTCAATAGACGGAGGATGTCAACTAGAAAGATGTCCTACGAAGAGTGGAGAGAAATAAAGCGTGATGAAATTTTAAAGAGGATAATACAAGTATATTGGCCGCAGTTTTTCGACAAAATTAGGTAATCGCGACAATTTGCAACATTTAGGTACTTACAAGGTAATCTACCGGTAGGGAAGTTGAAATGGAAGTGAGCAAATATCCTCTATATTTTTACCGGTGCAGGGCCCTATGTATCAACAATATTTCCTTTTTTATCTCAGTGTACATCCTACCGTTCCCATCCCGCCCATATCTGTTTCTTCTCCACTCCCCGCTTGCCCAGCGTACCCCACCCCCTCCATCTCACTCTTAATCAACCCTTCACCGATCATTTCCTCAGCCCATCGCCTACTTACCCTTCCCCTGATTTCAGCCCAAAGTTTTCTTTCCTCACTTACCATGCCAAGCATTTCTTTCTGAGAACCGCTTCTTCGCCATTCTCCTCCACACCCACATCTCGAACGCCTGCAGCCAGTTCTCGTCCTCCTTTCTGAGGGTCCTCGACCCCCATGCAACGCTACACTCCGCGTCAAGCTCTTCACCAGCCTCTTCTCTACATCCTTGCCCAAGGTCCCCATGTTCAGCTCCCCTGTATTATTGAACACTTAATCCACCTGCCCTATTCTCCTTCTCGTGTCATGGCTACTTCAGTTACGTTCTTCTAACGTACTGCCCCATAGATTAAAATACTCTACTTACTATAGTAAGGCCCCCTACTCTTATGACCAGCCTCATTTTCTTAGCCGCAGACAGTCTCATTGCATTTGTTTTCTTATAAATAATCTTCATTCTGTATTATGCGTACCGAGTGCCTAGGGCATCTGCTAAAGTCTATTATCCCTTCCAAGACCTTTTGTGTCAAAGCTTGGTCGTTCGCAAATCAAACCGACTAAGTCAGCTGGCCCCCTTCCGCAATTCCCATGATTGGCTACTTCCATGGTTCCCTTACTATTTCCTCAGCAAAAATGTAGAAACGATAAGGCGACAACGGTAATCCCTTGCCTTGCCCACCCTGATTCTCCGTCAGCCACCCTCGCCCCCTGGATTATAAATAGGTTTCGGATGGATCTCCTATCTCGCTAATCTATGCTTATTTTCATGAAGTTCTGCATTAGTTTTTTTAATCCAAAAAGTAAGCAAAAACACCCTGGTTATGCTCTCACTTCCTTGGAACGAGTGTCCTCGTTATCGCAATTACTATGTCCCCTTCCCATTTCAGAATTCAAACTGGTCATCTCCTTAATAGTTATTTTTTATTCTTCTAAGATTTATTAAATATCCTAAGTAAATATTTTGCTCCGGGTCACATCAACTCGTATTCCTATGCTCCTCGCATACTGACGCATACTGTTTCTGAAGATGACCAGAATTAGAATATATCTGACAAATTATAAAGGACTGCAAAGTGAAAATTTAGGGGCGAAGCAGTTGGTGTCAGGGAGAGTGGAATGGAGAGCTGCTGTGAACCAATATTTGGATTGTTAACGCTGATGATCGTACACTAAAAAAAACACATAAATAGGGCTGTGGCACAATTTTTTTAGCATAAACGTTCCTCCATATAAAATCTAAGATACGAGTACGGTAATCAACATCTCCTACTATTCTCTAAAGTAAAGGATTATATCGTAACTCTTAATAAATTAAATCTCATTTTTTAAATAATAGATTTCGGAAATGCAAAGTTAACAAAAGAAGGGAAAATATTTGCAGTAATTTACATCATAACAGCATGAATTAAATGATCTACTGATTGTACTCATAAAAGTAATTATATTATGAAAGAAGATCCGCAAGTATTCAGAGACATCTGAATACTTACGTCGTCTGAATAGATCTGAATGAACGATAACGCCATTGTCTGCGCGTTATAATTTTTAATCCAAGCGATTGTCTTTTTTCTAATTTCGTCGCCACCAAATGAGTTCCTCCGCAGAGTCAAAGATCAGAACGAACATAATTGTGAGGGCAGATCGAGACTCAACTCATCCATCGTGACCTCGGACTGTCTCCTGACAATCTTTTTCTCACTCGCACCGCTCTGCTTTGTTTTGAATATCGCCCATTAGACCCAGAGAGCTTCCGCCTCCGCAAGCCCTCGCCACCAGTCGCATCTCAACGGCTTTACATATTTGCCGCGCATTGACGCGGTTTCCAAATACAACCTGCTCATCGAGAGTGCGAGAGAGAGCCGTCCGAGGGGCCACAGCCACGCTCTCCTGAATCACTCGCCGGCTCGCCATCAATCCACGCCATGTGGTCTCGCCCCCTCCCGTCCCTTCGCCACCCGCCCTCCCCTCGCCCTGCCACGCCCGCTACCACCCTGCGACGCCCGCTACCACCCCCCGCAGAGTCCGTGTGCATTAGAGAGTGCATTTAGGAGACAGCTGATGCGGTGCCCAAAGGGGGGTGAGGGGGGGCGCAGGACGTCTGGATATAACGACGCCAGTCCGGCCAGCAGCGTACATTTAAATGGGTTAGCAGCGGCGAGCAGTTTTCCCCTCCGCTGTGTGTTTTCGTTAAGCTGCGGGTTATCGAATTAAAGTTTATATGGATCGGTGATCGCGATACGGTCTCCGCCCCGGGGGGGACGGGAGGCAGTTTCGCTTCCCCCCCCCTCCCAGTTACGGCGGAGGCACCCCCCCCCCCCGCTGTGAAACTCGACGTTCTGTTCACGCCTTTCCTTCCCCGGCCGGTGACAAACGGCCCTCTGCGCTCTCACCCGTGACACGGAAAAATAACATAGCGCTGTAAACCATTTAACAAGTTGGCTGTCGAGGTGCATAGAGTTTTATAACTGAGTACATCCAGTTAAAAAGAGCGTTAACACCCTCAGATTATAATTTCGATATTCTGTCGCAGTTTTAATTTTCCTTGCTCTTATGATTAATGTTCTGCCAAATGTTAAAATGTGATAAGCTATTCTTTAAAAACTATTTTTATTCATGAAATGCAACATTTTTTTAAATAGAATAAAATTATTTGAGATGATAGAAATGAGAACGCATACCACTCTTCACTCCCTGGCACGCACGAAACTTTAAATGCTCACACTAAACTGATTCGGTTAGGAAAGCTGCGCTTCCTTCCCATATGTAATGAATATTCCATCGCCTTCTACCGCAATTCTTACTTTCGGTAATAGCCTTACTGCTATTACCAAAAATAATTGGCAATTATCAAAAGAAAGAGTTGCGGTAGAAGGTTAGATAGGCTGTAAATCTATTACCTAAAATAAGAATTGAGATAGAATGGCATCCGAGTCATTAATAATAGCGGTAGGGTTATTATTTGTCCGTGGATGCCCAAAGCTACACAAGAGAAGCTAAAGAGGCATTACGACTCCTAGTTTTTCCACAAAATTACATATCTCACGGCCACTGAAGTCATTCTGAATGTAATTTATACAAACAGAGAAATACTTGAAAATGACAGGAGTTATAATGCCCGCCAGCAAGAAAAATCCTTTCCAGCTTAGGCAGAGGCCACCTTTGGAAGAATATTCCGAATCGATGATAATTTTTACGCATCTCCCGTATCGTGCGTTAAAGTCACTACGAAAGGAATATCTCACTTAGAATCGAGCGTTGAAATCACCTTGGGCCTCGACTGTCGAAATCACCCCGTAACCCGACATTGACCATTCCAATGTTATTTCAGCTGTTGGGTAGTCACGAGTGTTGTGATCACTTCGATCCGATCCGGTTGTAATCACGCCAAAGGAACTGTGACTGCACTTCTTTTGGACAATCTTAAAAAGGAATGGGAACAAAAGAAAAATATCTCAGCAGGAAGACACATTATTTACAATGAACTATGATAATTTTCAAAGAGTATAGCTACAGAGATTTACTAAAGGAAGATTCTGAGATCAAAGCATTCGGCTTCAACCATGTGAAAGTGTATCTAGAATAATAGTGCAAATAGTGCACATTGGGGATGTGTTCTGCCTTTCGGATTTCTTGTCCGACGCATGCTCCTGACTAAGCTCGGGTCCATTTTTCCCGCGGATTCCCGTCAAGGAGGAGTAAATTACGATGGACATATGTTCAGTCCCCATTGCTGACCATTTTTACGAACGGCTTTCTAAAAGCTTTTGAGTTTATTTTCATTATATTTATATTTCAAATAAAAGCAGTGATATTTCGTAACAATATAAACAAACGTAATTTGAAAAGTGGAAAGGTAAAAAGAAAAATATGAAAATGAAATTTTATGAATACTGAAAAAAGCTCTCCTCTGATTGGGAACCATTGGCGTAAAGTATGATTTTACACTTTCCCGGCGAATTAAATTAGTGTAAATTTCTCGGGCTCGCCACCGGGTAAGATTTTTATAGACAGCCGACGTTTCGGGTTCCGACTCGTCACCCATTCTCAAGGCTAATGATGCTTGTTTAAAAAAGATCGTTTAATTTGGCGCTAGGCGGGGCGGGATTGGTCGAGCCCCGATTGTTGTATTGGAGGACCGTTGACCAGCGGGGACTTAGCTCTGGCGTTCTGAATTCTTCTCAGAATTCTATTCCAAGAGCTGCTGATCGTATAACCAGTATCCCGGTTGAAATTCTTCCTCTCCAACCTTATCTCTATCGCCTCTTTGGTTAAGCGATCCCAAAATTGGCCGGATCGCCAAAGAACAGTCGTGTCATCCCAAATGATCTTATAGTCCCGACTCAGGCTATGCTCAACTACTGCTGATTTTTCCGGTTGACCAAGCCGGAAATGCCTACGGTGTTCCTTCAGACGAGTGGATATAGTTCGCCCAGTCTCTCCCACGTAGACTTCACCACATTCACATGGGATTTTATATACCCCCGGAGTCATGAGGCCAACTGGGTCCTTAGCCCTCACAAGGCGGTCTCTTAAATTGGCCATAGGTCTATGGATGCTCTCGATATTGTACCTCTTCAGAACCCTCAAAATTCTCCCTGATATGGTAGATACGTAGGGCAAAAAGGCCCTGGATGTAGGTTTAGGCCGATCAACCTCCAAATCCGATGTTTGTGAATTTTCACGGGACTTTTTGAAGGCCATCGAAATTTGCCGCTCTCCGCATCCATTCTGCCGGAAGGTTTTCCGAAGGTGGTCCAATTCCACAGGAAGACTCTCTGCGTCAGATATTGAGAGGGGTGATGGTGACTAAGGCCATTCAGGTACAAATCTGTATGCGTCGCCTTCCGATAAACGCTATGCCCCAGTTTGCCATTTTCTTTTCGGGTGATAAGGACGTCGAGGAATGCGATTCTATTATTTTTCTCTATCTCCATAGTGAACTGTATGTTGGGATGTTGGTTGTTCATATGGTCTAAAAATATTTTAAGAGCGTCCGGTCCATGAGGCCATATAATAAACGTGTCATCCACGTATCTGAGGAAAGACTTCGGACGTAACGGAGCTGTTGAAAGGGCTTTTTCCTCAAAGTCCTGCATATAAAAGTTGGCAATGGCTGGTGACAGAGGGGATCCCATCGAAAGTCCATCTGCCATTTCATAGTATCCACCGTTGTACTTGAAAAACGTGGATGTGCTTCACCGTCCCGCTGTCAAATTTATCCTCCAGCATCATTGGCGTAAAGGTAGCACTTTTAAAAAAAGTTCGCACATCCTCCGTTAACGGCGCCGCGCCCTCAACGTATGAACATCGTAATAGCCTCTACTACATCGCAATCACAATGCTTGCCAAACACCGCCATCCGTTTCCGTCACGTCAGGAATCGTCGATCGTAATCCCTCCCAAAGCCCGGAAATGGAGACCAACAATCCAGTTTGTATTTCAGATCGCGATGAATGAATGATTCCTAGACAGCGTCCGGCTCTGACAGTAGCCAATGAGATGGATACAAGTGGATACGCGCGTGGGTGATTCCTGTGGCGAAGGCAGAGTACTTGTCCACACTGGCAGGAAGTTCGCGTTTGAAGACGAGGACGTCCGGACGTGCGCGCGATAGCGGATTCCGAGCATCAGCTCGCGCGCGCGCGCGGGGCTATTTACCTCATAGGCACGCGTGACTGGCCCACATTTCGACCGGAAGTGACGCCACTGGCCTCGCGACGCCCCGCGCGGTCGACCATCTGCGCGACTGACCGCCGGAGGCCTTCGAGAAGAGGGTAACACGCACGATGGGGCCATCGCTTGCGAGGGCGGGTCGACGGCACGCGATCGCGTGTCGCGTACCCACACCCCCCCCCCTTTAGAGTATTCCTCCCTCGAATAATAATCCGCATCGCTCACGGCGCGGGCACGGGCGAGACTCTAGGTGGCAAACCCATCCCGGTGCGCGGGACAGACAGATGCTGCGCACCCCTCGTCCGACTAGCATCCATCGCGTCCAACGAGAGAGAGAGAGAGGAGAATAGGTGTACATGTGCGTGAAGAGAGGAGGGACCATAAGGCACATCTCGCCCCCCGTAAAGGGACCCTCCCCCGTCATTGTTGGGAGGGGTGACTGGTGAGAAAGAACGTCACCAGCCGCGAAATATGTGCGTTAGATGGAGAGGGGAGGGGGGAAGGAGTGGAGGGAGGCGGGACCGGGGGGGGGGGGTAGGTAGGAAGCGCCATGGGCTGACGCGGGAGAAGGGACGTGCACTCGTGGACATTATCTTGGTGCGAATGAAAGGAAATACACATCATCTGAGTCGATGCCATATGCTGATCACGAATCTCATCGCTCCTCATCTGCATACGTCGTAATTTCTCACGTTGGCAAAGTGGAAGTCGGAAACACCGGCATTCAATATTTTATTGAACTAAATGCTCACAACGTTAAAAGCTTATGAAAGTGTATTTTCGGTATTTTATTTTTTTTTATTCCCTCAACACTACATAGTTAATGTTGAGAGTATTTGATTCGAAATGTATATGTTCCCACCCTCTCTGCTGAGTGGAGAAAAGATAATTATGCGTCCACGATATAATATACGCAATCTAGCAATAAATACCAAAAACATTAGCAAATATTGCTACCCCTGCTATTGGTATATGCAATCATAACACGATCAAATAATTTTATAAGTTGAAATTCTCAATTAAAAACTAGTGTATCTCAGAAATGACACAATTTTCAGATTTACGACGATGAGATTCTTGATCAGCGCATTGCATTCATTACGAAGAAGTGAATTTCTTTCATCTACGTCAGAACAGGGTCCACAGCATTGGAAGCACAGAGAATGGTCCAGGGATGGTGCTGGTGCACCTGGTGCTGCGAATCCGATAGAAGAGAAAGGAAAAATGCAACTTGGATATTCAGGTTTCACGACGGCAAAAACGAGGAGTTTTCCATGCGTGTCCTCAGTCCTCAGTTTCATTATTGCAAATTGCTCCAAATATGATTCCTGATATTCCTCCTCTTCCATCACATTCACCCACGCTCTCTTTTCCTCTATTCCTTTCCCTCACACCATTCATTTCCCTCTTTTCTCTGTCATGCTATTCGACTCACACCCATTCTCTCGCACTCACATGGGCGAGCAAACGATGCAATCTCCTTTCATTCATGTCCAATACTTGAGTACATTTCTTCCCCGCACACTTATTTCTGAACCCTCTCCCTCCCCAAAGTTTTATTTCTCTGAGAGTCAATTTTTTCCCAGTTAAAATTTCCGTCTAAAGATGATATATTCACACTTATCGCATCCAATTAGGAGAAGCTAAATGCACCGCATGATCGTAGAAAATATTACTCACAAAGTAAGAGTGAAATAAAAAAATCAGGTGGGTGACGCCGACTCGGATCGTTGGATTATTTCTCGAATCCCCTATCAGGTGAGAAATTGAGAACAGGTGGGCTTTCTTGCAGTGAAGGAGACAAGACGGATTAAGTTAATGGCCGGCGCGGCGGAACACTCGGCTGCGGCGAGACCTGATTTATTAATCGCGCTTAAACTCTTTCGGGCGGCGACCAAGGGACGACCGATCACCCTCGCAGTCATCCCAGGAAGGGGAGATGGGAGGGCCCGGGGATTTGGGTGGCTTTTAGCGGCTATTTGGGGGAGCAGCTTGAATATATTTCCATGCGTGCGGAAGAAAAATAAATCACTCCACGAGTTCGTAAAACGAGAGGCCGAGAGATATGGCAGCGGCACAGCAAATGGGAGATGAGCAGGGTATGAGAGCGAAATGATCTAAGTCAAAAAAATACATCGCCAGCAGCAACGAAAACAGGCTCACGAACGGAGTGCACAAGTAGAGTGAGAAAGTCACCGCAAGGCAAAAATATCACATGAGCAGCCAGCTACAGGATATCACACGGATGAGTGCTGCCGCAACGAATCGTGCATTTTTTCCAAATGCTGTCGGATAACGGATAGGACACTCCGGTAGGAACTGGAGTCACATCCAGCCGAGTCATAATAAAATTGATATTTTACCGTAATTCCCCCTCTTTCCCGTGAATTTGATTGGGAAAAATGACTTTCCTTGGCTGTCAAGCTGACTTTCTTCTCGTATTTTACAATGGGAACTCGAGGAGGGAAATGGAAAGCACGCGTGCAGTTAAGTTCACTCGTACGATTGGAGAATCATAAGGAAGCGCTCGCGGTCCATGAGCCGCGCTGTTTGCGGCGCACATGTGGTCGCGTAGAAGGAAGTGAGCGGGTACTTGAATGGCGCAGGGAACAGAGAGAGAGAGAGAGAGAAAGGGTTGAATGGAAGAGAGGAAGAATAGGAATTAAAACCCACCGGTCGGTCTGCTCCGTTCGGAGGTGGGAGGGCGTTCTCTCGTCGAGTTGTCGTCGCATTGAGAGGAGGGGAGGGGGGAGGGGAGAGGCGGACATGGGGAGGACGGGGGGGTGAGGGGGGGGTGGGGCTCAGAGCATTCTGGGGTTTTCCAGCGACGACGACTGCGGAGGGGCGGCGGCGAGGGAGACGCATTTCATGTCCCGCTATTCATGACATTCGGATTTTATGGCCGAGGGACTGTCGGATGTACTGCGGGACAATGAAACATGGGGCGGGGGGGGGGGGGGGGAGAGAGAGCCGAATAGTCGGATTGGCGAGCGATGAGGGAGAGGGGGGAATCTATATACCCTTCTGCTGCTGCTGCTTTGGGGTGGAGGCAGAAATGGCTGAGCCACGGAACAATCGGCGAGGCCTAGGGGACGACGACGGGCCAGGGTTTTAGGGTCCGGATTTAGCGCGAGAGGAGAGATAAAGAGGGTAGGGGGGCGGGGCGGGCGAGAGATGGGGCGGATGGATGGATGATTGAGCGATCGCCCTTTAGAGCAGTGAGACAAAGACCCAGGCGGGAGATTCGTGGGGGGGCAGTCGGATCCTCGTGAATTCTCAACAATTCTCGCCATGAATCTATTCATTACTTCTCCACACATGCAAGGGTCATCTCTCAGAGATATCCGCTGGTATTTACATACTATAGTGCGCGACGGGAAGGCTTTCGGCAGGAATGAAGAATATGAGACCAAGCTAGTTGAGAAAAATCGATACTTAAATCGTCATTGTCCATGGACGCATCTTCGATATGGAATAAAATCCAGCCGATCCCCAAGGCGTGTTTGAGGCAATCCTAAATTTCGCTGAGGCATGGTGAAGCCTGTTACCAGAACGACAGTTCACTTCGCCGATTTCATCTAACTTTTCCATTCTTGCACTTCAGCTCGGCTCCGAAATAACAATTTTTGCCATGACTTCCACAGGAAATCGCCGTTTCTACCTGTACCCGAGCGGTTTTCAAGCTTTTCATACTACACTCAATGGCAAATTTTGATTGTAGTATAATGATTATTACGGAAAATTAGCGCAATGAATCCTACGTTATCACCTACCGTAGTAATTAGTAGTGATGAACCCGATGATTGGATTAGAACGGCTCTCCGCTCCAAACCTCTCTGCTCTCCGCCAACATCTTCATTCCGGCACACAAATCAATCACTTTGACGTCATAATTGGCCTGATGCATTCCATTCTAGGTCTTTCCCTGCAATTCTTCCCATTTGTCTGCCCTTTAATAATGTTATCAGTAGAGGTTGTTGCGTCGCTCTACACGTCCAATTAAACTTGCCTCTCTTTAAGCATCTCAACAAGTCCACCTACCACCATCAAGTTACTTGGCTTTGATCTTGATCAAAAATTGACTTGGGAGCCACATGCATTAGGCACGCTAGGAAAACTATCTAAGGCAGTGTAAACTTAAATGGAGTACCTTACTCGTGCAAACTTCACCTTATTTCACTGCCACAACAATTACAGTATTGAACTATGGAGCCATTCTGCATCCACCAAAAGTTTACTTTGGATGCAAAAAAAGGCTGTCAGAGTGATATCACTTTCTCACCCGAGGGCCCATTGTAAGCCTTTGTTCACTGAGTTAGGTATTTTGACTCTGCACAGCCTTTATATCTACAAATGTCTATGCCATGTAAAGGAAAATCTAACCTCCCTTCAGACAAGAGCAAATAAATATTCTTATTCACCAGGAACATGGACACCCTTGATGTCCCGTATTGTCGCCTGTCCAAAAATAGAAACACCTTTAACATTCTAAAATTGCGTCTTTTTAACAGATAGCCCCCAGAGGCTAGGCATGTGAGTGTGCCGAAATTCAAAAATGTTATACATACATGGCTTCTGCAAAAAGCCTTCTATTCTTCAAATGAATTTTTTGAGTGTGGCAAAATTGCTTTGTCATTTTGTGTTTGGGTGTAATCCTTAGTTTTTTAATTGTATATCATGTGATTCATGTATTTTGAAGATTTGTAACCCTGACGAGGACCATTGCAAATAGTCTTTGTTTAACGTCCAACAAAAATTATTATTATTATTTATCGTAGAGTTCCTCTCTCTACGACCCTTCGTTGGACTTCGTCAATGGCGACTCTCTCCGTTCATTTGCTCTTCATCAATCATTGGTAGAACCACATCCCATTGGTTCCTACCTCTTTCGTTGCCCAGACTTCACTTACAAGGACACGCTTTAAATATACGCTTTAATGAAGTGCTTCCAATTCTAGGCTCGAGGTGCAAGCAGTCAGCAGATTCCCCATCCAGCGGAATGCCTTCTTCGCATGGACAATTCAGCCAGAAGTACGTTCCTCGCTTCCACAATCGCCGATGCGTCAGCTTGGCTCCCCAATGGCGGATCGGGTTGCTGTGGTGGCTAGAGTATTGGCTAACCATACGGACGGTCAGGGTTCAAATCCCTGCAGAGGAGGATGTTTTTCAGAGGAAACCCGATCCTTACTTGAGTGTCTTATGGAGGGCGCTTCAAGTACAGAACTCCGTATGTCAGATGAGACGTTAAGCCGTGTTCCCCTTGGCGCCTTTCGTTAAGAGTAGGCTAATGCCGACGCCGAGTTTCTATCCATCCTTCCCCCTTTCATCACCATCTTCTAAAGGCTACGCCTCGTCTCTGCAGCCATGTGTCCCTGTGTACTGCAGCTCTCTTCAAATCAACATATGTTTTTAATCCCAACGTACTTCGTACATCATCTAGGAACTTCTTTCTTGGCCTTCCTCTGCTTCTCTTGCCGAGCACCTTTCTCTCCATTATATTTTCTAAAAAAATATTATGTCGAAGAACATGACCAATGAATTTAACCTTCCTTTCCTCCATCTCTTTTATCAGTCTTCTTTCTTCTTTTTTCATTTCGTTTTCTTCTTCCCTCACCTGTCCCCTATGGTGCAAATGACCTTAGCCGTCGGTCGCCTTCCCAAATATCCAATCTAATCCGAGCGACATTTGAGGGACCCATTTCCCCCTAGGCCACACTTACACCTACGAAGTTAGGTAAACAATAGATGGGGCCACACCCTACTCCATTCAATTACTCAATACTCAATTCATCACTCGAATACCCCGAAAGGCAAAGTGGCTATTGTATAAAGAGGGTAAAGGCAAGTTTCCCTGTATATTATAGTTTCCCAGTTCCCAAAAATATTTATACCGAAGGTCGTAAACACGTGAGAAGGGTAAAATGCCGAGAGTGTGAGGCCACCGCTTAAAATGATCCGATCGCGCCGGCACGGGACCGCCGAAATCAAATCCCTTCACGCACGGTCGATACATGGAACGAGTGGCTCCCTCACTGGCCCTAAGGGGCACCACCCAATTGCTTAGCGGCCCTCCCAAAGGCCCACCAACACCTCCCTGATGAGAAAGCATTCGATTTATGCTTCTGGTCTCATCAAACTAGGTCGTAACAATGCGAGACGCCCGGCCAAGTGCATAGTCTCTGCAGCGTAATTTTCAGCATCAGATAGGACCAAAATGAACTCTGAATGAGGACGATACACATCAACATATTTTTGTCTCATATGAATTAATAATGTATCAAATGTTTTTCATTTAGGTATAGCAGGGATTTCCAGGAATTGCATTATTGTGCCACTTCTGTACTTCAAAGTTTGGTGGTACCCATGTACAACATTAAATATAACCGCACGTGCTTTCACGTGCTTGCTTGGAGTTTCCTTAAGGAATTGGACCTTTTTTTCAAACACTAAGATAGTGGAATCATAATTTGCGAATTAAAATGACTATATGTCAATGATATAATTTGTGGATTAATAATGAGTAGGTACATATTGCGATTAACTCTTTCTTTCTCCTGGTAAGATTCACATCCTTCCATGAATATAGGTACTAGAGAACTTGCATTGTGGTAACCGAGGAAATGGCTTTCGCAGGAATTAAATGGCAATGTTAGATTAATGCCTAACTCGGTACGCAACATTCCAAATTTCTTGTCGGGCA
Source organism: Ceriagrion tenellum (assembly GCA_963169105.1). NCBI lineage: Eukaryota > Metazoa > Arthropoda > Insecta > Odonata > Coenagrionidae > Ceriagrion > Ceriagrion tenellum. Next base: position 113,178,525 of record OY720644.1, on the reverse strand, counting down.
TGAATTGCAAAAGATATTGTAGTATCCTGGTAGGTTTACTCATTGGGGGGGTGAGTAGTCTCAGAAGGTGTAATGGTCTCAAGGTGACCATGTTACCAAGGTGGCAATATGTTAAGGACTATTTACAATAATGCGTACATACATACATCGTACATAAATGAAAAAAATTGGTACAAAATTATCGCAATTACTACCAAAATGAATCGATTTGTAACCTCATTTGGAGTTCTTTTTGGTCTCGTCTAATTGAGGGTAAAAATCACGTCGCAGCGTCGGCAATTGGCCGGATGTGATTTTGGGGAGGCGACCAACAGCTTAGGTCATTTGCGCCATAGAGGACAGGTAATGGAGGAAGGGTGGATAGAAACCCGGCGTCGGCATTAGCCTGCTCATAACGAAAGGCGTCAAGGGGATCACGGCTTAACGTCTCATCCGACAGACGGAGTACTGTACTAGAAGTGCCCTCCACAAGGCACTCAAGTAGGGACCGGGTTTCCTCTGAAAAAACATCCTCCTCCGCAGGGATTTGAACCCCGGCCGCCAGTATGGTTAGCCAATACTCTAACCACCACACCAACTCGATCACCCCCCCCTGCCACACACCCTTGTGGTGGCTCGCAGGATATTACGTACCTAGATCACCGACTCACAGTGTTACGACGGAGTGTGATGACGTCAGCATCGCATTTCGCAGCCTCTCTCTTCCAGGGGGTGTTTCAAGGGATCTCTTCACCTCCCCCCCCCTCTATACCCCCCCCACTCCTCCATTCCCTCGGATTCCACTCATCTCGGATGGCCATCCGGCGAGAACGAGATAACCGATTCACAAGGGGGTGTCACTGCACTACCCACGTTTTGCATTTCCTCGGGAGAGCAGACAGGGGCGCAGAGGGGGCGGGGGGAGTGCATCATCAGAGGGAACAACAAGGTGACAGGTGTCAATGCAGTGTGCGTGCGTGTGCAGTGGGAGCCAACTGCACCACCATCGCCCTTTCATCCGGGTGCCTCCCCCTCCTAAGCCGCCGGATCGAATCACTCGAGTGAGCGCACACGACGCGTCCCGCTACGACAGAGAGAGAGAGGATCGGAATCGATGATGTCCCCGGAAACTGGTGCTCGAGTGAAACAGATTGAACGGAAAATGGTCCCATTGGGATGGCGGTGCCATTAAGGGATTACCGCCACCCCTCGCCCCGGTTTCCTTCCCCGAATCTCCGCGAGGGGTCGACACTTGACCGCCCCAACAGAGCCAAGTCCGATATGGACGATCTCGTCTTAAGAAGTCTCTCGCCCTAGAGCCTTTCAATAATTGGAGAGCGACGGAGAGTTGCCCCGAGTGCGAAATCCCAGGGAGGAAAAGATCACCCGCCTCGATCGGGATTAGAACCCGGTCTTTCGATATCGTGCCGAGTGCTTCAGTCACTTAAACGAGGTATTCATGACCACCGGATATACAATATGACGAGCAGCCCAAAGCGTGCGCTTAGAGCTACTATCCACGAGGCTAAAGCCAAACATGGAGCACATGGAGGTGTTTGCTCTTTTTGACAAATTTTGAACATATCATGAATAGTCACGGTCATGTTTTAATACTTATGTCACTCGCGGGTGACTCCGTAAAAGTACTCTGCCGACCAGCACTTAAGAGCCAACGAAGTCGTCCATGCATTCTTCTGTGCACTGGACACATCTGCATAAATTGGTAGGGCAATAATCCCTCTAATTCACTTTTAAAAATGTTCCTCCGATTATGAGATCGGGGTATTAACTAGAATCCATGAAAAACAAAGAGAATCGTTGCAATGCATCACTTCCGCCAATGCATTGACACTAACTAAGGGGATAAATGAACGGGATCATCCCCTAAAATAGGAAAGGAGTACCAAAAAGAGCAGACACATTCTGTTGAGCTCCAAGGGTGGCTAAAAAAAACAAATACTGAGTTTTCCTATGCGTACGAATCTATATAGACCAGATACGCACGCTTATGCTACGTTATAAGAAGATATACCAGTTCACTTAGGTTTGATAGGAAAAGGAAATACCCTAACTACCTTCCACACCCGTAGGTCCCTTTAAATGATTCCATTTCAGAGTTCGGAACGGTCTCATCTCTCAATTTCACTTATGTAGCCTGTTCTCTTCCTCCCTCATTCCTGCTCGATTACCAAACATCTTTCCCTTGAGGATCTCAAGTCTTCCTCCGCCCCTTGTAGAACATTTCAACGTCTTACACAGACTCCCGTCTCCGCAAGGAGTTTCCTCACCTCGCCCACCATGCTAAGCACTTCTTCGTTCGTCTGCCATTAAATCCATCGCACTTTCCCCATTCTCCTCCGAACTCTCAACCCAACCGCCGCCACCGCCGCCTCTTCTCTTCCCACTCTGCCCACGAGGCCGAATTCTTTCTCCATTCAACGTTCCTCTCCATACTAGACTTTTTTCTCGGTCCTTCATTTACATCCTCAAACAAAGTCTTCGTTGTCTAATCACTCCTATTACAGAAGGCCTCCTTTGCTTAAACAAATTTTCAATATATTTTATTCCATACACATTGGTTTGGCCATGTTGAGAGAATGGATGAAAGTCGAATAACGAAACAGATATATAAGAGTGAAATGAATGGTGCGAGAGGGAGAGGTAGACCGAGAAAGTTGTGGTTGAAGAAATTTCTAGGAGGAATGTTAGGAGTCTTAAAAACAGGAGGGCGTGTATGAAGCTGTGTATGGGGGTAAATGGGGCGAAAGAGGTTTGCAAAGTTAGGTCAGTATGGAGTAAAATCTTGAAGCAGAGTTAGGTATACAAATATGTATTTATGACCGAAATTTTGTGACTGTGACTACCCTGGAAGGGAACGGCGTGATTGGTATGCATGTAGATATTTTTCTGCAACATAGACTCAAGCTATTGAAATTCTCCACCAGCTCATTTTTGCCGGACCTAATTTCATGACCAGTCTCATTATTTTTTAATTATATAACCACGTTGCTTTTGTCTACTTATGAATGGAATTCATTACTTATTTGCCGGTTATCCTCAGAATAATTGACTGAACGGCAATATAAAAAACATTTTGCCCCTGATCATTGAGAACCTAAAGAGTTCTGCTTACAGGGGTGGGTTGACAAAGGTATCGCTGTTCGCAGGCGCTGCTGAGTTCCAATTGCGGTAAATTTAGCGCATGAATGGGAATATCTAAAAATTTAGTTCGCTATGAAGATATTCACGTCTGCCAAAAATATGGCGATGAAATACATAGAAGTTGCCGCAAGAAAAATCGGCCTGGGCCTGGCAGGAATCGAACCACAGACAATTGCCTTACAGGACCAATACGCAGATCACAAGCCCAATTCAGATCTTTGGACGTTTTAGAACAAACTAACGAGTCGGTTAGTACCTACCTCCCTCTAGCATTATAGCAATAAATATTGAGTCAAATCCTCTGCCAGATTCAGTGAAATGTGTTTCATATCTTTATTCTTCCTACCTCACATTAACTAACTCTGATGTATACGCATTTGCGTTTAATAGACGATACATTTTTAATTCTGTCTCCGGATACTTGCTCTGCTAGTGTCGCCTTCAAGTACACTTTTCATTAGAACTTTCCCCTCACTTCAAAGGACACACCCTCTACCACACAGTTAAGTATTTCACCGATCTTTCTAAAGTCAAATCACCCTTCAGGTAATATTTTTCTTGATGGAGCGAGAATATTTCAGACGCGAAAACATTACCCAGTGAAAACATTCACCTCGACCGGTATTCGTGCCGCGACAGGCATTCACCGTTATCGACACGAGTAATTTCACCAGTTAAGCTAGCGAGAGCATTGCCTTGAGGCTTCTTCCTTGAGGATAGAGTTAGATGATCACGACCACCAGACGGAGCGGCAAAGTGGTCCAATATCGCAGATGGTGCCACCGACCATGAGGCGAACGTGTATTTTAAAAGCCCGATACGTACGTGCTTGACAAAATATTGGACGACTCCGCCAAAGCAATGGCAAACGGTTGACTCTGTTAAGGCAAAGCAGTGGCTAGATCGCAGTGCTCTCAAAAATCATAGGAGACACATAATCAGTCGCTGCACTGTTCATAAATGTATAAAATAAAATTTTCTCTCGCTCCTTCCGAATATTAGAAGAGAAGAATTATTTTTTATTGGATTAATGCATCCTTAATCAACAAAATACCTGAATTGAATGAGAAATAGTTATATTCATGGCACAATAAAAATAAATAATTTGCCATAGACCGCATGAGACCGCACGACCTTTTCAATAATATATTTTCAGCTGAAAGTCACCTTCATTCTTCTGCTCATCACTAAGTTCACACTCGACGTAAATCATCTCCCAAACTTCGCGGACAACAAGTCTATGATATATCAGGTACCAACGCTCACATTAAGCGCAATATACGTGCTAATTTTACACAAATTAATCAGCAAAACAAATCCTGAAATTAAAGAAATAAATAGTGTGAACTCAAACACCATATCACACCCAATCGCAGTGAGTCCCTGAGGGGTGAATAGGGGAGGGGGGGGTGTTTGGTATGAAGCACCACAATGCAAGAGGGACGAGGGCGAGAAAATGTCGCTGCAGGTGGGAATCGCATCTCAGCAGCACATCCTGCAGAGGGCGGCACTCATCGAGCGAGAGCGGCCCGCGCGCACGCCCCAGAGAGCCACTCGCCCGGGTGCGGCCCGCCGCTCCGAGAGGAAGGGAGAGGGAGGGGGGGGGGGGTCGACACCACGACAAACAGCTAGGCGTGTTTACTTCCTCTCGAGAGCATCCCCCGAGCACCACACCACTTCACTCGACCACTCCACCGACCGCCACAAACCCCCTACACACCCGCTCCTCCCACCCCAACCCTCCCTCCAAAGAGCGCACACCCCCAGAGCGTCCCAATCGCCCCCCCCCCCCCCGAGTCCATTACTATGCCCCCGGCGGAACCCACAACGCAGCCTCCCGGCGCGCGAAAACCCACTCCCGAATCCCGGGAGGAAAAAAAAAACAAAAAAAATAGAAGCAGCAGCCACTGGCAACGGATCCCCAACACCATTCCCCTTCCCTCCCCCTCCTCTCTCTCTCTCTCTCGAGGCGTGCGATCACCCCCTCTCCCTTCACTTCAGCAAATTGAAAGAAATAACCTTCCGCCCTAGCCTAGCTGAAAACAACCCTTCCCTTCCTCCCCAACCCTCACCTCCACCCCTCGACAAAAAACCCTCGCCTTTCCACGGATTCTTTCGCACTCTACCCCTCCCTCATTTGCCTCCGGACGAAATACTCCAACCGAGGGTGACATGCTCGAGGGACAGGGTCTCAATTATTTGATCAATATATTGCGAGGAGAAAAGGTTATTATAAAATGCCGAGGCACTCATACATGCGTCTCGAGTATAATGTTACCTTTGGCACGGTACAATAATTTGTTCATCGGATTCGATGCACAAAGATATTTTAATGCCGATTCAAACTATTCATGAGAATAGTTTGCATCGTCACCCTTATTACCTCTAGTCCTGTCCCCGGGAAACCGACGAAACGATTTTGAGACCAAAGTATGGTATCCACTTTGGTCTCAAACATACGTTGCGTAGACTTCGTGGATTCGCACAAGATTGCTAGCACTACTCGTCTATCGTGGATGGCATGAGACTCTACGATCTAAGTTGTCCTCTAGTTGTCTCAGCCTAAGTAATACTACCGCCGAGTAAAAATGGATATTAGTAAGCAATGGATTCTTCCTTTCTACTTTATTATTGCCCCCGTGGCTTAGAATTAAAAGTCTTTGACGCCGTCGCATCAGGCATCCAGGCACTGCTGGTGATGTATAAGGTTTTCGATCGATTTTCAAAGAGATCGACCAAAACCAAAGTAATCCGAACTGACATTACATTTACTACACTACCGTATATCATCATGGAACGCTAATGACTGGAACGGTGAATACGCCAGGATTCATTTCTTTTCTTCCCATTCCACTGAACTCCTCCCCTGTTCATCGATTGTATCATACACCGCCACAAGGAATCGTGGCATAAGGTGTTTTTCCCATGGATAAATAAGGAAATCAGAAACGGAAGGTTTTCTTGAGGCTGTGAATGGCTAGAGAGAGATACATTAAACGCAAATGGATTCGAATGCGCCCCTATATTCTTAGTTCCAATCAATAATTTTTCACCAGCTCATTTGTCCTCTCAAGAGTTTTCAGTCGGTATCCATTTACAATCTGAGAGGATTGCCTTCATTCCTCGAACTATATCTGAAATTGTATCTCATCATAATCTATTATAATTTCTTTTTCGCATGCCCAACGTGAAAATTATTCCATCAAGCGAGCTGCAAATTACATCCGCTTAAATGCAGCGCTGAATGTGATCCGAATTGTGCTGCCATTGAATACGATGTGATTAAGTCAGCCATGAGGTGTATGTGGCCATTGTTGCTAGAGTGAACACCGCTGAAAATCGAGAGGCATCTCAGTGCTTGGTCATTGTATTTCAAAAGTCCTTTCCTTGCCCACGCTCCAGAACACGATTTGAAACCAGTCCGGATGCTGATTAACTTCTTGAGAATACATATCATAATATACACATGCTTTACACTTGGCAAGAATGAAATGTCAACAGATAAAAGCTATAAATAAAATAACGTGAGTTAATCAAGGTCCCAATGCGCGCACTGCGATCGGTCTGGGATATCCTCGTGCTTCGGATACTGTTCGCCACTTTCCGAACCACGAGACAAGCACTTCCGTCCGGCGGTATGGGCCAGATTCCAAGGTGTGGGGGAGCAGAGGGCCCCAAGCACATCGAGTGCAACACGAGGCCTCGGGAGTGCCCGTCTTGACGGAGGAGATTGTCGAGGGTGTGTCCAGTTTAAGAAGGCTCTGACCGGATTCACTCCATTGGGGCAGGTCGGGCACCGCGGCGGTGCGCCTCGATCGACGGCAGGGAAGGGGGAGGCCGATGGGGAGGAAGGGCGGGAGGTGCGACGGAGAGGCAAGCGCCAGAGTGGGCAAATATATAGAACGCACGCACATCTCCACTCATTGTGGCAGTTGATTCCCAGAGGCAGGCAAACAATGTGCGCTGCGCTTCCCCCGACTACCGTGAGAGTGAGTGCGAGGAATTCGCCCCCACCTACCCCGCTCACTCACTCTGGACGGCCACTCTGGCCCACACGATTTGGGTCCTGGAAGAAACCCAGGTAAAAAAATACAGGAGTTAAGGTACGTATTCATGAACGCGTTTTATACGAAGAGACGCGAAAGCGAGATCTTCAACCAATGAGAAGCACGGATTTCTTCGCGTGAGTTCGCGTAGAGTCGCGTCGTCCGAGTTGAAATATGTTCAACTTTCGACCCGTGGAACGCGTAGAATCACAGGCATGGCTGAGCGGCGAAGTGTAGGTTCCATGGATGAAATGATCATCTCCGATATTCGAGAGAAATACACGTACCTGTAAAATTATAATGACCACGGTCATAGAGAAGTAAGGACTATCGATACAGGGATAGAAACCTAAGGGAGAAGGCGTGGAGGGAGAGAGGAGTATCCATTGGAGTGGAAGGTAAGAACAACTTTAATTTCCGATGATTCTCAAAGCTTTCACGAGTTGATGCATTGGTGGTAATATCATTGTGTTTTACAGCGAAAAATGTGTCGGCTCGGTGGAAAGCCCTCCGGGATAAGTATGTGAGGGACCAAAAAAAGAAGCCCAGAAGTTTTTTTCACCATTTCTTCTCTGCTGTAGATACCTCGTAGGTACCTCCGTATATTCGCCTACGCACAAGTTCGCTTGCATGCAAACGGTTCACGCGATGAAATGACGCGTCTCGTCGCGCGCGTGTGCGTCTGACGCGTCCGTGAAAACGTAGCTTTAGGCTCCAAGCCCCTCGCAGGCCCCCTTCCAGCACACAAACAGGGTCCAGGTTCCCCTGGACCCCAATTTCAACGCAGGGATAGGGCCTCGGAGACGGAATCGCCAACAGAGCCCAGCCGACTTATAATTTAATGTCAGTAGACTCTAACTTGCAATTGCATGGCAACACCCGTGTTAAAAAAAACCTTAGAAATAAAGTTGACCAAGGTTAGCACCAAGAGAACGAACACGATGGGCGACAGTTAGAAATAGGCGAGGGAGATGAGCATTATGGCGAAACGTGGATTTGAAAATAAAAGGCCTGACGCTTTTTCCTCGAAGGAAAAGCAATGGATGCGAAGAGAAGAAATCTATGTTAGAGAAATCAGCGACTTACTTTGGGCTGCAATCAATGGTCGATCCTCTACAGACTGGAGGAGGTTGGTGGTCGGCCCGCGTTGAGGATTAGCAGCCCCTTCAAAGCCCTTTCCAGTAGTATTCACTCGGGGCCCAAATCGTGTGCACCGTGGCTCACATGTCTCCTTCGTTTCGCTGGGGAGCAACTCCTCCATTGGGAGGGGAAGATGGGAGAGAATCGCCCGGCGAGAATCGTCATGCTTAAAAGGGAGAGCAAAAAGGGAGGGAATGGGACGAGGATGATAATGAGGCGCCACAATTGGAGGTCAAAAGGGGTTGGGCGACGCGAAACCTCGCGATGACTTTATAGGAATGGGGAGAACAGCTGAGAAAATCCACGGATGGGATGCATGAAGAAAACTATTTACATCTACATACTAACCCGCGAGCCGCCGCATGGGCGTGTGGCAAGGGGTGGTAGGTCACCAGCCGTGTAAAGATGTAAAAGTTTTGGAGGTGAAATGGTGGCATGTAATATAGTGTATTTAGAGGAGCTCAGTTTTTATTGTGCTCGCTTATTGTGCGCGGTAAGAACGAATTTTGGTACCTATCTCTTCGGCAAAGTATCTCTCTTATTTTATCGTATCTGTCAGACATAGAGATATAGTGAGGCGTCACGATAATATTCTCTGTGTCGCTATGAAACACACCAGTTCTGAATATCTCAAGCAGCCTAAGCCTAGCGTGTAGCCTCCGAGTCTCTAGGGGCTCCCACCTTAATCCCTCTAACAGTTGTGTAACACTATATGTTCGTTCGTATCAGTTTTTAACAAAGCGTGCTGCTTTTCTTTGTATTTTGTTAATTCTTTTGGTTAAATCTTTATGACCAGTGTCCCTAATGCTCGTGGCGTATTCAAGGTGTGGCCTAACCAGAGAAAAGTAGCATCTCTCTTTTACTATTTCAACTGAGGACCTTCCTATTATACGCTCAACAAAACCTAGTTTCTTTAATGATGTGCCGCATATGTTTTGTATGTGTGTTCCCCACGATATATTTGAAGTTAAGGTAATTCCAAGATATTTTACTGTATTTGAAGATTTTATTTTTTATTTTAGATTTTCGCAGCGATTAGATGAACTTGTAATAACCATTTTCGGGTATACTGCTGCGTGATGAACTTTAACGGCTCAACGTTTCGTTCCTCCTGCTGGGAACGTCGTCAGGAGACTGAATAAGATGTATCCGTTTTCATCTGGTCGGACCGTTGGAATACTGACCATTGTTATCACGGATCAAAAAAAATCAAAACCCAATATTTCAAAGTTCAAATATAAAACCAGAAAATGGTTTAATGGTTGGTTGTCAGACCAATATTTTGGGAAAGGTATCTTTTCCACACACTGTTCAAGTGATAACCATCATTTCTGTTAAAATTTAAAGGCCGTTCAGGTATTTCGACTGCCTCTCTAATTAGCCGTGGATGATAAGCAGATGTTCTCGTAATGACTTGGGCCTCATCCAGGAGGATCTTGTGCCCTGGTCCCGACATGAAATGATCGGCGATAGCTGAAGTCTGCCATTGTCTTGTTTATAGCGCACTTTTGTGCTCTTTCAGCCTGGTCTCAATCTTCCGTTTGGTCTGTCCAATGTATCTCGAACCACAAGAACACGGAATCTCGTATATCCCTTCCGTTTGGAACTGAGGAATAGCATCTATGGCGGATGGAAGGAAGCCTTTGATTTTCTTCATTGTGCCAAACCTGGTCTCAATGTTGGCTTTTCCCAAGATGCGAGAAATACCGTTGTTCCGGATATATATGGAAGATCTGGAAAGCGCATGGCTTGGTCTTATCTTTCGGGGCCTTGACTTCTCTTAAAGCTCTTCTTATGAATGAAGTAGCATACCCATTTCCTTTTAAAATTGAAAAGAGATGTTCCATTTCATTTTTTATGCTATCTTCATCGGATACGGCAAGGGCTCTATATTTTAAGGTCTTGATTACGCAGGACTTCTGACGCGGGTGATGGTGTTGCGCCGCACTCAAGTACCTGTCTGTGTGGGTCTTCCTTCTAAAGACCGAATGCCCCAAACTACCGTCCTGCCTTCTCCTTACTAATACATCAAGGAACGATAAGAAGATCTTGAATATTTTGTTTACTCCACCCACGGTGTAGTTATGGCTTTTGTGTGTTGACTTTTGCAGGAAGTGAACTGTGGTGCATTTACTAATATTGAGTTCTAAACCCCACTCCTGGCACCACAGATGAACGTTGTTAAGGTCATATGACAGAACTTCAAAGTCTGCGTCTCCGCTTATTTCACGGTAGAATACTGTATCGTCTGCTATCGATGGGAAGGAAAAAGTAAGCACCAACGAGTCAGCTGAAAAGATATGAGGGATTGGCAGTAGTCGTCCAATACTTGAATCGATGACTGCTGAACAAACAACGAGGGAAAGATGAGAATTGCCGTCTGAAAATATGTCGACATAATTTTCAATGCAGTAACATACACCTAAAAGATAATTTACTTCTATGCTAATTGGTGCACATAAAACATTTGTCACCTAACATGTTTTTACTAAAAAAAAGTAACTTTTTCGGTGCATATATTTGGTTGCGTATGTTTCAGCACTAGGAGTTCTGTTACTTTTAATTCTACTAACTAACAATGGATAATGATAAAGTCAGATTTAATGTTAAGAACTGGCAGGAGACAATTAGTTTTTATTACAAATATTGAACAGTTTTTTGTTAAAAGAAGAGTGAAACTCTGCTGACATCGAAGCGAAAGGCTGGATTGAAACTCGAGCGGGGCCCTTCTGTGCTTTTTAAGTAGAACATTGCGGTTACTTTGATGACATTCGCTTTCTAGCTTTAAAGATAAAGCACCACAATCTCGAGTAATTCAAAGTTTTTTTAACCAACGATAGACGGAAGAACTTCGCCTGGATAATGATATCAGTATTTTTCATCCGTGACGCATACTTCTTCAACGGAGGCAATAGTAGTCCTAGCCACTCAATGGAAGTGAACTCTTGCTATCAGAGCTTCCCGGCCCCTTATGGTGAACATATTCAGGTCATTCAAACTAAGAGCCTCTCCATAACGCATGACAGGAAAATTACTGAGAAAAGTTTCATCCATTTTATCAGTCTCTTAATAATAATGACTTAAATCATAATTAAAGAGCCAACGAAGTCAACCCTTTCCATTCAATGACGAAAAGACAGTAAGCAAAGAAATAAAAACAGAAAATCTCCAAAAGCCGTAAACAATTGGCACCCTTCGTCAATAAACACCAAACTTTGCTGTCTTGGTATGCTGGGAAAACCACAGCAGAGACCAACCACAGCCTCTCAACCAAGAATACCCTCCTGTGTTGGTTTACGGGAAAGTTACTTCCTCGCCAGGGACCAAACACAGACGCACACACACAACCAAATACGATCCTTTGCAAGGGCTAATGGGACCCCGCTAAGGATGTTTGGGTTTTGACCTGGGATCCTTCACGGGGCTAATGAGACCCCGCTAAGGATGCCTGGTATATACACAAGCACACACACAAGCACACAAAATCACTCACTCACACACGCAAATGGGCCCAACTTCTGGGAGAATCAGCTCAAAAAGAGCGTGGTCAAATCGACAAAACAGGACGAGGGTGGGGGTCGTATTCGACCCCCACCCTCGTCCTGTTTGTCGATTTGACCACGCTTAGGCATGAGCTTTGATGTATTAGTTAGGCTTTATTAGGGTTCATTCGTCGTATTCGACCCCCACCCTCGTCCTGTTTTGTCGATTTGACCACGCTCTTTTTGAGCTGATTCTCCCAGAAGTTGGGCCCATTTGCGTGTGTGAGTGAGTGATTTTGTGTGCTTGTGTGTGTGCTTGTGTATATACCAGGCATCCTTAGCGGGGTCTCATTAGCCCCGTGAAGGATCCCAGGTCAAAACCCAAACATCCTTAGCGGGGTCCCATTAGCCCTTGCAAAGGATCGTATTTGGTTGTGTGTGTGCGTCTGTGTTTGGTCCCTGGCGAGGAAGTAACTTTCCCGTAAACCAACAAAGGAGGGTATTCTTGGTTGAGAGGCTGTGGTTGGTCTCTGCTGTGGTTTTCCCAGCATACCAAGACAGCAAAGTTTGGTGTTTATTGACGAAGGGTGCCAATTGTTTACGGCTTTTGGAGATTTTCTGTTTTTATTTCATTGCCTAGCCGTAAGAAGCTCACCCCATCCTTGTGATGGCTTTCCACAGTAAGCAAAAACAGCGAAATAAAGCATAGTAACGTTTCCTCGTAAAATAATACGCCCTGGATGCCTTACACTTCTGTAAAGCTGAAATAGGAGACATTGCTGGTGAAAGGTTAAAACAGTAAATTTTTAGGTCCGGGAACGAAAAGGAAAAAATGTAGATGGTGCTAATTAGAACTCATCTCGGGTACATAGCTAAAATTTGAGACCAAGGACATACGTAATTCGAAAACTTTCAATTACATTCGAGCGAAATACGAGAGAAATCAATGTTTCACGCTAAAAAGTGTCATAAAAAGGTGTGACTGAGGCGTCAGAGGAACATAACATGATTGAGAGAAGATAACGATTCGGGGACTAGGCGCAAGGCTGCGTTTGCGGGGAAAATTCATATCTAACAAGTTTCAGATATACATAGTATATTATTTTAGTCTCATGCCACAATGTTGAACAGAGAAATACGACAACATAAAGGAGATAGGCTGGCGAGCACTAGGGCATCCGAATATTTAACCCTTGGAACCAATTTAGACTACAACAAAAACTAAGTAAAGCACCGAAATAAAAGTATTAATCTGTCTTCTTCCGATTCTTCTTTTCAGTCCTCTACCTTTTCTTAGGAACATACAATTGCAGCGACAAGCAGTGTGCCTAATTCAATCATGAAATCAGTTGATTATACGTACCCTGAAAATGACTGTACCATTTGAGACCCGGGTCAAGAGTGACCATGCAAAAGACTGTGCAGCTCCACGATGGAAAGAAGAACCTCGACACGTTTACACGTGAGAGCTTGCGATTCGGTGTTTTCTTATATACGTAGTCATGATAGCAATTAATTACGAGGATGTAGCACAGACTTTTTTTGAAAGTTGTCATGTTGTCGCCAAACAAGGCTAGATGAAAAGAAAGATTTTCTATGGAATAGCACCATTATAAAATAAGATTAACTGACTCTTTTCTAAATATTTTTCTTGTTCAGGGTGGCTACTGATATCCAATTTTCAAAATCCCTGACCTTTCCCGTACTTTTCTCTGATGGGATAAATCAATTTTCCTGACCAATCGGCAAAAAGTCACCTGTTATTGGCATATTTTTTCTGCTGAATTAAATCTTCTACAGCGGCTTTGAATTCTCTAAATTTTCTAATCATCGTCTCGTATTTTTAGAACAGCAAGCATATATTTACCATAAGCTAGTGTGCTCCAATTAAACAGTCAATTCGTCTACGGTTCAATAGTTCTACGGAAGATTGAGATTAACCCTGGTGGAACATTATTAAACTGGACAGTACAGTATCTGGCATATGCTGATGACGTGGATTTAATCAGCAGGAATGAGCGGGGACTGAGAGAAGCCCTTCAGCAAACGAATGAAGAATCAGAAAGGGTCGGCCTCATCGTAAATGAGGAAATAACTAAGGTTATGGTCATGAAAAGGACTGGAAATGAGCCTCCAGCACATTTCGCAGTAGGTGGATACCAATTTGAGAGAGTCCCTACCTTTAAATATTTAGGTTCATTGATGTCAGAAAATTGTGATAACAGCCTGAAAATCAAAGAAAGAGTGAATGCGGGGAATAAGGCCTACTTTGGCCTCCAGCGCCTATTTAAGTCACGCTTATTGAGTCGGAAAACTAAAGAAAGATTATACTGAACAGCTCTTCGACCCGTGGTCCTATATAACTCGTGGGAGAAGAAGATCCTGCGAAGAATCTACGGACCAATTAACGAAAACAACGTTTGGCGTATCCGCACCAATGCCGAGCTATATAGACTATATGATAAACCTAGTCTGGTATGTGAAGTCTAGTGTGCCAGACTGAGGTGGCTCGGTCATCTAGAAAGAATGCTTGAAAATAGGGCAGTGCGGAGAACGTTCAGCCAGAGGCCAGAGGGTAGAAGACTTATATATATATATATATACGCGCAATAGGTGGCTGGATGATGTGGATGAGGACCTGCAGAAAATGGGTGTAAGGAGATGGCGACCTCTTGCTTTGGAGCGAGAGACCTGGAGAGGAATGATTGAGGAGGCACGGGCTCTTTTAGGGCCGTAATGCCAGTGGGTAAGGTAAGTGTGCTCCAGCTACCTCTCGACCTGAGTTTCGGAATTTAAAATAAAACGCATGTACAAATTTTACGAATAACATAGTCTCGGATTCCTTGTGTTGAGCTTAATACATTGTGATCATGATTTTTACCACAACTACGCAAATATCGCAATGAGGATATACAAAAGGGATACATTGTACGTCTGATTCACAACTAAATAACTAAGATTCACAACTAATAAGATTCACAACTGAATATTTCACGAATTGATGGGGAATTCCATACACGTCAGCGACGGACTTAAGTATCAGTTGGTGAAATAAAGGGCGGGAAAGACTGGCCGATAAACGTAATGGTAGGAAAATAATGAGGTATCATATCCCAGTTTCTCCCTGATTGTTACGAGAATTCCCTGAATTTTCCCTGACATTTCTAGAAATTAAAATTCCCCTCACAATTCCAGGTTTTCCCTGACGATCGCCACTCTGTTGTTATCTTATGATACGAATAAGCCAATGCCAAAAAAGAGACTGAAAACTCGAGGCAGTGTCATGCAAATTTTTCAATGAGCAGCTTGCATGAGCATAGATTGGATGAAATTGAATACATTTTATCACATAAATGAAACATCGCATTGGTAATTGAATATAGTTTTTATAATTTACAGTGCTTTAGATAAACGATATAAAAGTTTATAAATTCCATTACAAACCAAAGTAACATCCGTCTACATCTAAAGCAGGACTTAGGGATAACTTATTATATCAATCAATTGAAAATAAGTGACAAAAATACTATTAATATCACGTGTAATAGAAAAAGTTTTTGCTTGTATGAATGGTGTCTTTAAGGAAAAGAGGGTTTGTTTATTGCTCTGTAACCACCACAATCTGTTCTAAATTGGGCAGCGTTTGATACGAATAATAACTGTTGACTATAATTTTATAAATTCCGGAATGGCCACTAAACTTGCCATGCTTACTGAGACAATCACTTTCAGTTCATTTCTGGTGTGAAAATGGATGTAAAAATATTTGAAATACAATATACATAAGTATTTAAGAATAAATTCATCAAAGCGTTAATTACGGATTGGCTGTCTCCTCCGACCATTCCCTTTTCCCGCCCACCCCACCCCCTTTGACCCTTATCCCTCCTCTCCCCATCATATTCATCCCCCCCCACCCACCCACCCACCCTGCGGCCTTTCATCCATCTCCGATCGACGCCCAAAGAAAGCCTGTTCATGCTTGACCCGCCCCTCACCCACCGAAAGCCAAACAACACGGCGGCCCCCATCTCGGCCGCACGACCCCCCGCAAGGCGAAGGAGGGGGGTCGCCCAACCCCCCCCCCCCGGGGTGCGAATCGGAGCAAATGGGAGAGGAGAGGCAGGTGGGGGCTCTGCTCCCCATCGCCCCACCCCGAGGAATATATATATATATATCTATCTTTCTACATGTGCACATTTGCAGCACACCGCCACAGCATTTGGACGGTCACGCGCATGTCGGTCGGTCGAATCCCCCTTCGCACCATGTCCGCACCCGTTAAAGCACGACGGAGTAAGGGGACGGTCGGTCCTCTGCTTCGAGTGAATCGGAATGCCAAGACGAGAGATGTGTGCATTTCGGTGGAGGTACGAGAGTTACAGGGTCGCGCATTTCGATGGTACAGTTAGAGTAAACATTGCGTCCGCAATTTAGAAACGCTCGGAAGGAAAAAAGGTTTAACCGAAGACTGGACTCGCGCATCGCATTAAAATAATGACGAGGATATCCATTTTACTCACCGCGTATTACTCGAAGAATATCGTGACAGGAGTAGCATACTTTAAAATCGAGTAGCATCATTTTTGAAACCTCCCAAACTATCAAATATTTCCAGCATTAGTCATGGTGTTGAAGTGGATTAGGATATCCTCCAACTTTCTCTCTCGAGCGATTTGACCACGAGGTCTAGTATGCCCTTGCACTCGGAAATACAAAGAACTGCGGAACTGACCCCTAAGTAACTTAAACTGACTCATCTTCTGGTGACCACACGAGGGTTCGACATTCGCAGAGAAAAAAATAATTAGGGATGCCCTGGAGGCATTATAAAGCGACGTGTTCTCACGAGGTTTCATGCGTGTGATGCCAATGGAGGACGACGCCGGGATAGCTCAACAGATTCGGGCACTCGACGCGACAAAGAGGGGTAGGGAGTAGAATTTCAGTCGAGGCTAATGATAATTTCTAATGCAAATTTCACCCGGGGTGGCTGAACAGTTAAAAGGCCCAAATTAGTCCATACTGTCTGCGCATGTGAGGAGAATGAGGGCTGTTTCATCTCTGCGATCTGCTTAGTTTAGTTCCGAAGTTTGGAAAAATGACGCAGTCAACATTCAACGGGGTTCATTGCCCTTCCCACCGCCCTCGGATTTGCTTAGGCGGAGTCAGCGGACAAATCCTCCCTTCGCCGCCGACTAGTCACTACATAATCGAGTCGATCGTCGGAAGCCGAGTGCGGTCACGTGACGAAAATCACTTAAGGCAGTCCGAGCGAAATATCATTTTACTTAGAAATCAATGAATTTGGTCTCATTTTAAAGAAAAATATATCATTCTTCTAATGACACCAAAAATTCAACCCCTTTCCACATTACTTTCGGAGGTATTTGCCAAAAAATACCAGCCCTTTTACATAGGAAATGGTACATGTATGCACTCCAGAGAGATATTGTTTACAAAATGAGGTATTTCTAACACTTAGATGTCGTAAAAAAACTAACAGCGTGTAGTTTGTATGTTTTCTCAACTATATTTGAAAATTAATCATATTGTCACCGCAGTGGGTTCTTGATTATAACAAAACACCTTCCGTTTTGAAGGAGTTTCAAACGCACCGCGCGAAAAAAATTAGTCAAGTTTAAGACTTATTTAGATATTTTCATTAAATTACTTACAATTTCGATCATATAAAACTATAGTATTGCATCATTAATAATGCAACATGTAATTGATGTGTTATACAGCTGGTGAAATTAACACGTATAATTCGAATATGGTCTCTATTATGACTAGGGAACTATCTCCCTCGGACTACCTTAAACGCGCGGAAACGCGACTCTCAAACCGTCTTCGACTCGGACGATGGAGCGCTCGGGATAGGAAAGTCGAAGTCGACATTTTACTCCAATCATTTTGAGGTCGACTTTAAACATACAAAATCTATTAAAAGTCTACTACAGTCATAGGATTTCGACTTTTGTACGATCGTGAATTCTATTTTTTTTTCAATAGCTTCTTAGCCGCTTTACACCTAGTACATTCATTGTAGAGAAGACTACGGTGCCTAAAAATACCATTTATAATTTCCTAGAAGCGTAAACGTGGTCAGGAGCAGGAGAAGTGGCGCCCATCTCCGGTTGAAGACGGCATTAGGCGCCCACTCTGTCTAATTTACACCCTGGCACATAGAAATGTACGTCAGAGAATCAGAAAGGTTTTTTGAAGCACCTAAACATGGGAATCTGATTTCTCTCCTTAGTATAATCAATATCACTGAGGACAGAAGGCGTAACTTTGTGGACATTCTTAATATTCATGTTAAAGAAGAAACCAATCGAAAATTCCACACAAGATTTATCTAAAGCGTCCCCGGTTTCGACACACCATGTGTCATTATCGAGGTCTTGACATTGGACTGATGGACGCCGATGTGTTTACACAATGGCGAGATGATATTGAACTCCTTTGAAGTAATAGCCGAACTCATCTAAATATCGCAATGAGGTTATAAATTGAGATATTACTGTTTCTATGATAGTGCATTTCTCCGCCACCGCAAGTTTCGTCTGCTGTCACACTGGGTAACGCAGACCAACCATAATGAAGTTGCGTTTTTTAGCTGCTCATAGAAGATGACGTCATAAATGTCATCGGAACGCGCTCTGCGTCAAATAGATGAAAGTTAATAGTTTAAGCGCAGGTACGAGATGGGAAAGTACTCTTATTTTTCAGTAATTTGATCTCAAATCGGAAAAACTCGACGTAGGTCAACTTTTTGTGTCCACTTTGGGTGCTTTCGACTTAGAACGGCGATCGACGGCGATAGACGGCAGTTGCGCAAATCGATCTTGCTTTGTTCGGCTCTCCTCATAGCGGAGAGCCACCGATAGCCGGCGATAGACGGCTATTCCGCTAAATCGAGATCGCCGTCTATCGCCGGCTATAGCCGCGAATCGAAAGCACCCTTTAAAGTCGCAGCGTCAGAAGTCGAATTCGACGTTGAAAGTCGACTTTTTTTTGTCCCCGCCGCTCTATGCCCCACAGCGCACCAAACGTACTTGGGGTTTGGGGGGCGGGGCGGGAGGGGAGGCCTTCCCCTCGTCCGCCGACCCCTTCTCTCTCAATCGCCACCAATGTGCACATTAATCAATCAATCACTCCTCATCCCTAATCCCTCCCTCCCTCCTTCCCTTCCCTCACCCCACCTCCCCTTCCCTCCCCCCCCCCTCGGACTCCAAAAGGAAGGCGAATGGGGGATCGATGCTCACCGCTCGCGCGATACTCGACACTCCACGCAAAAGAAACATGGTACTTACCTACCTACATACTGACGCGACGATGATTTTCGAAGCTTTTATAGAGCTATATCGATCATTACCAAAACAATCAATGTGATATTTATAGTAGCAATTGTGATTTCGATACCCTCGTACACATCTACGCACAAGTAATGCATCGCGTACATATGTCGACGATAATGCAGTACTTTCGACACGTCGGTTATTTCAGTGTAAACGTGGTTTTACTCGTGGAAGTTCACTTGTATGGAAGTAGCGGGTGTATCGATATCTCAAATCGCATCGCCACTTGCGATGAACCGTTCTTCTCACACATACTTCCAGTTTTTCGCATATAAATGGATGAAGGAATTAAAGAATGAATATATGGTAATTTCGAAAATCGCCTAAGTTTGGCAATAACTATCCATATTCTTCTCTGATAGAGTCCCGCAGGCATTCGTGGATTTCATTAAGTGATTATATCAAATGTGCATTTGTACAGCGTAAAAAGTATGGGAATTATTATAATACTTACGAATATTATTCCATACTAGAACAATCATTGAGATTGTATTTGCGCTTTTTAACATTTAACAAATTTCCAAGAACGAATAAATATTTACATATGAAGCAATGTGATCCCCTCCTATCAATGTATTCGCTGTTTACATTTTTAATTTCTACTTCTAGTCATGTGACCAAGATTTCACCCGATGCGATGCAGTTTTATCATATAATCGACATCCTACTTAAAGGCGAAATTAAAGCCAGTCTATTTTCCTCACAAGGGCAAACCGCGTTCGATTACTGTCTCTATCGATTCCCAATACTGCCATGAAAGTCCGTGCCTACACATTTAAAGTGCCGTTTGCAAACGACTTGCAAGGCTACTCTCACGGAAGCTACTTCCTCGGGTGAAAGCAGCCCAAGTAATACCCACAATTATCGACGATACGTTTACGACACACGCGTTACTTGAGTGTAATTATTATGATCAGTTCGGTACAAAAAGTATCGATACAACGTCGACGTATCGAAACAAGGCTCAAGGGATGGTACGGTCGGTGGTGGGTCAGAGGCGGTGAAGGGAGGGAGGGACTAACTACCACCCTCTCTCGCCGCCATGAACCCTCCCCAAACTACTCTCTCCCTGGGAAACCCCTCTCTCCCTCGCTCGCTGACTTCTCTAACATCCTCCCCCCCCCCTGCTTCCCATTCCCCCGCCCCGCTCCACCCCCCACCCCCATCTGCTTTTTAATGCCCAGGACCCCTTTCGGAAATTGGTGAAACCAAAACCGGAGCAGAAACACTCCCCCCCGGCCACCAGTCCACGCACGCACCGACGCACACATACATGCATACATACATATGCTCATACGCGCGCGGTTCCGCCGTACGTGCATGCATGCGCCTGTGTGCGCTCCTAGCTTTTCTCTGGGGGACGCCCCCCTCACCCCCCCCCCCGCCATCCCTCACTTCCCTCTAGAAATCGCCCTCTCTCTCTCGGCAGCAGAGCCACGCGACGCGGGGGCTTCAAAGCCCCGAGGGGCACATAGCGCCGTACGCCCTTCCACCCACCCGCCCCCGCCCCTGCCCCGCCACCCGCAACCCCCCAGGGGAACGGCGGATTGGGGGAGGGGCGGTGGGGGGGAAGAGAGCTTAGCAGTCGAGGGAGAGAAAGGGGTGGAGGGAATGATGCCGCGGGGGGCGAGAGGGGGAGGCCGGGGGGGGGGGGGGGTTGGCCCGACAAACCGAGAGAGCGGCGTAAACACATCCTTCCTTCCTCCTCCCTCCCCCAGTCCCCGTATCCCCCCCCCACCCACCCAACACCCTCCCACACTCGAAACGACGAGCGAACGAGCGAGAACGGACGGACTCCCGAGTTCGGCCGAGAGTATCGACCGATGATCGCGCAAAAGCGAGATGCGCCTATGACTGATCGAATATTTGAGACGTTCCGACCGACGACGGCGCTATCAAATTATTCCACGGAGACCGCGCGACTATCAATCGCTCGGACACACTCGACTGCGCATATGACGATTTGTCCCGTCGTTTATGAACCCCTCTTCCACGTCTTATTTGCCCGTGTAAGAGAGGAAGACATTTTGATTACGAATTTGAGGACACGTCGATCAAACGAATATCTCTAGAAATATCTCCTATCTTCCATTTAATATTGAACTTACGCTAGAACTCATTAACTCATGTATCTGGTAGCATGAATATTTATTTTTCCCAATGTACTTAAAACGGAGGCTGCATACTAGGTTTCTCAACATCACATACCAATCATTTTACAGATTTAGTTTTAAAATGCTGAGATAGTTAGAAACTTGGAAAAACTCTCCGTTCAGGCAAAATCGCTCGCTATTTTGACAGTTTCGAAATGCTCTTTTAGAAAATATGAGTCAAATATAGGAGTGAGCTGATAAATCGATCAGACACCCCAAGCGATAGAGCTTTCTTCGTTAGAGTCATCCACTTGTATTACCCTGCAAGCCGCTTCAAGGTTGTCACCCCCTACCAAACAGTCAAACTATCCTAGCTCATAGGCATCCTCATTACAAAGAAACATAAGTTTGCACCCCGCATTTATTTCCGAAAAATAGGAAATATGCTTTATATGTGATGCAATTTGAGTCGTAAATACTTTCATGCAAGTGGCCATAAATTTTTTCACTTAGAAACAGTGATGGAGACGTATAAATGCAAACAAATGATAATATACTTGCAATAATCCACGCTGCAGTGACTTCTCCAGAATATGACATACTTGTGGAAAACATCTCCACCTACCTCGTCACAAAAGTATCGAAAAAATTAATTAATTCATAGGAAAAATTTTTCACAGAGATATTTGAGAGAGACTGTGTCTTTTCAGCGAACATCCGAAAGGAAATGGAACAGTGGTATGTGGAAGTATGATCATCAACGCACCAAGGGTAGCACACCAGTAACTTCGAGCGACCATCCTAAAGGAATAAATAGGCCTATAGATCATAAACAGAGCCTAGAGATGCATACAGGAGATTGATATAGATACATAAAGAACATTGCAAATAAATGTGTGTGGCTTTATAAAAAGGGAAACTTGGATGGGTTCAAAGCAATATTGATTGAATAATATCCAAGGTGGGCTGGGCATGTTACTAACTTGAAAAAAATATGGAGTTCATTTAAAAGTCTCGTACATTAGGGTTTAGAGAATTTTGAACCAAAAAAATTATGTAGTATAAAAGTGATCATGAATATTATTACAGATCAATACGAACGTTAAAACAGAAAGTAAGGAAGTCCTATAAGCGTACGAATATAAACCTTCCAAATTTGATTGACTATGAAAAACTGATTGGGAAACTAAGAATTGAAAAACGTAAAGTCCAAGACTATTGTTTGATTAATATTTTAGACAAGAAAAATACAAATAAAATCCACGAATATATTATAAGAAAATGGGATAGTATTTGGGCAAAGCAGAGAAACTAAACTAGTGGTTCTCCTGCCTCTTTAAGGAAAGAGACGAAACTATGACGGCGGATGAGCCCTTTAACGAAGGTAGGTAATAGGTTAATAACAACTGACACACTTTGTAACTTCCACAGACTTTTACTGACAGACGACCGGTTTCGGCTGTTAAGCCACCTTCAGGCACAAGTAATCTCTATAGAGCCAGTATATATAGTCCAGACTTTTTAGGGGAGAGGGGTAAGTGGAAGGTAGTGTGATACGTAAAAGGGGGGATGGGTTGGAGAAGGTGATGTCATTGAGAAGCCATTTTGATTCACTTGCAAGGACAATTGACCACTGTTCGTACGCGTCCATCTTCCATCCCTTTTCCACACAATACAAAATTTCAGGTTTAAAGTCACTTCGGTGCCCCAACTCCAGCGTGTCGGGCGAAGGCCGATGAGTCGTCTTTTGTGTTTTAAAAACATGCCTGATGTTCCTTGGCTCTTAACTGGAAACTTCTCCCCGTTAGACCAATATAAAACCCCGTACAATCATGACATACAAGTTTATATACAAGGTAAATAATAGGTCATTTTCGAACTGCTACGCTAACGACGCAGAGTATAGAGAGGTGACTGATAATGAAATATTTAGAGGAATACGTCAACAAATAAATAATAAATCACTAGGTCCAAATAATATAGCCATCGATGCATTACAGTTTGGAGCAGAGGCCATGATTCCGTACATAAGAACACTTTTCTATGCCACAATGAACAACAGGGAATTACCTTTAGATTGAAAAAAGCAAGTGTTATGCCACTATTTAAAGAAGCCGATAAATTGAAGGTTCAAAATTAAATACCCTCATGTCTACCTTCAGTATTATGCAAGGTAGCTGAAAAAATTATTGCTAATTACATACGCAACTATTGGGATAAAAGCAATTGGTTGACTAGATATCAACACTGAATTAGGGAAGGCAATTCCTGTGAAACAGTAACTAGGGTTAAACCAGTTTTTTTCCGAGGTAATAGATGAAAAGCAAGAAATAGACGCAGTCGCAATCGAGTTTAAAACAGCATTTGATACGGTTCTACATGACCAGTTGTTGAAAAAATTGGGAAAATGAATATTGACGAAAGTGATAAGTCGTAAATTGAAGAGTTTCTCAATTAGGGAACGCAAAGGGTTAGGTTCGAAGATGAGTACTCAGAAGAAACACCAGCGATGATGGGCGTCCCCCAAGGAAGCGTACTGGGCCCACTATTATTGCTAATTAATATCAATGACATTGGTAACGAAGTGGAAAGTTACATTCGTCTCTTCCCAGATAATAGTATTATATGTAGAAAAATAAAAAGATATAGCGATAGAGATACATTTCAGAGTGATCTTAAAAGAATATCAGAATGAATAAAAACTAATAAAATGGAAGTCAACGCAAAAAAGCAAGTCATTAACACTGACTAGAAAAATAATAAAGGAAAATAGGGAATACCAATTGCTGAGAGAAAGAATCGTAAGCAGTGAAAACTGTAAATACATAGACGTTAATATTACAGCGAACTTGGAATGGGGATATCATAAAGAAAATATGGCAGGAAAGGTTTTTAAATGTCTTCACTGGATCATGCGGGACCCCAAGGGGATCAATAGAGAAACAAAGGGACCAGCCTACACTTCTATTGTTCGACCGATAATAGAGTACAGAACGAACGTCTGGGTCTCAAAGAAAAGGCCGATTCTCCTAAGCTTGAGAAAGGCGGACAGGTACGTTTTCAGAGGGCATAGTGGGACAAATGGTGCGACAGTAAATCGCTAGGAAGGGAATCACTCCGACAGAGAAGGAAGAAAGGCGAATATGTTATGTGGGAAGTATAAAATGGCACAAAATGAAAAGGGCTGAGAGGAGCTATCAGATGAGAGTTGAAAAGCACGGAAGAGCCAACAATTTAAACTAAAATTTAGCAACAAAAAACTAATATTCTGAAAAACTTCTTCCTCAATCGAGCAATTAAGGAGTGGAATTAAGAATTCATTGAAGCCCTTTACCTGGGTCTGTAAATAAATTAATTAGTAAACGCAAACATTGCCTGAAATAATTGGCTGGTGTATATGTGTGTGTGAACTGACGCGTGTATTTATGCGTGTGTGTGAGTGTGTGTACATAAACGTATATACCTACTATTATTTCATCGCCCGTGTCGTCCAACGACCTTTGCTGAAGGCGAGGATGTCTCCTGTGAGGTGGTCTCCAACTCCATAGGGGTCCATAAATAGTGACCCAAGGTATCTCATGCGAGTCTTTGGAACTGTATGGAAGGGAGTGGCTGTAAATGTTTCCGGACCATACTTTAATATTACAAGGTTGTTCAAGAAATGCCTGAAATTAGGGTTAACAGTTTTGCTGTTCGTTTTTGATTAAATTTAACAAGGATAAGTATCATTGCACTATCATTTAAATCATTCATGTACGCCACCACCCGACCAATTTTTACTAGTAACTGGTCAACTTGTAACTAGTATTTCCTCATAAATTCTAGTGTAAATGGGTAACTGCCCCTAACTGCATTCATGTATATGTCACTACATGTGCAATACAAAAAGTGCAAAAAAATAAAATAAAGCAAATAATTATGATCTAATGCAGCATGAAACCACCATAAGCTCTAAAAAGAAATAATTTAAGCATTAAATAGGAAAACCCTAGTTATGCATTGTTTCGTTGACAATAAAATTGAACAGGGAAGGCTACAGACTAACTTATGGCTGCAAGAAAATTTCTGAACTCTTTCGACAGTGAGTTTCAGATTGAGGCAGTTTATGTTCTTTATTTCCGACACCGCATAATCAGAAGGATTAACAAAAGCTAAAGCAATAGACAGAATCACCGTCGAAAAGAGAGGTCTTAAGGCCAGCGCACACCTATCGTCCCGCCTCCGTCCAGCTTCCTCCCGTTTTTTTCCCGAAGGGATGCACACACTACGCCGTTCGCCTCCGTCCGCCAAAACAAAACCGAACGACAATGGACTTGGGCCCGCAGTGTCCGGGAGGAGACGGACGGAAGCCGGGTGAATACTATTCCTCCCTAATTGAGTCCTTATTCTTTGCACACGTCTCTATGCTCCTCCACCCGCTCTTTGAACTTCCGTCGTATTTGGCCGATATAGGCCGCTGCACATTCACATTTTTATATGTAGACACCACTTTTCTCTTGCAGAGGAATTTTGTCTTTCGAGTGACTCATCAAGTTCCAAAGGATGTGTTTATTGTAGAATGCAACTTAGATCTTATGTTTCGGTAAATTCAGTATTTTTCACACATTAAAGGGATAAGTGGCCAAAATATAGAACGCGACTCCATTAGGCATCCATCTCTTCGCTGGGTTGAGACCCGTAAATAAGACTTTTAGCAATTTTTGACAGATTGTTTCGATACAGTTCAATAACAAGATTTTCAGAGTAACCAATAGTCACCGCTATTCTTTTCATTGTATTCAGTTCCTAAAGATAAAGGTTCCTTAAGGTCTAAACATAGCTTTCATGTGGAATAACTTAGTTATCTTTTCATGTACAATGTTAAGCAAATTCCACGAAGTCAGGCCTGGAACTTTGGAATAACCCCACAAATTAAATGTTGAACTGCCCACCATAGAGGCTTAAAATACGCTGACGGGTAATGGGATTTTTTCTCCCACCCTGGATTCTCAGTTTCACGAGAAGAGTAAGCGGACACTCTGTGGCAAAAACGCATGGTGCAAGTGATTCGATATGTTGGATTAAAAAGGAGAGTGGGGGAGTGGAATGAAGAGAGTGAGAGGGCCTTGGGTTGGGTGCCGATGTGGAGTGCGGTCATTGAAGCGAAGGAGCGAGGTGATCGACGCGAGGGAAAGTAAGGGTTTGTGCGGATAATGATCACAGTGACAATGACGGGATAGGAGACGGAGGGGTGGTTGGGGGGGGTTGGGGATGGATGAGATGAGGGAGTGGTGGGGACGATTCGGGCGCACCGGTGTTTGGGCGCGAGATGGACATTTGCCGGGATGTTTTGGGCGAGCGAAGCAAGCAAACCGCGATGCAGAAGAGGACCTAGGATAGGGAGACGGATAACCCTTCGCTCAAATGGGGGCCCGAATCTCGACCAACACGATTACCCCAAATCATTCCATCATTATGAGCCCACGGCGATGATCGGCCAAAACGGACGCGTTCGTTCATTCGAGATCGCGCCCGAAATGCTGAACACAAAAATAACACCTAATACCAGTTCAATTTACTAATGTTAACTTACATATTTGGAATTCTGACGTCATTGCGGCTTCAACGGTATAACTCAAGCCTATATCACATCATTAATTTCGAAATTATCCGGGGTTTACAATCCGAAACAATTAGTGTCAAATTCAACATGCTAACAAAACAACTAGTGTAAAATTCAACATGTAAACAACTTTTTCCTCTTTTATGCTTTTCCTTTTCTAGGCTTAGGTTGCTTGATAAATTCAGAACTGATATTTTTCAGAGCGACATAGAGAATATTATCATGACTCCTCACTACATTTCTAGGTCTGACATGCGATAAAATAAGAGAGATACACTGCCGGACAGATAGGTACAAAACCTCGTTCTTTTTACGCGAACAATAAGCGACCACAATAAAAATTGAGCTCCACTAAATATACACCCCTATAATATATGTCACCATTCCATCTCCAAAAACATACACCTTTACACGGCTTGTGACCTAACACCCCCTGCTACAAGCTCATACGACGGCTCGCAGGTTATTATGTAGATGTAGATGTATGTTGGGAACTTGTGAGGCTAACTACCGAGGGAAAAAGCATTATATTAGTGAAATTGTACTAGTATTAACAACACACACTGCACTATAAATATTCACAGAACCCCCTATCCTTTCATTTCAATCTATTCCTAGTTTTGCAGCTCCAAAAGAAATTGTACCTCTGTTTCCACTAGGTAAGAGCTGAAAAAGCTGTGGGTAGGTTTGAAAAACAGAATTCTACTGTTTCAGTTGTCACAGCAAATTCCTCGGTATCTCCGTCTCCATGAAATCCAAGCATCATTCACGAATACATTGATAACGTCGTTAT
The DNA here is from genome assembly GCA_963169105.1 of Ceriagrion tenellum. Classification (NCBI taxonomy): domain Eukaryota; kingdom Metazoa; phylum Arthropoda; class Insecta; order Odonata; family Coenagrionidae; genus Ceriagrion; species Ceriagrion tenellum. The sequence continues at coordinate 113,150,864 of OY720644.1, read as the reverse complement.
AATATTCATTTTCGGACGGATTTCAATGCGGTATCAGCTTCTATTTTAGCCCACAAGATTGCTCCCTCACATGCGTTTGTATAGTTCTGTAAATAGAGATGGCCTTGAACTTGATTTTTCAAATTTATTTCTTAGCCGAGTGATAGGTTAAATTTGACCCTGGTTCATCTAAATACACCCGAGAAATAATCATAATTACAAACTTATTCTTTCAGCGAGCAAGTACGCCATAGGTACTCACGGCCGAGTTTCGACTCTTACACACCTCTATCTTTTTCCTTCACTCCTTTCCGTCCATTGGGGACACGTCCTTTCTTCGGCGATTCTACCTGAGGGTGCTTGTCCCTTCATATTCTCTTGAGGCGCTTGATGGCGCTTAGAGTTCGTTCCTCTTCGTCTGATACATATATTCATATACGCTCCGAGGCACAGTGGGCTGAAACTGAACAAAAAAAATCAAGCATCGAAAAAAATTCCAAAAACTGATTTTTTCAGTCTGGAAGTAGAAATTTGGAAATGGAACTCTCCTTTTATGATGAAACATGATAAGTGATTTTATTTTGCATAGTTCTAGCGCATTATCAATATGCAAAGCCATAAATTTGAAAAACAAATATGCAGAAAAGGCCGAAATTCAGTTTTGGCTGAGAATCTCCAAAAAAGAAGAGATTGCAGAACCTTTTGTAGAAGCTTAAGTAAATAAAAATGTATATCGTTTCCAAGAACAGACTTCAGTCTATGACATGTCTACGACCTTCACTTTCAATGAAGTAGAGGGCTATTTCCTCATTTAATAGGACTAATTGACGGACTATATTTTACACCGATTTGCTGTTTTTGCGTAGAAAAATAGTTGACAAGGTCACGGAAGAACCATAAGTAACTTACATCAATTGGTTTACTAAAGCTTCAGAAATGCGAATCCGTTGAGAAAGTCTGTAACCGTAGGTAACGCCGAGAATAAGCTCGATTTGTCGATAGCGCAGCGGAGTCTTAAGACTTGCGCGCCAGCAAATGGGAATACAGCGACGCGGCGATTGTCATCACACGCTTTACGGTCATAACTCACTTATGGTGATGTTATGACTATCTATAGCGTAAAGGACCGCCAAAGTTGCGATAATAGTAGTTTGAAAAGAGAACCCATTCATTTTAACATGGTCTGAGAACCCTAGTTGCCTCTCTTCGGATACATTCAAAGAGCTAAATCTGCTATTTCGCGTTGATGTTTAATCCGTGGAAGATTAGTTCAGCTTCTGTGGGAAAAATGCAGAACCCTCTCTCTTAGTGAAACGAAGGGATTGGACGAGGGGAGGGGAAGGACAGGAGGCGCAGGAATATTTGTGCCACCAGCTTCTCGCCGCTGTTTGAGGGATGAAGTGTGCATTTTCAATGGGTTCAACTGGGGGGAGGCGATAACAGCACTCAATCACAAAGATACAGAACGAACCGACGTCATAACCAGACAGGATTTAACGAAGAAATGGAACATGCATTTATCCACCAAAATAAATGTGCTTCCGACCTGGACCTCATTTTAAACAATTCTACATAATCTTTAGACAGATGATGTAGCAAAACTGGTGTTCAGGTAGATATATCACCAGAGGATGATGCACTGACAATGAAACCCAGGTTGGCAGTAAATTTTCCTTTCGAGTAAAATTACGTTTCCTTTCTTCATTTTGTACAAAATTCACTCATTCGCTCAATTCCACATTTGGCAAAAATCTTCGGATTTAAGACATGGCAATTAGTGTGATGAGTATACAAATAATATTCTAGGATATATCCTTGGCAAAAAATTGACAAAAAGAGCGAGAAATATGACACATTGCAGAATGCATGGTTTGCAGCGTTGAATTTAGACAAGTAAGAGACGGAAGGATCGGCGGCTTGCACTGGGACGAGTGCTTTCAAAATGTCAGCAAATATTTTCGTTTGGCGAAGGCAGATGTTGAGCAACAAATGAAGGAGCATCGGAAGAACAACCGAGAATACAGATGTGAAAGACAGAGTTCACAATCAAATCGGGGGCAAAACATGACGACTTGTGCATACAACGACAAAGTAAAAAAGAGCGACATGCAACCTTGTTTAAAAGCGTTCCACTTCTGTCCAAAAACGGAAGTGAAGATTTGTTTATACTTTACTAATTGTTACCATAAAATGGCAATTTAGAACAATAAGTTCACAACATCGAGAAACAAAATACTTAGAATCAAAGACATTGGTTCTCAAATATCATGGCTTAGAGAAAGGATCGATTTTTGACAATTGGATTATCCTTTTACTTTTCGACATCACTGCCAAGAGTTCTTATAGCTAGGTTTATACTCGGTCGCCGTCGTTTAGTGCCCACTCTAGTTTTAGACCTTTTTCAATTTTGAGTACTTTCTCTAAAGGCTTCGAATCCAATGTTTACAATGAAACTTGAAAATTTTATCCGGTCCAAAGTTTAGATGGGCCCATATCAATGCGGATTTCGCGGGGATTTCAGGACACATATATCACTTCTTCTCCTTGCTTCGTTCATGGGCTGCTACGCCTGTATGTTCCAAACTTAGAATTACTCTCTCCATCATTTTGTAAGCCTGCCTCGCGATCATTTTTCTGCTGATAACTTTCCTCCGGCGATTCTCACGATTCTACTTTCATCTGTTCTTGTGGCAAGATTGTTCTATTCCTGTCGTCCTGTCCGCGTCCACTCGCTTATCGGTTGTATCTGTAGTTGTATTCTCAATATATTCTCTGCTTGCTCTATCCCTCTCAGAGCATTCCCACATATATTCCTCAGAGTCTTTATCTCCTCAGTTTCTAGCATTTGAGTTGTTTTCTGCCCAAGTCTCAGCTGCATGCGAGATAACTGGTCTCACAACAGATTATACATGTACACACTCTTTTCTTCACTTCCTTGTTTGAATATTTCTTTTTCTAAACCCACCAATCAGCTCACCCAATACTTTAGCAGTTTTTAATAATTGATATTTCACCTGATTCTGAACTATGTCATAATTTCAATAATCATTCCAAGGAAGTAGAAGATAGATACTCGATAATATCGTTCTAGACTTCCAACTAACATCTCATAGGCTTTCACTTATCGTCCAAAATTTTGTCTTTTGTTGATATTTTCAAATTATTTCTCCAGTAGACATGGTCAACTTCATCAGCAGCTCCATATGGCAGTGAAACAGTTGGTGAAAATTCAACACTAAACATTTATTGACGACCGACCATAGTTTCGACACACTGTGCCATTTTCAAGGTTGAAAATGGACCTTGAAAACCTTGAAGACCTTGAAAATGGCACTTTGTGTCGAAACCATGGTTGGTCGTCTATAAATGTACAGTGTTGAATTTTCACCTACTGTTTCATTTCAATATGGAGATACATAAGTTCCGCAAAATAAATCCTGAAATGATTTCATACGTTCATCAGCAGCCTCTGCAATTGGTCTTTCGTGTCTGCGTTCAAGACCCCATAGTCAGCATAGCATTCTATGTTGACCTCTGCACCTCGCATTTTGTATCCCTTTTCAATTTTATTCCAGGGATTTTACTTGTTATACGAGCAATTATTTATTTTACAGTGGATAGGGTGCCCACCTGACCCACCACTCCTCCTTTATCCGGGCTTGGGACCGGAAGTGACGTCGATGAGCAACTCAATCTACCCATCGACTGTCACAGGCAGAGTTCACAAATTACTAGGGCTAAAATAACAGATGACATTCGCAAGGCAGTGGATACGAAAATTGCGCCCATTCATGGTGGGCTCAAGTGGAGCATTTGACCGAGCAGATCACCTCTCGTATTAAGAAAAATGAAGGACTTAAAACTGTTCCCAGGGGGTTTCACTTGGTTCCATTCGTATTTAACAGGTCGTAGGCGTGCCGTTAGAGAATCGAATGGGAATGCGTGTGCTTGGCGATCTGTCCCGAGTGGGGTCTCCCTTGGATCCGTCCGTTATCATTGTTTATTTGATTTACATTAACTAAGTATATAAAATTGTGGTGTAAAATGCAATTGACTTACAATAAATTGCTCTTTTGTTGGAATTTCACTTTGCAGTGCGAGTAAACATAATAATGTATAAATTTTAATAATGTGTATTTGATTTGTAAGGATACTGTGGGTAGTTGAGCACTTCTATTTTTTAATTGTGAAACTTTCGTAAAAAATCTGAGCAAACATTTTGACCTAAATGTATATACGTGTTCATGTGGGCTTGTCCCAGGACAATAATAACCTGACGCGAAATTTCGATCATAAGAAATATATGACTGATAAACGACCTTTAGGCAGTCAGGACGAACGAAGATCAGTCGATCTTTCGCCGAATCACTGAAACCTTCGGGGAATGGGGAGGGATCTCTTTGGCCGATCACAGCGTCCTAGTGAGGATGAGAGGAAGCGCAGGCGTAAACAAGAGAGGTGAAGAGGGGGACGAGTGCGAGCTGAGCTGGGAGGGGAAAGAGGGGGAGGGAGGAGGTGGAGGAGAAAAATTTGAAGGAGGAGCAAAGCGGTGGTGTGGGTTAGAGGTGGGGGCTGAGCGGGGGAGGGACGCGCAGCGAAAATCAGCAAAGTAGGAATGGAGGGCGAGATGGGAGAAGCGAGCGGGAGGGCGGTATGAGGGAAGAGAGAGCGAGGGTGGGCGGGGGAGGAGGATGGGGTGGGGGGCGCAGGGAGGGAGGGAAGAGGGGAAGAAAGAAGCCAAGTAAGACCCTCTTTTTTATGGAGTGGAGAGTCGTAAAAGGGGAATGCGCTCTCCCCGAGGAGGACGGGGGTACGAGAGAGAAAGAGATAAAGAGATGGGAGCCCGACCATCCCAGGGAGAGGAGACAAAAGAAATGAAGAGAGAACGGCGCGATGAAAGGTTCGGGGAAAGGTCGACCGATAGCGACGAAAAATGAGAGCGGTTGTGTCGCAGTGTGACGGCATTAATCGAGGTGGTAGTAGCTCGGTCGTTTGAATCGGTACCCTGAAAAGGGTACGGTGTGGGCCTTCTTACCCTTCCTTATCATTCTACTTCATCCTCGGTCACATAACATTCACCCACAAATCGCGTAGTCGTATGTTTAACGTATCGATCAGAGCATCATGTTCACAATGCAAGTGAAGCACAATAGCAGCTTCAAACGGGGAAAAACGAATATTTAAAAGTTAAATGCCAAACGAGAAAGTGTTTTATTCATTTCCGTGGCACCTTTCATTACCATGAAGTCAGTCACAAACACATTAAAACACGCTTTGCATTTCGGTTGACATTTGGCGGGAGTCATTCGCGCAGGAACCCGCGAATGCGTGAAGCTCATTGCAGGACATCGCTTCTCTATTGAAGATTAGGTGAACTTCATATTAGCACTAAATCCACGCTGGCTTATTTGATTTTATCACCCGACGCGGAATTGCAGGTTGTGGAAATCACAAACCGGTGGATACAAGATCTCATCCATTACCCACCTCATAATCCTGAAAACTGATGGGGAAAATTAAAAATATATATGTAACCTAACGAAAACTTGCCCTTTGTAGTGGGTAAAATTGGTGCGGCTCTTGGTATTCAGGTAAATGAACACAGCATTGACTATTGCTATAGGTCAAAGCCAAAGCCTAGTGGTGTGTCGGGGGGGATACAAGTACGATTCCTCAGTCAAAAAGTCAAGGAGGACTTTTTGACCAAACGTCGAGTGAAGAGAAATTTCTCAACACGGCATCTGTCCCTCGAAGGAGTTCAACCCTCGGACAACCCTGTTTACATCAACGAGGCCTTGACACCTGGAAGGAGGAAAGTTCTCAACGCGGCTCGGGAGGCAAGGAGGACGAAGAATTACCCATACTTGTGGATACGCGGAGGGAAAATACTGATGAGAAAAGCTGAAAAAGAGCCGGTAATTGTTTTAAGGCATTTGAATGATATTACCAATATAAAATAAACTCCGAATCTACCTCTAACAATGGCTAATGCTAACGAACTGAAGTTAAATCGTAGTGAGTTTAATATCTTGCATCAAAACATAAGAAGTTTGAGATCAAATTTTGATAAATTTGTGTTATTCTTAAATAACATGTTAGTAAAACCTCAAGTAATTGTTTTATCTGAAATTTGGATATGTGATTTTGAGGTTACGGCTTACCAAATTATGAATTATAATGTTTTTGCAAAATGTAACAATGTGAAAAGAGCTGGAGGCGTAATAATTTATGTCAATGAAATGTATTCGTCTTCTACTGATCAAATTTATGATTTAAAATCCGCTGACATGATCAAGGTTACAATAGACCTTACCTCCTCTTTATCAATCTCGGTGATTGGAGCGTATAGATACAACTTCTTACCCACTGAACTATTTTTGAGTGAATTGGAAAACGTCCTTAATTGCTCGCGAGAAAGGAATTTAATGTTAATAGGAGATATCAATCTTTGCGTCTTACAAGATAATGATGTTGCCTATGAGTACAAAATTATTATGGCGAGTCAAGGGTTAGAACTCATACACACTCCTACTAGAATTTCGAAGAACAGCAGGACATGCATTGACCACATTTTCGGTAGAAGTAGAGACAATTTTATCTATATGGGAAAATCGATTGATTTAGGTTTGACCGACCATCACATGATTTTATGTATAGTTAAATCACTTATAGGTGTGAAAACTCCAAAATGGCCAGAAAAACCTGTATATAAAGTTGATTTCTGTCTTTTGAAAGAACTTATTTTGTCATGTGATTGGAAAGATGTCTACTCCGAGGTTAATGTAAATGCAGCATACGGGTTTTTCATTGATAGGTTGAAATCCTACGTTAAACAAGCAAGTTACCTTGAGAAGACTAGCCAAAAACACCGCTTACTTAAGCCATGGATGACTAGAGCCTTGGCTATCAAAATTACTCGGCGAAATTTGTTGTATAAAAAAATGCGAAAACAGCCGAACAATGAAAAATTGGCACGATATTATAAATCCTACCAAAAGAGGCTAGATAATGATATAAAAAATGCAAAGAAGATTATTACTTGCGCCAATTCAGTGATAATGCTACCAATACAGCTAAAAAGTGGCGCATTTTAGATACCATCACTGGAGGTAAACAAAAAGGTGGCAGTATCGAAAAAATTAGGTCAAGTGATGGGTCCGACTTAATTCAAACACAGGATATTGCTAATGAATTTAATACGTTTTTCGGTGGACTAAGTGAATTTCATAAAAATTCGACGAACGATATAGATGAATTCGTTGATACGAAAGATTGGTTTCCCAATTTTTATGTTAAAGAGTCTTTGTTTCTTTCTCCTACCGACGAAAAAGAAGTCAGTAGCTTTATAAAATGTCTACAACCAAAGAGATCGAAAGGGATTGATGATTTATCAGCTTTTCTAGTAAGAGAGGTTCGATAAGAAGTTTCGCCTATATTTGCATATATTGTAAATTTAAGTATACAAACAGGCGTCTTCCCGAATCAGCTTAAAACTGCAATTGTAATACCAGTTCATAAAAAAGGTGATAGACTGGATATGAATAACTATAGACCAATATCCCTATTGCCTGTTTTCTCTAAAATACTGGAAAAAATAATAAAAAAGAGATTAGTAAGCTTTCTAAACCTTCATAACTTTTTCAGTAGAAATCAATTCGGTTTTCAAAAAGGGAAATGTACGGAAGATGCCTTGCTTCATTTCTGTTCCAACATATATGATGGACTTAATAAAGGAAATAAAGTTGGAGGGTTATTTATAGATATAGCGAAAGCTTTTGATACAGTTGACCATAAAATATTATTGGGTATACTTGAAGAAGCTGGTATCAGAGGGATTGCCTGTAATTGGTTCCGTAGTTATCTCAGTGAAAGATATCAATGTGTGAAAATCCAAAATTGTAATAGTAGTAAGACGCATATTACCTGTGGGGTTCCACAAGGTTCAGTTTTGGGTCCAATACTCTTCCTTATCTATGTAAATAACCTATGTAATGGAAATTTGTATGGAAAGATTACTTCATTTGCCGATGACACGGCACTTTGCTACTCTGATAGCAGTATGTATGAATTACATATGCATATGCAAAGGGACTTGGACAAACTTAAGTGTTGGTTTTCCATTAACTCGATGGTACTAAGTAGTAAAACAAAATATATACTATTTACTCTAAAAAATTTAAGTTCAGCTGACAAAAGTGTGATGTACTATAGGTGTATAAAATGTATTAAGGATAATGCCTTGGTTTGTAATCAGTGTATTTTGATTAACAGAGTGAGTCAAATTAAATATCTGGGGATCGACGAACACTGTAACTGGAAACAACACATTAACAAACTAAAATCGGAGTTAACTTATGTGATAAGAAAATTTTACCTGTTACAATTTATCTGCCCAGCTTCTGTTCTTAGAATGGTATATTATGCATTAGTAAATTCAAGATTGGAATATGGTATTGTGTGTTGGGGAGGAGCATATCTAACTAATTTGCATCCTCTCTTGGTAGCTCAAAAAAAGATAATACGGGTAATGGTACGAGCACCAGGAACTGCACATTCCTATCCACTGTTCTTAAGGATGAACATCCTACCTCTTAGACATCTTTTTATTTTCAAGGTCTTAAGAATTTTTTATAATCGAGGAGGTGAAAGAGAAAAACCGAGGGTTTATGTACTAAGAGGAAACCCTGGTGTGCATGTACCAAGACCTAAAAATGAACTGTTTAGACAGAGTTATCTATATCTTGGGCCTAAACTCTTTTCATCTCTGCCTGAAGATATAGTTAAAATTAAAAATGAAAAGGGGTTCACACTACGTTTAAGGAAATGGTTAATTGGAATCAGAGATGTAAAGCACTTACTTACAAAAGTTATATAATAATTATAGTTTTAAATGTATATGTGCATAATTAAAATGATTTCTACTTTTTGTATATTAAAAATTATTCTACTGGTGCAAAATATGTCCTCAGATGTTTTATGTAAATTTTTTTGTGTGTAGTTCAAAATGAACGTATGTCAATAACAACTACAAGCAAACGTTTCAATTACATTTTGTTGTAGCTATTTATAATGATTATGTCAATAACAGATTGCTCAAACACAAGTGTAACTAGGAAGGAGACTTTTGAAGTTCAACTAATCTTTATGCTTTGCTTCTACTTCACATTTCAAACCATGGGTTAATTATAAAAATATTCAGCACCAATGATGGCATCTATGTGATTGTAATTGCAACACACTTATTCTATATTCATTTATGTATTTCATCTGAGATGGTCGAGTCGGTGACCCCAAAACGGAGATACTGTCCAATGGGGCACCTATATTCCGGAGAAATCTTTGTAAAATAATATTTGTATTTATCTAATCTGGAATAAAAATCATCATTATTATTATTATTATTATTATATTATATGGAACAATATAAGTTCTTATTTAATACTCTCCAGATAGCAGCAAAATGTATGACAGATAAGTCTATGATATATAGGTGGGCAAAGCCAAAAGGTGTTCAAGGACATCGCAGGTGTGGATTGGGGGTGTGGATCGCATACTTGGGATCACTTCCTATCTTTTCAGTGAAAAGACTCCTCTACCTTTTAAGGTGATCGCACCGTTTTTGTTTATAAACAGATGTGCGCAAATTTTGCATGTGTACTCCGTAGTTGACAAAAAATGGATACTAACAACAAGGCGTTGAGGTTGGGGAAAGATAGAAAGGTATATCAGTGGACACTCACAGATGGACGATCCATGGCGACACCGGATATCAAACAAACGGAACACGTTCCTATTCACTTTCTTTCTACCTTTCTGTTTCTCGTTCCCTTTTCTAAGATTCTAGGTCTCTGCCCCAATGAAAATCTTCGCCAGCCTTCTCTTTACATTCTTACACAAGGTCCCGTCCATCAATTCCCTCCTGCGACTCAACGCACTCTTCGCCAGTTCGATTCCCCTTCTTATATCCCTAGACCAATTTCCCTACAACGTACTAACCAAGGAAATATAAATGTCTTCTAGTCTCATCTTCTGTCCTCCCACTCGGATGAACGGCCTCGCTTTCTTAGTCCAAGCAAACCGCATAAAATTATTCTCATGATGTATCTACTATCAACATTCTTGCAATGATTTTACAATGCATGTACCAATTACTTAAATCCCTTGCATGATCGATTGAGCAACGCCTGGTCGTTCGTGTATCATTTTCACTTTATCAGCTGCACTCCTAATTTAATACCCTTCAACATTTCTCGCCATGTCTCTCTCGTCCTACATCGCGTCCTCAAACTGTCCACTCCGATTTCCCAACAGCCACCCACACCTTTGCCATCTGGGCCATATTTAGGTTTTGAATCAGTGGTCTGCCTCTCCAATGTCCTATCTTAATGAGTGTATTCATTAGTTTTACCCCAATTAACTCAAAAAAGTAAATTTCTATCTGTAAAGTCTAGATTATACTGAACGTTCCTTTCTAGACACCACATTTGCTTCAGAGCTGTATTCTCCGTCAAAAACTCAAAATGGTCATCGACTAAGTAGTAAGTTGCTCTCTTTTCTAAAATCTTTGAAGTGAACCGAAATAAATCTTCTTTTCCGAGATCAAAAATGTTTTCGCGAAGTCCTCTAGCCATCTCTACACCTTATACATCCTCTAAATAATCTTTTCCCATAATATCCTGAATTGAACACCAACTGGATTCCATCAACTTCCACAGCTTTTCTTGGGCTCATCTCTCGTAGAGATTTCTCTTTTTCCTACCGTCGTCCCGAGGTTATTCATCTATACCATTCTTTTCTTCTCGATATCTAAGCTCCAAAGGCTATAATCTCGGTCATAAAGATCTTCCGCGTATCCCCTCCAACTATCCTGGAATTACTCCTTACGATAAATGTTTCATATCATTTAATATCGGATCTATTTAATTTATGAATCAATGAAATCCATTTCCACTGGATAAGACTGTGATTTTGCAGCAGAGTCGCGGAAATCGTTTGGCAATTTCCCGATTGCAAATTACGCGCTTTTCCCAGAGAAAGAAAATTCCTTTTCAAGTCTTAGGTTTTCGATTAATCTGCTCTTCTGGTGATAAGGACTATCAACAGCCCTCGTAAGCATCGCAGAGATGGCTAATATATTTCCGGAAGGCCAACAAAGGTCGACTTTTCGTGTTCGACAGACAGGAGGACAGATGATACTGAAAGCACTTCAAATGCCGCGTCACACGGGCGGAGTAGAACGCCAGTTGTTTCGGAGGGGGTGATGGTCTTTCAGAGGGGAACTCCACGGGGGATGAAGAAGGTTAAGTATGGGGAGGGAGCTGAATGAACGGAGAACGGGACGAAACCTTAACGTGTTTCTGGGGAAAAAACCCTGAAGCTGTGATACCAAAAGCATGGTTTATTGTTGCATGAATAACATAAAATAATTTTTTTTAATATTCTAAATATGTTTATATCTACTAATGATTTTGTTAATGAATCTTTTCTGAAATGCAGAGGAGAGGAAAGAGAGAGAGGAAGGAAGGAGACGGACTGCGCTTTACACCGTTTTCCGTGTCCGACGAGCAGTGAGAAGAAGAGAGAGAGCGAGTGAATAGCGGAATAAAGGGCAACAACGAAGGGAGGGAGGATTGAGTGAGGGCGGAGGAAGTCGGGTGCGGCAAGAGGAGAAAGCGGGAGGAGAGGGGAAGGGAACGGGCGTGCTGTTGTTGTTTCCACGGAAGGGCGTACCTACGAGGGGAGGGGGCGAGGAAGTCGTTGCACCGCGAATGGGAAAAAACAAAGGAAGGGGGGAGGTAGAAAAAAAGACGGAATGAAAGCGAGTTCGGGGAGGCAGGGAAGTAGGAGATGTATGTCTAAGGGAGGGAGAGCCCATATGGGAGGGCGATGGGGGTTTTATTATTTTTTTTCTTTCCTGGGTGGGTGGCGCGGTGGCAGGGTGGGGTGGGAAGGCGGAGGAGGAGGAGGGGGGAGGGAATTTCGCTCTTAAAGGGAATGAAGGGAGAGAGAGACGGTTGGGTCCTATCGCTTGCTTCCATGGCTTCGACGACGATCACGATGGCCCCGCCGCGTGGAGGCTATGAGGGGATATGATGATGAGAAGGGTTCCTAGTTCTGGATGAGAGAGATCCACTTGGGAAAGAGACGGAGGTCGAGAGGAAATAGCAGCGAAAAAGTCAGCAAAATACTTCTTGTTGGCTTAAACAGCACAGCTAAATGATAGAAGATACACCTTCCATCTTATGCGTAGATTATCAAAAAAGGTGAATGAAAAGCATTCGATTCCAGCTTTCAAACAGGTGTAAGAAAACTAATACTCAGCCCACACACAGCCGCTAAAACGCTCAACCCATTGTTGGGTTTTACAGTAAAGTGAAAATTCATGAGTAAAATGTGGAGTGTAGCGAAAAAAATCCACAAATACAACAATGTTGATTAATTTTTACGCGATACATTGCTTTGTCAATCCGCGAAAACTTCGTTAAACTCTTTCTTTGTAACGTCAGAAGCCCCGAGAAGAATCACCGGATTCCCAACCAGACAGTAAAATTGATTAGGTGAAGGGTCGAATGGCAATGGAACGCGGGGAATAACTGTCGAGTACAACGTTTAAGGTCCCATTTCTCCACATGAAGCCATCAGTTCTTTTTAATGCAGTCGATAATAATTTAATATTCTCTCTCTCTCTCTTTGATAGCGCTACTTCCTGGGGAGGCCCTTGGCGTGCTGCAAGATCCATCCACAGGCGTCTCGGTCATCAGTCTTGGCGCCATCCTCTCACGGCCATCTCCTCCAGGTCACTTGGCCTCACCGTCTGTTCCTGGGGGATCTTCTTCGGTTGATCCGCCTTCCTTCCAGGATCCGCTTCAGGGTTTCCTCTTCTGGCATTCTATCCACGTGTCCCAACCAGCGTACTCTCTAGGGCTTTGATACACCTCACTGTATTTTTGTTTCTTTCGATCAGCTGTTCTATTTATTCATCAGGCCTCACCCTTCAGACTCCTTGGTCGTCCACCAGACTGTGTATCCCGCGGTCTTTCGAACGTATAGGGCGTTCCCTCGTCCGCCAGAGTCATGTCCCAGGCTTCAGAACCATATGTTACAGCTGGCCGTACTAGCGTAAGATATAGTTAATATTTCATTGTTCTGCTGATCAGTATACTCCTGACTATTTTTAGATTGACGCAACAGGCCCTGTTTCCGACTTCGATTCGTCTCGGGTGTATATTTTAGGTTATTGCGGCTGGTCATTAACGTGCCGAAGCAATTAATGCTTTTAATGTATTGGAAGATATCTCCATCAATAGTCAGGTCACGGGGGTCTCCTCGGTCCTTCTTCGCCGACATCACTGTGAATTTGGCATTGCCTACATTAATTTCTCGGCCTATTCTGGCAGATTCTCTTTCAAGAGAGCATAATTGTTCTGAGAGCCTACAAGCCTACTCGCAGCAGTCGCAATATCGTCGGCGAAGGCGCAAATCTCAATCGATTTCCAGAATAACGTTCCCTTCAGGTCTATGGCTTGGTCTACATCATGGAAAATCAAGGTCAAGAGTACTGCCTAAAACCCATCGCCTTGGACCGTCCTAGATGATTTGACGCAATAACGTTTACTATGGCACCTCTAGTTAATCGTGGTGAAGATATACGATATCCGATGAGCCGCGAGTATGACGGGACCAATTCAGCAGCGCCTCGGTTGCTAAGGCCTTTCAACAGTCCACTCGCCTTGACCCCGCTTTTGTGAGAACGTGACATTATGGGCAGCACTCATAAATTTGCTCAATTATCAACTTTTAAATTACTTATAAGAAAATAACTATATCTTGAAATAACCTTCAACCTCTTGGCAGCAGCGAAACCACATTCCTTTTTCAGTATCAAAATCATTTCTTACACTGATTAACATTTTTATGCTGCTATTTTTCAAAATACACGCAAGGCAGTCGCAGTTGTCTCTTTAAATAGCGCAGAAATGCCCACAGCGTAGGGTTGGTTGGTGCGCTGCTGCTAAGCTGTAAGTGGTGAGAAACGCGAAGGGGAAAAACATGCGCATCATTTACCAACTACCTACTTTGCGTGAAATGAAGGTATATGTCCCTTTCACGTCTAATACTCCTAAGTGACGGTGTCATGCCCGAACTAATCACGCATGAAACGTTCACACAATTTTCGTCCATTTCCTTTGACTAAAACAGTCGCATATCGATTTAAACTATTATCCCTCGACAGCGGACCCTCTGAGGCTCTTTCCTACCCTGGTCCTCAGTCTACCCAAACAAAACCAAACTCCTTAACAATTTAGTGAAATTTTACAAGGTGGACAGCTTAATAGCAAAACTAGTACATAAAAATTAAACTCACAAAAAATTAGTCGTGAAAACAGGTTGGCCTGTTTTTCCCTACCAGAGCTCCAGAGAATTCAGATAAGGAAAATTACATCGATTCGGTTAAATCGGCGGTTCTCCAAAGAATTCACCCTCGCTTCAACGCAGGATTCCATATCCATCATTTCAAGATTTTTCCTAAGGAGCTATCTTACAAAGTTTCTGTAGTAGAAGTCATATATGCTAAATGTTAAGCTATGACGGCAATCACCACTAATTTCCAATCGTTGTATAGTTCGTAGCAATTAATAACAAGTCAAGAGGGGTGCGCTTTTTTCACTCATTACCGAAAATTAAATTTCTAGAATATAATAAAAAATTATATTTTCAAATATTTTGCCTTAAATAGAGTTTCTTTAGAGCAAAATTTACGGTCAATATGCCACAAAAGATTGCCGGAAACAAAGGTCCAAGAGGCGGAAGTTTCGACGGATGATTAAAGGAAGAGGAGGGGAGGAGAAACGATGTTATTAGGTTCATTTATGGAAGGAAGAAGAGTGGAAAGATATCGAGGAGGACGATGGGATGGAATGAGCAAGAAAGTGGGACACATGGAACAGCAAACCACCAACAAGAAAAACGTTCCTGAATGACGAGCAATCATCATGGGAAGTTGGAGGAGAGTGTACACTTTTCTTTAATTGCTCGTTTTGCTCGTTTATATAGAGCATTTGTGCCTATATATTCACATAGAAAACGTAGTAAAAAATTAGTACATCATTCTATTGCAGTAATTCAGATAAGAAATCATGTAGCAAGTGAATCTGATCACTTTTATAATTACCATGAACGCGCCTTTATAGATTATATCGTGTAATTCCCCTTTCCTCTCGCAATAGCGGACAATTTAAAGGATATAACTTCGAACTGCAGTGGATGGAATAGTATGTAGAGACATATATGTAGGCGAAATAACCGTACTCGACGGCATGTCGAGAAATTGACGAATAATAATCTCAAATATTTGACAAAAATGAATGAAAGATCAATAACTTGCATTTTAACTACATACTTACTATCGAGGCACGCTAAAACATCACAACGTATGTTGTGATATGGGAAGTGCTCCTGTCGACTTGATCATTTCCTACGGTTTTTTATTAATCTATTAACCTTTCTCTCAACTATTTTGGACAGGGTAAATCATTTGTATAGCCTTGTGAAAATGCCAAACACGTTAATATCCATTAATATAAATAAATTGAACTTGTAAAGTCTAGTATACCACCGAGTAGAAGTTAGCCCACTAAATTTAAATGCCTGCATTCTGAAAAAGGATGAAAATATTTTTAAGATCAATCCTTTGCGTACCTCAGTTCTTCTGCCGTACTACAAAATACCATTCCTTCAATAAAAACTCCCATTAATGAGAAGATGATATTAACTGATTCACAACAACATACACACCTTACGAAAAATCGACAAAACTACCAATATGCGTCACTGGCTCCATGGGAGCGAGCTCTAGCGCAGACATCCGACGTGGATCTTCGCGGGGCTCCTGCTGGAGACAGTTGGAACGCCGGAAGGCGCTTCGTGACTCTCTTCCGAATACGAACTGGAGCTAGAGGAGCCAAATAGGCTCCTGGAGCTAGCGGCTAGCTCATTCTCCCAGACACAGAATACAATCTGGAGCTTGGAGCTTATGTAAGCTCGTGTCGCCAGTTACCTAAGGAGCTTCGAGTTACAGAAAAAGGCTCCAGTAGATTCAGTACCATAGAAGGATGGTGGCTACGTAAATAAATGAAACAGCGTTTGTGATTGGCTGATAAGTACTAGCAATTGCTTTCACTCAAGTTTCGCGAAGATCGCCTTGTTTAAATAAGCTCATCTTTGTCTATACTGTCTCTGTCAGGACCATCTAGTTTCGTGCCTATGAAACCATGGCTCAAATAAGATCATACTCGATAATAAGACAATCTTGACCAAAACGGTCTCAAATCGTGACTTGATACCTGACTATTAATATGGCTCCTAGTTGTGGGAGGAAATGACAGCAGCTTCTACGAAAGATACAGAGACAGAAGGGAGATTGATGTAAAGGGCTTCACGAATCTTACAGCGGCTACGAGTCTCCTCGCGGGTAAAAAAACCTACTTACCCCCCGGTCTGAAGCTTTCGCTTATCACCAGGATGGGTCAGAGGTGGAAGGAAGGGTAAAAGGATGGGATAGGAGTGGGAAGGGTTAGCGTAATACAGCCACTAGGAGGCCGACACCATGAGGCGGATAGCCGACAAGAGACTGACCATGGGCCCCGCCTCCCCCTAGTCCTCGTATCTGTTGGGTCACCCCAGCAACGTCAAACGAGTCTCCGCCAGTCTCGTTTGCGCGAAGACTTCCCACACATCTTTTGGGGGCCAGCGGAGCCCATTGCCCAAACATTTGGGATAGGGTGTCGTCCACTTGGCTCCCTTTTTTGGGTAAACGTCGTGTGGTCTGCCGGAGGTTCGTCATCGGATCGGGGCCCCAATGTGTGGCCCCTCAACTCGAAAGCTTCCAGTTTACCCATTTCACGGATCTTACGGTGCAGATAACCTTACGATCATAAATACACAAGGCTAAGCTTTCTACGTGTAAGAGAGATGAAAACTCGCAGTAATATAAATTAGGCCAGTGAAAATGAATGTATGACGGGTCGATGATAACTAAGTATGGCGTAACAGATTTTAAATTGAATTGGCAGAACAATAGAAGAATTTGCAGAACTTGCGGAAATAAAAATATGAGCGGTTACAAGTAGTCACTCGCTCATACCATTGGCTCGGAAAACAACCAGGACCGATGGGCAATGATAAGGAAAATACTTTTTCCGGAGTAAATGTTCCAAATATTTCTGCATTTAATATGGAACACTGAAAGAATATCAAGTTAATCTAAAAGTGGCAGTGGTAGTCAAGCAGTAGACACTCTTTTCCTGATAGTCACAAGCAGGATATATAATAGGCCTCACGCATCGCCAAAAATTCAAGGCTGGGCAGTATTACAAAAGAATATTCATTGAATAGTTAATAGAAATTCTTCCGACAAAATACGTCTTTGACGCCGCACCGTGGGCTGAAATCGAAAAAAGCTGGGCAAAATTCCAAAATGACTTTTTTGGAGATAGAACCATAATATTTAGTACAAATACTCATAATTGATTGGCAACCAAGGAGCGGCATGTCATTGGTCATGTTCTGTTACCGTTGCCCAGATACAGGGGCTCAAACGTAACCAAATTTCCAAAATTACACCCGAAGTCAGTTTTCAACTAAAATCTTCCTATTTAAGTTGAGGGTGACGCTGTGGGAGGAATTTGGTCGGAAAAAACTACTAGGTATGTTAAGACCGCTTTTTTACTTAATAACCTTAACTTTGACAGTTTTTTTTCCTAAAATTTAGCTGATAAGACGTTACAAAATGGCGGACGCTAATTTCTCACAAAATTTCATATTAAGTAGTAAATATCTAGCGTTTTTACGAAAGTGCCTATCAAGTGACTCTTATTAAATCAATTGTTGAAACTTTATAAATGTTGTTCTGAGGTGAAATTGAATATTCGTTAGCGGCGTCGAAAATTACATCTGATTTATCGTACGCGCGTCCGGAGCCTGAGACGAGCTCTGGGAGCTGGAAATGACCCGAGTAAGTTTTTTCAAGCTATAAGGAATATAATTAGCTTCTTATTCGTATTTTTTTATATGTGTGCATTTCTATCGACATCCACAGGCTCTACACGTATAAAATCGTGGGAATATTGAATAATTAAGGGTTTAAAGTGTACGCGAAATCGCGTTCAAGGTTTCTCCTCTCAAAAGTAAACTTCTCATTCACGCCCTCAAAGCCTTAAAGCTCCTGTATTTTTCCCACGAAACATTATATTACCTTCCATAGGGACAGTATTAAGGACTTATTACCAGCAGTCTAAGCCTTTGACTCTATCAGGAGGCACATGCAGAAAGGTTCATTTTGGACACCGCGGAGCTTCGACAACTTAAATAGGAAGGAGGACCCTCAACTTAAATAGGAAGATTTTCGTAGAAAACTTAATTCGGGTGTAATTTTGGAATTTTGGTTATGTTTGAGTCCCTGTATCCCGGCAACGGCAACAGAACATGACCAATGACATGCCGCTCCTTGGTTTCCAATCAATTATGAGTATTTGTACCAAATATTATGATTCTATCTCCAAAAAAGCCATTTTGGAATTTTGCCCAGCTTTTGTCGATTTCAGCCCACTGTGCGCCGTTACGATCAAGTTCCGGGTTATTTGATATACTCCATTTCACTATGGAAGCAGTCGACTATTTTTTACATTGGCAAAAAGCACCATTTCGGAGGGCATAGTGATAATTTACAAATAACACTTTTGCTGTTTTCTCAATTTTCTCCCTTGGCCTTTTCCATGAGGAACAACTCATCCTTCACTCACAACGGACGTATCTGGGGTCACTTAACATATACCCTGCAGTAGCCTATGTGTTCATTAGCTTCTTTATGGCCGGTAGCTGGAACGATATAAATGTAAACAATAACATTATGGGACTCAAAAGCCATGGCAACCATTCAATAAGAGTCGCAGAAACATTCAATTAATTTATTTGTGACATAAGTGGTCCATAACTCCTTTAATGGAATTATGAGTTTCTAAGTAGCCAAGATGGCGGACTTGGAATGATCCGCTTGGAGACTGAATTACTTAATAAAACAGTTATTAAGAGACAAATGACAAGTTTTTTTTTACTTTTGCTCTCTAATTATTGTGCGCATTAGCAATTTTACGCTAGGTAAACCTTATGAAGATAAATTTTATTCGGCGGAGGAAGAGTAATACAACATCCCAAGGAATTAACTATCGGAAGATTGGATTGGATATTTGGGGAGGCGACCGACAGCTAAGGTCATTTGCGCCATAGGGGATAGGTAAGGGAGGAAGGGTGGATAGAAACCCGGCGTCGGCTTTAGCCTGCTCTTAACGACAGGCGCCAAGGGGACCACGGCTTAACGTCTCATCCGACAGACGAAGCACTGTGCTTGAAGTGCCCTCCACGAGACACTCAAGTAGGGATCGGGTTTCCTCTGAAAAACATCCTCCTCTGCTTGGATTTGAACCCTGGCTGTCCGTATGGTTAGCCACTACTCTGGCCACCACACTAACCCTATCCCAAACTATCGGAAGAAAATTATGATAATGGTGTAGATGTGTTTCTGCAACACATATTTTCACGAGGTCCATAACTTCATTGATCCCGAAACTATTGATTCTATGACAAAATGTCTTCGCCACCGGCCAAAAGAAACCAATCCTGGTGCAGAGGCGATGGAGACCAGGGTATCAGCTGGCTTCGAGGGCAGAGGTGAGGCTGACTACTTTCTTAGGGATGGAGAGGGTCGACGTCTGGTGGGAGGGGGGCGGCGACTATGGGTTGGATGGGTTGGGCGATCAGGGAAGGAAAGAGGGGAATATCGTATTGGGGGGTCGGTCGCATGCATCCCTTTTCCACTGCCTTCCACCCACGCTCCTCAGTCAGTCAGTCAGGGGGCCAGAAGGTGGTTTCAATGGGGGGGGGGGCGTGCGGTGAGTCGGGGGCGGAGGGGGCGGAGGCCCGGGGGTGGAGGAAGGGACACAGGGGAGCACCTCAATTCAATTAGCCGCCTTTCCCACCCTCCCTCCATCCCCCGAGATCCCGAATGGATCCTCTCTCGCACTGTATCCTCTCCCCCTCATGGCGACCCTGAAAAGCGCCGACATGCACCCCGATTATCCACTTAGGGCGCCGATTACCTCCCCTCCTCCCCCCGGTTCCCCTCACTCTCCATCCCCCCATCCCAGCCTCCAAAGAACTCGCCCCCAATCTTCAGGAAGCGCGAGCGGAGAGAGGCCGGGGAAAGAACCGCAGGCGCCCGAAAGAACTGAGCGAAATCTCACGGAACTGTGGATCGCGAAGTCGAATCCCGGGAAGAGGATTGGAAACTGCGGGAGAACACAATCACGAACGGAATACGTCATAGCATACGGAGTCCTCTTAAAAGCGTTTAATATAAAGAAAAGTCTTCATATTGAGATTCTACAAACTAAATTAACTCTCCAAGTACCAAGCTATGACACTTACTCTTATCCCTCGGGGAATGAGAAAAATAACGCATGTAACCTTTGACAGGCTTATTCCCTAATCTTATAGCTTTTAGATAACCTAACTCAACTTGTCGAGTTTGTTGACATCCATCATCAGCAAAACGATGTGATTCTTGATCCAATCCTACCCCTCACGGCTCATAATACAACGACAGCGTACTCGTGTCTTTCTAATTGACTATCATGGAGGAATGCAAAATCATTAAATTGGAACATTGGGAACGGAAGCAGTTCGGGAAAATGATCGAAATCACGGATAATTGTGGGAATGTTATGTTCCGTGATGGACTTTTAGACTTCCGAAATATGAGGCAAATATAAATACTTTAACTTATATGGCATTAGACTAAACTAATCATAAAGTACCTCAGAATAATAAACAGATCATTCCACCATAAATCTCAAAAACTAAGACACTTATAGACATGGTGTCATTTTGATGAGTTCATGCGGAAATTTCGCAACTGAGAATTACCATTCGAGTTTCCAATTTAATAGATTCAACTGTTTAAAAAGAGTAAAAACTACTTTTGTTACATCATGAGTGGTAAAGTCAATACTTCGACTTCAAGTGTTATCTCTAGGCTCTTCTCAGTATCACCACTTTGAATCTCATGACAGTCAAATGGCGAGGATTTAGAAAGTATGGTCTTTTCAATTGATTTCATCGCAAAATGTCAACAAATTGTGAGTAAATGAACCTCCCTAGGTTATCACGAGAATGCATAAGTGGTTCCTACTGATGACGGATATCCCGTCCAATCCTAAACACAAAACTTTGACAAGCCGTACGGCTCGTTAATAACTTCAACCACGGGCATTAGAGCAGCCATTATCGAAACGTCCATAGCATGCCGCATTTATAAGTTTTACAGGAAAAAGATTGCTGATTACGACCTTCTTAATCCAATATTTATTTCGATGGAGAGAAAATAAATCGTATTCAAAGAAGATAGGACTACAAACCAGGAAACAGTATGTGAAAACAATCGTGTGAAGCGTAGCACTCTATGGATCGGAAGCTTGGACCATTGGAAAAGATGACCAGAACAGACTAGAAGCCTTTGAAACCTGGTGCCGGAGGATGATGCTGAAGATAAAATGGACGGACAAAATAAGAAATGATGAAGTATACAGAAGAGTTGAAGAGGAAAGAACCATATGGGACACCATACAAAAAAGAAGAACCAGATGAATTGGACACACCCTGAGACACAATGGGTTTATGAGGAACATAATTGAAGGTAAAATAGAGGGAAAAGCCCCCAGAGAAAGACCAAGGAATAAGTTCATGGACCAAATAAAGAGGACATAGGAAGAGATGCCAGGAGGTAAGGGAACTAGCATTAGATAGGGAAGGGTGAAGGGGCTGCAGTCAACCAATCCTAGAATTGAACGACCAATGGTGATGATGAGGAAATAAATTAAGCTAAAGAATATCAGAAAATAGACTCAGTGTGATATAAGGAAGTCAAAGTAGTATTCTATGCCTACAAGTCTAATAAAAAATATTATAGAAGTGCCATCGCCACTCCTCCGTTTACGCATCGCTCGTGAACTAAGTGTGTTGTTGAAGTGCTATGCCACGAAAGCTTCATCTGAAATATCGTTAGGTAAGTGAAATATCTACTGAAGGACATTAGTTTCTTATTTGTATCGACAAATGAACATCTGTTTTCGTTCATAATAGGTCTTTACTTATGGATGATAAACATAGAAAAATAGTTCAACTATTCCATTTCGAAAGGGTTAGCATGTAAACATATGTATTACATTAATTGTTTTCCACTATCCCTACGAAGCTTTGGAATTATATTTCTTCCACCACTCCGTTTATAGGATATCAATTATATTCATGAACATGTCTAAAATTGCAAAGAGAATTAGTAGAACGTTAAGGAAAGACACATCTGATATGAATGATTCTGTCCACGAATTATTAAACCAATCACAATAGATTCGACAGCCTCCGAATGCTCAGCTGATTATTCCCAAAGTGACCGAATTCCGCCCATTCCATTCTGCAAGCTAATATCACCGGAACGTTCTGTAATGGTGTATGAATTTTTCACAGTCAATGATCACAATATTGGTGCCGGATAATTATGTCCGAGGCACTGATATCTCGTTTGACGAGCATGAAGATGATTAAAACCGAAATAATTACTGATCGAGCGTTGAGTTAAAGGACCATCGAGGACAAGCCAACGTAATTGCCATCATAATTTGATATCAGAATCGCATCGAAACGACAAAACTGACTATGGGCACATATTTTTCTTATTTTTTAAATATTCAGCTTGACAACAAGATCACAAGTAGTTGGCACTGTCGGCAAAAAAGGGTTTACGTAGAGCCATGTTCGAAGGCTCGTTTATAGTTTCTACCAAGACATTACTATCAGGCAGATTCGTTTTTTTTTCTGACATTAAATGGTCTAGGCTGTCATCGATGCCATTTGATTCGCTGAAAGAATATAGTTGGCCCTGATGTCAAAACGTTTAAAATGGAGAATGCATTAGCTTTGACCGCCATTTTTATACAGCTTGCGCGACTTCAAAAAGAATTGGCGGTTCAGTTCCCGCGAGTAGGTAAACCAACACCAGCGCATTACGTTTGGACCAACTGCAAAATGGGGGAGAGTGAACATTGAGTCAAAGAACATTGAATCAAAGCAGTGAATTAGAAAAAGTTATCTCAATGAGAGTTCTAATATTTAAGAATATCTATAGCGAATAGAGTGAGTGAAAATTAGATTCCAGAACCGTTATTTTTGACGGCAAATGTCCCTATTCCCATCGCTTCTGTCAAACTTATAAAATATATCCACGATATTGATGATATAATTAATAAAAGTAGGCCCCTGTAAGAAATGTAATCGAGCGCTCCGTCGTCTTGTCTCCTGGGGTCCTCACACCATATTAAAAGTAATGCATATCATACTACAGGTAAAATATTAGCACATGTATTACAGATATAATTTTTTCCTTGGTAACATGTTAAATGAAATAACTTTTCCAACGGAGACGTATAAAAAATCTAGATAATAGAGAAAATCTAGAAAAGGTGCTAGATATTGCAGGGGCGAATAAAAAAATCTTCTCTTTGAAAGGAAAGGTTTTTTTTATTCGTCCCTGCAATATCTAGCACGTTAAACTAGGTATTTATACTGGGTGCGCACAATCAAAAACCTTCCCGTCATGAGCAAACCGTGAGTGCACCCCATGGGACCATAACCGACGGATCGATAAGACGGAGGAGATGAAGTAGGCATGGTGGCCAAGGGGTAGGAAGCATATTCGTATGCCGATTTCTACAAAAAATAACCATGCTGTATCAAATGAATACGCAAATTTAAGCATGAGACATAACTTCAAACAAAATATTCAACATTTTACCTCATATAACTCGAGAGATTGGGAAGTACGAAAACACTATTAAAGTTTCAATACACACAAAACCAATGGTAATGACACGCGCTGCGCAAACTGCAAGAAGATATCACTTAAGGCGTCTTATTCCACAGGTACATATTATTCATGACTTCTGCTATCAGGCTTAAAACTGGCTAATATACAAATAATCGGATGTGTTTAGGCACGTTAAAATTTTAAAAGTTCGTCAAAACCGGCTATTGGGATGCTATTAATACCTCTAATGCCCAAATACTGATTATGACGCGTACCAGTATTTCTTCCAGTTAGGAAAGAAAGCCAAAAAGTTTTAGCACTTTTGTCATCTGTGTTAGATTAAGGCTTGATTAACATTTATTTTATGTGTTATGAAAGGCAGGTTGAAATAACTACGAAAATATATGACAATAATAGCAAAGATGGTTCAAAGCAATAATACAACAACAGGTAAGATAATAGTACAAATTATAAATATTTCCGAATTTGTTCTCCGCACAAATCTATGATTTATGGGTAATTTATGTTATTCGCTTCTCTTGGACTACAGCCTAGACGCTGCGGGAGGGCTTGGGCATTCGAATGAAATCCCCTGGAGCTGGACTGGGAGGCAAAAGTGAGAACCTAAAAAGCGAGATCAATGACGAGGGTTGGGAAGCTAGAAAAGTAAAACAGGAATTGGAGGAAGGGAACGTTGCGGAGGGTGTGCGAGGTGAGAGGGAAGGAGGGATGTTGAGCGGGAGACGCTGACTTTTGGAGTGATAGGGTGCATGGCAATCCTTAAGTTGGGGAGATGATAGTCAACGTGGGGAGGCTCTGAAACTGAATTCAGAATAAGTTAAATGAGTGGCAAACACTGAACAAGTGAGCAACAAGATACGAGTGGCCGGAATAGAATCCTGCAATAACGAATTTCGTCTCGCCCCAGGTTTACATGCCTAAACGTAACCATAGGGAGAGTCAGACGGCATACGAGCTACAAGAAGAAATAATCTGAGAAGCCCCGGGAAAGAAAAATCTGATAGTTATGGGCACCTGGAATGGGAACAAGGCGTGATGGATATAAGGAGGGAAAATGGACTCGAAAAGAGAAAAATGACCACTGAGTGAAGACCGTTGAATTTTGCAGGAAAAACAAATGCAGTGGGTATAAACATCACATCGGGCGAAAATGTGCATGAAAAATGCCGAGGATACAGGGAGATATCATACTGATTATATTACTACACGAAAGAAGTTTAGAAACAGAGTGAAAACAGAGGAAGAGTGTATCTGGGGCGGAAAGAGAGCATTATTAAATAATGACGAAATGCGACATCAGATGCAAACGGCTTCATAAAAGTGGGAAAATGAAGAGATGGAATATAGAAACATTGAAAGGGACGAAAGGGAAGGAATAACTGTTGCTTCTAGTGGGAAGAGAAGAGTGTTGAGTGACATCAAATTGGAACATTCGAGGAAAAATGGCAGAATAAAAAATAGGCGTAATAAGATCGAGCAGCAGAGAAAACAATATTATCCATGGCAACGAGCAGGATAAAGGGCCACGAATGAAACGAGTAGGAAAAGAAAGGAGAGAGAAAGGAAAAAACGTCTGCAGTGTACTATAAAGGAGAAGGAATACTAAATTAAAGTATGAAATTCGTCGGGTGACCAACCGTGCGAATGAAAAACTGGGGGCAAGTGAAATGAGAATAAATGGAAAAGCTACAGGTAGGGGATGACGAGAATGTGCTATATGCCATAATGAAAATGTTATTGTGAAAAAGAGAGGGTAAACGAGGGTGAAGGATAAAAATGTAGGACGTAAATCGAACTAGAAGATACTCAAAATGGACCTCTGAACTTATATACAGAGCATGATTGAACAATGCAGAGAAATAATCTCAGACCATAGATAATGGACAGGAAAATAAAGAAGGTATTACGAGAGTTGAGCCCAAGGAAACCTGTGGGAGTTGATAATATCCCTTCATAGTTACTGAGAAACTTGTGTAATAAGGGGAGACGATCTTCTCACTAACTTACTCATAGAATTTGTAGGAAGTATGACTGCAGGGCTATGTTATAAAAGTCTAAATACCAATCCCGAAGTAGAAGAAAGCGTCGTACTGGGATGAGTACAGAAGAAGTAGTTCAATTTCACAAGTGGCCAAAGTTCAAAACGATTGGAATCGATTGAGGTGATAAGAACACTTTTAGATAGAAAAAATGGAATCGAGGTCTTTTCACTTGCCTTGAGAATTTAGAAAAAGTGTTTGACAGAGAACCTATAAAAAATTTAATGGAAATACTCGGAGTGATAGGAATAGATGGGTGAGATGGGAGACTCGTTTTTTGAACTCATATTTTTCCCAGAGAGCACAGGTGAGAGGATGGCCGTGGGAGAATAGAGGGAGGCAAGAGTCGCGGAGTGCGGCAAAGCTTTCCACCTTTGGTCTTTAACATCCAAGCTATGAGAAGAAAGTAAGAGAGGCATTGAGGGATCCGGATGTGGGATTACACATTGGAGGCCACATAATAAATTCGTTGAGGTTCGCACGCGATCTTGAGTTAGGCGATCATTGATGGGTTTGCTGGATTCAGTTGATGCATTAGAAAAAAATTGCAGAAATAGCGGTATGAAAGCATACACATCGCATGAATACAAAAATAATGAGATTCTCAAGAAAAAGGAATCGAGACTGGACAGAGAAGTAGAAGGACTCTTATGGAGCAAGCAGAACAATTTAATTACATGAGTAGGACACTAGAGGGAAATGGGCATTGTGGAGGAGACATAAAGAGGAGAAGAGGGTGCTAAGGGAGCGTTCAGAAAAAAAAATGGATTTGCTGACGGTGAATCTTAATGAGAATACCAAGAAGAGGCTGGTAAATGGCTTGATACGGAGTGCAGCTATGTATGGAGCAGAAATGTGGACTTGGAGAAAGAAGGCAATAATGTGGATGTGGAGGACAAGAAAGAAGCTGCGTGGACAGAGAGAGAGAGACAAATTAGGAGGTTCCTGATATAATTGTGAGACGAGGGAAACTTTTTGATGAGATTAGGAGAAGGCTAGAGAAGGTGGTTGGAGAAGGCAATGACGGGCGTAAGATCACGTAAGGACCATGATTTATGGGAGAACGCCGAATACGCAGGCAGGGAAGGGGGAAAAAAGGTTTCATAATGGTATGAACGCTAGGACAAACAAATTTTGTGTTATAGATACGGCCCTGCCCACTTAAAGTCTGAAGGACTTTACTCACGTCAAATGAAACCTATATTTAAACGGTAGTTAATTTTACTGAATGAATGAATATGTTGCAATTTGATCGTAATAGTTATGCAGAAGAAGCCAGTTTGTATTAGAAGTGGGGAAATGTAATTCAAAGGAAAAACTGTTCCAAGTAACCACATTGGGCTCCGTTGGTCGAGTTTTCCGCAGGATTCATTCAATGCATCATAGCAGAACAGTGTGTGTGTTGACATTAGACCCGCGTCTTCGTTATCAACCTTACACTCAAGGATGTGGCTGCTGAATTTTAGGCCACATAAAATACGTTGTGCGCCGCTGTCTTCCTAATAATAAACGCTCAAAAAGCATGAGTTCCTTTGGCTCATTATAGCAATAGCTGCTAAAGAAGCTCTCTTTTGAATTAACATACTGGTGGCAAAACAATGTGCTTGATGCGGTCGCTTCTGGCGAAAGAAAAAAACCGTTCTGCACTGGGTGTAGTATCCCGCTTAGAGCATGGGGCGGGTGGGAGGCGGTGGAGGGGGACGCAGGGACAGAATGTCATCACGTCGAGCTGCGATCAAAGAGAGAGACGGAGAGAGAAGGAGAGGGGAAGAGAGGGAGAGAGAGAGAGAAGGGTATGCGAAAAGCCAGCGGGGAAAAAATCGCGCAAGCGGGACAGGGTGAGAGTGTATGTCCGACGTTTCGGAATTTTTTTTCGTATTTTTTTTAAATTTGAAAACTCACCCTTCCGTGCCTGGCGATCACATCTGATGCAGGAATGCACGGAAGGAGGGTGAGCGGTGGTGATTAATTTTGCATTAAGGGTAGAATGGGGGTGGAGGGAATAGAGTAAGGGGGTGGGGGAAGAGAAGGGGATACGGATTGCGAAAATGGACCACTCCCGGCAACGGAGAGGCAGGAAAAAAAACGGAAGAGAGAGAAAATATCGCATATTTTCGAGAGGGGGTGGGGGACGGCCGGGGCCGACGGAGTGAGGGGGGAGGTTATTTTTGAGAATACTAGGGTTTGGTAATTTATGCGATTGGTGGCGGCGAGAGACAGAGAGGGGGTGGTGGAGTGGGGGTGGTGGAGTGGGGTGGGCGCGGCGGCGGCGTCGGTGGTGCCGTGGTGCGGTGTCCGCGAAAGAGCTCTAATTGACCAACTCCGGCATTCATCGAAAACACTCCCCGCTTCGTCACATTCAACGCGAGTTTCCGCTTGATTGCAGAATCCATTCCCCCAGCACTTTTTTCGTTTTCTTCTCGCTTCCGAGAGCAAACCGTGTGCAACGCTAGTTTCTTCAATCGCCCCGCCCTTCGTCGATACATTACACTAATAGGGGGGCATTACACTATTATATGCTAAAGTGCAACACTCCCCATTGTTCATCGAATTATATTAGACAAAGTGGTCGGGCAATTAATTCCCGTGTACAGGAGCATAAGAGGCTGGTTGACAGCGGACACAAGATCGAGTTTCGCCAAACACCTCATTGAGAATGGCCATGACAGTGTTTTCACTCCTGAAGTACCTACTCCACACGGAGGAAAAAGGATTTCCTTGAACAATTGGAGATAAAAGAAGCATCAAATGACCATAGTGTAAACCTTTAAACGAATTTGTTTTTCCGTCTAATTCCCCATTGCTCTCCAAAGCTTTCCCTCTTCCCAAAGAACCCTGTCCTTGACAATAACCATTAGTTCTTCTTGACCAGCATTCTCTTAACTCCCTGCCCTCCTGCCACATCTTTCCCCCCTATATATCCCTCCTTCCCCGCCTATATCACCCCCCAAAAATTTTCCCATACATAAGAGCCATTTGCTATTTGCCATTTTTCACCCTTGACTATGATGTCTACAGTGTAGATGAAACCCGTGTCGGTGTATTAAACATTTTTGTGTGGACTATACAAAGTTTATTTATTTTCATCAAAATGCAGTTCCACGAAGTCACGCCTGAAGCAGTTCAGTTGATACATTACACGTTAAACATTTTCACCTACATCTACCCAGAAAGCCACCGCAGCGGCGCGTGACAGGGAGTGCTATTAAACTAGTCATGAAAGGGGAGACAATTTGGAAAAGGAAGCTGGGTAATAATTGAATTCCGCTCTGCTTTTGTTCTAATGATTGCTAATGGTGCGTGGAAAGAAAGAACCCTCGCATCCATCAGTTCGGCAGCGTATCTCTTATTTTGTCTCTTCTATCGGATGATTAGATAGAGCGCGGGGTATTAATACGGTCTCTCGTGTTATATTGAGACTCTGCTGATCTGAATTTTTCAAAACATATAGGAATAGTGTGTGCCCTCCGATTATCCAACGGCTCCCAACCCATTCCTTACTTCCATCAGCTATGTAACATTTTCTGTTTTAACAGAAGAGAGAGGCTTTCCTTCGTGTTTTTCCTTCGCGAATTAAATCTTTCAACGGAGGGTCTAAAACATCCGCGGCATATTCTAAATATGGCCTGCCAAAACGAAGTCGCATCTCTCGGCCTCTCTTACTTTCTTCTCATAGCTTGAATGTTCATCCCGTCTGCACGTCTCCTCACCATAATTTGAAGTCACCCAGAAAATTTCCTTATGATAAAAATGTTTCGCACAGACCCATAAGACAGAGATACTAAAAACTTAATGAAATTTTTCGGCACATGAGAGGACATATCAACGCACAACCCAATGCTACACTTAGGACAGGTTTTTGACATGACTCAACAATTGTAACATGATCTATTTACAGCCACTCGCCCCACAACGCAGCAGTGCACCTAACTACCATTCATTGCAAACCCTACGCACTAAAAAGAGCACTAGAAAAATGAACGGGAGTACAGTTTATGCACGATAGGTTATAAAAGAGCTTCGATAATCGCAGCCACGAATATTACTTTTGCGTTTATTTCCAGGAAAGACGCATAAAATATGAGGAGTTGACAATGATTATGAGATTTTAAAAAAGCTGCTTTTTTATCACATACGTTGAAATATATCCATACATACACACAAGACATGTGACGGTGATTATTGCGACACTACAGAATATCAACTGCCGGCAGAGAAGCGAACGTTCCGCCGGAGCATTTTAGAAACAGGGATGGGTCGGGTTTAATAAAGATAGAACTCAGCTACAGTGGGAAACTTGTTCATTTAACCCAGGGCATGGATGTATGTCAAGTTCTGTTGGTCCGGTCCCTGGAAAACCTGATGACAGGCTCAGCAGCCTATCGGGATTCCGGGGACGTACGGGCCAACAGAATCGTCCGGCAAGCAAAAAAAAACAAAATATAGCGAAATTGCCTGCTCACACG
Organism: Ceriagrion tenellum; assembly: GCA_963169105.1. Classification (NCBI taxonomy): domain Eukaryota; kingdom Metazoa; phylum Arthropoda; class Insecta; order Odonata; family Coenagrionidae; genus Ceriagrion; species Ceriagrion tenellum. The sequence goes on along the minus strand of OY720644.1, from coordinate 113,120,445 downwards.
TTTCTCATGCCAATGCGGGCCAACGTCTGCTGTGGCGATATCATGAACTAACATGCACAGAGGGGCGTACAAGTACTGTTTTCCACATCTAAAAATGATTGCTGTAGCGTATTAATGTGTTCAAGTTTCATCACTCTTAGTTATCGGAAGCCCCAAGGGCCCAAATGGCCCTAAATGCTTCAAAACTAAATATACGTTTTTCGACAGGAAAAAGCTGTCTACCAACTAGCACTGCACCCGTGGAGATCTTCAAGAACGAAATTTCAGCGGTTTTTATGTATCTTTCTGCGTTACGAAGATATGGTCCTGCACAATTCGACCCACTCCCTAAGGTTATCACCCACCACCGCCTCACCACTGTGGGATAGTCTACACCATTCCCATCCCTGTACCGGCGCATGGTGTTTCGCCCCTCCCCCTCCCATGTAAAGAGGAATTGAAGTACGTTTTCATGAACGCGTATCAGACGAAGAGACGCAAAAGCGAGATCCTCAGCCAATCAGAAGCCCAGATTTCTTCACGTGAGTTCGCGTTTGTTCGCGTAGAGTCGTATCGTCCGAGTTGAAATATTTTCAACTTTCGACGCGTGGAACGCGTTGAATCACAAGCATGGCTGACCGGCGAAGTGTAGGTTCTATGGATGAAATAATCATCTCCGAAATTCGAGAGAAGTACACGTACCTGTACAGTTATAAAGACTACAGATATAGTGATAGATACCAAAGGGAGAAGGCGTGGAGGGAAAAGGGATTCAATGGTGCCATTGCATCCATTTCTTTCTTTAAAAAACTGCACGTTAATTAGCTCTCAGCAAGTTGGCGTGCGGATGAGAGGAATTAAGTTGTAGAGGAAATCGAAGAACAATAGCTATTGAACTTGGATGGAGCTTGATAACTATTACGACACAATTTTTACCAATAGGTTGTAGAGCGATAGGCACACACGGTCGTCACGCTTCTTTTCTCTACCATTTCTTCTCTGCTGTAGATGGCGCGTAGGTTCGCTTGCATGCGTACGGTTCACGCGAAGAAATGACGTGTCTCGTCGCGCGCGTGCGTGTCTGACGCGCCCACGAAAACGTAGCTTTAGAGTCTACGCATTCAACAGGCATCAGATAGTCCTTCACAATTAGACGGACGAAAGCTTTAGTAAATGATCGGATAGGTATCCTTCCGCTCGTTACTACATATGGAACTCCATTTAACTAAAAGAGCTCCTTCCGAAACGGCAATCCTGCGCCTCTTCCTCGAGTCGACTTCGAAGCATCGATGATGCACTCAAGAATTCATTGGCAGGAAAAACTTCTGCAGTTTAAGAGTAACTGTAAGTTCCACTGCTACACTTCAACGATGATCAAAGTGAAGCTCCACCAGCTACGCGTAACAACGTGTGAAAAAAATAATATGCGGACCACACCAAAATTGCAATAGCATAACATACTCATCCATATATCGCCAATGGCCACATCAGGTAATCAAAGTATATACATTAACCAGTGTTCGTTTCGTCTACCTGACAAACCATGATGTGACCATAAGGTATCTGTCTCTGAGTAAATTACCACCAATAAGACATGTTTAGGGACCTGGTTTGCTTCTCTCGGTGACCAAGGTTTGAACTTTCTGAGTGAACAACCATCGTTCCAAAATGAAACTACATTTACCTTTCGCATGTTGAGGTAATGGACCACATCCCAGCATAATGACTGTAACCATGGGGTTCATTGCTAATTACTCAAAGAGAATAGTTAATCCCTCACCAATGTTGGAGAATGCCTGGCTTCCACTCCTTGAGCCTAAGTATTAGCTGTTCCTCTATCGAAATAAGGAGAAGTAGTATCGGATGCTCTCCCGGCGTATTAGTTGACTAGAATCTTTTTCGGTTTACATACCTATGACAGGTCTCACTTAGACCATAATGAGGATATTAATATCACGAGTCTCCAAGTTGAGAACTTCAGACGCATCACGTAATGGGTATTCATCACCTAGTAGGGTCCTGTGGAATATTCGTAAACAGATAATCTAGCCTCGAGCCAATCAGTGCCGCAGTATACGTACCAATGCTATGGTTGAGGGAATATCCGTACTCCTATTTGAAAACTGTTATCGGCTGGAAAAATTGGCAGCTTTTTACAGCAGGGCTAGGACGACAATTCTCACTTCACCATCAGACTACCAGAGAAAATATTTGGAGGATTGTGCCCTTTTGACTTGGGCCACGCCATTTCGATGCACTAATGCTTCCAAAAAGGCTTTGGTTTGGATGGTTTCTATTTTAACTTAGTTGAATTTTCCAGATGCGGCTCGACCATTCTGACTCATTATAGCCAATACAACCCAAGTAATGTTTTTGGCTGTGCCGTCAAAACTTTCGAAACGGCTATCGCCACGAGAAGTGCCACCTGGTGATAGAGTTTATATGATTCCAGAAGTAAACAAATGGCGGGAACTCAAGCCCTTTAAAATTCACACCACTATTTAATAACGATTCACCTTCCGTAGAAAGCATGTCAGACAAAGTGTTTTGATTTCTATTTGGCAAGGATCTCATCCCTAGGCTGCAAAACACCATATTAGGAAGCCAGGGGTTTGTTCAACGGCTGCTAAGGTATTATCAACCCCGCAATGACTTTACATATACAAATCTAATGCTGATAATATTGCATCAAGGTTCAATTCCCGGTAGAGGCTGAGTTTTCATGAGAATGAAGGAGTTCGGTGAGTTCAGGCGTGACTTGGTGGAAATTAACCATGATGCAAAGAACTATTTGAGCGGAAGAAGACAGGACCCACAACAATACGAGAGAATTCCTCCGAGCTATGAGATTCTTCAGGAAAGGCTAGAGTCCAAAAAACAAACAGTGTGTGAAGGATAGTAATGGAAATATAATATCTGAAAAGAAGTCAGTTATCCAGATATGGAGAGAATACTTCTCAGAATTGTTGAATGGAAATACAGCAGAAGAGATAGAAACAGAAATATTTGAAAATGTACCTACAACCAGTGACAAATGAACCATCGCTATATGAAGTGAAAGAGGCTATTGAATATTTGCGTAACCACAAAGCTTCAGGTAATGATGGAATAGTGGTGGACGTTTTAAGAATAGGGGGAGATTCACCCCTAACAAGAATACACCACCTAATCCTGAAAGTATCGAGAAAATAATCCATGCCAGATGATTGGAATGAAGCTATTATTGTGCCTATTCACAAGAAAGGAGATAAGAACGAATTTAGCAATTACAGAGGTATATCTCTCCTAAGCTCAGCTTATAAAATATTATCCAAAATAATTTTAAATAGACTAATACACATTATAGAGGAAAATATAGAAGATCATCCGGCGGGGTTTATCCAAGGGCGCTCAACATCAGATCGAATTTTTGCTCTGAAACAATCTCTATCAAGATACGGTACGTAGGTACACATACTATTTGTTGATTTTCATGAAGCCTATAACAGCATAAACAGAAAGAAACTATATGAGAAAATGGACCAATTTGATATTCCAAAGAAACTAATTAGACTAACAAAACTGTGTATAAATAACTCCAGATGCAAAGTGAAAGTTAATGACGAATGCACTAAAAGCTTTAATATATCCACAGACGTTCGACAGGGTGATGGTGTATCATCTTTATTGTTCAATCTAGTCATAGAAGATGCCTTGAAAAAGACCAAAAAAGAATAAGGTGGAATAATTATTGGCAGTAAAATAAATATCTTAGCATATGCTTTTTATCTTCAATGGTTTTCGAGCTTACTTTTTGGAATTTTGACATCATATTGAGATGAAATAAAACACTTTGTAAACATCCACACAAAAATTTAATGACATGAGCCCGACTGGTTTCAACACTTTCGTGTAGTTCTCAAGGGGTAATACAATTCGTTTTTTGGCGAGCACGTACTTATATTTTATGTCGGAAGAGGGAGGGGGAGATTGGGATTGAGGAAAGTATGACTAAGGATGAAGGTTAAGGTTGAAGCTGGAGGGCTGGAGGTGGACGTAACCAAATATTTTCTGGAAGGGGGGGGGGATAGGAACTTGGTAGAGGGGAGTATTATTAAATTAGCTGCTTTCCATTCACTTCTGCACCGACTGCTATCCATTCCCTAGACAGAGGTATAGTTTGACAGAGAACTAACCACAATTAAAGCAATAGCTAAAATAAATGGATATGATGCTTCCCTCACAGACAAACTAATTGCCAAAAAACAACTAAAAATTTCAATTACAATGTCAACCTGCCTTACCCCCATTACTCCCTCAGAAACCAAATGGAAAAAAGTACCGTTCCTGAAAAATGTGTCTTGTAAAGTCCATAACATTTTGAGACGAACCAATGTTAATGTATGCTTTCTTTATAATTGATCAAATCTTGGTCCTATATTTTTTTAATTCCAAAGACCACTTTAGTACCGAAGAAAGAAGTGGTGTGTATATTTTGAAGTGTGATACACAGGGATGCAATTTTTTTGTGTGGGACAGACGGGACGAAGCTTCAGTGCAAGAGCAAAAGAACATTTTAATTCTTTTATTAATTGTGACAACAAATCTGTTTTCGCTAATCCTCTGGCAAAGGTTAATCATGAGTCTGATTTTAAAGTGAATGTTTAACATGTTCTTGACAAAGGTGCCAAGCTGGATTTTATTGAGAACTTTGAAATTTTGACACACGCTAAGCAGTTTTGTTCCGATTTGTTAAATGACTTGGTACCATTACATCATTCTCCCCTCTACCAAGTTCCTGTCCCCCCCTCCTTCCAGAAAATATTTGGTTACGTCCACCTCCAGCCCTCCAGCTTCAACCTTCATCCTTAATCATACCTCCCTCAACCCCAATCCCCCCCTCTCCGACATAAAATATAAATACGTGCTCGCCAAAAAACGAACTGTATTACCCCTTGAGAATGACACAAAAGTGTTGAAACCAGTCGGGCTTATACCATTAAAGTTTGTGTGGATTATACAAAGTGTTGTTATTTCATCTCAATATTTTAGATATGCTGATGATATAGCGCTGGTGGCCGAAAATAAAGGAGATCTAGAGAATATGACAAGAACCATAATTATAGAAGCAAGGTGTGTAGGACTTAAAGCTAATCAGGAGAAAACAAAATATATGAAAGTGGCAAGAAGGGCTGCAAGGGGAAATGTACAAGAATGGCTGAGTAGTAGGCTAGTAGACGATTTGTCATTTGAAAGTGTGACAGAATCTAAATATCTGAGAGTAGTCATTACAAATGATAATAGAGAGGAAAGTGAAATAAAAAATAGGTTAGCCGCAGCTTCAAGGACTTACTGGTCCTTGGAAAAAATACTGAAATCTAAATGGCTCTCTAGAAAAACCAAGATAACTATTTATCATTCAATAATCATCCAGTACTGCTATATGGATCGGAAACATGGGCATTAACCAAAGACTCTGAGAAAAAGCCAATTGTTTTTTAAAATTTAGCATTGAGGAAAATATTTGGCTCCGTTCAAGACCATGATGTATGGAGAATTAGGAAGAACAGAGAGTTATGAGACACCTATACATACCCAGATATAGTAACAATGGCTAAGAACCGAAGATTAAGATGGGCAGGACATGTGTGGAGAAAAGAGGAAACTGCAATAATCAAGACTTTATACCTGAGAAACCCTGAAGGCAGTAGACCACCTGGTAGACCAAGAACGAGGTGGAAGGACCAAGTTGAAAAGGACACAGATAGACTTGGGGTTACACTTCAAAGAGCAGAAGACAGAACAGAATGGAGAGGCTTTGTTGGTGAGGCCAAAAATCTGCTGAGGTTTCAATGGCCTAGGACGGGGTAGCGAACCTATGGCATGCGTACCCAAAGTGGCACGCGGAGCAATTATTTCGGCACGCGGAGCTGGGAGGGCACTAAGGAATACCTCAATCTCACTCGATGGGTTAGCACGCGAGTCGAGCGAGTATACTCTTATTTCATAAACTTTGGCACTCAATCGCTAAAAGGTTCACCACCCCTGGCCTAGGAGGTAAGGTAAGGTAAGCAAAGAACTCTTTGTATTTTTCCACAATTTATTTTTAATGGTACACCTAGGTACCTGAGGATGACTCCATTGCGTCGAAACTAGTTGTACCATTAAAAATAAATTTTGGAAAAATACAAAGAGTTCTTTTCATCAAAACGAAGGAGATTTTGTGGATGAGATAGTAGAGATTCAATTCCGTTTTAGAAACTCATGTCAGTAGAAGAAGACTTAACATCACCGGGACAGACGTGCATTTTGTGGGGAAGGCGTCTTTTACTTTCCTCCCAGAAAATACATCAATGGTGATGCATGAGGTGAGTTCTGGAAAACAATGGAAAATGGAACCACAGTCCGTGACTCGATTCCCGTTCCAGGCCATTTATCATGTCGTTTGAGGCTTTAAAGGCAGACATTATCACCATTTTGATTAAAGGGCTCCATTGTATCACGTTGCCAACTTAGGCAAACAAATTGCCTCTAGTCGCCATTTAATCATAATGAACGCTCTCCGTGAAAAAGGTTTTAGCAGGAACTGAAATCGGTGAAGGAAAGCAATTATTCCATTTTCTGGAATTTGGAAATTTGTTCTCACAAGCTTTTCAACCAACCAGTATTTTTAATCAATATAGGTCAGAGCAGTGAAATTGCAACATATCGTACCTATCCTAAGCTCTGAGTACTATTAAGTAAATAATAGTGATATTTTCACGGTTGGAATTTATTGCTAAAGTATCCAAATTAACAGTCACTGGTGTTACTACGGACGCTTTCCATTCAATGGGTAGAAATTAAGATTTTGATGTCTTCCGCAAGTACGGTGATAAAATGCGTACACATTGCCACGGGAAAAAATCGGCCTCGATTCGGAATTAAGCCACGATCAGTATCTTGATTGCTGGTCACCAAACACGCATTTTAGGCACGAAGTACTATTTATTCTAGTAAGTAGACAGGCGAGAAATTTCCAGATGCGACATTGGTCGCGACTATGACGCTAATGTTGAAAAAATCGAAAAATACACCAATATAGTTTCTTGTTTTAATTATTTTAACTAGGAGGCAAAATCCACTGTCAAACGTTCAGTGGTTTCAAGGATTTTCTGCGAAATTAAAAAAATCAGCGGTATATGGCTTCGATGGATTTAAAAAGTGGCCATATAAGGTCCATGTAGTTTAAAAAGATTTGATGGTACACCTTTATGTTCTAATACAAAGATTTTGGTTTAAATCTGTATGATACGTTGAGTTGCTTCGTATGTATCTTTATCCTAATACTATACGCTGATGATATGAACTTCCTTCTCTCCTCTCCTTCTTACTCTAATTTGATAGATAAGGCTAATATCATCTCAAATAAATTTAATACCTGGTGCCAAGAAAATTACATCTGCCTTAACTCCCAGAAAACACAGTTAATTGTATTCTCTCATAAAAAAATAAATGAAAGCTTTCTGGTCAAGTTCAATAAAAAATCCACACAGCAGGCCAGCCAACTCGACAAAATTTCTTGGCGTTCACATCAGTGCCAACTTTTCCCACTGTGAACTGCACATTGATTCCCTGATGAAAAAACTTAGCTCTCTCTGTTATCTTGTGGGATTCATACGCGGTAGTGTGAGTCTAGATGCCCATAAAACACTCTACTACAGTATTTTCTTCTCACATATGACCTACAATATAATATTCTGGGGCTCTTCCACCCATGCCATAAAGATTTTTAAAATGCAAAAACGCCTAATTTGAATTAATGCACGGAAATTATATCGCTCTCCGGCCAGACCAAATATTGTAAACCTAAATATTCTCCCTTTCCCTTGTGTGTATATTATGTTTTCAGTTGTACATGTCCGACAGTTCTCTACAAAATTTTCAACTAACGCTGACTTCCATCAATATGGGACACGAGGATCAAAAAATCTTCATCAAGGTGTTGTCAGAACTAGTGCTTCTAGTTCTGGCCCTATGGAACTGGGCATCAAATCGTTTAATAAACTATCCAATTGGGTAAAAAACAATAAATCATTGAATGCCTTTAAACAAAATATTCATAGTTTTCTATATGATAAATTATATTACTCTATAAATGAATACTTAAATGATTGTTAATAACTTTATTGGACCATATTTTGTTAGTACTGTGTGTGTACATTTCTCTTGATTGACGTATCATATATCCATGTTTAAAATGTGATCCTTGGACAAATAAAGTTATCTTATCTTATCTTACCTTAGCAATGAGTCAGTGAATTTAGGACTTAATGCATAAGTATATGATTAAATCTGGTGAGAGATGTTATTTTTTTTATTGTTATCGAGCATTAACCTCTAATGAGAAATTATGTTGCAAATTTTACAGATATACGTCCTTTGGTCGACGATCAGTCAGTGAAATTTCGCTTCCTGTGTATAGATTTAAACTGAACACTGACGAATATATAAACAATATTTTCAGGAGTTTCCTTAAACATTGTAAATATTTCCATTTATCAAAAAGCTCTCAATATGTCGATACTTGCTTTTTTTCTCTTTCGAGTCACTGCATCCAGCATCTGGCGCAAAAACTAACCATTTCACCAAGGGCCTTTATTTATTTTTCTTTGGAAATGAGACGAGTCTCCTCCGACAGACTCGAGACCGAGACGAGATTCGAGGCGGCACCCAAGTTTGTAAAACGGGAATAATATATATTATTACAGAAAGGTCTTTTTCTGTCATTCCGTATATGCTCCGTTAATACTGCACTTACAGTGATAAGTGAGGTATCATTTTAAACGTTGAATCACCGGCTTCTGACGAAAAATACAATCTCATTCTCAAATTTCACTATTTACCCATTAATTTGACTTAAAAGTTTCGATTTTTCCATGTCGATTACTCGCTCGAGGTATGTCGACTCCACACATCATCGGTGTATATTATTTCTCAGAGGTGTTTTTTTGTCGCAACGCCATAACTCCCATAATTATTCATCAAAATTAATTATTCAAACATCGTTTTAAAGCTTATGTTCCCCGATATTGATGAAAATTAGACAAATTGTTAAAAATTAAAGTTTTTGTTAAAAAATGATACAACGCCATCTGCTGACAATATAATCAACTAATATTTTGGCAATGGTTACGTGCCTAAAAGACTGTAGGAGGCGCCATCTATTAACACATCGTTTAATTAGATTGTTTACATTCTACATGCAATCAGTGTGACCGTTTACTGATTACGTTACGTTATATATCTCTAATACAAACATAAATAACATATAATTGTTCATGGGAAGAAACAGGTAAAAGAACAGGAAGAAAGAAGAAAGAAACAGGAAGAAGCTGCATACTGTGCGAAATATTCGCTCGGGTCATCTAGTGAGACGAAATTGGCCTAAGTATCGTCTCATTTCGTCTAAGCTGAAAATAAACTGAATGTCACTTTAATCCAATCCTCTCCCTTACATAAACCCACACTGCACACCCCATATCCTGTCAACTGTTACCTTCCTCACCCTTTTCATTAATATTTTATCGGGCACTTTTCATGCAATGATCAAGAGGTTAATGTTCTTAACAATGTTTGCTATGTTCCTTTCCTGCAGAGGCATTATAACTGCATGCTTTTAGAACGTTGGAACAATGGAGGTCATTTAGCATCACACACTGAGTGATTCGCACTTAAAAATGAATGAGTAGCCTACACTCGCGCTTCGAAATTTTACAAGCTACCTTATCTTCGGCTACTGCCTACCCATTTTTCAGCATTTTCAATGCAATTATGATCTCATTCTCACCCATCTCCACTTTATGACTGACATTAATACCTCGTAATTCGTGAGGTCACACTCATCGTCTGCTGCACTATCGTATAGATCTTAAAAATATTCTTCATTCTCTCGAATAATCCCTGACGTTGGTCGCACCCCTCACGATCTCGCCACTTTTTTCTCTTTTGCATCCATTAATCCCCCATGCTCTCTCCCTGCTTCGCCTTTTCCTCCGATTTCCAATGTAGCTTTTTTAGCAACATCAAAATCGTCAACCTCGAAGTCAGACTAATTCTTTCACCTACTCCTTCGCGCCAAAATCGAGTCCACTGTCAGTTCCATTCATCGCTCATCAGAAAGGTGCGGTGGAATCACCAATCAGAAAGGTGCGGTGGAAGTGGCCAAATAAGATCCGAGTCCTTTGAATCACGTCAACTACACTACAAAGTGTAGATTACACAATGTAGAGGACTCTGAAAAAGAGCGCTTTACACCGCCGATTATATTCCACGTGCCATTGACGGCGAATCCGGAAACAACTCGGAACAATGATCCACCAAACAGGCTTTCAATTTTGACCCTTCCCTCTCCCAAGTCCATTTTCCCATGCAAGTCCACTTCCCATGTCTGTCTGTCTCCTAATATCCTTTACACGCACCCTGACGGTGCCGCGCAGGGTCGCATGAAAAAGATTCGTAAAAAAACTGGCAGGCGTTCCTAGAAAGTTACTGCTCCTAAACTCCAGGTTCGGTGCGCATTCATTTTTTGTCTTCCGAGCTTCAAGGGATTAAATTAGTTTAACAGTTGAAAAAACTCTGTATCTACAGACGTTCATATTATTAGGTGTACAACGCGATCGAAACTTACGCTGTTTGTCCGCAGGAGTGCGAATTTGAGTATGAAAGTGCAGTAAAAAGAAATTCATGTATATGGGCGTCGGAGCCCCGGGAAGCGCTCTCAGCACTTTTCCATCCTAAATGGGGTTCATTGACTGGCAATCACTAGAGTGACTTCTCCCACTCCCCCCCCCCTCCCCGCCGAGTTCCCCCCACCCTAGCAACCAGCAACCACCCTCTCCGACCCCCACGCAATCGCCAGATGAGTGTCCCCTGACGGTGAGTGGGCGAAGTCTTTTAAGAGCGCGGGGGGGAGTGAGGGTGCGGGGGAGGGGAGATGTGGCTTCTACGTGGGGGGGGGGGAATCAGGTAAGAGGGGGGTCTAGCCCCTGGGAAGGAGGGGGGAGGGAAGAATGGGCACTCGCTCTGATTCAAGCACGAGGGGCACTCTGCCAAATTGAAGCCACCCTCGTGACCCCCCCCCCTCGCAGGGACAGGGAGACGGCGCCCGGCGGCGGGTGCGTGCGACAGAGTGCGGGGGCGGGCCCCCGATTTGCCGCCTCCGCGGGGGCAGCGCCAGCCACGCACAGACGCGTCGACCTCAACTCCCGCCTCCCTCTTCCCCCGCAGCCCAACGCAATCCACCAAAGAATTCGCACCCATTTAATGACACCGCTCGAAAGAAAATGAAAACAAAGCCAAACCCGCCCGTTTGCAGCAGCGATTTAATTCATGAATCAATATAAATACAATGGCTAAGCCGCTGGTATCGGTAAAAACCCTCACAAGCGAATGGAAAATGCCTCACGGCCATTTGGAGATGCTGAGAAGTGAAGAGCCATTCGAGCGACACGACTCATGTATCGTTAAGGGGACTGTTTTAGAGCAAAAAGTCAAGAATTAGAAAGTACCAAATCGCAACGATGTCTCCAACATTTGTTCCCGCGCTTTTGATACTTAAGTCACTCGCGCCCTTGTGATTGTTTAGGCTTGACAATCACTTGTCTTCCACTAGTAATAGAAAAATGCTTCCATCAGAACTTGGATGCGTCAATGATTGGGAGGGAGAGCGCCGAAAGATGCTCTAATGCAGATTCATTTTTTAAAGAATTTTAGCCTCCATGTGAATTGCAGTCAGGGTCACTACAAGTACCCACGACAAGCACGCTGCACCCAGTGCTTAATCATCCAGAAAAATTCCTCTTCCAATTAAAAAACGCTCTCTCTCTTCCCTGAAGGAGTAAAGTTCGGCGTCCTATACGCAGTCCGCCGGGACACCTATCTACAGGTCGTCTGAATTTTCTTACGAATTAGCTCTTAATACTTGGGACAGTGATTTTCAAATTGCACTCTAAATGCATAAGATTCCTCCCGAACGTTGATAAGGATAATAATATATGAATACGTTTGAAATTAGCAATATAACAGCCGTCACGCAGGAGAGTTTCTTCCCGTAAATCAACTAGGTTAAGATACGGTCCTGTCTGTACGACCAAAACAGTGGAAGTGTCTGTATGTAGCGTAATGAAATACTCTCCAAATACTCCGTTCTGGTCAGGCTTATGCAACCTTTCAGTACAGTATGTATTCACCAATTATTTCGAAAAAAATAGAGCGATTATGCCCGGGTATTAAATTAATTCAGGCTAAAGTACTTTAACACCAGTCCTCAAAAATGAGTTAAGTAGAACCAAAGACACCAAGTTCACAACCACTGTTTCAATTGTGACCAAAGCATACGCGAAGTGAAGTTAGAGAGTTTGCAATAGTTTAAGGAAAAGTGGTTTGAATTCGTTTCACGATATAGCCCACAAGTACATAAACTGAATTTTCTTTGAAAACTATGTAATACTGAATCGAAATAAGGGCGTTTAAAAATATAAATTCAGATCTGTTATGCGGGAAATATCATGTGAATTTTTAAAAATTTGGTCCGTACATATCGAAGACAGCAAAACAAATAACAAAAACCTCAAAATTTCCTACTCCCGTAACTAGACATCGGATGAACATTTTCTGCAAAGCGGAATACTTCCCACCGATGTGGTCGAAATGGAAGAGGTCAAGGGCATTTTCGGTATTTCTTGTTCGTTTTAAAATGAAATTACCCTTATTGGGGATACACATGACTTGGCATTGTACATTTTAGATGTGAAATTATAAAAGAATCAACTGAACCATAGGAAACTCTTTCCTTCATCCGCGCTATCAGATTTCCGACATACATACGATTTGTAGAAAGTTCGATAGGGATATGTCTGAACAGGAGTTTCGAGTACAATAAAACAGGTTTTACTGGAGGGAATCTCGTATTATTCCATACTTATAAATTTCCTCAGAATCACAAATTACGAAAATTTCGCTCATAATATAATAAACTCTCAAAGGAAATGGTAGGCACCTGTCTTTACACTTAATTAAATTCCTCCATATGCTAGAAATGGGATTGGAGCCACCACAGTTTACGAAACTTACATATTTTGCGCATTTTAAAATATGTATATAAAGAAATTATGAGCATCTTTCTATACATTTAATCAAATTCCGTCTTGCTTGACGAAGAGGGAGGCGTTTACGTGTTAAGTAATAATTTAAAATAAATTGTCACACTAGTTGACAAATAATTTACAGTAAATGTGACTATATAGGTTTAGAAAGTAATACCTGAGAGGATAAGACCATAAGATCTATGATATTTACACACACACTTTATTAACTTATAAACCTCCAAAATAAGCGACTCTCGTGAAATGGCCGCACCGAATTTACATCACCAAGGATTTTAGCAAGGAAATATGACACAGGAAGAAAGGAGGAAAGAGAAGAGATGAAGTGGAGACATGGCGAGTGACAAAAAGAGAAGTTTAACGGCGAATGACATCGTCAACGGACGAGTCATATCGAAAGAATGTCAGAGTGAAAGAATGCGTGCATTGGGCGACACGAAGGTTTGAAGAGCACGACAGGGAGACAATGTAAATATTCCCAGTGATTTTTTTCAGAATAGATAGCAAGGCAATTATAAGAAGAGAACTCCCCACATTTAGAGACCCCATGCAATGACGACGCCTGATTAGACGCAGCACATTTGGAAAAATATGAGCAAGAAAAAAACAATGTCAGATCATAGTTTAACAAATCACTCGGTTAAATACGCTGGCTATCTTCTATGTTCTCCTACATGAAATCAGTAAACGAATCAATAACAGTGAATTACATAATCGGTTAAATTTCAAATAACACCGACGCAGAGCGATGAAAATGAAACAAGAAAGATAAAGGAAAATACCTAAAGACAAACCCGAAAACAAAACTTTCAGTCGTAATTCGTTCACGGCCGTCGATCGCTACGTTAACAAGTAACCAATTATCTCAATACGGTTTGGTTTTTAATTGGGGCTGGCATTATTTTCTACTTTCATTATAGTCAATATGGCTATAAGCGAGACTAATTAAAATTATGCAATGATTGTTTGTCCCACATACGGGACTAAACTTAGATATATTAATCTAAGATTACCTAAATGATAAACGTAAATCGAAAATGTATACCTAAAAAAGAGCATAACCTCCCTATCATTAATGGTAACGTTTAGTTTCTAACATACATATAATAGAATAGAATAAGTTTAACGTCCGAAACGTCGGCGGATTACGAAGAAATTATTGTTTGTTTGTTATCTCTCTGTGATTGATATTATATTTTCCATTGTTATATATTATATTTTTCATTGTATTCAGTGTTAATTATCTGTGATTGTGATTTTTTTTCTTAAATCATTTAATAATTTCTTCGATCACTTTGGAAACATAATTCTATAACAGGATACATATTTCTATTTTTTGGCATATATGCTGCTTACAGTAATAATTACAAAGTTGTCCGAGGTATAGGGCGAAAGAGGTAGGAGGGGTCAGTTCTAGTGGTTCTAAGAACAGAAACTGATTTGGATTTGAACATATATGATGATAAACGGGACCGCGAAGGACGATCTCTTGCTTGAGGAAGGGGTCAATTTATTCTCCGTATAGCAGTGGAGTCCAAACGCTACGAGTCCCATGATACGAGACTCATTAAAATAATACATTTTTTTAGCACAAAGCTGTCTCAATACAACGTGATTAGCATTGTTTAAATAAGGCAAGTGAGATCAAAAACTTAGAGAAAATTTCAAAAAAATGTTAGTCTTTTTACATATGTATCGTCATTTTTTTATTTCGAAGGTCAATCAATCAAAACGACAATAATATATTCTGTCACGGCACCCTCGTTCTTCCGGCAGGAAGAGAATAAATATACTTTTATGAGCAACAAATTTTTATTTCAAATTATAATTAAGCAGTTAAGAGTTCAACAGAAAAAACTGTCCTTTCGATTATCCCTCCTGAGGCATTGGAAAAAATATGGTTTTATTGAATCATTTATAACCAAAAGAAATAACCCAAATTTGAAAAATGTTACATTTGTACATGGCAACAGTTTCTCCACGCCCGCATAAAACATCGATGAATAAGGTTTTAATGGCTAAGTACTTCCCTCTTCAAGAATTTTAAATTGTGCGCTTTAAATTTAAATACTTAAGTCCACAGCTGAAAGATGTTTCACTACCCCGCAATTCGCAAACAAATGAATGGACGTTTGCCAATTAGTCGATATTTTTTAGCACCTAATGAGAGAAGCAAATATACAAATTTGTACGGTTTACGATGCAATACTCCACAGCAGGATATTAACAATCAACATTAATAGAGGCAGAAACTCTAACAGAAAATACTAAATAACAATTTTACCCTAAAGATGTGACAGCAGGTGGTCCATAGAGAGAGACCAAAATCAACAATGACAGTATTAATGTTTTTCTCTGTCCACCACATTCTAAGCAAGTTCTATACCAGAGGGTCGCTGATTGAGAGGTAGCGGTGAACAGAGAGTGAAAACGGGCAAATAAGGGGAATGAGTACTAGGAGTCCAGCGAGACAACCATGCTGATGTTTTTAGTATATGAAGTAAAAGTTAATCGACTTCAAAACTTTATAAACAAAAGAGCAACGACGGAAAAAGCGCCACGCTTGGTGTTAGAATGATCACTCTGGTAAGAACTGATGTACTTATTCAATGATTTCTTCATACCTATCATGTGAGCTCGTGGTAGACAAAAATAATCACGCGCAGCCCTTAAATATTATCTGGCTTCCAAAATTTCAAGTATAGGCATTCTTTAAATAAAAACTACCTCACTATCTTTCCAACAGATGGTTCAAGATAGTTCTGGATGATCTAGTCACATAATTTTCCTCTTAAACTTTCTTCAAATGAGGAAAATTCGTCAAAAACCTCAGTGCGCGACAATGTTTGAAACAATCACTATATAAAATACCAAAGGCAAATTGCTCTCTCTGCATGCAGGTACTCTGAGACAATATTGGGAACCCGACAACAAGAGAACATGATGGGAAAATTGGAAGCCCCCTTTCTCATCAACAGGCGGAATGCCTGCGGGCACCGATCCCTAGCACCAGGGGCGACGAAACCCCGACCTCGTGTTCGGCCGACTACCAGCAGAGCGCACAAACGGGTCAGGTCCTTGGAGAGATGGGTCCAAATATTAACCTTTAGCTTTCCACTTTCTGTTAAAAACCTTAAACGTATTTCATGCCACAGTGTACCGAAAGGTAAACCTCATGATGCTACAGCGCAGCTAAACTCCTTTTTTGAAAGGTTCCAACAGCGAGGAAAGCTTGAGTATTTTTGGGCCTACCTCTCCATGGAATTCGACGAAATATCGGCCTCATCCGCTTAAGTCCCTCCCGCAGAGATGAGCTCGCGGAGTCGGGCGCGGCCATCCGCTCGGCGCGTGCAGTGGTGCGGCAGTGAGCGAACGGGAGCCGAGAATGGGAAGGGGTTAGGATTCCACATCGATGGAGAGAGAGAGGGGAAGGGGGGGAGGAATGAGGGAATGAGAGAGAGAGAGAGGCGATCCCTCTCTTTTGCCCCCTGACGGCCACAGGCCGACGCACGGCTCCATTCCGTCGCCCCCGCAGCCACGGGGGGGGGGAGAGGGGGGGGAGCGCCGCAGTCGCATGCACCCGCGGGTGTGTGTGACGCGTGCGGGAGAGGGAGAGGCGATGGTGAGGTGCGGAAGCCTCAACCTCGGCTTCGCGGACATTTCCGAGGGGATCACCGGGAGCGGGAGTGGGAGGGGTGGTGAGGCGGGCCTGCGCGCACACACACACCCACCCCGCCCCGCAAAGTGCCCTTCATTTCAATCCTCGACGTCGCCCTTTGAACTCGAAACCACCGCGAAGAGAGAGACGCGGCTTCATAACTCCCCAAACCTCATCCTCTCTCCATTTTCACCGCCCGCCCTTCCCGGCATGCCCCTGAATTTTTCAGACGGCCGTTGAAAACTCGGCGGCGTAGGAATTAAAGGAGGATGCGACGGAGTGGTTACACTTCGCGCGCGCCTTCGAGTGCGCGGGAGCAAAAGCGCGTACATTCTCGACGGGAAGCGAGAGAAGGGAGCAGTAGGGGGAGGCGCGGCCGGGAGAGGGAGCGACGATCGTAGGGAACCGCTCCCCGAGGGGCGCGGGCGGGCGGAGTGAAGCGGTAAAGAGAGGAGGAGCCGCGCCTCGGCGTGTGTGTGCGGGAGAAAGGGGGTCACCACACACGCCGCCGCCCGATGTGGAAATCGATGCCCTGGGCACTCTCCTCTGCGTGCGCGCAATCTGGACACGCTCCACTGGAATGGAGTCTGCGAATTGCGTCTCCATCGGCGGCGGCCTCATCAGTTACAGCCTCGGCCACTCGAGAGAGAGATCCACTCAATACGAAGCTATATAGGATGGATGGAGCGCACCGCATGGCGGTGAATCTTAAAGACGACGACAAAAGCAGAAGAGTGGAAGCGACGATTACGATGTGCCATCGAAATATAATAAAGATCAAACGGACCGAGGGAATGATCAATGAAGGAGTCATGCAAAGAGCTGAGAAAAATATAAGGAGCATGAAAAAAATTTAAGGTAGTCCGAGCGAGATAGTTCCCTAGTCATAATAGAGACCACACATTCGAATTATACGTTTTAATTACACCAGCTGTAGGACACATGAATTAAATATTGCATTATTAATGGTGCCTCAAAATAGTTTTATATGACAGAAATTGTGAGTTGTAAAAAGAAAATATCTATATAAGTCTTTACCTTGACTCACTGTTTTTGCGCGGTGCGTTTGAAACTCCTTCAAAACGGAAGGTTTTTTGTGATACCCAAGAACCTATTGCGGTGACAATATGATTAAGTTTCAAATACAGTTGTGAAAACATACGAACTACATGCTGTTGGTTTTTTTACGACATTTAAGTGTTAGAAATACCTAATTTTTTAAATAATGCCTCTCCGAAGTTCATACACGTACCATTTCCCATGTAAACGGGCTGGTATATTTTGACAAATATCTCCGGAAGTAATGAGGTAAGGATAAAGTTAAACTTTTGGTGTCATTGGATAAGTGAGATATTTTTGTTTAAAATGAGACCAAATTCATTGATTTCTAAGTAAAATAATATTTCGCTCGGACTACCTTAAGAAGAAAGAAATACGAAAATTGATGCACACAATTATCGACACAACAACCTCCGAGAAAGACTAAGGGAAAACTGAATTGGAAGAACTATCCGAGGAAAACTTGGATGTAATACATCAGGAAAGTTATCAGTGACGCCAAAGTGAAGAATTATGGAGTAATTAAACTGTCATCCGATCGATAAAAGGACAGAGCATCAGCGAAAAAAAACTGCCAATTGGGGACAGCATATGACGATGGTGAGCCTACGAGCGTACAAGTATGCCAAATGAGAAGACTTAAAGGAAAAAAAATGCGCGAAAGAAACCACCAAAAGCGATTTACATCCCCTAAAGGAGACTTAAGTGAAGACTACTATAGTCTGATGAATGCAATAAATATTTTTTCACATAATGATAGCTTTCGGTTCATTAAAGCGCACGCTGCGGGCCAAGTCAATCAAGTGCATTCTAATCATCTTAATTCTGATCTTATTCTAAAACAGGAAAAAATTCAAAGAGGGGATAGAATCTCTACTAGGGAACAGTACTTCGTTACTGGGAACTATCGTAGATGGCGAAAAACTTTTCAAGGCCAACAGCAATTCATTTATATTACACAGTCATTGTTCAGAATCGTCTAAAAACCTACCAAGTGTTTTCCGCGAACTGTTGCGTATTAGTATATGAGTAATGTAAGATGTTAACAACGAGTAAAAGCTTTATTCGATGAGATTGTGGCCCTATTGAAACCCACCAAGCATTATGGGTAGCGTGGTAATGATCCGACAGGCCTGGAAATCCATATGCCTGCAAAATTCGGGGAGTCAGGAGAAGCATAATACAGAAATAATCAAGATAGCATCGAAGATAGCTGCCTTTCGAGAGTATTTGACCCATAGTTGATTAAATACAAGAGTTCCAGAAGAATTTCCAAAAGGTTGGCGCGGAAAAATGGTAACATTCTCCCATCTTTCGACTTACTTCGTTTTGTTTATCATTGAAGTTTACTGACGGCAGTAAATTTTACAACCGGAGTTGAATTTTGTCGATGACAATTTTGCCACTCCTGGATTCTGGAAACCTCTGCTTAGATATGGTTTCAAAAATCTACGGAACTAGCCAAGCAGTAATGATTTTTTCACAATGAGTTTCACGCAATTTTGTGACCTCTGCTTAGGTTCGGCAGTCAGCCCCGTATATTTTCCGCTACTCTTCAATTAGAGCAGCCGGCCTGGATTTTAGCACGCCAGCACGAAAACGTGTTTCTAAAGAAAATTTCTAATGCTTCAAAAGACTTCCCACCTTTCGACACCAGTCTCAATCGATCCGAGTCCAGTTCGCGCGCGAATTTCATCAGAATGGATTCGAATTCTTTTTGAATGATTCTCCTCTACTTTCATATTTTAGAACTCGAATATCGGCCAGCCAGCCAGCTAGACAATAAGTACCAACGTAGTATTGTCTATTATTCCCTTGCCGATGGCGTGAATAGGGTTTTGATGCGTAGCGTTTAAGCGTTTTGATGGAACTGAATTAGAATTATTGAATCTCCTACCCATAATTGAGTCGAGCGAAATGCACTCACTCTGAGTTGTCTTCTCATCCTCTGCCAAGAGAAAGAGAATCAGAGGTTATTTGAGGTATGAGAGAAATGAACGCTGATTTCTCCTTAATTTCCCTTCAACAGTTTTTTCAACAGTAAAATGCCGCAAAGACCCACCAAAAAAGGAAACTTTATAAACTTAATCGCGATAAAAGAGACTCTTGGTAACTAATCATGAAAAAAGGGACTAAAAGATAAGAAAACGACTCGCTCCGAAGACAGTGATAATATCGTATCTAAGCTAAAAAGACCTAACGTTTAAGCAATGAATTCACATAAAAAATAACTGCGCGAAAAAATAATCTGTGATTAGAGGCGTCCCATCGCATAAAAGCCCCGAGTTTGCGTCCCGTCTTCCTCCAGTATGAATGATTTAGAGGTTCATTCGGATCGGTCTAGAGGTTATGGGGGAACGGCTGGAGATGCTCGCAGTATTAGGGGTAGGATATTGTTTTAAGGTGATTCAGCCACCAAAATTTCATCACGCTCCCTACCAAACATCTTCATCGAATATCTAGCAAAATATACAAAACCGAGAAGGGATTCGATCTCACGACCTTTGGAACGACGGGCCGGCATAACACCAGCCCAGCTACCGGAAGTGATAGTCGTGATATGTAGGCCCTGAAATCAGCAAAAGATGTAAAAATGAACAATCTCTCAGCTTTACAGGTATAGAAGTTGGCCGTTTTTCTGGAACGAACGAAATTATTGACGATGAGACAATAGGAGGTGCAGAATTCCAGGCAAACTTCTCGCGCATTTGAAGAAGAAACTGATAGAATCGAGCCGTTTTATTCAGTCGGCACAACAGACTGAATAAAAAAGCTCGTGGAATGGCGAAAGGAAATATAGAACGCAGCAAAAAGATGAGTTCATTTTATTCCTAATCAGAGTATGAAAACGCACCTCTCGTATTTTAAAGGAAAAGCTTAAGAAAGGTAAATGAGACAGCCAGTACGTCCTTTCTTGAGCTGAAGGCGATAACCAGCGTTGCATGAATCAAATAGGCACGGTTTCGACTCGCAAAGTAATGTGCTTGTGTGTTTATTGTTGTTTTCTAATCTGAATTTTGTCAAAGGTTACCTATCGAAGGTTAAAATTATTTCAAGAATATGAACTGCGGGATAAAGCTGAGTGTAACAGATGAAATAACCGGCCACTTTAGATGGAAACTGTAAACGTCTTTCGAGAATGATTGCGGGTAACAAATAATAAGGGTATGGGAAAGAACAATCACTTGGGAAACGGACAACTTCCTGATTTACGGACCAGGTTCACGATCGAGGGTAGGAAACTTGGACAGAAGGATGGTGCTGACGGCGGACGGCACAGACAAGAGATAAGGGCACAAACAAGCAAACATACTTAATATGTGCGCCAGCTTTGAACATTTCATGGAACGAACCCCACTTCCTTCCATTCGGCGACTCTAAGCTAAAAGAATTGTATATCTTATGGAGGTGGATATATCCGAGAAGTCGTCCGATTAGCCCCAATGGAATCACGCGACGAAGGACGAAATGGAAACGACTGCTCGCAAAATGTATTGACTTGAGAGGATAGAATCCCTAGCTCCATCCTCTCGTCCTCCCTTCCCTCCGTCCTCATTTCACTCCTCTGCTCGCTTCATCCGCATATTAACTCGGTTCCCATCATGTACCTAGCCCCACCCGCACCCCCCTCCAAGGACGGCTTCCCCGAAGGTACGCGCCGATGCCTCCGTCGAGTGTATTGCACAGCAAGCATAGGTGCGCAAATAAATTTCTATCCTTTCCACTTCTCATCCACCCCCATTTGGAGCGTTATCCGCGGGGATTCTTTCGCAAACGCCCCGACAACAGCCTCCGCCCCGAAATATACATCCCCGACGAAAGTAACAACCTCCCTTCCACTCTCATTTCCCTATTTCTTACCCAAGTGTGCCCATACACTCGACGTCAAAATGGCCGACGCTACAGAGAGGAAGGCTGGGGGAGGGGGAGCGCATCCACACACACTCACACACATACATACATATATCACACAAACGGGCGTTGAAATCTCCCCAACCACCAAACCCCACCCACCCACCCCCCAATGTGAGGATCATTTCCCTCCCTCGCCCCCCCAAACTTCCGATGCGCCTGCGCCATTTTAATTCGCGACACCCCCCCACCCCTTTCCCAACCTGCCCCCCACCAATCCGGGGGCATCCCCCTCGATCGGAGCCCGCGAGCCGTCGCCCCCGCCGGGGGGCCCGAGGATTGGCGTGTCCAGTCCGCGCCTGCGTGCGGGTGCCTCATCGATCGGCCCCATTCACGCGTGCGCGGCCCCCCCTTAGGAGTGCCACCGCCGCCGCCCCCAAGGGCCCAAAGGGCGGGGGGGGAGGGCCGGCCGCAGCCAGTCGGAGCGGCGGTGCTCTTCCCGGCGGTGCGATCGGACGACGGCGGCCACAGCGAGCGATCGAGCGAGCGACCTCTCGCCAGGGACGGAGGATATACTAAGGGGCGCGCGGGAAGTTGCAGACGATCTACCGGGGGGGGCTGAAGCGGGAGCGGCGGCCCAGAGACGGAGCCCCGCACCACCGTGCACGAGTTGGCGGCAAGACGACGGGCCGGGAGCGAGGCGGCGGCGCGGGGGAGGCGTCGGGCGACCTCGCCGGGCTCTCGCTCTTCGGCGTCCGTGTGAAGCGCGAGGATTGCGCCTCCTCCTCTGCCACCACCTCCTCCTCCTCCTCGCCGCTGCCGCGCCCCCCGCCGCTGCACCACCACCACCACCACCACTTTGTGCCCCCGGCGGCCTTCCTCCTCCCGCCCCCCCCGGCGGCGGACGCAGACATATTCCTCCCGCTCGGCGGCGGCCCTGCCGAGGGGCCTTCCTCGCTGCCCCCACGCTTCCTCGCCTCCGCCACGACGCTGTTCCCACCGGGCCTCGAGGGGGCCATGTCGGCGGCCGTTGGTCCGCCGCCGCCCCTGCCCCCGGCCGCGGGGGGCAGGGGCGCGGCCGGGGGCGGGAAGGGGGGCGTGGAGGCGGCGGCCCAGGGCGGGCTCATGGGCGGGGCCGCGGGGCCGACGCCGCAGCCGCCGGGTCCGGACGTCCTGCTCGCGCTGCTCTCCAGGAACAAGTCGCTCGAGGGTGAGTGTGTGTGCACCGGGTTTCCCTCCCGTTGCTGAGGGGGCGGGGGGGGGGCTCTTCTGCCGGGGCGCCGTGTGTCGTTATCGTGTGCGTGTGCGTGTCGCCTTGTGAACCCAACTTGGGCGTCGTGTGCGAGCCCAGAGGGTGGGTGGGGTCGCGGGAAATACCGCGGTGGCTGCTCCGTGTCTGGAGAGTGATTCGCCTCCGTGGTCGACACGAGGAAAGTGAAGCGACAGTTTTTCTGCATTCATATCAGTGCCACGATCCTTCAACCATTCGCAAGGAGGAATCTTAACTGTATTTTGGCGGCAGGCTATAATTGTTTACGGTCGTGATTGAATTTGGTTGACCTTAGGAGCAGCTAATCCGACACTTCAAGAACAAGTATCAAGCACTACAGATCGTTGGTTTATCATGAGGAAATGCATTTATAAGGCTGCTAAAAATATCAATAATGCTACAGCAAATAGGATATCCTGTGAGGAATAGCTTCTAATGTATACTTCTTTTACCGCCTTTTACCTCGAGAACTAGGGATATTCCTAGTTTTTCAGTTAATGAAAACAAAATTAAACCTTGGTAGTAGATCACATGAATTCTAGTAATTGAAAAACGACAAAGATGCTGAGTATGTGAAATAAACTTGGAATAATAATTCTCAAGCATTATAGTTTATCAAAACTCGCAATCAATGCCGAAGGGGATCAATATGCCAAGCATTATGTATATTTTATGGAGTTAAATGGCATAGTTACCAATGGCAGGTTTTCCGTTTATTATTTGCTATTGTTTTTCAATTAAATTTATCTTATTTTCTGAATTTATTGTCTATATGAGGATTAGCAATGCACAGGAATCCATTTTCTTTCCGCCTTTGCACTTTGGCCAGCAAAGTTTATAAACATGCCATACTGACAATTGAAGTGCAATCTTTTATTTAAAAACAAACTAAGGAACTTAAAGTGCGTCACGAAAAGTACCATCCCGTCTTAAAATATCGAGAAAACTAATAATTTGGTACCACGATTGGGTATTGGCATTCATTTGGTCTCTGAGACCGTAGGGACTTGAACGGCCGACGGAAAAAACGATAGGGAGTATTTTTAATAGTGGAATACAGTGCCATCAGAGGTTTATACCTGGCACGAGGAATTTATTATAAATTACCATCGGTCATTTCTTTTCCAACTCGACCGGACAATGGTCAATATACCTTACATTATTGATCATTTAGGAGTATTGATCCCAAAGTTTAAATCTATTTGCTGAAGTCTATTGCCATCGTTTTTATTTAATCAACATTCACTCAGATACTGCCAATCATTAATTTTCTCAAAGGGAATAAAAGTGTAGCGAGATTACTTACAGGTCAGAATGAAATCCGCATTTCTCCGATTAGTCGCATTATGAGCTTTGAAGTTTGAATTTTAAAGTGATTCAGGGAAGTGTTTGAGGAAGGATCTTCCGCGGCTGCACCCTTATGTTCACTCTCACTCCTGATTTGAGAACACCTTTTGGAACGCCAGCTATTCCAAATACCCGAGCGAACGCTCTCTCTCTAAGCGAACAGAAAGCGACTCGCATTTACAAAATGGCGACTGGAAATTCAGGCTGGAGATGTGCGCCAGTTCACATCCATTTCCGAGTTTCGGTTTGAGAGAATCAGACCACTCCAATAAACGGGAATTTAAAGATATTTAAACAAGGCTATATCGTGAAAGTATTCGGCAGGAACTAGTTCACGTATTTAACAATTAGATGCATCGTCAAATATGGGACTCGAAAAGCTTGCATAAAGAAATTATCAACTCCAAAAAATACGTATTGAGCATTCAACTGTCATCCCTTTCAAAGTTGTCACGTACAGATAAACACCACATCGTAAATATTTATTAGTGTGATTCCAAAACATTTTCATTTTCCACTCGTCAACATTCTATTACTAACATGGATTAGTCACTTAGTGACGATCGTTCACAAAAAATATTTTACCATGGAGGTTTAAAACAATATTAATAGACTTAATTTGTACATAAATTACGTACAATTTTGGAATTTACGGTAAAAATAATTACATTTAAGAAATAAGAGCCTTATTAGACATGTACCCATATCTCGTACAATCACTCGTTAAATGGAATCTAGTCACGTCATAAGTAGCATTTTTTTCGAGTTTACGCATGAGTTAGGAAGAGGTTTAAAGTATAAAATATTTTTCCAATTTCTCACAAATAGAGAGCTTTGACATTATTCTATGATTTTTATAAATTACAGTCAAGTAAGGAGCAATAGTAAATAATAGTTATGCCATCAGACCTTACAAAAAGTTTCCTTGGTGTGTAAACAAGAAGCGCTATTACTTTCGCGCATACCTACAGCTAAGATAACAAGTATGCCAGAGTGAAATACGACAAGAAAAAGGAGCATTTTTGAACCAAGAGAGATATTTATCTGAGATTTTGCATTTTCAGATAGCTGCATTTACAACTGTCTTCCGGCGCAGTGCACTGCTTTCGCATCTTAAGTTCGCGTTGAGTGCCCGCGATTAGGCCAGGGGAGGCATCGACACCTTATTTGAAATCCGGAATCACCGTCATACGACACATTTATGACATCCAGGGATGCTTTTCACCTGTACCTTGGATTACGTGGCGCCTGATTACTATATCCCACGCTCGATATATTACTGCGTACGTTGCATTGCAATCGCACAAAGACAGCAAAAAAAGGCAAGGGAGGAGGTATCATGCGAAAGAGAAGAAGTATGAAGTTTCAGGAGCTCTGCCATGCTTTCTCAATTTTTACATAAATTAGGATATCTATGGCAATACTATTAGGTACACTTAGTCTTAATTTGCTCGTGAATTTTGAGTTACACCTGTTCAAATAAAATGATTTAACGTTCTACATACATTTTCAAGATGCTTTCATACTGAGAAAAAAAGGAAATATTGATCATAATGACAATTGCTTCACGCAGGATTTTATTTAATTCACTAAGGCAAGCATTAAAAAATGTATCGATAACCAAATAGTTGATGGTTTACCAAGTCTTTTCTCATTTATTTAAGCTAAATGTATTTTTTCCACGCAAAATATTCGACCTAAACGCATCCGTCACCTACCAAATTATTCCTTGTAATCATTACGACTATTTCTTAAAGCCTAACATTGTCGAACACTGTCCTGTAAAAATACAAATTTTTTTACTTTCACAATTTATTAAAGAATGTTACACCAGTTTGGGTTGCCATGGTGGATGAAAAAATGCTAATACACTCGCAAGATTACAACATCTTCCGGTAAGCTAAAGCCATTGTGGCTAGACCCCCTATAAAAACGATGAAATCTCCGCTAAAACCCACCCGTATCACTATACACATCTACATACAACCCTGCGATCCACCGAATGGGAGAATGGCGGTCAGACGCCAGCCTTCAAAAATCGAGGAATAGGGAAGAGGAATTGGAAGAGAAAATTAACGAAAATAATTGACGGAAATTAAAATACACTTTGTATAGGTTCACTAGATGGGTTTATTGAGAACGACCACGGTTTCACCTGAAGATGTCATTATGTGACGAAACCATGGTCGTTCTCAATAAACCCATCTAGTGAACCTATACAAAGTGTGTTTTAATTTCCGTAAGTATGGAGAGGTTTCACAAAGTTCAGCTTGAAGCGAAGCCTAGCGAAAATAATTGACTGATATCTATATTGATAATAATTGAAATTACATCAATAACAAGGTATTTTCATGAAAACGCTGAAAATTCGGTTCCTAACATATTATTATTAAAAAAATTCACATCTCGTTAATTTTATACCGAAACGAAAGCTCAGAACGCCGATGAATGGAACAAAACTCAATCCTTCTAAAACTAGACTTAAAATTGACGAAAAATGCAGAATTTCAGTGTTTGTATGCACTAATTGCTTGCCACAAGTTTGGCATCGGCAGAGATGGCTGGGAAAATAAGCAATCACTCATATAAGGCACCGTGGGTCAAGTGAGGATTGAATATATGAGATTGATGAAAGAAGAAATCTCCCTGTTTTAGATAGGTTGCATCGAAAGTCAAGAAGTCCTCCAGATTTGCACGCGTTGAGTGGGCCTCATCTTCAATCGATTATCTCTTCCCTCATCTCGGCCTGCACCCGTCCTCTCTTCATACCGTCCACGAACCTAATCTCTTTCTTATTCACTTTCCCCGCTTGCCCAATATCCACCCATCAATTAATACGAGCAAACCTTGAGCGACCCATCATAGCCTCTCATCTCACCACCCGCCTGCCCTGCCTCCTCCCGATCCATCCCCATAAAGATTTAACCAAAAAAATTAGCAAAATACAAAGAAAAGCAGCACGCTTCGTCAAAAACTGCTACAAATGAACATATAGTACTACACAACTGTTAGAGGGATTAAGGTGGGAGCCCCTAGAGACTCGGAGGCTGCACGCTAGGCTTAGGCTGCTTGAGATATTCATAACTTGTGTGTTTCAGAGCGACATAGAGAATATTATCAAGACGCCTCACTTCATTTCTAGGTCTGACAGATGCGATAAAATAAGAGACATACTCTGCCGAACAGATAGGACAAAAACTCGTTCTTTCCACGCACATTAAACGCTCACAATAAAAGCTGATCTCCACTAAATACACTCCCATAGGACATGTCTCCATTTCACCTCCAAAACTTTTACATCTTTACACGGCTGGTGACCCCTGCCACCCATCGCCAAACGCCCATGCGGCGGCTCGCGGGGTAGTATGTAGATGTAGAGCCCCGAAATCTTCCTCTTCCTCCTCTTCCTCATCCAACATACCAAGCACTTCCTTGTTTGTCTTCTTTCCCTTTCACCGCACCTTCTCCATCCTCCTACACACTCACATCTCGGCAGCCCTCAGTCTATTCTCGTCCTCCTTTCTCAGAGTCTTCGCATCTGTACCATACACCACTACACTCCGTAACAAGCTTTTTTATAGCACTACCCCAGGTTCCTGTCATTAACTCCCTCGAATTGCTAAGCACCTTCTTCCCTAACGCTACCCTCCTCCATAGCAATGTAGTTTCAATGGCAGGCTGTTACGATGGACCTATTTTTTTACGCAAGACGGAACTTTTAACTGAAAATTCAACTGGTTTAAAATCCCAAAATAATTAAGTATTATACCCATCTCTCGCAGACACGCTCATAACCCTAATTTTCATCCACAGTTAGCAATAATTGATTTGTTCATAATTCCAGCTATAAAAATTACAATTCCATGACGTCTTTACTCAAAAAATTTTACTGTAGACCAGCATAATACAACTACCAAATTGAATATATAATTGTCATTCATTCAACCGCATTCCACATTTCTGTCATCCTCTGAGCGTCCTAGAATAATATCCCATCACTCAGGACATGCCTCTCTCATGGCAAAAGCTACTCATCAGTCCCAGTTGATCCGTTATTGGCCTTTACTCCCTACATTTTCGTATAAGGCTCGGCTTGAACAGCACTATCGGTTGTCAAGGGGACGGCTTAGCAAAAACGCAACATATTGATCAATTTTATCGACATTTCATCAAAGTTTTCACGATTTCGAATGAAATTCGCACAAAAGGATAAGATTCTTCGTTATTTAATGCTAGTAAAGTGAGTGATATTCTTCGTTATATTTCCTTTAGCTTGATTTTTGTCTCAACTTTTTATGCTCATTACCTTCAGTTAAATTATGAAAAAGAAAAATAATGGAAGCGAATACAATGAACTTAATATGTACATTTCCCAATGGGAATTTCCGAACAGGCAGGCAGAGAAAATTTGCATTTTAAATAAATAAATTATGCATGATCTGCAACAAGAATGACAAAGAATGCACTAATAAATCTAATTAATGTCAATGTAAAGTTAAAAGTAAGATGAACTTACAATTGAAATTTTAAAGATATAGAAAAATGCTCACTAGCTGTCGTCGACGAAGTGAGACGGATGAGGACGCGGCCGCGTTTCGCTAATCGCCCGTTGACGGCGCCGTCATCGTTGGGCTGGCTAAATGAATTCCACTACCTCACAATCATCAAGCTAAAGCCACTTCCCGCTTGCGTCACGTCCAGAAACCATGATCGCATTCATGCCCTTAATACTCCGAGTAGCCACGAAATACACGGCGACCGTCGTTACTTAACCAGCAATTTCATCACGAAAGAACATATCGTCACAAATAATGCATAGCGCAGTAGCGAATGTGCCACCAACAGTCAACTTTCCAGTAGGGCAATGTAAAATGACTTTTTTCAATTGCCAAAAATCACAATTTCTTTATATTCCCACCATCTATATCACTTAAAATTGGGGTACTTTCAATTAAACAACTAAATCTTAAGTTACTGATGACCAATTTTCACTAGAACTTAGATCAACTACACTACAATGAACTGAATCTTTATTGCAAATCCGTAAATTTAGCAAACTCTCAACTTTATCTTGAGGGGCGATATTTTTAGTCAAAATATGCGCTGTTGCGGAGAAATTAGAATGAGACAGAGAAGGGCATTTTAAATGCTTATAAAAATATAGATGGGCTGTTTTGATGCGACTGCAATGAAATATGAAATGAAATGAAACTGAACATAGTATCGATTATTCCATAATAGCTCTGCGCTCAGGTCTAACAAAATTCACCTTTCAATTACATTAAACACTTTCGGACATAAAAATAAAAAATGACGCATCACCTGAGCGCAATGACAAGCTTTTAACGCACCACTACAATACGTGAACCATATCGTAAATAAAAATGTAAACTTTTATTGAATTTATAATTCACTGCATTCATTGATTGAACGTTTTACGCCTATCCCTTCGAGCACTCACCACCCAATTAAAGAAATTACGTTTTCCAGGTAGGTTTCCCGCATTTTTCCGGCTACTGACTATTTTGAAATATTTCACTTTTTATACATGAAGCAGGATTTGGCTTAGAACTTGAAGAAATATTCGGATATTTCCACTTGACCTACGGGGTTGCAATTTGTTACGTAGAGTAGCTTAGTTCCACAACCACAAACAATAATTATTTCCATTAAAATTTTAAGCTTCCAGTCAAGTTCTGGGTCATAGGTAAGTTAAGGTAGCGGGGTAAAGGATCAATTTGCGGGATGAATCCCCGGCCACCTACGCCAATGCGTTTAATCCTGTAGGATTGCCCACAGGCATATGAAGGAGGGGCTCCGAACCATTTGTGAAGATGAAAGGGATAGGGTAATAGGGTATATCCAAAACCAGGTCACGATTAGGTTGAACGCATAGTGAACCAAGAAACCTGGTTTTTGCTTTTCTGCATCAGAAACCCGAAATTGCTTCCTCCTCCTCCTTTGCACGAGGTTTATGCCCACGGCCGGCAACCATTCGAGCCCCCTTTGAACAAACAATGAAGTATCCCTTGGTCACCCTCCGCCACAAGGGTCGGTTGGATCGTTGGAGCCCCGCGACTCCCGCTATTCGCAGCCAGTTCGCGTAAATGGTTCCATTTCCGTCGGGTACCACGGGGGGATCATAGGCGTGAGAATATAGGTGCCTAGTTCATTAATAATTCCAATATAAGTCATGGTGCTTAATGCATAAATTGCGTTTATTTGAAATGCGCGCCATGGTTTTCTGTTTTTAACTTTCATGAATGTATTTCAAACTGATTACGAATGAAGCACAGTGCACCATTGAGTATAGTCTCACTCTCGAAGATATATTGAACGAAGACTAATATCATATTTACGCAAGCAGCTGGATTACATATCGAGATACTTTACTGCATCCCTTGAGCAAATAATTAATTGACCCTTAACAAATGACCGAATAGTGAATATAAAAATTTTAACGTACTCTTGGTAGTTGAACTATCCCTCGAATCTTGAGTGGTGATCCATGAAAGTAGTTTCCAACACATCAGTGTGCACTTTGCCATTTCTCCGGTAACCGTGAATGTATATCAATTTGTCGACATCAGAAGCCCGAAATTGCTTCCTCCTCCTCCTTTGCACGAGGTTTGTGCCCACGGATGTTCGCCGGCAACCATTCGAGCTCCCTTTGAACAAACAACGAAGTATCCCTTGGTCACCCTCCGCGTGCTGCCATTTATTTACCGACTGAGCAAAATATTTACCCAATTACTATTTCCAATAAGTAAGTAGTAGTGCTGGACTGGCACAATTACTGAGACGAGTTAACAATCTTGAACCACGGATGGATTTTTTCGGAGGTATTTGAACTTTCTAATTGATAATGGAAGGTTACTTTCTTATATAAACTCCCACGAATTGTGACGGGTTGAAACCGAGGGTGTTTGATCGAGGACCATTCCTTTTTCCCGAAATAGCATGGGAACCATAAACTTGGTCACTGTTGCTTTAATGGCATTTTCATTTTAGAAGTTTACGCAAGAAAAATTAGGTCACAATAAAAAAATATTAAAACCCGAAACCCGAGTAAACTGAACTCGAAAAAATATTAATGTCGGCAATGGATCCACCGTTAATCTTCAAAATGCTATTATGATTTTCTATCTGGCAAAGTGTACCTTTTAATAGTTACGCAAGAAAAGCATAACTTCTTAGCGCAAATATTGATTAGGATGCAGTTAGGATGTCTGGAGTTGATTTCTTAAAACGACGGAAATGCTGTTCGCCATGCGATTTAGCTGAAAGACGTATTACATTAATTGTATTGGTGCTAAGATGATTTAGAAATTCACAATTAAAGCAGTGCATTTCAGTTTTCTACACTATGAGCGCGAATTTTAGTGCGCTGGTTTCCGCGGCGTACATCAGTCAGTGTCCGTACCGTCGTCGGCTTCACCGTGTTCTCACACAACTGTTGTCCAGTCGAGAGTCAACGAACGCGGCGAAAACCCGAAAGCCCTTCGCACACGCCATCACTCGACATACATGGTATTCACGAGGTATTCTTTCGAGCATTGCGAATATGAAGCTCAATTAAAGGTGACACACACACACCTTTCTGACACGAGAGAAAAAGCACTCAAAACACGTAGACTCAATATATTTCGACAGCGTTTCCGATGCTGTCCCATTCATAAGCGGAGGTCCGCTTATAAATAAGACAACAAATGCGTCCATTTATCAAATATTCGCGTTCATCCAAAGCCATCTTTCTACGTCTTCTTTCGGTTTACTTTCAATCAAATCATTAAGCCCTGAAGTCACCAAACCAATCCAATTCTCCCATTTCGTTTAATGCTCAAGTACAATTGTAAATGGGTTTTCTCTTTGTAGTCATTTGGCATGTCCATATGAACTTCGCCATTCAAACTTTATATCAAAAGTTTCAGGATTACTCTTCTTTGTCGTACCTTGTTGTTATCATTAAGCAGAAATTAAACTCAAGTAAGTGGCCTGATATGTCATTTACTACATGTCTTTAGCACATTACATTTCCTCCAGTATTTAAATCAAAGTTTTAGAAACTGCGACACCAGACCAAGGACTTCCTTTATTTTTCGACTCACAAATTCTTCAACACAATCACCGTATTAAAATTTAATCATTCAAAATATTGTCACCAGATTTCGGTCATACCTTTGGACAGTACTTTCGGGATACTTTTGGACAGTACACCTACACCCTAGGTGGTTTTCGGCCAGATTTTATGGACTTTCGAGGGTTTCATCTTTTTTATATTTTCGATCACAGAATTCCATCCACTCCAAGCCAGAGCCTCAGCAACTCTCACTCGCGTTTGCCTCGCAATTAAGTGAACTTTCTTTGGACCGATATCCCCAACCAGGAGGCACATTTTGATTCACAGAAAGTCCGGTCCAAATCCAAACACCGGTCCATAGTAACGAGGATTCCCTCCTTCCCTGTATCCTCCACTATAAATGGACCCCAAGAAAGTTAATTCCCAATTATCACGCCAATAATTTTGTTCCATCTCACTTGCCTTTCACCAAAGGGTCACTTCATTGGTTTGTTTACTGTAAAAATATTTTCCATCCACACTCTGTCGTAAGCTTTTTCGGCTGTCTAGCCTAATTTTTGGCCTTCTCTGACGTATATTCCGACACGGAATTTATTTCATCAACTCCATTGAGTTAATATAGGTATTAAATCTGATATTTATGCACCTGTGCATTTTCTCATTTTCTTTTAAATTGCTATCCTATCCCAGTCTTTTGGACTTCAGCGTTTTCTTCCTTTGGCTTTGACTAACTGCATACCTAGCTATTTATTGTTGATCAGTACTAGTTCCTAAGCTTCAGATGTTCCACCTCTGCCGCCATAATAACTTTTTAAAGTCACACTACTTCATCTTTGCTCGGTAGAAATCTCATTCCCCATTGGAGTTTTTTAGCACTTTATCCACGTGTTTTGTCCCTATGATTTTTCAATAAATTATTCAATGGTTAAAAATGACAATATATATTCTACTCCTGCTATACGAGCTCGCGAGAACTCTGGTGGTGGCGGTGGCTCGCATCCCCGGTGGGCCGGGGTTGGCACCTTCTCTGTCGCAAATTCACTCTCGAAGTGATACTCATCTGTAAATGTCCTCCGAGGAATGGAATTCCATCCCGTTCTTCTCTCTCCCCTCCTCCCGAGCCCGCTCTCCGACCCTCAACCTTCGCATCGCGGCACCCAACGGCGCCGCGCCCTAACGGCTGACATTGAACGTCGCCAATCCGCCGACCCCGCTCACGGCGGATCAAATCCTTCGTTCGCCAGTTATAAATCCTCCGTTCGGGTGAAGTTTCCAACATTCGAGGGTGGATGTTAGGTAATAGTTCAACACTGAACTGCAATAATGTCAATAGATATTCAATTTCGATCAGACTATAAAACCATTGTGATGGTCTTGCTTGCGAGTGACCTCTCAAATCATTATACAGAGGATTAATTGCGATTACATCATCATCCATGACTTGTCATCATCATGGCTGAACTGTGACACAAAACTTCAAACGCCAACGTCATCGATTTTTATGTCATATTTCATGACCGAAATCGTCAAACAACAAACGTGGCTTTAATATTTTTTATCAAACTCGACGTGTTTCTCATATCCCCTCCTTGCAATCAGATTATATCTCGTCTCATCGGCTCACAATACACCTGTTTCCCCGAACTTCGCGTTTACTCCAAACAGCCTCTTCACCCTAAACAGTACTCTTCTGCAGTCCTTTTCGTCTCGCTCGTTCCTTTGGATTACACATTTGTTTACATTACTAATCATAATGTTTACTTTAACAAATTCCCCGCACTGAGGGGCTTTCATTGATTACGTCCCAGGGATTTCATATATAGTCCATTTTTCCATCTTGGACCTGCATTTAACCATCACCTACCCCTTCCGTTGGCAATTATTTATAAGGGAGCCATTGAGACAACGTTCAGGTGACATTGAACCTATTTCATTTCACACATAACTCACCAGTATGGCCGTTCGTTTCAAAGTTTGCGATTTCCCTTTTGGTTTGGTTCCACCATCTAAGTCTCGGTCGCGGTCTATCACATCTCGGCTTCCCACGTCTAATCATCTTAAGGGCTGAATCTTCTTTTCTTCAGCATGTATACCTAGCCCTCTCCAACCTTCAGCATCTGAATTATTTATTCGTTCTTCTTCTCCACAGCCTCCGTAGTTTATTGGTTCATAGATCATCCTCAAAACTCTGTATTTACAAGTCATAAATCTTCACTCCATTTTTCTCTCATTTGATACAAAAAACTATGCTCTAATTTGTTTACAGCGACTACATGAATCAAGTGCAAGCCTCTGCCCCACAAAGTTATGCGAGTTGGGCTATTGTGTGTGTATGTGTATATATATATATATATATATATATATATATATATATATATATATATATATATATATATATATATATATATATATATATATATATATATATATATATATATATACTTGCACTTAGGATCACTTAAGTGACGAATATATAAAAGTTTGCCAGAGGAAGGCAGACGACAAACACAGAAAACAAAAAAATGATGAACACACAAAGTTTCTTGATATTTCGGTGCCACTAGCACCTTGGTCGCAAGAGCGAAGACTGAGAAGGAGCCTCACCCGCAACCCTAATATTGTCATTACTCCATCCGACAAAGGTTCCACGGTAGTTGTACTAAACTCTTCTGACTATCTAAATGAAGCTCTCCGACAGTTGTCGGATGCCTCTTCCTACCAGCCCGTCCAAAATGATCCCAACCCCACTTTTCTGCAAAACATCACCTCTTTCCTCAAGGAAAAAGGTCCCAACGAAGGTCTTTCCTCCCATGATATATCTCTTCTCACCCCCCCACACCCTCGCACCCCCAATTTCTACATTCTTCCCAAAATCCATAAGACTCACAACCCTGGTCGCCCAATAGTTTCCTCTTATAACTCTGTCACCGAACGCATCTCCGCTTTCGTTGACTACTACTTACAACCTTTTGTTCTCTCTCTCCCTTCTCACATCAAAGATACTTATCATTTTCTTGAACGCCTCCAATCTACCCCACTCCCCTCAGACTGTGATATCTTAATGGCCACCATAGATGTCACCTCTCTCTACACTTCTATTCCTCACTCTGAAGGACTTTCCGCCATTCGTCTTTTTCTTGACCAGCGGCCTGTTCCTCACGCCCCTAGTTCAGATTTTCTCCTTGACCTTTCCAACTTTATACTTACTAATAATGCTTTCTCCTTCAATAACAATTTCTACATCCAAACTAAAGGTTGTGCCATGGGTAGTCGTTTCAGCCCCTCCTATGCTAACCTCTTCTTGGGTGCTTTTGAGCAATCTTTTCTCTCGTCCTGCTCTCCTAAACCTCTTCTCTGGCTTCGTTACATTGACGATATTTTTCTTCTGTGGCCACATGGCCTTGATTCCCTTAACTCTTTCATCTCCTCCCTAAACTCCTCCTCCTCTGTCTCCTTCACCTCTAACATCTCTGCCTCCAAAATTACCTTTCTGGATGTAGACATCTCCCTCAGTAACCTTAAATTCCACACTTCTGTCCATATCAAGCCCACCAACAAGCAACAATATCTCCATTTCAACAGCTGCCACCCCTCTCATACTAAACGATCCCTCCCCTTTTCCCTCTCTATCCGTGGTCACCGAATATGCAACAATCCCGAATCCCTTGACCTTTTTCTCTCCAATCTCCACCAATCCCTCCTTCGCAGAGGCTACCCTGAGCGTCTTCTTCAGAAAAAAATCCTACAGCGACCCTCTTCTTCTAAATCTCTCTCTCTTAATAAGTTTCCTCATGATCAAATCTCCCTCTGTACCACCTATTTCCCTGGAGTTCACTCCATCCGTCGCTTAATCAAAAATCTCTACCCCATCCTCTCTGACAACCTTACCACTTCCAAAATTTTCCCCCGCTGTCCTTCTCTCACCTTTAGACGCCCTCCCAACCTCTCCACCCTCTTTAAAATCACTAAACCCCTTTCCAAATCAATCTCCCGACCTACTAAGTCCCTTCCGACGCCGTGCGATCGCCCACGTTGCAAAACATGTGGCATCCTTCTCACCCAGCCTCTGCCTGATAAATTCCTTGCCGCTCATCTTCCTTCCGTCCCCTCACTCTCCTGCGTTTCCCATAATGTTGTCTATATCCTTCTTTGCCAATTATGTCCTAGTTTTTACATCGGTTTGACGACCACTCCCCTTAACATCCGCATGAATGGCCACCGCTCCAGTTGTAATGAACCACCGTCTATTTCTGTTTCCCTCCCTGTTGCCACCCATGTTTCTTCCCACAACTCCACCTTTAATAATATTTTTAAGGTTGGCATTCTCGCCTCCCTTCCCCCTTCCTCCTCCCCACTCCAAATCAAAGATCTTGAGTCCTCTTGCATTTACTTATTCCAGGCTTTCTCTCCGCCAGGACTCAATAAATCCCACTAACTTCTTCTTTCACCTCTGCCCATACTACTTCTTCCTTTCGAATTTCTTCCACTTCCCGCCTCCCGCCCCCACCTTTCCTCTCCCTCCGCCTCCTCCCCTTCCCCCGTCCCTCCCCTCCCTTCCTTCCTTCCGCCTCAGTCCTCCCTTCCTACCGCCTCAGTCCTCCCTTCCTTCTCAGTCTTCGCTCTTGCGACCAAGGTGCTAGTGGCACCGAAATATCAAGAAACTTTGTAAGTGTGTTCATCATTTTTTTGTTTTCTGTGTTTGTCGTCTGCCTTCCTCTGGCAAACTTTTATATATATATATATATATATATATATATATATATATATATATATATATATATATATATGTGTGTGTGTGTGTGTGTGTGTGTACATACATTTGATGCCAAGAGCAAGATTTTAATCTCGATACTAAGCGATATTTTTTGGCACAAACCGATGAAAATATTGGATGAATCATGGAAATGTAAAACATTTGTCCCGACATCATCAATATTACTATGTATAGCAGATGGATAAACAAAAGGACATTAAGAAGAAAGAAGGGAGGAAGGAGAAACGAAAAGTAGAAAAACGCGAAAGTGAACAAGTAAGACGACGGAGGGTTGAAATATTAATTATTCAAAAGATGTGCTTTCATTACAGTGACCCATATCCCCATTGCGAATCCGAGGTTATGCAACTTTTCCCGTTTTTGTTTGGAAGGTCAGTCAATAAAAGAAAACAAGTTGAAACTCCGAACTGGTTTACGACTCCATTTAAGGAGCAATATGATGATGATTCAAGAAATTAAAAAGCGCTGGACTTCATCTCTGGGTATGTGCACCCATTGCTGATTCGCAATGTTATTCGTTCCTATGCTAGGATCGTAAAATAATACCTACTCGTTTGTTTACGTCATTCATTCATTGGTCGTTCAATCCTAAGATTGGTTGACTGCAGCCCTCCACCCTTCCCTATCTAATGCCAGTTCCCTTATTTCCTAGCATCTCTTCCTATGTATTTTCCTCTTTATTTGGTCCATGAACTTACTCCTCGGTCTTCCTCTGGGGGCTTTTCCCTCTACGTTGTCTTCAATTATGTTCCTCTCAAACCCATTTTGTCTCGGGATTTGTGCAATCCATCTGGTTCTCCTTTTCTATATGGTGTTCCATATGGTCCTTTCCTCATCTACTCTTCTGTACACTTCATCATTTCTTATTTTGTCCATCCATTTTATCTTCAGCATCATCCTCCGGCACCAGGTTTCAAAGGCTTCTAGTCTGTTCTGGTCATCTTTTCCAATGGTCCAAGCTTCCGATCCATAGAGTGCTACGCTCCACACGAATGTTTTCACATACTGTTTCCTGGTTTGTAGTCCCATCTTCTTCGAGCACATCAGTTGTCTTTTTCCCATGAACGCCTTATTTGCTTGGGCTTTTCTCCGCTGGATGTCCGTTGTACTTCTTCCATCCAACGTGATGGTGCTTCCAAGATACCAGGAGAAATCCACTTGCTCTAATTTCTCTCCTCTCAGGGTGACTTCTGAATTCAGCTTCTCTCTTCCACGTACTAGGATTTTACTCTTCATCTTACATATTTTCATGTTGTATTCTTGGAGAACTTGGTCCATTAGGTCTATTGACATTTGAAGATCCAGCAATGACTACGAAATCATCTGCGAACGGAGAATGTTTATTTCTTCTAGGTTTATCTTTAATCCGCTAAGTCCATTTTTTTTGTGCTTCTCGAATGGCCACTTCCAAGTATATGTTGAACAGTGCTGGAGAGAGGTTGCATCCTTATCTTACTCCTTTGTTGATTTTAGCTTCTATCTGACTTCCGTCTCTGATTCGCATCGTGACGAATTGCTTCCTGTATAGTTGGTAAATAATTCTTCGGTCGTTGTAATCCATTCCGAGTTTCCAGCAGTCTGAACATCTTGTTCCACTCAACATTGTCGAAGGCTTTCTCCAGGTCCACGACTGCGACGTACAATTGCTTGTTCACATGTACTGTTTTCTCCACAATTGCTCTCAAGCATAGTATGGCCTCCCTGGTACCCCCGTTCTTCCTAAATCCAAACTGGTTTTCTGAGAGGCTTTCTTCAATTTTTCTTTCCATTCTTCGGCTTATTATGCTTGTATTTTTGATGCAGATGACACTAAACTCAAGGTTTGGTGCTCCTCAACATTTCCCAATCCTTGTCTTCTTTGATATCGCAATCATTACACTTCTTACGAAGTTCTCTGGAATTCTATCGCTTTTGCAGCTATTTTTGATTATTACGTACAGATTATCTTTGGTTACATGTACTTCCGAGCACTTTGATGATTTATCCATTGATGTTGTCTTCTCCTGATGCTTTGTTGTTCTTGAAGTCTTCTAATGCTCTATCGAATTCACTCCTCAGTATGAGTGGGCCCCGATCTTCCTCTTCAACCTCGCTCTCGTCATTCATTAGGTTTTCTTCCAGCGGCGCCGGCCCTTGATAGTTTTCCTCTCACTTGGTACTACACAATCTATATAAAAATTCCATTAAGTTAAGAAACAAAACAACGGAACTCCCGGCGAGAGAAGTATACGTTGCTCAACGCTCAAAAACGAAGAAAATAATGTGCGCTAGTCAACGAAACTTCAAGAAACAAGTCATTCTGGTCTTCGCGAGAGAGCTCCAAAGCTAATCTTCGACAGTAGAGTCTTTATTGGACACAAACAGCAAAGTGGCCACCAACAGTATCGACAAAGTCAATTTATTAAACCACTATTTCGAAAGTGTATTCATTAGGATACTTCGTTTTATTCCACACTATTTAATACAACTCAACTCGACCATGGTTCACGCGACACGCGGTGTCAAAACGGTATTCATTAAGGATGACACAATACACAATGTCTCGGTATACTTGGTCTCGGTGACCCTCGGAATGGGCGTCGAACACGCTACCACTGGTCTAAACCGGACCCCTCATTACACCAATCATAACTAATTATTCATGTGGTGTTTATAAAGGTCTCTTATAGATCAGTATTACAGGTATATTTCAGCGTACAACTGCCATGGGTATATGTCTACAAAAAAATAATTATAAAATTAAATCACAGAACTTCTTTCGCAGAATGCCATAAGATCGGAGTGTTGTTATTTACTTCGGCGCTATTTTATAAATTCATATCAATGTTTTGAGTGCAACAGTGATTTTCAAGAAGCAGTACAACAAACCGAAAAGGTATTGCTAAACAGAATTTCCCGTTAATACGCTCGTGATAGCACCTGCAGAGCCAATCGAGAAGGCGAAAAGATAGAATGTGAAATCAAGAAAGAAGACCAATACAGAAACCTAGAACCGGAATAGACACATGCAGTAAAGACGAGGGATATTTCAAAACGGCATTCGTAAGGGAAGCGATAATGGAGGTTGACAAACAAGAAAATAAGAAAAGCGGTGGTTTGAAATATTCCAGCGCAGATGGCAGATAGAAGCAGTAAATAATTACATTGGGAAAAATGAGATTTTCGAGTGATGAAGACCGCATCTGTGTCTCACGAGTATCACTGGTTGCCTCGGACGTTGTGACGCTTTTTACCCAAGATTCTATTTCCTACGTTGAAGGCTCTCTACCCCTCTACCCTAAATGACAGGAAAAATATTTGCTTCCCTCGATTACAGTCATTCCCTGGCCCTCGGCTCAGCTGGAGCAACCCTCGCAGACACGCGGCAGTGCCTACACCCCCCCCCCCCCAACTCCCACCACTCTCCTTCGCATAACAAACCACCGCTCCTCATCCGGATGAAAGGGACGAACGATCTCCAATGCAACTGCCCCTTCCCGCCCCCTCCGCCTCTCTCCCCTAGAGTCGATTCCTTCGCCTCCGACACTTGCCCATTCCCTTTCCCATCCCGAGCACATAATGCACCCTTAACGACGCTTTGATTGCCGCCGCAGGCTGCAGCGACGACGGAGGCTGGGCCTCACGTCCCGTCGGATCCGACGCCCACCGATCTGATTCCTCGCTCGCGGGACGTCGACGGGCCGGCGACAGTGGGCCCCGCGCCACACACGGGCAAGTGTGTCCGCTCGACAAAAGGCCCGCTCCGGTCGTGGCCACGTGGCCGCCGATCGACGGGGGCGGCCCCGAGCGCGCGCGCCCCCCCTCTTTTGCCGGCGGCCGCACGCCCGAACACGGGCCCGCCGTCGAACACGGACCCGCCCCTCCGGCATACTTCGCAGATTACCTCCCCGGTTGGACAAACATGAAGCCACGAGTGAGGCTGAGTGGAGCCGCCGACTTGAAAAGGAATCCGTATCTTAAATAATCATCCCCCTTCAGTGGGAGGACCCTTAAAGGGCTTAAAGAGGGAGGAAATTGACGTGCACCCTTACAGCCGTCCCCCGCCACTCACTCCAAAGGCTTCCCCTCCCTCTTTGCCCCTCCACCAATCACTTGAAAGCATCCTTGAATAATAACTTCTCACCGTCAAAGTTCTCACAAAAAGTCGCTGAATAGGTACTTGTCAGCATTCACGGCGATGCACTGAGGACACTAGGGCTCATCAATCTAGAAGTAGGAAAGTCATCGGAAGAAGTATTGGGAGAGAGAGAGAGGTTCGCGAGTCAGACCGTAAGCTCGAGTAGGCCATGAGCGTTTGGGGTCCAGAGGAGAAATTTTGTCAAGCAAAATAAATTATCAAGAAAATCACCTGCTTTGCCGAACACTGACGCGTCATGACGCGAGCGTAGAGAAAGAGTAGCACTTCTGATGAAAGGGCTTCGTAGATACTGTCAGATTCGCAAGCAGGGCTGAGATTACTTGAAAAATTAGGATTGCGAGAGTTTGATGGGGAGAGGGAGGAGGAGGATGTTCACCCCCGCACAGCGGAGTCTCAAACGGAAGGCTGCGGCAAAACACGTACGCTGTCGAACATGAAATTACAAAAAAACCTTCATTCCAATCACAAGGGGTCATTCCGTTGAAATGATCCAGTGATGGCGGCATGACAACACATCCATTTTTTAGCTTTTAGCTTATACCCACGTGTAGGTACTGGATGCAGTTTAATGCCACAATCTCAAAAATTTTCTCCCGACTCGTTTTCTCGCGGCAGCCATTTTTCCAAGATGGCGAATGCGATTTTTTTATAATGATGTTTTTATTCTAACCGTCATATCAGAAGAACTAACAACGACAGAGGAGAGGTACTGAAAACATCCGATCAAATACATAAAATGCTGCAAGTATGTGTGTCAGTTACAAGGCAGAGTAATTACGACGTGCGTCAATAGATGGCAGGTGAGCTCCCATTTACACACGGGCCCTCTAATAGGATTGGTGATAAAGTGCCTCTATTTGTACATTTAGTTTTACACTAACAGACAAATGGCGCAGGAGTATGCACTTCTCATAACACATTAATCATTTTTTTTAAGAATTTCAAATAATTCTCACGAACTGTCAAGGAAATTCTTAATTTCTCTTTGGAAAAATTTGGAGAAAATTCAAGCCTGAAAAGGAAAGGGAAAAACCTGAAAACTTTGTTTTTGTTTTAGGTCGTTTCCTGGATCAAGTCAAATAATTTGTCCCTTTCTACGATATTATTTCTATCATGTTGGTCTGTTCTCGTTTATTGCTCTTGTAGTTACAGGGGAGGAAAATGAAAAGTATAAATATTTGGGAGGGGTTGAAAAGGCGGGCGCATGTTATTAACGAGCTGGTGAGGCAGAATAGGTTATCATTCAATTAGGTAATTTCATCTGATACAATCTAGCATTTTTATGGTTATCCTAACGAAAGCAGACAAAAGAAATGTGTAACTGCAATCATTAATGCCCGGGAGATAAGAACTCATTGGTCATTCCTTACAATTCGTGCCTCAACCTGAAGTACAACTGTCATATCAATGAGGACAGCTGTCCTTCCACAAAAAGTGTGAAATATCTTTTCAAAGGCGTCTAAGGAGGGCACCATGGTGCCAGCATTTGCATTAAAGGACATGAAACCGATGGAAATTTCGATGATATAATTGCCCTCGTGGACTCCGGATACATCAGCGCACCTGCAAAGCCCTTCGGCACCTATATTTCGTCTTAACACGCACATATGCAGTCTCGTACAATTATTATCAGACGGAAAGTGTATCTCCGAGGAGACCAATCAGTAAGTTTAATTCCTTAAAATGTCGAAGCTGTAGCAGGAAATTAAACATCAAAGGATGCTAGCCGAATGTCATGGTTCAAAATAAATCCGAGAGAACACAGAACCAGACATGAACAATATAATTGTATTCCTAAGCATTACGTGTTTGAAGACGACCAGAAAATAGAAGGCAAGGCAACGGGTGCTTACAAAGTGATTGGTCATATGTACTCTATCAGTTTAGTGCGAGTAGTTGAGCAGTTTTGCCGTCGCTTACTTCTTCAAGAGTCAGGTGCGACTTACTTTTAGGACCGAAAGATTGACAATGGCATTCGGTCTTATTGGACATTCAAAGAAGCTGCACGAAAGCGAGGGCTATCCAGAGACTAGAGAACCTGGGATATGACGCAGTACCCGAGATAAGGCCGGTGATGAAATTATCACGGAAATCATACGCACATGCCATATATCCTCTAGCGAGTAGACCCTCAAGCTCTTTACACTTTGTAGTACTCTTAAATATCATCTTATACTCTTAGCCATGTTTTTCAGTAACCCACGCCCCAACGGAGAAAATGAAGTCTATATATGATTGATTTTGAGCGCGAAGATATTTTAGTTAGCTTCTAAAAAAGAAAAGATTAATTCCACACGCATTGCAATAACTAAGAATATTCTTCTATTTCATTATTTTAAGCACAAAAACACTCAAATCTGAGACTTTCTTTCTTCATACATTTATCTCGAGTCGAAAACCAGATTTTTTAAGGAAAATATATTACTTTCCAGTTCTAGTTCAGCGAAGAAGAAGCGTACAGGGGAAAAAATAAAATTAAAAACAGTGTTTTCCGTTACAATTAAAAGAGTATATTTTCAGCATCTCTCTATCATGGTTGGTCCCTAAGATATTATGGGTAGAGTAAACATGAACATTATGGGTGCCTGCTTTCGGGCGCCTCTCCGCGTTCGGTTTTTTTACAACGACCGTTTCTCAGCTCACCGTCCGTCATTTACCGTCGGATACCCTCCAATGGCTCTCATTAGCTGTCCGCTTTTCCTCGCTTTCTGAAGTGAAGACTCTCTTCCAGACGCTAGACAGGGTGTACCCGTCTTCCCAGTTGTAATTGTTCGATTCCTATGGCCTCCCGAATCTGCCCGGGGATGTAGCGTCTTTTTTGAAAAAGACATGTTCAGTTCATCGAAGTCCACACGTTGGCCAGGCTCAAGTTCACACTGTGAACATGACTTCAGCGACGAAGGAGACTCGAAAATGTCTCCACTCGGTAGCTCGTTCATATTCTCGCACTCCAAATCGCGTATCTATATAATATCTGTACATGTATATAAAAATGCACGG
Organism: Ceriagrion tenellum; assembly: GCA_963169105.1. NCBI lineage: Eukaryota > Metazoa > Arthropoda > Insecta > Odonata > Coenagrionidae > Ceriagrion > Ceriagrion tenellum. The sequence goes on along the minus strand of OY720644.1, from coordinate 113,076,164 downwards.
TATTTATGAAATGCATTTACTACCAAATTCAGGATTTCATAAGCATACATATTCCATTTACATAAAAAATACACCATTAATATATGTTAGGATTTGTACTTGGATTAAATTCCAATTGGAAATACTAGCTATTTGTATACCACTACTCGCTTTCGGTCATCCACCTGTTACCTCGGCCATCCATGGTTACATGAGCTACTCTGAGCGAGTGTCAATGTCAATTACAACCTATTCCCAAATAAGAATGTCTGGGAATAAAATGACGAACTTTGAGAGATAATTTACAATCGTTGTGGGTCAGCCCATTCAGAATTCGATGCCCTAAATTTGTTCCACAAGCTTCAATACATAATCAAAGTAGCACACATCTTAATTTAAAGATAGCTCTATGCACTGGGCAAGGAATAGCGTTTGCTCCTCCAAAGACTCTAAGCTCGTAAACTCGGGCCGACAGCTAATATAATTATCTTTCAGAAAAGGGCAAACGCTGAATGATTTAAACTCAGTTTCCGCTTAATGAAGGGAAAAATATTTAATGAGTCTTAAATAAATTTGAAATACTAAGCAAACGAATCAAAATATAGGTATAAAATTTTTAATCGGTCAATTTTGTTAAAATTTAATTATTTGATATTTTTACACACACCCAATGAAACAGAACCAAAACAAGATTTTAAACGGAATATCTTTTTATAATACGGTTTTCAGCATTTAAAACTAAGTGACCACGGTGGAGGGTTTCACCCAATATGGTTGAGTAAATACAAGTTGAAAAATTATTTTGCAGATATAAATAAATAAAGTTACAAAGAAAGGTATTGATGTTATTATCAATATTTTTTAGGTTGTAGTAAATTTCAGACAACTAAAGAAAGCGAAACCTAATAAATAAAACAATAGGGTATGATAAGAAGCTGAAAATGAACTTATAGTAGAAAAACTTACGAATGAGAGTAGATTGAGATGGAGGATAGTTTATATAGTTCGGTTCAAAATGCGTAATTAGCGATAATAACTATTTTTCGTTCCAAAATACCAAACACTTACTTTCCATCGAAACAAGTTATCACAAATCTTTAAAACATTCCGAATACCAGGAGAAATATTTATCACTTAAGACTCAATTTAGCTTTCAATGTCATATCCAGTTCCACTTTCCAAGGCTCTCATCTTATTTTTAGAATTTGAATTTTATCCTTACAAAAATTATGCAAAACGAAGTTAATACTCAGCTATTTGAATAATAAAGTTAAGTCTTTATTGGCCATGTATCTGACTTTATTTCCTAATTTTCCGAGAAAACTACTCAAATTTCATAATTAATAATGGCTCAAACACTAAAACGTTTACACCAAAATAATGCAAATGTCTGAATTTATTTCTACATATATTTTAAAGCGAGAAATATCTATTTTTTACGAGTGATGGAAACTTAATCGTGGAAATTCCATTGCTGTAACTAAATGAATATTAGGACACTAAAATAAACGTGGGGATGTCATTGTTGTATGGCACCGATCTATCGGTTTGCATTCCAGATACTTGAACACTTGCCGTTCCTTCTATGACTTCACACGCATTCAGCGACCAGGCACGTTATAAGTGGACATCGACTTAAGACAAGCACATATTAGGCGCTTATTTTTAATGCACAACATTTTTCAATGCTCACACACTGTCGCAGTTATTGAGTCACACGTCTTTGTTTTTCATCGATGAGAAATTTTAAAATGAGTCACGATTTCTCGTGAAGTATTATCCAACAATGTACTATTAGTTTAGCGCTCAAAGTTCCTCCGCCTCCAACTCGTGCAAAGGCAAAAACGGTTTCAAGAGGCATAAGTAGCGGAAGTGCACTCCAACCAACAAGTAAACGTGGCGATTTTTCAGTTTCAGTAGGAAATCATAATCATCATAATTATACAATTCGTCGTAAGGTGAATCAATCTCGGCGAATTGAAGCGCAGAAAAAAGAGTAAATATTAAAATTCGTGAGCATTAATTTCAAAATAGCCAGCCCGAGTGTTTACAAATTATTATATTAAGCAAAGGCTACTCTAATGTATGGAAATAAACCAGGGAAACAAAAAAGGTAAATACAATATCTAAATAATTACGCCAATGCTAACACGATTAAATGATTTGCTTTTCACAGTCTTTGTTTTGATGCACGGTGACTGAAATTCGTCTCATTGGTAAACATGCACTCTCGAGGGCATTTCGCCGAATTTCGATAATCCATCGGAGGAGAGCTTTTTCAATCATTATTCCACTCACTTACGTAATTATTCAATCAGGCATCCGTAAATAACGCTCTTTGACAGGCTAATGCACATTCTCACCGCTTCCATGTTTTACACGATAACACGCATTTGGCCACCATGAATGCAGGCGAATCCGAGTCGCGGACGTGTACAGAATGAAGCGCGCTCTTTCGGGTTATCAATCGAACCAGAGGGTTTGCACGATAAATCAAAAAATCAGAAGAGATACATCCCAAAGGGGAGTCCCGCTCACTCACTCTTCTCGCCTCTTCCAATCCAACCCCTTATACAGACCCAGACCCACCCCCCACCCCCTTCCCCACAGCCTCCCTCTCCCACCCGCCCAGTTCCCAATTCCCATCCGCCAAAGGGGAAAACCTCCCGGATAATTGAATTTGGATAACACAATTCAGCCGAGGGGAAAATAAGATCAAGCCGATGTTAAGAGACGAGAGGGGGGACGGATATTTGAAGCAGACGTGTTTGCGTGGGAAATTGGTAATGATACGCATCTCGCTCAGAGCGGTCAAACGAGACAGAGAAATGAGAGCAAATACATACTCCAGCCTCTCACTTTCAAGGATGGAAATGCGACCACGAGGGATTGAACAAATACAATCTCGGGGAATAATCCACGCAACGAACAATCTAACAAAGTAACGTGTAAGTATTCCATGCGTTTGATGGGTCTTCTCTCCAATCACAATGTGCAGTTACACCTTTTATATTTATGCAAAAGTATTTTTTAACACTAGAATGTACTTACTCATACTTCCTCGCTGTTACGGTGAGGGGCTTGACCTCCCTCAAGACGCCTGTCCATTCTCTTCTGTCGTGCACACTCTCCCACCATCTTACGTTCCGCATAGTCCTTATGCCTTCTTCCAAATCTTGCATTCATCTTTTCCTTGGTCTTCCTCTTTTTCTCTTTCCATCCATATTTTCATGTAGCATCTTCCAAGGCAGCATCCTTTCTTCACTCATTCTTTCCACATGACTTTGCCAAGCTACCCGTTGGGTCTTCACAGATCTCACTATGTCTTCGCCTTTGATTATATTTTCTATTTCCCTGTTTGTTCTTATCCTCCATGTTACACCATCTGTCACGGGGCCATATATCCTTCGTAAAACCTTCCGTTCAAATATCCGTACAACTTGCTCATTTTCAGCAGAGATGGTCCACGTTTCTGCTCCGTATGTCACGACCGGTCTGAATAAGTGTCTTATAGATCTTCATTGTCATCTCCTTTGATATCAGGGTGGACTTCAGGAGCTTAATATTCGCAAAGTAAACCCTATTTCTGGCCATTATCCTCTTGTTGATCTCTTCTGTCGTTGAGTTCTTACAGTTTAGATTATTACCGAGGTAACTGAAATATTTTACATTTTCAAAGTTGTACTGCCCAAATGTAATGTTTTGAGTCCACCTTCTGTCTTCCGCGGCCGACATTTTCGTGTATTTCGTTCGTTTTTCTCTGATTGATTCTAAGCCCTATATTCTCACTCTTCTGTTCTAAAATTTTGAATATTTCTTTCAGAGAATCCATACTCCGTGACACTAGAACTATGTCGTCAGCATAGGCATAGGCCTGAGTAGATTTATATACAATTGTTCCCTCTAACCTCAGTTCTGTCATGACTTCGTGTAGAGACAGATTAAATAGTACTGCAGAGAGAGAGAGTCTCCATGTCTCACTCCAGTTGTCATCTAAAAGGCTTCACTAGTTTTGCCCCCGATATAAGCCTTAGCTCTAGATCCTTCCATAGTCATATTTACCAACTTGATTAGTTTTTTTGGTATTCCAAATCCTTCTAATGCATTCAACATTTTTTTTCTGTTAACATTATCAAAAGCTTGCAGGAAATCAATGAAAAGCATACGTAGGTCAATGTTGTATTCATAACATTTCTCTATGCATTGTCTTATTACAAAGATTTGGTCAGTTATTCCTCTTCCCGGCCTAAAGCCACAATCGTATTCACCAAAGATTTATTCACTATAGGTGTTCAGTCTCCTCTGCAGTATATTAGAGAATATTTTGTAAGTGACATTTAATAATGTGATTCCCCTATAGTTGCTGCATTGCAACTTATCTCCCTTCTTGAAGATGGGGCAAATTAAACTAATCTTCCATTCCTCAGGAATTTCTTCCTTCTCCCAGATTTCACATATCAGTCTGTGTAGGTTCTTTATGAAACCTTTCCTCCATACATGATTAACTCCGGTACTATTTGATCTTCCCCTGGAGCTCTCCCATTCCGCTGCCGCATCACAGACTCCTCCACCTCCTCTACTGATGGCCTGCCAACCCCCGTGTCCACCATTCCTCCACCCTCCTCATCTCCCTCATCCATATTTAGCAATTCCTTAAATAGTACTAGGCCCACCCTCACAGAACTTCCTCCTCTGTTCCAACCAACCTCCCATTCTTATCCTTACATGCGTTTGTTCTTGGTTGAAATTTGTTGGTCGTCCGTTTTATTGCCTGGTATAAATTTCTACTTTCATTTTGTGTGTTCAGTTCCTCAATCTTTTCCACACATCCCCTTAATAATTGTTTTTTATTGTTTCTTAGTATTCTATTTGTTTGTCTTCTGCTTTCTTCGTATCCTTCTACATTTTTTCTTGTCCCTTTCTGGATAGTGTTCTTACTATCTATATTCTTCCTTTCTATAGCTTTTCTGCACTAATAATCAAACCATTCCTCATTCCTTGCTCTCTTTCTTTCTCCTATAGTCTCCTTTGCAGCCTCTTCCATACCCTTCTTTATATTAAGCCATTTTCTCTCTACTGAATCATTTACACTCTCCTCCTTCTTCCAGTTTCTTACCCAGGATTTCTTGGTATTGGGTTACAGATGCTAGTTGCCTGACTTTTTCCACACTCCACTGTGTTCTCTTGGGCCCTTTAGTACGTCCCACACTTGGCATTTACTAAATAATGATCTAAATCACAGTTCGGGCCTCTTGCAGACATTATGTCAATAGCTGAAGATGCATGTCTTCTGGAAACCAGAACTAGGTCAATTTGGTTGACCATTCCTGTACCTGTCACTTTCCAGGTTCCCTTATGTATATCCTTGAGTGCAAAACAGGTATTTCTTATTATTAGCCCTTTAGCTTTTGCCAACTGGCTTAGCATCTTTCCGTTTTCATTCGTTTCGGTGTGTAAAGAGTGTTTTCCAGCTACATGCTGCAAGAAGTCCTCTCTTCCTATTTTTGCATTTAAATCTCCTAGGAGAATCGACACATTATATTTAGGTATCTTGCTGCAATCTCAACCCAGTTGGTCATACAAAGCATTCTTCTCATCATCATTAGTATCTTCTGTGGGTGCATAAGCTGAGATGATAGATAAGTTTCTAAAACGTCCTTTGAGCCATATCTTACACATTCTATCCCCCAAAGGTTCAAACCCTAAGCAGCTTTGCTTCATTTTGGTATTAAGGATAAATCCTGTTCCACATTGTCCAGTTCTCAATTTAGCCCCGCTATAGAACTTTGAGTAGTCCTTTTTGTCCACTCTTCCATTTCCATTCCATCTTACTTCTCGTAATGCCACTACATCCATTCCATATCTCAGTACTTTCTCAGCGATCTCTACCATTTTTCCAGCTTTCAGCATAGTCCTTCAGTTTCACGTAGCTACGATCAGCGTTGCATTCCGTTTTCGAGTTCCTGATCGTTTGCCAAGTTAATTATCTGTACATCCGTCCATATACCGAGGCTTCTTTATAGGTTTCGTCGCAGCATATTTTTACGGTGTGGGGTTGTTAGCCCCACGTCCAACCCCCAACCTAGAGGACCAGGGTACCTCTTTTTGTTTGGCCTATCCCCCTTGACATGTCCGGCTTGGGTGGCCCTACCAGGAGCTAACCCTCCCGCCGGCATAGCTCGCAGGTTCACTCAGGCACGCAAGCCCCCTCATCACAACAAGATAGAGATACCAGCGAGGGGTAAACACTAGCATATGCCAACGGTTTTTACCTGAGTTAAAACAACTCAAAGACCTTGTAAAATATAATATTCTGAAGTTACTTCGCATTACGGAGAGCCTAAATAAGAAGTATTTAGCCATTACACTAAAGAAAATAAAAAAAGGTCGAGTCTACGTCAGAAATATATTCATCTTGTACAATCTCGAGCATCGGTACGGTACACCGATATGGCGTGTACAGGATGAATGTACAGAATTCAAGAAAATATGGACGTAATGAAAAATTGCCAACGTATTTGAAAGTAAAACTTCCATGACCCATGAATCATCAACAAATGACATATCATACATGTAATTGTTGTACCAAGAATAATCATGAATATTTCAATGGAACTGTAGCAAGAATATTATTTCGACGGCAACTATGAATAGAACCAAAAACTTCACTCCAGTGAATATCTGCAACCTAAAAACAAACGGCTTACTTGTGTAAAAAAATCAATATTATACTCTTAAAATATAAACTCATGGAATTGAATTTTCTACGGTCCACCTCTATGAAAATAGAGTATGGAAGCGAAAGCAGAAACAAACGATACACTGGTCTCTTCAAGACATCCATTTCATGCATCTTAAAATAAAATAAACATTCGTCCCACGCAATCATTAGTCGGGATTCCAACTTTCCGCTGAATATTGCATGACAGCGGATGAATCGCATGATGGAGATCTACTCTCATGAGTCATGAAATGCCTCGGAGGGAGGAAATGAGGAGTGGGGGGGGGGGCAAAACTTGGGAGACTAAAAATTGCAGAAAAAAAATGAAGCGCACGGAATCATCTTCCCTTCGGCATCATCAAACACCGCAAGAGTTAATCGAATGAAGGAATTCCCTGTGGGAGCGGGTTGGGGTGGGATGAGGGGGGGGGGAGAACAAGGGGGTGGAGGAGCGCTGTGAATTATTAACGCCATTGGAGGAGGGTTATGAGAGTTTGTAGTTCCGAGGGGGGCCGGGAGAGGGGGCGGGTGCGAGTGAGCGAGTGAGAGGGGGGAGGGAGGGGGGATGGGGGGGGGGGGGAAGAAGAGTTGGCCACTACGCGAGGACTGCTCTCGTGGACCGAGGAAAACGCATGTGTCCGTGCACCTTCGCGTGGGTCAGGATCTCACAGTGGTATGAATGCCCGAACGTGTTGGTTCTAAAGCTACCAACCCGACAGCGGTCTGACACCCCGACATCAGATGTTTCCTTTCCTCGCCCACCATCTCAAGCACTTCCTCGCTAGTCTCTCCTTTCCGTCCACCTAACCTTCTCCATCCTTCTCCACACGCACATCACAAATACCGGCCGCCGATTCTCGTCCTCCTTTCTGAAGGTCCACATTTCTGCACTATACAACGATACGCTCCATATCAAGCTCTTCACCAGCCTCTTCTTCACATCCTTGACCTGGGTCCCCGTCATTAACTCCCTCCTATTACTAAACGCCTCCTTATTATTCTCCTCCTCATGTCTCGGAAATCTATACTAATATATAACAATGTAGCTCTGCCTGTATGTCCATTATTCTTCTCCTCGGAAAATACTGACCGATTGCCCAAAACTGTTTCATGATTCTAGCTTGTGTACTTAGGAGTGCTATAAAACTTCTGGCATTTCAAAATTTATAACCGATTAGACCTCAAATATGTGAAAGCTATCCCATAAAAATACATGTAAAGTTCATTTAGACCGTTTGCAAACTTTATTTCTTTCTCAAAGTTTAATGAGAAATAATCATCACCAAAACTAAATAGGTATTTGTAGTTTTACTGTTTTAAATCTAAACAATTTCATAAAATAACTTTAAACGACTAATTGACAACTTCCAATGAGTTAAAAAATTAAGATTACAATTGGGAAGTAAGGATCTCATCTGTATAAAGAAAACTACTGCATAATTTCTTACTCTTGTCCCTCCAGCGAAGGATCCAGGGGCATTTCTGCTTGCACAACTTAACCAGGAAATGAACGGAAAAAGGACAAGGGCATTTGTTGCTTTTTTTATTCAACTGAGAAAAGTGAAATGCAATTTTAAACTAATTCGAAGACTGCAAAAGGTATAACGGATGCGGGAATCATATTTTCGTGTAAAATCAACTTCTGGCTTCCCACTTGAAGCGCCAAAGGTTTGAATGGGTTTTTTAAACAAAGGTTGGTTGCGAAGCTGCGCGAGGTGGTCGGAGCCATTATTGCTTGCGTACAGATTTGCGAGAAACTTCGCGAACGAGTTCTCGTTCGAGATATTTCTAAATAATACTGGAAAAATGTGCATCACGACGATTTGATTATTTGGCTATTCAATCCCATTTTAACGAGCAGTTTAAGAAATATGAGATGTATTTCGTAATGATGCGATTGAATGCGTACAGATTTTTTCTCAAGATCTTTTTCTCAATGCGAAATGATGCAGTTGCCGTTTTCACAACTCTTGCTACAAAATATCAAGGTGTAATGCCGAATATTAAGGAATAATGAAAATACATCGTGAAAAGATAAGGAAGTGACATAATTAGAAGGCTGCCTTCGACCGAAAAAAGAGAATAAGCCTGACGTCGTGTATGCAAATAAAAAATTTGCCTCGCACAAAAATAATATTTCGCGTAAAAATAAAAAAATCTTGAGCACATTGATGGATGCCGTAAAAGAAAAACTAAAAAAGACAGTGGTACAAAATCATGTCCTGTTAGGCTCGAACCCGTGGCCTCAGGACGGGAGAAGAGCACGTAAGCCACTCAGCTATTTTGACTACTGATGCTGTAGGTGGCCCATCTAAACCATACTCATATGAGTTTAAAAAGTTTAAAGGCCTTTTTTGTTTAAACTATTGCTTATATATCCCTATGTGTGGGGTGATTCATGAGCCACATACAGCGGTCTGTACAAGTACTGAGTTTGAATAAAATCTGAGACCCGGCTACCTGACACTCCCCTTGTCAGAAAAACTAGTCACACGTAACGTTAACTCCATCATTTGGAATTAAAATAAATATATTTAGCAGCTATTTATCGCAGAACCTAAACCCTGGCTAAGCCCGAACTAAACAATTGACAAGCACCATAGCGAGGGAGCAAACCAGAGTAAAACAAAGTTAGGGCACAACCTGATGTGGCAAAGATTATTTTACAATAGAAGTTTTCGAGGGTTGACAGAAGAATAATGACGAACCTCTTTCGCTGCTAAAGCATTTTATCCACTACAACATTACAAGTGTTATGACATGGCGATTACATGTGACATTCATGGCAACAAAAAAAGCAACTGAACCGAAATGACAATTGCATACGCTATACCTGACCTATATCTGAATTTCGCCTACGCTACGCTACGATAGAGACGATCCTATCAAAAAGGGAAACGCTCTCATTTACAGTCCTATGAATGCACTCCATCAATTACCACTTGTGATCGGAAGGACTTCTGACAAAAACTGGAGAATGACATTCACATTTCCGCTCTCCTGAGTGCTATTGAAAATTAATGACGAGTTGATTCACATATTTCGCAGATTACGAGCACTTTAATACAGATATTTCGAAAAACACTCTAAACCAGTGTTTCCCAAACTTTTTCGATCCACCGCCCTCTCGGTTTAAAATATCCAAAACCAAAGCTCCCCAACCGTAACTTTCTAATCATACACTAAACGAGAATATCAGAAAGATTATAAAAATAAATTTTCAACAATTATGATTAAATTAATGTTTATATCAAATCCAATTATTCCATAGTTTATTCAACCTAGGGCACGAATGCATTTAGCACGTTTCGGTCAATACCTTGCCTTTAGCGCTGACTGCCATGCAGCGCTGACATGTTTCTTTTCATCGCCTTCAATTAAAGGATTGGCCCCCAAGGGGCGGCAGCGTCCACTTTGGGAACCATATGGGATTCGAACCCAGCGACGGACAGTCGGAGGGGGACGTCAAAACGCCGCCAAAAGAGAAAGAGAAGAGAGGTGGAAGAGAGCGGAAGGGAAAAGAGGGAAAATGAAATAAGAGAGAGAGGGATGGAGGGAGGGAGAGAAGGGAGAGAGGGAGGGAGGTGTCGGAATTTGCTGAGGCCAGTGTTCTCTTCGCTCGCGGATGATGAAAACAAACCCCTCCCCACGGAGTGTGTCGAGGGCGACGAAGGGGGGCGGAGGGAGAGGGGGAGGAGGGGGAGGGAGGGCGTGGGGGGTTTCAGATTGTTCAGATCGAGCGGAGGCGCAGCGGAGGAAGAGCGCATGAAATTTGCATTCGACGAGCTCGGTTCTGGAAGGTCAACAACTGCTTGGAGGGGCGATTGGGCGGAATGGAAGGGGCGAAAGGGGGAGATTGCGCGGGGCGAAGTATGAAGCCGCCCTCGGCGAGAGGAAAGGTCCTACCCTCACTCTCTTCGGTCGCGGGAGATGAGCGGCAGGAGGAGGTTGGGGGCGACGGGGAGGGGAAGGGTGCAGCAGCACAGGCGCCCCCCTCCCTTCCATCCGTTAAAGGGAGGAGGAGATTGGGGAGAGTGAAAGGCGGGCCGCCGCCGCTAAAAGGCGGGCGCTGCGGATGTCCCAGGCGGGGGCGTCGGAGAGGGGAACCACAGGGTGTGGCACGCGACCGGCACGCTCCCGTGCCATCGTGCGTGGGGCTTCCACCCCACCCCACCCACCTCCCACGGGACACCATCCGAAAAGGGCGCACGCACCACCACTTCCCCTCCTCCGGTTGTGTGGTGCTCCCACAAGTGCACTTCGCACGCCCGCGACGCCACCATATACCCCGCTCCCTGTCCTCCTTTCCCACCCCGCAACCGGCAAAAGGCACCCACTGACCCCCATCCATCCACCCATCCATCCATTCAGAGAGACGTTAATTGACTCGGCGATGGGGAGACTCGAGGCCCGCGAGTCCCCCGAGAGAATGAGACTTCCATTCTCTACGGCTTGCCCCTCTCCTCGACAGCCGCGCGTCCACCACACCCCCCCTTCCTCCCCCAACCCAAATCTACCGGGATTTAAGCCCGCTCCCCTCCCCTTGGGAGAGGCGGGGCTTGTAATGATGATTGCGCACACAATGGTTTCTCGACCGTACAAAATCATCCCAGTGGGCTCGGCGGCGTGGACACGGCACCAACTAGCGACCCCGCAACGGCGGCGACGGCAGATCTCTTCCCACGCCACTTCCGATGACCTCCCGGCTGCACCACCGCGCGACCGCCACTCTCTCGTGACGGGTTGACAATGATCGAATAGGTTGTGCCTTCTCACTCGCCCATCCTTTCCTCTCATATCTCAGGAGTGCTCTCTCCCGGCCCAAGTTGGCCTCCGCGGACACCCACCTGGGAGGCTGTGTTTTTTAACCGTTCTAAATGACTCCGATCATAAGTGGAGGTTCGTGGACGAGGCGTTCGAGATCATAGTGCATATATCTAAACCACTCGTAAAAATTTCTCCCTTCCCATCCGATCGAGCCATTCTCAAAGGGTATCACGTGGATGGATTGGGAGACCACAATTAGAGAACAAAGCTATCCATCCGAGTGGTTTGAACGCATCGTCATCTCGACCCGTTCGTTGCTGTTGTACCACGTGACTCCTAAGTCGCGCGATCGGCATTGTCTGGAGCAGTTGGAACTCAACCACCATGGAGACACGGGCCGTGAGCACATCGCCAGACTCGCGCACATCTGCCTCGAGGATTCCAAAAGAGTTCTCCCTCCCCTGATGACAGACAACGACTTGGACGCTCCCGAAAGCATGTCACCGCCACTCTGCACGGCTGTGGACCCCAACGGCGCCTCGGGTCCTCGGGTGGCTCTCTATTCACATCAAGAACCGTTTTGAGAGCCAGAAACTTGCACATAATTTCTTAATTTAAAAAAAAAGTATCAGAAAATATGTGGGTATTTTTCAGGAAGAACTATCTACATTTTAGCATTTTAATCAATTTTGATATCAAGTAAGAAAACAAGTTTTTATGAGAATACGTGAAACGTTTTAATAAGCATTTTCGTTGACCTCCATGGTTAGAATCAATTTAGAGTTTCTGCTCTAAAAACACTTTCTCTTTATCTCGTTTCATAAAGTTAATTAACACCAAGGGAATGCACTCTGACCTTTTTCGTGGTGCTCCAGATTTGCTAAGAATCAAATTGAATAGCGTTGATATTAATTAAAGGCGAATCGTTTCCTTCCTGAGGCAACTATCTCGTACTAGTCAAAGCAGAAGTGCTTCTTTTTCCCCAACCGCTGGAGAATAAATAACCTAATCCAGAATTCCCCCTTTAATTTGAGGTTTACAGAGTAATTAAGTTTGCCTATTTTAGGAGAATTGTATTCAGGCGAATAAAAAACCTACTCTTAGCAACCAGCTACTGTCGTACGATTACAGCTGGTTGCTATGTAGCTTTCCGTGTGATAACAAAAGATCTATTTTGGGTCCTATTTGCTATCGGTCGACGTCCTCTAGTACGATTTCTGCTGAACTACCGCTCTCTATCTCTCTCACGGTCGAGTTTAAAGCTAAATTTCTACAAGGCTGAGATATCGCACGATATTCTATCGACGGAATCAACCTCGCTAACATAAATATATTTTGACCCAGCGGCATTAGTTTTCAGAGATGCGCGCGATATTTTGTTTTCACGGTGTCACAAACGGGAAACATTTATAGAGTGAGAATATTTAAAATAATTCAGTATTGACTGAGTAAAAAATGTAGGGAGCTCAGCGGTACAATACCTATCTACTTCATTCCTTACACTTATTTGTGGTTTATTAGACATATTATCCCTTTTACTCAGTTTTTTTCTCATCAAAAGAGGCACTCAGTGACACATTTTCAATTTCATGTGAAGATAATATCTTTTAACTGGTGACACTGATACATTTGTAGTTATCTAAGAACGAGGAAATGCGAAAATCACTTTAGTGCCAAGAAAAGCTAAGACACTCTTACGAGATTAATTATGATGAGATCACAATATTTATTGATACCGTAAGTAAGGGTGAAGCCGGTGTAGTTGTTCAGGTTTTTTTAGGCCTCCTATACTAACTTTCTTTCATCTTCAATGAAATCTTCACTGAGGAAACTTAATCTATCAACTCATTGTTTCACTAGTAAATATTTTATAAGGAATTCAATCACCAGAAGCGCTGAAAAAGGTCTCAGTTGACTGTATTCACCCCACAATAAGGGCTGATGATAGTACGCCAACATTTTTCCTTGAAAACTCGTACACATTGGCTTCCGTTTATACATCACCCCAATAGCTTCATGCTCGGACACCTCCTTCCCTTCTGTGCACATTTTCCATTTTCCATTGCAAAGCGTTCGCCATTTCCCAAACTTCCCATTGCAATCATCACTGAATCTTTTGGGTGTGGTCGCCTTGATTGCCTCATCAGGGTTTCCTAGAAGATAATCCTTTATCCTCTAGGAAATGATCCTTGGGCGCAATTTGAGCGTTTTTAATGGAGGGGGGTTTGGGTAGATTTTTAAGCCTTTTGAGAGCCATTTGCGCCCGCAAACTTATTTCTAATACTGTCTTTTTTCCCTTCAGTGTTCTATTCAATCGCTCTCATTCAAAAACTTCACTGAGATAAATTATGGAGAATATCGAAACATGTCCCAATGAGCATTGCATTTCCAAGGTTGTAGCATGACGTAAATGTCTTCCCTTCAAAATATTTTTGGGGCCACTTTGGCCACCCCCGAATTACCTGCGCCTTTGCCTCCAGGTTTTCATTGGTGATTCCGTGACATTAAAGAATAATAGTAAATAAAACGACGACAACACGAAATAAACATAATTCGTCGATGAACCATATTCATCCCGCTAACTATACTTTTAAAACCTTTTAGAGAAAAAAAAATGAGAAACATATTTACGATTTCTCAGCGGATTATTACCCTCAAAGACATAGCTAGTTTTTTCAGCGAGGAAAAATACAAACTTGGAGATACTATCATTATCCCAGACGGCAGGAAAACTGAAGTTTGGCGATGTTTTAGTGATAACGTGATAGCACTGAAGACAGATAATATGACCAACTGGAGGTGAAACTCGGCATTGAATTTGAAGCACGGCATGTTTACGCCGAATAGTGTCAAGTAACGCACACGAAGCAACCGCCGTCGTCCGCCTCCATCTTCCGTTAGTCCGCCAATTAACTCCTATTGGATTCGGAATTTTCCAGTTTGTCTTTATATGCCATCTTCATCGCACCATCCAACTCCACGCAGGTTTACAGGCAGGCTCTTGCATCTTGGTCTATATTAAAATCATCGAGATGGTGTTCTAGAGTACCTTCGGAGGATTTAACGGTGAAATTTCATTTTAGGAGTAATTCTAGGTTCAAACGGAAGAATTTGAAGACTGGCACGAGATACAGCTGCTATTTTGCTTTATTATTCTGCTTTTTGAGTAGATTTGTAAGGGACATCAAATAAATCTACAGAAACTATCTCCGTACACGAATCGTAATTGCAGATTAGTTTGACTCACCTGTCTACATTGGAATGTTAAGATGCGTTGAGAAATTCTAAGCCGCTAAGTTTAAGATATTAATATGTTTAATTACCATTAGAAAACGAGCTTATTTACAGTTCACGTGGATAAATAAATTCAATATAATAATTTTAACGGATTGTACGGGAATTATTACCTAACTCATTTGCACACTCGAAATTCTTTCTCTTTTCCACAGCATAACAAGAAATTTACCGAACATTTCATTAAAATTGTTGAGTTTTATGAACATAGTAATCACATTTGCTTATTTTATATCTATATTTAGCGCGTATTGGAAACAAAAATTTGGATTTTGTATTAAGGAATGAATTATTTACGATATTTTCCTCATGATTGCGATGTCAATTACGCCGTCAGACGATTCAGCGTCGGAATTACAGCTTCTTCGATGAGCCTTTGAAGTTGAAACTAATTACGCTTAGGAGAAGCAAGCGAGCGGCCGCTGGCTTTTACTCTAATTACTCGGCGTCACTGGTTGGGGGAGGAGGGGGGGGGGAAGAAGGAGGAGTCGGTGGTGTCGTGCCGAGGCGACAGATGGTTTGGAGGTCGCCGTGGCGTGCAGCCCTTTTCTTTTTTTAAAGGCGAAAGGTGGATCCGAAGGGGGAA
The DNA here is from genome assembly GCA_963169105.1 of Ceriagrion tenellum. Classification (NCBI taxonomy): domain Eukaryota; kingdom Metazoa; phylum Arthropoda; class Insecta; order Odonata; family Coenagrionidae; genus Ceriagrion; species Ceriagrion tenellum. The sequence goes on along the minus strand of OY720644.1, from coordinate 113,060,817 downwards.
GGGGAGGGGGCAGGAAGGGTGGAGTGGGGAGGCTCGGGGGAAGAGGCGCCCGCGACGGAGGCTTCCCTGCTCGGAGCGACCGCTCGGGCGTCGCTGGAGGAAATTCACAGACGCGGAGAAGTCGCCTCCTCAACCACTGGCGCATTTGATGCTGCGAGAACTATTGCGACCAACTATCTCACCTCAATAGGCAATGATCACGTTTAAGGTAGTCCGGGCGAGATAGTTCCCTAGTCACAATAGAGACCATATTCGAATTATATGTTTTAATTTCACCAGCTCCAGCTGGCCCCAGCTAATTCCACCAGGACACATCAACTAATTATTGCATTATTAATGGTGCCATTATATAGTTTTATATGACAAAAATTGTTAGTAATTAAATGAAAATATCTAAATAAGTCTTTAACTTGACTCATATTTTTCGCGCGGTGCATTTGAAACTCCTTCAAAACGGAAGGCTTTTTGTTATCCCGAAGAATTTACTGCGGTGACAATATCATTAATGTTTAAAAATAGTTGAGAAAACATACAAACTACACACTGCTAGTTTTTTTTACGACATCTAAGTGTTAGAAATACCTCATTTTGTAAATAATGTCTCTCTGGAGTGCATACACGTACCATTTCCCATGTAACAGGGCAGGTATTTTTTGGCAAATATCTCGGATAGTGATGTGGTAAGGGGTAGAATTTCTGGTATCACTGGATAGGTGAGATATTTTTCTTTAAAATTAGACCAAATTCTTTGATTTCTTAGTAAAATGATTTTTCGCTCAAACTACCTTAAGCTTCGGCAGCCACTCCAAAATCAGCCCCGCTACATATTTTCATTAGAGTACTCTACCGGCAGACTGATAGGTTTTTGGACATTTGTAACCCTAATTTCAAAAAATTCTGGCACATCTCGTTCTGTTTTGTCTCCTGTTATGGATGGATCCCTCTTCAATTGCAACCCGAGACATCCGTCACACATTCAAAGGCAACATGGGTCTCAGATGTGTATCCCCCAGCGATTGTATATTTTGTCGATAATACGAGGCAGACGCACCCGTGCAAGCAAGCGAGTGTTGTTGGCCCGACAGTCCCATCGATCAATCCTTCCCTCGGCAAATGAGAACACCGACCGCCGACCATGCCATGGGCACAGGTGTACAAACGACACTTTTAGTTAAAGCCTACCTTCTGCATTTAGGTATTGGACGAGCAAGAAAAATCGGCATGGCGTGTTTTGCCAATAAATAAATGACACAAGTACTTCCTGCGGTTGGCCAACCTTCCTCCGCACCACCTATCGGTGTCACCCATTACTTCCGACCATCACACTCACTCACGCATCCTTCGGTCACACCCCTCTCTCTCTTTCGACCTCCAAATGCACTTCCCTTTCTTTTTACTCCATCTTCGCATTCTTTTTCTAAATTGCGTCACAAATTCATTTCCCTCCCTCACTATTCCTATCACTCGTTTCGCTTAGCTTGGCAATAGCACGTCTCAGCTCGCCCCCATATGGAAAGCCTAACCAATTCTCAATTCTATCCTCCAAAGCCTTGCACTCATCCTCAACACGCTCTAGTCTATATAAAACTATTCAACTATTCTTAGCTCAATAATTTCCATCATGAATTCAGTCGTTTGTTCAACCCGATTGCCCCATTCGTATAAATGAATATCCTTCTCACACGGATGCAGAGCCCCTTCTTCTCCCGATCACTATGCTTATAGCTAGTGAGGGGTCCCAAATTCTCTGATTTTTTGGCTCACACAGACATTTGAGACTTCACATTTGAAAAAAAATTGCACTCGGAAAATTATATACTCATCCGAATATCGTAATATGCATGAATGAAGCAGATGGATTGTACCAAAGTATGAGATTGTGAATGCCAAAAAATATCTCGATGAGGAAAAGAAAGAAATTCCAAAATAGCAAGGCCTTCCGATAAAAGTGCTAGCTTAACGGGCAGTCCTTCCCTCATGAAATTTGAATCGCGTATTTTCAGATTTTTGGTTTCCAATTTTCTATTAAATAAACAGGAGCACTTTATTGTAATAATTTGACGAAACGCCTGTATGGAGAGGAGCTTAGCCGTCACTCAAAGAGATTTGATCACCTGCGCATCAAAAAGGTCTCATTGAGAATATATATTCGGATGAGAAATAAAGCCGGAGACCTCCTCAGGGCATCAGCCCTAAAGGGATATGGATCTGTTGATTTATTTGCTGAGATTTTAGGAGCATAATTATTGTATTTTAATCTGCATACCACGTAAAACTATATCCTAACAGTGAATTCAAGAACTTCAACAGGCTGTAGTAGAAAATTGCCCGATAGATTTCGGTAGCTTTCGCACCACATATTTACATTCAGGTAAAAGTAACCTCCTTATCGTGCACAAGGACGATTGTAAAAGATAAGAAACGTAAAATAGCCCTTATATTCGACAAGATTTTTTTCGTAGACTGAGATAAATATTTAACACAGATATTTTCAATGCTTCTACATGATTTAATAGTTCAACCATAGAACCATAGAAGCCAATAGGATCCCATAGATCCAGAATGAATAGCGAGCAAAAGCCGTAGTCTTTGATGAAAGTTCACAAATAAAAATAATAAAATAGTTAAATACTAAATTCTCTCAGAAAAATGGTCGGAAGACAAGCGAGTCGTTTATATGTTTCACTTTGTCGCGAGATAGCACAGCCTTATAATTGGATCAGAGCCGATAAAATTATGAGTCGCCCGAGTTTGAATGATACAGCTAGGTTACATTTCACAACTAAAGTTCCAAAGCACTCATTGGCAATGATCGGCTGCGTGTTCACGGTAAACTATAAAAGAAACGTTCGGATGAAGATAATTCCAGGATGGAAATAGAAAGTATTCTTAGTAAAGAAATACTCGAAAATAGTTACAGTAATGGTAAGTAATATTTTCAAACAGATACAGTCTTCCAAATACTATCTCATTCTTCAAGGGGAGGGGGAGAAAAGAAACTACACCAGCTGTATGACAAGAGGCCATAGGATGAAAAGCACCTGTCTCTTCTCTGCGACTTTGCACTGAAGAAGGTGCGTGACTCACCGAATACTCACTCTCCAGCTAACGTTAGTATACTCTATAGCTTATTTGTACCATTTAGATACGTTTGTGGAGCAGTGAAATTAAAATATGAAACTATGATGACAATTTTCTCGGTGAAGAAAGAGGGCTGATCACTAATCAAATTTTAATAGCGCCGGAATAAGGGAAAGAGAGATGAATTGATTAGAACTCTCCATTTGCTGGGGTTAATAAACAACAAATTTCACTTGAGTGCACCTGTGTTTCAACACTCCCAGAGAATGATATGATTGACAAGCTCCATGTTTTTTTTTAATGGATTTTTTTTGCATTTGGAATACTTTGAATGAGAATTCAATTGAGTCTTTAGGATTTTAGACGAATTACATGCCTCTGTATTTATGCATTCAGATTTATCCTGTCTCCTCAAAATGGCCGACGATTCAGTTGCCATGATCCATGGCAACTGAATCGTCGGTCGGAATCGTCCGTGCTTCACAGGACTTGCTCGATAAAAATGACGTCATCCCTAAAATCAAACGCACTCCGTACAATTTCCAATCAGCGGCTCTTTCGTGGGTAGACCAAGTTTGCATTGAGAAACCCAAATTTGCAACGTCCTCAGCTTCAAAACATGTCCGGGTCACAAAGTCACACTGCGTTTCTCATAATCCACATTCGTTGAAATTAAGAGTAGAAAAAACTTGAAAGCGTAGACTGAGGGAGCGGGAAAGGCAATGGCTGCAAGAGGAGCGGATAAGTCTCCACTAAACGCTCCACTCGACGACAGAGCGTTTTCCACGTCTCGACTTTGGACCGTTTCCGCACGGAGCGTTTCTCTCCCTCGCACTGTCATCCACTCCCCTCGCTTCCAATACGATAATGACCTGAAGTGCGCGGCCCTGGCACAATATGCGAATGGCACCCGAGGATTCTCCCCCAACATTTCGCGCTTCGCCGAAGAGCCTCGCCCGCCCCTCCGTCCATCCCTCACCACCCAACCGACCCCATCCGTCGCGACTCTAACAGGCTTGAAATATCCGAGGCAGATAGATACGCCACGGAAGGCCTCCCCGACACTCCCCCACCCCCTCGACCTCCTCCTTCCCCCCCCACCCCACCCGCGCCCCCTTTAGACAGCCTCGACTCCTCGCGGACGAACAGATTGCGGATGGATTCCCGCGCACGCGATACAGAAGCGGACGGCGAGGGGAAATAAAATAAAAGAACAATGAGACGCGATATCCCAAAAGTCCATAAACGGCGCCAGCGCTATCTGACGGAGGGAAATGGAACGAATCCCCCCGTTCTCGTCGCGAGAGCGTCGCATCCGAGCCCTGAATCATTTGATACCCCCTCTCGTGAGCAAATGTCTCTCCCGCTCAACCCCCTCTCGTCTTTATTGTTATTCTCTTCACTTGCCAGTCTCCAAAGCGTCGGGCGGAGGAGCCGGGTCTTTGCGGCGCATGATCTTTCAGGGATCTTTCTTTTTCCCTCTCACGGCGAGGCAGACTCGCGCAAGAGATTGGACGCGGCGGACCGGACGGAAGGGAATAATGGCTCTCTCGTGGAGATTCACAGAGATCGCCGCGTCTGATCAAAAAGAGAACTCTTCGATTCTGGCACGGATTCGGCGGAAAGCCGCTCCATGGGTATCTAGTCTCACTCAACCAACTTCATTCCCGGCTCGGATTCCTCAGCTATCGACATTAGGAAGGCTAGAATTAACGGATGGTGCACACGACAGATTTCTACGGATATAACTGCACTGTAAAAAAATGAGCAACTTCCACTGTGATAATGTATATTACGACCGATTTCGCTTTTTACAGAATCAGGTACCTGAAGATGCTGTAAAATGTGAAATCTGTCGAAATAAATATTATCACAGTGGAAGTCACTCATTTGTTCACAGTGCAGTTATTTTCCGTTTCCACTCTATCACGCCTGAAACCACAGATTATGTTTTACGGATGTGACAATGAACATAGGCATTGGTCATAAATAGTCACAAAATTAGATTTGCTAAAAATTTCCACCCGAGAAAAGGACAAGTAATCAACATAGAATTTTCTAAAACTCACAGCAAATTTTTACAAAGCGCATTTATTCCATTCTCTCCACTGCTGGCGATAATTTTTTTACTATCACATTACTTTTGAGAGATCACAGACCATCTGACTGGTTATAGTGTCATGTTAGACCTACAACAAACTATTATCGCTGAAGAAACTGCTCACTTCGTGAATTCTGACGCATCAACTTTCTTTGACAGGCCTGAAGTAGATAGATGGATTGAGTAACGGTAGAGGTCTCCCGAGGAGGACCTGAGGCACCTAGACCTGTTGGTCCTTTGTGCTGACCACCTTGTTTGTATAAACCAAAGAGACTGATGGCTTGCTGAAGGCCAGAATGTCCTCAATGGGGATACCCCTAACTTCAGCTGGTTCCAGAAAGGGAGATCCCAGGTGCCTGATTCTAGTCCTCATCAAGGCCGGACAGTCACAGAGAACGTGAGATGTTGTCTCGTCCTCTTCTTCGCACCATCTGCATCTGGCAGAGTCCACCAGCTTCAGAAGATGGAGGTGCCTCATGACGTGATAGTGTCCGGTTAAGAGGCCCACTATCGTATGTAGTTGACTTCTGTTTAGCAAAACGAGTCTTCTTGCCAGTCCCGATTTGGGTCCTTCAATCAGGAGCTTGGCTTGTCTGAGCCCCTGTATGTTCTGCCAGATCTCAGAATGACGGGCAAGGCCCCACTTCTTGATCTCTGTTATCCCTGTTGAGGGTGCAATTGGGATGAAAGGCTCGGGTCCTGTCGGTGAGTGGTTTGAGCCTTCTTTAGCGAGTTGATCCGCTATCTCATTTCCGGTTATGCCCATGTGTCCTGGGACCCAGAAGAGTTCTACCTTTCCAAGAATATTCAGTGAATTGAGCGCACTGCGACATTCAAGAAGTAGTCTTGACTTGCACCATGGTAACACCAGGGCCTTTAGTGCAGCTTGGCTGTCGGAACATATGTGAATTGGTCTGCCTTTGAGACCTGTTTCCTTTACGGCGTGGGCACAGGTCAGCAGAGCATAGACCTCTGCCTGAAAGACCGTTGCGTATGCTCCCAACGAGATTGCGAGCCTTTTGTGTGGGCTCCGATAATAAATACCAGCTCCTACTTTCCCTTCCTTTCTGGAGCTGTCGGTAAACCATAGTTGGGACCAATTTTGGAGGTCTTTGTCCCCTTTGTCCACCACTCCCTTTCCGGGAAGTGGATTTTGAAAAGTGGGGGTGAATCGATGAGTGAAGCTGTTGTTGTGTCTGAGCCCATCTCAAAGATAGGGCTTGACTCCCTGAGCTCCAGCCATATTTTCCTCTGTCCAGGCCTGAAGTAAGTAACATAAGAACGTAAGGTTAATTAACTAGCAGTGGGAATACTTGCGATATTCACCGGAAAAAAACACATGTTTTCAAAAAGACTAACATTTTGGAAAATTCTGATGCACGTAAAACTATTATCGACCAAGAGCAATGGTCTCAGAAATTCTGGCCGGGGAGGAGTAAAATTTTGCGAGAATGCTGAACTGCAAGGAAAAATATTACGTAGATATAATACCTGAGGAAAAAATGTGAAGATTGGAGGATGGAAGAGGAGGAAATGAGGATGAAATCGAGAAAACAAAATCACCGCCAGGCCTGCAAAACAACTGCGAGATCAGGGATATGGCGTTAAAGAATTGTGCGCTTGGAACCTCGAAGTATTATCATTGATGAATGAATTAAGAATAAACGTAGCCCAAAGAAATAAGTCATTTCACTTTCAGCTTGAAAGTAAGAAAGCACGCGTTTAAAAATACGCTTGGAGCAGGGTTCTCTATGTGGTGGCGAATCTTGGACTCCTAGATTCACGGAATATCAGATTGGAAGGGATGACAATGCTTATGACAATGAAGGGATAAAATAACATCGAGGATGATAATGAAGGTCAAATGGAAGGAGAGAACCAGAAATGAACAAGTCGAGCGGAGAAGAGATGCTGGACATCTGAGACTCGAGATCTGAGGTAGAAACAGTCTGCTGGATGAAAGAAGAAAAAACGGGAAGATCTACCGAGGACAACATATATTAAACAATTCAATAATATTGAAATGAATAGCTTTGTAAATTCACAAAGGTGATTTTATTGACGACCAGTTTCGTCGCCGTGCGACATCATCAGGTACAAATACGGGAAATGCACAATCACATTATACTCTGAGTTATTAAAGTCACCCATGTGAAATTTACAAAATTATTCATTTCAACATGAAGCAATTTCACCAAGTCACGCCGCACACCATTCAATCAATTCAATAATGTTTTCAAAATGAAGAGTTAAAAAAATATAAAACGATTTGCTGAAAATAGAGCGCAACGAAACATTTCAGCAACCCAATTTCCAGATTAACGACAGAAACGAGGGGGAAAATACATCACCTTTCGGCAGAGTATAAAGGACTCGTCCCTTCCCATCAACACTTCGCCTTCCAACGTACCAAAGGGGGCGTGAGTGAGGGGTCGCTAGGGCCTCTGTGCCGTTAATGGCGCCATTCCATAGGAAGTGAACGGATGGAGACGGCGCGAAATTACATTCCACCGAAACGGTTGATAGCTGAACACCATCTCATTAAATTTCGAGAAATGAATTAGGGGAAGTGACCTCATGAATTCAGCAGCCACGCCGGTCCCTATTTTTATCGGATACCCAACACATCTTAAAGCCTTACAACATTATTTGTGATGGAAGCACAACAATTCTGATACTACATTATTGTCCTCTAACCATAAAAATTTGAAAGGCAAGTAATGGATTTATTTTAATGTCGACGACAATGGAAAGTCATGCCAAACGAGCGATAGAGCAATCGATCTCGGTCATCCCATGCCGAGTACAGTCACTGAGCCACATGCTTTGGCAGCCTATCGCACAGCAAATTCACTCTTTTGACCAAAAACTATAACAATGCGATAACGATGCAATGAATGACGCATGCACCTCACTCGAGGAGAATGATGAAGTTAAATCATAAGCACCAGTTGAAGGGCAAGGTATATTCATGCGGAAAGCCTTGAAGACTCAACGCACTGATTGATGATGTCATTAGCACCTAGCTGGCGTCCAGATTTCGCGGCATGAGACGAACATTCAAAGAATAGTCTTCAACAGAAAGAACCTTTCCAAACATCACTTCGTAGACCTCATGTTCATGTCTTCAGGTCATGTCGCCTCTATAGGACAACGAGTAGTTATGACAGTACCCTCCTCATTGAGGCATTCCAATGATAAACCCCAGGGTGCGAATACTAGTTCAAAACATGGCTAAGAAAATAAAAAAAATGAAACAATACGAGATGCATAACACCCACGTGCACACGTTTTTTTTTTATCTTTTCAAGTGCATTCAAATGCTTTATCATGCATGAGCACCTTTCATTCCTTTAGATTGAACGGACATTTTCCTTCACTCATCGCAGATTATACCAGATCTATAACGTAAATGTTACCAAATCTCCGACACAATGTAAAATTCTCAATTCAGCAGTGAGGATGATTTGTTATAATGTTCCCCAAAGGTAGATAGATTTTTTTCACAAATAGAAAATCGCATAATTACGACCAAAGACAAGCCGCTTATCAATAGACTAAATCGGAGCAACTACAACGGGCTGCCCCATTTCGACGCAAAATATCTAGCATATTGACCATTTCTTTATCGTTCTGCCAGGGATGAAATGCAGAATAATATTAGGTTGATGAAATTTGGACAGCAAAAATATCTCCTAATTACTGTTACTTTCAAATAGATGAAATTATTCACGCACATAATGGCAATTACGCGGCCTACCTATTCCCAGATCTTCCCTGAGCGCTTCTCCGTCCATACCACAGGCTTACCTACTCCTCATGCGCTAAAGATTTCAAAAAAAGGTTGTCGCAAGCAAATTGCAGTTTGCCGCATAGGTTGTGAAAACGACCAGTAGGGCAAAAGACATGGCAGTCTCTTCACCTGAATGGCCAAGTGAAGTAAGCTATTCTCGAATACTCGATAAACACATTTAGTACCCAAGTTTGCACGAGGGTCGCTTCAATAGATGAAATACTCTCAACTTATCTTTCCTCAAATGCTACACCCTTGCACCGTAGATGCATCGTAGATTGTGCGTTCCATTTGTTAATTCGCAAAAAAAATTGCCGATATAAGTGGATGCAATATATTTTCTACGAGGTTAATACATTGAAAGGAAACAGTAGGACGATAATGCAGTACATTCAAATAGTTTAGGTTTTGGGGCAGGCTTTTCAATCGCTCGTAACAGAATTTAACAAAGCTTTCTCATCAAATTTTTCACGGGGTGGATTAACTGAATTTCATATAAATTATGACGAGCGGTCTCCTTCCCGATTCCGATCGAGGTGGTACTCGAAATGGCAGCGCTCGATTGGGTCGAAGCTCAGACACAAGAGCGTTAATCGGGAGAGCTGAGTTCTGAACGCCATGATGGTGAATTATCGAGTTGAATTTGGACGCCACTATCGAGATTCGACGGTGAGTGCTCACCGAGAATGGCCCCGGACCTGAATTTCTATCGACGCAAGGGGGGCAAGGGGGCAGAGCGGACGCTTCGACCGAGAGAGAGAGATTCGCCATTCCCTCGTCGGCGCCCCCCCCCCGTGAGCTCCGCCCTCTCGCCGCGCCGTCGAGGGCACTTATATCGAGTATCCCCGTATGGGAGGGGGGAGAGAGGCACAGGGGGAGAGCGGGGGGGGAGAGAGAGAGACGAGAAGAAGAGGGAGGCAGGGGGAGGGGACGGGTGGGAGAGAGGCGGGGGCGGTGGAGGAGGAGAGGTGCGATGCGCAGGCGCGATGGGGAGGGGCCACGCCCAGAGGAGCAGGGCACAAGCGCGCGCGTTGGGCGGGCACCCCCATCCCATTCCCCCCCCCCCGGCAAGGGAACGCACGGAGAAAAGAACCACGCCCGGCTGCCGTGTTTCCCTGAAATGTGATTCCGTCCGGAGGGGAGGGGAGGGAGGGCGAGGGAGGAGAAGGGACGGGGTGGGGAGAATGTTGTTTCGGCTCAAGGGGGATGATGCCGAAAAAAAGAAATCCCTCCTTCTTTTCGGGGAGTTGCGCCTTGCCCTTAAACTCTTTTCTGCAACTTTTTTCATATTCCGCGGCGGAGGGCGAAGGGGGGTGGGTGACAGGAAGGGTTTGGGTTGAGAGAGATAGAGTGGGAGGTGTCGAGGAGGAGGAGGAAAAAGAGGGTGAGTAGATCGCAGGTCATGGAGTGAGGTGTGGGCGGCTGAGAGTCAAAGGGGAGGGGGGGGGTTAGGAAGGGGAAGCCACGAGGAAAAGAATAAGCGGAGCGAGGACGGGTCTCAAAGCGAGCGACGGAAAATGGAACCTATCCACGGGACTACTAAGGGTATTCCTCGTGAACATGGGCGTGTCCCGACTAACGCCGGGTTCCCATTATTAATTTCGGTTAACCCTTTATGGACAACAATTTTTCTACTTAAGAAAAAAATTTTTTCCTTCCAAATCCCAATCAAGGGAGATAATTTAAAGCACGTCCATCCATTTTAAAAACATTTTTCTCCAAATATCCTAGAATGTAGGTACGAGCGTGGCAAAACGTCCCAATGGGCTATAGTGGAATAACGTACATGGTTAGGGAGGCACAACGATTCTGGAGGTATGTGCCCAATTCGGCACACCTGACGTTAAAGGGTTAAGGAGAGACGAATCACATTGTCCAGAGGTCAACTCCCTCGCCATTTTCGGTCCGATAGGGTTGGTGCGTGGCACGCGAAGAGCGTCGTACGGAGGGCAATTCATCCTTCTTCGGAAGGCACGCACGACTGCGCACGCATTCACCTTCAATTCAGACCGTTCAAAGCCGACGCTGGTTTTCCATTCACCCTCCCTCCCTCCCTCCCTCCCACTCTCCCTCCATGAAGAATGTCGAGGTATCCGAGTTTGAGACTTTTTTATAATTATTTTTAACATTAAAAACTCGATTCAGAAAAAAGTAATTAATACCAACTCCAACCAACGAAATAAACTGCTTATAAAATGTTATTTACTTAGAAGTTTTAGTGAGATGCAAGTAAAAATTTTTCATAATAGTTTAATGTTTTTATGAGGCTATGTTTGAAAAAAACCACAGTTTTTGCTGCCAAACTAACGATATTGCGACTTTGAACGCTAATATCAAAGATATCACGCAAAGTGCGTGCATGCGCTTTTAAAAAGTTAGGGTGGAGATATTACAAATACACTTATGAAAAAATATATTAATGCAATTACATTTGTATGGTATTTTCGTATTTTTGTGAAGCTGTTATTTTTTATATTGGTGGATATACAAGAAATGTGAGTCTTCAAGGCTCCAGATTTAAGCGTACACGACAGTTTTATAAACGAAAATATTTCTCCTTTTCTCAATTCTTTTTTCCCCAAATTAACCACCCTCAACATGTCCCTTGTTGCGCTATCGACCTCACCTTGTTGGTCGCTTTTCACCAATGGCTTAAAACATTTTATGTAACGACCAGTTGTAACAGCAACCGATAAGTATAGCAGCATACTCATAAATCTAGCATGCAGTTCTATTAAATTTGCAGAACAGATTGACTGCGCAACTCAGCATTTTACATACAGTGACTCACATGACAAATGTTGTAATCAGGGTTCACTCGGAGATAATTCTTAATATCTACGTCACTGCATTTCAGTGTTTGGCATCATAGCATCCGCTTAGCATTTTCTATCCTTATTTTCCCTACACCGGTGAAGTAAAATAAATATGGAAATCGTTAATAAAGTGCAGAGCAATAATAAAGACGTTGACTCTTACGCCGAAGTGCAAGTATTTTTAACATCATGAAGTTAAATGTATTTATGACAAGCAGGAAAACATGAGAGGGTACTTCAAACTGATTTTGTAATTCAACATTCAGCCAAAATTTGTAGTGAAGAGAGATACAGTATAATGAAGTTAAATCTACTACCTTACTAGTCCTTCTTTAAGTTTAAATGATTATATGATGGCAATATTGAGAAAAAGGATACACAGTATATTTCCTCAAAGATTTCAAAAGGCCTACCATGTAACTGACAGAGAGCATCGTATGGATGTTAATTCGTCTCCACTCGGAGTGCTCTGAAGAGATCAAGCTCCGTCACATCCAAGGCATTTCTTCGTGGTCACGAGCCCGTACCCACGTATCCACCGGGAGCAGCCAATGCGCGGAGCAGCGCCTCAAAGCGCCGCGGGTGTGAGGGAGGGCACCTGATAGAGGGGTGGGGGAATGAGAGGGAAGGGGGAAGAGAGGGAAGGGGGAAGAGAGGGAAGGGGTCCAGCCTACCCCGACGCATTGTCTCCTTCCACGGCGTGAGTTTTAAACGAGAGCGCACATAATGCCCACCGGGAACAGTGACATCTTAGTCTGCATCCGCTTTCCCCTTAAATGCATTGCAGTTTTCAAGGAATGTTTCTTTAACCCTTTGAGTGCCAACCGATTTTCTAGGTACTATGCTAAAATTGCCGTAGCATTTTTGCTTTAAGATTCATAAGTAATCTGCATTTAGGTGCCATCTGTGAACAATCAGTGAAACACCAGCATCTAAGAGTGACATTGCAGGAGGAGCGCTATCCCGCTCCTGGCACTTTTCGCGAGAGACAGGAGCGCGATAGCGCTCCCCGGCACTCTAAGGGTTAAGATAACGAAATAAATTGGGTGAAAGAGCCTTTAAATGATTTCAGGGTAGACTTAAGTTAGTCATCGCTTTGTAGTTTTATTTGCCTAGTTATACTGTGAAATATATATGAATGAAAATGAGTTTCATCCTTCATCGGCTTCTGACTTAATTCATAGATACCGTCGAGGATGAAGTCAAATAATTTCTTTCGACTTGTTTAAGATGTAACCCGCAGGACGGGTTTTCTCACTATTCTCCGTATTTTTTATAAAGGATTACGTTCCAGGAAAAACCGTAAAATAATCAAAGTGGAAGCAATAAAATGCCCATTAAGTAAAAGAATGCGTGTGTTGGGTCCTCCTTCAGGGGCCGCACCGCTTGCCTTCCCATATTCAACAAAGGACGGTTGCCTTGCGCTAGTATTCCGGGTCCGCATTTAGGCCTCGATTTCCGTCACGTCTATCGCACAACTACCACGCGTGAAAAAATACTTCTATCAACGAGCAAAGTGCCACAACATAATGACAAACAACTTTACCACTTATTGCTTACATAAAGTTATAAATTGCACTGCAACTGTTCAATTGGTGCCGTCAGCCATCCGCCGGGTTTCCGCCCCTCAGCTCGGGGGCGGGCAGGTCCACCTGAATGAGGGTCGGCCACTTCAAGGTGCCTCGAGGGCGCCATGAACACTTAGCAGTGACTCCAACCAGCGGACCTTAGCCTACATGACTTTCCGCAAGCTTTGACGTCGCTTGTAACATTGCATGATATCGTCCAAGCTCCTAGCGCGACCGAACGCCAATGACAACGTCGTCTCCTCATACCAAGGGCGAATTAATTTTAAAAATTTACAAGTTGGAACAGAAAAAATTTAACAACATTTAAAAAAATATTTTGAGCCTCAATGATACCCATGAAAAACATCACAAATGAGAATGTTACCGGAGGCCCATGTAGACAACGAATGACCGCAGGGCTTTAGGACTTCAGATGTTTCGCTGGATTTTTGCGCGTTGTCTGCGTTAGATTTTTTACCTTAGTTAGCGCGGGCGCCATGTACACATACAATAGAAATATGACATTATATAGTTTCCCGCTAGATTTGCTCCGAAAAAAAACATCATTAATTTAGCAATGATGGGATCAATAACCCTTCAGGAGGAAACAGTCAAAGATATCACGAAATTGTGCATAAAGCATTCATCGATAAAGCCAATGCATTAACTTGCTGCGCTTGGAGAAACAAATTTCACATATAATTGTAAAATGCTATAAGCCGAAGAGAGGGCAAAGGGTGTGGTTTCACCACTGCCTGGCCCTTAGGCCATTCATTAGTTGGGGAACTCATACACCCACACTGGCCATTTCGGTGGCCAAATTCTGCAAGCCACTAAAATATGTAAAAACGGAGTTGAGAAGTTCTTTAAGACATTTAATTTGAACCCTAAAAGGAAGAAAGTTAAAATATTGAACAGGTTGCACGTAAGCCAAACAAATCGATAGGTATTTCATCGTCACCACGGGGAAAAATTCCTGCTTCATTCACTGCCTCCGCTCTCCAAATATCCAAAATAAAATACTCCCAATACGAATGTCATTGCGCCGAAATGTTGTTCATGGCTGTAATACAATAGGTACACGTCGAAATGCGTAGTCCATAATACACCATTTGAATAAAATTTGAAATTTCTCCAATTAAGTAGATTGCTAGCATGTTTTGGTTCATTTCCCCCATTACTTGATGAACGGTGAGTGGAGTTGATATCATGTTTTTCAAACTGAATGCATAACAATTTTGGAGTAATAAACTCGGTGCACAATAAATTCTATCCGTATTACAGGGGGTTTTCCTTTGGATCCCCATAATCACGGATGGTGAAGAATTCGAGCACTCTTACATCCTTTCTCTCTCTGTTCCGCAGCGACCGTCCCGAGGTGCGGCGGGTGCCGGGGTCTCATCCTCGACCGCTTCATCCTCAAAGTGCTGGACCGCACGTGGCACGCCCGCTGCTTGAAATGCGGGGACTGCGCAGCGCCGCTCACGGACAAGTGCTTCGCCCGCGAAGGCCACGTGTTCTGCAAGGAGGACTTCTTCAAGTACAGTATACTACCTCCCCACCCACTTCCCATACAAACAAACGAATCCGTCATGGGCACGCCACCTTCAAAAGCCTACTCAAGTCCAAGGGAACATTTGTTTGCACAGACATTGGGCCTTCTTGAAGTTTTCTTCAGCTCTTTATTCAGATCCTAGGTGATTGAGCAAAGGCTAAGAGAGATAAAGTAAAGGAGGAGATTTAATTAGCATATTTCCAGAACTTTGAATAAATTTGGCAAAATGGGACACGGGAAGGGTGTTTCGAAGAAACTAATACCCCAATACTCGACATACATTCACCGTAAATCGGATCATTACTCCGGCACTCTCGACAAGCAATAATTTATTTCTTGGAATCACATCATCCGAAAAGCAATCTTATCTCATGAAAATCATCCACTCCTAAGTTCCCCTCCCCCGCCTCTCCAAGAATCCTTTCAACACCAGCGAACAAAGACAATCTAATAACAACCAACTCATCAATCTCTGTAAATAATAAATGAATTACGATATTTATATAAAACTCACTGCTAAATAATTATTTCAGATAAAACAAACTCATCAAAGCACAATGGACACAAATCATACGTTATATAAGACTTTTTATATTCGGAAGAAATGTATTGCATGAGTATTTGACGAGTTCATTGCGACCAATCAATAAAGGGTTCTCATACTGAAATACGTTAAATATTTGTATTACATAATTATTTTACCATGCTCATAAGCATAATAGCATGCCTACGAGTGTATTTTGCAAAAATATTCCAATTTTTTGTATTTGGCCAGTAACTATGCAAGTTCTTTCACCAGCCAGCGATAAGCGGTACAAAGTATGTTACAACCTAGTTTTGTTATTAGAACCTTTATTAAACCCTCCATATATCGACAGAAGGAAGAACTAATACGAGCCACTGTCAATTCCATAAAATACATGACACACATATAACTTCATAAATGTGGCATTCGGCTTTTCTTTTGCTTCCCAAATTATTTTAAGACTATTTTCATTGTTCGCTGCATTCATTTTTTTTCGAAATCAGAAAAAATAAAAACCTTCGGTTGCGAAGGCATTTTCAGCGAAAGGCGCGAAAATAAGAGTCAAGTTGCTGACTCAAGTATTATGAATTGTTTACTTAATTAACGAAAAGTTCCGCCGTTCATACAGCAGCGCAAAATAAAAAGATAAAGTTCTGTTGAAGGCTTCCGCGGGGCTTTGATGGAGGTTAATTCCTTCTTTCGGGTTTTCCGCCGCGTTGGTACATGTTGGGGACGATATTTCGCCGGCTGTCCTGCTGGCTTCCTCAGGTCACATGGACCTGAGGAAGCCAGCAGGACAGCCGGCGAAATATCGTCCCCAACATGTACCAACGCGGCGGAAAACCCGAAAGAAGGAATCAACCTCCATAAAAAGATAAATTCAAACATGATGTCAATTTCGACAAATGTCGCTCAAATAACCTCGAGTGCTCAACGGATCCGTTCCTCTCTCTCACACCTCTCGATTCGTGCACTCACGTGAACGCCTTTCACTCGGCAGGCGCTTCGGCACCAAGTGCGCGGCTTGCGAAGAGGGCATTCCACCGACGGAAGTGGTGCGGCGCGCGGGTGAGCACGTCTACCACTTGGGGTGCTTCGCCTGCGCCCTCTGCCGAAGACAGCTCAACACGGGCGACGAATTCTACCTCATGGAAGACAGGAAGCTAGTGTGCAAGCCCGACTACGAAGCGGCCAGGAGCAAAGGTTTGTACCACGGTCAGTTCCCATATGCCAGAGCGCGCATATGTTTCTACTTCTCTTACGTGATAATGCTTGAATTAGCTGTAGTGTAAGATAATGACGCATGCAAGAATAATCATCCGACCCGAGCACTTGAGAGAACACTCTTTGAGTAGCACTCATATTCTCACTCTTTGATATTCTACCGTGTGTCCCTTCACCTATTTTTACGCAGATCATTAACAGGGTGAAGTTAAAGCGAAGAGTACAGAATGTTCAGTGAGGCATGCGATTGCTTCGGACACAGTTATTCACCATTTAATGACCCTCCGAATACACAACCATGAAATTGGTCAAGGGCAAACGAGCCATACGCTGGGATCGTCTCACTTCGCGACGGCCATTGCATAATAAGAGGAGTGCTATGCAACCCTAAGGATAGGCGCTTCATCGCAGCTTCCGTCCACAGGACGCCGAAGAAGGATCAGGAATAAATTTTGAAAGAGTTTATCTAGTGAAAATACTACTGCGAAGATCAAACCACGAAAGGCAGGTCCTCGACTAACTTCAGTTGACACAACTCGTCAATAAGGTATCTGGTCGGTAGTGGTCTCATTTCTCCTGTCCTTGAAACTGGCAACTTTTGAACATCAACTATAGATACGAGCCAAACGTAAATATGAGGACATTTAGCTAATTACTGTAATATCTCAATATCTCTTTCAATGAGTGGTCCATGCACAAAATAACATAAACCCGTGAAAACTCTCTCTATTAAATTTTACGTCAGTATTTATTGAAACAATTAAATCGAAATGTAGAGCAAGCTTCTCGACGGAAAATTGTAATATGATCAGAACCAAAAAAAGGTTGTAAAAAAACAGACCATAGCGGCTGAAATTGAATGCTACTCCAGGGCAATGAATATGCAGATATTTGTTCGCTTTCGAGGCATCAAGTGGCTTTATCGAAGAGATAAGATTTTATCGCCAACTCACTACGTATCTTTACGAAGAGCGTGCATATATTGTCACGGTCACGCAGGAGACGTGAATTATAATTTCGTCGATGACGGATTTTCATCACTAAGCCGACTCCTATTGATAGTTGACACTTGGCACTCGGTCACTGGGAGGATACGCGAGCGTCCTGCGAAGTCACGGGATCCGATTTAGCTACACAGGTGTCCGTCCCTCGCCTATGCGTTGCTCCTTAAGAGTGCCATTCACTGACCAAGATTATCGTTCACTAGAAGTGAATTGCCTCCATCAATTGTTCACATTCAATATTTTCTAAAGTATCATACGAATGTTGTGACTGAAAGTACTGGAAGGGGGTTGTATGTATTTCCGTTAAATGAAAGTTATGATAGATCTTCCGCGAGGCTTTTGCTGATAAAATACCGTGCCTCTAACCCCCCCAGATCCCTCCGTTGTTGGAACAAAGCGGACTGGCCTGCCATTAATCGGACCCTCTCGTTACTTCCCTGGGACCTCCTGGAACTTGGGTCACCCGAAGACGCACTCCAACTCTTTTACGACCTTCTCCACGCTGCCATCGCGGACCTCGCCCCTTCTCGTCGCTTGTCGAAGAGTAAGCCCCTGTGGCTCACATCAGAGGCATCTTGGGCCTTGAAAAACAAGCTTGCTGCCTGGAAACTTTGGAAATCCCACCCCAACCCTCACACCCGCGAGTCCGTTTTTGTTCTTCACCGCCACGCGTGACACCTTCTTCGTCGTGACTACACGGATTTTGCGAAAAGAATCACTGGGGACATGAAGGTAAATTCGAAGAGATTCTGGTCGCTGATCAATTCCAAACGAAAAACGCCTCGTATCCCACTCACTTTGTCCGCCGGTGGGGTGTCATATGAAGGAGAAGCCTTCAATAAATATTTCTCGTCCAATTTTCCCCCTTCCTCTCCTAATATCGACCTCCCCCCTGTTCACCCGGTTTCCACGCATTCTCTTGAATCTCTCTCCACCTCCCCTCAGGAAATTCTCAACTATTTGTCCCATCTACCCACTAGCAAAACTACCGGTTCTGATGATATTTCCTCAATGTTCCTTCGTCTAATGTCTGATGCACTTTATATCCCCATCTCCATCTTATTCAACAGATTTTTCCAATCTGGAACTTTTCCATCGCACTGGAAAAACTCTAATGTAAACCCTATTTTGAAATCTGGACCGAAATATCTTATTGAAAACTATCGTCCTATCTCCATCTTACCGGTTTTGTCAGTTATTTTTGAGCGTATTCTCCATGATCGCATTCTTCACTTTACCTTTCCTTACATCTCACCTCTTCAGCATGGTTTCCTTCCTGGCGGCTCCTGTCTCACAAATCTATGTACTCTGCACCATCATATCATTTCTGCCTTCGAAAATAGGTCGCAACTCGACGTTTGTTATATTGACTTTTCTAAAGCTTTTGACTCCGCCAACCATACCCTCCTTCTGCACAAACTTCAATCTCGATATGGCATTCATGGTACCGTCTTCTTGGTCATTTCACATTTTTTACGTGACCGTCACCAGCGTGTGATAATCAATGGTCACTCCTCTGCATTCATCCCTGTCTCTTCCGGCGTCCCCCAGGGCAGCGTTCTCGGCCCCCTTCTCTTTGCTCTCTACGTGGATGATCTAGTTGATGACATTTTACCCTTGGGCTGTAACATTCTCTTATACGCTGATGACTGCAAAGTGTTTAAAAATGTGGACAGTAAGGCTGACTCACTTCAGTTACAGTCCGCTCTTAATGCAATTGATAGCTGGTGCGCAAAATGGTCACAACGTGTTAATCCAGGTAAATCCGCTATTATGTTCTTCTCATTAAAACGCAAAACTATCTCCTCTACTTACCAACTTTCCAAACACCCTATACCTTCCGTCACTTCCTTCAATGATTTAGGGGCCACCTTTGACCAAAAGCTCCTTTTTAGTGAGCATATTTCTTCAATTTCTAAAAAAGCTATGTCCATAGTGGGGATTCTATACAGACTTAATGAAATTGCCGACCCTTTTGCCCTTAAATCTGTGTTTCTTGGTTGTGTACTGCCCATCCTTGAGTACTGTTCTCCCATCTGGTGAACTGCGTCCCCCACTACACTTAAAATACTCAACCGCCCCCTTAATTTCTTTTTAGCCATAGTCCGGCATCGCGTGCCCTCCCTTAGACACAGCTCTCTAGTTGAAATTCTTTTGTCTCTAGGTCTCTCACATCTCCCAAATCACCGGCTAATTTCCAACCTAAAATTCCTTCACTCTATCATGAACGGGTCCCTCCCTTCTGATCATCTTCTCTCCTGTTTTTCACTCCGCATCCCTGCCCGCACCACTCGCGATGTAAGTCTGTTTCACACACCCAAATTCCGTCTCTCCACCTCCCAACGTTCCATCTTCTACCGCCTACCTTCATTTTTTAATACCCTTGCCAACAATCACCCTACCCTAGACCTTTTCTCCTCACGCAACATCTTTTCTTCCCAACTTAAACGCATTGTGTCCTCTTCTTCTTCCCTGCCACAAAATTGATTTTTTTTCTTTTTCTTTCTGTTGATTATTGTTCTTATTATTTTTACTATATATTTTTGTTTTATTTCTTAAATTTTTTTTGTTTATTAAAACTCATTGCCAAGTCCCTAGTTGCTATTTTTGGCGCTTTTTTAAATAAATAAATAAATAAATCGTTCGTTTTTTCCCCTAGGATTCCGCCGCAATGTTCCAGGGCGTGCATCTGTAACAAAATCGTAGAGGCAACTAGTATATACTAGAATATTTTATTCCTTGAGGTCACTGTAGTAGGGAGAGCAATTGTTAAGTTTACGGCAGAGAAATGCAAGTACCATCGAACAGGAAGAAGAAATCAATAAACCGAGAAGAAGGCAGTTTTCAATCCTTTAATAATGTATAAGGTTTCGTTTAAGAAAACACTTTGCTCAGAAAGGTGCCACTGCATGCAAACTCCATAGCATTTTTTAAATCCACTTATCTTTCCTAGAGACCCCATGGTTATTTCAGATTTTTCGAACCTAATTTCTAATGTGCGAAATATTTATTTCTATGAAAAACGCAAAATTTATAAAATGCAATTTATAAAACCTTTCAAAACAGCAAATGTATGCATTTTCGTTCAATGAATGTTATGATAACGCTTCCGTGAGGCTTTTGCTTATGAATCGTTCGCTTTTCCCAAGGATTCCGCCATGGTGTATGCATATACCAGGGCGTGCATATGTAACGATGCGACAGAAATTTCAGAAACATAAAGTTTCCAATTTTACCATTGACTGTATTTATCAACTGTCTCATTTTTGCCCTCGAGCGTAACTGCGGCAATGTGTCCCGGTCATACTCTTTCCTACTGAACTCAGAAAGTGGACTCGGGAAATCTTCGGCGCACTTGGGCAACCGAGGATTCTTGACACTGTTCTAATGATACCGCATTCGTTCACTATCCAAATAGACTCACGATGCGCATCCAAGGACTGTATCCCATCATAAACACGAGCCGGGGATAGTTTTTTTAATGCCAAAAGTTATTAAAAACATTACTTGTATTTACGATCCAAATAATTAATCCTAAAAGAGCACTTCTCAACGTCTACGCGACATCATCTCAGGTGCAGTCTACCTATTGATGACTCTTTCGCTTGAGACACGTCGTAATGTAATTAACAAGAGTTCAGTGCAAGCTATGATTCAATTGTTCGTGATAAGGTTCCCCCTAGTGTCACCAAACAAGTGATAACTAATGCACGAATTTGGTAATTTCCAGCACCCTCATCGACGACCAATAAACATTCACGTAGCTCACGACGAATTGGCCTCAACACATTCGCCAAATTCTTCCGTCTATTGACAGCTCATTGACATGCACACAAAGTCATCTCATCGACTGAGACTTTTCCCACAAACTAAGACCCAGAGAGAAGTGCATGCTGTAACCAAAGACAGTCGTGAAAAGAGTTAAGGGTAGAATTGAACATGTAAATTCAGCGGGAGTTCGCAAATTTGATCAATATTGCAACTGGTTCCGTATTCTTTGGCCTCGGGAGACGGGGAGGGAGTTGCGTCCACTCATCCACTAACTAGCGCTTCTCTCCTTCTTCGGCCACCGTGCAGACGGCAGTTGCGGCGGCGGGGGCGTGGCTGGCAGCGACGGCGACGCGCCCAACAAGAGGCCGAGGACGACAATCACGGCCAAGCAGCTGGAGACACTCAAGTGCGCGTACAACAACTCGCCCAAGCCGGCCAGGCACGTCCGCGAACAGCTGAGTCAGGACACGGGACTGGACATGCGGGTCGTTCAAGTGTGGTTCCAGAACAGGTGAGTGGCCTCCTCTCTCATCGCGACTTCCCACATCACTGACACGGCGAGGAATCGATGCAAATTCAAGTTCCAAAGATTATCACTGGTCATTCAATTCTAAGGTTGATTAACTGCAGCCCTTCCCTATCTGATCCTATTTCCCTTGCCCCCTGGTAGCTCTTCCAATGTACTTTCCCCTTTATTTGGTCAATGTTTGATCAATTCCTGGGTCTTCCTCCGAAGACTTTTCCCCCTAATTTCTTTCAACTTTAATCGTCACAAACCCACTGTACCTCAGGGTGTGCTCAATCTATGCGGTTCTTCTTTTCTGTATGGTGATCCATATGGTCCTTTCCTCTTCTTTATAATTTTTAATTTCTCATTTTATCCGTCCATATCATCTTCAGCATCCTCCTTCCGCACCAGACTTCGAAAACATTTAATCTTTTATGGTGTGTTTTTCCGATCATCTATACTTACGATTCAAAGAGTGCCACGGTCCAAACGAACGTTTTCACGTTTACTGTTTCCTCGTTTCTAATCGAACCTTCTTTGAGCTCAGCAGTTGTCTTTTCACCATTAAAGCTTTCTTAGCTAGGGTTATTCTCGGCTTCATATCCGTTTTACTTCTTCCGTCCTAAGTGATGGTAAACATACATGTACATATTAGACTTTACCCTGCAAGCCACTTCAAGGGTGTGAGGCAGAGGAAATGGTATTTCCGAGATTGGTGAAGGAATCCACTGGCTCTTATTTCTCTCTTGTCTATGTGACTTAGTAAATCAGCTTCTCCCTTGGATTTTTGTCTACCCAAAGGTAAAGAGAAATAAATATATCAGTTTTTACACGCTTTTACAGCTGGAGTCATGCCGTTTTCGTATTCAGCCACACGCAGGTAGGGGCAATATCACTCTAACCAAAATATGATTACTCCTTCAAATTTGAGTCCAACGATTCTCAAAACTTCGGCGATTGAGCGGAAACTGGTATTTTCATCGCCCGAGAAATCCTTACTTAAAGAGAAGATTACTGAAATTTGGATGCGACCATTCTCAAAAGGGCAGCGCGTGACGCAGTCGAGGACGAGTTCCCTTCTCACTGCCGAACTCATGGGTCACGATGAGCCCGAGACAATAAATCCAAAATAATATCACCTTATTCAAAAGTGAGGCGCAAACTAACAAAGAGCGAAATCACGATTGTTTGCCTGGAAAGGGATTAACAAAGAGGACCAAAGTAGCCTTCGGCACGTTAAACCCTAATGCTCTTTTGAATATTGAATACGAGGGCGCATTATTATTCTTCAATATCTCCGCTATGATTTTATATTTTGTCATAAATTACATATATTCACTCAGAAAGCTTAATGAGCCAAATACACAAAGCAAAACAACATTGATGAAGTTCAAAATTAACACTAATTGCCAACCAACTAGAGTCATAAAATGCTATCGACATAACGGCATTACAGTGCGTATATTTAACGAGATTGCTCAGTTTTAAACATGATGTATCCATAACGAGATCAATTATTTGGTCAGAGAGCAATAGTTTTGTCTACTGAGAAATAGCGAAAGTCAATTGTCTTTTCTGGTCTTAACACTTTTCCCTAAAGCCTTCGTTTTAATGTGAAAGGTGTATTAAAAAGACTATTAGCTCTTTGGATTTGACGACATGCTTATCTGAGAATCTTAGATGACCATTTTTGAGGTAAAAAAATGATACGTACCGTAGCTTTGGTTCATGAATCCAGGTAATCGCGGTGACCAAGCCTTGGGTTGTAAATTACTTTCATAGAAAACTTAGAAGGCAGGCAACTGCTCTCCTTCACCCGAAACAACGGCCGCATCCAATGGTGGTATCTTATTACCATTCATAGGGAAAGGCCAATTCACTGCGTCGTATAAATAGGTGTAATGATTTGTTTCTCGTTTTAATGACTCTTAACTGGGGAGAAGAAACAAAATAAAAGTATCTCCTTTCGGAGAGAAGTGGGCTGTGTGCTTAAAACTATAATATGTACCTCTGACAAAAGGGGGAGGCAATAAAGGACGAGGGTCGATGAAAGCATCACCAGTTTGGAGAAAAGCCGCTCTTCATGCTTCATGAAAGAAACTTCGTTGCCAATTTCCTGTTCCTCTCGTGGTCGCAATGGAGTTCGAGACCTCCTCCCTCAATGCAATTCCCGACTGGCACCTTCATTCTTCTCGACCCGTCTGTACACGATTGCTGATTTTCCAAAACTCAAAATGCATTTTGCCCACACCATTTCCCGTTTCCATCCGCTCACTTCCGCGCGTAATTCAAGGCGTAGTTCGAGCAACGTCACAACCGTCATATAGTCCAACCCTTCGCCCACGGAAACTCTTTGTTTTTCATCCTCGTCTCCCCGTCCCCTTTTCTCCGCTTCCATCCTCTCTCTCCCCAACTAAAGCAACCAATTATGTATGCGCAATTCTTAATTGTAACCCTGAAAATGACTGTTATTTAATCGAAATCATGGTGGATAAATAAAATTCAAGCGTGAATTGATATTCATACCGAATGCCTTGCACATTTTACGACGGAATTATTCCACAAATTTCAGACAAAATATGTCTTGAAATGTTGAAACTCATTACTTCATTTACTATCTTTCCTCCTCATTTGACCAAGCGACTGCCATTCGTCACCAACCATAGCCAACAGTTGTTGTTGTTTCATTATCTAATGAGCTCGAAGAAAATCTTAAACAATGAAGATGTTCGTAACAATGCGCTAATATAATCGTAATTTCAATCAAAGCTAACAAGTAGGTAATGCGATATCAGTGATGTCACATTTAGTCAAAGAAATTTGTTTCAATCTACTTCGTAAAATAAATGCAATGGAAGCATTTCCAAATATCATAAAGATAGTGACTCCAAGAGTTGTAAACTATAAGCTGCTACTATAGTGACTAACTCCCGGCTGAAACATATTTTTTACGGCTTTTGCAGTCCCCTTATTTTTATTTAATCCAAGTCGAAAGAGCTTTACGACTTAAGTGACATTTCCAAAGCCCAATTAAATACTTTGAATAGCATCAAAGAATGATCCAGGAGATTCGTGCCTCAGATGATATAAAAAAGCACCTCGGTAGAGCCATGGTTTGGAATTTTTGAAATGCTATATCGTTTGCCGCCATATTGGAAGGTTACTTGCCAATGACATCACAGCCGTTCTTCAGAAAAAATAGTCGGCTCTTCAATCGTAAAGTTGAACTGCGGGCAAGGGAAATCCATTTTATTAAACTATAGGAACCGGTGAGCACATCGCTAGAGGTGCGACGATCGCATTCCGTGTGAGTGTAAAGAAAATGGTGGTGATGTCGAACGAGGGAACGTCGTCTGTCCTCTGCGCGGAGGGGCTGACAGAGGAGCGGAGGGTTTGCGGGGGGGGGCAGGAGAGAGAGAGAGAGCGCTTCCCTGTCCCTCTCCCCTCCCCCCCCCCCGCTCCCCCACACCCAACTCACCCACGCCGAAAATCCCAGTCGCCATCGACGCATGCGCACTTGATTGGCATGCCCGCAAAGAGAGAAAGAGCCACGGAAAGATGAGGCAGATAGATAGGCCGGGTGCTCACCGAGGATGTCAAATGGAAATAGCGGATCCTAGCCTCATTCGCGTTCAGGGAGGGCATGGGAGGCACATTTAATGCCAAGAGGACGTGGCTGACCAGGCAAAATGAAAGAAAAACATCGCGTTGCGTCTGGATGTTCAAGAAGATTCGATGAAAATCAGACTAGACGATATGCAACGTAATTCCTGGATTGGTGAAAGACCCGAGAAACCTTGATCCGAGACGAATACGTATTTGCTCTCACGAGTGCACTTATAATAACAACATTTGACGCACGTCCGTGATCGCGCTCTCGGGCGGACACCCGACTGCGATGGCGGAACCGCCTTTCTCGAGGGACTCGAGAGTGGTTTGCCATCTTCCATCTTTCCCCTCTCTCTAGTCTTCTTTCCTCTCTCTCTCTCTCCGATGCTCACGCCTTTTTCCGCCATTTGTTTCAGAAGGGCAAAGGAGAAGCGGCTCAAGAAGGACGCGGGCCGCACGCGCTGGTCGCAGTACTTCCGCAGCATCAAGGGCGCGTCGTCGCCGAGGACGGACGTGGCGCAGCGCCTCGACGAGGAGGACGACGACGACGAAATCAAAGTGGCGCCGCCCCTCGGACACCACCATCACCACGGTGAGTGGTGCGCACATCCGAAGCGCACTGTGACGGCGCGCGACTGTGATGCGAGAGGAACGCATGTCACCACGAAACACGATAATGCCTTGCTCGCACCACCATCTTCCGCACGGACCATCGCGGCAACCTGGCGCGCATTCACCCTACTGAGGAATACCATACTCCTCTAGTGTTGTCAAGCTTTCTAAATGGTTTTTCAAGCGAACGACACATTTCGTTGATAAATCATTAAACCAGCATGAACTGCTTTAATTTAATGATTGACTTTTTCATTGTCACTATTCATCATTTTCGGTTTCCCTTACGACACCAGCGCATTAACACTGTAAAGTGGCAACGTTAGAAACTACGGATTACGTGGTCCGAACGTGCACACAGACTATGATTTCAGGCGACCATCGTACGTACGATAGTAGTGTTATCGGGGCATAAGGCCGCAAAACGTTCGAAAGCCAGTCGTTTGGTAACGAATTGAACGTTCAAATAGTCAACAAAGCCGTTCAAATGATACACTTAAAAAGGTAATATTTTCAACACAAACTAATTCAAAACTACACAACGCCCATATTTAACGACTTTAATGAAAATTGACACAAAAACCAAAATGGAGGTTTTGATTATCAAAGTTCTCTTCTTCTCAAGCGCGCATTATCTCGCGCGCCCGAACAGGTTCGAAGTGCGCAGAGTCTGAAATGCATGGGAAACAAATGCGCTTCTATTCTGCGAAGTGAAAGGCACAATTTATCTAATGGAAAGTATCCGATAACTACCAGTAATACGAAACGGCGAAAGCAAGGCTAGCAGGACAAAGTCAGCGCTGCTGCCGCAATAAACCACCCCCGTCCCCTCCTAAAACTCCCACTTCCGCCCCTCCCCTCCCCGGAATTCTCCTTAAGGATCCTGCAATCTCTGTATGGCGAAATAATAATAACTCAGGCGGCCTTTTCTTCTTCCCCACACACCGACATCCTCAAACGAGTTCTATGATACAAAAAACAGTGCTCGTGTATTCTTCTTAAAGAATAAATACAAAGGAATTAATTCGAAGTCATGTAACCTAATAAATACACAAATTTACCTTACACAAGGTCGCTTTACCGATACACGATGATAGTTTATCACAAGAATGCGTCATCGAGGCTCTGGTTAGTTATAGTACCTCATTAGTACTTGTTCCCGTCATCTTTACATCAAAATTTCCCACTAAACGATCTGAGATCACTTTAAGCTAGCTTTTTACTTACTTAAAGCATCCTTTCGAGTCTTAAAAAGAATATTTTATTCATTTGCATTGAAAACAGATACAAAAATAGCATGTGCAATATCCGATTCGACAGTTGACACATTTTACGCGTACATGAGAAAACAACGTAAACTCATAGCCATATTCACCTGCAGATAGCATTTGGATGATAAGTAGGAAAAAATAGGACCAATAAATGAAAGGTAAGGATAGGTATGATTGAAGAGAGAGACATGTAAGCAAGAGGAAGTAAACATCTATGAACACTCAATCACATGTTAAGAGGGATCACATACTTAATAATCGAATTCATAATGAGTAAATAATTCATTGCTCAGTTTGGTGTACAAGTTAAGTCTAAAACCAAAAGGTAAAATTATTATTGAATAATGGGGTTGGTCATTTAATTAATCCTCAAATAATTGCAGGCAAATTACCTAAAGAGTAAGCAAACTAATAACATGTAAGCATAACTAAAAGGGCATTTTGGGATACTGTGGCATGAAAACGAAAACAATTCGTTGCGAAGACGTATGACAGATTTCGCGTTATTTCTTTCAGCTGCAATCAAATATACCCATTGCATATAAATCTCAGATAAATATATCCCAAAAAGGAACCAATCAGTCATTGGAATATCCACTATACCGAAAATAAGATTTTAGAACAGAAAATTGTAATGAGGAAGCAGCCGTTAAAAAAGAACAACACAATAAGGCCAGTAACGAATGATTGTTTCGCCAAAAA
Source organism: Ceriagrion tenellum (assembly GCA_963169105.1). Classification (NCBI taxonomy): domain Eukaryota; kingdom Metazoa; phylum Arthropoda; class Insecta; order Odonata; family Coenagrionidae; genus Ceriagrion; species Ceriagrion tenellum. Next base: position 113,032,676 of record OY720644.1, on the reverse strand, counting down.
ATGGCTCCTCATAATGCACTGTTATATTTCCTTGGAAGATACATGAATTATGCCAAACTAATGAAAGCCAGTACAGCTTTAAAATCATTACACTCCCTGAAAATCAAAAGTGAAAGCGTTTGATATCCAGTTTGACATCGGTACCGAAAGAAAGTGGAAAAATGATGCGGAATAAATTTTTCAATAGCAATAATTACATATACTTCACATTTGGAAATTTTATTTAGGTCAAAGTATGCTTCATTAATAACTTAACTGATGCTCATGCATACGCTTAATTTATATTTAATTTCACTTCAAAATCGAAATCTGATACAAGGATGTGTTTTAAGGGTTCTAATGAGGAACAAATTTTTTATTCATTTTGCTGAGAGAAAACAATTGCACAGAAAAAGATACTTACGGTAAAATAAAGTCAAAAATATTTATGATACTTTCAAAAAGCAATTCATTGATTTAGAAATTGATTTCATCGATAATGAATATAAAATGTTCACTTTTCTCTGGAATAGAACTTTTCACCAACTCTTAAAATAGGTTATAACCAAAATGGATCCCAAAAATGTTAGAGAAAAATGTATTCTACTCCCTTGAATTCTTCCTTCTATCAAATGTAATTCTATAGTGTATACTTATGGATCAAAAACTGTATGCATCGATTTCAAAACACGTAGATGAAAATCATATTGATTTCAAACTACCTGCAAAAGCGCGAACACTAGCAGCTAGTATATCATATCTAACCAGCCAATACTCTAAATCGAGAATATTTTAAACCTTTTTTAAGCCAGAAATAGGGGGAAACGCTCTAAAAAATCGAGGATCGAATAGATGCAAAGTGTAATTGACGAGTCGCTTCCCGTTTCTCCTTTGTTTCGCAGAGCCGTTGGAAGGCGACGGTTTCGGAGGAGGCAGAAGGCCCCCGCCGGCCCCACACCAGCCCTTTCTCCTCACGGGCACCAGGGGCACGCCCCCCTACCTGGCCGCCTCCCCCCCGCCCCCGCAGCGCCGACATTCTGTACCCTTCGGAGGAGCGGAATCCCTGTTCGGTGGACCCCTGGGTACGTGTCCGCTTCCACTCATGCAGTGCCTTTCTCTCGCGCCCACGCCACGCTCTGCCATATATAGCCCACACCCCGCGAACCCACCTTTCACCACGCGATGGAATCAACTTTAGGCGCACATCTTGTTGTAAGATGTCCAGATCTGTGGAAAAGTACCACCTTTAATCTTTAATTATGAATTCAAGCGTCTCCAACAATTGAAATAACTATTTGCACAGTACACAAACACCCAGAGCCTGAGTGGAGAAAAACCCACGCACGTGGGGCACGAACCAACGACCTTAGATTTAGCAGACGAGGACTTTACCCGGTAAGCACCGAGGACGACACAATAAATGCTAGTTAGAGCACCCTTTCTTCAAGGTTATGGCGAAGAGTCACTAGTAAGGGTAAGGAATGAACAAAAGAAGAGATAGTTGCAAGTGTCGCGGATGAGTACTTCCCATTCGGGGTATTTGGGTTGGAATCCAGGGAGTAAGAGTTAGTTTTCAATGAAATCCCGATCCTAACTTAATAACATAATATTTCCCTAAACAATCTATGCAACTCAATGGCGCGAATATCCTCAGTTGTAGGTCGCATCCCCAAATGACCATCGAATAAAGTGGTCATCAACGTAGCATCGGTTGAGTTACATTTTACATCTTAAATTTTCTACTTATATTTTTCACGTCGCATATCGAATTAAATGAATCTGAAATTCGCAAAAAAAACATTCACCACGTAGCACCTTATAAACCCACCCCGATAAAAAGCTCCTTAAATAAGTCCTGTACCACACAACCCATTGGCGATTGAGGGAGAAGCGAAAGTGATTTAGGTACTCGGAGAGGAGAATGCATTATCCTGGAGGTTATGCCACATGCGTGCTCATGTGCATCCCTTTCTATATACATTACAGGGGCACAAACCTCGCCTCTGCAAAGGGTTTACGGGCGATCCAGGGCTCCAAGTCAGCGATGCGAGGAAATGAGAGCTCTCAGCTCTGCAAGAGCGCGCCCATACGAGACACCAGCCGAATTTTGGCTGTAAAAATGGATATTTGTTAAACAAATCAAAACATTATTTTGTACATAATGTGAATGAAAACCTTGCATATAATACTGAAGTTACCAGAATGTCATGAACGCTTACTGACCTATCTCTAGTCTCTCTGATTACTTTCTCTTTCGTCTCTCAACCATTAGATTCCATGATTCTTTCCCGAAAAACTAACCCCGATTAGATCCCACAGCAGTGCATGGAACACAGGATTACTCGATGGGATGCCATCACTTCATTCTCATCCCATTCTCCCCGTTTCTCTCCCGGCCGCAGGTGGAGCACCACCGCCGCACCCTCTCCTGCACCCGGACCTAAGCGACGCGAGCAGCGGTGGCGGCACGACGCCCGGCGCCTACCCCGACTTCCCGCCGAGCCCCGACTCGTGGCTGGAGCCCGCGACCGCCACCACGGCCTCGCACTACTGACCGCCACCAGAAGTGGGGGCGCCCTGGCACCAGCACACCCTTCCAGCGACCGCCGCCGTCAAGAGGCCCCCTGCCGCGGCGGCGGCGGCGGCCAGGGGCCTCCGGAGGGGAGCCGCCAGTGGCGCCAGGAGGCCCGGGCGTGTCGGACGGGGGGCCACCGCCGCACCCCCGCACATCACCCACCTGCTGAGCGCCTGGGCGGACGCCCACGAGTCGTGAGCGGCCCCCGCGTCCTTCTCGCCGGCCGGCGGGCCGCGTGTGCCCGCGACCCAACGCGTGTCGCTTTGCGAACACTACGAGCGCCGCTGTCGCTCGCGTGAGGCACAGAGTGGGACTCGCCGTTGTCCTTTCTCCAGTGCCGGATTGTGTTGTTGACTGTGAAAAGATTATATGGAGGCGTCAAGTTTAAGTGTTCGTTTGTTTCCTTTGTTTCTTCGTCAGGCAGGAGGGGAGCTGTTGATTAATTGTCCGGAGTTGGCCGCCGCGGATAAAGGCGGCAACAAAAGTCTGTGGTTCTCCTTCCTTTCACATACCCGACTGCAGAGGACTGAAAATTCCCTCAAAATCTTGTAAAATAAAATATCATTTTCCACGGAAATGCACACGGCAGACGCCTCGAAAATATCAAGACCCGTCAAATGGAAAGAGGGATACTTTAAGGCCATCGCATCATGAGTAATCCATTTAAAGCTCTCTATGATTTCACAAAAAAAGATGGTGAGTTTCTTGTAACGTTACAACGATTGAGGAGTAATAAGTAATGGGTCAAAGGCTTGATTAATTTCCAAAATGTGGGTACCATTAAAAATCGATAAGTAATAGACTTCTTAAAAAATACTGCAGGGCACTATTTTGAGGCCAGAAACTTTGAGGATGAAATTGAATTTGTGGGCTTAAGGCAGGGAGCAACCACTTTGGTCTATCGTGATAGACTTGGAGAAACATTCAAAGGGGATGAAGCAAGCAAAAACAACTATTTGGATACAAATATAATTTAATAAAATTGTCGAAAGCATTATAAATGAGAGACTTTTCTCAGCAGCCCGAAGTTAATTGCAGTTTTGGAGGAGCCAAAATGCACTCTAAAAGCAACGGTTCAATTACAGTGCACAACTCTCGGCTCTCAAAGTACACCTCAAGAGATTTCCTCTGAACATAATCATTTCCTAAATTTAAACTCTACAAAAGTTATTCAGCATACTTGTCAACATGGGCAAGTACTACTTGAAACATGATGCCGCACGATATTTAACGTTTATCATTGATAAAATATGCGGTGTAAAACTGATTCTCCATCTACCAACATAAAACAGTTTTTTTTAAATAACAGTTGCTTTCATTTTTTGTAATTAATCCATGCAAAAGAAAACATTTATACGTAAGATTACATGCTCTACTGAACGAAATACCCTCAAGAAAAATTCACTAAATGTCTTTCGCAAATGCAAAAGTTTATTTGCAAATGCTCGCACTACCAAGTGCTAGCCAAGATTATTTCACGCTCTTTGGTAACTTAAGTGACAGTCTTTCTCTCAAGCAGCTCCATTGTCCATTTGATACTTGGTCTTCGTGTGTTCTCAGTGACGTGCCAAATATTGAGTGCATGTTTTTTCAAAGGAAAGAAACGCGTGCGATCGATACCTCAGGATGGCTTCGAACACTGACTAAGAAGACAGTGCACCACGACCGGGATCCTTGCTTTGTCTCAGATGGAAACAGTTAATCACCATATGGCGGTTTAGCGAAATCCTAAGTGACTCTTTACTGTTAGCTTTTGCCTCAGATAATAACAATTTACCAAGCACTTTATGTAGATATAAATTCAATCCCATCTGAATAACGTGTTCAAGAAGATAACATTCCTTCAATTTCATTCTCAACACCAGGAACATTTTTCAAATGACAATGCTTTTTTCACTCCAATGTGACTAATAAATTAATGCGTCATGAAAGGAGTAATGCAACGATGTCACACGACGAGATAATATGTGTATATATTGATTTCGGTGTTTGGATATGAAAAGTGTGTTGTTCATTGGGCAAAAATTAACAGTAATAAACCAAGCAACAATTACATTCTCTTCAATGCCCGCATCTCCCCGACCACCCCCTCCCCTAATTCCTTCCCCTCTCTCGCTTTCCCCTACTCGCACCCTAACCCACCTCCCCTCCACCCAGCCCTCTCACGGACATTTTAAGAACTCTGCCTCCCCCACGCGACGGCATCAAAGGGGGAGGGGCGAGAAAGTATTGGCAGTGCAGCACACATAATGAGCCTTTTCTCCCCCATCCCTCTTGGATCACGCATCATCATCATCATAATGTCCATCATGGACGCGGATTCTCCGCCTAGTGACACGCACCACTTCAAAAAACAGTCACTGCCGCTTTTTTCGCCGGAGAAGGTGCCGCATCCAAGGCTGTGTTTGTTCTCTTTTTTGCGGTAATTACCGTTGATTGCAATTTTGTTCCGGCAATCTTATTTGCCAAAAAGATACAAATGTACATTTTTTCTGAATGTTCATGCATTTATGGATTGTCCTGTGAATTTTTGAAGATGTTTCCATGGATATTAAAATTGTATATTTATTCAAAATCAAAAAAATTGGCTTGAGCTTTTTACAAAAATTATATCGCCGTCTTTTTTATAAATAATTCTCATATTCACAACTGAGAGCAAATCACACGGCAGTTAAATAAATATTTTGAAAAAGACCATCGACTCTGCTCGCATTATGGAATTTGTGCTCCAAAAGAGGTTTCATAAAATGATTTTCCACTTTCAATTTTCTTCAGGAAATAATCATTATTGGAAAACTTATTTAAAATCATTAGATAAAATTTAGAGACAACAGATTGATTTCACTACGACAATCGCCATTTCTTGGAAAATTATGAGATGCCTATCTGAAAAGATAGGCTTTATATTTAGAAGCTGGATAAAATTGTGCGAAACCAACAATAGGATTTTTGCCTTTATGTCTAAACCAGTACAAGTGAAACGATAGACTGGATAGCAAATGTTAAATAAAAAAATATAAGGATCCTCAAATAAATAGGTGGATCTTGCATTACTTCCCAAATTCTGGCTAAGGCAATTGCTCCAGTTAAGACAAAAATTATTTACAAAAAGTTACTTCAAATTTCGAAATAAGCCAAATAACATAATATAGGTGAAATCCCAAGAGCCTTAAATAAAAATTTTGTTTACGGCTTTTGGAGTTTTACCTTTATAATATTATGAAAGAGTTTCAGGCGTAACTTTGAGGAAATATTCAATATCCATACTGGTAAGAATGAAAAGACGATAGTAAATTTCCACACTGTTTTAATAAGCACCGACCATGGTTTCATGTCATGTGTCATGGGAATAACATAAAGAGTCGAAACCATGGTCAGTGCTTATTAAAACATTGTGGAAATTTACTTTTCATTCTTACTAGTATGGATTTATGGTATTAATCTAGCCGTAAGAGCTCACTTCTTTATTAAGCTGAATAACAAAAGGATAGCTGCAGAAAATACTCCCCCAGAACATTGAAATACCAAATGAACCACCAGCATGTTTAAGTTGTAAAATTGGGATGGCAATCATGAATGTGGGTGTCTTTTCTAAGGGTCAACTTCAGCAGTCTGAGACCCGATTTTCAAGGTTTACATTTTGTGCAAGGATAAAATTCTGATGAAGAAGGACTGTAAGTTCCACAATCATTGGTGATATCGATTCCTACATTATGATTGACCATCACAATGCCCTCCACCCCTAAATAGGCACATATTTTATCCCTTACCAAACTGCAAGAGAGCCTGGGCAGCTGTGAGAGGAAGCGAGTCTTCCCTCTTACTGATGTGCTCCGTCTGCGTCACAACCGGGAGTGGAGAGGGGTGAGAGATGCAGGGCGCCCTGGATTGAGCCTCGACAGATTCACTTCACTAGGCGTACTGCATGGGCCTGCAGTGAGGTATATACAACCAGACACAAAAGATGAGATAGAGGCTTACATCCATCAGTCTAACATGGGAATAGTAATGAACTTCAAGTAACTTAAAGTTAGGCTGCACCCATAGAAATACAAAGCACACAAAACATATTACACATACACAGAATGTTTCAAGGCCATGTATGGGAAGGTAACCTGTGTTCACTCTGGATCAAGAGGCTGAAATTGTCAACGGTGAGAAGACTTCAGTACATTTGTAAGTATAGATTTTCAATTGTCACCCCATCCAGCTTCAAAAACTGATATTTCACTATCCAGAACAGCTAAAACTAGAACAGAGGACCAAAAACTGCCTTTTCCACACCGGCAAAAATTGCCTTGAAGGTTTCCTGAAGAGGAATAAGTTTATTTGAGATAGAAAACTGAAGCCAAAAAGCTGAGTATGTTAATAGAGTTCAACAGTGATAGGTCACACTATCTTTCTGAAATCTAGAAAATATTTTGGAGAAGCATCACTAAACTCAAGAAAGGATGCATCACATGGATAAGTGAGGAACAATAAACATCCAAGACAGACATAATAATTGCACAAAAAGGTCAGAAGAGAATTGGGAGAGCAACATCAGCGGAGAAAGTAAAATCTGCAGCCAACATTTATAGAATGAATGCTGGAGGATGTTGCCTCCCATCAATGTTCACTTATGCCCATCACTGGATGGCTTTAAATCTGAAGTCAATGGAACCCCAGAAGTATTGTATGCTTCTTTCAATAGTGAGTGGTTGGAATTAGTATGAAGGTTTCCGCGGCGTTTCAGCATCTGGAGATCAGTTTTTGGGTTTCCTTCCGCATGTAGTCTTTTTGTGATGACAGTTTCTCCAGTCATCCTGCTGGCATCTTCAGGACAAAGATGGTCGAAGATGCCAGCAGGATGGCTGGAGAAACTGTCATCACTAAAAGACAACATGCGGAAGGAAACCCGAAAACTGATGTCCAAAAGTGAGTGGTTGGATAGCCAAAGCCCTTGGCTTGTCGTTTGGCTAAAGCCTTTTAACAATTATTCCAAACCTGTTCTCTCATTCTCAACAACCGTGAGAGTTGCATCACTCAGAAAGTATATACATTTTGCACGGGAAAAAACAACATGGTTATGTCTCCACATTCCTCACACTGTATTCAACCTTTTGATGTGTTGCTTTGCAGCCAACTGAAAACTGCCTTCTATAGGAAGAATGACTGCTTAAAGAGCAGACCTGAAAAACGTAATGTGCCAGATTAACTTTTCAAAAAATCTTCTACAGCTGCAAAAGATGGGTCTGGGCTTGAATCTTCAGGCATTCATATTATAAAGTCTGACATCTTTTCCAATAAAATTTTTCTCTAACTTGATGCAAGTAAACCTCAACATGCACAGCTATTGTCAACTCCCACCAGCTCAGCTACAGAGGAGATTTCACTGATTCCAGGAATAAGCATTGATCTAAAAATAACCATTAAAAAGCCACATTCTATAGTTCTCACTGAGATACCTAGAAAATCTATACTTACTGCAAAAGAGAAACACAACAGCAAAGGAAGACAAATATAGGATGAAATCTTGACTTGGATAGGTTTGGATAGGATGAAGGCTAGGATTAGATGTGTCTCATCATCATCAGCAGTCATCAACCTGAAGATTGGTTGGTCTTTGGCTCTTGTCCCTGCTCACATACCAGCAGACCACTTCCTTTCTACATACTAATTACACATCCACTTTGACATCCTTCATGATTTACCTGATGCCTTTCATTCTTGGGAATACTTCCCATTCTATTTTTCCTTCCATTATAGTTTTCAATTGACCATTGAACCACAAGAAATGTCCAATTAGTTTGTCTCTTTTTCTCAGAGCTTTCATCATACTCCTTTCCTCTTCAATGCCTAGTAGGACTTCTTCATTAATGATTCTCTCCAACCATTTCATCTCTGTGATTCTTGCATAGCACCTCGTCTCAGACCATTTTTGCTCTGCTGCTGTTATTTTCCAGGTTTCACAGTCATATATGAGCACTATCCAAATATAAGTTTAAATGAAAACAAAATAATACTTATAGAATGGCCAAATCATCAGCAATGGATTGCATACTGATTTTGTTCCCATGAGTTTGTATTCTTGTTTTAATTTATTTTATTCCTTTTTGATCTTATTTATTGTTTAAAGTTATTCTTTAACCCTTAAGCTGCGGCAGCAAGATTTTTCGCCTACCACTCTGTGCGGAAGAAAGCGACTCAGAGCCTGTCCCTCTCCTCTGTAGGGAGATGGTGAGCAGGTAGAAGACCCTTCTTATTCTCTCGCTCGCTTCCTTCCCTTTTTTCGACCCACTCCCTGCGGGGGTCGGCCGGAAGTTGGTCATAAATTAATTGAGCAATGAACAACGGGGCTATTTTAGTTATTTATTCAAAATTGTTAAAATAAGTATTATGATAACTATCCTTGTAATTTTCTAATTTATACGACTCCAAACACCGTGTATATCAGTTGATTTTCGCCTTATTTGGTACGTATGTATTGATATATTTTTAAATGTTAATTTCCTAAAATTAAAACTCCAAACAAAATTATAAATGGTTTCCACGGGAATGAGGGTTAAATTAAAGTAAAATAATTAATTTTATACTTTATTTTTCAAGAAAATGCTAAAAAATTATTCAGTGTGACATTCCTTGAAACATGGATCTAAACATAGCACTGTATTACATTCTTGACACCAAAATCTGGAATTATTTCTTTTCTCTCTTCTGAGAATTTTTACATACAAAACATTGTCTTTGAGGATCTTTTGTGTTTTCACTATGTGGAATTTTCTCAATAAAATGCCTAGAAGTTAATCTGTGTGGGAAATTTTCCCTTGCCCCCAATTTTTCCATTGCTAAATCACATGATTTACTTAGAAGTTGATCAATTACAACTCTAACAAATTTCCTGTAGGGACTTTTACTCCCAGTTCTCTTTTTGTGTAAATAAAAAGCATTCAGCATGGAGACACCCAGTAGATGAAAAAATTGTTTCTTATAACACTTCACTGATTTTCTCATGCATTCAAGTGAACCAATCATCATATCCGATTTGTCAACTAAGCGCATGTTTTTTATATAGTCAACAACAGCATCTGGTTTCTCAATTTTTTTCACCAGTCTTATGGCATTTTTCCCAGTGTCCACAAGTTTTTCCTGATGTACCGTCGGCATAACATATCAAAACACAAATAATCTAGAAATCGCAACAAAGTACGCTCGTCACAAGGGAGCTACTGGAAGGCAACTGCGGCCTCCAAAGCTCATTGAGTGGACAATTGGAAGGGTCGCACCCGTCGCACCACATGGCGATGGAAAGCGACCCATAATGAGCGGGGGAGTGACCAGTTTAGGGTAGGAATGGGGATGGCCTATTGTTCCCCCGTGGAAAGAGAAGGCTGGGGTCGTAAAAATAAGGGAGGGTTCTAGGCTCTGGAGGCAGGACACGGTCAAACGTTTAAAAACGTTTTTCCTGCAGTTGCCCGTGAAAACGTAGATAAACGTTTGCCGCAGCCAAGAGGTTAATATTGAAGAAAAGTACTTTCCTGAATAAATTGGTCTTCATCCAGAAAAATCTCCATCTCCAGTTCCATTCTCCTGTAAATAATTCTGGTTTAAATTTTCAACCCATAAATAGTGAATCTGAAGTCTTTGCATCTTCGGACTCTTTTTCTCCTTTGGGTTACTGATGATTACTCACTTTTTATTGTCCACTGGCACTTTCCCAGTTGAAAGATGTCACAAATCAATCTGAACAGCTTATTCAGGGTCCTCCCTCCTGCATGTTTAATGAACTCAGAAGGAATTCCATCAACTCCCAGCACCGTTCTCTCAGGTTCTTAACTCTGATCTGAAAGACTCTGACCTTTGAATGGAGTATGCATCCTCTTTCATCTTCATCCACAGTGTCTCCATCCTCAGGTAACTTACTTTGCACTGGTTTGCCGCTGTCAAGTTCCTCCAGGCACTCTTTCCATCTTATCACCACTTCCTCTATTCAATGAATATTTCATTCGATTCACTACACATGAAATAACCTTTAATTCCATGTTCTACCGAGTAACCCTTTAACGTTTTGTGAGCAGGTTCAACTTTTCCCTAAGAAAGATCGAGCTCCTTCCTCCTCTTTTCACATTTTACTAATCCATTATTCTATGGCCTTTATTCTTTTATGGCTAATCACACTTTTAATTATTTCATTAAGTCTTCTTCAGCTGCAGTTACTTGAGTTTTTGTACTTACTTGGTACAGCACTTCCTTAGCAAACCCATGGCTTCTGATTGTTTTTTCCTACCATACTTTGTCTTCTGTTGCACTGAGAATTCCTATCCTGATCCCTTGCAATCTCTCCTTGTTTGATTCCACCCCCTTCAGCTTTGTTAACAGTACTCTGATAGTCCAATCTGTGTTGTTTCATTCAGTCTTCCACCTGCCATCACTTCTTTGGTAATCCTTTTAGTTCTATACCTTACACAGGAATTTAATCATGACCAAAGTATGATCTCCGTTGATACCCACACAAGGGAGATTTGCAATTGATAGCAATTACTTGATTTCTAAATCATGGTTTCTTTAGCGCAGGTAATTCCATTACGCTCGGGTTTTGCTGCATTGCATTATCTTGATGAAGACGTTTCTCGACCAATGCTGACCACATCTTCAGATCAGGTCCGAATGCTGACTGGTGGAATTGGGCATTTATGTATACCATCCTCAGGGTTGCCTTCCCGTATCACATCCAATCAGCATCGAGGACACCGATTTTGATGTGATTTTGTTCAAGAGTCTTTTCCATACGTTGTGGAGTTTGTTGCCGTCTTCTCTATTGAAATTTTCTTTTACTTTCTCTATTTCCTGGCGGAGCAGCATGGTTTTTTTTTTAACTTACAATAAAATTCCAATCTCTGTCTTCAGGAATTTTGCACATGTATCTTCTAATAGGAAACCAAACAATGTGTTGAAGATGACAAGGCCATATTGTACATTAAATCAGTCTCTTTTCACCATTGAAAAATTTCCCATGCCATACTTATCTACTGGCTCACCTTCATTATCGTCTGTTAATGTATTCAAGTCTCTAAGAATAATCAAATTTCCATCACCTTTCATATTCCCTCACACTCCTTATTTTCCATTGCATTGGTCTTCTCCAATCAGATCTCGGGGTGGGGACTACTGGGAGGGGTACATAAGACAGAAATGACAAATGCAGGATAGGGACATGGAACGTGAGATCTTTAGGGGAGAGGGGGAAGCTGGTGAAGGCAAAGATGGGGAGGCTAGGTTTAGATATACAAAGAGTCAGCGAGATCCAGTGGATGGGGGGAGACGACTACTGGAAATAGTGTAGGATGCCTCAGACTGGACAGGAGAAATGCAAAAGGAGAAAGACTGATAGAGTTCTCTAATGAGAAGAATATGATAGAAGCTAATATTCTCTTCAAACACCATTGGCATAAGAAGTACACATGGGAGATGCCAGGAGATATTGCCAAATACCTTTTAGACTACATAGTTGCCAGAGTCAGATACAAGAACCAAGTAAAGCAGTGAAAGAGGTGTCCCTGTGCAGATATAAACAGTGACCACAATCTAGTAGTCATGGACTGCCACCTTCAGCACAAGAAAATCAAAAAGGTAACATGAGAACCAGGGTGGGACATGAAAATACTAGCTGAATAAGGAAACATAGAGATATTTGTCACAACCATCAACCGGAAACTAGAAAATGAGGTAGAAATGGGCACTGAAGAAAAATGCGATTAATTGAAGAGGACAATGAGAGAAGTTACAGAAGAGCAACTGGGGAGCAAGAGGGCTGACACGAAGAAGCTATGGGTAACAATGGGCATGACTAAACTACAATACAAAATACAAAAACTCCAGAAAAAAAAGGTGAGGCAACCCTCTACAAGAAGCCAAGGGACCAAGCCAATCAAGAATGCAACAAGGCTAGGTAGAATTAGATCAAAAGCTGCAGCCATGAAACAATCAATTTTTAAGCTTTTGGTGATTTTGAAACAACCAGTAAACAACATATTCATATTACCTGCTGTGCATTGGAACTATGAGGCCCTTTTATCCTCTTTTTCTTCGATTGTTTTCCCAGAAAACAATTCGATGACATTGGGCAAATTTCCCGCTACGAAATTAGAAGTGTTTGTTCTTTTTCTCCACTAGAGGGCACTAGTGTCCTTTCATGTTTTGCTTCACTCATTTGTCATTACGCACGTGCGATGTTTATACGAAAAAGAGCGGTGTAGTTAAATTTATTTTTGTGAGATTTCAATTTGCTTGGAATTGCGAGGTGCACCGTACCTGATACATTTACACGAAAGTCGCCTCATTTAATTTAAACGGGCAGGTGACACAGTGCATAATTCGGATATTTATCATTAGTAACATAAATGAACTTGCGGTCTGAACATGACTGCGAAAGGATGTGTGAAATCGGCGCTGAATTTCCAAATTCTCGCCGAATGTGCAACTTCTAATGCAAGAACTGGAATAATGAAGCTGCCTCACTTCGATGTAGAAACGCCGGTTTTTATGCCAGTGGGAACCCAGGTCATTATCATGAAGGATACAATTTGTGTTCCATACATAGTTACTGATATCACTACTCTCCCGCGTATCACTGTATTTCTCTCTTGAGTTGTATTGCACCTCGTTAACTTATGTACAATTTTGCAGGGGTCAATGAAAGGATTACTTTCGGAACAATTAGAGAACCTAAATTGCCAAATTATTCTGGGAAATACGTACCACCTCGGGACAAGACCGGTAAGTCTTTTTTACTCTTTCAAGTGGTAGTGAGTAAACACTAGTGAGTTACATGATGTTTGCCTTTATTATATTTCGTTAAAATGTAATTGCAAAGTGTTTTTCGTTCGCTTAGGGGTTTATGTGATGAGTTTGGCCCACTCTCAGTTGTACTATGCGACAAGCAATGGCGGAGAAGGCAGATAGAATTATAGCTTGTTGAGACCTAAACATGAGCCAGCTGTTGGTCACTTTAAAATGTACTACTGGTAATACTCCTCATACACCTTTAAAACACTTATTCCGAGAAATTACCGCATACTACTGATACTGCATATGTATTAGGGGCGATACGAGTGCATTTTGCTGTTAATGGACCAACACGAATCTCAGCTTGGTGTGTTTTTTTGTTGGATTTAATCATAACTGATTTCTCCTGTGGAATTGATAGAATGCCACCTTGTGTAGAGACGACTTGGATCATATGGCGTTTCATGTATTACTTGAGAATATTTTTAAAGTACAAGATACTATCACTTTTAAGTTTTGTAAGGATATTGGATTAGCCTTCCAAAGTGGAGTGCTAAATGACTCTTTCCCATGAGCCAGGTTGCTGTCAGTGACGCATGCAAACCTTATGGCAATTTTACTGAATCCACGAACATCTTTATTGAACTGTGCCACCAATGCAACCTGCATGTTCACTCTCTTTTGAACAATTTTGCAACATGCTTAGTTAGCAGTATGCTTCTTCCTTCTGTGGAGCAGGGCACACTGGTACAGTTTTCCTATTTAAGGGGAACAGAGGTGATGTTAAAATTGTTTTGTAGTAATAATATTTTGGTTCAGTATTTCGTGATGCATAATGGTATATTACAAAAGATGGAAAAATATTATGCATGAGCAGCAAATGTATCAAAGTACATTTTAATGCTGCTTTCTTTGGAAAAAGGTTAAGGAGAGGCTTCCCTACCTAAGAAATAAGTTTTCCTTCTAGATTTACTAATTGAAAGTGGTCCTTATGCGACTTGCAGAGAGAATACAAATTCAGTGGCCGTAAGTTGAAAGCAGAATGTAAAAGGGAACTTGGTGAATTCTGGCTTAGGGTTTTGATCCAAAGTACTTTGAAATACAAACTGCATAAATTGCTACATCAAAGAGCAGCTTGGGAAGAAATTTTTTAAAAATTCTTTGAGAACTTAATCTCGCACTTTTTTTGCCTTTTAGGGATGATGTTGTAATAGGTCCATGTAATATTGGCAACAATTCCAATGCTTTCTTCTAAAGCTATTATGGATCAGAAAGCTCACCTCTTAAATTGTATATTAACTCTTCCTTTGAGGGATGGCTTTTCTCTAATCTTTTCTAAGAAGCTCTCATTATTCCTGAGTAAAACATGCTGACTCTTGCAATGTAAATGATAATCGTCCTGTTTTCTGCTGCTTTTTGCTTACCTTTTTGAAATAATTCTTTATAACCAAGTGGTGAAATACTTATAAAATAAACTTTTTATGAGTAGCCTAGTGTAGGTGGAGGTTTTCACCATGCTCATAGACAGTCTTAAGGCTTTATTGTCACAAAAACTTTTTTTAAGGCTGATATCCTTCGAAAACTGCTTGACTTGGTCACATCCTCTCTCAGTGGTAAACTTGTAGTAAAATACACTCCATATGCATCAACTGATCCTATGGATCACACTTATAAATCTTGCCAAGTTATGACTAGGATTCTCCAGCCCCTTGATTGTGAAGTGTGATGATGACTATGACTGAGGGCGATAGGGATGATGGCTGGTGTCATCAAGTGATCGTGGAAGCGTCCGTTGTAGAGCTTATCTCATTTTATGCCTGATGTCACTAGCGTATTTATGATGTGATAGCGTATTTATGATGATTCATCCCAAAAAGAATTCTCTTATTCACTGTGTCAGAAGAATTTTCGAAGAACCAGCGAAAATCAAGAAGACATTGGAACCAAAATATCACAACAGGTGCCAAAATTGAGTAAGTTATTTTTGTCCAAAATGAGCACTGCGAATGGAATGTCAGAGCTGTTATGGTAAGCAATATTGAATAAATTTTGTTTTTATATTTATATGTTAATATTGCTCAAAACAAGTGTTCACTACTCTCAAAATAATCAAATTTATTCTGTGTAGCTCTGATAACGATCATCCTTTTGTCCTTGAGCAGATAGAGGAAGTTGTCAGATTTGTTATTGACCATGAATTTAGGATATAATTGATGTGTTATTCATTATTTGGTACACATGAGATGTAAAATATTGGTAACTTTATAACTATATTATTTAAGTAATCTGTATATTACAAAGCCTTAAAGTCATCACTCAAAAGAGTTTCTTGTATTTAATATGATTGGAATTAAGCTGTATGATGTTAAACACTTGACCTTTATATAATATTTTCTTGTCAATTTTTTTATATTTTACACAGTTGACTGCAAATTTTTTCAGAAAGAAAACATCAGGTTGGCCATTTCATCAGAAGGCTGCTGCTGGGTTACATGTCCACTCATAGCAGCTTCTCAGCTGGTAGGTTTAGTGGACCAATGGGATATGGAATGACAAAGAACCAGTGGCAGGCATTGTCTGCTTGGCTCAATGAATATGGGAGCTTCAGAGAGACTGCACAGTATAAAAAGGTGTACAAATGTATTTTGATAGGGCTAATCATTATTAAGTTTTTCTTGTTAAATATGCTGAGCAGACATGGAGGGACCTAAAGAGAAATGTTTGGGTCAATGCAGCTCGAATTAGAGATACAGTGAGGGCAACTGGCAGTGGGCCAGTGGAGGTGGCTTTCTCAGAATCAGAGAGGAAATGCCTTGCTGTGACAAGTACTGAAGTGGTGAAAGGCTTTCCAACAGTATTGAAATATTACAATGACTTCTTAGTGAGCACGTAGTAATAAGGAATGGACTTAAAATGTCTCTTTTTATTTAAATAGGTATGAAGATCATGAAATTTACTTTAAAATGCTTTAAAGGTTAGATTAAATCCTTCAGTACACTTGCCTATTATGTACACGCATGAGATTCAGGTGGCTGAGTGTCAAACACCCAGGATAATTTATTTAATTAACGGGTGCAAATTATAATGGAGCTGTATTTTTTCTCATATACTACTAATTTTAAATATTGTATTAAGCATATAACGTAATTTTAAAATAATTTACTATACTTTTTACTAATATATGATGCTCTTTAATATCCACTGTTTTTCGAGTTATTTATGTCATTTGTATCATAAATATTCCCAATAATTCTTTTTATTCCCCTGTAACTTCTAAAAGTTGCAGTATTTGTTTTTTTCCTTTGGTATGCCATATTGAAAACTAAAATTTCCATGTTTTATTTCATAGCAATGGAATAATAAAAGTGTTGACAATTTAAAATTGTGGAACAAAAACATAAAGTAGGATTCTACACCAAATTGCAAAATCTATTAGTGTGATGAATAATAGAGATGCTCATATTTTCCTAGTGTTATTTCCTGGAAAGCCAGCCTCCACGGCAGAATATCACACGTCTTCAGAAGGCAACTGAATTTCCTCACAGAAAACACAATGAGATGACTCAAGCCAGAGTACATTTCATCAACTGAGAAATATTTTCAGATATCTTAGAGAAGTCTACCATGAGGAACTTTGTTTTCATGATGAAAAAAAAATAATGAGAGTGAGTTACTAGGGTTCCCTCATCCACCAACAAAGAGAGGTCCCCATTCTGTGTGTACTAAACTTTACACCCACTTATCAGACTCTATAAAACAAATTAATTCCTTCCCGCTTTTTTGAAAGAATGTTTATTTGTATTTGAATGATAAATGTTTTACTCTGTATATGACTACATGACATCAGATGTTGAAAATGTATGAAATGTTGCTTTTTCTTATTCTTCTTGATGTGCCTTATGCAATTACATTATATAGCTACTATTTGTACTAATCACTGCATACTGTCAATTGGGAAAATAATTATATGATATGGTGAAAATGGATGAAGTCACCATGTTTGGTCTCTTCCTATTATTTTGGCCCCAGGTAATTGATCAGCAGATGAAACTGAGGCAAGCACCACGGCTACAATAACCCAGTGTGCCACTGATCATGTCATTATTATCTCTCAATTTATATCTGACATGATACCTAATCATGACCCTTAATATCGGTAACAGACTGTATTGTAAGTTGAGATGTTATGCATTTTAATAATGTGCACGGTACAAGTGGAGCAACTTCAGAAATTTGGGTGAGTTGATTTGTACACTCCAAATACTTTGGGAGCTGGCAAACTTTGGCTCTTGTCCGATCACTTCCCAATCAGATATCAGGTTATAGCTTGTTAAATTTCATACTTCATGACTGCTTTAGCAATGATACTGATTTCTGTCCATTTCTTTCAGAAAAATGAAGGAGAAATGCAGGAGAGAAAGGAGAGGGCAATGGAGTGGTTGACTACAGCAGGAGAGAGGCAAGCTAGGCTGTGGAGAGGCTTGCCACTGCAGTGGAGAAAAGGTGAGCTGCAGCAGAGAGAAAGGTAGCGTCAGCGAAAAGGAAGACTAGCAGCAGCAGGGAGGAGGGCTGTAGCAGCAGCAGATAGGAGGGCTGCCGCAAAGGAGAGAAGGCAAGCAGCTGCAGAGAGGCGAGCTGCAGCATATGAGAAAGCTGCTGAAATTTTTACGCTTATGATAGTGGAAGTCTCGGAGGGAGTAATTAATGTATTTATTTTTTTCATCAATAAAGAATGTTATATTTGAAATGCATTTTTATATCATGTGAAGAACTGCTGCTCTACTAATTCTTCAAGTGTTTTCTCTCCCCAAACCTTGCTGCAGTCTGTGCAACTTCCTTCACATATTCCAGTTATGGAACTTCATGTGGGGGTAGTTTCAGCCTGTGAGTAATCACAAGATTGTGCAGGTCAGCACAAGATGTAATAATTTTTTGAGCGGTTTCTGGAGAGAAGTGGAGCACTCTATCTGAATGCAGGCAATGCTGCATACTCTTCATCACCCCAAATAATCGTTCCCTACCGTTCCTTGTCTAGCAGTGACAATTTGTGTATGTTTGAAGTCATGGCTCAGACCCACATGGCCCAGACAGACAGAAACCCAATCCCTACTTGAGTGACTTGTGGAGGGCACTTCAAGTACAGTACTCCATCTGTCGGATGAGACGTTTAACCGTGGTCCCCTTGGCACCTTTCAATAGGAGCAGGCTAATGCAGATGCCGGGTTTCTATCCACCCTTCCTCCCTTACCTGTCCCCTATGGTGCAAATGTCCTTAGCAGTCGGTCGCCTCCTCAAATATCCAATCCAATCTTGAAGTCATGGGCTAATTTCTACGATTAAAATTCACCTTTGACATTCAAAACAATTGTCGAAAATGGTGGTCTAACTAATCAAAAGGGTTGTGGGCATCCCGAATTTGACTTTGCATGGGACAGAACCTTTACCTTTCCTGCCTCCGCTTAAATTCAAGGAGCAGTACTGGTAAAAGGTACAGTGCTTCCATTCTAATTTTTTTAAATTTCAATCTCCAGACAACATGAAATTCAGAGAGTGGCTGATATTATACAGTAGCCATGTAGGATTACTTTTTGTTGTAACATTAAGTGGTTTTTACACATATGCCTTCAAAGAGCCAAGAACAATAGAATGAGAAACCACACATTTATCGCTGCAGTAGACTCACCTTCTACTTTTCTTTGTGAAATTAACTAGTTGGAGAAATCATATCTGGCCACCTTAACCACCTTACCTGTTTGCAATATAATTGTTAAGTAATGTATGCACATTGCACATGTGCAGTTTCTCATTTTATCACTTCTTGGTTCTCCGAGGGCATATATATGTATAAACCACCTAATATATAACAAAAAGTAATCAATCATGGCAGAAGGATGAAATAGTTCTCTCTCATCCATGATGATTATCTCACCCCTCTCACAGTTACATAAAGAGGTGCAAGAATCAATCGTTGGCCCTATGCTATTTCTTCTATTAATTGACACAGGCATACCTAACATCTGACCTGGGAAGGGGAAATAAATTGTTTGATCTAAAGGTCTTGGGGGAGGGGGAGTGGTTAGGTGCCACTGTCAACATGTATTTTTTACTAAATGATTGTTCATATTGTGGAAAAAATGTTTTATTAGTCATGATAAACACAATTGCTTCTTGTTTCTTATTATTTCTTATCCTCACAAAATATAACTTAAGGTTTTTATTTCTGAGTGACTAGGTGCTCTTCCCCCTTGCTGGCTAGGCCCATGTTTAATAATAATCTACCTCATTGCATCTCAGAATAAGCCCTTTGTGTTTGTTATCACTTCTTGTGTAGTTAATTTCACGTATGAGCTTGAACTCGTTGTCCATGAATGTCATATCCTCTGTTGGTGGCCAGATGGTGATCCCTAAACAAGTCATAGATAAACCAGAAGCACCAGTTTCAATTCCACTCTAAGAACTCCCCTCCTTTTCAGAGTCCCCTTGTTATAATCAGGAGTCTCAATCAAGGCCAAGGCCATCAAGTTAGGCCGTGTAAAGATCTGAGGATAGTGTCATATCATTCAACAAAATTCTTAACAAAATGTCATATGGGCATATTTTTGCTCCATTCCCTTGGAAGATAGTCAGTATGGACAATTTAACATTGTTTCATTATGTAAAGGTGTAGAGCCACCTCAAAGCATGTTGTATAATCTTCTGAGGTGGGTCATGTGGTGCCAAAAGTACAGTCATCATATGAAAACTAGCAATTGACCTGTTTCTGGTGTTGTGTGCCACGGGGAATGATATCCTTAGTTCCAACCTTTGGGTATCCTGCCTTTTTCCTGTTTTTGTATGTTACATGGCTTTAACTTTGTGAAGCTGATTCCAAACCTATGCGCTCCATGAATTCAATGAATGGAAGATGAATTGTGCAACACATCACTTGTGGAACACTCATTGATCTCATTACTGGTAGACTACTTGCAAGTATGGTGTCAACAATTCCGCTTCCTGCATATATTAATTCTTATCTCCCACCTTTCTAGAAAGCCTCCCCTACAGTAGGAATCTTTAAAAACAGCCTGATGTTAATTCTTGATAGAAAAGGACTTTTATGATTTGAAACACTATGTCAACTGACTTGTAAATGCTTCTTATTTTATCGTTGTAATCATAGGGATATTGTATGTTTTATGCTCTTGTGTCATTTCTGCTTTTGTTATAAACCCTCATGTTGTTTTACAATTCACCTAGTTTTCATCAATGCCAATGAAGGTATTATTTCCATTTCTTTAAGGGTCCAGAAATAATGAAGAAGGCGGGAGGGTTACACAAATTCATGAATTGGAAGAGGGCACTTCTGACTGATTCCGGTGGTTTTCAAATGGTTTCCCTGTTGAAACTAGCAGAGATCACTGAAGAAGGAGTGAAATTTAATTCACCTTATAATGGTGAGTTTTCAATGAAACAGATCTGAAGGCTTAGATCAAACATTTGTAAAGAAGAGGAACTGTTGTTATAAATCCCTGTTAAATCTCCATAAAAAATAATGTATGATGTGAAATTTTTGCATTTTTCAGATTCTGAGTGCATGCTGACCCCAGAACATTCCATAGAGATACAGAATGCAATTGGTGCTGATATCATTATGCAATTGGATGATGTAGTTAAGACAACAACCACTGGGTCCCGTGTTGAAGAAGCAATGCATCGGTACTATTTGTTTTTCTTCAATTTCAAAGGGAATTTTAACAATCATATTGTCAAAGTAATGTGGATTACTGTATTTCAGGACTACTCGGTGGCTGGACCGTTGCCTTGAAGCTCATTCCTTCCCAGAGAGACAAAACATTTTTCCAATTGTACAAGGTGGACTGGACCCAGAGCTGAGAGCTATGAGCGCAAAGAAGCAAACGGCCAGAGAGGTCAATGGCTATGCTGTTGGAGGACTAAGGTCATTATCTCCTACCTAGTTATTCAGTCAGTATCATGGGCGTAGCCAGGGGGAGGCAAGAGGGGGCGGCTGCCACCCCTCCTCCCCCTGGATGATACATTTCATACCAAATCTGCTACAGGGACTGGATAATAATAATAATAATTTTTATTTGACATTAAGCAATACAATGCAATAGTCATCGTCAAGAGGTATAAAAAGTAAGAACACAAATGAAAAAACATATAAAAGGAAATCAGGAATTAAAATTTGAGGTCAGAAGAGTCACACTCCTCAAATTCCTGCAATGAATAGAATGCTTTATACAAAAGCCAACACTTAAAGGTCAATTTGAACCTAGACAGGCTGACAAACCTAGCCTCTTGGGGCAGTATATTAAAAAATCTAAGTTTAAGTACATTAAAACAATTGGCACTTTTGGATAGTCTAAAGTGAGGCACCACTAAATTAGATGATGTCCTGCCTTCCTCCTTACATAAATCCTGGCTCTTCTCATGGTCAGTATGCTGTAATTCTTTTCTTTTAGGGATGCCTGATAATGTTGCTGCAGACATAATATGTATGGTTTCTATCTAAGAACATATTCTCTATCAGTATATTGGAGCTTGATTGTGGCTGGGCTTTTACCCATTCTCACCCACTATTCAGGGCTGAATACGGACTCAAACTGCCGTAGCAATGACACTATTCATCTCAGCAATTCCAAAAACTTTGGTTCTGACTGTCAATCATTTTCAAATAATATTTTAACTTATCAGTATTCTTTAACTTTAACTATCCACAACTTTCTAAATAGTCTGACAGATATCTATTGATTTCCACAACCTCATAGAACGGTCTGCTTAGTTATATGCTTTTTACGATCATCTTGCACGTTCTACATAGTGTTATTCATTTCTGCAACCTTGTCAAAGTTACACAGAGTTCTAAACATAGTAATTGCAAAATATCCTATTTAAAGCCATTCATCAATTGCCAAAGAAATTTGCTATTGGATGAAGGTCTCTCAGGTATTCCACAGGGTTATCAGCTCCAAATCTCCCAACATTTCAGAGAACAACTTCTTCTCCATACTCAGGGGTTCTGAATGCCGTCTTCTCAATTTGGCCAGTATATATACTCCACTTCTTGGGGTCAGGTGCCATCTGATTGGCTCTGGCATATGCTTGTTTTCCCACCTTGGAAACCAGCATCTTGGTTGAAGTTCTTTGGTTGTAAGCGGATCTCAATAGCTTTCTAGACCTGGTGATCCCAAAAGCCTTGCAAGCAGCTAAGAAGTTCAACCCCCTCCCACTGTACAGCATGGTCCTTGCTGATGCTGTGCTCTGCTTCTGCTGACTTCTGTAGTTGAACCAATCAGAAAAATCTGCAGCCAGTGTCTCTTATGTAGATCTTCCTGCATTCACAGGGAATTTGGTAGACACCTGGCATCTCCAGGCCGATTGCATCCTTCACCTTCATGGCTGCTCCTTTAGTTTTGGTGGTGG
Organism: Ceriagrion tenellum; assembly: GCA_963169105.1. Classification (NCBI taxonomy): domain Eukaryota; kingdom Metazoa; phylum Arthropoda; class Insecta; order Odonata; family Coenagrionidae; genus Ceriagrion; species Ceriagrion tenellum. The sequence continues at coordinate 113,009,935 of OY720644.1, read as the reverse complement.
TAAATGGACTATTGATGTCATAGCCCTGTAGAATGTGCTGAATCCCTCCCTATATGGTAGACACATAGGGGAGGTAAGCTTTGGCAACTGGTCCAGATGGCTCTAATGTGCAGCTCCCCATTATTTTTGCCATTGGACAATCAACTATTAAACCTTATATCTCTAGTGCAAGTAATTTATAAAAGCAAAAATTCAAACAGATTCCAGTTTTTTTCTTATGGGATTTAATAGCAGGGGGCTGTTCCAGGGTCCCAAGGGCCCTGTGGAAATTTTAACGTAGCCTATGTTTATCACTGTGCGAAAGTAAACACACATGCAAGATTTGAAGTTAATCAGTTTTGGCATTCCAGAGTGTATGAAGAATATACTTGCGCACACACACTCACACCCATTGACACTAATGTGCTCTTTGGTAATGGTTGTGGTGAAAGTCAGACGGAATAAATGTAAAAGAATCAGAGTAACTGAATAGTCATTAAAGAGTAAGAGTTTTGTCTTTCTGGAAAGGTAGGATCTTCATTCTTGCATGTCATGGAACGTTGGTCTTCTTCATTCACAGTGGTGGAGAGTGCAAAGAAGACTTCTGGAACATGGTGTTCTTGTGCACCAAGACAAGAGATGGATTCAAAGTCGTGGACCCTCTTCTTCCTAAGGATAAGCCCCGATATTTAATGGGTGTAGGATTTGCTGTTGATCTAGTCATCTGCTGCGCCCTTGGAATCGATATGTTTGACTGTGTTTTCCCTACACGTACAGCTGTAAGTATGTTCTGTGAATTATTGTTTTTTTTCTTAATCGGTCTCATGTGGGTCAACTACTCGTATAACAATGGGGTTAAGCTGTAATGGTTGGTATTTTATCGGAAACATTAGATTATTTAATTTTTTTCAACTTCTGGAACTTAATGGCATTCAATGTGGGCAACCCTTAATGCAACTTGTAATTTCAATTATAGATTGTGTTATTACTGTGATCTAAATGTTTGGTTATTACTGTGCTCTAAGTGTATGAGCTCTTGTCAGCCTAAGATAATCACGTTCCTATTATATATTTAGCAGCTATAAGATACATCATGCCTTCAGTAGGAGGAAATTGGTGGAGCATGAAATGGCAGCTGTTATACTTTTATTTCAACAATTTTTTTGACCATTCCATGCATTTTCAAGGCAGATCTTCATTGTAAACATTTTCCATTCTACATGTTTCACAATTTTCAAGAGCTGCATACACAATGTTACATCAATCTGTTGCGTGCTATAAAATGTATGGGATTTCATGTATTCGATCAGTTGGATCAGGGGCAGAGTGGATGGTTGAGGGGAAGGGGAATATTCGCACCCCCTGTGAAGTCTGGTAAACGAGATAAAACAGGATTTGAAAGTAAACTTTATCATGCTAACCAGTCAATATCATTGATGAACAAGAATTAAACATTTATGCCAAAACAAAATAACAGCTGCTTAACTCTCCACTAAAAATTAAGGGACCTATACTTTGTATTCATGAAAGTTAGCCACTCATTTGATGCATTGTCATTAAGGTACTCTTTTTAAATGTTATCCCTCCAAAGTTCAACCATCAGGCTCGAGTGCTTGACCCCATACATTAGATGGAATGAGCAGAATCGTCTGTCTTCTATAATTTTTTCTCTTGGGATAATAGTAGACTACAAAGTTACCTAGAATGTTGGTAGGTTGAAGTATAGGAATTTCTGTTAGCTAATCATGAGTAATTTAGGTCTACGTGTAAAAATTCTCATTTATTTATCTAAAAATACTATTGTGAAATTGAGCCATTTTAGCTTTTGTTCCTCTTTGTCAGGCCACATTAGAGAATGTCTTTGGGAATGGTCCAAAGTACCAAAGACTGTTTTTGAATCATTTACAGTAAAAATACATGAAAAGCAGCAGAACATGTTAGTTAACTAGTATTCTTATTGCAGTGAGAGATTTTGGGTTTTAGTCCATATTACATGACTTGCTGGGAATTACATGACCTCGGTCCAAATTATTTGGAGCTGATATTTTCATAAAAATATTTTTAAATGCTATCCTTATGTTGAATGGTGAAATATAAACATACCAAAGTCATCTTCTTTCTGTATAGTTTTTCAGGATAATGATAAATTGTCTTTGTAGTGCATTAATGGAGTTTGCTATATGCTGTCAAAGTTAGGTGGTCTGAATTACACGGACTTCTCCTACTATTATTGGATGAGAAAATCTCCAATGCATGTGAATCTTTTTCATTCCTAGTCATCACTGTAGAGGCTTCCATGAAAACAATTTCAAAATTTATTCAGGTTCATAGTATCCAAATAGCTCACTTTAATGATAAAACCTCCAGCTTACTCAATCTCATCACAATTCAATCCATTATTTTGGACATGAAACAATACCAATTAATGTTGATTTTAGTATGCTCTCTAAATTTATTGAAAACTTACATTCAGAAGCTGCTTTTTAAGTTCTGCAGCCCTACAAGTACGACACATGACCCTTCAACGGTGCACAAAATCAAATGCAGCACACTTCTGGAAGCCATTTTCAAGAATTCTATTCTGCAGGTATACCTTTCATTAACTTTAGAAGTGAAATAACACCAGTTATTCTTTTTGAAAAATACTCAAAAACTTACCACAGAGGAATCGCAATCCCAAGTTTTACTGAATGCATAATGTGTGCCTGCCTTGGGCACTAACTAGTGCTTATGTATGTATTCCAGAGGTCTTAAGTCATGAAATTTTGTGAGAACTACCTTTTCATCTGACCATCTGTCATTAAGTTGGTACAATTTCTTGTAAATTTGCAAAACAAGTCACTTTCACCTAGAAGTTATTTCACCTTCCTACAAACTTTTAAAATCCTCAATGGGTATTTCATGCACAACAACCAAATTTTAGGTTTATGAGTCTAAAATTTTGACTACCTACTGCTTCACCCAAAGCATTTTACCTTGTTTTTTCTTGAAAGTGCAGATCAATTCTCATTCAGGAATAAAATATTTGGTTCTCATGGCAAAGTAGGGTGAGATATTAATTCTTGGATTTTAGAAGTGCAGCAGGGCTTCTAAGAGCATCCAACTGATAAACTTTTTAACTACATCAACAAACAGAATCCAACTTTTCCTTGAACTGGTGTGACATCACTCTAATTTCATCTTTATATGCTTTGGTTGCTATTGAATTGGTGCTTTAGAGCTCGGTGTGTTATGAGGAACATTTTCACATTTTCCCTGAACTGATGTAAATGTGATGAAGTCCACAACAATTCAATTGCATTTGCATTACATTGCAACTCAATAAAGAGGGATGGAGGGGATGAAGGTTATGTGAGAGAAGTGATTGTGGTAATTTGCGTGAGCGAAGGTGAGGGAGAATGAAGAGAGGTGTCCACCGACAGAATGTTGCTTCCTCTCCATTTTAGCATTCCCTTGACCATATACTGACGTCTCCAGATCTCAGATAGAATGGACAGAGCAGAGCTGATCAATCCATAAATAATTTTGTAAAATATATCAGCCGTTGGCATGATAAAATTATACTGGCGTAACTATGAATACATATTTTACTAATGATCCACATGTGCAACCACACACTCATACACTTAATATACAAAACTTATAAATCCCCCCCCCACTTTGGGTTGGATAATCACTGTTCATTCCCATGTAGCATCCTCACTTATATTTATGGCCAGTTAGTCCATTTGGTCTTCAATTGGCCAAAGCAAATTTATTTCTGCTTAGAAGATGAGACTGGGAAAAATATTTAATAATGAGCTTCTAGATGCATTCTGGAGGATCCAGCTGGAACGTATGAGATTCCAGTACTATTATGCACATTCCAAGCTTAAAAAAAGACAAATTCTTGATCATTTTTTAAATATCCATCCACTATAGATCAGAGGTATATGACTTGGGATTGCGTGGTAGAGTCTGAATTTTCTCACAAGCCTCTGTGCATCATCTTTTCGGTACAGCCTTGACGGCATGGCCTCTCTGGCCAAAACCATTTTGGTGCCAGCCACTTCAGCATGGTCCAGTTTGGTGTGCTTTTGTTATTTTCTGTTTATATGGCAGTAGAACACGGAATGTTGAGAGGGCAGGAGTCAAAACTTGCTTACCTTCTTCTTACTCATTAGAGCTTTTGCCTGCATCGATTTACTTTCATTCTTATGGCTCTGTAAATTGGTCTTTAAAAACGAGGAGTTAGTTATTAGGTGAATGCACCAATGAATATTAACATGGGTATCTTCCTATGTATCTCTCCTATTCTCTGATTGGCAGATTAACCCAGCTATCTAAAAGCTGAATCAATTCCCAGGGAAGGAGACTTCTTTCCTCTCTTTCATTACATAGTAGTCTGAAATTTTCAACGTCCTTAATTGTTATCCATATTGGCTGTATAAATACAACACATTATGAATATGTTCCACTGTCATTACAGCATTGGCAATACATAAGTTGTTGAATAAAAAGAGTTTTTTCAGGCATGATCTGGTGGAATATCATCATTAAATGAAAGAAAATTGAGAATTTCCCTCCCATCTATCCCCTCTTGCAATTCTGTATGTATACTGGACTGTGAGTTATACTTGTTACCTGATGATGATGATGTAGTATTTCGAAACTGGTCGCATTTAAGTTTATATTGTGGAAAACTGCCAATTTTCTCAAATTTAATTAATTGGTGAGTATACTAATTTTAGTAAATTGAGCAGACATGAATGGAATTTTATCGGCTAAAATTGATTGCCAGTTAACACACTCAATGCTGAAAAAATGTATCAAAACATACTGCCACGTGGAACTAATTTTTTGCAATGGTATCATAGTTTTTTTTTAGACGTTCCTAGACATAAAACGTTCAAAATTGTTAAAAGTGACTTCATTTTCAATTTTTTTTTAATGCCTTGAATGCAAAGATGCCGATAAACCCTAGTTATGCAACCCGCGACACGCATTCGTCGAACTTTTATCAGAAATTATTTCTTCGTATTTAAATCCAATATAGTTGTTATATCTTATTTTATTTAAATGTTACTAGCACAAAATAGAAAATGCATAATACATGAATGCAATTGAATACCATGCAATTGAAAAAATTAAAACATAATTATGAAAAGTGACTTAACAAAATTGATACACACATAACTTTACGTTTCAATAACACAGAATAACACACTCAAATCTATTACTCTCACAAAATAGAAAAATATATTACATGAATGCAGGATATAATTATAACATAATGATGGCAAGTGACTTACAAAATTGACACACACTGTATATTACTTCACATTTCAATATCACAAAAAAAGAAAATTCAAGAAAAAAATTTGCATTTTTACAAATTCATCCAAATAAGAGTATGACACAAAGAGAATTGACTTCAATGGCATTTTTAAGTGCTGTCGTGGTCATACGAGGGAAAGCATTCAATACAAATACCAGGCAAACCCTTGCAAACTTGGCACATATATGTTACCATTTTGTTATTCCTTTACTGTGACACACTCTGCACCTCTTCTGGATCCTGTGTTTTCTGATACCTTCAGAGAATGGGATAGGTGAAGGAAAATGTTTGGGAGTGGTCATAGGTGCCGATGGCCTTTCTTCACTACCTACACTAAGAAGTGACTGGATAGCTTCATGCCTGAAGTCATGCAATATATTCTAAAAGGATTTGCTGAAGCAACATACCCATTCTGCATTCAGGCGCCATGGAAAATCCTCTGCAATGACAATGTGCAGTGTGAAGACAAAAATTCTGATACAAGCAAATGGCACGTATTCGGTCACTGCTGAAGACACACTGAGGCGCTGGGCACAATTGCAGGGTCTAGCGAAAGACGCGGAGACAGATGGCAGGCTGGGAAACATAACGGGACTGATGCCTTGTATTCAAGGCATCCGCATCCTAGGCTAGCATGGGGTGCCTTGAATTCAAGGCATCCACATTGAATGTGTTAAGTTTCAGATTATTCTAAAATTAGCATTGTATTTCATCCTCTGAAGTTGTACTATTTTTGCACTGATGTTTCCACATCTTCTTCGACTGTTATCCATGTTAATTCCAAATCCAGGTAAAAACATGCCTTTTCAAGAATGTATTTTTTTATCGACTCATCCCACAAAGAGATATCTTTCCTAAGGGTATCAGAAGAGTGGTCGAGTGCCAAAAGAAACATAGGTACATTGCCTATAATCACAGGCATGATAGATAGGAAAAGCTTGGCGCCTTTGTTCAAAACAGAGCATCTACATCATCCGAAACCATTCCATTAAATTCAAAATGTGTCTGTTAGGTGGATCAAATAGTTTTGTTTCTCAAATGTGGTGCATTCGACAAATTTCTTGGTGCTTTGCTAAACTCTGCTGTGTAGCAATATTTCTCTGTGGAATGGAAATTGTTTCTAGTGGAGAACTGGCTGACTATTTTGTTTCTTGCATTAATTGTAATTGGCTCGCACACTATATGGGCTGAAAAATATATTAAGGAACTTATTTAGCAGTATCGACATCAGTGAAGACCTGGTGACTGGATGGCTTTTTACTTTACAAATTACACCACATTATGCTTGCTTGGATATGGTTTTCTACCTAATAATAGGTTGCTGTGGCACGTGCTTATGAGTAAGTCTAGGTTCAAATACGTTTTTTTAATAATTACTAATTAGATCCTCTCTCTTAGGAAAGAGGAAAATGAGATTCTGCTCTTAAGTTATGCTTGAATTCTACATGATAATTATTCTGTTAAAGGACTGGAAAAAAAAAACATATATGAATTGATTTTTTTTAAAACGTGTAACTCATAGACTCCAAAGTTGTGGTAATCTATTATCTACCTGTAAAGTAATTGTAATTGATTACTAATTAATTACTAATAATAAAAAAAGTAGAGTAATTTTTACTTGTAAATGAATACTTCATTGTTGAAAAACCGTAATTTTCTGTTTATAAGACACTTTATTGAAAGCACAATGTGAGAATTTGTTTATCACCATGTATAACATACAGTCAGCTTTTAGAGAATGGCATTTTACAATATTATACACCAAAAGCCTGAAAGATCACTGCATAAGTGGAAATGTTGTCTATGCAAGTGGAAATGTTGCCTATGGATGGCTCTCCCCCTTGCTCTTACGTACCCCTTTGGTTCCTCAATTTGACAATCTGTTGGTAGTAGGTTCTTCTCCTCCAAAACTTTCATGTTTATCTATGGAAATATTTGTCCATAAATGATAGAATTGCTACACTGTCACTACTAAGTATATCTGTATTCCATTCGCCTCACTTTTTGTCCATTTCTATCGTATTCCGTCTGATCTACTTGCGGGAGATACGTTACGATGTCATTTCAAGATGTTATATTTCTGTGAGATACAACATAAGCATTTACCTGAACCTTAGGAGGTTTTGTTGCCACCGGGTGTTTAGCTATGACAGAGGAAGAATAGACGTACAACTCGTGCCCCCGAACAACCCCGGCATCTTTTTCCGTCAAACAGGTTGTTAATACTTCGCATGTTTTTTATTAAAAATCTATGGAGTGGAAGAAAGGAATATTAGCTATGTTCATATTTTAGGTGTGCCATCAGCAATGTTCATCAAAAGAGCCAGCTATATGTGACTCTTAAGCTAAAAGTGGTCAAAGTGGCAGAGAATCTCGGTAATCGGGGGGCTGCAAGAAAATTTGGCATCAACGAGGCAAATTTTCGTCCATGAAGGAAATCAAAGGACCCACTTGGCCATCAAAATAAACTCAGTAGGGCTCCTGGACGTGGAAGAAAAGCATTGAACCCTGAGTTGGAAAAATGGCTCCCGGAACATTTGCACCAGAGAAGGGCTAGTGGTTGTGCAGTTAGAACCGTAGACATCTGCATGAAAGCACTTGATTTTATAAAAGAATTGGATCCTGACAGCACATTTAAGGCATCAACAAAATGGTGTTTTCCATTTATGAAAAGGCATGTATTTCCATTGGCCGGTGCACTTCAACTGCTCAGCAAATGCCCTCCAACTACAAAGAAAAATCAATTGAGTGCCAGCAGTATATCATTAAAATGCACCAAATACATGGTTATAGTGACTCTGAAATTGCCAATGCCAATCAAACACCTCTAACTTTTGATATTCCATTTGGGCAAACCATGAAAATGAAAGGGGCAAAATCTATCGCCCTGAGGTCAACAGGCAACGAAAAGAATCATTTCACAGTTATGCTGAGTACTTATGGGGATGGATTGCAATATGCCTCCTTATGTAATATTTAAAAGAAAAACTCCCCCTAAGAATGTGCTATGGTTGCAGAATATGCTCGTGTGCACTAATGAAAAAGGCTGGATGGATGAAATTTAACCAAAGGTTGGCTGCGGAATTTGTGGTGCAAAGATGTGGTTTGTAGACATCATATGTTGGTTACAGGTGCATTTAGAATCCATCAAATGCTATGCATCAAGAATATATTGAGCGAGAAGAATGGCACAGATCTCGTGATTATTCCTAGGCGGATGACAAGCCTTCTGCAGGTGATTGACGTCTGTTGAAACTGCCCGTTTAAGACACAGATGCGTAAAAAAGAATGAGTGGCTTTATTGCAGACCACATTCTTTGACAACCTCAGGAAGGCCAAAGAAATGGGAGTTAGCGCTAATTAGTCAGTGGATTAATGAGTCCTGGGATGTCATCTATTCATCTGTCATTAAGCAAGGTTTTAAAAAATGTTGCCTCACAAATGCAATGGATGGGTCCAACGGTGATTTGCTTTGGGATGAAGAATGCTTAGTGGATGATGAGGAGGACGAAGACAATGTCTTTGGCAACATAATATATGTTGCTGGGGAGCGTGATGTAAATGCTTTGCACGAACTGTTCGAATTAAGCGAGAATAGTGATTGTGAATTTGTAGGATTCAGTACTAACACTGTTTAAGACTAGAGATACTGTATGCAAATTTTTGTTTTTTATGAATAAATTAAATGAATTCATTGCAGTGTTTTAATAAAAATTCTAAAATCAGAATACCTAAATGTACTATGTACATTGAGATTACTTCAAATGTGATCTACAACTTGAATAAAAACGTGATAAGTTTGTAACCATGTATAATGTGCATCCTATTTTTTTTACAAACTTTCGTGGACAAAAATGCATACTACAAATGGAAATTTTCAGTAATTTTGATCCATCCTAATTTGATTTTTTGAGTAATTTACTCAACACTGCCAATATGTGATGCATTTTGTCAAACTACCAATACTTCTGAAATCTACGTTTGAGCTAATATTTTGTTTCTAGAGTTATCAGATTAAATAATGAAATATTCTTGTTGCATATTGATATTATGTAATAAAGCTGTGAAGTTAGTTTTCTTCTACATCTACAAAATACCCTACAAGCCACCGCTAGGGTGTGTGGCACCAGGTGATTCCACACCAGGCATGCCAGCTGAAATCAGAACCATGTACGCTTGCCCAGATGCCAGGCACAGGCCAAAAGAAATCAAGATGATAATCTGCAGGTGGTTCGGGTCACCCCACGAGCTAAAAACGTCCCTCTCAGCCTGATGCATTCTTGTGGCATTGATATCTGCTTAACTAATCATACTTCACATGATTTTGTTATGCAAACTAGTTTTTAGTGTGTGTCTCTTGTGTGAAGAAGAACCTGTGCATGTAGTAAAATGTAATAAGTCTTGGCAATTTTCCATATAAAGTCTTTTAAAGTTTTTCTTTTTACCTCATTGACCCTAATAAATATACATATTGTAGCGGTCCACGGCCCGCCTGGATTAAACTTTGGGCCGAAAGACACACGTACAATACAAAAAAGGAAAAAAGTCCTCGCGAACCTCTCCCACACGAGATCCGTGGGGCAAACCTGCGTCACCTAATAAAACACGAAAAATTGGAAGCCTCTTTAAGTGAGGATAAGCGGGTGGGGGGTCCCCGACCTTGCGTAATTTGACATGCTCCCTGGCTTTACCGCTGGGGCAGGGTGAAGAGGGGTCGTAGGTACTAGGTTTATGGGTAATTCGGCTTGCTAGGTAAGAAGATTGAAAAACATATACCTGTTCCATTCAACAAAACAAGCATATATTCAAAAAACAACTTACAATTATTTCAAACAAGAATGCCCTTCTAATAACTAATGAATTGATGGGTTGATAGATGAGGGATGAGACATTTAAATCGTTGTAACAAACCCTTCATGAAATGAATGAATGAGATGAATTGAAAATGATGATCAACACATGTAACACGTTAATTCCCTTCTCATAGCCACAAAAAAAGGCTTATTCTCGCACACAGCACTCGCACACACGCGATTTACTTAATCAGTCCACTTCCAAATCAACTGGGGGTGAGGGAGGTAATTACCAGTCCTTCCCTTCTCTCTTGCTGTTATGGTATAATTATCTATTTTTGGCATCAATCACTCGCCATTGTGAAGCACACTGTCGAAATGTTGGGGCCCATTGCTGACTTGATGGCTAGGAGGCTGAAATAGGGGGGAGGGTTTGTCGGGTCGGCAACCTTACGTGACCGTTGACACAGGATTCTCGGCACGGGACAGCAACCGTGGCAGGCACTTGGTCGTCCAAACTGGATCCTCTTGATTCCTACAGCGGACGCCAGGCTCAACACGCCCCTCGTGGTCTCCGTGCACGTTGAGAATATTTTGGGGGATTGTGGTCCAAACAGTGGACGCGGTACTTCTTATGCACCTCTCTGCCTCCAGCACTTTCAAGTCACTTCTCCCAACTCGAGCAGTGCTTCCGCACCGTGATATTGCCTAGTGCATTCTTCTCTCTTTTTTTTCTTCCGCAATCGTCTTTATATACCAGTTTGTGGAGGGGAAGGGTACATTGTGGAGAGGGGAAAACTGAGGAAAGGGGAACACAGTGGGGGATTCACACATCGCTCTAAGCTTAAAAGCAACCATACCCTATGACTCATTCATACTCCTCACTCCACTGCATTTCACCCCATTCACTCGACCTTCCCACTTACTCCAATATCTCACACACGCACACATTCACTCGAATTCCACACTCACACCTCCTCCCACCTCAACAAGCCAAATAAAGGAAGGCGAAGGAATAGGGGGGGGGGGGAAGGAGTGGTTCGGGTGGAAAACAAGGTGTAACGGCTTGGACCTTTACAATATATATATAAACCTATAGTGTTTTTATATTCCACTATTGTGAAATGGCTAGTGATAAGAACCATCTCTGACTCATTGACCAATGGTGATATAATTATTATTGTTATTATTTTTATTCATCATAAAAGAGCTCACACCCCTAGACCTAGTTTAAAAAATTCATAAGATATGTTAGACTTTTTCGAAAAATGAAAAGTTACATGCAATTCAAGTAAAGTGATAGTTTTCCATGAAAAACTGTTTAACCCCTAAGTGGCATACTAAATGGTTTCATTCCTTGACATGCTAAGTTTTAATCATAAAATACTTGTTCTCTTTCTTATCCTCATGGAACCTGATAGAGATTTGGCTGTGCTCTCATTCCCTCGGGACAGTTGAACCTCAAGAAAAAGGAGTATGCCTGCGATTTCTCTCCAATTGATGAGGAATGTGACTGCACCACATGTGCTCGTCATACTCGAGCTTTTCTCCATACCATTGTTGGCTATGAGACTGTTGCATGCCATCTGTTGTCAGTCCACAACTTGGCCTTTCAGGTGAGGCTTTAGTGATGGTTCCAAATGTCCACTTCAGGACAGTGAAATGTACCTTCTGCGTTCTTCAAATTTTCGTTTTGGAATTGGTTTTTTAAAGAGTAATGTGATATTTGTATCAAAATTGGGAATGACTTTCATTCAACTATTTTTCCATTTTTTAAAAATATTTTTTGTGTAACTATTAAGGATTCAATTATTTGAACATTTTTAATTGATGGATTGGTTATAGATCCAGCCTTGGAGTTGATTAATGAGGGTGTGTAATTATGTGCAATAAACATGGGTTAAAATTTCATTTGAAAATCTTGTTTGCACTTCTTTAACCTTTGGAAGATGGCATTTAAATTCTCAGTGACCCAATAATTGGCTATTGTTTTTCACTTTATATCATCATCATCATAATTGGCAGTAATTCGGCAATAACTTTAAGAAATGGCTGTTAACATTCCTACATTTTACTTTTATCCAATTTCTTCTTGACTTACCGCTTATTTTAAAGAGCTGAAATCAAAACCTTCAGCAAGCTTTCTCGTTCAAATCGATACTTTTGTGCCACTAACTGAGCAAAATCCACAAGCGGCCACGTTAAAACCTACGCTTACGCGGATGAATTACAGAAGAACTAGCCTGGAGACCCCATACATTTCATTTCTCAGTCCATCCCTTCAGAAATGCTATTTATCTGGGTTTTCTGAATTTTTGGAAGGAATGACCCCCTGGGAGTCTGAGTTGAGTGTTCAGGATGTGAAGTGGCGACACATCATCATCATCATCGGCACTACAGCCCATTTAATAGGGTCCTGGCCTTCTTCATAACTTCCTTCCATTCTTCTTCTTTGTCCTCCGCTACTTCTCTCCACCTCCGGACCCCCAGCTTCCTCAAATCTTCTTCTACATCCTCCACCCATCTTTTCCTGGGTCTTCCTCTACTTCTTCTTCCTTCTGGTTTTCCCTCTAAAACTTTTTTCTCTACTCTTTCCCCACCCATTCCTTGTACATGCCCATCTGATTCTCGATTTCTTAATCTCTGTTAATATTCCATCTTCCCCATACAGCTACTGTCATTCCTCATTCCTTCTAATCCTCCATTGTCCTTCTTCATTGACTGGTCCATATATCTTCCAAAGAATTTTTCTTTCCCACCTCTGTAACAAATTCTCTTCTCTCATCGTCAATGTCCATGCCTCCAAACCATATGTGACTATTGGCCTGATGACAGTTTTATAGATTCTTTTTGAATTTCTGCTAATGGTTTTGGCTTTGAATACTTTTTGCAAAGAATAGTATGCTCGATTTCCTGCAGCAATTCTCGCTTCAATCTCTTTTGCAATAGAGTTATCATTTGTGACTTTTGTCCCCAAACATTTAAAGTGCTCTATTACCTCTATTTGGTTGAATATTTTATCGCTGTCTTCTCCTCCTTCAACTTGTTTTTTTGGACAACACCATACAATTGGTTTTTTCCTTATTAATATACAAACCCAAAGTTTCAGCTGCTTCAACAAGATGCACAAATGTCCTCTCGTTTTCTCGAATATTTCTTGATGGTATCAACAGGTCATCAGCATATGCAATAAATTGATTCATCCTATTAAAAATCGTTCCTCCTGGATTATTTGTCACAGTCTGTCTAATGACCTTTTCTAATGCCAAATCAAAAAGCATTGTGGAAATGACATCACCCTACCTTAAGCCTCTTTTTATGCCAAATTCCTCTGAAAAATCCCTGTCAATCTTCAAAACACTTCTCGAGTTTTTAAGTGTCATTCTCAACAACCTTCTTTTTTTGTTTGGGATGCCAAAATCCTTCATGGCTTCATAAGCTTTCCTCGAAACACTGAGTCATACGCTTGCTTAAAATCTATGTACATCTGATATAAAACCACATTAAACTCATAAGACTTTTCTAGACTTTGCCTTAGGGTAAAAATCTGATCTGTAGTTGATCTTCCCTGACAGAATCCTCCTTGATATTCTCCCAGTAGATTTTCAGCTGTCTGTCTCAATCTTTTCGCCAGGGCCTTGGCCAACACTTTATACCCTACACTCAGCAGTGTGACTTCTCTCTAATTTCCACACAACTTTATCTTTCTTTTTGTGTATGGGACATATGACCCCTAGTGTTCATTCATCAGGCATCTTCTCTGATTTCCATACCTCCACATTAGCTCATGTATTTTGGAAGTCAGTAACTCGCCTCCATTTTTTAGTAATTCAGCTTTAACTCCATCCTTTCCTGGTGCCTTGTTATGCAATTCCTAAATGGCATTTCTGACCTCTGCAAGCATTGGTTCTTCTATATTTTCTTCCTCTTCTTCATACTTGCTGGTTGTTTCTTCATCCTCAGTACCTGAATCCTGATTGAGCAATTCCTGAAAGTGCTCTTTCCACCTACTTAGAATACCTTTCCCATCTCCATTTAAATTTCCCTCTTTATCTTTGCAATATGTAACTCTAGGCTGGAAACCTTTCCTTTCATATTTCACCTTCTGGTAAAATTCTCTGACCTCACCTCTTGCATCCTCTTGCATTTTCTATTTCTTCTTACATTTTTCTCTGGTATTCCCTTTTCTTTTTTCTGCACACACTGTTAATTTCAGCATCAATGATGTATTTTATGTATTTATTAGAAAGTTAAGTAGTATAAAAAAGAATTAGTATATATTTTCAACCACTACTTCGAAAGTGTGTTCAGTAAGGATGACACAATACACAATTTAGACATTCCTGACTTTAACAAGCCGATGGCTGACATAATAATTCAATGTGATGGAATAATTAAACAGCTGCGTTCGATTAAAAGTAACAATTCCCCAGGTCCAGAAAAAATACCTGCACTTGTGCTCAAGGAGTTAGTGCCACAGATTACACCATTCTTAGAAATTATATTTAACAAATCATTTTCCGAAGGCAAGGTGCCCCAAGACGGGAAAGTAGCCAACGTCAATCCGATATTTAAAAAGGGAAATAAAAGTGACCCAGGAAATTACCAGCCTATATCGCTAACATCACTTTTATGCAAGATCCTCGAACACATTGTCATTAGCAATATTATGAAATTTCTGGATAATTGTAACTTCTCACATAACAGTCAGCACGGCTTCCAAAAGGGCAGGTCCTGCAAAACACAGCTTACGTTCTTCCTTCATCATATGCTAAAATCAAGTGAATCGATTGAGCAAGTCGATGCGATATTCCTTGATTTCAAGAAGGCATTCAACAAGATTCCTCACAAAAAACTCATATAGAAATTGCAAACATGCAGAGTTATGTAATAGAAAAATAGTGAATTTGATAAGTGACTTTCTCAGTGATCGAAAACAAAAAGTAGTTATTGATTATTTTAGCTCTGATATGGTCAAAGTCACATCCAGGGTTCCTCAAGGAAGAGTGATTATTTATATTAATGACCTAAGTTCTCGAGTTAGCAGTAAATTAAGATTATTTGCAGACAATACAGTTATTTACATGAAATGAGCGAAGACGCGGACTTTGAAGCTCTGTCAACGGGCCTTAACAACGTTCATTCGTGGTGCCAGGAGTGGGGGTTAGAATTAAATATCAACAAATGCACCACAGTCCACTTCCTGCGAAAATCATCACAAAAATGCCATACCTATACTGAGGGTGGAATTGACATAAAATCTTCAGATACAGTAAAATATCTTGGAATTACCTTAGCTTCAGATATATCGTAGGAATTACACATACGAAACATATGTGGCACAGCATATAAGAAACAAATGTTTTTTAAACGTTTAATAGGTAGGTCCTCAGATGAAAAAGTCAAAGATAGATGCTACTTCGCTCTGGTTAGGCCACACCTTGAATATGCTGCGAGCATTTGGGACCCTGGTCATTAAGATTTAACCAAAAAATTAATAAAATACAAAGGAAAGCAGCGCATTTCGTTAAAAACTGCTACAAGCATACACATAGTGTCTCACAACTTTTAGAGGGATTAAGGTGGAAGCCCCTAGAGACTCGGAGGCTACAAGCTAGGCTTAGGTTGCTAGAAATATTCAGAACTGATATTTTTCAGAGAGAGACAGAGAATATTATTATGACTCCTCACTATGTCTGTAAGTCAGAAAGATGCGATAAAATAAGAGAGATACACTGCGGAACAGATAGGTACAAAAACACGTTCTTTCTGCGTGCAACAACCACAATAAATACTGAGCTCCACTAAATACACTCCTATCATACATGTCATCATTTCATCTCCTAAAAACAAATCTTTACATGGCTGGTGACCTAACACCCCCTGCCACGCACCCATGTGTCGGCTCGCAGGGTATTATGTATATGTAGGTATTAGAAAGTGAACTGTTTGGAGCCTGATTTTTATCAGTTCAGCAAAAAGAATTCAGTGCTCAAACTTTTATAGAAAATATTCGTGAATCTAAATAATAAGACTAAATTTGTGAGGAAAACTAAAAAAATCCGTAACTTTACTATCTTAGAGATGAAAACTGCCTTTCAATTTACCAGGTTATCATAACTAAATACAGCATGCCCTTGGCCCTGGTTAATACTTCTGAATCCATTGGCCGACTTTAGTGCTGTTTATGCCTCGTCAGTGCTGATGCTTTTTTAGTCCAATTAAGGAAAATCATAACCCATGATGCAAACATTTTTTGAGTTGAGATGTCGATGAAACTTTAATAGAATTTTACTATGTTCACGCCTGCCCTGGTACTCGTGTTGCTTGCACATCTCTATTTTTTAGACATCTCCCAGCTGAAGCATGCTTTCCTCAGCCAACTTCTGTCCAGATACTAAGTACCCGAGGCATTTTTTTCTTGTTCATTGAATTACACAATGTGGCTGTCCTTGAGATCACTTTTCTTTCTTTTAGTTGAGGTAGTGTCTAAATTAGTTTCATTATTAATATTTAATTATGTAGGTATTAAATTTACTAATATTCTTTTACATTGACAGATGAGGCTGATGGAATCAGTTCGTGAAAGTATCAAGTCTGGCACTTTTCCTGATTTTGTGGTCTCATTCATGAAGCGTGCTTTTCCATCTGGTGATTATCCCAAATGGGTGGTGGATGCTCTTGGAGCTGTAAACATCAAGCTGAAGGTAACCTCAGAAGATGGCTAATAACTTCTGTAGCCAATAAACAGTTGTCTACAACCCATTTACATCATCACACCTCAGGAAAGAAGATCCTGAAATTCATGATTATTACCATTACCCTGCGTGATTCATTTTTTAAATGTACAGTGGATGTCTTATCATCCGTAAGTGATGAAGTAATAGGCTTAGTATTTCTTTAATGACATGGAGTGCTTTTATCATATGACTTGTATGTGAGAATAATTTGCCATAATATTGAAGTTCATGCTTTTAAATTATTGTTTTTAGAGGTATGTGGTTAAAAGAAAAATACCATTATTTATAGTAATATTTTGACTGATGGCTATAAAATGTTATTCGTCTTGTGACATTTGATGCTCTGAGACATTAAATAATGTTATTGTTGATTTTTATGTTATGAATGAAGTGTGTGTCCATCTATGACTTTTTGCCTTCCTAATATTATGTATAAATATTTTTTTTAGAATAAAGCCTCTTATGAAATATGTAATTATGCTATTGATGTCATTTCACATATATACAACCAGGCCATGGGACTATCGGGTAATTCTAATTGTGATGAAATGTGGAATTTCCTGTCTCTCCTGTGAGTTATGGCACAAACGATTTCATCATTGTTAATCAATGTTTTTTTGCATTTTACATAAAGCTTTCATTATCACCAGTTAGGAGTAGGTTAGGAACTGCGAGGGACAAATGCTAGGCTAAGATTTCTTCAAACATTTTTATTTCACCAGCTTCAGGTCAATGGAGGGGATATTCTATTATGCTGTATTAAATCTAATGTATAGGCAAAAGTTGCAAAAAAAAGGTAGTCTCCATGGAACAGATTTAATAAATCTTTCTTCCAATGCATCATCAATGATTCCTGCAAAAGCAGAGTGGAACAATAATCCATCGAGGCACTTCTGCCTCTCCATACTCTTCCAATTCCATTCCCATCAACTCTTCACATTTCCATGTCAAGTGTCCTTAAGCCTGCCACATGCTTGCGTTGGCAGCTCGTGGGGTAGTTGTATGCGGACTAAGTATTAACATCCTATGGTCATTATCTCATGGGCCAATTTCTTATTTGCTGTCATTCATACTTCATGCAAATGCCAAACTGAAGTGATGTCGGTTGGGAGCAGTGGATTCGGTGGAGGGCATAAAGGAAGTGATCAAGGTGTGCAAGATGCCCATGGGTATCACAGAGGTTCACTCAAAAATAAGAACCTCTCTAACTTGGTAATACAGTAGAATCTTGCCGTGGCGTAAAGGCAAGGAAGTATGAAATGTGATTTACACAAAAACAAATTATGCTGCAACTAGATATGATTATAATTTTCAGTTGGAATATTTTGAAGGCATGGAAGTATCGCCAGGGGTATGTATCCTACTGGCTAGGAAAGTTAATAATGAAATAATAGGTAGCTGTTAATCAATGAATAGACTCCTATGAAAACACTGTCTTACCCTTCCTTTCTTTACTCTGCCATAATTTCTTTCACTTGCATGACACCTTTGTGACTTGTCCTTTCTTTTCTACCTCATACCTTACAAGAATTTTCCCTCATATCATGGTCATCCATATCTATTATCTCCAGTTACTTCCTACCATCTGCCTACTTTTGAATTGTTCCAGTAACTAACTTCCTTCCTCTATCATTCCTATTATTCCTCTGGCCACCCTCTTCCCATCCACCTTACCTTCCCTTAGACTGAAACTAATCCGAATAATTTATGTTACTAATATGTTTTACTTTTAAAGATCCAACATAGTGATAAATGAAAATCATTACAAAAATATACCAGTAATGTAAACTGTGAAAAGAATAAACCAATGAGGTGGCTGCAAATCAGAATATGTATACATTTTTACTTCCATGGAAAATTGAGTAAATTAATAGATTCTTTTTCTAAAAAATCAAACTCGACCTCCATGATGCTCAGGTTGTTAATGAGTGCAGGCTGTCATGCCCATCTCCTATTTTGAGATTCTCCTTCCTCCTCCCTGACCTTACTCTCTATCCAATAGTCATATGCCATGGCTAGCGATGGCGTACAACTTGATTCATGCAGTGAATACAATCGTTGTTCTCTAAAATCATACGTAACTTTTGCAAATAGCATTTACCTATGAGTGATGCTGAGCTAGTTCTTGTGGAATGCCAAAGCAAAGCTTGCAATAATTCTTTTGTAAGCCACATTCGAGGGTGGCCCTAAAAGTTTTTCCACCCAGTTTTCTTTAACTCCCGAATAACAGAAATCCGTGCGTTGAAACGGTCATCAAGAGATGCACAGAGTTGAAGGAAATGGAAGAGGAAAATGTACAAGAGTGGATCAGAATTGATCACGCCACTCCCACCGTACAACATTTCACGGACCAGGAAATTGTGGAAATGGTCGTCAATAATAATAAATCGGAGTGTGATGAGGATGACGATGAGCCAGAAATTACTCAAAAAAGAGTGAAAATTGATGAATGTATACACCATACTACCAGGCTCATAAAAGGTTTGGAGCATCAAAGTTTTATCAGCGAACAACAGATTATGAACCTTAATATGCTACAAAGCCAACTCATCCATGAAAAGTCAAGCCGACGAAAGCAAATGACCATTGCTTGTAGTGCATTATGAGCCTGTACCTGTAGTCCATCAAGATCCCTAATCTGGCATTGTTCGAGTCCTGATGGTGCCAGATTAAAGGTGTCCTACTGTACCATCTTCCCACTAGCACAGCTGGATGCATTCAGTAATACTAGATGTTTGGACAAGAATGGCACCAATGCTCCAACTATTTCTCTTACTTTTTAAGAATGGTGGCTATCTTCTGAACTGCATATGAGTAAATAAAAACTCACTAGAGTATAATTTGAAAAAAAATTTACTACAAGACACCTAATGTATAAATCAGTAACTGGTAATACCCATTTTACAAGCAAAATAAATGTAAGCAGCATAGGTCTAAGTGGAAGATATGGATAATCAACACTTCTCACTTACAACAAGCATGGAAATGAAAAAGGAGAAGAGAATAGGTATCCCAAGAGTGGTTTGATTACAATGTGGGTGACAATGGCTAGTCTCATTACTTGTAGTGCATTATGAGCTAGCATGCTTTATGAAGCCCTTGTTTATCATTCCTCTCAATGAATTCATTAAGATCCAAGAAAGAAAACATTAATGTATTACTCTAGCTGGGTGAGTTGATTTTTTTTAGATGAACCTAAAGACCAAAGTTCTGCTGCATCATTAATATAACAGTGAGGTACAAATGAATCTACAATTAGAAACATGAAGGATAAAAACTCATTCTAGTTTAGTGTCATGGAATTTGTTACCAATGAAAATCAACTAACATACTAGGATTTTCCATTATGTCAGTCTTATAAAAATTGTTAAATATTGATTAAGTAAAGAAGTTGATTGGCATGTTTAGCTTTGAATGATGAAAAACTGTACATTTGTCCTCATTCGATGTTGCAAAGAGACCTATATCGTGAGAGAGCAAGGTGTTAAGTTACAGTTAGTCTAAAAATCCTTAATACTTTTCACAGATAAATATTTTAAAGGCTTGTAGCAATTGTTATGAGACCTTTCCTGAAATAATCATGAGCAAATGCATGATAATTTTTTTAAAACCTATAGATTTTTTTGTGGAATTCATCGTGGAAAAACAAAGTTTACCCTACTCATTCAAAATGTTTAGCAAATTCCACAAAGTATCGCCGGAAACCACCAACCCTAAAGATTTTTCAACCAACTTGAACAGAATCCCTGTAATTACATGGGATAATTGTTGCCTTGCTAAAACCTGATTCATGTCTTAAAGTTTCATTGTAATAATGTACTTGCTTTGTAAGTTTCGCACAGCATTATGACAATGGAAACAGAAAGTAACTGAAGTAAAAACTTCTGCAAATAAAATGAAATAACTAAGTATTCTTCTAAAAAGAAGTTTATTCGTTAACATACGGAAATTGTGGATGGTTTAAAAACACCTTAGTATGTACAATTTTTTAAACAAAAAGTGACATTTTACACAATCAACAAACTGTAAATGATCACTTTAAAACAAAAACTTTTTACTTATTCTTCACGGCAACTCAGGTGAAGAAAGAAAGTGAATGCTGATAATTTATATTCACTTTCAATCATGACTTCCCCCAAAAGTATAACATAAATGTGAAGTACTTCAGTGGTGTATAGTAGTGACATTAAATTTTGCTAAGTCCAGCAAAAGATTTTTTTTCACTTTGAGCTTCTAGTTTATTACACTGGGAATTTGCATACTTGCATCATACTGCCTCATTAGAAAGCTATGATTAACATGACAATGTATTGAAAAGACAACATCAAACAAGTATGCATAGGCCTGGATAAAATTAAGTTGGACCATCATGAGACTCGAGACATAACTAAAACATGTACTGGAGCAAAAGCACATCAGTAAACAGGTAGGTACTACATACATTATCCATTACAAGGAGAAACTTATATTAAGTTACAGAGTTTCAACACTACTTTGTGAAAACCCTTGCAGCCAGAAATTTTGATTATTAGAATAATATATGGTAAATAGAACTTAATTAGGCCTAGAAACTTATATTTCAGTCATTAGGTACCACTTACATACATGCCTAAAGTGACCAGAGTTAAATATTCCTTTGAATATCATCTGGAGTCCAATAAGAATTTAAATAGCATGATCAAATCAGGCTGCAGTTTCATGGCAGTGGCTACTGTGAAAGTATAAAATGCAACTGCTTGGAACAGAAAAACAGTTGTGCAGACTTTATTCAAATATGCCCATAGGAAGAATGCATGATGATCAGAAGGTTTTGCACAACACCATTTATTTACAGACCATATTGAACCCTCCAATCTAGAGATCGGGTGATCCATCACATCAAAGAAAAAATGGAGTATCAACCATTTTCACATGAAATCATCCGAATCATATCCGCTTGCATCATGGTTTGAAGTCATATTTCCTGGGTCCATCAAAGTGCTGTAGCTTCTAAAATATAAAACATTTGAGAGGATTAGTATTTTTCTTCTTTCTATAGTTTAACACATTCAGTAAAATCTAACATGCCAAATTTTTCCTTGGGATCAGCTATAGTTTGATACACTGGATTTACAAAAGGCTGAGAGGCAATAGTCATTCATGAATGAGGTACGACATGCTGCCTATTGGTGGCACCCATACAAAATGTGATAAGTATCATCACCTTCCTATGGACCCAATATGTATTTTATTTTAAAAAACCAGAAGCCTACAGCTTAGTTTCAATCGGTTTGGCATTTTTTATGCATTTCCCTATTTCTACCTCCTAATTCACCAGTCAATGACTATCAAGATGACTGCGATAGAAAATGTGGTGGACTTCTTAAATCACTCTGATGTAATGCTATTGGGTAATTTTAATATACCTCTTCTCATGTCATGGGTCTTGGGACAACTCAAATTCAACCAAGTTTCCCTTGAGTTATTTTATCAAGTTATGCTTCAAACAGTAATATTATTTTGTTTTCATGTTTTATACTCCACAGCACAGTCAAGCATAGAAGACTTAAGTCGCAGAGGGGAAAGAAAATAACTAAATAATGGAATGGAGAATGCTGGATCCGCAATGCCCATTTAGGATGAAGTTTCTCTTTCACACTGTTGTGAATATGAAGTTTCAAAAATTGTGGAGTGATTCGGATATCACTTTTTAAATACGAGGTATTTCATTAGATACTATGATTTAGCTTACCGAAGTTGGCATATGGACACCACTGGATAAAATGGCGTTCAGCATAACAACTACGATGCGAAGAGATTATGCATAGAAGGATAAAAAAATAATCGCTGGATTTTTTCATTTCCTGGATTTGGACATTTCCTGGATTAATGTTTTTCCGGATAGAATTATAGGCATGAATCATCGAAGGGAAAAGGGACTTGGTCATGAGTTAATGTTTCTTACTCGAACTTCAATGAGCGGTGAAACAGTTTGGCTTGGTACAAAATAATATTTCTTCCCAATTTCGTATATCCAGCAGATGACGAGGAAGAAACCACAAATAATGACCTGAGAAGGATTTTTTAAATGGACTATGTCCTTTGCTCTTTTTGCCTATAATTGAGCAATAGAAAAGGGCGATTGGAAGCGCGGTCAGGCGAGCTACTGCACAGTGGAACAGAATCCCAAAAACATGGCCATTAGAGGAAAATCTTATCGAAATAGTTTAATATTTGTACTAACTAATTTTAGACGCCGCTAACAGCGAATTTGAGGTAAAAAGTACAATATTTATATATTGTTGCAAAATATTACGTTTTTCAAAGTACATGGGGGACAGAAATGAACAACCTTCAACTTGCAAAAGCTATATAATTCCCCAAGTGTAAACGTAAGTAAAACTACTGTTGTGCTAAATACACATAACACATTAAGCGGACCATAAAAACAGAAAATATTTTCTCACTAAATTATGGGAACAAAATAATGATCACTTTTTTTGCACAATCCTGACATATGTTTTAGAGGTCGATACATGCATATTATTTAAAATCCTTCTAAAATACAATTGAATATAAAGTTTAACAAAGTTTAAGTGTACAAAAAGTACATAAGCATAGTGATCGATTAAAAAAAGAACACTATATTAGTTATGAAAAATTAACCAATGCAGTACACACATTATTAAACAGGAATATATCATATACATTAACAAATGTTGTAGAAAAAACTATTCTCTTTGTCATACATGCAATTAAGCCTTAAAATGAATTAAATTGATATGCACTATATTTACATAATTTGAAATAGGCACTCATGTTTCTGTTGAAACAGAAAAGCATTTGTAAACCTCAAAAGTACTAATTCAAATCGTATTCAGAATCTGAAGAAGACGATTGGGTATTTTGTGAGGCAGGATCTTCTGACACATCGACTATTGGTGGCACAAGCATGTTCCTAGTCTCAGCCAACAAGTACCTCAACTTCTTGGCATACGGTTTTCGAACGCTGGAAATGAGGGGATCTGAGTGGATCATATGTTGTAAGAATACGTCTTCCATCATTTTCTCTCGCGAGCAGACACACAAGACAAGTTTTCTAAAATAATGTGAAATCTGTGAATTAGCTCCTCTATATCTATACCGGTGATGGATGAAGTCGCAGCAGGGTCTTCGAAGAAACGAAGAGCGGTATTACCGTCATTACTGTTGCCAGTTCCTTGTTTTGCCGTCTCTACAATTAGTCCCATCTCTCTTTGAAAACGCGTTTGGATTTCTTTTTTCGCCTTTTCCACAATAGGATGGTCAGGATCTTTCAGTCCAACTTGCCATCGTTTTAGGGGCAGTTTGTATGATAAATGAAAGCAGCATTCATACATCCTTATCCATGCATGCAAAGGTTAATCATTATTAAGACTTTCTGCCTTGATGGGCCTTTCCAGCATTTTTTCTACATTGTTAAAACCCTTGGAGGTAGCATCACATATATAGCAACGCTGAGTTGATAGCGTTTCTGTAATGGCATTAGTGACCTTCCCAGCTATCATCGTTAAGGCCATCTTATATTGAATTTGCATCTCAGTGGACCTCCAACAAAAACACACCAATTCTTTGATTTGTTTCTTGATGTGTTCCTTTTCTTTCTGAATCATGGTTTTAGTTTCAACAATAAATTGGAGCCTGACAGGGCGACAATACTGAGGAGAAGATGGTCTTTCATTTTTCCAAACGATCTTCTCTTTGTTGGGTGTGGCATCAATTGAAACCAGCTGTAGAGGACCTAAGAAGTCAAAAGGATACTTGAGTCGTTTATTTGATCCCCATTCTCAGCGACGAACTTCTGTTTAAAATTACTTTGTCCAGAGCTCCCATCGAATCCCCATTTACAAAAAAGGACCAAACCCCTGAGCTCATTGCTGTTCAGTGTAGTAATCACAGAATCAGCATGCAGTATAATACGCTCAGCAGTGTGATTTAATAAAGCTTGAAGTTTTACTTCTGCACACCTGCCGGTGATACTTATATCTGGTGGATAACACGCATTCTTAGCCTGGGCAACTTTGTAGTAGGGCGGATACAATGTTGACTGGTTTTCTAGAGCAATGTTCCGCAACACTTGGTACTGATTTGCCGAAAGTTTTACATCCATCATCATCGACAATGCTCTTTCATTTGTTAAGGGACTCTCTCGATTTAAGTTCATTGCTGACCTGTATTTCTTAGCTTGCGTTGGCGTGCCTAATGCCACATCGTGACATAATTTGGCGGCATCCAATTTTCCTTCCTTTCGGAAACTCATTGATGCTGCGAAAACCAGCTCTTCGGGACATGTGGACGAACGTATACATTCTGTCCTCCTACGCTTAGTCCTACCACTTGCCAAGACGAAGTCTACTGACCTATTGCCTGAAGTTGATTTAACCAGTGAAGGGGTGGAAATCTCCTCATCGAAAGTGACAAATGTCTCTAACCATTCCTTATTGTTGGCCATAAACTTCTTTTCAACGCGATGTGATTTTTTCCATTGAGCTTTCAGGACAAACAACAATTTCCAGACGTCCTGCTTGATGTTATCCGGCATAGAAAACTCGCGCTCAAATTTGCTACACACAAATTCTTCAACTAATGCGTATGCAACTGTGACACTTTCGTTGAATCTCCCTTTCAAGAGTCTGTAAAATTCCAGCCTAGACAGACCCATTTCTCCGGCATCCATCAATCCGCCGCCAGCACCCGTTGGATTACTAACAGGGTCACCTATAATATACAATTACATAATGACTAAATAGCTAATAAACTCATATAAATTTATTTGGATGTAGCGAAATCATTATTAACTCAATCTACTTAAGGATGTTTATATTCAACGCCAAAATTAACATTGATTATAACATTGGTTATTATCATTCGTGTCATTGGTTATCAATTAATTGGTTTCTTAAAGATTTTAATGATTTATATAATGAAAAGAAAGGTCTTTTCCTTTAATGAGTAGTTAAATTCCCAAAACATTAACACTATAACCAGAAATGTTTCAGAGTGAAAAATACAGTCGGTTCAATAATCTTACAGGGTAACGCTGGAGACGACTCCATTGATGTATTATTTAATAAATACTGAGGCTGCGGTGGGCTGCAGCTGATATTCATAATTGAAATACCTATAATTCTGTATGTTTAGCTAATATAAATTTGAAGCCGGAATTATACAGAATTATGCACATTTTTTATGTGTTAATACATTATTTCAAAGAAAAATTCATCGTTTTTCAAATATAACTTTTCACGAATTTTAAAATACTGCGGCAGTTCTTTAAAATTTGAACTTGATATTAAAATAGAACATACCTTTCTTAGAACGATCCATTTTACAGAATAAAAATCGATGAGATACAACGATTATGACAAAAATTTAACCGAGAAGTCCTTTTCACCTCTAACTCTCATTGCACTTCGTACACGAACTACGCGCTCTTTCACTGCGATTTATTAGCCCTAATCAGCCTGTATTTACAAACCTCTGGTATTTACTCACTCTTCATCCATCATTGTTTGAAGCCTAACACACAATGTAGCAAATATACAAAGTTTAGTTTTGCTGCCTTGGCCACATTTTATGGATTCTGTTCCACTGTGTACTGCCTTAACTGCATAGATGTTAGAAACAATGCCCATACCAGTTGCACATTCTGTGCATTAATTTTAACTACATGTTAAAAGTAAGTTATCAAAACTATATTAATCACCTACATAAGATTTTCCTCTCCCGTAGGAAGGCCCGTAGCAAGAGTCTCACCTCACGAGGGAGCCTTCGACCTTTCTTGCTCAGCGGCTCCTCACTCATAGCCAGAGACTAACCTCGGGCCTGAGGCTCTCTCAGATTGGGTAGGAGCCAAGGGGGCTACCTCAGGCTTGGTAAGGCTCCCTTATTGCCTAGCAACTGAAGTAAATATCCATGGCTAATTTGCTATTTAAGAGTCAACTTCGTATTTCTATTTGTAATATCTTCAATTAAAAGGTAAATGGTTCTCAGAATTTAATTTCTTGGACAGAGACTGTACATTAGCAAAATCCAATGAAATAGTATTTGTGGAACTATTTAAGTGCAATTACCGTATTTCGAGCTAAACTATGATTGGCATCATCTTACGATGAATCCCGCATTCAAGGAAATCATCATATGCTACTTGATACCAGTGCTACTGAGATTGCTGATCGACCTGAGTTATAACAGATCCCTGAAGCTTGCAGGTACGTTATCGTGACATTCAGCAGTAAGTTAATAACTGTTATAAAAGTGTAATATTACTCGACCACCAACCGTAGCATATACGCAAGTCAAGAGACGGGTGTTTCCCGCCATCGATTAAGCTTAGATCTCCTTTGAAGTGTTTAGTTGCATTGTGATTGCTTTGTAAGCTTTGCATCATGTGTTACTTTGTTTTTGTGGGGCTGGGTTGGATTGAAGCTCGCTCGTCATCGCACAGCATGGCGGTGGCCATGAACAATATTTTGTCCGTGTTTGGAGACTCTTCTTGGCTTTCCCACTTGTTAGGAGTTTAATAATAGCATGTACATAATTCCTTTTAACTACCTATACATAACCTTACGCTTGTTATCCAAAGGAAATATAATCTCATTTTATTGCATTGCAGGGTATACACGACAACATTAGTCTCTGACAAATTTACGTAGTACTACCAAGGTGAGTGCTCGTTTTTTTCTATCACTGTGACATGGGAATAGTGTGTCAAAGAAAACAGAGATGATTAGATGTGCATTATTCTTGAATTACAAGTTTTGTTGAGCATAAATGTGAATATAAAGTAGATTCCGTGCATTTTTTTATGTTTGGCATTTGTGTTTACAGAACGTTTGTCAAGCCGATGTGTGGAGGTCAATGACATTGCTGACAACTGGAAAAGAGCAATAAACATATTGGTTGTTCTGGATGCACCTTCTGCTGTAGAATTTTTTAAACATTTTTTACTGTTTGTTGTGAAGATGTCCGTTTGGAATTGGTATGGGAAGTGGATTTCCGCGGACACCAATATAATCTAACCAAGGTAATAAAATTTATTTTATTTTATTGAATTAAACGAGATATTTAGATTTGGAAACCAGGTATGTGTAATTTTTATAAGATTATTAAATACACTATCACGTTGTGGTCATTCAAAATGTGATTTGACAGTGACTTAATTTTATTTGTTGATTTCTATAATATGTTGACATTGGTGCCTAAGGTATTTAGCT
The DNA here is from genome assembly GCA_963169105.1 of Ceriagrion tenellum. Taxonomy (NCBI): domain Eukaryota; kingdom Metazoa; phylum Arthropoda; class Insecta; order Odonata; family Coenagrionidae; genus Ceriagrion; species Ceriagrion tenellum. The sequence continues at coordinate 112,981,872 of OY720644.1, read as the reverse complement.
GGGAGGAAGTTACTCCTAATGTTAGCACTGTCTGAGTGCTAGATATTCACAGAATATACCCTGATTCCAATGAATTAAATAGCATAATGATCGTCTTTTAGAAGGCAGAGTAACCTTAGATAATTAATGTCATCAAATTATAGTGATCTATCATTTAGCATTTATGAAAATATGCTCTCTATCACGATACAGAAGCCAACCGTACCACGAATGCAATTCATTATGCAACTGCTAGCATGCACTAATTGCTGTAATCTATTATGAGAATTATTCGATATTCAGTGATATAAAATTAAAAAAATATGGTCCATACTGTTATGTAATTAGTTGTTAAGGTATTTTGTACAATTGATTGCTGTATACAGGCAGATAGCTTGAAATATAATTGTAGTAAATTCAGATTGTAATTTGAACCCTCATTTGCCAATGCAATTTGTTTGGCTATTTTGAAGCAGTTGTATATTGGTTTTTAATTTCCTACAAATACTGATGCTACCTTATTTAGACAACCTGCTATTGAGCACAACAAAGGCTAACCAATCTATTTCGTAAGTATATTAACTCATGTTAGTATATGTACTGCATAAAATATTTGTTATTAAAAGGTATAATTTAAAATAAATGGTGTAAAGGCATCATAGTTCAAAAGGTATTTTGTACTAAAATATAAGCTACATTATTAGTCAAATATTTTTACTGCTAATAAATTGATACAGTAAATTGATAAGATAAGAACATATGGGTTAATCATGTTTGACGTTATTGAAGTGTTTCTATTCCATCAAAGTTTTGAATCAATTAGCTGATGTTGAATTAAAAAGGATTTTTGATTTGTCATCAGTTGTACTCTAGGTATTGAATTCTGAAATTAGATATCACATTTGAATGTAAAAACTGCTGCTGTGTTAACGAGCAGAGTATTCACTTTTTTATGTTACCTCGTTTAGGTGTCATTGGATCCATGGACATAAGCACAGGAACTACTGTGCATGTCACATAGATCTGCACTTGATTCTCCCTTTACAGGATAACTGATTGACTAATGATTTTTCTACCTGGATGAAAGAAAGTGCATCTTGGGCCAAGGAGCCTTCTCTTCTTATCACACTTTCCTACCCTACAACTGGCTCTGAGAAATGGTGAGTTCTCACTTCAGCTGCATTTATTTTTGTATTTCCAAGTAATGATTCAGAGGTAAACACTATATATGTATACTTTGGTTCCCTTAATGCTTTTATATTGGATTTACATGTGTAATGCAATGAACTGTGAAATTGAATGCACTGTCATCATTATAGCTGGTTACATATCTATCAGAGTGATATTTGTGTGCAGTCATGCCAGGGAATTCTTTGGCATAAATAGACAATGCAGAACATCATTTAAATTACCATTGTCATTGATGGTAATTCTATAAGCATATTCTTGCTTGATTAGTTAAGCTGTCATTAAACAATACTCATAGCATTCCCTCAACCAAAATGTCTACATTAAGAGTCCTTGTACACTATGGGCATCAGCAAGACACTTCTGTCTTGTTCACTACTGAATAAATGAACTGAGAGAAAGTCAATTGTTAAGTTTGAGAAAAAATATTAATCTGAACTGAGCTCATAAAATTAAATCCTTGAGGTGAAAGACAAAAAAATAAATCAATATACTTTAAAATATTTTTGCAAAATGACATAAGTTAAGGTTTTTCATTTTCCTTTTGTTTTTCAGGGATTGTGATTGCACTCAATAAGTGGCTAATTAGTGCTATTTCCACAAACTAGAGACATTTGGTTTATACCTTTCCATACCTTGAGTGATGAAGTGATGTTACTGAAGTGATATGAAGATTGTGGACTCTACATTGAATACACACAATTTAACAGCTGCTTGAGAGTAATTGTATCACCTCAGTGGTATCTAATTTCATTTTGCTACTAATAACTCAATCGCTGAGAGAGAGTAAACAATCTGATTCAACCATGCAATAATATTTGTATTACTTGGTAGACATGACTGTATCAATTTGAAGTTGTCATTGTTTGTTTAAACTTATTTCTTTAGCCTCTGTTTTACACCACCTTGGCAGAGATTTCGAATTGTGAAATCATTACTTGGACAATTTCAATATATGATTCATATGAACCTATTTATTTATAGCCTTTTTGTTTTTCTCAAATAATATAAGTTCACCATTTTTAGCTTTGAGCATCAGAACAGGGAAAAACTGCAGTTCAAAAAGAGTAAGCATTGTGTTTGCAACAGACATGGGATGATGGTTGTGACAGTATAGGGTAAGATAATATTTGTTGGACGGTTGTTCAATATTTAACCAAAAAGAGTGGAAATGCGTTTGGTTTTAAATTAGCCATAGATAGTTGACAACTAAGGTGATCATTTTCCAATTGATTTTATTTAATAATTTAATCCATTTATAAGGCTACAAGATTGCCTTTGGTCAGGCAAGCTTTTCAATAATAGAGGTAGTAAACTATAATATAAAGCAGAATTGAAATTGTGAAACCAGTTATGAAATTACAATTCATTCAGACATCTGGATGCTGAATGATTTGAGTGACATTATCTAAAAATTATATGGGCATGTCATGAGCTTTTAGAATGAGTTGAAAATTACGTTAATTTATTGGTGCATACTATCTGCTAATAAGATTTAAAATGGAATATGCTGATCCTTAAATCGTTCGTCAAACTATCATTTGTGACATTTATGAAAAAACCAGAGTAAAAGGTGATTAAATGAAGGATTAGGAATGTAGAAAATACTTTCACCTTTAAAGGCAGGCCACAAAAATTACGAGATCTTGGATTTGTAGAAAGAATTATTAAAAAATGGGAATGTTATAAGAGAAATGTTGTACATTCATGTTAGATATTCGTATTGTTTATTATATTATTTCTAAAGTACATGATATTTTTTCACAGCATATTCACTAGATGCATCCCCAATAAGAATTATATGCACTGTTCAAAAACCGAACATCAACCAAAATTGCACACAATTGGAGTTACAATACCATTGTGTGTCACTGAAATAGACTCTATATTTTATATCCATAGGCTTCAATTTACGCCATGTCAGGTATTAAAACGTAGATTCACATAATAATGAGAGGATTCTCGAGCAATCTATTTTTTAATATGAGAAAATTCCAAGGTCCACCAATTTTCCTGCTTTCACCAGTTCACAATTTCTGTACGTCTGTGCTCTCTTCCTCTTCGTATCGGTAATTTTCTTTTCCTCCCTCAATTGCTGTCAAACGCGATCTGTGAACTGACAATTGTGAACAAGTTTTATTGTTTTTACCAAGCTTGTAATTTATTTATGATTCATAAATGCGTCTAAATTTTACTTCTTCGATTAGCTACAACATATCTCACAAGTAGTTGCAAAAGTACGCAATTTTCAGAAGACGTAAAAATGCTTGCGTTACCTTTGTCACATTCTTATGGCGCGTAATTACTACTTCTTACTTTATTCATCTCCTTACTTCTGGCAGAACAGTAACACTTTCTTCTTTTTCTGGCACGCTTACATGATTTTCAAGAAATTGTCATCACAAAATAGGTAAAATCTCTTTCATACACGGTCATTTGCATGAACGCCAATGTTTACAAATAGTAACTCCCGCCACTTTCGTACATATGTTTATCGCGTAACCACGGCAATTCTGTGACATCACCGGAGGTAAGCGCTCTAAGCGTAAATAAACTGAGGTCGAAGGCTCCCTCACACCTACAGATCTGTCCTTCGTCTCTGGCTACGAAATCTCTCCTCACATCTCACCTCAACCTTGGCAAAGGCTCCCTCGTGAGGTGCAACTCTTGATACGGGCCTGAGAATGTTTCATTTGTCTCCAACTGCTGATGGAACACATGTGCCTGTTCACACAAAATTAGTCCACTAATAGGCACTCCTTCACTTCTCTTCTGCTGAAACCATAGGTAGAGTGCGTTGTCCACATCGGTTACAGCTGAACCTTTCATTGTTTTTCTCTTTTGAAGTCCACTCGTGCTATCCGATTTTGAAGCATAGTTCAACAACTTGGCTTGATTTTTAAAAATATTGTGCACTGTAGTGATTCCTATGCCATAATCCGCCGCTAAATTAGCCGGTTACTCTCCCTTGGACGCCCTTTCAATAATTCTTAACTTCTTGGAAATACCTAATACTACGCGCTTCCTCTTTCCCATGGAATTACTCATTTCGAATCTATAATTTTTCCAACGCTAACTTGCCAAATGTAAAATGTCCGCGGATGCAATATACCTAATAAACTCACACGCCCGGGTCACGAATAAATTGAGCACTGAGCAGAGATTCAGTAGACTCACCATAATGCAACAGTGTCATGTGCGTTGTTGAATTGCCTATTGCAGGAAAATCTTTTTTGTCGGCAAAAAGTAGCATATTTGTTGACTTTAACCCTGTATGCGACTCACTGTCTGTCTGCTACTGTCTATGAGTACGGTCAGAAGTGGTAGCAGGTGGGGGGAGAGGGGAGGGTCGGAAAAAGAGAGAAGGGGAGTGTACAAAAGGGAGAGCCGGGGAGAGAGAGAGGGGAACTTGTTGAGGGATTGATTGTTGGATTGATAATCCAACAGTCGGTTAATCGGACATCAGATAATCGACACACTACAGTAGTTCTATTATTTCCATAAATTGATGGATTGATATTTATGAGTTCATTTGATTAAATTAAATGAAACAAATGAAATCACTTTTGACATCGAATGACAGTCATAATGGCTACAAAACCACAACATAACCATGATGATGCCACGTTACGTATGCCTCAATGAATGGCCTGAGCAGTCTGGTACCAAACTGGTTGTAGGTTCTAATTCCCCACTTCACCATAACCAATGAAAAAAATGAGTATAAATATGCATCGTTTGGAGAGGTGAAACCTTCTAGCTATGAAAATGAAATGGCTAACAAACAAGGAGACATCTCCTCACTGCAGAGCAATCCACTCCACTCACTACATGCTCCTGAACTGACCGTATTTTGGCCTCCTCAGCACGCCGCCTCTCCTCCTCCTTCTCCTGCTCCCGCTTCTCACGCTGCAGCCGCCGCTCACTCTCTCGTTCCCTGCGGTCCCTCTCCTCCCGCTCGGCCCTCAGGTCCGGCTGCCTCTCTGACTTGGTCTTATTCAGCCGGTTCACTATCTCATTGCTCCTCTTCACCACCCGTATCTTCCGCACCTACCAATCACTATGCATTAGATTACTCTGAACTAGACTCTCAGATGAGATAAACACTCATTTATATATTTAATTCGTTCAATGCTTCACCACTTTAATTTTGGTACACTATCAAGGTGCTGTTCAGGGAGCAACATGTTTTTGTCAGCACATCTGAGAAGAATACGCTAGATGTGTTACGTGTAAGACCTGTAAGAAAATGGGGTTATAATCTGAACTTGTTAATCAAAGTACAGAATCTTACAATTTCCTTCAGTCAAAGCAAAATATTTTCTTTCCAGAAATTTTCAATTGACCAGCAACAATTACTGCCAATTTACTTATTATATTTTCCACAAAAAAAAGACTACTTGGCATATACCCTACCTTGAGGCATACAAGCAAAACAAGAAGATAGGAGCACATATTGTGAAAAATAGTGTAAAAGAAATCTAAACAGGGATTGAATGAATAATCCAACGTTAACAATTTAAATAAATGAGGCCAAGAGACAGTGGGATTTCATGGGAAGAAGAGAACAGGTAGATTCTGGGGAGAGAAAAATCGGAGGAATTTTCTTTGGGTTAAACGTGTCTCAAACCCATCCATAGAAAAAGCGTCCTTTGGCTAAAATTATAATACTGTGAAACAAATATAGCTTCCCACTATGCAGATCCAAATTTACATGATTTCCAAACGCACCAAACTCCATTGAATGCAGTACATGATTCACATTCCAGCAATTGCCTTAGGAAGCCATTTTAAAATTATTTGCCAGGAATCACCAAAATCTAATAAAATTATCTCACCAATCACAGTTTCCCCCTTACGTTCACCGAAATGACTCCACACCCATTTCATTCTGCTTTTACGTTACCTGAGAATTGACAGGAGAATTCCATTACTAAAACACAGTTATTCCTAGCATCCACCTGTTTGTAACCAGTGTTAGCTCTGAGGAACTATTTACTACTTCTAAGCTGTGCCCACATTGGAAATTTTTTGTGTGGCACAGTTTAAGGAGCCAAATAATGCTGCAACAGGTGATTTTCAACTGCTGTACACTTGTAACCACAATGTATGTTCTTTCCTACATCTTTTATCTGCAATATCTGCGAGACACATCAAGAGAAGAAACTAACCACATCTTGTTAAAGAACTGATTGAATAGAATGGACTCAGGCAGAGAGTGAGCCCACCCTTGCCCTTTCAGCTTACTCTGTTTACGTTTACAGAGTGGAGCTGAGAATTGATCCTGAAGACGAGGTAGTACAGATATGGTTCCTCACAGATAGCTGAGCTAGGACCATGTGGATAAACACTCTCATTTAAGTTGACCCAAGGATGTGGGGTAACCCAAGGAAGTCAGGGTTAAAATATGACCTCAGCAATGAATGGGACGAAGCATAAATATTGAGCTGTTGAAATTGAAGCTATGAGCCATCACAGATGTAAGGTCTAAGATTTAATTATGATTATGCGGCAAATACAAATAAAATGACTTCGAGCAAATAACCATTACACTACCACTGTCCTTAACAAGTAACAAAAAAGCAAGAGAAAAATAACAATTAGATGTCTAAATAACCTTGTTTAATTGTATTAAATGACAAGAATTCTCGTCATCTGTCCACAATAGTTGGGATAGAAATGATGAGAATTCTCGCAATCTGTACGCAACATGTTAAAAGTCATTTTTTTTTAATCACAGAAAAAAAGACTGGCTCATTGTTTCTATATTACGGCTGAAAATAATTTGTTTATAGTAAGTAAATACTCAAAATCAGAAATTAACCAAGCAACTAGAACAACCTTATCTACCCAGCCACACAGGATATGCACTGAGCTGACAACGAGAAAAGTTTGCCCCAAAGGCACACAAGAAGTCCCTCTTTTGAAAGTCACAGCAAAAGTCCTCTAGAAATATCTAACGCTTTCCCAGCATATGATGTTCATGAAGACTGTTTGGGATTCCCAACAGCTCAAATTCTGGGCATGCCCTCATGAGAATGGATGACTGGTATATTAAAATGTCAGCAGAGATGAAGAGTTTGCCATGATGGAAAACCCATATAATCTTTAGCCTCATTATTTAACATGCCATAGGTCATCGTGAAAGCATACAAATGCCTCAGTATCAAGGATGAACTGTCATCATAAAACAGAAAAATATGATGAAAAAGAGAAAAAACCTCATTCCCCTCCAGCTTCAAATCCAATAATTGATCAATTAAACAAATTCAAAGGGAGATATACCACTCAACAAGAGTTGGCCTAATGTTAACAGCAAAATGATCAGGGTGCTTACAACACACCTCTTTATCCTTGTGAAATCCAACCTGCCCAACCTCCATTCCTTCAGTTTTCTTCAGGTTGCTCCACATTGTATACACAACATCAACGTCATTCATCTTGTTCCCATTAATACTATTGGCTTTCACTAGCTGAGCAGCATCTTCTATGACACTGGTAGGAACATCATCCAGTGTTTGACCCTGGGAGAATGGAAGAATTTTATCAGTGATGCACACAATCCAAGACCAAATAAGTGTTAGTGCTCAATGCACCAAGTCAACCACAAATGCTACAAAAAATGAGAGAACAGATGGAGAATACCCAAAAAAAAAGACACCAGCAGATGAGGTTAAATGCAATTCCAAGCTTCTCAAGATCTTCTGATAGTAAGACTAATCCACTTTTCTTTGGAAGTCCAGAAGGGAAAAAAAACTTGTCTTTAATTTGTGTTAATATGGTATGTCATTTTTCAACAACTTAAAAATCATTATTGAAAAAACTTGACTCGAGCAATTTTAAAAAGCTTGAGTCAAGATTTTTTTAACTCGACTCAACTTGAATTTTGAGTTGCTCACATATCCTTACAAACAAGGCTTAATAAGACTAAATTATGTACCAAAGGCAGTGTGTTTATCAAGCAAAACTTTCGGTCACATAATGCTATAGATATTCCCCACCACTTTTGAAAATAAAATTCATGACACTTAGCTCAATATCCTAGGTAAAAAAAATGTTGAATCCAAACAACATATGCTTCACTTAACTAATAAGTGGCATAAGGCCTACGTACAATGTTTGAAAACAAAAAATTTACCTGCCGTTGGTCATGCAATGAGATTTTCTCTCACTCCCAAATTAAAAGTTTTGCATAATCAATAATCATGAATTGAAATGTATTTCCCTCCCATTAGGCCAGTTTTTCTCTCTTCTTAATGATCTGCCATCCCACAATTGGGTATTTCATTTCAATCTTTCGATATTCTGAATCTGCTCCTTAATATTATTCTATCGGTAAACAATTTTCTCATCAAATGGTTCTAATCTTGTTTTTAAAAGCTAAAGAAAGTTGAAGGTTATGAATGTTCCCAAGCATGCTCCAAAAATAACCGAACAACCTATGACGTATTTTCGCTGTTTCCATGCAGACCTAAATGTTTTCTCAACCTTACGGTGGAATCAAGCATGGTAAAATTCCTTAAGGTTATTTTTCTGTTATTTGATGTGCCCTTGTAATGACAGCTAAGGGTTATAGATTGTATTTAATGCCAAAATGTTCAAATACATCGGTAAAAACAACAAATAAGAAATTTATTCATCTTTCAAACGATGAAAGAAGAAAGAAATTGTGGTTTCAAGCGGCACGCCAGGATTTTGTCCGCAGTGAAACAAAATTCAACTGTTGTGAAGACCATAGTAATGCATGTACCAAATTATGGCTAACATTGTGATAACTTATAAATAAAGAAATCATTTTACGTAAATGTATGCAAGTGAATTCAATATAGTTACCAGAATACTCGACAGAGTCATGCATGTGTCGATGATGGGTAGTCCGACTAAATAAAAACCTGATGCCTTGATATTTAATTGCACTAACCATACTTTACTGCTCATTTTGTGTTCTTCATACATTTTTTCAATAGCTGTGTACAGTGGTCCTTCTCTTTTCATTTCGATGTCTCCTATATCATTATCACCATTACTTACGAGAAGCTCTTTTAAATAAATAATATCAAAATTAACCCTGAAAATCCATTAATGGAGGAAAAAATCCATTTGTTGGCAGTTTAATGGCAGAGAATACACTTCTACACCTCCTCTACAGGTAATTTCTGATTAACGTTTTAAGTGAAGAACAATCCACTAAAATTGAAGAATATTCAAGTCGTAAGTTAGTGTGAATGTTTATTTAGATTTAATGCCATTGTTGACAATCTTGATTAACTACAGATGTGCACTTTGACAACAAGAGCTGAATTTACCGCGAATATAATTTAAAATACAGAAGTAAAGTAGTACAGAAAAATATGAGACACCTTTACAATAGTCGTAAGTGTACAATGAAACACCAATAAACGTAAACGCAAGAATTCAGACAAAATGTGGTGTATTTCATAACACAATGTTCTCTGCTACAGTTACAGGAAAGTTTCACGTGTTTATAATTATGAAGCAAACCTACCTAAATTTTGAATAACGGTACCCATAGTGATAAGCATAAAAAATAATAGCATAAAATGAGGTCTTAGCAAGTATATAGTGTACTTGTATTTTATGGACGTTTGTTCCACAAGTTTCGGCAGCATTAAATCCCTCATCCTTCTTCATAAGAACGCTACCGTTTAAAACCGATCTGATCCGATACCGATCATCAGCATAGAATGGATAATTTGAGTACTTGATCAAACTAGGTGAATTGAGAATAAATACGGAAAAAAGAAGAGCCCCAAGGATAGAACCCTGAGGCACATCACATGTCACTGCGGAGAAACTAGACAATAACTCTTGTAACAGTGATCTGGTGCTATCAGGTTGACTGTCGCCCAGAAATATTCAGTGCCCATGGATTTGATTGGAGTATCATCGCCATGCTCGGTGCAGATTCACATAATGCAGGTTGCACAGGTCCAGGTTTGATTCGTATCATCCAGTAATTGCAGATCAGCCTCATTGAGAGAGGAGCAGGCAAGGTGAAAGGCTTTGTGACATGTATAGCACTTCACCATTTTATGGGTACATTTTCTTGCCGCACTGCACTGGGAACACGTCTAAGTAGGCATTATGACAATGCCACCCACCAACAGCCGGAAGCACTTTCGAACTGACAAGGCCACAACTCAGGGACAGAAGGAAAGAGCACATCTATTCACCACAAGAGCTCAAAACAGTCTGGTACAGTAAGGGAGTTGTGTTATCTGTGCGGATTTTAAATTAAGTACAGTGTTCTATCGAGGTCATCAGCTTCGATGTACAAGACAAACGTTATGGAATTTACATAATTTGATTATAACATTAATAATTTAGATGTCACCAGCTTGATTAAATGCCTGATGAAGAAATAATGCAGTGACGTGCTTTATAGTTTATGCGGCAAACAGTCTTGGCCAAGGCTTGAGGGCAGTATGGTGCAGATGTATACGTGGGCTTCGTGATATTGTATCTTCTATCGACCCCAGTGAAAATATGTGACAAATTTTTATTCCGTGGTCTTTATTTTTGTATTACATTATTACGTGGTCTTAATTTGTATTACATTAGCTATAACTGTTTTTATGGAGGATTTAGTTTTTCAGTAGCCTATATAGGATGTAGTGTGCAGTGTACATAAATAAGTGACTTATTCTTGACACCGCATAAATAGTATAAAATAGTAAGTGAATGGGTTTTTCAACTTAAGACACAGTATTTGTGGATGAAGAAAGTTATATTTGCTTTACTGTCCACAAAGAAAATGGTGCATTATCTTCTTAGTCCCTTTTTCTACAATGGGAGAAGAACAAAGATTGCAGGTTAAGACAGCAGGTACTCATCAGCCTGATTTGAATAATGTGACTGAATTTAAGGATCAACACGAGTGTATAGAAGAACATTTAAGACAGATTGGTACACCGAATATAAGTGGCTCTGTGGGTGTGATACCATAAATGCACTTTTCTGTTTTCCATGCCGACTGTTCGGTGGCAATACTGCATGGACAAGAATGGGAGTGACTGACTTGGGACATTTGAGTGATAAAGTGAAAAAGCATGAAATTTCAATGAAACAAGTAAATAATAAAATGAACTTGATCATGATAGGAAAAGATAATATTACGATTCAGCTTAAAGAAGAACATAGATAGGAAATTAAGCGCCGAAATGAAGTGGTTGAAAATAACAGATACATATTGTCAAGACTGATTGATTGCATCAAGCTTTGTGGTACTTTCGAACTGGCATTTAGAGGCCATGATTAATCACCAGGTTCTGATAACCCAGGAGCGTTCTGCAGTTTAGTGGATTTCATGCAAGATTGGGATAGCAGCATTAAAGAACATCTTCAAAATGCAACTGTTTTCAAAGGAACATCGGCAGCAGTACAAAATGAGTTGCTCCAGTGCATACTGGATGTTTGCAGAGACCAGATCCGAGACGAAATTAAGGAATCAAATTTTTTTAGCAATACAAGCAGATGAAACCACTGATGTTTCAGCTTGTTTCCAGTTGGCAATTGTGTGGTGCTACATTCTAAAGAATCGTCCAGCAAGCAAAAAAAAAACAATTAATGGAGTCCACACTAAAGTAAGGGAATATTTTCCAAGGGCCAACTATATTCATTAATGACCATATTCTCTTCGGGTTTTTGCCGCGTCGATCCATTTTTGGGGGACAACAGTTTCGCCTGCCTTCCAGCTGGCTTCGTCAGGTCCTAAATGAAATGCAGATCATTTTCTTAACGGTATTAGTTACTCATTGGCCGGATGGGAATTCGAAATCGAAAACCCGAAGAGAATACGGTCATTAAATAACCGCAGAAGCCTCCGTACCTATATTCATTACTAAGCGTACCAACTGAATTTGGTGATGGAAAGGGCAGTTTCAAAGAATAATCAAGTAAATCTGTTTTTCACTAATCTTTCGGCATAATAACAATAATTTTAATTAATTTTAAATAATTTAATTAAAAAATACCATCATTTTTCGCTAGATCATCAAAACAAACCCAAATTTTATATCAAGAAGTGAAAAAAATATCTTCCGGTCGGTGTTCCCACTTGATGGAATTATAACAGCAGGACAGTTAACGTCATCTTCGAAAACAGAAAGGAACTGATTAACTGCTTTGAGCAGTTGAAGCAAATCAGACCAAATGACTCAGTCACGTTGTGTGAATGTGATGGCTACATCCATACCTTAGAAGATTCAAATTTCATATACTGTCTTTCTGTTTTTCATAAACTTATGCTCCACATAGAAATTCTCTTTAAACAGAAGCAGAAAAGAAAAACTGACTCAATTGAAGATCGGAAAGCTAAGTCTAATTTTCAACTTCAGGTGAAGAAAGTTAGAGATAGCACTGATGAAATTCAGCTTTCAGATTCCAACTCCACAACCAGCAAGAGAAGAAGGAAACAAAATGACTCTGTGGCTTTGAAGGAAGTGTGCGACATTATTTCTATCCAAGCTGAAGACCGCTTTTCATTCACCGATCACCTGAGAGTGGCCAACCTGCTGGATATAGAGTTATCCTCAGTGTTCCACAAGATATTTCCAGGACAAGACTTCAAACTATGTGTAAGCACCTATCTGCAACTGAAAGCAAATAGACCTCGCCCCGAGCTAGAAGTTTTATACATAAGAGAAGAGCTCTGACATGCTCATGGAGCTGTCGCTATCTTGGAGCTTTTCACTAAAAATACTTTAGAAGACAATTTCCCAAAGTAATTAAACTACTGGAAATTATAATAACTGCTCCTATGACTACAGCAGAAGCAGAGAGATGTTTTTCAACTCTGAAGCGGATCAAGACATTTCTTTGGAATTCCATGGTTCAAGATCATCTCCATGCGTTGGCGAAGCTGGCGATTGAGAAACGTCTCGTTCACAAGATGAACCACCTCCGCCACCGGTGCCGGCCGGTCCTGGTGGCGGAGGGGTAAAGTCCTTGACTGCTATTCCTGGGGTCGCAGGTTTGAGTCCCGCCTGGGTGGGTTTTTCACCACCCAGGGCATGCATGAATGTCAAATTGTGTAGTCCCGGTCCCTGGAAAACCTGATGACAGGCTTAGCAGCCTATCAGGATTCCTGGGACATATGGACCAACAAGAATAGTAGGAAAGCAAAAAGAAAAAAAAGAAATTTAATGTCATCGAGAAGTTAACATCGCAGAAAGACAGGATGATGCATTTTCTCCACAATTGAGGATTGGGTGAGTTTCACTACGATTTAATGTTGTAGTTTACTTTAGCACTGTGAATATTTGAATGTTTACTAAAGCAACTTTTAACATTAATATTATGTGGGTAATTTTAAAATTTTGCGTGCTATAGTCATATTATTATTCCTATTGGTTTATTCTACATTACCATTTACAACACAATGTAGGCTATTTGGGATAGCGTTAACATATTGACCAACTGAGGAGCAATTTGTACATATGTATTTTTTAATCTGTTGTTAGCTGTGTGAACACCCAAAGATTTTATGCACGCTACGACACTGGCTCTGACACTTGGTTCACACCCCAATTTCAGTGACAATATTCAATTTAAAGAATGAGGGGAATTTATAGGAGATAGATCCCCTCACTGGTTAATACCTGTAGCATGAAATTGACTTTGGCTTTTTGGCAGAAATACTAAGACTTCAGTCGTTTTCGAGTTTACACAGTTGACAAATTGGTTTTAGCTCCAAATATTTTAACATGTAATTGCATTGAAAAAGATTTTTGTGCCACACCTCTCACTATAACCAATCACACAACCTTAATGAAATGCCCACACAAAATATCAATATATATTTGTCAGAAATTTCAAATTGTTAAGATTTGTAATGTCCACATGTCATATTCACAATTTGTGGGAAAAAGCAAAATGTCCTTGAAAATCAGCCAAATTCTTTCTTTCTTGTTATTTTCTCATAAGTTTTTCTACCAAACCTAAGGAATTCAAGGAAAAGTACATGGAAGGAACTGCATCATAAGGCCTTAGATGAAATACATCGAGCTAAGAGTGAATAATGAAGAAACAAACCAATATCTAGAGAGACGAGTAAATTACTATAATTTTCATTTGAGGTAAATTATCAAAATAAATTATGTAACTTTCTAGAATTACTGTAATTTTCCAGTGTTCCATGATTTTCTGCAATTAATAGCTATTGGAGGTTTAATTAGGAAAGGCAACGGCAATATCAAGGGTCTAACAACATTTAAACCATTAATTTGCTACATTAATGTATTAGAAAAAAGAAAATTAAAAAACAGATACAGCAGCCCACAGGCAATCTTTAGTCCGGCATGAGAAATTTTGTTTAGACCGTAAAAACGATAGCCCCAGAAATATTCCACAAATGAGTTGCACTTGTCTTAATATATTATTAGGATTGTATTAAATACATATAGACCAGGCTTAAAAGAATATGTTTGGAATCTATCTGTATGAAAAATATCAGAGACAGAGTTGAATAAGAGTGAAAATTACAGTAAGTTTCAGTGGCTGAGGTTAATTACATAAAATTCTATTGGAATTTATGAAAATTACCCCAGTACTTTACAAACATTACTGTGGTAATTTTCGGAATGGCCCACCTCTAGTTTTAGGGCATAATTAGGTAATTGCTATCGGCCAAATATAAACTCCAGTGCCTCTTTAAGGAACTGGAGTATTAAATACACCCAGTCTACACACCAACAATTGCCTTTAATGGAGCTGCTCACTTGCTGAAAACAATCAAATTTCCCAGGCAAATTCCAAGGCTTAATTCTCATTACCTCTCCACCTTTTCAAGGCTTGTAGCAATCCTGATTTTAATTAAAGTAGCTTCATGAAAATTTTAAGCATTTATTGTACAGTTTAAAAGCACTATGTATTTTTCACCAGAAATTTTACTGGCACGAAGCATTTTGCCATGATGCAGCATCATCATATTCGAAGAGATAAGGACACAAAGAGTAATTATACACACACAAAACAAGTTCTGTTGAAGGCTTCCGCGGGGCTTTGATGGAGGTTGATTCCTTTTTCCGGGTTTTCCGCCGCGTTGGTTCATGCTTGGGGACGATATTTCGCCGGCTGTCCTGCTGGCTTCCTCAGGTCCATGTAACAATTCGGTTCTGGAAGCGCCGTGTTATGTAGGGTCGTTTTCGCGCCTTTTTTGTGGTCCTCTTCTCTGATTGGTCGGGCTCTTTTCTTCTTGGAAAAGTGCTTTCCAAGAAGCGGAGAGAGGGTAACCGTCGTCTCTATTGAAATTATCGCGGTTTTTGGCGATTTCCACCGCTTCTCTGATGAGACGGGGGAAATATCTTTTTTCTCTGTGGATGAAAAAAGATATTTCCCCCGTCTCATCAGAGAAGCGGTGGAAATCGCCAAAAACCGCGATAATTTCAATAGAGACGACGGTTACCCTCTCTCCGCTTCTTGGAAAGCACTTTTCCAAGAAGAAAAGAGCCCGACCAATCAGAGAAGAGGACCACAAAAAAGGCGCGAAAACGACCCTACATAACACGGCGCTTCCAGAACCGAATTGTTACATGGACCTGAGGAAGCCAGCAGGACAGCCGGCGAAATATCGTCCCCAAGCATGAACCAACGCGGCGGAAAACCCGGAAAAAGGAATCAACCTACACACAAAACAATCTATCATGGTGGAAGTTGAGTTTAAATGGCAATGGTCGTTGAGTGGAAAAGTGTCCAATGGGTGGGAAGGAGGGAGACACTGTGGAGGGAGAGTGGGGGTGGGTTGTGCAGTTGAGGCCATACACCTTGGGGAAATGGGGCAGTTAAGGACAGTCGGGTGCTTAGTGACTCTGAAGGAATGGCAGGGGTGTAGGGTTAGGATGGGGGGAGGAGAGGGGAGAGAAAGAAGTCTGGTGCTTCTTTTTTTGATCGTTTGGTGATCCGAAAGTAATAGGGAGAGGAAAGTTTTTTTTGGTGCATAAGTCAATGTGCATCCCCTGAAGTTCATATTATTTAAATTTTTCCCATTGTTCACACCTTTTAACCCTTAGGAACAACATGAAAAACTTTGAGTTCACAATACTTCATGTAGTTGTAGTCATTTAAATGCTAGGTAAACAGGAAATTATTGACTCATCCTAAAACAACTTGAACATTCCCAAGTCCATTTTTTAATGATTCCTCCAGAAAGCATAATTGAAAATTATTTGTAATAGTTTAATTTTAATTTGTTTGTTCAAGCCTGGCTCTCACATCACATCTATCAAGCCTTAGCCATTGCACAGCAGCTTAACCAGGGCTATTGAAGAGTAAAAAGTTGATCTCATGGAGCTCAGAAGGCTCTTTGATTTTTTTTATCAAACATCACAGAGAATTACTGAGAAACAGAAGGATGAGTATAGATATTGCATTTGAGATACAATTGTGAAGGGGAATGGAGAATGCAATACAATCAACTTAGGGAAAGGATAACAAATGACAAAAGTGCTTGAAATATTCAATGAGGAGATGAAGCTTCAACAGGAAAAGGCATACTAGATGTATTGGCCAGGTACTAGTGAGGAGGAGATGCTACGGTTGAGGAAGGGACAATGTCGGGTAAAGCGCCAAGGAAGAAAGAAGAGAGTATGTAGGATATGTGGCTAGAATGAAGATAGATTGGACATAAACTGAGTCAAAGCAGGAAATAACATATGGAGCTAAAACTTTGCAGACATTTAAAAGATTACTACTACAATAGTAGCAGGAGAAATAGTAGTTTTAGTAGATGAACTCTAATCTCCATCTAAAGTTACCTTCATCAGTCGACTACCTCGATTAATGGCAAAGGCAAACTGAGAACCTTTGCCTTTAATGCATTTACCTTATTTAATCTGAGGTACACATGAGCAGATGAAACCTTGTCCACATGGAACCATACATCCTCTGGCCAACCCCACTTGATAAGACCTTCATCTGAAAAGTAATTCTTTATTACACCAGTGTCCATGTTAGCATTAGGAAACTAATACAAGCTTCAACAAGAAATTGTTATTAATGACAACACATTCAAAAACTCTCATGCAGAAATTTGCTAACCCTTCCCCATGAGTAAAAAATATGTCTTCCCACGAGAAACATATGTCCTCTTATTTAAATATTCTAGGAGGTAATTGCAACAGTTATAATTCGAGACACGAAAAGCAATTATCTGTAGCAAAAAGACAAATAATCCTTTCAATAAGTAGTTAAAAGTAAACATCAAACAGCTCAAGATGACTTGAGCAATTACTAAATTTACACACAATGCATTTAAGGGGGAAAATCTGATGATCCCTTTTTAAGGAAAATAAATTACTCATAATAAGCACTACTACCAGCTCAGTCACCAAAGTTAAACATTATCAGCATCTGCTCAAATTCTAAAAAGCAATCCTAGTGTTTATCCATGGGGTCATGCTCCTATCTGCAAGAAGCAGGCAGTGAAATGGGAAATCTACGCTATCCAAGAACGTTACAGTAAAGTATACATCTGCTCAAGGGCGTACCAAGGGTCAAAACTAGGGGGAGGGGGCAAGCCATGGTCGTTCGGGTTGTAACATTTTAGCACGGAAAAGGCGAATGAAACCAAAATTTTAAGAAAATTATATATAATTAAAGCAGTGATTTATTAGTTATTATAATTATTTGCTTGAAAAAAATTTAATTTTTATTCTAGTTACATGTCTTATACTTGCTTCTAGGGGGGGGGGGGGGGGGGGGGCAGCCGCCCCCTTCTGCCCCTCGCTGGGTACGCCCATGCATCTGCTGCTACTACTACCAACATCCACATAGGCAAATAAATTTTTCGGTGAAAGTGAAAAAAAAAGAAATAAAGTCCTCCTAAAAATCATATTGATCATCCCAGAACCTGAGTATATACTGGTACAATCAAGAATACGTGAAAAATCACGTCACCATGCCGGGTCTCAAGTTCGTTGAGACTGTGAGCCACACGGAATTCTGCAAATGTACTATTTACACCGTATTTGTTGACTATAACGCCCCAAGTAAGCGACAGCCGTTTAGCCATTACTAATACCCATCAATTGTACCCAACAGCAGGGTGTCTCAATAATATATTAGCCACGACACAGAAGGCGGCTGTAAGTCATTCGCAGTACCCACACTTCTAATTCAAAATACACCTGAAACTATATCTTTAATTGTACCGAGAATACTTCGGTTTGATACAGAAAAACGGACGAGGGGAGATATGGATAAAAAATTTGCCAAAATGCCATTTAGAACTTAAAACTTACTCTCATACTTGTCGACCCCCATAAACAAAACCACAGCCGGTGAAACAACTGAAACAAAGGCAAGGAACATCATTAAAGTCACCAATGATAACCCATAGTAATTAAAATCCGAGGTTTGTTACTGAACTTAAACAGTGGACAATATACACAATCATTAATACATTAAGGTTACCTCAAAACAGCTTAAGAATAGACAGAGCCTTTTAATAGAGAATGATACACAAGATACAGCCTAAATTCAAATAACATTAAAGTCTTTTAGAGGAAAATTTTCACGCAAATAGCCATAACAGTTCTTGTTAGACCCTCAAACCATACGACAACAAGCTGAAATAATTACCATTGCTCGTGAAGTAGAACACCATGCTTACTGCTTTCACGACGAGTTTACAAGGTAAAACACATCACCAGCACAACATAAGGACGATTTACATATAATTTCCTTTCTGCGTTCTTTGGACGCACGTGTTACGTTCAACGAAGATTGTATATTAGAGAACTAACAGCAGCGCCAGAGCAATACTACAAGAAGCTCGTCAAGTCTATATTTTCTTATTTTCACAGAAATATTGGCTAATAATGCGATTCCGGACCAAAATTGGTTCGTGACTAACGCGATGTGCCGGAGAAATTTTTGAAAAGAAGAACAAAATGCACCCTGTTATTGTCGGAGGACTCGCCGGTTGGCTACTGAAAAGGCGCAATTTCATTTAAAGCTCGAATTTGACCCAGCCGCTGTCCCAATACGCGCTGAAGAACAGCACGAATATTTTGGAAATATCACATTCATAGCGGTAACCCCAATGTAAAATAACGCTCGCAGGTATAGAAACATGGCTCAAGCGGATTTTGTACTTTTTTATCGGCTGTCGACGGATTAAGTTCGTAACAGTAGATTACTTTATTTGAACTATTTGACTCATTTTGTCCATTATCACCAATAGGATGCAAGGGAAATAGAGCTTGTTATTTACAGTGATACTTTCAGCTTTTATAACTCATGAACTGGGAAATATTTGGTAGAGAACCTATCTTTCATGGAGAGGTTGCAGGCGGTAAAGTGAACTTACTACAAGTCAGCTAAGATAGTCCAGAGAACCTGCTTCAGACTTGTGGAGAAAGCCTGCAAGTTTTCAGAAGGCTGGCAGCAGTTTTCTTAGTCTCCAACGAAAACACTTACTGCCGCATATTGATTTGCAAGTCTGGTGTGCAAGCCTAATGGTTTCAAGCGAACTGCACACCCCTCTGTAATGAGCAGTTGTTCCTACTGTCCTCTACACTCCTTTCCAAAAAAACTAATCTAGGGAATATCAACCCTACTATCCACCTAGGTGGATAGTAGGGTTGATTTTTGATCCCTAGAAGGTCCTTCCCTAGGTGGTCAAGCTGATTTTTTCCCTACTTCCTTAAACCCCTTAACCAAACCCACTCCTCCTCTTCTATGCTCACACTTCAATTTGCCCCTCCACCTAACCTCTCCCCACCCACCAAATACCGAAGTCTTACCACCTTCTCCCTTACCCTATCTACATTGGGTATATTTACCTATACTTGAATTTTCCATTATGTGCACCATATGATGCTGCTAGCTGGTGAAATCTTGTGTGTTAATAAACAAAATCTGCAGAAAAGCACTAGTTGTACTTAAACAGTTATGTTAACAATCAATTGGATAAGAGGGAATTTCTCCAACCACGGGCCACCTGAGTGAGTAAAGACTTCTATTTTCAATATGTTTAATATGGCTTGGGAGCTACAGCTGGCAGAGAAGAACTGACTTCTTAGGAAAGCAAGAAGATCCTTGAAGAGGTAAGTGCAGCTGAAGGATCAACATAATTGAGCCATGAATCTCTATGTACCATTGGTGGTGTACCTCTCCAGTGGCTGGGCTGGCTCCTGCCTGGTGAACAATTATGGAGAGGGCGGTGCAACATGAATATTTTTCCCTCTCCCCCAAAGGTAGTTGAAAATTAAAATTAAATGTGACAGAAAGTGGAGGGGAGCACCAATTCCACTTACTGGAGGCAGCAGGAAGCTTAGGTACACCACTGCATGTCATTCCACATAGGTACTACCCTGCTAGCCGCCACAGGGGTGTGTGGCAGGGGGTGTTTGGTCACCACCCATGCAAAGGTGTAAGTTTTTGGAGACGAAATGGTGACATGTATTATAGGAGTGTATATTTAGTGGAGCTCAATTTTTATTGTGGTCGCTTATTGTTCGCAGAAAGAATGAGTTTTTGTATCTATCTGTTCGGCAGTGTATCTCTCGCCTCTTTTATCGCCTAGCCTATATCTGTCAGACCTAGAGATGTAGTGAGGAGTCATGATAATATTCTCTATGTCGCTCTGAAAAATATCAGTTCTGAATTTATCAATCAACCTAAGCCTAGTGTGTAGCCCCTGAGTCTCTAGGGGCTCCCACCTTAATCCCTCTAACAGTTGTTTTACACTACATGTACACTCGTAGCTTTCCTTTGCATTTTATTAATTTTTTCGGTTAAACCTTTGTGACCAGGGTCCCAAATGCTCGCGGCGTATTCGAGATGTGGCCTAATCAGAGCGAAGTAGCATCTCTCTTTGACTTATTCATCTGAGGACATTCCAATTATACGTTTAACAAAACCTAGTTTCTTTAATGCTGTGCCTCATATGTTTTGTATGTGTAATCCCCACAATATATCAGAAGTTAAGGTAATTCCAAGATTTTACAATATCTGACAATTTTATGTTTATGCCACCCACAGTATAGGCATGGTATTTTTGTGATGACTTTTGCAGGATGTGAACTGTGGTGCATTTAGTAATATTTAGTTCTAAACCCCACTCCTGGCACCATGGATGACCGTTGTTAAGGTCAGATGACAGAACTTCAAAGACCGTGTCTTCGGCTATTTCACGGTAGATAACTGTAATGTCTGCAAATAATCTTATTTTACTGCTAACTGTAGAGCTTAGGTCATTAATATAAAAAATGAATAAAAGAGGGCCAACACACTTCCTTGAGGAACACCGGGTGTGACTTCGACCATATCAGAGCTAAAACCATCAATAACTACTTTTTGTTTTTGATCACTGAGAAATTCACTTATCCAATTCACTATTTTTCTATTAACTCCGCATGATTGCAATTTCTATACGAGTTTTCAGTGAGGAACCTTGTCGAATGCCTTCTTGAAATCAAGGAATATCGCGTTGACTTGCTTAATCGATTCACCTGATTATAGGATATCATGAAGGAAGAGCGGAAGCTGTGTTTCGCAGGACCTGCCCTCACAGACGCTGTGCTGACTGCAATGTAAGAAGTTACAATTATCCAGGAATGTCACAATATTACTAACAACATTGTGTTCGAGGGTCTTGCATAAAAGTGATGTTTGTGATATAGGATAGTAATTTCCTGGGTCACTTTTATTTCTTTGTTTTGAATATCGGAGAGAGGTTGGCTATTTTCCAGTCTTGGGGTACCTTGCCTTCGGATAGTGATTTATTAAATATAATTTCTAATAATGGTGCAATCTGTGGCGCTAACTCCTTCAGCATGCATGCAGGTATTCCTTCTGGACCTGGGGACTTGTTACTTTTAATTGAACGCAGTTGTTTAATTATTCCATCATGTTGAATTGTTATGTCAGCCATCAGCTCGATAAAGTCAGAAATGTCTAAATTGTGAATCGAGTCATCCTTAGAGAATACACTTTCGAAGTAGTGGTTTAATAAATGGCTTTGTCGATGCTGTAAACTTGATATGGAGCATAGCATTGCATGGGGTGGAAACGTGTACCCACAGAAAGGAGGACGAGAATAGGCTGCAGGCAATGGAGATGTGGGTGTGGAGAAGATTAGGTGGACGGAAAATAAGACTAATGAGGAAGTGCTTGAGATGGTGGGGAAGGAAAGGAAACTTTTGAATGAAATCCAGGATAGGCAGGGTAGATGGCTGAAGGATGTAATACAGGGTGATGGGTTGCTGAAGAGTGTGATAGAGGGAAGGATGTTGGGCAAGCAGGGAAGGAGATGAAAGAGTTTCATGGATGGGATGAAGAAGGGTAGATCGTATGCCGAGGCGAAAAAGGATGTACTAGAGGGAGATAGGCCCCTGAATGTGTAAGACTGAGAGGAGATACTCTGACATTCAGCAAAACCTACCTTTACCGGTAGAATACTTTTAAAAAAATATTATTTTAGGGCTCCTCTTCTAATGCTCATGTAATATTTAAAATCTAAGTGAATTATACGTCTAATATGTTTAACTCCTAGCCCCTTGTGTATGTCCCCACAGGATAAATTGTATTACACACAGAATGAATTTCTGCACCCTTAATTGAGTTCATTTTGAACGTTTTCTGCATTAAAAGGAATATTCAATTTGACGTGTCCTATTTTTGTATATATGTAAAAATAACAATCTTTGGACCAATAAATTATACTATTATTATTCATTCATTTAAAATCCAAATATTCTTGCGAAACTGAGTGGAACTTATGCATGATGCATAAATGAAAAACTTTGCAATTTTCCACAATATAAATTTGACTACGACCCAGGTTTGGATGTTTTTACATCATCATCCGGTAGAAATGAAGTTAGGTGCGCATAATATATAGAGAGGAGAAAGGAGGGAGGAAAGAAGGAAGGTGGGGAAAAGAAGAAAGGTGGGGTAAAGAAGGAATGTGGGGGAAGAGGGGGAAGAGAGTGGGGAAAAACTGAAGGGAGGTGACTGGAGAGAGGGGAAGGGGGAGGTAAACGAAGCACACGGGGGAGTTAGGGTGAACAACAGCGAGTAAAAATATCTCGCTGTGGATTGTGAAGTGGCTTTATGTAGTGAACATAATGGTACCTAACAAGTGATTGTTGACGTTATAAGGTTTTTAGATTAGATAAGCCGAATTAGTGAAGAGATCATCAACCAAGAAACTTGAACCAGCCAAAGATGTAATAATGCTGAAAAGCCTCATTAGAGACATGGAGGAGAAAGAGCTCATCATCACCAAAGCCAACAAAGGAAACTCGACCGTCATCATGACCATAGACGATTATATTAGTAAGTGCCAAAACTTCATCTCTTCAAACCACTTTGTGTTACTAACCCAAGATCCCACAAAACAGTTCCAAAAACAAGTGAAAAAAGCTTTGTCCGCTTGCTCCACCCTACTGATGGACAGAGAAAAATATTTTTTCCACCCATGAATCCCCTCTCACCCAGATTGTACGGTTTACCAAAGTTACATAAAAAAGATGTGCCTATTAGACCCTTAGTCTCCAGCGTAAGTGCGCCTGCACACAAACTAGCATTCGAATTGAACACCATTTTCTGTCAATCAACAAATTACTCCACAAAACATTCTACCAAGGACTCTCTCATGCTGACAAGTAAAGTCCAAAACTTGACTCTTCCTCCGAATGCGAAGTTAGTGTCTTTGGATGTTCAAAATTTATTCCCTTCAGTTCCCATCATGCCCATGAGGCACTAATGTTTGCCACAGAAATACTGCGTAACAGGAACCTCCAACCACTTATCATTGAGTTATATCAGCTAATGGAAATATATCAAAATTATTTCCTATTCAAAGGACAATATTACAAGCAGAATGAAGGCTTGGCTATGGGATCACCTCTCTCACCCATTATGGCAGAGATTTTCATGGATCAACTACAAGAAAAAATATTCAGTTGCAACAATCAAAACCCCAAGAATATATTCTACTGGTTCAGATACGTCGATGATGTTTGTTGTTGAACCGGCACCAACCGACAACTAGATTGTTTCCTGAATTTTTTAAATTCCTTGCACAAGTCAAATACGTTTACTAAGGAATCTGGGGTGGAGAAGAAATTAAGCTTCCTGGATCTCACAATGGAAATCCGAGAACAAAGGCATGTTTTCTCAATACATAGAAAACCGACCTATACTGACAAAGTCATCCCCGTGGACTCTTGCCATCCGATGTCTCATAAATTAGCTGTTTTCCATTCCCTCATTCAAAGATTAATCAACATTCCCATGTCCAATTACCACTACAACCAAGAGCTCCAGACCATCAAGATGATAGCCATAAACAACGGTTACAGTGACAAATTAATTGGTACCTTGCTAACCAGAAAAAGACGCAAGCAAGTGGTGAGCCTCAGCACCTCCCTCACACCATAGCAGAGCAGTGAACCCAGAAAATGATGTAACATTCCCTTTTTCAAAAACCTCTCCTACCGTATGGCCAACAAACTTCCTAAGGAGAAGTTTAGGGTAGCCTTTTAGACTCTCACAAGTTTATCTAAGCTGCTATGCAAAAACAAGGATACTAATGACAAGGAAAATCAGAGTGGAGTTTACGAGATCACATGTGAGTGCCAGGCCTGATATGTTGGGCAGACAGGTGGAGACTTCACCACCAAGGTTCAACGAACATAAAAAAGTGTATCACCTCAGGAAGTGCAGTGACCATGGTGGCGAAACACATTGTAGACAGTGGTCACAGCGTGGATTTTGAAACTAAAGTTCTCCATTTGCAAGCTAGGAAGGGAGGAAATTGGATGCCGTAGAACAAATGGAAATTCTACAACGTTCTTACTCAAACTTCCCCCTTCTCAACGAACATAATTGCATCTGGAATTCCCCTCTTCTTGCTGTCAAATTTAACTGTGTTTCCAACAGTCTGGTGCATCCCTACCCTTTCTTCTGCCCCCTATCCTCCCCCTCCCGTGCCACTTGGAGACCCGTCACAACCTTCCCTCCCCCTCAGTAGATCCATTCTACCCATGTCCCATGCCTGTGGCTCACACCCCCACCCTTCGAGGGCGGCACTCATAAACCTTCCAGCACAGGGACACACTCCAGGAGGCCACCGGGAGCATTAGCGGACCTCTAGTTGAATCTCCCTACATAGATTCCTTTCTACCCGTGTCCCACGCCAGCAGCCCTCACCCCCCTCGAGGGTGGGACTCATCAACTCCGTCACCAATCTGCGTACTTGCCTGCTTGATGGACCCACTCCAAGAGGTCACTGGGAATTTTCGCAGACCTCCAGTAGAAGCCATACTCCAGGTGCCTGGTGGGGCGGAGTTACTAAGTGCTTGTTCCCGTATTTGTATTTTTACTTGCTGTTGTTCACCCTAACTCCCCCGTGTGCTTCGTTTACATCTCCCCCTCCCTCCAGTCACCTCCCTTCGGTTTTTACCCGTCCACTTCCCCCCTTTCCCCCACCTTCCTTCTTTCCACCCCATCCTTTCTCCATCACTATATATGTGCACCTAACTTCATTTGTACCGGATGATGATGTAAAAACATCAAAATCTGGGTCATAGTGAAATTTATCGTCAAGTCTTTTCATGGTTAGTTCATCACATTTATAGCAGTATGATAACCTCTATTAGAAGACCCTTCTCCTCCATTGAAGAGAATTCAATATTTATTTCACACATAATATCATACATAATTATGATATTCAATGAATGTGAAACTGTAGACATGCTGCTCTAACAAACTTGGGTTCCATGGACCTTGAGTGCTATCCAGTTGGAGGTAACTGACCATAGGAAAGGAAGGCAAGCCCAAAGAATTAAAGTTTAAGCCATCTCAATCTCATTAAGTCAGAAAAAGAATAGCTTCAAGTTTGACAAACCATATGCTGAATCTACCTCTGCTTAAAGTTGCAATGTTAGACTACACTGATTGAGGCACCTCCTATCCTTCGGGCACCAAGGCGTGGAGCACTCTATACTCTCATTGCCCTAAGCCAAGGCCAACCAGACCTACATGCAAATCTTGAGCACTTAATTATCCTAAGATATTCTCACACATACCTTACCAAAAGTTTGTTCATGAGATGTTGGGTGGCTAAGGGCATTCATTATTTTCTTATGATACAGCTCCTGAGCCAATGTTAACGCTGGTAGAAGCAAAAAACTTCCCTATAATATTGTCCATCCCTCCCACCTCACAAAATGCATCATAATTAACATCAGTCAGAGCTTTCCCTCTGCCATGAGCCTAGAAAACCTCTTGATATCTTATGTATATACCAGCATTATCACCTCATCAGGCACCTCTACTAGCACTTGATGCGCACTCATCCATTAACTTCTTAGGGAATCACAGCTAACAGAAAACATAATTTAATTAGGCTATGAGAGCTTGTCTCACCACTACACACTTAAAAATGCTGGACTTGCATATGCATGCATTTCTGGTATCCTCATACATTTCCGGGGCTACCCGAATGATGATCCCTCTAGCAGAGCAAAATTAGCAGTAGAAATTGCCTCTGAAACTGTCCTTCCATAAACTAATCCACATAGAAATCCTTGGATGATGCAAGAAAGCCTACGGTTGTCTCTCAGGTAGCCTTCCACCAAGGGGTGGCCACCTGAGGGGCACAGTTGCACGAGGACAAGCGGAGCCAATACATTGCACAAGGTATTCGGCAGTCATTACGCATCAAATCAGGATGTGGTGAGAAAAATTTGAAGACTTTCCATTATTTAGAACCACCTTAATTTGCTCTTACCTGGAAGACCAATGGCCTTGCCAAAGGCGACGATGTATCCAATGGGTAAAACCATGTCTACAGCATCTGCAGAATCACCTGAACAGGAATCAAACCTTCCAAAGGACGAGTCTCGGTCAGATACCTCCTATATGGTGCACTCGGAGGAGTCAGTTATAGTTTCCTCACAAGGAATGGCATTGTGCATTAAATTTTTCCATGGGAACAGCCAGAGACTGGATAGAGGTACATATTTGAGAGGATGGTGTCTTCCATGAGATTCTTATCCAATAACCTTCCCTCCATGAAAGGTTTAAGACGGGAATAGCCCACTGTGAGATGGTACTTTTCAGTGCCCTAATTGGCCCCATAAATAGCCAGGAAAATAAAGAGGACCAACTGTACTGAGCCCCCGGGTGGACAAGACGAAAATAAAACCAAGGGTTGACAGAATCCTAACTGGAGGTAACCACTTACATTTCTTACTCTCCTAACCACAGAGATAGTCATCATGGCACAGGGAATCACCACAGCGAGGGAAGATCTTCATCAACCGGCCACACCCAAAGCCACCAATTACCAAAACCCCACTCTGGAGTTACTTGCCCCTTACTGCCAAGTGATGATGAAAGTTCCATGAATATGCTGTGCTCATCATAAGAGATACAAAGTGGGCTGAGCTTTACTCCCCTATTTTACAAATTCATATAATCATGACAAAGATCTAAACAGGAGGGTTCAATGGAAATTTGAATCATGTAGTGCTAGTCACTTATGTGGCTACTTCTGAGCATGAAACGCACTGAAAATGCTTCATAGAAAGCACAATTAATCAAGCTTAGACAATTTATTAGAGACGTGTATGTTTATATACAACACTGGAGATAGAAATATCACATTTCACTGACTTAAAAAGTTGCTATCACAATGTTTTACCAACTGTGGGATGGTACAATGGGACGTATTTATACTGTGAATGTATGCATAATTCACAGTAGAGCAGCCACTTCAGATTCATATCATTATATAAACTTAATTATCTAATACTGATCTATAACATTTTTGAACTGTAAACCTGTCAAAAATACTTGCTCTTTAGCACTGAGTTAATGTAACAACAGGTTGGACCATTTACCATGCAAAGTAATTAAGCATTGCCAGAACTTCTCTGCTCATTCCATACGTCCAACAACTCATTAGGGTTTCCATATCCATGAGATGCCACCACATAACGATAACCTGAAACACTGTAGTCCTTCGGGTAAAAGTGAAAATCATCACTATGAAATGGTTCCAACCCAACTTTGGCAGCAGATAAACCAAGAAATATATCATCGTATCTGAAATGTTTCGTGTACAATGATGCAAAATAAAGAAGTCGGAATGCATTTTGAGATAAAACAAACGCCCCAGCAGTTACATACGGGGGCCAGCGGTCATAGGGATATTCTGAGAGAGAGACATACCACTTGCTTGATTTATGCCGATGGGGCGACGAATAAAACACATAACCCGCCCACAAAAGGGCATCATCAGGGAGATCGAAATCCACCACTTGAAGAGCCTTCCTCTTCACAGTCGGTTGGGATAAATTAAAACGATCATGGCGAGAGTTATTAGGCAGAACAGAGTTATAAACAAATTCATTTTGAATTGTGGTCTTTCTATGGGCAACGGCATGTATCTTGCGGTGCTCACCATTATTGTTTTCAAGCGAAACATTCTTCATCGAGTTTAAGCTCGAATTATATTCTTTAATACTCCGCTTCCTCCGGTTTTGATCCAAGCTGATAATGGGACTATCTAAATAATGAGGGTAGTGAGTTGGGTTACGAATAAATCTAAGCACATTTTTGGTGGATATATACATATCATCATCTGAAAAGAAGTACACCCTAGCATTTGGACAAAATTCCATTACCCACTTAAAACCCATCATTGTTTTAATGGTATTATTGTAGTAGGTATCCACGAAGTTGGCTTGCACGATATCCCTATACTTGAGGTGTTCTTTCAGAATTCGCTTTTGAATTTCTGGGTCATTTTGGGAAATTCCGAGAAGAAACACTCTTCTTATAATCACATCTGAAAACCGTCCTTCGAAACCCCAAGAATTCCGAATTGCTTGCCTTCGGTTGAAGTTATCTAACGCTGATTTCACTAAATACACAAGTCGAGGAGCACTAGCCTCCATCTTACACTTATGATCACAGTTCAGTACGAAGGAGAAGTTGTAAATGTTTATCGGTGCAACATCAGGCTTTTCACCTCGTTCCAATTGGTCAACGAAACGATTTATATCCCCTTCATACGGATACCTGAATGAAGAAGAAAAGTCCTTTTCAAAAATATGTTTTAGGGGGCCTAGGTAATCCACCACAAACACTATAAGTATTCCTAAAATAACAGTCTTGCACGTTACACGTTTATATAATCGGAGGTACATTTTGCCGCTAAGATAAACGTTCCTGAAATGATAAGTCAAGCAGTTAGCATGGATGAATTTCTACCAGCAACGATAGGTTGACGATCGAAAACTAAAAAGGAACCATTAGCACCACTTACAGGTTTTGACGTATTTTCATTTAGGGTCTACGTAGAGAGTTGACTAGTAGCATTATCACGAATATGGTTACCCAAATTCATGCACACGGTCATAAACACCATTATCAATACGATCAAAACATTTTACATTGCTTCAACTGGGCGCGGCCATGTTTTCATTGAAGTCAATGGAACAACTGCAGAAGTAAGCTAAAGAATTAATGTAAATATTTAGCTATTTCATACTGTTCATGAAAAAATAAGTGTTACAGGATAAATAAATTCGGCGTTTCTGTCTTTTGCTGAGCATACAAAGTTCAACGACCTCGAAGTAGCTTACCGAGATCCGGCCATGTTTGGTGCACTTCAGCAACGGGGCCAAATTTAGGGAATTTACTTATAATATCAGTTTTCAGCATCAGGTACATGTACCATGGATATTAAAAGCGTGGTGGATGGTCGAGAAAGAGGTAAGTTCAGCCGCATATATGGTGTAGACACATGCATTCTTTGGAAGCAGTCCAGGGTAATTTTTTACATCTTGGTTCACTGACCGCCGTATTATTATTTGTGCTTTTATATTGGTTTGAAAATTACTGACCATATTTTATGGTTACTTTTGGGAGGGAAGAGTTTTGATTCGTTTTTTCTATATTTATCTTGTGAAAATAATTATTTTTTACCTTCACTTGTTGGTTTTCTATGTACTTTTTGCTGTTCTTGTATTTAACCAATTTTCTCCGCTGTTTTATTACAGTTAATTTTTCTTTCGTATATGACATCAATGTAAATAATATGTACGTTTAATTCGAAGTTAAGATAAAATGACCTAGGAGCGAAGTATACCTGCCTCATTGACACTTGATAAATGCTAGCTCTCTGCTTTCTTTTCTTATACTCTACTAATATTTCTCTAGCTATACGTCTGTGACTTGTATATGTATGGGTAGGACAATTTTTCCATTCGCAATTTCTCATAATTTGTGCGTGGGAACTGGTGCCGCTGGTGCCCAACTTTTTTCTCAAAGTATCAAATTTACCCTATACTCTTGAATACAGATTTGATATAAATCATCTTGTAACCACTACAACTTGTGCTAATGCATGGCCATGAGATAGAATATGTTGTATGTCCGATCATTCTGCCGTTCATGCATTCACACCCACAACCGCGGGAGATCAGTCATGAGTTTATGCCTTAATTCATCTTGTAACCACAACAACCGGCGAGAATGCATGGTCAGTGGCTCGTTTTAATACCGCGAATGTTTTCTTGCATGCTTAACGCTTAGTACCGTGAGGGATTGTGAATTGAGTAACTTGGCGTTAAAGGATACCCCGTGAGCATCCTGACGGGCTTCGTTTGCTAAATATGTGAGCAAGAATGAAAGGGGATAGCCCGTTTCGGTCGCTCCAAGAGACCAAGACCTCTCGTTGACAATGACTGCTAGTAGATGTGGAAAGCCCAATCTTCGTCATGTGTAATGGAGGTTCACGAAGTTCACTTACGTGTTTATTTAAACTCACATGCTACACAGTTACCCACATAAATGGAATCTGAATATGATATTAACTACTCGAATTGACTATATTCTCAAAGAGAAAAATTGATTTCCTGGACTAAGATTCGATTTTTGTGTAAAAAATACATTTTTATCGCAGCCGGTATCATAAATGTTTTCCTCTGCCGTGTTTGGAACAATGGGACTATGAATTTTTGAATTTTATCATATTATTTTTTCCCAAAAATAGCTTCATAGCTCCCTCTTAGAAACATTAATTACTTCAAAGTTGGATTAAAATATCTCTGTACCCAATAATTCTACTGTTAGAATGTTTTAAACCAACTTCCATCCACTCAACTGGAGAATCTGGATTCACTCAATTTTTGTTTCCCTTTAGAAATTACTTGTGATTAAATACGTTGCTTGCCGGACAGAGACATCTTGTCGCCACACAATGTTAACACTTGGTCCAACTCTGTCTCATCAGCATATGTTACACTGCAACCTTCTACTTCATAATTTAAAAAAAAACCTTTGGTCGAGAGGTAAGGACTCGATCAAAATGATTTCCCAGGGCAGCTTTCAAATATGAACTCCTTAACTTATCAGTCGTTGGGTTGGGTCTGTTGTTTACATCGCATATGGAAAAATGGAGCATTGGCCACTGGAATTCACATTGCACGTTTTCTGCCATGGTTATTTTCGGAAGATGTGATTTAGGCAGGGTAAATACATTCATAAATTTTCCCTGATCCAAGATTCACCGATTCTTTGAATTCAATTCATCTTAAAGAACTCTAAAACGTCATCTGAAGAACTTCATTATTCTATGGACATCCTCCCTAAATTCCGTGACGCTGATATCGTCTAGATGATTATGAGTAAAAATGAAATATCTGCCAACATTGGTGCAATTGGCGGTCAGCTTTAAATATCGGTAACATTCCTTTCGTAATCCTTATAAAAAGGGTATGGCAAAGGAAACCAACTACTTCGGCGTCTTATCGAAACAGAACATTCATATACAAAGTAATAATAAACAGGAAATATTTCCAAATGGAAATGGTTGGCTAGACAAACCTCAATAATTACTGGTTTTATTTACACAAGTCATTCATTCAATTGTCATGCCTTTCCAGTAACATGTAATTTCTTGTTTCTGACTTAGTTTGTAATGATGTTACGATGTCTCCATTTTATTTCTGACGAAAATCTTTGAAATCGACCAAACACGTAGCCTTTACACTAAATCCCTACCGTTGAAAATAACTCTGTGTCACGTATTTGACTATGAATTGCCGTAAATACTATCTTCTGTTCACTCAATTCGTGAGTTCAACCTCCTCTCCATTATCCAGAATAAGTTGTGTTGAGGCAACGTCTTGTCGAACCCATATACACATTTCAGGGAGAGCTATAAACGTTCCGCTCAAAAGAAAGCCCTTCCCTCAACCCTGGATTGTGAAAAGGCTCCATTTTCTGGAAGTGACCTAAATAGGGCTGTGGTTTCTTTCTCAGCTGGGAGTGGGCATGTCAGAGTAGTGTTGTTTTTGAGCTGTTTCCAATCATTAGGGTTGTTTTGGACTTCTGTTTCCTTATTAGTGAAGGAAGAATAGGGCAGATCTGCCAAGTTAGACTATGTCAAGATGCCTCATTCGCAACAGCTTGAAGGCGCTGAGAGGATATGTCCATTCAAGGTGATAGAATATTGCTTTCTCTAACACCATGCTGGCTATCTCTGGTCTCCATCATCGTATATCTTTCTGTGATAATTTTCTCATTGCATTCTTAAACGTTAAAAAGTATCTATGAGCTGATGTAATACGTATTGCAGTTTATTTTGATATCTGAAAGACCATCACACCAGCAAAAGTGCTCTGAATATGGATAACATTGATCAGGCTGACATCTCTAACAGGATCACAGCGGAAAGGTGATCCGCTGAGGATTCCTGCAAGTTAAACATTGGCGTAATCCTTATCCAGTCCAATTTTTCAGATGAATTAAACTCTCTCGGTTCGTTTATGCTATGCTGCTTGAGTTTTTAGGAGACACAATTGTAAAAATTACTTGGCCCCAACATTTCACGTTCTCTGCTGGGAACTTCGGTAGACTCTGCTAATGCCACCCTTTGTTACTTAACCATTGATGCAGGAAACTCTAAAGATAAAGCTGGAAATTTTATATTATATTTGTTAAAGTATATCTCCATAAAAATCATCTAATTAGGACTTTATACCGTGACTCAAAGTATATCAACACTCAATGCGATGTGTTATGTTTCTCTTGGAAAATGCTAAGGATGCAACAAAGGCTCTACGTGATGCAGATGGTAATGATGAACGTTGAAGACTATTATTGGGGACTATAGCACATTTTCTCATGTCTGCTTATCGAAGAATTCCACTTCGGTACGCCAGTGGCAATACTGAGAACCCCTAGCCTCGCTCCCCCGAGGGAACCCTCGCCGTCACGAACCTTAGGTGAAAGAGCCCGACTGACCATTAGACCACTCGTTCTCTCCCCCTTCAATCTGAAAACAATGTCACTGCCTCCTCCCCTTGCAATTCTTGTGCAGGCCTCGCTGGTAAGATGAGTGAAGGTGGCGAAGAGGCTTTCTTTCGCATAGGTGTGTTGACAGTTCACGCGGCTAATTTGGTGAATGTGCGATCACAACCAGTGCGGGCCTTCCACCACTGGTGGTCGTGCATGTTCTTTCTATGTTTAATCAGCAGAGGGTACCCATTGAAATTCAGTGTTGGGGGATAAAATACTGGACATGACTTGAAGTACACAACCAATATCCTCTCGATTCCCTGCTCGAAGCGTATAAGCAGACGTGAAGCAAGTCAGGGGACTTGGCTAGACAAATTCAGTTGCTGATTAGAACTTTAATGATAAATAAATTAATGCGAATTGATAATTTTATCTATTTTAGGCTACTTCATTCTAATTCACTAAAATTTTGTCCAATACGACAAAGAAATACTGTCAAATGATTTCCTTGAGGGCCACACTGTGTGGTTAGCATGTTTTTATTGTCTCAGACATCAACAATGTGTCATATAAAATATTAAACTCAAATTATACATCTTAAGTGTAATAGAATGATTATGCATCCAATTCAATACAATTCAAACCCTCCAATCGGTAACAATCTGCCATTAATGCTTAGATAATGGAACCTCTATTGTATTTTAGACAACGACTTGTTGTTATCAGAAATGTAAGCATAAAAAATAATTTCTACATTCGATTTGACCGGATTCAACCTTATATCGTGACGGTAATAGACTTTCTGCGACCTAATATGAGGAAGACCCATCAATTTTAGAGGTTTCCAGTGTGGCAATGAAGACATGAAGTGGATACTTGAGTTCTGTCTTTCATTCCGGTAGCTTCTGAAAACAAGGACGATTTTGCGACTTCGTTTTCCGACCGACCATTCTCTCCATGCCTCCCCACCCTGACACCGATGGGATGAGACCGACACAATAGACCCAACCCACCCTCACCCCACCCCAGAAATAATCCCTTGCAGGTGAAAAATTTTCGTCGAGGGGTGTTCCCTCTCGTCAAGTTCGTTCTGAAGAAGGCTTCTTTTCCGTCCCGTGCGTTTACTGCTTTCCCACGCAAGGGGTGTGGTTCGGCGTTGTCACATCGATGTCAACTCGGGACTTAGAAATTTTTTCAGCTCTGAGGTGGTAAGTTTTTTTTGGACAGGAGTATACATAGTTCTCTTTGGCATGTGCAAGACATAATATTACTAATAATGTGAATTTCCTGTTACTCACCCTCCTGAGGAGTTCAAATTAGACCAAAAGGATGCATAAACTTACCTTTTATAAATAGTTGTCGGGAGCTGGCCAAAAAAATTCACAGCAGAAGCCATAAAGAACATCTTATGACCTCTCTGAGGGCTAGGCATTCCCTGAATTAACAAATCCCCTAAGAAAAACAGAACTGGGCTCACTGAAAGTAAGGGAGTAGAGAGTGAGAGACTGTTGTAAGTTTAATATGTAATATGCAAGACTAGATTTATAACATATGGTCCTTTATTTAAAAAATGCCATAACATGCGATAAATTCTCAAGCACACATTTCACACTGTTGATTTCATACACCGTCACCAATGCTTTCTGTTTCCATTACTCTCTCATAATTTGAGATGCATAACTTAGGCATGGTGAAGGTGAGAGGTAACTGTCTTCACTTGAAGCCACCTCACAACTCGTTTCTTTCATAATAAATTGAATAAAGTAATCAACTCTCTTTCAAATAACACAGACTCTACCTCTTGACAATGTTTGGTTATTGAGTGTGCTCGAGGAGGGATGAGAAGAGATAGTAAGGCTACTCAGTCTTATTCCCCCTCTACAGCCTTCCTCTCAATCCTCTACTCTTTAAGTCACTCCTCAGTGCCATAAGACTTGACACATGCTATGAATATAGCCATTGTTTCTATTTCAAACCATTTATAACTTTTGCTAATCACGTTTTGCTAAGAGTTATGGTGAATGGGTTCTTGTGGAATGCCTAAACATAGCATGCAGTATTTTTTATGAGTAAACCCGGTAAAAATGATCATGACATCAATGTTAAAATCTGAATAAATAATCAAACTATTGCACATACAAAGGGATCACAATTTACTGGTGGTACCAGTGAAAGGTAATCCTAGAGAACCTTGTGTCAGGTTACTGCTAGTGATCTCCTGGAATGGCTAGCAAGCGATCAAGAAGTCCCACTACCGACTCATTCCGAGCTTCAAGGGGCCCAGCTGCTCCAAGGGGTGTCCGGAAAGGGCA
Organism: Ceriagrion tenellum; assembly: GCA_963169105.1. Taxonomy (NCBI): domain Eukaryota; kingdom Metazoa; phylum Arthropoda; class Insecta; order Odonata; family Coenagrionidae; genus Ceriagrion; species Ceriagrion tenellum. The sequence continues at coordinate 112,946,107 of OY720644.1, read as the reverse complement.
GCAAATTAACCCTTTCGTGCCTAGCGTCGGATATATCCGACGTGAATTTCCCTATGCAAATAAACGAATGTCGGATCTGGCCGATGGAGAAAAACCAATGCAAAAGACCAAATGTCGGGTATAGCCGACGGGAGGGAAGGGAAGTGACTGATACGGGAGCAATAATCCTAGGTATGCAGTAAACCCTTGCGACCCAGCTTGGGGACAGCCCAGACCCTTTCCTTGGCAAGTGAGCTCAACCGTCCGCATCATTAGTTGCCCTCCTTGCTGCATGAATCCGTGGTTAATTTATTCTATTTGCAATGGTTTTTTGAGGCAATTATTTTTTTCACTCTACAAGATTTTTAACTTTATGAAGTGAATTATATGTTTTTTGTTGGGTGTTAGCAAATTTCAAATGAAATTCTAGCGTTCATAGTAACTGAGCTCTTGTGTGGAACTCTCAATAGTTTGAGCTCATAATAGAATTCTAAATTTGTTAATATTAACGCTAGAATTTTGTTTAAAATTGTAAAATTCTCAGAATAACATTAGAAATTCATTTAAAGGTATAAGTTTTTGAAGTATATAACAAAGAATTATTTAAAAAAACCAACGGGTCATTCCACGTCAGTTCAACCAGACCATTTCACCCACCACCTCAGATTTTAATGAAACTTGGTATGTTTGTTCTATATGTAGAGGTAAGTAACCTCATTATATTTCATTTTTTTATCTCACTTAGTTTTTGAGTTATGGCACTTTAAAGTTTACACTTTTTTCAATCCCCGTGCCTAGGATAATGCCAAGCAAAATGTGTTGGAGAAAAGAAAATAATTTCTCATTTACCTTTATGACACCCTATCTTGATGAAACTTTGAAAGTAGATTCTTATAACCATAAGCAATTCAGGAAAAAATATATCAGTAACCTAAGTTAAACCTAAAATGTTAAAAAAAATACATTTTATAGATTTTTTTTAGTTTTAAAAATGCGAACATGGCTTAGCGTTAAATTCAATATCTCAAAAAGGGAAAGAGTTAATCAAGAAATTTATTTGCCCTAAATTATCTGCATGAAATGGGCTTTAATTTGGTAAAATAAAATTTCTGTGTATTTTATTCCTTCTATTTACTAAGTCCATTGCAAGATTCGATATATTATTTACAAGCAATGTGAGGTTTATTCAATTTTAATGAATGGCTACAGTTTTTTAAAAAAAAGGTATAAACTACTGTTTAATACTTGGATAACATATTTAACAATTAACTGTATTGTTATAAAATATGAATATATAAGTTCAGATATGATTTTTAAATTTATCTTTAAAATACATAATCACTAATATATACATACATACTAAGTCTACCTAACAGTAACGTACTTAAACTCACCAAGCATATATTTCAATAGGGCCAGTTCACTTTAATTGGAGGTTTTGGAAGCTAATGAACTAATTTATTTTTGAAACTAGATTTTCAATCATTTTGGTGCTCTTTGTTGAGAATTGATATATTCTTCCCGTTGAGGTATGTGGAGGTTCAACCACTGCATGGATGTGTGGAATCGGCACGTCACATATGTCATCTCGTTTTGGCCAGTAAAATGAAGGGGATGGTCCAGCTGGATGGAGAAACTTTACTGTCACATCTCCATCTTCTTTGGCAACATTTGTTATTATTCCAAAGTACCAGAGATTAGCATATGTACAAACAATGTAGCGAGAGGGGTACAAATCTTCTTCTTTCACATTTAAAATCAACCCTCTTTGTATGTTATAAGTTAGACAAGGCTTCTCATCATAACTGACTCGCCTTGCTTCCAGAGTTCCAAAACAGTCCACGGGTTTGTAGTTATGAAAACTCCTTGTTCCTGGAAGGGTATTCAGATCTTTGACACGTCTTACAAGCTTACAACGAATCTCATTTACTGACTCTTTTGAAATGAAGTGAAAATTGATTTTTGCAATGTTTGATTTACAAAACTGAAAAAAAGTAGTTGCATTCAGTATTTGATCTTGAGGCCTTTGGAGACTTGCTTTCCGCGCCAACCGTTTGACAGTTCCTCCAATACCATCGCATTCTGTTTTCCCATGGCTTGTAGCGAAGAAGGAACACTGGCCTTTAATTTTAGTCTTGTTAATGCAATGAAAGGTTCATCAAGTTGTATTTATTTTTATACTGTCCCGCACAACCGTCACTGTAATAGTGAACATCTGTGACATTAGGAAAATTTTCCTTGAGAAACTGTATCAGTGTTTCTTGGATTTTATAAACCATACATACATCATGATTTAAGTCATCGGAAATTTTGCAATGGGATGAGACTATTTTTTCCTCGTGAACACACATGTTAATGATTACTGGATGAACAGTACAGGAGTCTGAGGTCCAGTGGTAACCCTGGACCACATCTTGTATCATAAAGGAGTAATTTTCACTGAAGTCCATTGATATGACAGCTAAATTTGAAGCACAGGTATCTTTGAGGCTTTTAAATAGCTTGATTGGCTTTTGGCAATGTAAGAGTGAGGAATTAATTTTTCTAATTTTGTTGTAAGTGCATCAATAAATTCATCAATAGTTGATGTTTGTGTTACCATTTGTGTCCTATCTGTAGCAAGCCACTGCTTGTATTCAATTCTATCTTCTTCTTCATAGTTTTCATACTTTGTTTGTAAGAATGTGGTTAGATTGTCTTTTGATGGAAATTTTTCACATCTCCTAAAAAAGCAGTTTTGAGTTGGATTTTCACACAAAAGCAGTTTTTGTAGATCTTTGTAACTCTCTTCTAGTTGTGCTGTATGTATTAGCAATATGACATTTTGGTGGATGGTACATACACAGACAGAGTGAGTTCCACTAGCACCAGCCAGATCACACCATTTGGGACAAAGAGTACAAAACTTTGAGAATCGTATTTTTATTTCAGAATATTCCCATTTGAAGTTAGCAAACATTTCATTGAGATTACTAAAAATTAATCTTTTCTTCTCATAAGTTTTTTTCCCTAAGCTTACTACATCTTTCATACCTGGCAAAACTCTTGACTGCTCATCACTTTGATAGAAATTTACAACTCCTCAACCTCAGGACTGAGTTTCTTTCCTTTCCTTGGTTCAGGTTCAGCCAGAAGACCTTTTTCTTTATACAATTTCTGTGCTTGTCTAGCTGAGTAATCGGACACTTCAAAAGTATCTTTGATTTTTTTTCCTTGACCAATTCAGTGATGCTGGAATTGTCAATAGTTGTATTTTCTTCTTTGATGAAAGTTTAGTCACTTCACTTTTTATGTTCTCAACAAGTAAGTCCATTTCTGCTGCTTTTTGTTGTTGTTTTTTCCTATTTAGGTACTTTTTGTGGCACTTCAACATCTAAAATTGTTTCAATTTTCTTTTTTACTTTAATTTTTAGTTTTTCTAGTTTATTTTGCGTATTACCAATTTTTGAGTTTTCGTTTAGAGCATGTAATTTAAAGGGTGAACACCCAACATCTGTCAAAGAAGCATTTAAAGAGTCGATAGCCTCTTCTTTTTATAACTGAGTTCCAGTTTCAATCGAAAGTTTAAAATCATCATCTTGTGATTCTTCTGCACAGTTACTAGGAGTTGAGAATATAGTTTTGTAGCAATTAGTACGTAACTTTTCCCCTGGTTTCACTTTAAGACCTTTTGTGTCACAGACCTCACTCTGCTGAAAATTTACTACTCTTAAACTATTTTTTATGGGTTTCTTATGTTTTCTATAAGGGTCACAGCACACCTTTTGGAGGAATTCATATTTTGTCAAAAGCAAACTCTTGTGATGAAAACAAATGTTAATTATTTCATTACTATCTAATTCACCTCTTATCTTAATCAAGTTAAGCTCTTCTTCAGACAAATCACAAACGTTTTCCAATCCTCTTTTTGTGACATAAGTTGTTTTGTGGCATTCTGTCAGTTTAAATAATCCTACACTGCACTTATCATCCATTTTAAATCAAAATTGATTTAAATGTGAGCTAATTCTGTCACACATCACTTCACACACAGTACAATGAACTCAAAGTAACAACACTAACAACACTGCTGATTCAACGAGCACTAGCAACAGACTGGCTTGAGTGATGGTAGAGTGCTGTAACTACCTGTTACCTACGATACATCATAGCTACTTTGTCTAAGCACTGATTACATCAGTAGACAAAGTATTAAAGCCGACTGCCCTTGTGCCTTTGTACCATTTTTGATTTCATTTTGGTGTTTTTAATCATCATCATTCTGTCGCCCTCAAGCTTCTCCAGTTTTTGAACTCGTGTTCTCTACATTCTGCCTTTATATGCCACCCGTTATGATACATTGTAGCTAATTTGTCTAAGCACTGATTAAATCAGTAGACAATGTATTGAAATCAATTGCCCATGTGTTTTCGTTAGCCTTTTTACCTAAACTAGATGGAGATGGCTTCTTCATTGCTAGGGTGTAAAGTCAAAATAAATTGAATCTTGCAATGGAATTAGTAAGTAGGAGGAATAAAATACACAGAAATTTTATTTTACCAAATTAAAGCCCATTTCATGCAGATAATTTAGGGCAAAAAAATTTCTTGATTAACTCTTTCCCTTTTTGAGATATTGAATTTAACGCTAAGTCATGTTCGCATTTTTAAAACTAAAAAAATCTATAAAATGTATTTTTTTAAAGCATTTCAGGTTTAACTTAGGTTACTGATACATTTTTTCCTGAATTGCTTATGGTTATAAGAATCTACTTTCAAAGTTTCATCAAGATAGGGTGTCATAAAGGTAAATGAGAAATTATTTTCTTTTCTCCAACACATTTTGCTTGGCATTATCCTAGGCACGGGGATTGAAAAAAGTGTAAACTTTAAAGTGCCATAACTCAAAAACTAAGTGAGATAAAAAAATGAAATTTAATGAGGTTACTTACCTCTACATATAGAACAAACATACCAAGTTTCATTAAAAACTGAGGTGCTGGGTAAAAAAATTATTTTTTCTTGGTTGAACTGATATGGAATGACCCCAACGTTAATGCAACAAACTTACAGCAGCCTCCTGCTGAGAGAGGGGCTGCTAATATGGGTTGGGAGGGGTCGAGCCAAGTGCCCGGGGGAAGGGCACTGTTTCTCGCTGTGTGGGGTTCGAAAACGGGCAAAAGACAACTGAGCGATTCGTCGCCACGAGAGAGCTACGTAGAGAGGAGTACAGAAAATTCTCAGGCTACTCGTAGCAGGGAAAGCATTTCCCTTGGAGAGACTTCGGCGCCAAAGGGTTAACACACTCATTGCTAAAAAAAATTTGCATTCAATTGAATTGCATTCGGATGTCTTGAATTCAATTTGCATCAATTTGGATTCAAGGCATCCGCGTTGGTGATTGTTGTGGTTATATGACCTGCAACACACATTTTGAAATAATTTCATATCATTTCTTTCTTAAAACAATTTTCGTGACAGGTCGAATAATATTTAATTTTTTACTATCCTTCTCCATACTCAACTCAATGACTTAATGCCTCAGTTATTTCAATGATTTTTTAAAAATTGTTTTTGAAATAAAAAATATTTCACAAAATTAAAAATAAGTAAATCTAAATGAGAAAATGATTGCAAGCCAGTCACGATTACAGGATGGATTAATTATTTTCCTCTTACTAAGCTACAGCAAAAGTTCTTTGTCTATGCTAGTGTAGTTTTTCCTATCCAAGCACCCCAACCATCTCCTGGATTTTACTATAATTTTTTCTCTCTTATGAAATCCTTAGTATAGGCACCAATAGAAAACACAAATGAATAACACAAAGTTAAATTATAAAGTACTCAACTGTATTTCAACAAAACTATATGCATGTGGAATTCAAGACGTGTTGCAAGATAATTTTTCATAATTAGTAGATAAACTTTTATGACAATTTATGCTGCTTGAATAGATTATTTAACCTTGAATACAGAGACTTTTGAAGCATACTTATAATTTACATGCAAATTATATGCATATGTATTTACAACATCTTAGCTTTCGTGGTCATACAGTTGAAAACACTCGATGCAAAGACCTGATCCATCCTTACAGTCTGGGCACATGTACATCACCATTTTCTTGACACCTCTTTAGTGGCACACCCTGCACCTCTTCTGAACCCTATGTTTTTTTGTGGTCTTGGAGAATGGGGTAGGTGTGGGAAAATGTGGGCGGGAAATCATAGGCGTTGATGGCCTTGTTTCGCTCCCTACTGAAAGTAGTGATTGTATCACTTCGTGTCTAAACTCATGTAAGTTTTTTTACAGCCACTATACTTATTGTAAAGGAAGTAGCTGTTCAACAGCATTATTTGAAGGAGGTGAATTCAAGTTTCTTGTACCATATTAGAGTGCAGTGCTCGCAGGTATAATATGACATGATTTGGTCGATGTGGTCAATATGCCCCATGTAGCAATTATATTCCACTACCGCTTGTGGCTTCTGGACTCGTCGCCTACCAATGACTTCAACCATTTCAGGGCCGAAGGGCCTGGTGCTCAAAAGATGCACGTCGTGTCTATTACGCCATTTCATTACGCGCACCTCATCATCGGACCACTGATGACAGGTCTATCCCTTCTGTAATTTTTTTCAAAGGACTGGAATAGGGTTATTCCTTGGAGTAGGCCTTAGCGTCCCTGTTGTATGGGTATTCTTTTTAAGTAATTCCCGTGAAAGATCTACAGCATTGTAAAAATTGTCCATAAAAATGGAATGACCTTTGTTTTTAAAATTCCTCAGAAGGGAATGTACAACTTTTGCTGCATCTTTGTCGCCAGCTCCTGCATAGACATGAACCCGGAGCACCATTCCCGAAGGCTCTGTTAGCATGTATATTTTAATTTCAAATCTTTGCCTCTATCCTTGTACATACTGATGGAAAATCAGATGACCGCGCCAAAGGACCATAGATTCATCAAGTGATAAATTTTGCCCGGGTACTCAATTTTCCGCATACTGTCATGAAAGAGATCTAATAAAGGGTGAATCTTGTATAGTCTTTCCGATGGTTTGGGATCATTTACCCCTGGGTTCTACGCGAAATGCAGTACTTGCAATATTACTAAAATGCGATCCCTGCTCATTTTTTTCCTATAAATACCAATATTGTAGAGCCTATCGGTTCTCCAATAGCTCTCCAATCTATTAATTTGAATGTGTCCCATAGGAAAGAGCAATCCCAGCCAGACCTCAAACTCACCCCTTTCCAATGTTTTCCAAGATGCAATCTGTGCTCTGTGATGGGGACTCGCAAGAAGGAGGAACTCTGTAAATTTCTCAGTTTCCGTGAGAATAAGGTGGTAGAACTCTTCGCTAAAAACAAGGTCTAAATATCCTTGGTGTTTGGGAATGCAGTGCTTCTTTCAGTCTGGGGGTGGCAGTGAAAAGAATAGGGTGGTTGGAGGGAGGTGTCAAAGACCATACTAAGGGATTATTGGCATGCAGCTGGCATAAATGGAAGGATCTTTGGGTGAGGTGGAAGGGGGAATGGTCGGAAGTGAGGGTGAAGGGGCCTGGGTTTTCTGAGAAGTATGAGGGAGGGTTTCGCTAAAGGTACCATACTCGAAGGGGTGTAAAGATGTACCGGACAAGGACCTTTCTTCCTCGCATTCAATGTCGGAATCCGTCTCGCCGAATTCTTCATCTGAAGAAAATGCTTTCTAGCAATGCTTCAATATCTTTTGTAGATATGTTGGATTCAGGCATTACTTCAGTGTTCCCTTTTTTTCTGGCAAACTTTCCTAAAATAATTTCAAAATGAGTAATTAGTAATGATATAACCATATAAACAATCAATATATTTCTCATTGATATGAAACTTTAAAAAAACTATCTTACGTGTGTCCTAAGGGGTCTTTCTCTTATTCATTTCTCCTTCTTCAACTCCTTCTCTCTCTTCCAAAGGAACGCTTTTTTCTAAAAATAAAATTTATAATATTATTTCATAAACGTACAGTATATAAAATACTAATAAACTATTTCACTCCATAATAAATATGGTACCAACCAGGGATTATTCCTGAGGGCCCTGCTACTGCCTCTTCAGGGCTGATGGGCTTTCCTTTTACTTTACCTGAAATTAAATGGCCGTTAAATGAAAAATCACACATTAAAATTTCTGTTTCCTCAATTTCTGTCTCTAACTCCCACGTAAGAGGTTATGAGGGATACTTTGGTGTCCCAAATGAATTTGCTACAAGACACTGACAGTATATACAAAGTGTCAGGGTTGAAACGACAGGGGGTAGATAAAAAAAGCTTGGATGGAAGGTATTATGATGATGAGAAGGCTACGTGGTTTACAAAGCAAAAATTCTTTAACACATGACATAGGAATAATATGGTATCCCAAGCGAGAACTGTAGTGTTCAAGTGCGTTAATTCAAGTGCATTACACAGTTCAACTCTGTAATTCTATTTTTGCATGCTTCAAGTACATATTGATGCAATAATGTTTTTAAAATACACCACATATTACAAACGGTTATTATCCTATTTCTGGGCTGTAAAATTAGTAGTAATTTAATGACACGGATGTCAAACAAAATATATCTCTAATAACATCAACACACGCAAAGAGAATGAGAGGTCAAAAAATTATTACTCACCTCTACCCCTTATCACCGATATAGTCATAGCCTCAAAGCGATATAGTGCATTGCCTCAAAGGGCGAAAAAAATCTCTGCACACACTCTTTGCATGAATTTTATTAAAGGTAATAATTGTGCTCTTTTTAGTGTCCCACCATTTCCCATCACTGGTACTGATAAGAGCCTTTTCTTGATGCACTGAATGTCTTTACTGTGCATCAGTGGCAGCAGTGCTCAAACTTTCACCGCCCCTCACGAAAATGCCTCACCACTGCCTTGAGCCCGCTAAAACACTTGTTTATTAACTCGTTAAAAACTGATATCATAGCGTGGGCTTACAAAGGTAATTGTTATTAAATACTGCTGTAAAGAGCTTCAAAACAAGACCAAGATCTTGCTTCTACTACTTTCCATAACCGAGAAAAAGTTGTTTCATAAACTTGATAATAACTTTTTTATGGCAAATTAGAAATAATTGAATGTTTAAAGATGCATTTAAATAAGTTTTTCCTACACAACACTACAGGTTCATTATGATTTAACTTTAAGTTTCTTCATTATTAAATGTCAAAGAGAGCGCTCCGTTCGAAAATGCCAAAAAACGTGCACTTTTTTGTTCTTACTGAAAAAAGAATTGAGAGTGCATTGTAATAATAATCGGCAACCACATTTAAATGCAAAATAGAACAAGCTAAAGTTTGGTGTAACTTGCATTCATGTAGGTACCACGGTTCATTTTTAATCAGTGTCCAAACTCGAGTCTACATAATTTTTGCACCGACAGTAGGTTTTGCTGTTCGTCAAGTAAAAAATGGCATTGAGGGGATCATAGGCGAATGTTTACTCTCCTGTGCTTAACATTCGTCTACCTCCCATCAAGGTCTCCCCCTCATATCCCCTTGACATACCACGAAACATTGACTTGGTGTAATCCTTCCAATTTCCCTGACCTTCCCAAAGAACTCCCAATCTCCTTCCCTCCACTGTCTGTGGAGTATAATGAGGTGCATTATTTAACAGTGTTAAACCGATATTGTATCGTATAATATCCTAAGAGGTTATTGGCCTAAGGTTCAAAAATTTTGTTTCATTCCTTCACTTGAACATGTAACCAATCGGTGGAAGTAACAAACAAAAAAACATTTCAGTGTTTTCCATAGTGAAGGAAATGCGCAAACATAAGTTTATGTATAGAAAACATTCTACTTTGCACATGTTCATCTACATCTATGAAATACCGTGCAGACGACCACTAGATTATGGGGTGATTCCACACCAGGCGTGCTGCTCTTATCACAATTCAAATCAGTACCTCGCCCATTTCCCAGGTCACTATGTGGAAACCCAAAATGCTGTCAGGAGAACAGTGTGCTGTCAGACCAGAAATAGGCGATAGCTATGTAGATGAACATTCTAACATGCAATACACTAGTAAAAGACAATTACTGTATAGTATTAATAATGCTAGTAATAATTAATGCTACAAGATACAAAATCATGCCAGATATTACCCCGGTGGCGGCGGGGTAAAGTCCTCGCCTGCTAAATCGAGGGTCGTGGGTTCGAGTCCCGCCTGAGTGGGTTTTTCACCACCCAGGGCATGGATGTATGTCAAGTTCTGTTGGTCCGTCCCCTGGGAAACCTGATGACTGACTCAGCAGCCTATCGGGATTCTGGGGACATACGGACCAACAGAATCGTCCAGCAAGCAAAAAAAAAATATTTCTAGTGGGGTGAGGTGTTAATGATGACAGGAAGTCATTAACCGCAAGTACGGTGTGTACTCTACTTAGTAAGGATCAAGGATCAGAGTTTACAAGACTGATCTATTGCAACTATTATGGTCCCTTTTCGTACATGGAAAACATGGCATTGTAAATTGATCAGTTCTGTTGTCTAATTCCATAGTTGAATGCCTCTGATTGTATCTCATAATTCTCATTAGTTTGGCTCTAGAAAAAAAATGTTGAACATCTGGCAAGATTATAAGTGCATGCCTCAGATTAGCTCTGTCACCAACAGATATTGTCTGCTAACTTTCTGATGCTTTTCTCTTGATGGTTCATCACTGAGCTGATAAGTAAAAATATTTGTGCCTTCCTCTCTCTCAAAACCACCCAAAAAATACACTGTTTCACCTCTGAAAACTGCTTATTAAACACCTTTACATGGCTGGTGTTCTAGCACCCCCTGCCACATGCCCATGTGGCTGCTCGCAGGGTACCATGTGACTGAAGGCATTCTCACCTACAGAACAATGCTTGTCACCTTACTCTTCCTGAAGTGAAACTTTTTGTAGTGCTTTCTGCTGTAATATCTCTCATAATGTAGAATTTTTTAGTTTCTTCTCACATTACAGCATGTTGGTGGACAACCATTTCACCAGCATTCCAGTCGGCATCAGATCCGAAAATTCCAGAGGTTTTTTGGCCTATTTTTAGGACTATGTTTAAGTTTGTTATGGTTATAGTTCTGTCTAGGTTTTGGACAATGTTTAGGGCTCTTTGTCAACCATATCTGGGGCTTGGTCTAGCCCAGGGCCCTCAGATTGGCTGAGGAGTCGGACATACTTAGATTGTTGAAAATCCATTTGTAAGTAGAGGTGAGCGGGTAGCCATCTGCCCTGTTAAAGTTATTACGATTCTTAGCGGTTTCGATTGCCTCCTGTATCAGCTGAGTAAAATACTCATTTTCCTTGGCGATGATTTTACTTTCTTCAAAATTTATTTTGTGGTTGGGTGCAGACCAGGCACGCAATAGCGGCAAGCCTAAATTGCTTCGCTTTGGTCGCTCTAAGGTGTTCTCCTAACCTACATTTGAGGGATGTCAAGGTTTGGGTGATATAAGATTTCCTGCAGCTGCATTTCACCTCTTACACTCCTTAATGTCATCCTTTGGCAGTGAATCTGTTTTGATCTGGAGAAGGTTAGATGTCATCTTGTCACCTTGAAACCGTGGTACTACATATATCATACTTGGCGAGGACTCCTACAATATTTTCTGAAGCAACTAGACATATGGTAAAAGTGCTGATGCCTTTGCCCATATCTCAGGTGCAACTGTCTTTTCTAGGGCCATGTAGCATTTCCCTCTTTCCTTTCTGGCCATCTTAAGGATGACATCCCAGCCATACCCATTCTGTTGGAGAGCAGTTTGGAGATGGTGTTCCTCTTTAGCAAGGGTAGATGCGTTTGAGACGGTATGTGCCCTGTAGTATTTATAGGGTTTAATTGAATGATGCTTTTTGGCTGGGTTGGTGGTGAGTTCTGCTGTTTAAGCACCGGTCTGTGAGGGTTTTCTCTCTATAAACCAAGTGTCCTAAGCTGTCATCTGATTTCCTGGTGACAAGGACACCCAGGAAGGGAAGTTCGTTGTTTTCTTCTACTTCCATTGTAGATTGAATGGAGGCGTTATGGCTGTTGTGGTGATGTAGGAAATTCATCAGATCTTTGGTACAATGAGGCCACATTGTGAAAGTATCATCAATGCATCTTACTAAAAGTTTTGGTCTTTTTTCTGAAGAATCCAAGGTTCTTCATTCGAATTCACCCTTAAAAAGTTTAGAGATGACTGGGAAGAGAGGACCCCATAGTCACCCCTTTGGTCTGCTCATAAAATATTTTTATCCTCAAGAAGCAGGAATTTTTCTGGCAAGGTTCCACCATATTTGGAACATCTATAGGTAGCCCTATTTCTGTAAGGGATCTAGTGATCTTGATGGCATTGTCTAAAGGGATACTATTGAACAAGGACATCATGTCAAAACTAACGAGTAAATCCATTAGGTCATTCATGGCCTACTTTATAAATCAATGAAGTGGTGTGAGTTTTTCACGTTGGTGGAAGCCTCTCTCGAAAATGGTCCGAGTCTGTGGGCTAGGCACCTCACCATTAGGTGTGTCGGTGAGTCGATAGTGCTCACTATTGGCGGGAGTGGGGTGCCCTTCTTATGCGATTTGGGCAGTCCATAGAGTGGTGATGGTTTAGGAGCGAATTGGAAGTCTTTTTTCCTTCTGAGGTATTGATAACTGTTGAAGGTTCTCCTTAATATTCTTCTTTATTTGGCCATGGGACCAGTTCCTTGTGTAAGTGGAACAAACTGGTAAGTCTAACAAACTGGAAATCTTGCTCAGGTAGTCTTTGTTAGTTATGACTGCTGTTGCATTCCCTTTGTCTGCTGGTAATATCAGTTACTCCTCATTCTCCCTGAGCCAAGGGAAATAAGTACTTCCCTTGGCTAATATGGGAGGCAATCAAAATCTCTGAGAATCCCAGTAACTTTAACAGGGAAGGTGGATACCTGCTCTCCTCTACATTCAAATAGATTTTCAACAGTCGAAGAACTTCTGACTCCTCAGCCAATCAGAGAGCCCCAGACTAGACCAAGCCCCATGTATGTATAGCGGACAAAGAGCCCTAAACATAGTGGACCAAAAAATCTCTATAACTTTTGGATCTAATGATGCTGCCTGGAATGCCAGCAAAATGGTTGTCCACCAATGTGCTGACCTGAGGGAAGAGACTGAACAATTCTGAGTCACAACAAAACTGCTGAAGCCTTCATGACAATCTCTCTCTTGATCCTTCTATTGTTGGTGCTCTTGCTTCCCAGGTGGATAAATTCTTCCTCATGCACAAATTGTTACTGCCATAATTTAATTATGATTCTGGCTTCTTGATATCTTCCAGAAAGTACAGTTTATCTACATCATGAGAAATAAATCAGGACATTATCAGAGGTATGAGTATTAGAGATCTACCTTAAATAATCAGCTTGTAGGGTGGTTTACTGGCCATGTACACTTGTGAATTTCTATTGCTGTCCTCCTAATGTACGTATCGTCTGTCCATGTCTGTCATTCTTACATCTCTCCCTTTTTAGCTTTTTGGTCACCTTATTTTTATGATTACTTCATGTTTTACTCATTTGTTTTCTCTTCTACTTATAGTCAACCTTTCTATGTCCTAATTTAGAGCACTTTTATAGTTATTCAATTTAATATGTTTAAAATGTTAGTGCAGAAATATTTTCTCTAATTAGTGTCCAAAGATCTAAACGCTCTTCCACCGTAATCCTCACCGTAATCCTCACCTTAATAGAAGTTTTCTGATGCCCTATCTTGCCATTCTTTGGATCTGAGTACAGATGATGTATGATACCCAAGGCCGACCTGTATCTGCCACCCCTAAGTGAAGAATATACTGTGTGTACATATTTTATCGTGCTGAAGCTTAAATACACCTCCATATGTTGATATATGTGATATCAATATCATTATGACTAATAAAAACATTTTTGACCAACTTAAATACATGGTTACATTTATAATTACTTTTATTACCTGTTCTACAAGAAAATAATGGCAACTAGAATGCAAAAATTATGGGCACTTGAAACTTTGGGCATTTGATTTGGCTAAGACTTGATTCACATATATTGATTGGTGGTGTAAGTTTTATTATTTCTGGGCTAGGAAGTCATTCTTGAGGCATCTTAGAATAAGTTAAACTTGCAATGTTTTGATTTAAAATGACTCCTTTCGGAAATGTTACTGACTATGTTGAATAAAATCTCAATGTAAGGTTTCTCAATCTAACAGGTTTCATGCATAGTTTTTTAAATTTTTTTTGCATATGAATGATAGGAAGAATGAAGAAATGTGTTTTAGAATTTACCTTGATATTATTTGTTTTTTTACTTGATAAAGCTATTAGATCTTCAAAATTGTCATGTTTTCAATAATTCTCAAATTCAATGATATAACTTGGGGAAAGGGTGGGCGATGAGGGGGGGGGGGCAAGTGACTAGCATGCATTGCCCTTCCCTAAAATGTGTTGCTTATCCAACCAGCTTTAGGTTCAAATATGTGATATGTACCTGTGTATCTGCTTCATTGCTTCAGATCAGTATTAGTGACCATTTGTTCTCTGCCAATTCATTGATGAAAGCCATTAATAATGTATCTTCTCGTATTTTTTTCCTCCCTTTCCTCCATTTCATCTTTATTTTCGTGATACTGACACTATGACTTATATTTACCCATTTGAAGTTCCATTTACCAAAATTGTTGCTGAATCATAAAAATAATTTTTTAGAATGCCAGCATATAAATAGCAAATTTTTGCTGAAGATAAATATTAGAAGTACACCCATGCGGACATCATCATGACCTTCCTGGATAATGATAAATAATTCAAGTGAAGAGGGAAAGCAATGACGCGTTATCCCTGAATTTCAAGAAAGCATTTGACTAGGTTCACCAACTCAAAAACTAACATTCAAATTAAAATCATGTGGGGTGGACCAAATCTAAGTGTATTAGGCACGCCATTTTTTGACTGTCTGCGAACAAATGTACTATCGATTTAGCTAGTTTACAATGTGTTCAGAGTGACACCCGGCGTACCTAGAGGAAGCGTGATCATCTTATATATTATTACAGAAAGGTCTTTTTCTGTCATTCCGTATATGCTCCGTTAATACTGCACCTACAGTGATAAATGAGGTATCATTTTAAACGTTGAATCACCGGCTTCTGACGAAAAATACAATCTCAATCTCAAATTTCACTATTTACCCATTAATTTGACTTAAAAGTTTCTATTTTTCCATGTCGATTACTCGCTCGAGGTATATCGACTCCACACATTTTTTTTATTCTAAACTTCAAAAAAAGGTTTAAAATGAAAATAGTACGAAATGCACATAGTGATTGTACATGGGTGAATGGTCATCTGGTAAGTCAATGCAATTAAAACTTTTTGATTTCATAATTATATGATATATTGATATATGAAATATATTTATATGACGCTCTTGAATTCATTAAATCCTTCGGGTCTCCCACCTCATAAGTTGTTGATAAAGAAAAATGCCATAGTAATGTTGATCCGCAACCTCAACGCCAAGCAAGGGTTGATTAACGGTGCCAGGTTAATAATTACTAATTTAGGCGAATACACAATCACTGCTAAATTAATTGACTCGGGTAGAACGGTCATAATTCCGAGAATTAAACTCACCCCTTCGGATCCGACCATGCCTTTCCAAATGACAAGAAAACAATTCCCAATCAAAGTGGCCTTTGC
Organism: Ceriagrion tenellum; assembly: GCA_963169105.1. Lineage (NCBI taxonomy): Eukaryota > Metazoa > Arthropoda > Insecta > Odonata > Coenagrionidae > Ceriagrion > Ceriagrion tenellum. The sequence continues at coordinate 112,930,423 of OY720644.1, read as the reverse complement.
AATGACAATAAATAAAGCACAGGGTCAGACTCTTCAGAGAGCCGGATTATACTTGCCAGAACCCGTTTTTTCGCATGGACAGTTGTATGTAGCATTTTCTAGAGTTCGCACTTTCCGTGATATTTATGTTTGTGTTAAAGAAACTCATAACCAAAAAGTTACGGACGACAGCATTGTTACTTCTAATATTGTCTTTAAAGAAGTTTTGTTAATTGCGTGCCATTATTCAGTAACAGACGTCATGATTGTTCCTACTGGTACCAAACTCTCTTGCCTGTATTGTATTCATGTTTTGTATATTTTTGCAAGAAAACAAGTATAAAGAAAGTACTTTATGATACACCTTCTTCTCTATTTAAAACCCAATTACACCGTTTCCTTAACATACTTATTCCCTGATAGCGTGAAAGTGCGAAATTTTCGCACGGGTTACCTAGTATTTCGACTTCATTCAACCGATCTAAAGTCTAGGATAAATGGCAAAATTAGCTTGTTAGCGGACGATGCCGTCGTCCACCGAGAAATTCACACTAAGGCTGACTTAGAAGGTCAGCAGAAGGCTGACTCGACTTCAACGTTGCCAATATTTTTGATAGTTTTCGGCACGGTATTCGACATTAAGACGGAAAATACTATTTAACGTGATTTGACCGTGAATTCTCTGACCCCGTAGGACATCATGATATTTGTTAGCAACTATCTTAATAATATGAAATGTTTTATTTTGCGATTATATGAAAAGCTTCACATATCTCTGCGAATTATTACGAAATCAATCTCATAAGCAATGAGGCCAAGTGTTAAAATAGCCTTTAATTTCTAAAAAAACCAAATCGGTAACATGCATTTTTTATATTTTTCCATGAACATCAGCAAGTGCAATGCTTCACGCGAATCTGTTCATAATAAAAAATGCTCCAGCCGTGGTTTCTTGAGTGAAGCCTCAAAATTAACATTTATTTAAGCGCTACAGTACACGTCTTAAGAATGAAATCTCACCAACTATATATATATACGAAGTAGAAAGGGGTAATAAAACGAAGTCAAATACCTGGGAATTGCCTTGAATGTATCCCAAAAAAATGGGGAAACGTGAATCATTGGCGTTTCGGCGTTGCTGTTAAGGAACAAACATTTATCAAGTTAAAAGCAGGAAGGTTCTCTGAAAATTGAGGTGGTGTATTGCTCGTATCAGGCCGCATCTCGAATACACGGTGAGCCTATTGGACCCTGTTGAGGAAGAGTAGATTTGCGCAATGAATAAAATATGAAAGAAAGGCGTATGCTTTGTGAAAAACTCTTACGAGCATGCGAAAAATGATCATTGTGTTAGTTTGGTGCCGTTAGAGACACCGAGGTTTCACGCGAAGCTTAGAACTCCCGTTTACGCGAGTCTCAATGCCACACGGAGGATAGGTATCATTTTATCCCCGCGCTCTATCTCTAATGTGACAAAATAAGAGAGATGCTGTACTGAACTGTTATTCCCTCTTACACAGGTACAGGTCTTTCCTAGCACTATTAGTGATTGTAATAAAAACGGCGTGACACTGATACAGGGCACATCGCAAACACACTATTCACCATGATGCAAAGAACACCGTATTTTTCCAAAATTTATGTATAAAGTGGAAAAATAAATGAAAATAATATAGTGGAAAAGAGAAAAGTGTTCTTCGCATCGTGATTAATTTCCACGATGTCGCGCCTGAACTCACCGAGTGTAACACAATTCACCTCTGTCCTCTCCCTTCCTCCCCCCTTTTCCCCTGGCTGCCTCGGAGGCGTGTCTCCGGGTAATAGTAAAAATGAAAAGAAAAATCAACTGCCTCTCTGCTCGGACCTCGGCTCTGCAAAATAAAATATCAAAAGTGAGCATACAAAAGAAATTGAGGCTCCTCTTTTACCGTAAAAGGTGAAACGAAAGTCGCGAAATTATCGCTGTGGAAGATACACAGTTTCTGAAGGAAATTCGTGCGGTGTACAAGTTTTATTGAATTTGTGAGTTTTCCGTACGAAGTGTCACTCTGGATCTCATTTTCTCTCGATTTCACATTCGCTCTCTTCGGAATAAATTGTGTGGGTCTGTTAGCTGTCTTGTTGCAGGATCGAGTGTGTGTGTGATCGTGCGTGTGAGCAGTAAATACTGAGGTGTGCGTAGTGAAGTATTGTTTATTCATTCACAGAATGTTTGTGAACTAAACAAAACAATCAAAACACTCTCGTCAACCATAAAAAGTGCTGACGATTTCATTGTTTCTCAGGAGGAGATCAGTACATCGCGTCACATCAGGTTTTGCCCACGAATTTTTTGTAACTGCCTGTAGACGACTGCCTTTTCTCCTTCCGGTTTGTGCGTCTTTTGAGTGTCCTATCGACAGTCACGGACTCGGTGTTGGAGAACTCTTTGTCTCATCTGAACCCCTTCCCGAGTTACAGACACCAGCCCCTCCCTCCCTGTAAGCCATTATGCCTACGTTCACCCAATGGTAAAGTAAATGGTAAAATGGATGATGCTGAAAATACATGCAGTTGGTTAACGAGTTGAAGTCCTGTACAGTGTACGGTAGGAGTTATGCTCCGCCGTGACTTGTCTACTACTGTCTCAGCCTTAGGTTTTGAGCTCATTTAGTCAAAATATTATATGGAAATTATTGGAATGTGTAGAGTAAAAGCATTAATATAAATAGCGTTTACTGGCGCGTCATTCCTGAAGAGGAGTGAACTGACGACAGGTACACTAATAAAAAGTATGAATAAATGAGTTTACATGATGAGTGTGGATTTTTTATGCTCTAAACATTTAGGAAGGAGAATGATATTTATTTTAATTTATTTTGAAATGAGTAAGGAGAAAGTGTTTGGTTTATTAATAGATGTAGTAATGGGAGTGGGAATAAATGCGGCTGTTGTACGTAATTGGGAACTATGGATAGAAGAGAAAGGAAGAGTGGAATGGTGGCGGCCGTGATGAAATAAGGAATAATGTTTTACGAGCTTAGAAGAGAGGACAGCGAGATACATTTTAGGCAGGAAGCGTGAGGGAAGCAGGAAGTATGAAAAATGAAATGTAGTGGATGCCTGAGGAAAAACAAGGGTTTCGATGAGAACTTCTGCGGGGCCATTCAATCTTATCAGTACATGTACCGTGATCGAACGAAGGCATCTACATAATTAATTGCCTACATGAGTACCCTTATCAATACTTAGCCAGATAATTGGAATCGGCCAATGGCGGAACGCGTTTTATACATATATACGTACCTTCCCGCTCATTCTTACATGCTCAAAAGCACTATTGAGAATTTCTGTGACGACTTGTTATTCGTACGGCGCCGCAGAGGAATCCTATCCGTTATATTTCTTATTGTGATTGCTGTCCTCTGCTAAGCTTCTATTACTTTAAGTATTTATTCTTTTGTGATTTTAAACTTTTTCATCCCTAAAGGGGCGTGGATGTTTTATCCGATATTTTTCTTGAAATGTGTATTAATGTCTTTAAAGGTTGTTTGATCACTCAAAGTGTGATCATCTGTGTAAATGGTGGGAGTATCCTGAATAATTTACTTTGTGTCAGTGAGGGTGATTGCGCAAATGTCTAGAATCGATGGCTATGAGATACACAAAGTTATGGAAATTGTTTCTTAATTCGAGCTGCTGGAACTGTTGCCTGTGTCTCCTACCCCCGAATAGTCGTAATAATTCTGTCCGATGAAATTCAGCGGGAAGAAGAAAAGATAAAAGATCGAAAGAACTCTTTCAGTGTGACTTCAAAAATTAATTGACCGTGTGGAAGTCATTAACACCCGATGTTGCAGTCAAAGGTATCCCAGCGAAATTTGTTTACCTAATAAAAAGGAAGACATGGACGTAATGAATAGTCCGCATGAGTATATTAACTCATTAATCGTTACCTAGTTACTCTCTTCTCGTGTCATGGAATTCTACTAGCAGCTCATCAGTGGGTCATCACACATTGACCACCTTGGTTTTTTATTGAACTCCGCTCAACTCTAGTAATTGACTCCGTTCTATACGGTCGCAAGTATTTATTAGGCGAATAATAGAATAAGTGAAGTAATTAAATGTTTCTGCGACTCGTGTTTGTTGTGATTTTTAGATTTCATTACTACTTTGGATACGTGTGCGTCGTTCCTGCCATCGACCGTAAGTATCCTGATTTTATGTAATAGGTACCCTGAAATGCTCATGCAAAAGAGGAGAATGGGAGTGGCGTTTCAGATTTCGGATGGTCAATCATTGCCATCGTGTGCGTCCATTCCCAGAAAATTACGCCCCTGTCGTGAAAAACTGTTACGCAGGGAGTGGACGTTACGTGTTTTGCACGCAGAGGCGGGTCGCCCCACGACTCGATCCACGGCGAAAGTGAATGCTCGAGAAATTCCTTCCTTCGGTCCTCCCGTGTGTCGCGGAAATCTCCCGCTCCGTCTTACAATTAGTCGTCACGACCTTGACCTTCATGGGCGCGTCTAATTCGAGACCGCACGAGTCATTGTCGCGCGCTTATCCTCTCACCGCTTCGCTCGAGAGATCGGTTGCCCGCGCGGACATCCGTCGAACTTGGCCGACGGAGCGAGATTTCTAGACTTTTTCAATTTCGTTTCGCTCAATCCAGAGGCCACTCCCTCCGCCGTTCTCCCTCCCTTTTGAGTTTCATTTACTTGCGCGGGACTGAGCACGGGGACGTTTGTGCTGTGAATCAAAATCGACCAACTGGGAAGAGTGAATGGAAAACTTCACGTGCTCTTCAGTCAGACTTATATCACTGGCTCTCGTGTCGTCTCGGTAATGTTTTTAATCCCATGTAGCGTGGTGATAATGATTTTTTTTTCTAAATTTCTCGAGTGGCTAAACTGGAAATATGCCGTATCAGCGGTCGGTAGCTAGCCTCATATCTCATTTCGAGTTGCTTTATCGTAAACAGTGAAATGCAGTGTGGCCGGGTGGCCACGAATTGCCTAAATTACTCGCAGATATTCAATGCTGGAGCCGAGAAGATTCCGTGACTTTCATGATGCTCGATTGTTGAAATTCAGCCGAAAGTAGCGTTTGGTTTTATGATTTATGATCATTATTTAGATTGTACTGGCCATGTAATTCGTGGCGGTAACGTGGTCGGGTTGGAATGCATTCTCGCAATATGCGGCGTAATTTATTTTTACGTTCTTTCGGCTCTCGTATTTTAATGGACGAGTGTTTATCCTCCTCTTTTTCCGTAGCGTGGGCGAGCTCAAGACTTATTTCGCTCACCGCAAACAGTTCGTCAGAGATGACTTTAAAACAACTCGGCGTGTGGATTGGTGGGGGGGGGGGGGCGGAGGGGGCGGGGTGGGGGGGAAAAGGGGGGTGGGGGCAGTCGGTGCTTACTGCTCCGAAGACTACCTAACGGCCTCACACACTCTCCCATTCAGTGAGGGCCGGCTCTCACTTCCTACCCCCGGCGATTCACGTGTCTTCTTCCGAAGGGAGGGGGGAAGGGCTTCATCCCGGCCCCTCCCTCGTCTTCATTTTTCTTACCTCGGAGGGTAAACTCCTTCTCTCGACTCATCTTTTCTGTTCTGTGGGCTTTTAATTGACAATGCCGGTCGCCTAATCGTAGTTTTCAATCAAGGTTAATGTCATTTTTTTCAAGGTCATTGCAGCATCTCAGGAAGCTTGTCCGTTTCAAGTTTACCCTCTGAGGTTTCGAGCGGTGGAAGTCGGTGACAATCGAATGCTGCGAGTAACTATAGGCATTCATTAGATTATGTGCGAATTAGGTTGAGCGGGTCCATGGTATCGGCCCTCCACCACGATCGAGAGGTCTTTAATTGCATTGATCTGGGGAAGTTTTTGTACGTAGGTGGCGCCTTTCTAACTGCCTTACTTCCAGGTCGGATGCCGCACTCGTCCGCTGAGTAAAGGAGAACATCTACATCTACATCATACCCTGCAAGCCACCCTAAGGGTGTGTGGCAGTGGGTGCTTCCACACCAGGCATGCATGAATGATACGGTAGAACACCGAAATTACATTGAAACCAGCGTACCACACATGCAAAGCGCCAATTAAAAATCTAATAACCAAGAAACATTCTATCGTCAATCGTTACTACATGCAAGGGATACAAAGACTACTACTACATATTCAAAATATCATGCAAAAATAAGAACATCAATATTTACATAATGCATAAATAAGAACGTAGAGAATATAAAGAGAATGATCTACTGTCTGCCTATTGTCACTATCCTCACTATTCATGACGACGATCACAGCTGCTATGGTCCCGAATGGTACGCGGAAAAAATGGCATTTTATACCTATCGGTCCTACAATCTATCTCTCTAATTTTATTGGCGCGATCTAATCTGCCGTAATACGAGGGGGTTAATGGTATGTTTTTTACGTCGTCATAGAAATGATTTTCCTGAAATTTATTTAGGAGGTTAAGCCTATAATTTAATCTACGCTGTGATAGCGATTCCCATCCTAATTCTTCTAACAGTCCAGACACACTAGCAAACTTATCGTAGCATCGTTTCATAAACCTAGCTCCTCTTCGCTGCACGCGATCTAACTCAGATATCAACCCCGCTTCGTATGGATCCCATACACTAACAGCATATTCCAGATGAGGCCTAACGATTGAAAAATAACAACGTTCTTTCACTTTCTCATCACATTTTCCGAGTACTCTCTTGATAAAGCCTAGCTTCCTGTATGATTGACCGCATATTTCCCTAATATGTTTTCCCCAAGATAGGTCGTGAGTAATTGTGACCCCTAAGTACTTAACAGACTCGGCGTGAATAATTTCCGTATTATTAATTCTGTAAGCCCTACCTGGCCTATTTTTCTTTTTCCAAAAGCTGACTGCTACGCACTTTTTTATGTTTAATTCCATCTGCCACTTTTCACACCAAGCATGAATAGCAAGTAGGTCGATTGTTAACGAGTCGCTATCTTCGGAATTGTTAATATCCCTATACACAACCGCGTCGTCTGCGAAGAGTCTAAGGCCGGTATTCATAGTCCTCAATAATCACAGATTCGTTTCAATCTATGATTATATCTCTAATTAATTACTGTTTCTTACTCATAGTCGTCAAAGAATCAGTGATTCGTCAATCGATGATTCTTGAATCAGAGATTCATCAATCTCTGATTATTATGTATTCATAGTCGTCAAATCATCATTGTTTATAGTTCTAGTATTCATAGTCAAGCAAACTGTAATTATTTGGCCAAATAATCATTGATTCGTGAATTAAGCTCTCGACCGTAATTAATTAGAGTTTTTCTATGTTGCACTTCGGTAGTTCTGTGATTGTTTACGACATATTCTCGACATGTCTTTACGTTCCAACTGTACAATTTTATACGGCAATAAAGGCATAGAAAAGTCTATATACTCTATATGAACGTCTTGAATTGATTAGGATTATTGACTACCTTGAACTGATTAGGATTTCCGTGCAATGGAAATTCGTTCGGATATATTAGCGTATGTGATTGCCGATGACGATGTACCAGCGTATCACTAAAGGCTGCGAAAAATACACATTAGGGATCCAACAAATCCAAATTACTCACATGGGGAGACTACGTACCCTGACTCGCCGATTTAAATGCCGTATTTACAATGCCGTGCACGAGGTCAAAGGCTAGTTCGCCTTGGACTTCGTCAAACGTATCCTAGTTGTATTGTAATTAATCAGTTTATAATCAAAAATATCCGCCCTTAGTATAAAAAAGCTGGGAATATTTACTCTTGCCAGGTTGTTCTGGAGCCTCACATCACCCGGCTCAATCACCCTCAAAGCGACTTTTCTTATAATTCTTATTATCGCGCACATGTAATATAGAATCGTTTGGTGTAGTGGTTAGCGCCGCGGATTCGTGCGTGAAGGTGATGGCGTTCGAGCCTTTTGGCCGCCGTTTTTGTTTCCATCTTTATATTCACGGCCAGAGAGAAATTTTTCCTCCGAGTTACATGTCATATCATAGGACTTCACCTCGCCTTTTTTCTCGAGATACTTTCCACAAAATTCGTACTACAGGGTGAATCTTTAATGTCAATGGCCTCACTGGGGTCTGGTGATGGACCGCTTATGATATACGTCAAAATCTGTTTAAAATCCGTTATCTAACTTGCTGTAACAATAGACATGAGTGTTGACAGACGAAGAGTTTAATAGAGGATACCGATTCTCAAAACCCGTAGTGATCGAGTGTATTCTTCTTAGAACTATTGTTCATATATCGACACTTTCCGCGAGGACTGACAGTTCCTCTTGTGCTACTGTGGCTCATTGCTTTGAGATTTTACGCTTAGGCATCGATATTGAATTGTTGATATCATATTACAAATTTAAAAAAATATATCACAGCGGTTTTTAATCACGTAGTATTTAAAAAAATGTTCATGCTGAATTTAATCTCGTCCGAAATTGCCGTGAATGTTTTACTCGTAAGCTAGCATCAATTGCTACTAATTACATATTTCAAATTTTCTTTATCGGTAATGATCAGATATAAATGCTGCTACTCTTCGTCTTCTTTAGTGTTTTACGTACATATGTAGGGATTGCTAGTTCTGTTTCGCAGCCAACGGTGTCCAGAACTGTGAAACATATAACTAATCTTTTGGCCGTCCAAATAGCTGACACCATCAGACCGTCTGTTTCTTATGATGTTCAGGCAACGAATCGGTGCCTCAGGTGTCTCTTTGTGAGAATAGAAAAAAGAGGAGACCACACTTATGGTCGGACAATTCCTGACGTTAAACAGCACACGCTACATCATCAACACTTGCCGGAATACGATATTACTGTTTGTTGATTTTCCCTAGCAACGCCTTTATTAACGTTGAATTATCATAATAAATAATTCTAATGTAGTCACGGCTAATTCATTTTTATCAAAAAAAACATTGCCAATCCATTTTTTATTTTCTTTTTCAATATGCAATTAATAAAACTATATACTCAACTTGAATAAAAATTTAACGATACCCACAAAATGTTTTGCCTCTTCAATTTCTCATACCACTCAAAAATAAACATACATCCAATCTGTAATTCACCAATTACAGATTGTCCCAAATAATTAGAGATTCATGAATCAGTGATTCATGAATTGGAGATTGTTTTCTGTCTATGAATACATAAATCAAATAATCAATGATTGACGAATAATCGTTCATTCTGCAATCATTGATTATTCATCCCGACTATGAATACCGGCCTAAGCTTACTTTTAACGACGTTGCTAATATCATTTATGTACAAGAGAAATAAAAGTGGACCAATGACACTTCCCTGAGGGACACCCGATGTAACGCTGTGTTTGACATGATACCGTCTATGACAACCCTTTGTTCCCTCCCATGTAAGAATTGATTAATCCAACTAATAATGTTTTTATCTATTCCATATGCTTCTAGTTTTGAGAGTAACTTAACGTGAGGTACCTTATCGAAAGCTTTCTTAAAATCGAGGAATATCGCGTCAACTTGAACATTATTTTCACTCGAGAGCAAGATGTCATGAAAGAAGAGGGCCAATTGGGTTTCGCAAGATGTACCCTTTCGAAATCTGTGTTGGTTATTTATTAATAATTCCTCCCTATCTAAATGACTCATAATGGAGCTTACGATTATGTGTTCAAATACCTTTCACGAAATGGATGTGAGAGAAATAGGCCTATAGTTACTAGGGTCGTCCCTGTCGCCGCTTTTGAATATAGGTGTGACATTTGCTACTCTCCAGTCCTTAGGCACTACGTGATCTACTAATGATTTGGTAAATATTAATTCTAAGTAAGGCGCTATATCTGATGCCAATGTTTTACACACGCGAGCAAGAATTTGATCTGGACCGGGGGATTTGTTGGAGTTGATATTTTTTAGCTGATGTTCTATGCCGCGAAAATTTATAATAATTTTAGGCATATATGTTTGGGAACGAACAGGCTGCGGATCGAAAAGATGTGGTGTACAAGTATTGAAAATGCTTTTGAAGAATGAGTTTAACAATTTGGCTTTTTGTAGACTGTTGGTTAGCTTTTCCCCTTTGATATTCTTAAGCGTGTGTACTGTTGATTTATTTTCTTGAGTGTCCCTAACATACGACCAAAATGCCTTGGGATTATCGTTCAAGTGTTCTCCCAGTAATTTACTTTTGAAATCAGCTAACGCCCTTCGGCACGCTTTGTTTGCTAAGAGTTTAGATATTTTGTAATTTTCGGTGACTGTGTATAGTTCTTCGGAGGATATGTTTATTTTTGTCCTTTTTAACCTAGCATGACATGTTCTCTGGTGCTTTAATGTTCTCCTAACCTCCGCGTTATACCACCTAGGCTCTGCATTGGCTCTTTTCCATTTACTTGGTATGTATTTGCTAACTACTGATCTTGTAACGTTGAGGAAAGTATTCCACAAAACCTCAGTATTACTGTTGATACTTATTTTTTTTTAAATTAGTAAATGACTTTTTCAACTCTCGTTTCATACCTTCGTAGTCAGCCTTATTAAACAAGTAGATTTTTCTTTGTGGATTATGTTTCTTGATCATGCTAACGGAAAAATTAGCTTTAACTATCTTGTGGTCGCTTATTCCCTTATCAGTTCCTATGTTTACAATCATGTGTGGAATATTTGTCGCTAAAAGATCAAGTGTATTTTTCCCTCTTCTTGGAGCAGTGACTAATTGATGCAGTGAGTGAGTTGTGAATGTATACAAAAATGACTCACAAAGGTCTTTGTCTTTCCCCCAGTGATAAAACTACGTGTCCCAGTCTATGAACGGAAGATTGAAATCCCCACCGATTATGACAGTCTTTTTTTGAGTGGTTAACTTACTGAGTTGTCTTTCTAGTCCTAATATTGAGCTTACATGGGTATCTGGTGGTCTGTAATATGAGCACACATAGATTGTTTTTGCTTTAGGATTTTGAATGGAGTACCATACGCTTTCTACCTGGTCGTTGGAAAATGACTCCCTCCTACTAATATAACAATCCTTCACTGCAATAAAAACTCCTCCCCCGGTTCTTTCGACTCTATCTTTTCTATAAACTGTGAAATTTTTCGGGAAGACTTCATTATCTGCGATTTCGTTACACAACCAACTTTTCGTCCCTATAATTAAGTCTGCGTCAGTAGTTTGAATTCGATGGTAGAAGTCAGCTACTTTATTTCTTAAGCTACGGCAGTTTACTACCTCGACAGAAAAGGATTTATCAATGATCATATTCCCGGAAAGTGTATTCTCATTACAACTAGCTTTCCAACTAGGTATATTCCAAGTTAAATTACTGCTATTTTTTTAAACTGGCCTCTTACTGTTCTCGTTAGACATAACACTTTCTTGGATATTTTTTCTATTAAATTTTTTTCGCGATGGTACCCGATTCGACCCACTAGCTGACCTACTCTCTGCCCTACCCTCTATCCTAAAAAAGGTCTACAGTGATCGAGTATGCTACTCGCTACACAGCTAGCTGCCTCGGCCGAGTAATGGACACCAGAACGGTTTAGAGGGTTCCGACATGATCGGACTGCCGGCCGAAGGTCGACGAAGTAGGCTCCAATGTCCGTGCAGAAGCGACGTAGCCTCTGGTTTATGCCTTCCACTCGGCTCCAAACCAGGGGTCCACGATCGATCCTCGGGACAAGAGTACAAATTGCAAGCGTCATGTCAACCCTTTCGTCGCGACTTACCCGCTTAACTTCGGAGTCCAGTTCCCAGAAGGAACGCTGGATCTCCTCGGATCCACGGTCCATGGCGTCGTTGACGCCGACATGGGCCACAATCTGAAGACTTGAGCACTTCGTGCCCCGGACCGCCTCACCAACCGCCTGCGTCACCTGCGGAACACCGCCACTTGGAATGCACCATGACGTTACACGGTGGCTTATACCCTCACGGCCTGCCCTTTCCCGCAAAGGGACCATCACACGGCGGACGTTACTACTACCTATAAATCAACATCTCGAGGAGTTCAAGTGCAAGTGTGTATTATTTCCCTCATTAGGAATCGCGGAGACTCCCCAGCGTGCATTAGACACAATTGCAAGGAAACTAGCCGTTCTTCATGTAGGTACCTTACAATTTGAACGTGTGTCGTGACTTCACTCGGGGGCGTTCCTTTCGCTATGAAATTGATTGGCGTCGTGTTGCGCAACCGCAGTAAAGATTTATTTTCTTGGGGCCGTGAAAATAATTCGCCTAGAACCTGCCAAGAATTCTGGATTCTCTTGATGGTACTCGTTCTGTTTTGCACTAGTTCAGCATTAGCTAGATGTGAGCATTACTTTCAAAAATTATAGTGCTGTGGAGTATCCTGCTGCATAAATGTAATTCCTATACACAAATCTGGCCCGAAAAATGACGTCTCTAACTACCGTCCCATTTCTTTACTTCCCGTTCTTTCCTTAGTCTGCGAGAGGATTGTCCTAAACCGTCTTTATTGCTTTACCTCTCCTATTCTCTCCTCATATCAACACAGCTTTCTACCTGGATAATGATAATGATAATTTTTTTGATAATGATAAATTTATTGCTCCTCTTGAAATACTTCACTGTCTGCCTAACCAATTTAGCAGTTTTCCAGCATCTCGCTGTTGAATCAATAGCTCAAAAGTCTCGACTAGACGCCATCTTTCTTGATTTTATCAAGGCCTTTGCCACTCTAAGCCGCAAACTTCTCCTTCATAAACTCAGCCATCGTTATAATATCCATGGAAACTTCCTCAACCTATTGTCCAGCTTCCTCACTGATAGAACGCAGCGAGTGATTTTATCTGGATTATCATCCAATTGGTCTACCGTTACCTCCGGGGTCCCCCAGGGCAGCGTGCTTGGACCATACCTTTTCAATTTCTTCATTGACGATCTCACCTCAATGTTACTATCCTTCCAAGCTCAGACCCTACTCTACGCAGATGATTGCAAAATATTCAAATAAATAATGTTTCCGATTGCCATATTCTACAAAACGCCTTGTCTAAGATCACAGAATGGTGCAGTATCTGGGAGCTTAAATTAAATAACAAAAAATGCAGCACCATGGCAGTAACTACGAAGAAAAACCCCATTAATTTCGACAACACCATCAACTCAATCTCACTTATTCGCGTGTCCTCCATCAAAGATTTGGGAATAATAGTTGACCACAAGCTTCTTTTCGTTGACCATATACAGGCAATTAAATCGAAGACCATGTCTCTATCAGATCTTTTATATCGGTTCACAGATATGTCAAATATTCCCGCACTACAGTCCTACTTCTCATCCATTGTTCTTCCGATACTAACTTATTGCTCCCCAATATGGTCTATGTCGACAGCCTCAAATCTCACCACCCTTAACAGTGTCACAACTTCCTTTGCTAAAATAGTTAAATACAGAATTCCCAATTTCCGCGATGCATCTACGAACGAGATACTATCTTCCCTTTCCATTTGTAATCTCTCCCATCAAAGACTCAGATCGGATTTAAAATTAATTTACAATACCCTTACTTCTTCCTTTGACAGTCCCGAACTTACCTCATTCATCAACATCAGAGTACCGTCGCGCCCTACAAGAACCAACTCACTACATCACATCACAACTCCAAGATTATCATTAATTAAACGCTCGCTTTTATTTCGTCTCTCCTCCATAATAAATTTGCTCCCCTCTGATATCGATCCCTTTTCCCTCTCACCGAAAAACTTTATCAACTTGGCCTCCACACATCTTTCCACAAATAAAAAGCGCACCTAGTCTGAAACAAACGTGAACGCCAACTCCAGATTTGTCTAAATCAAGTTTTTTGTTGTTGTTATTGTTTCTGTTTTTCCTGTTATTTTTATTAATTTGTGTGCCTTTTGTGTTTGTTTGTAGTACACTTTAAATTGGAAATTTTGCTGTATGTGGACTATTATTCTTTAAAATTAAAAAATTTAAAAAGATAAACCTTCTGTGGCTTCCCCATCAGCAATGAGATATGACGTACAGCATGCTCAGCGGAATGTTCTTTGTCTATTTTGTCGCGGAAGGAAGCTCCACGACAGTGCTTGGTAGTTAAGAAAACGCTGTCCTTTTTAGGTTCTCATTTCCTCGTTTTGTGTTTATAGTTTTTTTTTCTTCCGCCGGGATGAGGATTTTATGCGAGCCAACTTAAGTTTCGACGTGGCATCGTTCGTGGTACAGATGCCTACAGGAGACACGATCCTATCGTTTTGGAGCTTAATTGAAGGGAAACTTGCATGGCATGATAGTATTGACTTTTATTTACATGTTTGTGGCTTTAGGTCCCTATTATTGAGATCCGCAGAATTGCGGTGGGATGGATCTTTTTGCCTTCATAATCACGTTCAATTGTCTCTCGATAATAGGGTAATAAGAGTTAGCAAAGCAGGGGCTAATCGGGAAAGCGGGGATCTCCAATATCGGAAATGAGCGGGAAAAGTGCTGGAATGATGTAGTTCCTCGGGATTATTTTGGCAATCGTATATTTTAAATTTGCCTAAAAGACGTAATGTGTGTCGTCTCACGTGCGTTTACTGTAGACAGATGCAACTGTTCGAATGGATGTTCTTGTTTCGTTTCGAGTCATTAAAAACTATGAAAGAGAAAATTTGTATGGAAATCATGATCATGCGCGGAGCGTTATTCATTACGGCCGTTCTACTAGGAGCACTAAGTCGTAAATTCCGGTAATGTTGTGATGGACTTTGAAAATTGTCTCATCGAAGGTGGCGACATGTTAGAATATATTAGTGCGCAAATGCATCAACAACGCCCCTGTCCTTGCACGCGTTCTTGCAATTTCTGTACTTCAAATTGTGTCGCGTAAAAAACTGCCTCTTGGCGAGGGGGAAATGTCCCCTCTTATGCATAACTTCTTTTTATATTATAATTTTTGTGCTTAAGTCCTCTCGACCATTTTCAGAAGAGCTGATCGCGAGCTGGTTGAATGCCCATCTGGACGCTTACGAATGGTCCATGAAACTAGCAAAACCGTATTATCATCATTTTCAGCTTCCAAATTAAGAAACGCGTGCAAATAAGCGCGTGTGTATTCTCTGGTGAAATTTTGGCGGAAAGATTGGAAATTTCAGTGAAGTATCCTTCACCAGCTGGTATAGCGTATTAGCTAGAGTTAGAGTGTTCGTGTATCGAGGTTTTGATCCTCGAGGCTCATCTGCTCTTTGTTCCGAATGCATCTCTCAAGCCACTATCGTGCGTGGATTCTTCTTCCTCGAGGATTCTTCCTCTTTCGTTTGTTTTAAGGCATTTCGAGTGGAAATCGTGAATCACTGAGAGCGCATTTTGATTTCTTTTCAAGGAAGTCGTAAAAAAAGTCTTGGACCACACTATATGAGTGTACGTATGGGAATAACCGTACATGTAGTATAATAAATGATCCCATAATTATATTTTAAATAGACTTTTTTATGATTGTATTTTTTCAAAATTGAAGCCTGGTCTAAGGCGCGGAATTCGGAATATAAGCAAAAATCATATGTTAGTGTTTTTTTACCTGGCGTGCCAACTCGATATATGTTAGTCACCTCTATTATATTATGGATGGTATCATTTCGTGTTTAAGATAAAATCTGTTCATATGTAATTGAATTATTTTGAAATATGTATTAAGTACCCTACGGGAACGTGTTAAAATTGCATTGAATGGTGAAGAAACTTAATCGGTGACGTACAATTTTATTACTTCTGTCTACTTATATAGCATGTCGGTACCCGTGTACAAAGTTGTACGAATAAACAAAGATCTCTCCCGCCACCTTAAGTGCACTGGAGAGAGTGGTCGGAGATTTTCTTACCGTCCATCGGGGAAGAATGTGATGAAGTAAATGACTCGGTCGGACGCAGTGCGGAGTGTCCATCGGGCGGCGACACGATTTTCCGTGGAACGCAAAGAGCGGACTCCCTGCCTCGGGCTCGTCTGTCTCTTATGTATGAACTAACCCGCGAGTCGAGCGTATCTTCGTGTGGAATCGCCGTCACATGTACGCTCGTACTCTCACCTCGTGAGCCGCCGCTCTGCTCCCGATCCTCGCAATCATTGGCGAGGGGTGTCAGGACACCAGCCGCGAGGAAGCGGGAATAAATACTACGCGAGATGTTTAATTGATGGCCGGTGGGAATTATTAAAAGTTCGGCGGTATGCCAGGTTGTTTTTCCGCTTGCGTCCATTGTTGTGTGGAGTCTTGTGAAGTACCGGGTGGCTTCCGGGTCACCTTTAAGGCTCGCATATGAACTGAATGGTTTGAAATCCGGCGCTCTGCTCTGCCTTATAGCGCCCCCTCTCGGCGTTCGGAGTGCTGGGCGCCCATTGTGGCCAGTACATATTCTCTCTTTGTCGATTGATCATGTCCAACCGTCTCGGCGTTTCTCTGTCCTTCCTCACTCGCGAGGGAGGAAGAAAGAAGCCGTGTTCGCGGCATCCTTTTATTGGGTCTGGGGCGAGAGCTGGACTCTCCAAGCCCAATCTCTTCAACCCGGTACGAGGCCCACTGTCGACTATGCGTGGCTTTGGTGAATGCCTTTAAGAAACTAAGTTTTATGAAACGTATAATAGGAAGGTCCTCGAATGGAAAAGTGAAAGAGAGGTGCTGCTTTGCTCAAGCACCTCGAATGCGCCGCGAGCATTTGGGACCCTGAAAAGAAAGATTGACATAAAAATGAATATAATACAAATGGAACTGCGTGCTTCGTTAAAAACTGTTATGGGCGAACATACAGTGTTTCACAGATTGTGGAGGGATTGGTAGCCACTAGAGACTCGGAGGCTACGCGCTATGCTTAGTTTATTTAAGAAATTCAGAAAAGGTGTGCTTCTGAGCGACACACACAATATCATTTGGACGCTGTGCTACGTCTCTACCAGTAGGTCTAGTACTACGTACTACTTTTTTAGTAGGTCCGATAGAAGCGATTCTGTGAGAGACATTCATTACCGAGCAGATTGGTAAAAATATTCGTGCTTTACTCTTAACAGTGACGACTGTGTTAAAAACTGAGAGCACTCATAGCACTCCAAAAACACTTCACCGTTTCACCTCAATATAGCCTACACTATTGCACGGCTGGTGTCATAACACCCCATGCCACGTGCCCCTGTGGCGGCTCTCGGGGCAGTATGTAGTTATAGGAATGACCCCTGCATTTCTTTCGCGTGGGCAGCGATCGACCCTCGAAGAAATCAGCATTTGCCTTCGAGGGATGGATATTGCGTGTATCGGGAGGGCTTCCTGTTCATCGCTTGCCCGTTTATTAGCGGTGAAAGAGGGAGAGTTTAATCTTTAAGTGATTCACCCGATCGGCGAGAAACCTGTTTTCTCGCGTTTAGAGGAGAGCTTCATCAAACGGATCGCGAAGCTTGTGGAGACTGTTCATTGTTCACGGAGGCGTTGGTATTGCAGTAGGAATGTATATTTTCGTGGAATATTGAACCATGCCTGGAGTGGGAAATACTGGCTAATAACCTAAAAAATGATACGTATGCCATGTTTCCTGTGCAGGATGGGCTTGACTTCTTCTCAATGGCTATTATTCCATGTGGACGAGGATGCTCAATGTCAAGAAGAAAAAAATCTGGAAAGAAAATCCCCACCACTGCTCCTGCATCCCCTGTCTTCGCGACGGATCCAATCGAGCGACAGTCATGGCAGCATGTCTTTCTTCTTCCCTCTTCCTCTTTGGAATGGGTGCATTTTCGATTGTTTGCCTGCTATCATTACGAGTCGATAGTTCAAATTACAATGCTAAGATCCAAGTTTTTTTCATTTTCAGTTCTGTCTTAAGCGAGACTTTTATTTCCCCGAGCATATGTAAAAATATTGTGTTTACTTGCGCTTGAAAATGGCGCGAGTCGTCGAAACGCGTTGTGTGAATCTATATTTCGAATAAGCGGTGGACAGTGCACACACTTATATTTCAACTGAAATTGAAACCTTTTCTATATGGTGTAATCCACAGTGATTGATGTTTGGAAACGCATTGAGAAACTAGTCTGGTGCCCCTGAACGAGGAGTGTGTCTACTCGAAGGGAGCTTCTACCGGAAGCCGACGCTACACGTGCGGTATTCGGCGGACTCGGGGCGACTCACAGTGGGCTCAAATCGAAAAATGCTGGCCAAAAATGATTTTTTTCTCTTTTTGTTTTCAAGAAAGCACTTAACAGTTTATGATAGTACAATATCCAAACTACAAAGGCCTAAAATAATATCAGCTCAAAGTGTTTTTTAACGTCAGCAGAGATCTTTAAAGTTTAGAAAAAATTATCAAAATTTCCATCTGCCTTTTTTCGCGAAAACTGTTAAATATTTTTTACTCTTGACGCGTTATGACCTTGCTTGAATTTCTCTGACGTATTATATAATTTTTTTTTAATAAGGGGTTCACAAATAAATTTTTTATCGCATATCGTTTGTACAACTTTTTATCAAATAATAAAAATACACTGTTTTTCGCGTTATTTTGGCAGAAAGTGAAGAAAAACTTTATGGTCGAAGTAAGACGAAATAAGAACATTAACAACAAAATAAAGAATGAAGTATCTAGTACAGTTTGAGAAAAAAAATCCTGCCCCAACTTGCCCCCCCTTCACAAAAGGCTATTTAAGTGCGATGAGGACCGGCCGCCATCCCATGAGGAGTTGAAGTGCGGAAATTTCAGATTTTACTGTAGCCAGGGTAAACTCGATAAAACATTTTTAAAATCAGTGCTCTTTGCTCATTCTGTCCCAGTAGAGTATATTTAAAATCCCTCCTTAAAAGTTTTTCTGATAATATTTTACTAAACATTATCTAGAACGATTTAAAAAGCAAGGCTCATCAAGGCGCCCTGCGTCGCACATCGCTTCGCACAGTGGAGTTTTCGAACTCAAATGCTGGGCAAAAGAGGAAAAATCAAAATACCTGGAAATTTTTATAAAGGCATTTTAACTATGGTTAACTATGAAGATAATGCATCCCATGAATACTATTACAACCACCACCTCGGTCACTTCCAAGATAGCCGGAAGTCAGTCGAAACTCTGCTATGTAATGATAGACTAGTAAATGTTTCACAATTGTAAGGTATGTTTCGTTCATTTTTTTCCAATAAAAAACACTGAAAAGTTGCTTTATTAGGTGTTTCAACTAAAATGTGGGCGTGCTTCTATCGCATTTGTCTTAATGCAATAATGCCGTATGACATAACTTGGTTATGAATATTTGAAACAAAAATAAAATATTCTAAAAATAATTATATAGCACTGTTTTAAAAATGTGTCAGGCCTTGTCGAGCAAAGAAAAATCTTCTTTCTTATTAAGCAACAGTTACCTTATACGATGAAATAAAAAGTTCTAGCCCATTTTTTACCCTTTTTCGAAAAAAAAAACAATTTAACATTCGAGACGACCACATTAACTAAACTGTCGAGCAGGACACGTTTTGGACTACAATGTTCGACCTTTCTGTACTGGATTAATCACAGCTCAAAATTAAATCATTGGATATATATGTTTCCGAGGATGCTCTTTTTGATGGTGCCGATAACCATTAGCAATAAAACATTTACAACAAAAAAATTTATTTTAATAATACTGCTTTCTTATTTAATTTTTTCGAGTTTTACTTGTAAAAGTAGCTTTATTAGACCAAACCTGATGATATAATCTTAAAAACCGATTTAAATTCTAAACGCTATGTCTTAACAATAAGTAGCAACGGTTATGTTGCCGATTTAGCTGAAGGGTGGGCATAAAAGGTGGCCAGTATGAATAAGTTTCATTCATGACATTTTAAAATTTTGAATTAAAAATAATTCTTGTAGGAATGTTTGCAAATAATAAAAAGTGCTGAGGGTCAGGCTAATGAATTTTTTCGTGACTTTTTTCAATGTCACGAATATACATAATGGATTCAAAGGCTTGGCATCATTGAAACAATAATAGACTTGGATTTAAGATGGATTTTCTTTGGTTATTTTGTAACTGTGGCTTAATGATTTTTTTCTATAATTTATGAAATGTTTATTGTGCTCTATTTTTGCTCTGTGTCATGAGTAAACATTTTTTAATTTGTTACTTCTGCAATGGGAAGCATGTAAGAGGACTAACGATAGTTACCGGATGGTTACCGGCAGGAAATGGTGATTATTAAAGTTCAATTCATTGCGTTTGCATTTGTACCACCGTATTACCTCACTTGTACCAGAGTGGCGGTGCGACAATCGACGAAGACAATCGTTTTGTTTACGGACGGAATTCTAGGCAACACTTGTCACAATAAGTTAACAATCAATATATGTATTCATGGTTAATGTAATATTGGAAGTAGAAGCTTCAAGACGTTGCCATGGTATCTCTGATAATAGTCGTTTTTGCATTGTTGTTGTCATTTTTATGTAGCTGTAGAATTGTTAATTGTTGCTGTCGTGAGAAACCTTTTATAACCTATGTTGCTAATGCGCATTCATCCTGAAGTAACTCAGCTGAGTGACGAGGAAGGAGGAACCTCCTGGGTAGGAGTGCATTGTTCCTTGAACGACTGATTGTCGGGCTTTGTGATGTTTAACACATTGTTCTTCTTTTAAGAAAATGCTACTAATTGCTTTACTGCCTCGTCACATATGAAGCAGATAATACGCCACTAAGGATCGCATCTCTCGGGCACGTGTACGTGCGAGTTCCATAAAATAGCGCATGTAAGTTTTTCAGAAAAGGCAAGATCCCCATTGGTTCAAAACATTTCTCCCCGTCTCGATTTTCCAAAGCGAGTAGTCAGATATAGATTTTACATGTGGAAGGATCTCAGTGCTTTTTCGAAAACAGAAAGAGAACGAAGAGGGAAGTGAAGTTCAACTATCCACAGTGTGATAGTTTTACGTTCGAGACAAAACGGAATAGTGGGGATCACTGATCAGGTAACTTTTCCATCATAAAATTCATAAGTACTAGTTCAGTGTTGATTAAGCAGAAATCCGTTTTAAGCCATTTGTTTTTCTAATTCTTCATTTAGATTCATTCCGTCCATAA
This sequence comes from Ceriagrion tenellum, assembly GCA_963169105.1. Lineage (NCBI taxonomy): Eukaryota > Metazoa > Arthropoda > Insecta > Odonata > Coenagrionidae > Ceriagrion > Ceriagrion tenellum. Next base: position 112,909,380 of record OY720644.1, on the reverse strand, counting down.
AACAGACAATGGCCAACACGATAGTGGCTCGAAAAGAAATTCACGATGTGATTCTGTATGGCATAGGGAAGTCAGTAGATTAAAAAAAAAAACTACTTGCTTGACGAAGATAGTGAGGTAATTGAATCAGATGAAGGCTGTTAATAATTTATTATTCTCGTATTGTTTATATTTAAACAATTTATGCGTATAATGTTATATAATCTGTTTGAGAAATTAATTATGGTTTGAATAACATATCTTGCTATTAAATCACTACCTCTAAAGTATATTTAGTAATTAATACTGTAACCGTGCAGCAAATCCATTTGTGAAGTAACCAATTCCGCCGTTTTGTTTCAAAAATTGTCCCGTATCCATCGACTGACACAAATTTTGGATACTATATTTGGGAGACCTAAAAGATGTAACTGCGAAGAAATCATCGACCTAAAATAAAAAAATATGGGAGATATGATTTTTGGCCAGCTTTTTCAATTTCAGTCCACTGTTCACATCACAATCATTTGCTGATTTGTTATTACGTCAGCTAATGACTTACCAAAAGTTATTGTAATGAACGCGTCATAAAAAGCTCGAGTTCTCCTCTTGATAGAGATACAAACCATTTCAGATAAAGATAGTGATAGAGGCGATTTTGATTAATACTGTCAGTTGTACAGTACATACATATTAATTATGATTGACTATTTTATGTATTTTATTTTATTTACTATTTATCATTAAAAATGTATTGGAAACAACTAAATTTGTAATTAAACTACTACCCCAAAGAAATATAAGTTTTTGATAGTGATAGGGTGCACGGAATGGATTTTTGGATTTTTACAATTTCCGCCATTTTGTTTAAAAAAGGCCTAGGATCAAAATTTTGGCAAAGTAACACTAAATATATGCTTCATAGCCTACAAATAATTAACTGAAAATTTCGACGTATTAAATTTAAAACTATGGAAGATATGATTTTTGTCCAGCTTTTTTTTTATTTCAGCCCACTGTGCGACTGTTCGCTGAACTCCGACCAGTGTGGTGGTTGTTCCGTCCGAGTTTCTCGGCAAGATGTTCGCCTCATCCCGCGTGGTATCGCTAAACCAGCACGCGTCGAAGGAGACGTGAACGCGCCATCCCCTCATTCGGCTTGTCCTCTGCTTATCTTGCGTTGCGGGGGGGGGGAGGGGGGGGGAAGAGAGGATTCCTATGGTTTATTTGCTGTCCATGGTTTGCCAACCTAATGTCGCCTGGCCGACTAGTCTAACGTTCCCCGTTTCCAACTTCTTTGCTTGACGACTGACAATGCCTGTGCGCCAAAAAGGAACTTTTTGCGCTGAATTCGGCAATTGGCAAACGCTCTCCATTCATTGCCGCATTGCATCTCCAGCGATTGCCGCATGTGTGGCTTTAGGCGACGGAAATTCGCAGAATAGTCGATTTCTTCGCGAAACTGTAGACGTTCGCTTTTCGCGGTCGCGTTGCTATGTCTTTTCGACCCCACCGCTGAAATTACGTTGCCGCCGAGTGCATGGCAAGGGTTTCATCTCCCAACTTGCGAAAGGGGACGTGGGGTAGGAGGGGAAAGGGTTGAAAGTGATAGGCAATGGGTGGTGAAGAATGGTGGGGGTGTAAGCGGGCGGGTGAGCCACGTCTTCATTCCACTAACTCCCTTCGTCTTCCCTTGGGACCACGATCAACGAGCCAGAATGTGGGCGCTTGAGGGTGAAATTCTATGCAGAAAAGGTGAGAAATGTTTCTTGAAGCAATGTGAATACGATCTTCCTTAAATTTAATGTTGTCTTTCAAGAGCAAAGTCTCAGAGCGAAAAACAAACACCCATTGCTGATCGAAAACATTGACTGTGCCGAAAATGGCGCGTTGGGCGTTCCAGTGATATGCAAAATCGTTTCTCGGACTATTCTTTAGTTTTAAAAGCCTTTTAATTCTCATTCAAATGAATATCTTAGTCCTGGGAGAGATCTGATCCGAGAAAAACATCGTGTGGATCTAGTAAGCATGACCCAAAGCTGTCCCAGTGTATGTGCTTTCTTTGGATTGTTAAGCCTGAAAGACTACCAGTGTCTGTAACGAGGAACCGAGAAACTTCAGCCTCGCTAAAGGCCGCTTTACACGGTACATTTTATTGTACAAACGAATGTATCATAGAATGTACAAGAAAATGAATGGAAATAGAGCAGGTTTTATTTCCCGTTCAGTCATTCAGAAAATCATACAATTTGCCGCTTTACACGGTACAGTTTTCCTCATGAAAGAGTTCATACATATGTTGGTAGAAAACAATTACTGCGTGAAGCAACCTTTAGGAGAGAACGTCTCTGTGGCCTAGTGACCAGACCTATAGTCTATGATCGTGTTCGGGACGCACAGTTACATACGGCCCTTCACTATTTGAGTCCACAATCCTCAGCCTTCTACCCCAGTGACAAAATATTTTCCAGATTCTGGAAAATGTATTAATGGAGAAAACATCTGAAACGAGACGAGAACTTTTTTCGCCCAGCATGCTACCTGAAACTACGCGGCTCCACGGCCGAGTGAGCGGTAGCTGTCTCAGCGGAAGGCACTAATGGCGCAGAAGATCGGACTGGTATCATCAGCCACAGATTCGGGCGGGAGGGAAATTCACGAATTCGGCTGGGGTACTGTGATGTGAAAGACTGGGAAATCACGGAATCAGCCTCTCAAGAGAGTGCAGCCTATCTTCATACGACGTGGTGGTATTCCTCCTGATAAAATATTCCGGGGGTAAACTAGTCCCCCAATCCGATCCTCAGGTGACGGGGACCTTTGAATAACGCAGGATAGGAGCATGGAGCTGGAGAATATGAAGAGGGAAAGGCTGGGAGTCGACATCCTGGCAGTCGGCGAAAAGAGGAACCAGCGTGCTCTGCCTGATAGTGTGAATGAGCCACTTGACATGGCATTCGCACACCTGGAGAAAGTCTTCGGCAACGTCGAGTCGAACAATATGTTCAGGCTATTAGAAAAACTCAGAATAAATCACAGAGACAGAAGAAATATTTACCAAGTGTGCAAAAAGCAAGTCCTCAATCGAATTAAGGCTAACGGAGATTAAACAAACATGCTCCGCTTCGCAGATGACATCACAGTCATAGCAGGAAATCGTTATGATCCTCAAAGATCACTCTACGCAATTAACCAAGCTTTTGAAGAGTATTTCTTGAAAATAAATGGGAAGACGACCAATAACCCAGAATGCGGAAGAGAGAAGTTGAAGGCAGAAGTCACCCTAAGCGGAGAGAAATTAGAGCCGGGGGATTCTTTCACCTACCTTTAAAGTACCATCATTTGGGACGGACGAGGTATTAGGGATATCAGGAGTGGAGTAGCCGTAGCTAACATAACGTCTATGCTGATAAGGTAACTACTGGGCTCAAAGAAGATAGGACTTAGAACGAGGACACAGTTTGTGAAAACATTCATGTGGTGGAGCGTTCTATTCGGTGGAGCGTTCAATTCAATGGATCGGATGTATGAACGATCAGACCAAAGATCAGAAGCATTCGAAACTTGCTGTCGGAGGAGGATGCGGAAGGTAAAATGGACAGACAAAATAAGAAATGATAAAGTTTCCTGAAGAATATTAGAGGAGAGGACCATGTGGGACTCTACAGAAAAGAAGCCGATGAATTTGGCGCAACCTTAGGCATAATGGGTTTGTGAAGAATATTATTGGAGGAGCAATAGAGTGAAAAATCCTATGAGGAAGGCCATGGAATAAAATCATCGTACAAGTAAAGGAGAAAGGACATAGGAAGAGATATCGGGAGGTGAGATAACTAGAATTAGATAGGGAAGGATGGTGGGCTGAAGTCAACCAATCTTAGGATTGAACGACCAGTGACGACCCTCGCTTTGTGCGCTAGTAGCGATTATTTCTTGCTGTTCGAATGAATGGTTACAACTTCAGTAAATCCGTTTCATCCTTTTTCGGTCCCGCTCCCTCCTGAGATTCGGCAAGGGTTTGAAATCGCCGCGGCTCGGCACCATCGGAGTTAAACTTCAAGGTCTCGAAAAATACGAACTTGCACATGTCGGTGCTACAATTCTGAGACTGTGAGACGTCAAAATTGCGTCAATTTCGGAGTTCATGAAAGTTTCAAGTCCTTACTGAAGGATACTGGATAGGTCTCGGCACATCTCTCGGGCCAAAAGTGTTGCGTGCTGCGCGATAAGGGAAGGACATCGCGAAGACCCGGATGGAGCGGGAAAAAGTTTCAAAAGGGTCAGCATTCCCCTTCGACCGCTTTCGTCGCCCGACCCCTTTTGCCGTTCGAGAGTGGGGGGGTGGTGGATTTGCGGGAGGGATCGCACATGAGACACTGACCTGGTCAATCCGTCCGCCGCCTTCCTTTGTCGGGTCCGCGTCCGCGCGCGACGGTGGCGCTTCCCCCACAGATCGGTCGCGCGGGAGACGATGCGAAGTCTGGTCGCGTCTTCGCGCGATTCTTCCGCCCGTGGTCACTTCCACCCTCATCCTCCCCCCCCCCTGAACCCCCAACCACCCTCACTTTCCCCTGATCGCACCCCTTCCCCCGATCGCACCCTTTCCCCGGCGCGCACGTATTTCCCTTCTCCCCTTTCGCCTCCCTCCGCCACACCCCTTTCGCTGCATCTCCCCCCCGTTCTGTGCCTGCGCGTCTCTTCCACTCGGCCGCCACGCCAAAACCCCTCTCCACCCCCCACCCCCCTGCCTCCGGGGGCGGCACTGGTTATGCCCCCCCCCCTCCCCACACACTCCCACCCCCAACATCAAGTTTCCCTCTCTCCTCCCCCTCCTCATCACTCAAGTGCAAGGTGAAACTTTGCCAAGGCCGTCGGGGTGGGCGGTCGGTCGGGAGGATTTTCTGCGCGCTGGCGCGGCCGGAGGGAGGAGGCAAGGGGGAGGTTAGGAGGAGGAGGAGCGGGGGGGGGGATGTGTGAGGATATGTGGGTTGGCTGGATGAAAGGGAAGGGAAGCGGGGTGGAGTGAGTGGGAGGGGAAGCCCTTGTGTGTGCTCTGCGCGGCAGTGTCCTTCGGGGACCGAAGGAAGGCGCGTCTCACGAGCGGATCTCTCGCTCCATCTCATCGAAAGCGTCGTCCTTCCTCTTCACCAGGCAGGCCGCCCTTGTATCCCCCACGGGGTCCACTTCTGGTGCCGTTTGCTCTCCGAGTCGTCGGCGAAAATGCTGAAGAAGGAAAAGCCCACCATGTCCGTGACGGCCATTATTATGGGCGCACAGCGGCACTGGGACACGGCAGGTGACGTGCTCGTGTGACACAACAACGTGTTGTCCGAAGGGGAGGGTGTGTGTGTGTGGGTGGGGGTAAGGAGGGAGGAGGAGGGCGGAGAGGCGATTGCATATATGCTGTGTATGGGTTGTTGTCGCCTCCATCCAGCCCCCACTCCTCCCCCCATCCGAAGGTCTTTTCTCTTCTTCATCATGCATAAGAGGTGACACAATTTATATTCCCAGATATATTTTAATGCGCTTACCTGTTGACATCTTTAACACATGAACGTCAGCTTTATAATTCTCGGAGTTGTTGTCATGACGTGAAGCGCTAATAACCGTTGGTGCTTTGCTCGGTACGTTGCCTAGCGTCACTCCTTTAATAACGTGCCGAATCTCCCTCTAAAAAGTGACTTCGCCCACCTTGGTCCTCCTCCCTGCAGCCCACCCGTCGTCATGGCAACCCTCTACTTCTCCTGTATCCAAGGTGCGCTCGACGTGCCAAGTGACGGTTAGCCCCGGGGAGTGAATGTCGTCGTCGAATCCGACATCCCTCTTGTGTTCCCCGCTCGTGGTCGTCCCAATCATTCATTGCTTTACCCCTTTTCTGGAGACTGCCCTCCCGAGCAGCGGCTTCTCTCCTTCCTCCCTCTTCCCCTCCCCTCCACTGGTCCTCCCTCCGACGATACTACGTCTCCACCCCGACGCCGGAAGTTTTTGGACGCGATAAAGAGGAACTTCGATTGGGTGTTGGAGCGAGCCGTCATTCGGAACGTCGGTAGCTCGCCTTCTCCACCCGCCCCTTCCCCATCCCTCCCGTCGCAGGTGTCTCACTCCGAAGGGGGAGGAAGGTTGCGTGGAGGGAGGGTCACGTGGTTTTGTGGCAAAATGCGGCGGCGGGGGGGGGGGGGGGGGGGGGGGGGGGCAATCGGAGCGCCGATTCCGCGATGCAGACGCGTCTCAGCCGCCCCCAGCTCCATTCGTCCGATTGAGGGTGAAACTGGCGGCCGCTTGTGGGGCTAGGGCGGACGGCCGGGGGTTGAGGTCTTTCGTTTCGGAGGGTTGAGGACTGTGGGGGTGTGAGCCCTCCCGGCCGCCCACGAGACCGGCGGCCTTCCTGATTAGTGCCGCGTAAATATTCCTCGAGAAAGCTCTCGTTGAATCCCATGAGAAAGGACAACAGCTCCTCCAATCTTAATAGTTGCGGTGACCTAGGTCACAGCCACGGCATTAGAGGAAAATTCTATTGGAAATATCCAACATTGGTAAAATGTTCTTAGTCGGCTACAATATGTCTTAACCTCCATCTGCCTTATATTTTTTAAGTCTGTACCACTTGGTGTCTTTAGAGCTTAGTTTCTTGTATATAATGAGAATGTTTGCATTCATCTTGCATGAGTTTAGAGAACTTATTCAATAACAAATGTCAGATATTTCCTCGGCCATTACAGAGGCCTGACAAATGCAGTGGAGCATACACAAGTGTTACCCACGCTTTAGCATTGAAAATTGGTTGATGTGGGCCGGTCTATTTTCTGTGGATTGGGTATAGCTTTTAGCATTAGAGAACATTCAATGGCTAAGAATTGATTTTTTTACGCCAAACTTTCATAGAATATGCTCTTCCTCATTATTCTCTAGGCTCTTTTCTTGTTAGTTTGCTGAGAAATATGCTAATCTTTTGATTTTTAGCTGTTTTTTAAGTTACTTACTAAGCAAGCTACACGATTAGTAACCCTGCCTAAGTTGCACACCCCATCCCCCTATTACACGGAAATAGGGGATGCTACTTGAGTGTGATGGTCGAGTGTTCCCATAAATATATCTCTTGTGGAAGGATTACCATAATAGGGAACTAGCGGGAGGAAGATTGTCTAAGAAGAAAGCGGGAGAAAATTATCATCCTAATTGTCCAAGCGATTGTAAAACTTGTTTCCTGTAACTAAAGAGTTAATATCCTGGGTGCATCATCTTGCTCATTTTAAATACCTGGAAGCACTCTCCTCTTCCTATTCTAATATTTTTGACATCAAATGGACTTTGGGCTGAGATGCTGGCCTTACCCTTGAAATTGAGACAAGTCTTTCTTTTATTTTGCTTGGATTAGATCAGATAAAAACCTTTCTTGTATTTTGATTGGATTAAACCTGATTATTTTTACCAAAACATGTGCTTAGTCTGGTGTAGATGCTTCTGCTCTTTGCCCCTGTATTTGTATGTATCAAGTTGTCATCAGTATCTTGCAGAAGAAGCTTTCATGTATCATAAATATATTTTGCTGACACAGTCATCTTGTTATATGGATTAAACAGCTTTTTGATTACTGGACCATGTGGATGAAGACCACTGGTGGACAGTGTTCCCTTGAAAACCTCACATTGTAGTGTGGACTCCTAGAACATGTTTATCATCTCCAGGACTTAAATATAGAGATTTGGAGGAATTGGGGAAACTCAGTGGACAAATTACTTTCAGTGAGGAGTTCCTGTTTAGGTATTAGTGCTTCAAGGGGTGGGTTTCCCTATCGATTTAATATTTATCACATTCTACTGCAAATTTGGTGAAAAATTTTCCCCAGCTAAAATAGACTTATTATGATTTCTTGTTTGTAATGCATTTGTGTTGAAATGTATACTGATCAAAAATGTCAATGCCCTTTGCCCACGGTTGTCTAGAATGATTGATTTGGCTTCAGAGTACCATTGATTTTCATCTTTTCCAGCTTGCCTGGACGGGAATGTTAGAACATCGTAGCTTGTAGTGTCTGAGGATGCTGGTCACCTGCTTTTATTGATGGACCACATACATTGTGTATTTTAGTATCATCTCGGTTGATGTTCATGTTCATAATGAAAGCAATATAATTTGTACTTAACTACAGTGTTGTATTAGCCCAACAAGTTTTGCTGATTTATGGCATTATGTATTTGAACATTAACAACTCCTGTACAATGAAGCCTGCAGCAGTCAATTTATCCATCAGTTAACATAGTCTGACATCTGTGATCTTTCAGTGCACCTTTGGTGCAGAGATAGGGATACAGCCATGGCTCAGGGCCCTTCGGACAGCATATCATTTGTAACTGGCATTTTTTGCTGCTTCCTCGAAAATTGCTAACATGTTAAAACTTTCTGTGAAATGGAAAGTATTTACATCTCCCATTAGGTGGAAAGTATTATCTTCTGAGAGTTGGCTTTTTGTTTGCATGAATCATATTGGTACGTCACATATAACTTCAGGGCATTCTTTTAGCAAATATGAAATTTCTTTGGGGAGGGAATGGTCATTTATTGGTCTACTTGTCTAATTTTCCTCGAACTGAATTTGATTTGGCATTTAATTCTCAAATTATTTTTGAAAAGGAAAAAAAATAGGCTTGGTTAACTATTCCTAAATCGAGTCCAAAGCCTTAAAACCCTGCATGCTCTTCACACTGATAAAAATTACGTGATGATTTTCCACACCTTTTTCATTGTTACTCACCCAACTCGTTTTGATCTTTGATAATGATGTAAAACATTTAAACTAGTCTGATAAAACAGTATCTTTGTTTACTTGGTGGTATGTTTCAATAGACGTATTAAATGATAACTTTTATTGAACCACAAAAAATACACAAAAACATGACCTGTGTTTCAATACATTAGTATCATCTTCAGGTGAATGATACTTATGCGTGGAAGATGATTCTTATGTATTGAAACCCTGGTCGTGTTTTTGTGTGTTTTTTTTGTGGTTAAGAAACTATAGTCTGGCCTAAAATGGTAAAAAAAAGTAGAAAAATGTCATGCTTTATCATCTTCCAGATAATTGCATTCTACAAATATATGCCTTGGAAAACTGACGGAAGATAGTCTTTGTCATTCCAATCATAGTCTAGACTATCATCTTCTCTCTTCTCATCAGTCTTCATTGTGTGCCATTTCATTCTTTTCTTCATTATATTTAACTCTCCTTCATAGGTCTCTCATACAGTCCTTGCGTCTTGAGTTTCTAATGTTCATAGTTCCTTTTCCATGAATTGAGGAAACAAAGTATTGTTGAATATTGCCTAGTGAAGGTGACATACATGGTAATACATTCAGTAATGTAATGTGCTAACATAATGAGTATTGTTCAATATCACCTGGTGAAGGTGACATACATGGTAATACATTCAGTAATGTTATGCTCTAACGTAATAAGAGTAATGACTAATTTTGTTAAGGAAGCTGCAAACCTGAAAGCATTAAAATGTGAAAATGCTTGGAATTTCCATGCACTGAGAGCTGAGATTTCAGAGCACTGAGAGTTCAGAGAGCACATGAGCTCTCTGCTAGTACAGCCATGCCTTATTTGCTCCTATTGTTTTCCAAAAAAATGCACATGTTCAAGAACTCTCTTTTCCATCCTTCTCAGTCCTGATGCACTGACTAGATGATTCTGGAAAAATTTCTTTCAGCACTTGAAAATACTGGCTGAATTTTTTGAATAATCCTTGCTTCTTTTTTTTGCAATGGAAGGTCCCGGCCTGGACAGTGGTGGTCATTCTCCATCAGGGCCTGGGTCTCCTCCTGAGATGAAGCCTGAACCTGCTGGACCTGCCAGTCCGGGGTTTAATAGAGGACCTAATGGACCAGGGTAAGTGGTTTTCTAATTGTTTCAGGTTTGGATTGTCAGTTCCTCCTTGGGTTTCATTGTGTGGAAATTATTATGTGAACCATTCTTTTGTTATGGACATAGCGGACACGTGACATTATTGGCTTACTACTTGTAACATGTGTTGTAAGCCATCTTGCTCATCCTATTCATTCTTTAACGAGGAAAGGGACACATTAGATTTTAGGTATTAAGTTTGCCGCAGTGAATAGTTGAAGCTTTGGCTTAAGTTGACATGGATTGACACACCTATATGGAATCTTTATGTGAGGAGGGTTGGATGAAGTATGAGTTAATTCATATTGCCTTTTCTGGGAATTTGAAAAATGAACCTCTTAAGTGCTAGACAGTATGAGTATGATAAAGGCCCACAGATTAAAACAATCCAGAACCTTATCTAAATGAACGTACAAGGTCTGTTGAAAAAATAAAGGAACTTTTTATGGTGAGCAATAGTGGATAGTCCTAGCGACATCTGGTTGCTGGCACTACATTCTGTACTACCTTCCAAGTAACCATGGTTTTCTCTTTTTTAACATTTTATTTAGTTTTGATAGTTAGGTTGTGTAAGTGGTTGGTGTTTTAGTTGCCATTCTGATTTTTGCCATGCCGGAGTTTCAGGAAATGTTTCAATGTGAAATTGTGTGTGAAACTTTGGAAATCTTTTATGGAAAGAAGGCTTATGAAATCTCGATTGAGTCATATCATGATATTTTGCCTGAAAAATTGAACTCGCATGGGTTTATTGGAAAGTTAGTTCTTTTTTAATTAGAGCTGAGCAGAATTATTTACCTCCACCACGACAGTGCAACTATCATTCAAGCTTGTCAATTGGTGAGTTTTGTACATGAAACCAATTCATTAGTCTTAGTCTCCCTACTCGTCTGACCTCTTCCACTGTGGCTTCTTTTTATTCCCCAAATCAAATCAGTGCCTCAGGGACAGCATTTTGACTCAATGAATGACATAGAAGAGAATTTGGCATGGGAAATGTAGAAGATGCATGCACGGAGAAGTATTCCAAGGCTGTATGGTGAATTAGAAATACCCTGAGAATAAGTGCACCTTTAGATTAGGAGAGTGCATAGATGGATATAAAGACCAGTAAGTTCTGTAGCATAAATTTTACTTGAAGTTCCTTTATTTTTTTAACAGACCTCACTTTTTCCTTTATTTTTTACTGTAGGAAAGTCGAATGCCTCGTATTTTTTTCCATTTTCTATTTAATATCATGTATAATATTATACTTAGTAATAATAATAATAACAATAATTTTTATTTGACCTTAAGCAATACAATGCAATGTTCATCGTCAAGAGGTATAAAAAGTAAGAACACAAATGAAAAAATATATAAAAGGAAATCAGGAATTAAAATATTAAGTCTGAGGTATCACACTCCTCAAATTCCTGCAATGAATAGAATGCTTTATACAAAAGCCATCGCTTAAAGGTCAATTTGAACCTAGACAGGCTGACAAACCTAGCCTCTCGGGGCAGTATATTAAAAAAACTTAAGTTTAAGTACATTAAAGCAATTGGCACTTTTGAATAGTCTAAAGTGAGGCACCACTAAATTGTCCCTTTTTCTTGTGAAGTGGTGATGATAGCTGGCTCCTGTCTCTAATGAGCTCAGGTTTTCTTTCACTTCATGTACACCTTTATAAATATAATGACCATAGAGGATCACAATATCAGTTTTATAAAAAGAGGTTTACAATGGTCCATTGAGTGTGAACCTGAAATAATTCTAATTGCCCTATTTTGCATCTTGAAAACACCCTTTGAGTTGGGAGCATGACCCCATAATTCTATGCCATATGTCAGATGACAATGGAAAAGGGCAAAATAAATGTGCCGCTGGTAGTCTATTGGTAGTAGGAGTTTCAGTTTCCGCAGCATATAAGTTACTTTGGATAGCTTGGCAATGGTAGAAAATATATGAGAATCCCATTTTAGTTTGTAGTCAAGTTCAAAGCCAAGTAATCTGAGACTTTGACTGTGGTTTATTTGTGGGCTAAGTGAAAATAATGCTATTTGAGTTTTATCATTGTTTAAAGCAAGCCCATTCGCAGAAAACCAATTTTGAGCTATCGACAATACAGAATTTGAAATACTGTTTGTATTCGACGAGTCTTTTACATTTTGAACAAAAGTAGTGTCATCGGCATATAGTAAAGACATGCATGGGACATTCTTAGGGAGGTCATTTATCATGATTAAAAAAAGCAAGGGACCGAGGACAGAACCTTGAGGGACACCATGTTCAAGTTTAAGAGGTGAGGATCGATTCTTGTTAATGCACACACATTGAAAACGATCCGACAGATAAGATTCAAGGAGCTTTAATTCTATATTCCTGATACCATAGTGATGCAACTTCTGGATTAGGATTGGATGAGAGACACAATCAAATGCTTTACTGAGATCACATGCAGTTAAGGCAACTGAAGATTTTTCCTCAAAAGCGTTCAAAAAGATATCAACAACATGCCGGACTGCTAAGGAAGTGAGGAAACCCTTGAGGAAACCAAACTGCAATTTGGAGAAAATATTGTTGTTATCAAAGTGCTCATTTAGTGGGGATTTAATAATAATTTCCAGTAATTTACCAAAAATTGGAATAATTGAAATTGACCTGTAACTAGATGGTAAACTTTTGTCGCCCTTCTTATGGATGGGGATCGTTTTAGAGATTTTTAGAGCCTTGGGGAAAATACCTGATTGGTAACAGGAATTGAATATAATAGATAGGGGTTCATCAATAATAGTGCTAATATCATTGATTAGTTTGCTTGATAAGCCATAACTATCTTTACAATTGGACTTTTTTAAGTTTTTAATTACCTTTCTGATATCCTCGGGTGTTATCCATTTCCATTTGAAGGGTGAAGGGGTAAAACACAGGTTATTAAAAAACTGGGAGGCAGTTGCTGGAGAACTGGCAATTTTTGAAATCAGCTCATTGATAGACTCAATAAAAAATTGATTTAGATTATCGGGCTTAAATGGTAGTTGAGATACGAAGTCTGACTGCCCAATTTCCTTGTTAATAACTTGCCAGGCTGCTTTGGTCTGGTTGTCAGCATCACAAATGAAATTAAGATTTGATATCAGTTTAGCACTGTTAATTTTACTGATGTACTCTTTCTTGAGTCTCTGCCAGACATTTGTGTCCACTTCAGTTTTAGTTGCTTTATAAACAGAATGTGATGAAATCAGTTGTGTTCTCAAAATTGATAGCTCTGGGTTAAACCATTTTTTTGGACTGCTTGCGGAGGTTGGATTGAAATAGTTTTTTAGGGAAGCAGTGTTCAAAGAACAGCATGAAGGTTTTAAAAAAACAAGAGAAGTTACAATTACCATCGGAGCTTGTTAATATAGTGTGCCATGTTACATTTGACAGAAGGTCATACAAATGTGGAATAACTCTGGGGAAGGGGTTTGTATCTGAGGGTATACAAGGTAGAAGTAAATTACAAACCAAGGTGATCAGATATACAGAGGTTAACAACATTGACTTTGAAATGATCAGGGGGTATGTTGGTAATGACATTGTCCAGGCAGGAATTTAACCTGGTTGGCTCCATGTTAGCACAGCATAAATTGAAAGATAGAAGAAGTGAGGTAAAGGAAACTATCCTTATTTGCCAAACGAATATCCATATTCAGATCACCACAAATTATTATATCCATATGAAATTCAGACAATACCACCAATAGTTGTTCAAAATAGTCACAGAAGGTTTGAACATCACCATTTGGAGATCTATACACACAAGCAATAATAGTATTTAACTCCTTCACTTTTATGGCACAAACCTCACACTGCAACTCGATGCAGAAATTGCTTACATCGATTTTTTTTTTGCTACCAGATCACTGTCAACAAATATAGCAGTGCCACCGTTTTTAGCAATTTTACGGCAAGAATAACTTATGATACCGAAACCATTAACATTATATAAGTTCACTTCATCATCACATAACCAATGCTCAGTAATACAAATGATTCCATAGTTCACAGAACTGACAGCAGCTTCAAGAGCGTTAACCTTGTTTCTCAGGCACTGAATATTGAGAGACAAAATAGGAGACACGCCTAGTCATTTGGTCTTGGGCTTGCTCATACCGGTCTGGCTTCTTGTAGCCATTCTATTTGCAGGCTGACTCAGTCTTTACCGGAGACTTCGGGAGTTGCACTTCGGATGTCTGAGGAGGGTTCTGACCATTATCGGTGGGATTCACTTGCAATGTAACAGTATTGCTGTTTCTATTTTGATGATAGTGAATATTAAATCGCCTAATGCACGCACCATTGGGCCAAATATCGCCATTCAGCAACTCATCTAGAAGTGAAAAGTCGCCACCAACTTTATAGCTCACACTTGTGGGACTTCTTTTCCCTGCAAGTTGTCGTTGGAGAAAACAGAGTATTTTATCAGAGGTGGACGACACATCTACTCATCCCAAAAATAGCCAGGCATCCATAGGAATCGCGAGAAAGGAATTCTCTTTGGTATTCGTGCCGAAGATAACTTGACTTCCTTTTAATCACTTCGCTTTTTCCATGGGAAGTTTCTGATCGCAAAACTTCACTTTTTGAAAGAGGCTGGACCGTATGATGTTTAGATGATGCTCGATTTCTCCTCTTCCCCTTTTTGCTCACTACTTGTTGGAAGCTGTCATTTGGCATGTCAATAGCCTCACTTGAACAATCATTATTGTTCATCGAAATTAGCCCATCAGTATGTTCGACAGGCATCGTGTCCTCCTTCCCATTTATCGTGACCATATCCTCTTCAGCTTCCACACGAAGAATGGATTCGTTGGCTTCACTGGGAGGGTTAGTTAGTTTAGAAGGTTCACCAACGTTCGTATTTTGAACTGCATCAGTATCGGTTAATGATTTTTTTTATGCGGGAGGAATGATTTGAAGGATGATGAGCTAGAGTATTCGCATTCAGTTTACACCCAGAGTTTAGACTGGCAGTGATCTTTAAATTAGTAATTTCAGATTTTAAAGTTTCAATATTAGTAGCCATTTTGGCCAACGAGAATTTAGAGACACGACAGGATAAGTACTTCCAAAATATGTCCCTTCTATCTTTCAAGGCTCGTAATGATAAATCTGTTAGGCCCGTACGTTTATAATGAAACATTGATGGGCAAATATCACATAGAATCACTTGCTCCAGACAGTTTATCGCAATTTCACAAGACTCACATTTACGTACGTCTTCATCATCCGCCATCTTAATCTAAAACTATCAGCAAGTGGAACTGTTATTTTGTGCAGTGACTCTCTTACATTACTCAATTTTCTCAAATTATGAATAGAGAGAAGAAATATATATTCACATTAAAATTTTGAGGTATTTTGGATGCTTTGGTGTAAGCTATACGATGATGAGGTAAAAAGAAAATAAAACTTGACTCGGAACAAAGGTGGCATTTGTACTAAAGAGTTTTTGATTTATTATGTTGGCACGTGTCATGAAACTGTTGCAAGTTAATTATCAAGTTGATATGTCAAATTGTTTTCTGTCTACAATTTATTTTGAAATGGACATGTTGTGTGTGTGTCATTGAATTGGAAAAAGTGGTGTCGTTGCTTCTGAAACCTCTTCATTTTGCACCGATTGTCATCAGTAGAAATCCATCCAAAGTTTGGGATGTTTGATGAGAAGTCTTGTACTTCTTTTTCAATGGTGAGGAAATTGGTATCTGAATGTAAATGTGGTTATGCAACCCTTGAGGATGTGTGGGATGGGCAATGGTAAAAAACTGTCGCTGTTAATGAAAGCATCAAAAAAGTACAGAATATAATGTTGGCCAATTGACAAGTAAAGGCTTAAGAGGCAGCTGAGGTCTAATGAATCTTAGAAGAAAGCACATGGTTCATATTACATCAAGAATTAAATCAGAGTAAAATTTTGCAGAATTAGTGTGGAATTTGTTGGATGCTGACCAACAACAAATGCCAAAATGAAATTTGCATCAAAATATGGGCCCTTTTTTTTTTAACTAAATTCAACCGATTTTGTGCACCAATTAGCTAAGATGCCAAAATGAAATTTGCATCAGCTTTTTTTTAAACTAAATTCAATCGAATTTGTGCACCAATTAGCTAAGATGGTTGAGATGTGGAACCACCACCACACAAGAGAAAGGAAGCAATGGGTGGAAGCGGGTGGCTCTGGAACAGAAAAGATGGAAATGATTTCATCAGGATCAAATAAGGAAGTGATATTAGCTGTAGACAAGTAATTTGTGGGCCTTCCAGAATTGTAATTATGGGATGGAATCCATTCATTGGAGAAACAAAAGAGCAAATATAAAGTATGAAAAGAACACTGGGTGGAAAATTCAATTTTCTGCTCTAATAGTCTTCACTTTCAGGCTGAGAATGTTTTCCCTGCCCTTATAATTTCTTAATTTTTCCTCTCTTATACACCCTTAGTTTCTGGTCATTCATTTGGAAGTGAGCAAAAGAAAATGATGAGACCTTTTTCTGGACATCACGTTGCTGAATGTTGGTCACCAGTTTTAAATATATTTAAACTTTAAGCTGGCATCTTAATTCTCACTGATCATGCCCCTGGTGTCAAGAGTGTTTTTGGGCCAATAACACCCATATATCCCTTAAGTTCACATTCATTTTTGACCAGAGTTCCCTTGAGGAGGTGTTAATGGTTTCTGGTGGACTTTCTTCAGGGCTGTACAGAATGTTGGTGGAAGCTCATCAGGGGGTGGTCCTCCGTCTCCATATCCTCCAAACCACCCACTGGGTGGCTCCAAACACCTGTGTTCCATTTGTGGTGACCGTGCGAGTGGGAAGCACTATGGTGTGTACAGGTGAGTTTACTACAGATTTACTTGCAGAATAGTGAATTGCATGGTCAGATTTGCGGTTCTATGTTTTCAGAAGTAGAAGTCCTAAATGAGATTTTACATATTAAGAACAGAACCACCGATCTGTAGATTCATGAATTTTGTTGGCTAGGAAATAAAATTGTTATTAGTGAATGAAAATGTGTGAGTAGATATTTAGCTGTTAATAATTTTTATTAATATTAGTCAAGTGCCCTTGAGAGCGATTCTGTGCTCGTCTTTACTCAACTTGCTACAAAACTGTGATGTGCCGACCACACTGTATGTCAGTTGAAAAAAAACCACTGTAGAGGTACAGCTCATAGTACAACAAAAAGCACCTGCAGCTTTAATTAATTGCAACACTTGACCTCATTCGAGGATATCTTTGTCTCTTTCAAAGCATTATTTTACCATCCCAAGTATTTTTGTAAATTTCAGGTCCTTTTAATTAATAGGTTACTAGGGGAGGTGCTTGCCTTTTTATGTTCTTCAATCAAACTCTCTTGGAGTGTTTGTTCTCCATTCATGCCAAAATTTATTTAGCTTCTGTTGTATATATTTAATGGCTATTGGCTAAGAAAGAGTCTAAATAATCCTATTGTTAATAATTATTTTTTTAAAAGATGAACTGCATTTGGAGGGGGCTGTTAAATATCAGCGTTATTTCTCTGAAGTCATCAAATCAGATGAAATACCGTGAAAATTTTCAAATGCTCAGTAAAATGTTTTCATTGATACAGATTAACAAGGGAGTAATTGTAAAAGAGGATGTTCATGGGCAGAAACAGAAATGAGCAGAATAAAGTCACGAAAGTTCCCATAATGCATCTCGCATGCAAAACTCTGTTTGGTTGTTATCTCGAAACTCTGTTTGATAGGGTAACTTTGTGGAGAGATTGGATAAATAGGGCACTCTAAATTTACAATTATCCTTCTCCAAATATGCACTCGTCACAGGCAATTTTCTGCTTTGTATAATGTCTTCCTGTTGCCAATTTTTCTGTCCATAAAATACTCATGAACTACAGTATTTTCCTTGCATATCATCTCTGGTTAATTTACAATTCTTAGCAGTTCATGAAAATTTCTAAATAACCATTGCTAATGGCACTTAGTGCTGAATAGAGAAGAGCTTGTTATGACCCGTAAATAAGTTACCCATAGGGCCGGTTTTACATTGCCTAGTTAAACTTCACGTAAGAATTAATGGCCAGTTAAGCTCAAAAGTCGGTTTTGCAATCGATGGTTCGGGTCAATCTGGATGTCAAAGGGCTTGTTACGATAACAGATAATTTGCAATGATTACCTGAGTTAACATGAAGATAGACGCGTAGCACGACGGTATTGAGTTCTATCATGGCAGATTTTATGATTGATGTGATGAACCAAATCGATGATAAATTGATGAATATGATTGCTGGGAGCAGATTCTTTTCATTGATATCCATTTCAAAATGAAAAACAATGGTAACTTTCCACACAGAATTTTTAATGATTGCCGACCTTGGTTTCAGCACCTAGTGCCATTATCTTTGATAATGGCATTAAATAAATGGCACTAAAAATGGCACTAAAGGCCTTGATAGTGGCACTAGGTGCTGAAACCATGGTCGGCAATCATTAAAAATTCTGTGTGGAAAGTTACCATTGTTTTTCATTTTGAAATGGATATCAATATCTATATGCTTTTATAGATTCTTTTCAATTTAATATTTGTCAGAGCTACTTCAAATTTGCATAGAAGAATTAATTCTTTTCCAGGTTACTTGCGAGAAAAATAAACCTAGCTAGATATGGACATCCATAGTAAAGAGTCCCGGAATATCCTGTAAACCTTGAAGCCAATTTTTGAGCTCTCTGTAATTTTATGCCGTTTCGATATTTGTTCTTTCCTTATACTCCATGTCACAGCTTTAGTCTTTTCATTTAAAATAACACCTTGTTCATTCAAAATAAATTCTATGAACAGCATTTGCTACTCACTGCTAAAATTTGTTCACCCTTTTCGCCCAATTTGCACAATTGCTCATTTCCGAGTACATAAACAACTTGGAAATGTCTCCATTGCAATATTTTTATAATCGCTATTCATTTTTTCTGTTTTTCACTGTATGAGAATCATTGTTAGTGCACTCTCTGATCGTTAGAGCTCACGACAATTAACTGGAGGTTTGTTTTGCTTCATAAGACCGAACCCCTCATTAACGTGAATATTAACTCAATGTCCACGTTACTTAGTATGAAGTTTAACCAGACATTGTAAAACTGGCCCTTAGTGTTGCACTGGGCTAGTTTTATCAGTGAAAATGAAAGGTTAAAATGGTGATAAGGTCAGAGTTCAAGGATTTGATTGAATCATATCAAGTCCATGGATTCTAGATTCAATCAAACCCTGATATTGTGGGTGGCACATATACTATGCCATGGTTAACTTTGGTGTCCATCGTAATAAATTCCAAATCTCACCTCATAATGTATGATCTTCAGCACAAATTACTACACTGAAGCAGTAAAATAGAATAAAGTTCATTATATCATCAATATGTCAATCAGTGGAGACTTTATCATTATTGTTCATTCACTTACACAATTCAAAATTTTCAACCGCATTGCAAGTGTTAAGCTGGTGACTGATCCTGAAATGCCATGTGATGAATGCATGTGAAATTTGCCCTCTACTCGTCGGTGGTAGGCAAATGGGGAAGGTCTTCTATTTTTGTGAAGCACTCGATGAAGGTTTGATGGTGGGAGAAAGTATGTTTGCAAATGGGAAGGGTGGAGATGTGGTAGAGTAGTGGTGGCGACTCATTTGCATAGAATGCAGGGCAGTGTCATTGCCTCGGTGGAAGGAGAAGCTGAAATCACAGGAGAGACTGTGGTTGTTGAGGTGGCCAATGAGGAAGATCTGTGGAAGGAGGAGGGAGTGAGTGGGGTGAGCGTGGATGAGGGACCAAATGTGTGTGGTGGCCATGGAATAGTGGAGGGTAGGGGTATTGTGGTTTTTCCCATATCACCCAGGATTGTGGTTTGCTTCAATAGACGCTGTTAGGCAAATGGGTGAGAGGAGGAAAATGGAGGTTGGCATTATGATTGGTTATTGGGCTGATAGACTGATTATTAGGCATAGGTCTTGGGAGGGTATTTCTGAGTTAATCGGTGCCGACGTATATGTCTGCCATTGGAGCTTTTAGCACTGTTGACAGATTGTACCGTTGTGTATTCCTTTATCTTCTAATGATAGTGTGAGTTATTAAATATGAAGAAGTTAACTCTAGTTTGATGATTCAAATCAGTGAGTCATCAGAATGGTATGTTGGTAGGCATTACAGAATTTTGAAAATTATGACAAAGCAAGATAACTGCGTATGTGATGTACACCCCCCTCCAAATAATGAATACAATGGTAAATACAATAATCTTTTATTAGATTTTTCTAGAAGAAAATCCTAACCTATCCTATTCATTCTATAGTGTTATTTATGTTCTGGTTTAGAGTTTACAAAAATGTGTAACTCTACATCTACAGCTACATACTACCATGTGAGCCATCGCAGGGGCATGTGGCAGGGGGTGGTAGTTCACCAGCTGTGTAGAGATGTAAAATTTTTGGAGGTGAAATGGTGACATGTATTACGGGAGTGTATTTAGAGGAGCTCAGTTTTAATTGTGGTCACTTATTGTGCGCGGAAAGAACAAGTTTTTGTATCTATCTGTTCGGCAGAGTATCTCTCTTATTTTATCGCATCCTTCAGACCTAGAAATGCAATTCATGTCAGATCTAGAAATGTAACCTATGCCAGAACAACTAATTTGATCCATTTCTATTTATTTTGCATGTATGTTGAAATTTTAATCATTTTGAATAAAAATATTAAATGCTGTCTGTTATTTTCTCCATTCATTCCTAACAATTTTAAAACTTCCTCTGTTGATTGTTACCTCTCAACAGCTGTGAGGGGTGCAAAGGGTTCTTCAAAAGGACTGTGAGGAAAGACCTGTCGTATGCATGTCGAGAAGAGAGGAACTGTATAGTGGACAAAAGGCAGCGTAACCGATGTCAGTACTGTCGTTACCAGAAGTGCCTCGCCATGGGTATGAAGCGGGAAGCAGTGCAGGTGAGCACTTCACAGGACTGGATTGAGCTGGGGAGAGAAGTAATTAACTATTACTGAATAAACTTTATGGGTATTACTTATAGTGAAGCATACCATCATAAAAGAATTGCCTGGAAATCTTTGGATGATCTCTGAATAAGTTAGCTAAATGTATGAAAATTCTTAATGCCTTTTGTAAATTTTGTGCATAGAAATGAAGTGTTCCATTTACTTGGGCATGGTGTTCCTTTAGCTCTCATTTCATTGAGTGGAGAAGAAGGACTGCAAACCTCTTAATGATGGGATGGGGGAACTTTTAATGAACACAATTGTAATTGTTGGTGACTCGAAGGTGTGTAAGTCAGATTTTCACTTATTTAGAAAAAATAAATTAGATTGTCTTGTGCATTTGTAAATGACATCAGGCCAGGATGTTACATTTCACAACTTCTTTTTATTTAGAAGTCTGTCACATAGAATGTTCTCTATCTTGTACTACATGTCTCACCCCAATGGCCAGTGTCCACGTTCTACTCTGAGTGAATTTTCAACCAAAGAACCTGTGCTAAATGGTCAAGATTGTGGTGATGATATGATTTTATGAGTGGTGGTAGAAAAGGTTTGGCTAACCTTCTAGATCAAGCTTTCAATTCTATCCTTAGTGGCTGTCCCTTCCTACCAGTGTGCCAGGAATATCTTAGAACTATCATTTGCTCGAATTGAGCATTAGGACAGGCTCCTAGATGCCCTTACTGTTTAAAAAATTTCTAGGCAAATGCAATCTCTTTGTTCACAAAGCTACAAAAATTAACGAGTTTTGAAATTTTTCAGTCATTGCCTGGTCACCCAAGTGGTGGGTTCAGATCAGGGTTGCAGAAAACAATCGTAGGCCATACTCATCATGCATGAGGTCCAACTTTCAATTACTTCCACGTAGTAGTTCTACAGTAGTAGGTGGCTGTCTCCAATTAGGAATTTGTGTTTGGGGTAAAGTAACTCAGCTAATGCATTGTCTGTTAAATACTGAAGGAGGGAAATGGGTGAATGGTGTTTCATAGCATCTGGCTTGGTTACTAAAATTTATGAGGGTACGGATAGAAAATCTGGCGAATTGAAAAAAAATCAGCTTTTCTAGGGTGATTTATGCAAAACCAGGACATATTTCAGGAGATTTTTTTTTTTAATTTGTTGCCTTTCAAATGAATGACAGGGTGTAAATGCGGGCAAATATCAAATCAATGATGACACGCAACGTACACTTAGTCAGAGTCATTCAGGTTATTGCCATATACTTTTAATAAAAATACTAGTTAAAATCTTTTTTATTAGAGTGATAGTCATTTTAGGTATTGATATACAGTAGAACCTTGATCTATCATTCTCGCATTGATCGTTTTCCCGCTTCTATCGTTCGCCGTCTTTGGTCCCGAATGTAGTTCCATGCTGATAACGTTAATAATTCCAGCATCCATCGTTCCCCGAAGTATCGCTTTCCCGCTTCGATGGTTTCCAAATCACAGTCCCCACATCGCAATTCCCACATTCATTGTTTGAAAAAGTCGAAACCAAAAATTTACACCGAAGTAAGATTTTGGGATTTTTGCGGCGCACCGCAGTGGGAAAGGAGGGGGGGGAGGGAGTTAGGTGACGTGCCGTGCAGGACGGACTGGTAGCCCTTGCCGTCCAAGTCCCTTCTTATCTTTATGGCCCAAACTCCTTTCTAGAGGACAATTGGCATTCCTCCTTTCCTACCCAAACAAGTCCCTACCTCGCTCTTTAGCGGCCGCATTCCTTCGCCATGAACTTCTAACCTTTCTTCCTATTATCATCTCAATGCTGTCTTACCAGTAGTTGTCATACGCTCACTCTCGGCACCATATCGAGATCTGATATAACCCATGTGGGTAAATATCAACGGATTTCCTTGGTGTTTGGTATCAAATGTAACAGAAAATAACGGAAAAACTTCATATAATACTTGTTCTGTAGATTTATGCCAATTAAAAACTTTAGCAAAATTAACTGACGTTCCACTAATGCGCCCCTCAGTGGGTGGGGCCCTTTCCGCCGAAAGGTTCGGGAGGGTCAAAGGTCTTCTCTGTTTTGCCCTACCCTGTCCCTCCCGGCGGAAAACAGGGTCCCCCAATTACCTGTCTCACCCAATTCTTGTATGTAACCAGTGCATTATTTCAAATGACATGGGCCACATGGGCTTAAACGGGGGAGTGGCTGAGGGAAGGGAGGGAGGTGTGGTTTCTCGTCATGTGACTCGCGCGGAACCAACTAGAGGGAAGGGGGCGTGGCTTGTAACCTCGGCAATTCAGTCACTCCCTGACCTTCGTCATTGTCACTCCGCGGACCCCTAGTAAGTGCGGCCAAACCCTACGTCGCCCTACGTGCTCTGTGCTCTTTCCTTTTTTTATTTTTTCCGTGTTTAGCCAGTTAAAGTAGCTATTTATGTCTATTCATTTTCCTGAAGTATTTATTTCTGAGCCTAAAGCCGAAACTGTTCAAAATAGGTGTTTTAAGACGGCTGAAGGTAACGCAGATGTTTCAACCTTTAGTTTGTCGTAGTGGAAGTCCTGCGAGCGTGGGCTAAGTTCCTTCTCGTCCGTTGTCTGACGTGGGCTTGCATTGCCAGAAATGGTTTTTTTGTTTTTTAGGCACCGAGACCCTTCAAAATTATTTATTCTTTTGAATTTGGTGTTCATTTAGTAATGCCAAGCCGAACTCCAACCGCCGATATCGGAATTCCTCATTTCAACCCGATTGCCCGCTAACTTTTGCCTCTCTGAACCAGATGGCGATAACCTGCTATACCTCTCTTGCTCTATACCTCGTGGGTTATGCGATTGCTCCAGATAAACAAGAGTACACTTGGCAGCGTCAAGCTCGCTCCATCTTGAACGGGTGGCACTCCTCCATCAGCATCAGGAGCACAATGGAAAGCGTGAAAAAAGATTACATCCTCCCCAACAAATTTGAGGTGCGCTTCTCACCCTCAAGTATATTTGAAACGAATAAATTTCTATGCATGGATAGGTCGGTGCGCAGGCTTGAGGATTATCCAAAACATGATAATGGACCTTGTTTATTTACTTTTATCATCCGAGACACCATTGGGATATGTAATACTAATAAAATATTTTAAACAGTTCAGTTAAACAGTCAAACGAAAAATTAGAGATACACGAAGTATTTTCATTAAATTTAAAAATTCTCCCGCTTTTAAGAGAAATTCCTTTAAGATTCCCCCCTACTGTGAAAAGTTACCATAAAATTCTCGCATTTTCATCTCGTTTTGGCTCCCGGGAAATCTTATCCCACATTGTTCATTTTCCCGCATCCATCGTTTTTTTTGCCCATCCCCTTGAAAAACGATAGATCAAGGTTCTACTGTATTAGAATCGATCCAGAGTCTATGCTTTACCTTGTTAAAGCACTGATCACATTTTAATAGGAACACCAACAATTGGTTTTGTTGAAATTTCCCTGGCCTAATATCATATTTCATACTTGAATGGTTCTTTGGTTTGATTTTCAGTACATAACGAGAAGAGGTGGTCAATTAAACTTAAAGATGAAAATATATTCTTATGAACATTCGAAATCACTAAGATATTCAGGTAAAATTTATTTTACTGCTGCGCTCTAGAACTTACTTTTATGGCAAATAATGTAAATTGGACTAGTTAAAATGATTTGCACTTCCTCACATCTATTGATGTCCTCTTAAGAGAATATGTCACTCAAAATATTAAAACCTAATGCCTTCGCTCATTTCTGAGTTGGTTATCAGTGGTAATTGTTGTCATGTGCAGGAGGAGAGGCAGCGCAAGGAGAAGGGGGGCGATGGGGAGGTGGAGTCGACGAGTGGAGGGGGAGGCGGTGGTGGAGGTGGGGGAGGTGGAGGCATATCTGGCAATTCGGGTTTTGCGTGCGACATGCCCCTCGAGAGAATTCTGGAGGCCGAGAAGAGGGTGGAGTGTAAGATAGAGAGCCAAACGGAATTCGAGGTAAGTGCAGTGAGTATGGTGTTTTGGCCTCTGGTGTTTTTCTTGCTTCTGAGGATTCCTCTTCTTCTCTGCCCTCTCATCTCCTTCTAATTGAACTTCCTTTTCACTTGAATGCAATCAAAAGAAAAAGAAAAGAGATTTCCAAATAAAGAGAATTATTACTAGGTGCATCTTTAATTATGTTGATGCTAGTACATTTTTATGTTATACAGCAAAACCCTGTAACAAACATTTGTCAGGCAACCAACAAACAGCTGTTTCAACTCGTGGAGTGGGCCAAGCACATTCCTCACTTTACCTCACTGCCTCTGGAGGACCAAGTTCTGTTACTCAGGGCAGGTAAGGCAATTTACGTTTGTATGCCAATAGTGTCTTTGGTGAATATTAATTAAGTGCACAGTGCCATATTCATTTGCATATCTGCTTCAGCTTCACCTCCCGCTTGTCTTAATGCCTTAAAATGCCTTAAAATGGGAATGGGAAATCCAGCCTTCAAAAAATTTGACTTGAAATTGTTGATGACATACTTTTACATTTACTTTGAAGTTTAATTAAATGAAATACAGCTACATGGTCAGCTTGTCTCTATAATGGAGGGAGTGTGTTGTCATGGATCTCGAAGTGTGGTTGGCATTTGTCTGTTTGGGAAAGTGGTTGTTTAATTCTAGGTGAAGTTCATTTCTCAGGGATTCCTTATGATGTGAACTTAGGTTGCGGACTTGAGGTATATTGATGGAGGAGATCTTTGATGTTTTATGGTGGAACTTGTATTTTTGAAGGAGAAAAACTTTCATTAAATGAGGTAATTTTGAACACCATATCAGTTTGTGTTAAATTCAATATCAGGGTGGCGATCGTCAGGGAAAACCGGGAAAACCTGGAATTGTCAGGGAATTTTGAATTTTTGGAAAAGTCAGGGAATTCTTGTTACAGTTAGGGAGAAACTGGGATAGAAAATCCTAGTTATTTTTCTACCATTACGCTTATCAGCCAGTCTTTCCCGCCCTGTATTTCATCAACTCAAACTAATGTCCGTCGCTGACGTGCATGGAATAAGCACCATCAATTCGTTGAGTATTCAGTTGTGAATCTTATTAGCTGTGAATCTTAGTTATTTAGTTGTGAATCAGACGTAAAATGTATCCCTTTTGTATGTCCTTATTGTGATATTTGCCTAGGAGTGTTAAAATTCATGATTTAAAAAAATATTACGCTCATCACAAGGAACAGGAGGCTATGTTGTATGGAAAATTTTACCTCGCGTTTTATTTTAACTTCTGAAACTCAGATCGAGAAGTAGCTGGAGCACCCTAGCTGAGAGTAAATACGTGCTTGTTAAAATGATGTTAAAAATACTAGACGATGATTGAAGAATTCAAAGCTGCCGTAGAAAATTTGATTCAGCAGAAAAAAATATTCCCATAATAGATTACCTTTTGTCGATCGGTCAGAGAAATTGGTAAATCCATCAGGGAAAGGTCAGGGAATTAGAAAATTGGATATCAGTAGCCACCCTGAATATATTTGGCATTATTATGAGGAAAAGTATCTCACCTCTCCAGTGAAACTGAAATTTTAGCCACCTACCATTACTACTTTTCGAGACGTCATCCAAAAAATATCGGGTGTTTTCCAGGGGTATGGTAAGTCTATGTGCTCTAGAATGTCGTTGTTTAATAAATGAGGACTTTCTGGTGTATTTAGTGTATTGTTGAGAATCTCGGTAATACTTCAGGTGTCTTGCAGCTGCTTACATAAAAAAATTAAATTTGAATGTGGTCTGTGTGAAAAAACTTGCTATAACTACCCAAGGTCTTCCACAGAGGATGAGAATTGTGTTTTCCGTTAAGAATCAAACCATTGTCTTCAGGGAAATAGTAAAAAATACTCTTGCATTAGTGATCCCTTTGTTGCAATATTGTTGTTAAATTTTTATTGCTGCTTGTTCACCATTTCCTATTGTTTAAGCAAGTATTTGGACCGTATTCTAGAACGTCACTCACCCCGAGTGGGCCCTCACACTCTGTGGGGCAAGCACTCACACTCTTGTTGCAAGTGTTGATTCATATCTTAGAAAAATCATCTCACAGTCGACTCGTTTGAGTGTGAGTTACAAAACACATTACTGGTATTTATTTCTATCACTTAAGTTCCATTTGCATGAAACAAATGACAAACGATTTCATTGAGCTATACAGGTAAATAATTTTTTGTAGTAAGTAGGAGATTATGGAATGGATTAATTAGGAAAAATTTCCCAATTTAAATAGAAACTCGAATTGCAAGGGAAAAGATATAATTTGATGCGGGCATTGCAAAAACTTCTCACTGACCATTGTTTATCAGATGATAGGGTAATGTAAAACTGAAATTATCTACATTATCTACTCTCTACTTTATGTTTTTAATTAGGGTACTTTCACCATAGTTTAGCCAAATTTCACATTATTGAGCATAATAATGTCAGTTGAAACTTGGGAAGCACTCGTGAGAATGCTGTCTTAACTTATAAAAACTTATTCACAATTCTAACGAAAAAGACATTAGTTCATGCACAGGTAGTGGTAATTTTGTAGCAGTCATTTTTAATCATATGTACTTGTAAAGTTTTTTCTTAATCAGCCTATTTATTAACTAACAGAATCACCTGTGGTCACAATCCAGACCAATCATAGCGCGCTACTATGTGGTATTCTTGTCAGGATAATCCTTCACATAATGGCCAAGGATGAGTCACTCTCTATATAGGCTTTTCTTAGGGAATTCAAAGTTTTGAGGGACATCTAGCAGCACAATAAATTTCAGAGTAAAGGTTGGTATTAACCCCAAATGTGTTATTGCACCACTGTTTTCATTATTTCTTGTATACTATTATTCCTCTGAAGCTTATGTAGCTCTCTCATGACCCTTGAGTTCATATTTTCCAGTGTAACTCCTACACATCAAGGCTATGGTCAGTGGTGGACAGAGAGAGGAGCTAAGGGGGGCTGTAGCCCACCCTTTAAGCTTTAGGCATACTCTGGATCTCCACCCGGAGTCCCACCTGCATTGAACTACATAACCCGCACAAACCCATAACTGTCCCTCCTTTTGAAAAGCCCTGGATCTGCCACTGCTTGTGGAGATTGCAAATATTGCTTTGGTTCTGTACAAAAGAATGAGTGATATATTGATCACATTTATTGATACGTTATAGAAACAAACCGACCATACATTATGGACCAGTGAAATTTTGCCCACTACACTTTTATCAGTAAATTATCCTTGGACCAGAGAGAGTTATAAATATTCGATGTAGGGAAATTTCACTATAAGAGTCTTCGTTATGTGAAGTTTGTCTATCTGATGGTATGATTGTATTTATCTATCTGATTGGTATCTCGATATAGATTTCATAGCCATTTGATAGGCTCTTGACAGTTGTGATAATTGCATCCATGGTTCTTAAATAATTGATCCAAACTAGCAACCGAGTGGAATTTGAGTGAGGTTTGGGAAAAAAATCTACACTCAAGTGTCATTCTATAATATAGCCCTTTAATTGCTTATGACTGCAGACATGCCTTTTTGCATCGCACGAGCAGGCACGTAATGTAAAAGTAGGTGCAAATTAAGAATCAATCAAGTTAAATAAAAATAGTCTTTATATTAGTAAGCTATTGTATTCATTTATTTATGTACTTAATTTTTTATAATTCAGATGTTAGATTTTTATTGCAATGGATCTGGTAAATGTCTAGCCTGCTGATGAATCATGTTACTTGACATATTGCAGGCTCTGGAAGCAAGTGACAAAGACTTTTCTTTTTTTGCAAACATATCTACCACTTGATACTCATTTCGTAGGTTTGCCTGTACCGTAAAGCAAGGTGACTTTGATCATTTACCTTTTTTTTGTTTTGTAGAGGCTGTGAGGTAATTTGTTTAACCCATCAGCGACCAGCGGGTCGTTAGCAACCCACTTTTTTGAAAATGTCTCATTGATAGGGCAAAGTTAGTATGGAATCAAAAACGTTGTCAACGAGCCAGACTCACTGGGCGACTAATTATTGCCTTTAGCGTCTCTACCCTCCCCTCCATACATTCATAGCCTTAAGAGAAAGGTAGCATGTTAGAACAGTGCTCGTGGACTCATCGAAAATGGCAAATATAACAATTATTTATTCCAATTTCTGTTACTTCACTCTGTCTATTACTGTTAAATATATTTCCCTTTAATATATGTATATATTTGGTAAACTTTTGTATTCACTTGAGAGGTATGAGTGTCTTTGTCTAGCCTGGGTCGCTAATGACCCGCTGGTCGTGAACCCTCACGTTACACTGAGCTTGATGTTTTCATATATAGCGCCAGGATCTTCAGCTTTTGGAGTTTTTGAATCGCATTTCCTAACATTTTAGAGAACTTACTTTTGTTTTTTTTATGTGTCATCGATAAATAAGAGTCTTATCTGTTATACTATTCGTATTGTATTTCTTTTCAATTGATGAGTATTTAGGTTCCATTTTATTGTACACGTAAGGGTCGAAAATATCACTGTTGTCGAAATACTCGAGGCACTTGAAAATATGAGCCCCAATGATATCACCAGGTACACAGCAAACATTTTCATATGTCCTCCACTTGATCAGGGTCAAGAAACGGACTGTGATTCAGGTGAAAAAGACTGTCGAGAACCTGACCGTATGTCCTCTGCTCCCTTCCAAACGCTATCCATGTGATAAAAGGTACTCATTCGTTTCATTTATGGAGTGTTTTTATGCCCCTAAGTCTTGTAGAAAGTATTGTCAGGTAATGCATATATCACAGAAAAAAAATCCCCAATTTCAGCTTTCCACTGAAGAAATTATTGTTTTCTTGGTATATTGTACCTTACCATTATATTATGAATTATTAACAGGATATGTACCACTGCCCCGTAGACAAAAGTTCTGGGAATCTTATGATAATGTTTGAAATGCTTCATTGTCAAAATCCATGCATATAAATAGATGTTTTGAAATACATAAATATCAACACGTGTTCAATAGCAAAAATCTTCCGCCTAATGACCTTATAGGACCATCGTTCGCAGTATCCTCGGAAAGTACGGTACTGCCCGTAGCAACATTGGTAGCCGTGCTCTTATTTCCCAGGCCTTTCGTCTTTACCATGGAGGGCATTAAATTGCTACTGGGCAGGTTAGGCGTCGATGCGCTGTTTGCAGAAGCAAAACTGTTGTGTTGCTGTCGATGTGTGTTGCACAAAAGTGTTGCTGTCGATGCCTGTGCATGAGCATTACTTTGAGGCCTTCCACACAAAAATATGAAATTTGGCGAATATTTTTATATTCCTTGTGAAAATTTGAATATGATGATTGTTTAAGCGATTCGTGTTTTAATGATGGAGAAAAACAAATGAATGGGAATTGTTCTCAAGCATTATTGGTGTTAAGTTTAACACCAACATTTTGTATTAAGTTTTACACATGCTTAGAAAGTACTTATTTTTTTGGCAAATTTAAAATGTAAATAATTGTAACTTTTAAATTCAGGGTGTCCAGCACTCTGGAAAACCCGGAGGACCGGGAAATCTCAGGGAATTTTATTTTCACTGGAAATATTAGGGAAGTCTCTGGGAAATATCAAATTGACTGAAATTTTCTGTGGTGTATATATATAAAACAGCAACATAAGCCATGTGCCTTTTTCGGCTAGCTGCTAAGTCAAATTTCCCTTTCGTTGTTCCATTTTGCATTCCTGTAATCACCGAAAGTAGGTACAATGTTTTCTATATAATTACATTGTGTTCTTATTGGTCATAGTCTGTAAATCAGTGGCGTAAAGAACATGCCTTTATCGGCAAGTTGCGAAGTCAATTTCCCTTGCATTGTCGCATTTAGTAAAATAAGGAAAAAAGTCAATTCCTTCATTTTTTTAAGTTGTTGATCATTTTATATCAATGCTATTCATAGCAAAGTCTGGCTGTAATATAAACTTTGTTCCTGAGCACCAGAATAACAATGTTTAAATCTAAGAAAGGGTGGTGATGTGATTTTCTTTCAAACTATTTTAAAGTTTTCTGTTCATTTTCCTCCAAATATGCAAGTTTTAAAATAATCCTAATGCTTAATCACCCAAAAAACATACCGATCATTCTCTTATAATTAATGAGAAAAAAATCATTATTTCCTCGGGAAAAATAAAAATTTTGTCTTGAAAACCTGGAAATCTGAGGGAATTTTCAAATGCCCAGCTGCTGGACACCCTGAAATTGTAACTGAACACGTAACTTTATTTCATAAATAAACACTTCTAAAGTATTTAAATAAATTTATTACCCATAATTATTCCTATTGTGATAATTTTGGCTACTATCTACCAGTAACAATATTTTTCCCCATTGATGGGGTTTGCTACCAGCAGTTTGTTATCGACCCACCCCTTTATTATTAACAAATTCATGCAGGAATTTTTTCAATATTTTTCTCTGCCTACTGGGTCTGCCTCCTGGGTACCCAAGAAATAAAAATACATGAATTTTGAAATCAAAAAATTCTTGGTCACTAATGGGTTAATAGAAAATGCATTTTCTTATTAGAAAATATTGCCAACATTTAAAAGAAGTGGTTTTTTCTATGTTTTTTTGAGTTATAAACATTTGCATAGGTGCCCAGTGATCTATCTCATCTCACAAAGTTATATATTAAGCTTTTTTTAAATCTGTTGAAGTAAATTCTTTATATTTTTAGATGAAGCTGTTGAACAGAATGAACTCCGTAAAATTTAGGTTTTATTGTTTAGAAGCTATTAGAGGAATGTGAAAATGGGTCATCGGCCAAATATGAGCGTTTTGACCGGGGGCAGGGATTACCGGGGGCAAAGAGAGGTCAGGGTAGATAGGTTGATTTGAAAGTCTTCTGAGAATAATTTGCAACCACACAATTATTGCTTATATTCTCTACTATCCCTTTCATCTTTAATATTAATAACTTTAATTACTTCATTGAGCTTCATTAAGTAGGCTAACAAATAATTTGCTTGTAAACTTTGTATTTTTGCGGTAGTAATATCATAGAAATTGCTTTCCTTAAAATGTTCATCTGTAATAGTGAACATAGATGTTGAAACAATTGAACCAGGACAATGGAGACCTTGTGAGTTAGTACCTTTTGGTCCCTTCTGCAACAGTTTACCTGTGAGAAAACAGGAAAACTTGAAATTCTCTCACACTTTTAACTGCAGCCTGTTTGGTTGAAAACACCTATTAATTGGCCACACTTCTCGTTAGGTACATTTGTTCTAGTAAATTAGAGTATACTTAGAGTAGAACTGGCGATAAACTATTTCATATTGTGCCATATTGTACCTTGCTATTTAAAAAAATAGTGTGTCATGAGTCACAAGGAAACTCAATTGAAGCATGGATTTATACTTAACAGCATTTTTTCTTTCAAGTTAAAATAACTTATGCTCGTATTTATGTGTTTAAATAAATTTGATGCATTGAAACATTTCTTGTCATCACTGCCACTCTCATAAGACTTCTTACAGTATTTATAAATTTTGGAATTGCCCAATGACTTGGTGGAATGCTCCCATTCTGGAGACAGAGATATTTTTTGGCTCTTGTTGCAATGTAAATTTTTATGGAGAAAACCTCAACCTTTATGCTGGTAAATGTGATATACCACTCAAGTTCTTTTGATGCTTCATGAAATAATACTTTTTTTCCGTGAAGAGTTGGAGGGCAACACAGAGGATCAGAATAAAAAATAAATGAGTGACTCATTGTACAGTCAAGCTAAAGGTAGCAGTTTCTCAAAATTGTTTGTTGTTTGACCGAACAAATACCTGTAGAGAAAAGAATCAGGAATACTTTAATTGTGGAATGTGATGATATGTCTGGAGGAGGAGACGGTAACAATACTGCTGTAAACATGAGCATAGTGAGGTATGATGCTGAAACAAAATGAAGGAAATGAGTAACTACCTTTATAGCTTGCATATACATGTTTGCATTCCACTCCCGTTTAGGAGGTACATGTTACAAAGTAATAAATCATATTGATGATATACGACAGTTTGTTAATGCTAGAATATTAAAATCTGTTGAAAATAATGTTGTTCATAATTTTGAAGGTTAGGTAAAATTTAGAAGGGACAGATGTAAAATAGTTGGATGGAGAGTTACATGCTTGATGTAATTACTCGGAGAATAATAAGGATTATCTCTCAATAAGTAGTTTTCTTAGCAAAGGCTGACATTAGAAATTGTGAAATTAAATATAAATGACATTTATGTTAAAGAAACTAGTTTTAGTCTGAAGTGAATAAAACTAGAGAAGTATGAGTCACTTGACTTGAATGCTGGATCTTTTATTCAATTTGTTCTGTTGGTACTAAAATGATAAATTTCCCATTTAAAAAGGAAGTAGGTTGCAGCTATGCTATGATATGGTGTTTGAAATAGAAATGATTTGCATTTGTTATGTATTATCTTCTATCCAGAACTTCTAATAACTCACTTTTGAATTGACATTTGTGAAATTTAAGCATCAAATTGTATTAAAATATTTTCAATAAAATGATATGTATTTGAACTATAGAGTGGAGGATTGGTTTTTTACATTAAAAATAAAGTATGATCTCTGAATTTTGGACGGATCTCAAATACTACCTCTGTTAATGATTCTGAGGTTAAGATTGAGATATTATTCTTAAACTCATGAGCTATGCTATGTGAGCAGTTGTGAGAAAAGATCTTCTATCTGATTCAAAGAGTTCTGCTCGATTACAGGCTGCACATTGAAGTTGAATGTTTGTTATTTAGTGTAAATGTGGTTGCGTAGTTGTATCTTTCATTTAGATGGTCCCCCCTCCTTTCTAGGCTGGAATGAGTTGCTGATAGCTGCGTTCTCCCATCGGTCCGTTGAGGTTAAAGATGGGATTGTGCTGGCCACGGGACTCACTGTGCACAGAAACTCAGCGCACCAAGCAGGGGTTGGCTCCATTTTTGACCGTGTTCTGACGGAGTTGGTGGCGAAAATGAGAGAAATGCACATGGACAAGACTGAACTTGGTTGCTTGAGAGCAGTCATCCTTTTCAATCCAGGTAACAAGGAATTGTTCTTTGATGATTGAGTAATGCTTTAATAACTTTTTGTTCTCATAGTAACATCTTCAAGCATATATTATATTTTATTCAAATTTTATTAGTCTTTTGTGTGACGTAATAATTGTCTTGAGTGGTTCTTTACGAGTTTCCCTTACCAACTGCAGTTTTGTTTACTACGGCCATTGATTGCCTGTGGTATATGTTTAAAGCACTATATTTATAACTGAAGAAGAATGTGAACCACTTATTTTCTTTTGCCTTCAGTGGCTACTCTCAGTACCACAAGCGTGGGGACTCAAGTTTTGAATACCTGTAAAAACCAAACCATTTCAACCATTTTTATGAAATGGATGCCATTATTTCCTTATTTGATGGTGTGGGTTGATGTGGTTGAATATTTTTTGCATCCTATTTTCATATTCGTGTATGGAGGAAAAAAGTACCGGTTTTATTAGCCTTCAATTATAAACTATTAATAACTCCTGTGTCAAAGTAGACAATCACAACTGTATCAAGTTCCATCTTGTCCAAAGCACCCATTACTTGGAAAAAGTTGTTTTAAAGTAACAAGAATCACTATTTTCTTGTACCTATTTATCTTGGGAAAAGTTTGAAACTTCTAAGTAATGCTCAGAAGACCTTCACCTCTTACATGTACAGGTATACCTTGCTCCATGTCATTAATTGGTTCTGTAAGTACTGACGAAAGTTGAGTTCCTACTTAACTCAATCCAGCACCCCTACGATGTACCAATATGCACTCTTATTTACCAACTATATATAATGATGTGCAGTGGTGTTTACTGGACAGGTTTAGTTTTTAGAAACTACTAAAGAATTATAAAAAATTAATGTAATTTTATGCCTAAGTAAAATAATAATAATTAGGAAGGACAAAACATAATTGCTATCCTGTACCTGAGATAAAACAAACATTTCTATTCAATATAGTGCACTGCTCACTTCACAACACAGAAGTGCAGTTGCTTCATTTCATTTGTGTCTGACCCTAGACTAAGCAGCGCCTTTCTAAATAATCTGGGAATAGACTTAATGAGCACCAGACATTAATAGAACTTCGTACAAAATAATTTCATCTATGATATTTTTCTGCACTCTTTTCAGCTGAGGTATCAAGCATAGGAAAAGTTTTTAATAATTTTAAAATTAGTACTCAAAACAAATTTGATAACCGTGCACAAAGAAATAGGATATTAACATTGTAGGCAAAAAGAATCCCCCTACTGGCAGTTTACCGAACATTTCTTCTATATACGTCACTCCACTCAGCACCATTTGTTAGCTCTTATAAATTCTAGGCCATGCCAAAGAATAGAAAGCTTCTACAGTATCATGGCTTCTGTGATGGCTCTAGGGATAGTGCCTCATAACAGTCGGGTAGTTGACTTGTCTCTCATTTCCTCAACAGCCGTACAGACCGGCATAAAAACCCTATGTATATTTCCTCTGCATCAGCATTATAGCTGCAAGCATATCATGTCATAGAAATTAAATTTCCCATATACATGATAACTTTATAATATTCACGTGGTTTCCACTGAAAATGAACTTCTCTGCTTGCTAAACACAATATCATGCTTTCATAATCCACATTTTATTCCTTACCAGAATTTGCGCCTCTTATTTTCCATTTCTTACCTGTAATGTCAGTGCTAACTGATGTAGGGTTGCCAGCATTGCCACTTCGTGGAGGTGCATTAACACTACTTTAGACCTTAAGGTGTAACCTTGTGCAACTGCCTCAGTTTTTTGTGGCTTTGAAAGAACACAAATGTTACATTGCTAATGTTTGACAACTGAATTAGTTCTGTGAAACACCTCTCTGTTCTGTGTTCAGTTCTGTGAAACTCTAGCTGTTGCCAACAACAGCTAGAGGCACACCAAACAACCAGTGACTGATCAGCGCTGTTAGAGCATTGTTGATTGTTCTGTATTCCTTGTTATATCAAGTTTTTCATGAAAATTAAGTTATAATTCCCTTTGGATTATGGAAGATATGTCACAGTTTTAATTCTATCAGCAGCAAAAGGCGGGGAGGAAAGTATTGGTTGAGTAAACCGGTAACCACCCACAAATTTCAAATCTTACAAATTGTAGCTTAAAACAGCAACACAACCATATAACAGTGCAACTGTGACAGATTAGAAGATGAAACGATCAGCTTCAATTACCAATTGCTGCTGCACAGCACAAGAGGACAATGGCATGGCTTCTACACTGTCACCTAGGCAAAGTATTTATACAGTAAAGGTGGAGGGAGATGGAGGAAAAGAGGGGAGAGGAGAAGGGGGGGGGGCATGGAGGTATACTGGTAGAGGTGACGTAAAGGCGGCGGGAAGGATGAGTACAATTGGGTGAAAACTGAGTAATTTGTAGGTAAACAAGAACAGATTGGATGACTAGGACGGTTGTCTGTTGTGGAAAGAGGGAAGTTTCATGTTAAGGAGGGGGAATGGGTGGGGAACATATGGGCATAACATAAAATATGCAGGCTATGTACAATTTGAAATAGCTCTAAAAAATCCAACTTATAACCCTTGTCAGTGACATGTAAAATCTCAGGGTCAAAATCACTAAAATGGTTATCTGTACATAAATGCTCACTAAACTTTGAGTGTCCACCACCATTAACAAAGTGGTTCTGATGTTCTTCCACTCGGTCTTTAACTTTCCGTCCTGTTTGTTGATAATGGCACTCAGATGCTTTGCAGGCTGGGTCTGTTGTAATTTAATAAATTAGTGTGGAATTAACCAAGTTGCTTCTTTTCATCATGAATATCCAAAACTTCTTCAAAGTAACGCCTGAAACAGTTTCGTTTGCTCAAAGCTAACCTGTTGTTTGCAACAGTTATTTGAACCTTAAGTGTGACTGAAACAGTTGAGGCTGCAGCTATTTTGCTCTGACAAAACTTGATGCCAACACTCACCTCGGTCCCGCTGATGTTGAAACACTGCATTGATGAACACTGGGCAAGAAAAGAACTTTCATCCGCGTTGATTTTCAGAAAAGGCATGATACAGTCATGCTTCATGCAAAGTTTTTAAAACTCTGTGTGTATGCTTACTTCATAAATACACTTTTTGAATAACTTCCATAACTGCGTAAAGAACATTGACTGTTGACCAGTCACTATTATGTATACTGTTTAATATCCACTGGTAGGCCACTGAACATTTCAATGGGAACATTGCTCCATTAATAATAGTATCTTTATTTGCCCAAAGATGTGATACATTGATAGGAAAAGATGTACAGCACATCATGTTCATACATACATATATAGATTATATACATGCATACATATTATACACAATTCAATGTTTTAACAGGCAGTGTCATTGAGGTATTCCTCAATGGAATAGAACAAATTATTTTGTAAGTACCTTTTCAGTTCTGATTTAAAAGCATTGATGCTTTTTATTTCTTTTACACACAGTGGTAATTTATTGAACAATTTTATGCCCATTTCTTTGGGTCCCATTTTAGCAACTCTTGTACTTACATAATTGTAATGGATATCATTTTTGTCCTTGTGTGGTGTTGGTGGAATACACTGTTCACATCAAAATTAACAATGTTATTCTTCACGTACATGATAGTTAGAAATAAATACATACTTGGCACAGGAAGAAGATTCAAGTCCTTAAAAATTGGTTTACTGGGGGATCTATTACACTTCTGGGCAATGATTCTGACAGCTTGTTTCTGAAGTCTGAATATTTTTAAAGACAAGTGGGTAGATCACCAAAAGATAATACTGTATAAAACATGTGAGTAAAAATCACCAAAATACAAACTTAGTAAAGTTTCTCGTTTTACTGTTTTACTAAGCTGTCTAAGGATGTAACAGCTTGAACTTAGCTTGCTACTAAGGAAATGGATATGCTCTGCCCAAGACATTTTATAATTAAGAAATAATCCCAAGAATTTGCAGGTGTTAACTTGTTCAATTGATTTTTGTTCCATTTTTATTGGCATGCTTTCAGATGGCTGACCGCTGGTTAAAAAGTGTATCAAATTACTTTTATTAGGGTTAACAATTAGAAAATTATCTTGAGCCCATTTGCTAATTTTATTGGTGACTAACTGAGCTTTGTCAGATTTATGGGAAGTTTTTAACTTTTTTAAAAACTTTTTCTTAACTTTTTTAACATTTCTATTTTTTTATCAAAATTTATGGGAAGTGGATGATACTATAACTGTAGTGTCATCAGGATATAAAATATGGGTACTATTATCAATCCCAGATAAGGCCAGCGGTAAATCATTTATATATAACAGGAATAGAAGCGGACTCAGTGTAAATCCCTGAGGTACACCCACATTAGACTTATGAGGAAAAGATGCATGTCTGACGCCATCAATGGTTAATGTTACTACCTGAGATCTGTTGTTGAGATATGATTTCATCCACTGAAGCGGAATGCCTCTGATGCCCAATCTTTTAAGTTTAAATAAAAGATGATCATGATTCACCAGATCAAAAGCCTTAGTAAAATCAAAAAATAAAGCAATTTTGCAGAGCAATGGGTCTGTAGTTGTTCAAATCATCTATACTCCCTTTGTTTTTATAAAGAGGAACAATTTTAGACGTTTTCAGACAAGCCGGATAGATGCCCATTCTCAGATATTCATTAACTAAGTGCAGAAGTGGAATCTTAATCATGTCATAGCTAAAGAATATTACCTTTGCTGGAATTCCATCTAGACCTGAACGTGAACTGCTTTGGCTGACTTTGGATATGACAGACTTTAATTCCCTATCATCACTGGGCTTCATAAAAAAAGACATTGGATTAGCCATTGCAGTGTAGGTGGAGTAAGGAACTGAAGAGTTAGGAACTAAAGCAAAATGCTCATTGAATACATCAGCTAGGTCAGAGTAGCATTTTAGAGTTCCATCACGGAAAACTTGAATATTGGGCAAAGCAGATGCTTTATCTTTATGTTTGGCATTGTTTATGATTTTCCAGGCAGCCTAAGTGTTGTTATTTGCTTGAAATAAAATGTCTTCATTAAAAGTCCTTTTTGCTTTGGTAAGAAGTAACCTGTACTGATTTTTCATATGCTTGTAATGCTCTTTACTTTCAGCACTATCACATAGTTTTGCTTCATATGCTAGATATTTTTTTAAAATGATGAATAGAAGCGAATATCTTCAGTGAGCCAGGATTTTTTTCTTTTGGCAGTCTGAACTTTTCTAATTTCAAGAGGAAAAGCAACATTAAAATGGTTAAGGAAAATTGAATAAAAACTTTGAAAACTCTCATCGAAGGATTTCTCCCAAGACTGGTCAGGCGTTAAAAACGCCTGACCAGTCTTGGGAGCTGAGGGTTGTTCGAAAGTATGGCATATTTAGATCAGAGAAATTTCTAGTTGATTATGTTTTAAGTTTAGGTGTTACAAAAAAGCTAAACGTAGAAATGATAGGCAAGTGATCAGAGATTTGCTCATCAATAACCCTAGTGCTAACATCATTGAGGTCAACATTGGTGAGAATATTATCAATCAAAGTTTGAGTGGAATGAGTTACTCTGGTTGGCATAAAATTAGTTGCTTCGATATTAAAAGCTGCAATGGTATTGAGGAAGTCAATTTTGTCATTTGTCTCTTCAAGTAGGTTACAGCTGAAATCACCTGTAATAATTATTTTGGAAAACCTCTGAAAATTGTGTATCTCCTCAATTAAAAGGTAGAATTTATCCAAAAAACACCCGGAAATCAGTCTGAGGCGATCGATATACTGACAGAACAATGTCATGTGTCTCGTCTTTAATTATTTCCGTGACACAATATTCGAAAAGCCTGTCTTCAGCTCTCAGCAAACGCAAACACTTAAGGGGGATATAATTGAGAGATTCATGAATCAATATCAGAACTCCATTTTTACAAGTTGTACGGCAAAAAACATCGACGATACGGTATCCTGGAAGATTTATAGAATACATTTCAGCACTTTTTAACCAATGTTCGTTCAAACAATCAACGTCAGGTTTATGTTCACATACGAGCACTTCCAGTTCCAACAGTTTGTTTTGCAAGCATTGCACGTTAAGGTGTAACGCAACTTCTCAGCAACTAACCCGGTGGGGACTTGTTGATTGCCTTCCGAAAAAAATACCTGTTTACCAACACATTTTCAGGCCATCTGTCCGGGTTAGTGAGAAGATCACCAATTTTGGCATTCACAGAAACCCGGAAGGAGGCATATTTATCATCCCTTACTTTGAGTTTCTCTACTTCCAAGTCATTACACGTCACCTTAGGGATTTTGCCCACCATATATTTTGACAGGGCATCAACAGTCGTCTCAGGAAGAAACCTCCACACATGCAAATGCGTCCTATGGGGAACTCCGGCTAAGGCAGTCTTTAGCGGTTTGCGTACCGATGGCCAGTAGGTCTCTTCTCCGACGTCTTGATTTCATCTCGATGAAGTTATCACAATCAGTGGAAGAAGGCGTTTCACTCATCACCTGAACATTTTCCCGATTTTCCACTGGTTTCCTCTCTCCTACGACGTTGCCCCTCGATTCAGTGACGGGAGGCTTAGCGAAAGACACATCTTTTGCCACATTATCGGACTTTGAAACACTAGTTTGCTGTCGCGGTAAATCTTAATCCACTCGAATCATAGGTGAATTTCAGGATTCTGGCATGACGAACGAGTCGACAGCTGATTCAGGATTCCCTCGGATTTGACCTTTAGATTTTGCCAACTTGCTTGCGTAAGACGAATCGGCATATTTGCTGACAGTTAATTCACTCTTCAATGTAAAGATTTCAGTTTTCTGAGATTCGATCATCTCCAGGCAACTGGTAATTTTGGACTGTAGGTCTAAAATTATCTTGAACATATCTTCTTGCCTGTTTGAATCCTGTCCAGTGAGTCACATGGCGAAAACGGTTGAGACGAGCAATTTTTGCACTGATAGTGTAAATTTTCGCTTTGAATTATGGAATTAGGTATATATTCATTCATATTCATTATTTATTCATTGCTGTTCATGTCCACATGTGCTCTGATCTGTGCTTTCTTCCTTTTTTATATTGATTTGCTTATTATTTTGTAATTTACTTGGAATTGTTTGTTTTAAAACAATTTTGACTTTATTTCCATGTGATATATTATATTTTTAGTGTTTTTTGATGAAAGCATTTTTGTCAGAACTCCATATCATGACCTATTTTTTCCATTAACTAGCTGGAAAAACGGACATTTTCAAAAATGATGTAACTGAAAACAATAAAAGTTGAGGTATACCTGTTTAATATTGTTGTGTGGCGGCGGCTATATTTGCCGTTTCTACCCCTTGGGTGGCAATTTTCTTAAAAACGATGTTTTCAAATAGTGTTTTTTATTGATGAAAATGACTTTGGTATGTTTGAAAATGACGAAGTTCACGAAATCCGGGAGAACTGAATGTCCAATTTCAAGTAATTAATCGGTTCCCATTGTGGGTACCTATGCAACCATTGCTCACGTTGTGATTTTCTTATACGTTCGTCTAAAATATCTTCAGAATGCATTTGTCTGCGATACTTTTTAGATATGAAAGTAGATGAAATATTCATTGGACTCTAGTGAGAAATAGAATATGATTGAAGTCATGATATTGATTTGCTTCGGATGTTTCTTCCGTACCCTTCACTAAATCCTTCTTCTGCTGTAATTCCCTGCTTTGGTTTTACGGCTTCGGCAACAATATGCAGCAGGAGGGCAGTTGGGTCTTTTCGAATGAAAAAAGGGTCTGGATACATGGGGGCGGTCGTGAAAACGATTTTCCTACGCAACCGCCAGGAAATCCTCCACCCTTGTGAGGTGGGCACTGGATGGCCTAGCCGCTGGGACCCCACGCCAAAACAATGGGTTACCCTCTTTTACGCCATCACGATTGAGATTTATAGGGATTTTCTTAGCTAGAGGTTGGCGACCAGCCTCTCGGCACGTGTCCCACCCATTGCAAAGGCGAGGGCCTACCACCCAAAGGCTGGTCATGAGAGGGGTGGCAGCGGTCGTAGCCTAGCCAGTACGTTTGAATCTATATATTTATTTCTCGGCACTTGAGAACCCCAGCTCCTGGAATATTTTCATCTACATAAGCGAAGACGATGTTTCAAGTTTTATTGCTGAGAGGCCTTGTACAGTTACATACCATAATCATTTTACTTGTATTGGCCGTGGGTGGGCAAGCCTTTCGATCTTCCACTTTGTGCTAATCTGAATAATAGCTTCTTAGGAATTCTTTTGATAATTTCCAACTGTACCGCCGTACGTTACTTGTTCATTCCTACCAGTCTCTACCAATAGCTCTTTAGCAATTTTCTAACTTCCTTGTCGTAGGACAATGTTTTTCTGTCTGTCTGCAGTCTGGGCTGAAACACGAGTGACCTGCGAGATACATGAATTTTGTTTTTCTTCTTTGAAAGTGATTTTTTCATTGAAGTGGCAGAATATCAGTAGAAGTCAGGGAGATTCAGATACATCACTCTTTAGCTTCTCTGACTCAGATGATTCGTATATCCCGTCCAATATCGAAGATGACAGTGTCTCTCTGTATTCAGAAGAGGAAAGCAGGGAAGATTTGTTATTGGAAGAGGAAGAGAGTGTTACATCTTCGTCAAGTTCGAGTGCATGAGAGATTGCACAAATTCTTCCCGAAAATGTACCTTTTATTATGGTGGTGCTGGTTTAGGTGTACAATCGGACCTTTCAGATCCGGTTAGTGTTTACATTTCCTGAACAATGAAGTGCAAAATCTAGTAGTTGAACTGCCTAATAAATATACAAGGCAGGTTATGGATTCAGAAGTTATTACCCGACGATCCAGGATGCAGAAGTGGAAAAAGAGTTCTAAGTTCGAGATACGCAATTTCATTGCCATTCTGATTGCGATGGGTAAAAGCCACTTACCCAAAATGCTGCTATATTGGTCACAGAAACCACTATACCGGAATGATTTCATCCGGAATGTAATGAGTTGGGACGGGTTCAAGCTACTATTGAAATGATTTCTTGTCAGTAACAATGCTGATTTTACTGCCAGTACTGATAGATTAGCCAAAGTGAGGCCCCTCTTTGACCTGGTCTGCGGGATATTTCGTTCTACTCTCACTCCAGGAGAAAATGTTGTGGTAGATGAATCTGTGGTACCTTAGAGAGGTCGACTACATTTTAGGCTTTACCGACCGGGAAAGGCTCATAAATACGAAATCAAGTGTTGTAAGCACCGCACTCCTGAGCCCTATACACATAATCTCCAGTTTTATGCGAGTAAAAATGAAACGCCTGTGCTGCCTGAGAATGTTAGGCACAGTCTCCAAGTTGTGGTGGCGTTGACCGAAGAACTTTTAGATGCAGGCAGGACATTGCGCATTGATCATTTTTATACCAGTGTTGGACTTGCTGAAAAACACTGAGAAGGAAAACATATTTTTGTGGCTCACTTTGATCAAATCAGAATGGTAACCCACAAGATATGTGCCAAAAAAATTGAAAAAGGGGACAAAGGTCATTGATGGCCTTTTGAAGGGCGATTTAGATGGCAGCGTTATGATGGTGCTCCACCTTCAAAGAAGAGAAGGTCGATAGATCACCTAAAAAAATATGAAAGGATTAGGTATTGGATATAGAAACTGATTAGTTGCAAAGGGTATATGACTAGGGTAGTATGTCAATATTTTATACATGTAGGGGAACTTCCTACCCGTATGCTCACGTTGAGGTCCGTATTTGTTTTGAAAACCAATGCCATTTCACATGATGTATGTACGATATTAGGGGAAAGTCAACAGTGAGACATTCTATATTGCAATTGTGGAAACTAGTGCACACTTTATGTACATTATGATATGCTTTTTACGGACTGAATAGAAAACATTGTAAAATTTTGCCCCGTGTTATTGCCGCATCATAGACAATAACGGCTAAAGTGCAATGGTCATCTACATGTTTCTCGTGAAT
Source organism: Ceriagrion tenellum (assembly GCA_963169105.1). NCBI lineage: Eukaryota > Metazoa > Arthropoda > Insecta > Odonata > Coenagrionidae > Ceriagrion > Ceriagrion tenellum. The sequence goes on along the minus strand of OY720644.1, from coordinate 112,865,427 downwards.
AAATACAATATCGTAGTGTTTATTTTCTATAAAACTCTTTTGTTTGATGAAATTTATCCTAATACTGACGGGATAAATAATTTTAGGACTAGCTAATGCGAAACGCGTCTCAAAATAATGTTTCTGACCCCTGTGAATGGAGGATAGGCAATTTGCATTTCACGGATTACGTATTTATAAAATATCATCATTATTGTTGATTCCAGATTTTTGCTGAATTTTGAATTGAAAGGTGTTAAATATAAGTTATTGTAATATTTTACTTAGAAATACAGATAAAACTCAAGGTAAACTGAATCTATTAATCCACAACCCATTGTTTTACTTCTTAACTTTCTTCATGTAAAAACATCGCCATTACATCAATAAAACATCTTCATGGGCTAAAACAGAAGTTGTATTCCTCCCTCATGGGCGTACGGGGATAGAAGATCCCTTTCTTCTTATGGTGGGCATGACCACCAGTGGGTCATGCCGACCAGGAGGCTTGGAAACCCATGACCCACCGGTAGGTCATGCCACCCAGGGGGACAGGCAAGCCATGACCCACTTGTGGGTCATGCCACCATGAACGTGTTAAATTTGGTGAGGATCATTTTTAGCATTTTAAACTGGTAAATGGTTATACAGTAAAACCTTGTTAATTCGAAATTGAAGGGATCAAAAAAATTGGATTTCGAATTATCCGAGTTCCAATTAAATGTACTTTCCGAAAATAAACAAATATATTCCTAATTTCCTAGAAAATCATTGTTAAACTTCACTTTTTATCAACAGGTAGGTACAGAATACACGCTATTTGGAGTAGTTGATGACGACAATTCTTCAGTTTCGTGAGAGTAAAATATTTCGAGGTCATCCGACTTAGGATAATTTGGAGTAGTACGCTTTTTTTAGACAAGATTGCACGAAAAAAATGATCTTCGGGCATAAATCTGCATGCGGTGATTCATCTGTCAATTGTTTCCAACATCCAACAATGGCGCTGTGTGTTGTGTCAGCCAGCAGATATTGAAACGCCTGCCACGTATGTCCATTACGACAATTTCCTGCCTCACAGAATTTTTCACCCGTCAATCACCTCAATCTTCACACAAATTGAACTGTGGGTACAGTCGGCTTGAGAAAATTTGACGAGATAATTTTTCAACGTACAGAAGAGGCGATCTTCTGCGTCCACGTTTCATGCTTCATAATCCAAGTTCTCGGCAAAAGGAGCACCATGCATCAGTCTAATTTCACAGGTTATCCATCCTTACCCTCGGTGTGATGCTCCATGGACCTGTACTGGGTCTCAATCGGTCAAGAAAGTGCCCATGCTTTCCGAGAATGCATTACGTGTTCTTCCCTTTTGGATGGAGAGAACGATAGAGCATTGACTGAAGGTCAGCTAGGGTCTCCCCTCCCTCCCCGAGCACGGGGAAACCTAGGAAAAAATTATGACGCAGCTTCGGAAACTCTCCCCTCACAAGCAGTCCTTTCTCCCTCCCATACCTAGTGATTCACAAGAAGTGCAGGGGAAGAGCAAATATATGATAAAAAGAATACAGAGAAAGTTGGCAAGTAAAGCTCTCCAGCGATCAGGGGAAGACACAGGAATCTGAGGATCAAAGCGAAGTAAGTTAGAGGTGGTTTTCCGATAATGCACATGCTTAACCAGGAAAACGGATCAAGATCGTCTCTCTGGACTACTCCACCACGTCTATTTCAGATAAATGGAATGAAAAATTTTATCTTGTCCTTAAGATAATACATATGTTGTAAGTCAACGAAAAATTCCAGTTGAATCCCAAAGATTAAGTTAGATATTCTGTCAAAAATGGCATTTATGATTTTGCAAAATACTTTGTCATATTTCCAAAGAATATATTGAAGATTTTTTTTGGTAAAGTTTTATTGTAGATGAAAATGGTTACAAATGTTTGAATGACCATTCTAGCTACCACCTACCTAAAAACACATTACAAAAGTTATTTTTTGGAAAAAAATGAATCTATAGTCGTTTGTTTACTTTTCTTTTCCTAGAGTTCGTGCACATGTTTACACACTATGCTCAAGGCTTGGGAAAGATTTTCATCGGAATGTAGTCTTTCTTGTAGCGCCAATTCCACTGTCCAGATAGCAGAAAATGCCTCTTTATGAGTAACTCGCGTATTTATTAGCTGCTCTTTGGTCTCTTCTCCATCCGAATCACTTACTTCTATCCCGCATCTGTCGCCATCCAGTTCTTTTGACTTAGCAACTGTGGTCTCTTCAATGGGGCATTCTTTGAAAGTGGTGAACAAATTGTCATCACAACGGACGTATTCCGGAAAATTAGTTGGACACTCAATTTCACCATGAATTTCAGGCCAGTCGAAATCTTCACTTGAGTCACTAATTACGTTTAAAGCCATTTCTTCCCCAAAACCGGCTTTATGGAAGCAGTTTGCAATAACAGATGAGGAAACTTCATTCCAAGACGTGCAGATATTCCTCATCCCATCCAGCGTGTTCCACTTCCTAATGTCTTGAACGGGAATATTTCTTGCAGTCTCCCTGATCATGTACCTCACCAAGTTCTTTCTATACGATCCCTTGAGGCAATAAACAATGTCCTGATCAAGAGGCTGCATGTAGCTAGTGGTGTTAGCGGGAAGGAAAACGACTCTAATATTATTTAGATTGAGCCCTTTAATGCTGTGAGCAGTGCACTGATCTATTAAAAGCAGAATTTTTCGATTCTGGCCAGCCATTCTTCTCTCCAATCTTGTAAGCCACTCACGAAATAAAGCCGCGGTCATCCAAGCATTTTTATTGGCACGATAACCGCAAGGAAGGGTTTGAATTTCTTTGAAACACCTAGGGTGGGCGTATTTTCCTATCACTATAGGCTGAAGTTTTTCTGTGCCATCGGAGTTGCAACACAGTGCGACAGTCAGCCTTTCCTTCCTTTTCTTCCCTCCACGGCATCTCTCTCCTTTCGCAGCGAGCGTCCTATCTAGCAGGATGTTATAGGAGATTCCACTCTCATCCATATTAAAATATCTTTTGAAGCATAGTCTTGAAAAATGTGTTTGACATTTTCTCGCCACCTTTCAGCAGCACCTACGTCCACTGATCTGCCTTCTCCAGACACACACAAAGACACAATATTATTCCTCTTCTGGAATCTCTGCAGCCACCCATTGGAGCACTTGAATTCTTCACCTAATTTAAGAGCGATCATTTCGGCCTTCTCTTTTACTAAGGGACCAGATAGAGGGATATTATTTGCCCTACATTGGAAGAACCAATCCAACAACTCGCTCTCTACCTTTTTGTGCTTGGCCTTCTGATTTCTTTTCTTCCTGCCATCGTCCTTTCAGCTTTCTGCTTGTGATACAATTGCATCGTGATTTTTAATGTAAGTCAACAGCGTTGATTGCGGAATATCGTATTGCTTGCGATTTCCGTTTTTGTTTTCACCCTAGAGTCTACCTAACGAAGAATATTCATCTTCTCCGTAAGAGTCAGTGCGTCATGTTTTCTTTTCGAAGAAATAACTGCAACTGTCTTTCGTCAATAAGGGTAATCGTCAAAGCTATTTAAACCTACAATGGAGGAATAAATGCCTGGCTATTAGTGTGAATGAAGCTATAGCATTTTCTTAGGCGAATAAAACAATTTAACAGAGAAAAACAGTACTGGGCTCAATCATTATTACCACATTATTATGTTCCTCATGTTTGATACGAGTGCCGCTAACATTAACATGATATGACAGCAGAGTATTAAAATGTTTAATGCTAAAATTACTGTACCTGGTCAATGCTCGTCTCTGCAGAGATCGGATAAAAATGCTTACTTTTCCTTTCACCTGATAAGTCAAGAAGTCAACATGACCTCCAATCATCTGCCTTGACAGTTCGGGGAGATGGGAGGCACCAGAGTGAGAGAGGGGAAGGCGACAGTCTATTTGGCTTGGGCAAGAGAGGGAAAGGCTGGCGACCATTAAGAGCAGGCAGGATAGGAAGCTTTTCGCAGCCATATCTCAACAGATGCCTCTGTTCGCAGCCCGTGGCATCCGATGTAGTTCCCGGAGTAGTCTGTATTGGGCGCAACAGTCGCGCCGAGGCTCCGTCCCTTGCCGGTGGAGGGAGGGGTGACGGAGAGGAGCAGAGCCTCCTCTCTCGACTAGAATTAACTGACATTTGTAACGTGATATTCGGGGAAATAATGAGCCGGATAAATTACCAAGGGTTGCAGCTGTGACGGTATCGTGTTATGTAGGGAAAGTGAAAAGAAGACTTTGAAGGGGTATGACTCAAGTTCCATTCCTGATATAGGTATGGTTAGGAGATGCTCTCAAGGTCTACGACCCTTGCAGAGAAACGGAAGTACCTACTCATGAGATATGTGATATGGGGAGAACAGCTTAATTCCAAATAGATATGTAGTAAAGGTTGGTTTTCAAGAGCGGCACAACATTAATCACTTTGAAATAAGTGCTTCCAACCTAGTTAAATGCGCCGCCGAGGACGACTTCGAATTAACCGATAAAATTGGGAGTCACGGGGTGAAATGTGACTTCGAATTACATGTTAAGCGGTATTTGGAATTATCTGTACCATCTATCATGCAATTCGCTATACTGTTTGCCGGGGACAGCTCACAACGTCGAATTAAGTGGTATTTTGAATTAAGCGGGTTCTAATTAATGAGGTTTTACTGTAGTTTGTGTTGAAAGGCTTACAAAAAAACTGGTACTGCAAATGCGAAGTCGGGCACCAATATGAATGTGAAAAGAAAACACAAAATAATATTCAACCATATCAATCAATGTAAATTGAAAAGAGAAATGGTATTTGTTCCATAAAAATAGTTCAAATGGTTTAGTTTTTACAGGTGTTCAAACTAAAGGCTCCAAACTTACAGCATGGAGAGTAGTTCCACAGTTTTTTCCATAAATATCAAAATCTATTAAAAATAACGAACTGATGTAAACTGTGGAGTTCATCACAGAAATTCAAGGACTATTTATTTTGTGTGGAACGAACCTTTAGTGATATCTCTATAGAATGCAGCTATTCCTGGGGCCCACATAGTTGTACCCTGGATTTGACTCAATTTCAAGTACATATCTTTTGTATTCTGACCTCAAGTAGGGGCAGAAGCTTCTGGCTCATTACTAGCAAACAGCTGGTGGGAAGTGAGTGGGTGGAGCAGAGCCTCTGAAAAGTAAAATCCCCTTCTAGCTTTGCCTGTTTTCACTTAGTGCTCCTGTGGCTGTATTGTCATAGTCAACACTACCGTCACTCGACCCATTGAAAGCCACGACCCTTTCACTCTCTCTCCTCTTTCCTCTCTCGCAGTGGACTTAGCAATGTCTACCCCTCTTTGTGTCACTCCCAGCCCCAGGGAGCTCATGTGCTCTGACCATCAAGAGACCACCCATAATTGAAGGGAGGTAAAGTAGAAACTTGTTAATGTGAAACACGAAAATACGAAGTTTCGATTTTACAAATCTAAACTGTCGGTCCCGACGAAAAACCTATGCTAAATACATGGCACTATTCGAAAATACGAAGTTTCGAAAATACAAAATTTTTGAAATTACTAGCCTCGGACCCAGTCTCCATAGAGAAACAGAGTTCGTTTTTACGAACCTTGGGGGGAAATCACATTAGAAAAGCTCTCTATTTGCCGATGTAAACAACTAACAAATCATCGTTGCCAAATATACTCTTATTGAGTAAAATGTGTGAATTTTAGTGCATTCATCTCTCACAAGTGCCTGAGTCCCTCAGTTATGTATCAAATTTAAGTGGTGGATAATTTAGATCTCGAGTGACGGGGAAAATGGTAGTTTGAGGCATCTCTTTAACTTAATTCGAAGATGATGTTGGGTTAACTCCATGAAATTTTACTGGAACAAACTTTCATCCATGAATTACTACAGTGAATTTGTTGAGTAACCAGGCCTTGATACTTTACATTTGATTTATCATCACTGATATCCCTGATTTCCATGAGATAAATGAATAATTGAATCAGATTTCTTTGTGATGGCATTAGTAACATAAAGAGTCCTAGGCTACTTAATACGCGGATATGACACCACATGGGCATGAGTTAGATCCTGATCCTGAGCTCCGCAAGGAAGAAGCTCAACCACCTGCAACGAATGGCCTGCATGGGAATTACGGGGGCAATGAAAACCACCCCCACACTGGCTATGGAGACCCTGCTGTGTCTTGCTCCACTTAACGTGGAAGTAGAGAAACAGGCTAGGGCTGCAGCATACCGTCTTAAAAGACAGGGTCAGTGGAACGACAGGGGAAACCTGTCCGGACACAGGAAAATATGGCAGGAGCTTAGAGAATCGAGCCCCATTGTTGAAATGGGATCGGATACGATGATAACTTTCTTCTACAATACACCTCCACTCTTTAAAATCCACACTCCAAAAAGGGAGTGGTGGACAAAAGGGAGAGACAAGGATCCCCACAATGGAGCCCAGGTGTGGTTCACCGATGGCTCCAAAAAGGAAGGTAGAGCAGGGGCTGGGATCTACTGCCAGCGCCCAGCTAAGAGGATCACCATCTCACTTGGAAAACACACAACAGTCTTTCAAGCGGAGGTGTTTGCCCTACTAATGTGCGCACACATTATCAAGGAGTCAGGTCTCAAGGGTAGACCAATTCACATATGCACCGATAGCCAAGCGGCCTTAAAGGCCCTAGCATCACAAATGTGCAATTCTAAACTCCTTCATGAATGCCGTGAAGTGCTCAACTCGCTACATATTCTTGGCAAAGTCGAACTCTTCTGGGTCCCCGGACATGAGGGTATCACCGGAAATGAAATTGCGGATCAACTCGCAAAAGAAGGCTCAAACCACATACCGATGGGACCAGAGCCTCACATTCCAATCGCACCTTCAGCAGGAATCATGGAGATCAAGAAGTGGGGCCTTGCCCGCCACTCTGAGATCTGGCAAAACACACAAGGGCTCAGACAAGCCAAGCTTTTTATTGGAGGACCCAAACAGGGACTGGCAAGAAGACTTCTATTGCTGAACAGAGGTCAACTACGTACGATAGTGGGTCTCCTAACTGGACACTATCATGTTATGAGGCACCTTCATCTTTTGAAGCTAGCAGACTCTGCCAGATGTAGATGGTGCCAAGAAGAGGACGAAACAACATCACACATTCTCTGTAACTGTCCCGCCTTGATGAGGACTAGAATAAGACATCTAGGATCCCCGTTTCCTGATCCGGCTGAAAACAGGGTTACCCCCATAGAGGATATGCTGGCCTTCAGTAAGGCCATTGGACTCTACGGGTAACCAAGACATGGTGGTCAGCACAAAGGACCAATAGGTCTAGGTGCCCCAGGTCCTCCTCGGAGGAACTCCACCAACAATCTAATCTAATCTAATCTAATCTAGATCCTGATGCACTCTATTTCAAAATCACTTGACATTTAGAAGGACCTAAGTACGTAAATAGTACTCTGTGAGAAACTTATTGTCGTTATAAGAATTTTACCACAGAGAGGAATTAGGTTTCAGCCTAATCTGAGGCATATTTTTTCTGTGACCCCTACCTCTTCCTATGGTCCTTTGAAGAGAGTACTCCTTGCTCAGCTCTCCGAAAAGGAGTCCCTTGGCCGTCTTTCACCATGACCTGGAAGTGCTGAATCGTGCAGAATGAGCATGAATCACTAATGTGACTCGAGAGGTCCTCAGTCAATACCTTGCAAGAGTCCAAACAACTTATGAGTGGCCTGGGATCTCCCCTCCGTTGAGATTTCTTAGCAAGTTGATCAAAAGTCCCAGATACGCATGACTTATTAATCTGTGCAACAGAAACAAGTTTCCAGCTGGAGAAACGCTGGAGAAGTTTCTTTCGTTTTTGTGAGAATTAAAAAAAGAGAAACTTTGTTATACTCTTTGATTTTATTTGCTTCAATCCAAGATTTGTCATGTTGTGACATATTCAGCTTAAGTGCTCATCTTCATCTACCTAATACCATGCAAGCCACCACTAGAGTGTGTGGCATGTGGTCCCCTTGCGTTAATTTTACAAAGTTACGCTTCAAACAGTTAATCTTATTTCATTTTCGTGTTTTATGCTCCACAGCACTGTCAAGCATAGAAGGCGTAAGTTGCAGAGGGGAAAGAAAATAACTAAATAATGGAGTGGAGAACGCTGGATCTGGAATATCTCTGCAGTGCCCATTTGGGATGAAGTTTCTCTTTCACACTATTGCAGATAAACATTTCCGAAAATCATGGAGTGATTCAGTAATCACTTTTTAAATATGAGGCATTTCATTAGCTTCTATGTTTTAGCTCACCGAAGTTGGCATATAAGGACGGAAGATTGGATAAAATGGCATGCAGCATAACACCCACAACGCGAAGAGATTATGCGTAGAAGGATAAAAAAAATAACCTCTAAATTTATTTACTGGATAAATGTTTTTCAGAAAAGAAGTATAAACACGAATCTTCAAAGGGAAAAGGGACTTGGTCATGAGTTAATGTTTCTTACTCGAACTTCAATGAGCAGTGAAACCGTTTAGTTTGCAACGAAATAATATTTATTCCCAAGTTCGTATGGAAGAAACCACAAATAATAACCTGAGAAGGATTTTTTAACATGGACTGACTCCTTTGCTCATTTCCTCTCATTGAGTGATAAAGAAAGGGCGATTGGAAGCACGGTCGGGCTAGCTACCATCTTAACTGGACATATATTAGAAACATCAATAAGAAATGGATTGGTGAAGCGCCATCATGGCAGGCGAAGGCATTTCCTGGGCGGCAGTTGAAGCATTCGTTCGTTCTCCATGAACCGTGATCTGAGGTTCTATTTCCTCCGGTATTATCCTCCGTGACCTCCACATTAATATTCCATCTCTCCAAAATATATTGCCATTAAGAACTGGAAACTTAGTATACTACAAGTTAATAAAGATAAGGAAAATGTCACTACCAATTTGTCATCAAGCGATTAGTAATTGGAACAAAATAATACTTCTTCTTAAGTTCGTATATCCAGCAGGCAATGGGAAGAAAACACAAATAATCATTAGGGTTGTTTTGGACTTCTGTTTCCTTATTAGTGAAGGAAGAATAGGGCAGATCTGCCAAGTTAGACTATGTCAAGATGCCTCATTCGCAACGGCTTGAAGGCGCTGAGAGGATATGTCCATTCAAGGTGATAGAATACTGCTTTCTCTAACACCATGCTGGCTATCTCTGGTCTCCATCATCGTATATCTTTCTGTGATAATTTTCTCATTGCATTCTTAAACGTTAAAAAGTATCTATGAGCTGATGTAATACGTATTGCATTTTATTTTGATATCTGAAAGACCTCCGTCACACCAGCAAAAGTGCTCTGAATATGGATAACATTGATCAGGCTGACATCTCTAACAGGATCACAGCGGAAAGGTGATCCGCTGAGGATTCCTGCAAGTTAAACATTGGCGTAATCCTTATCCAGTCCAATTTTTCAGATGAATTAAACTCTCTCGGTTCGTTTATGCAATGCTGCTTGAGTTTTTAGGGGACACAATTGTAAAAATTACTCGGCTTCAATGTTTCACATTCTCTGCTGGGAACTTCGGTAGGCTGTGCTAATGCCACCCTTTGTAACCTCACCATTGATGCATGAAACCCCAAAGAAAAAGCTGGAAATTTTATACTAATTGTTAAAGTATATCTCCATAAAAATCATCTAATTAGGACTTTACCATGACTCATAGTATGTCAACACTCAATGCGAAGTGTTGTTTTCCTCGGAAAATGGTAAGGACGCGACCAAGGCCCTATGCAATGTAGATGGTAGTGATGAACATAGAAGACTATTATAGAGGTGTATAGCATATTTTCTCATCTCTGCTTATCTAAGAATTCCATTTCGGCAATTTCAGAGGCAATACTGAGAACCCTCAGCCTCCGTTCTCTGAGGGAACCCTCACCATCACCAACCTTTGGTGAATGACTGACCACTAGACTTCTCCTTCTCCCCCACTCTAATCTGAAAACAATGTCGCTGCCTCCTTCCCTTGCAATTCTTATGCAAGCCTTGCTGGGAAGATGAGCGAAGGTGGTGAAGAGGCTTCCTTCATTTTGTTGTGTTTACAGTTCACACGGCTAAGTCGGTGAATGTGCGATTGTTTAGTAATAGAAGGGAGCTGATGATGGGGACATTAGGTAAGGATGTGAAGAAGAGGCTGGTAAAGAGCTTGATACGGAGCAAGCGTTGTATGGGGCAGAAACGTGGACCTTCAGAAAGGAGGAGGAGAATGGGCTGCAGGCATTTGAGATGAGGGTGTGGAGAAGGATGGAGAAGGTTAGGTGGACGGAAAGGAAGATTAACAAGGAAGTGCTTGAGATGGTGGGCGTGGAAAGGAAACTTTGGAATGAAATCCAGGATAGGCAGTGTAGATGGCTGGATGGCCTCAACTGTTGCAGTGGAAATTTATTCTATGCTTCTTTTGCTCTTGCTGTGGTTAGAAGTCAACTTTCAGGCATGCCTGGATATCAGGGCTATAGGACTAACAAATTTCAAGCTATCCGGGACTAGCCATGGAGTTCCACTTTTGCGGAGTCTCCCGCAATGCACAAATGTGTGAATATCCACAGAGAAAAAATCATCTGCCTTGACCGGGATTTGAACCCGGATCCCTCGATTTCCGGCCGAGTGCTTTAGCCAGTTAAGCTACCGAGGCATCCTCTTCCCTTGTGGATTTTTGTGACATTTACGGGACTAGATGTTCTCGACTGCCGGACATACAGTGTAACAATCAGTCGCTACTGAGCACTTAGCGCCACTGCCCACGAGGAAAGATCAAACTTTGAACACAGAGAGGCGTTCACTGTTATTTGACAAATTTCAAGCTATCCGGGACTAGCCACGGAGTTCCACTTTTACAGAGTCACCCGCAATGCACACATGTGCGAATTTCCACAGAGAAAAACTCATCCGAAGGCGGATGATTTGAAATTTGCACCATAGGACTAAGCTAAGCCAAGACAATCAGCTGGCCAAATTCAAAGTGCTAATTCATCTTTCAAGGCTTTTGATGTTAGGTAAATGTGATTCATTTCCTTCACCATTAACTTATAGGTCAGGTAGAGAATCTTTTAACGTGGTGTGCATTGATATAAATTAACGTGAATTCAATTCAAAATCCATCAGGTATTTCCTGTGGGTCAGGTTGTTGTCGTTTTCGGCTGATTGTGGGTCCAGCATAGGGACAAATACATAAAACTTACTGTCTTCAAAACTGGTTTTTTCCATAATAATGCTTTTGTGGAGACACTGTTTTTTGTATCCATGTTAGCATGACCACTAGTTTTTTGTTGTTTCTAGTACTACTGTACAAGATTTTTCGAATAACACAAGAGAAAGTGGGATCGCAGTTATTTACTGGTAAACACAGCACGTGAAATTGCCTAATTAATTGGCTGAAAACACTGCAAACATGAGGTTCTACATATTTTTATGAAATCATAATATTGCATGACTACTACTCCTTCTCTCCAAGTAGTTTTACTGTTTTCCATTGCTTTTGTTTAAGAATATTCCAAGAGAGAGAAACCAATTCTGTTCTTCAGGACACCAGATTTGGCATTGCCAACATGTTTCTCATAAAAGAATATACATTTAGGTATACCACAACAAACGTACAATAAATCTTCCTCAAAAGTGGCTTCCTGCAATACAGGCTGTAATTCACTCTGTTAACATATCGGTTCCAACCTTCGCTGAACATGGTGTGATACTTCACTTTTCTGTGGTTTCCACATGCACATTTCAGAATTTTTCCCTGGAAAAATCTAGTGAAAATGACTCACTGATCTATCCTGTCGAATTTACTTCACATAAATTCTTCATGCAGAAATTGGTACTTATCTACCAACATTGTAATTAGTTATTGTTTTGTGCTCTCCTAGCCTCGAAAAAAATTCCATTTCTATGCTGAAGCCGTGTCTTTGTTGGAATCATTTTATGTCAGTGTTTTGGAATCCTGCTTCACCATATATAATTCTAATCAGTGGTGTGCAAGCAACTTTCAAATCGATAAGAATATTTTCTACAGTGATTTTTAAGTTGTAGAAAAAAAATTTGACTAGCTTTACAGAAATGGTCGAGTTTTTTTTGTGGATTATGATTTTTGAGTTGATGGAAATATGGGGTACTATATTTGCACAAAGTTAAATCATTGTTTTTTTCCCTTTTGTTGTTCTGAAGGGAAGTGGATTCATCTTACAATCGGAAGCTATATCCTCGACTTCAATTGGATTGTATGATCTGAACAAGTTCAGCAGAGTTGAGGATCATATGTAGTAAATTTTATTCTCGTGAAAGTCTCAACAAAGTTATCTTGGCTCATTAAAATGCTTGTATTGATTGTTACAATTTACCTATATTGGATTGCTCAAAGCGATAACAATGATCCAATTCCTCTGTTTGCGTTTCTGTTGCCACGAAAATATCCCAGGTGTGGGTCTGTCATTCAGTCAGGGAGGAAGTACAGCCAAACTGCTAGCAATGGGAATGATTAGCCTAGTCAGCATTATGAGTTTGGTTATTGATTATCTTCTCATCGTACTCACAAGCAGTGGCCAGCACCTCTTAAAGTAAAGAGGGGCTTCCATTGGTGGCTCTGTCATGACACACCAAAAATGTGACATTCATGGTATTTTATAATTCGTCGCTAGTTACCAGCATGACCCATCTCTATGCTTTTCCCAAAGTTTTTCATTATTGAATGTATTTGTCCTTCAATACCTATGAAATTGTTGAATCAAACAGCCCTTCACCATTCTGTGTGTCTCACTTTTTCCTCACTGTCACTGTGTATTGGTTGTGGCGAAGGAAACGTGAAGTAAATACAAGCATGTCTATGGCTTTGTGGTTACAATTTACACTTGAATAGGGTTGTGTAAAGGCTGTATAAACAGCAACAATGTTGGCGCATGGGATCCAGAGAAACATTTTGACTGTTTCATAGTTAATCGCAGATTGAATGGATCAAGTCTATAATGGTCACAGCATTAATATCGTTGCGGTTTAAACTGCATACTGCATTGGATCCAGAGAATCGTCAGAAACTCATCTTTCCTTTCACCCAGTGAGATAGATTAATTCAGTAACAATCACATCCTTTAGATTATTGCAAATTTTTGTTGTCTTCAGTTTATTGCACAACATTAATTGTCAATACCAGCTATGAAAGTATCTCGTTAAAGGCTACTTTGTAAATAAAAAGAGAGGGTATCTCCAGCCAGAACATATACAGTTACTTGTTCTCCTGCATTGCAATTTATAATAACCCCTTAACAAATATATAGAAATGAAAGTAAGTTTATTTCTAATGCTAAATCATTTACAGTGATTCATTGGCTTTTCTAATCATTCCTGAAAGGTTTGGTTGCATTGAAGAAATGTGTCTCTTGTGCATCAATAAAAGTTTATTTTGTTGCATTGTGTTATTTTGTACTCCATAAAGACTAGTGGATATTGATATTTTTTGGCTTCCCCCCCGAGTTGCACCATTTTTATGGACGACCATTTCACTGGCATTCCAATCAGCTTCATCAGGTCCCAATGTTTATTTGATTATTACATAGTATACTCCTGTCCAAAAAAAACTTACCACTTCAGAGCCGAAAAATTGCTAAGTCCCGAGTTGGTGTCGATATGACAACACGGTTGAACCACACCCCCTTGCACGGTAGAGCAATAAACAAATGGAACGGAAATAGGCCTTCCTCCCCACAGTTGGCACAGGCTCTGAGGAAAAATTTAGACCTAAGAAAGGATTGAGTGGAGTAGGACCCAGGCCAGGAGGGTATTTCCTAAGTGGGAGGAGAACCTGGGCTTCTGTTCACTTGTCTGGGCGAGAATGGAAGGGCGATGGCTCATATTGGTCCCTCCAAGACCTCTCAACTGCTTGGAAGACATGGAAAGCCCAGCCTTCGTCTTTATCCTCGTTGCTCGTTCCGTTTCTTTTGAATAATTTATTTCATACGCGTATTTATAAACATTTCAAATTTTGGAAGAGTTGATGTGTTTTTGTTACATGGAATTCCTTGTGGTTTTGAAATCCCCATGGTTACTTACATGCTATGATTAATCCAGTGATAAGTTACATAGTTTTCTTGGTATAAAATTCAATTTTATAAATGTTCCCTTCAATTAGTTACTTTTCCTGTATATGGGTAATGAAAGTTCACGAAGCATCTTTTAAGAAATGCATTTACATGTTTATTTAAACTCACATGCGACAAAGTTGCTCTGGTAAGAGGAATTTGAAGATGTAATTAACTACTTGCAATGCCAAATTCTCCAAGATAAAAATCCATTGCCTAGACAGTGATTCGATTTTTAAATAAATCATAATAAATTTTTTAGCGTAGCTGGTATCACACCAATTTCCTCCACTGCATTTGGAACAATGTGACTATGCGTCTTTGATTTTTAATTTGATACTTTTCATCATAAATACACTACAAGAGGGAATTGTGAAGGAAGAAAGGGGTTACTTAAAATTAAGTATAATTGTGAGGAAAATTGCTACAAACCAATCAATGGATTGCTGACAACTTCACGATCCGTAAACTCTAAGCCATTTTTATTCCGCTATCAATACTGAATGCTTGCATCTTCACCTTTCTTTCTGAGCATGTTAACTCAAAAAAAGTTTTCTGAAGGCATGTTCCCATATATTAACTAAATGTGATGATTATTTTTCCATCACTATACACGAAAATGAAGTGTAGGAGAAGGAGAGCAATAATGGCATTATGAAGGCCAGGACACCCAGTTCCTGAAGCCTTATTGCATATTTAAGTTATTTGCTGTGGGAATGGAGCATTGGGTGCAAACGAACGAAAGTAAATTTTTAGCAAGCACTTGGAATTTGTAATGAGAGGTCATTTTATATGTCATTTGTTCCACCCCTCCTCATAAATTTCAACGAGTGCCCTCCAGTTTTTAACAAACAACAAATTGACATGACCCACCCCTGGATTGTGGAAAACCCCACCGGACAGCTAGGTGAGCAATAATCACTCTAAAACGAAACAAAGCCCCTTCCACCACCTTCACTCGGCGAAAAGGGTTGTATTTCCATTCCCCAGCAAGACTGGCTGAAGAATTGAATGGCGACTCTATTTTCAGAGGGGCGAGGGGAAGAAGGAAGAGAAGTTAGATGGTCAGTTTGCCCGTACGTCCACGAAATACCAAAAGTCCCTGGGGAAACTTGAAATTCCTTACTCCGACCCCATTATTAAGTCTCTGCTCTAGTCTTTGACATTCCCAGTCGTTCTCCTGATGTTCTAAAATGGTCATGAATGACACTGGAGTGTCGTGCAGGACACACAACCCAGATTGTAGGACTTGTTTGTGACCATTTAAGTTTTCGTCTAACATCTGTGAAAAGCAATTGGCTACGACGTTGTCCTTCCCTTTTATGTCAATGACTCGAAATTTATAGCTGGATAAACGTAATGCACAGCATCCGACCTTTCCCAATTGCTTAGGATGATTTTGCATCCAGGACAAGGCCTGGTTATCTGTATATAGCATGAATTCTCGGCCCCTCAAATATTTCTCAAACCTCTCTACAGCAAATACGACAGCCAGGCATTTGTCTTCATATGTTGCATATTTTTTTTCTGCATCGTTAAGGGCTCGACTCGCAAAGGCCACTGGGGCCAAATGCCCTTCGACTCTCCGATAATACTACCACTACAACATTGGAGTATGCGTCCATATGTACCTCAAAATCTTCGGTGAAATCTGGAATACACAGGACTGGGGGTGATGCAATTTTTTCTCGTAATTTTTTGAATGCCTGCTGATGAGCAGGCCCCCAAAAGAGGCGAGAATTTTTCTTTTCTAACTGATTCAGTGGGGCCACACTCCGAAAAACAAGGAATGAAATGCACATAATAACTGCACATCCCCAAAGAAGTTTCGTTGCCCTCAGATTTCTTGTAACTGCGAAGTTACTCACTACTTTTGCTCTATCTGGATCTATTCTAACTCCCTGGGGCGACACATCCCAATGTCCCAAATACTTAATTTCTCTCAATCCAATTGAAATTTTGTCCGGATTTACAGTCAATTATGCTCGTCTCAGTTGCGAGGAAACGTCTTCTAAGTGTATGATGTGATCATCAATGTTTTCGCTGTACACTACAACGTCATCCAGGTATGTAAATACATATTTGTATTTTACGTTGCCAAAAATCCTATCAATAAAATGTGATAAAACCTGTCCCCCCATACAAAGTCCGAAAGGTAAACGCTTATATTCCTAGAGCCCAAAAGGAGTTATGAATGTCGTCGCCCGCCTGCTTTTGGGAGTCAGAGGAATTTGGTGGTACGTGACATTTAAATCTAAAATGGAAAAATATTTAGCCTTACCGAAATGCAGAAAGGCATTGTCGACAGTGGGTAGGGGAAAAGTGTCATAAACAACTTTCTTATTCACCCCTCGATAGTCGACCACTAGCCACGGGGATCCGTCTTTCTTAGGCACCAAAAAACGCAGACTAGCATACAAGGAATTAGATTCTTCGATAATCCCCTCCTAAAGGAGATTTATCACATGCTTCCTCATTTTTACCATCTTAGAAGGGTTGCATTGAAATGGTGGGGATCTAACCGGAGTGTCATCTGACAAAATTGTAAGTAGTACTCCAGTACGTTAGTACATCCTAACGATTTAGTGACTACCTCTTTATATCAGCCTAGTAACCCCTGTACTTTTTCTCTTTGTTCATGATTTAAGTACTCAAATCGCGAAGTCTCATCTCGCCCGATTACCATGTCATTATTCGTTGGTTGAGAAAGGAATGAAGCAATGATCTCGGGTCGAAACTTAAAACTGTAAGTCTTAGTTACAAAATTCAATATCATTCCTGTCTTACTCATAAAATCAGCACCCAAAATAACCTGAACTGGGGAAGCGTTAAGAATGAAAGATTCATGTTGCCACGAGTTTCCTTGTATTCTTATATGAAGCTCGACGTTTGTAGTTATGCTAATGGGTGTCGAATCCACCCCGTTACAAATTTTCTCTAAATTAATAACTTTCCATCGAGCGTTCCATTAGCATTCATTCATTTATTCATTTAATGGAGGCAAGAGATGAATATTTGAGTCCTGCTTTAATTCTTGTAGCATCCGAAAGCAAGGACAATTTTGCCATTGATCTTTCCGCCGATCTTCGTTCGCCGATCGACCTTTCTTATCTCCATGCTTCCCCACCTATAAGCGTGCGGTTTGATCTCGGCTCTGATAGACACAATAGACCCAACCCACCCCTCATCTACCCCTCAGGTCAAAATTTTTTGTGGAGGGCCCTTCTCACCAAGTGAGTTCCAAAGAAGGTTCTTTTTCCGTCCTGTGCATTTATTGCCGAGGATAAAGACAAAGGCTGGGCTTTCCGCATCTTCCAAGCAGTTGTCGTCAAAGAGAGGTCTTGGAGTGACCGAAACGAGCCATCGCCTTTCCATTCTTGCCCAGACAAGTGAACAGAAGCCCAGGTTCTCCTCCCACTTAGGAAATACCCTCCTGGCCTGGGTCCTACTCCACTTCATCCTTTCTTAGGTCAAAATTTTCCCTCCGAGCATCTTCTCCCACGCCAACTGTGGGGAGGAAGGCCTATTTTCCATTCCATTTGTTTATTGCTTTACCGCGCAAGGGGGCCTGGTTCGACCATGTCGTCACATCGATGCCAACTCGGGACATAGAAATTTTATTGGCTCTGAGGTGGTAAGTTTTTTTTGGACAGGAGTTTACATGCTGTATTAAGTGAATATGACTAAAGAGAAGAGAGTGTCAGTTAACATCTTAAAAAGGTCCCAAATGTATTGATTTTTAATGTTTCTTTCTCAATTTAAGTCTTTCCTCTGGATTGAGGAAAGTTTTTTGACAAATTTGAGTATTTTGTTCCAGTTGCTGAATTAATGAAAGTTAGGAAATTAGTTTTGAACTGAAAAGATTTGAAGATTTTTAAACTCCCTTAAAAACATAGAATATAGCATTGGCGCTCAAACTCTACTTGAAACTCTAATTTTATTGCATTGATGTACTCAAACTCAACTCAGGTTGAAAATCTGCTGCTTGAACATCCCAATTTGTAATGGGTTTTATCAGAACATTTGGTTTTACAATGTATGTTTTGTGGAACAGTGAATACTTGATTTATTAAACCTATCTGGTAGGATTAAGTTACGAAGTACATTTCCCCACTAAGATTTCACGTGGTCATGAAGTAATGAAAGTTATGGTGGAGGTAGCCTGAACTTATCTTTATTATTGACGAGATAGATAGAAGACATGGGTACTCTATTTCGGGACGAGTTAATGCAAAGCCTCCAATTTCAGTGTTTGACAAGTTTCATGGTTGTATTGCACCAATTATTTTGGTACTCATTCTTTTTGGCTTCAGTTCTAGCTGGGTTCTAAGCTGGAGAACTGGTGGAACTGAGAATGGAAGAATTGAACCAACCAATCCCTAATTCTGATTCATTAATTCTTGGGGTATTATTCAGATCCCTTACCTGTACAAAATTCAGTGACTCTCCAACAGGAAAATATGGTAACCGGTATTTTGCAAATCACTTAATTATATGTCAATTGATTCAAATCACCACTGATATGCTTTTGGATATTTATTTCACTACAAAACCTCGTAGATGCCCTGGCCTCCCTAATTCTCTCAGTAATCTTGAGTAGAAACTAAGGATGTATATGTGGTGTCCCTGTGATCTCTTAAAGATGGCAACGCATGAGAAATAGGGAGTTCAAGAAAGCCACAACCTGGGGGCTGAATCTCTTAACAGTACTTAATCAGTGCTTAGAAGACCAACTATAATCTTGCCAGATTATCCTGCCTAATCATGAAGTTCATCAATTGTTATCTCTCCCTCTCACTCATGACTTTTATCATCTCCCTTTCGCTGCTAGTGTCCCATAATCTGGTGGCCAGCCTTTAAGGGGTGAGATTTGAGGGATGGAAATCGAAAATCCAGGGGAAAATAAAAATCATTGGACTCATAACTCTGCAGACTTTTGTTTTTGAAGTTGTTTCCAGCCAATGTTTGATGCAAAATGTTCTTTACATTCCTTATGTGGGTCTAATTAGTGCAAAAAACTACTATTATTCACCTATTGTTGATCCTTCTATGCTTTATATTTAGTGAAGAAACTAGCAGATAAATTGTAAATTATCCTAACTACTCAGATGGTTTCCCCTTCTCAGCATGAAAGTCTGAGTGAAATTAGTCCATTACGTTCTCATTTTGCCAAAAATTGATGCCTAATGAACATTAAACGCCATAGCAATGATTTATAAGTTTGCATGTATCATTATTGTATGCCAGTAGACACTAATGAAAATTATCCGCAAATTTGAGGTCAGATAATGGAAATGCCAGGAGCAGCGAGGTATCATCAAATTTATTACATCTTGATGATGCAGAGGTTTAGAAACTGTGTTAAAAATCCATCCACCTTTCTGATGGCAGATACAGTCTTGGATTATAATTTAGTGATGATGATGAATGTTATGTTAGATTTAAGAGGCTTGAGTTAAAGTAGGAGGATGAAGAGGGGAAATGTGGAAAGGGATAATGAGGAGGGAATACCGGGAGCTGCTGGACAGGTACGAAAAAAAGCAAATGAAGTGGGAACAATCATCAGATATGGGATAGTGTGATAATAAGAAGTGAAAAATCCTCTCATAATAATAACAATGGTGTATAGAATATCAACAAACTGTGGAAACTGGTAGTAGTGGTGGCTGAAGAGGTGACTGAGGGAGATGGATGAGGGGTCAGGTGGGATGCCCAAGGGAAGCGTGGGCGTGAAGAGGAAAATATGGGAGGAACTGTTTAATATGGTTTTCGAGGAATGGAGGTGGGGAAAAGAGCGGATGTTAATAATGGTAGTTGTGAAATGTGGGGGGCCACAGAAGGAGGATTGTAAGTTGGAGTGGAAGATGAGAAGAAAGGGAATTGCAGGAAATGTTAAGGTAAGATTGAAGAATACAAAAAAATTAATTTTGGAACAGTAGTCAGTTTTATAAAGGAAACATCTGGAATTCCCCAATCCTCACCCTTACTCATTTTGCGGATATACAGGTTGGGTTGTTATACAATTTATGTGGTGGAATGCCTGTGATGACCTAATATGTAACATGTGTTGCTGATATCATGACTCTTGGATGCAATACACATGAATATTGGTAGTTGTATGTTACCTCTTGTGCTTGGAGGCAGAGGGCTGTATTGTATGATTGTGTATTTTCCCCGTTATGTTCTAATGGATGAGTTTTTAATTTGTATATTTTAAGGAAAATATCATTGTAAATAAATATCCACTCTATTGTTATTTAAGATCCACTTCTTTTCTGCATCACAAGGTGGTCTCCTGCTGATCATACCTTTGCATATTTCCAGATGTCCGGGGGCTGAAGAGCAGAAGGCAAGTGGAATCTCTGCGGGAGAAGGTTTATGCAGCCTTGGAGGAACATGCAAAGAGCACTCACCCAGATGAGCCGGGGCGCTTTGCGAAGCTGCTGTTGCGCCTGCCGTCCCTCCGATCCATTGGACTCAAGTGTTTGGAGCACCTCTTCTTCTTTCGGCTCATTGGTGATGTGCCCATTGACACTTTTCTCGTCGAGATGCTCGAGTCATCCCCACCAGACCCTTAAAACCCTCTCTAGTTTTGATTCTGCTCCCCACTTGGGTTTGCCATGGCGATTCCTCGAGACTGTCCAGGGACCCGTGCCCTCGGCACCCGCAGCCCTCCCCCGGTGTTAATGCGCTTGCGTGTACGAGTGAATGCGTGGGAGTGGATCGCAGCTCAAAAATCTTTCCGTCCCCTCCTGTCTGGACTTGGAGGATATTGCTCCAAAGGGGTACCATGCTGTCTGTGTCCTGCAGCATTGACACGATGGTCCTCGACCCTCTATGAGCGTCACTTCTGGATCTTTTTGGGGAGGTCAGTGATGTATGCCACTGAACGGTGCCACAGTATTGAAGGCAGAGGGGGATGGGGATGGTTGTCACGTGTGTGTATGTGCGCCCGTGCTGCTTATGGTTCTCACTCTCTTGTCACCGGTTATATTGTTTTTGTTCCCGTGTTGCTTGAGCAAAGATGCTGGCAACATTTGAGAAGTTGTGTGATCCACAAATTGTTTTAATGTTTGCCAAGGTATTATTATAATTTGTGACTTCATGATATCCATTCATTATGATGATGGAGTCGTTCAAATCCATTCCATGTTTTGATATGAATCCCTTATGTAAATTCCTCTTGCCAATCGAGACCTGAGGGAATATCCATCTCCTTATGCTATGGCTCCTTGCTTCAAGGACTGGAAATTGCTCAAGCCATTTTAATGGTTTTGCGAAGCATCACAGCAATCAAAATGTTTGGGTTATTCTTTGACATAGAAGTTGGGAGCCCAAACAGTAGATGATTATGAAAGGATGAGAATAGAAAGAAGAATCCGTAGAATGTATGCATATTTACAGGTAGATGTGCATTCTTATATTTGAGATGCACTCACATGTATTGTGTATATTATTATAGATGAGAGTACATATTCTCCTTTTTTACCCATGATAGCGAGGCCTAATTGTAAAGTGAAAGTAATGATGAGGAAGGTGACAGTCTTTCAATTTGATTTTGTGTGAATTGGAAGTATTTCATCCAACATGCAAGATGAAATTAGCATTCAAGGAGATCACATCCTATCTAGAATGTAATACTTACGAACATTTAATTTTCTTCCTGCTCATGTGCTTCTTATAATTTGACGAAATATTTATAATACAGCTTTCTATAAGTAATTTATCCTTCTATTTGGAATTTTAAAGGCAGTAGAAAGGAGAACATGTGATGAAATGTATATTCATGATCTGCAATTGAGAAATGATATGATTTTTGGGGAAATTTATTGTTGTTATTGCTAAAATGACTCTTTCTTGTGTTTGGGTGACACTACTTCCCTTGACACCTAAGAATCACTTGAGGCATGAATACGTCTGTACATCCTACTCCTTAGCAGCTCAATGTGGAGATTTTCCTACTTGGTTCATTGGGTCATCATCACCTAATGCAACGAATGCAACTCCTTTCAAGGATCTCCAAAGTGTACCTATTGATGAGCATGACCTACTTGATCCAGACCTCCTCTGGACCCTATTCATTGACCCAATCATCCCTTTAGAGTAGAAGTTGAACTGCTGTAAGTGTGAATATTTCATGGGGGAAAACATGTGCTTTGTCTGATTCAAGGTGGGTGACTTTGTTTCTCCATGGGACTTTTGCATATTTATGTGATTGCTGATGGCTAAGTTGAGGCAGTGCTGTGCAGAGTTTGCAATATTCTCTAAAAGATGTTGAACTGCAAGCTGAGTTCATAATAGTTATAGGTGAAGCCATATTTCTTTCTGTACAGAATCACCACATCCACTTCCAGCAGCTTCTCTTCTTTGGCTGCTTCAGTTTTTTCCACTTTAATCTCTGCTCCTAATGAAGCCCTTGGCACTTAGATTTTGCAGCAACCGTGCTCCTCACTTTGCTCTGGAGCTGCTATTTCTCACCTTTTCTTGATAAGATACTTTGTTTTTCTGTTTGTGTTGGTGTGATAACGTCCAGCCCAATTATTACATTTCTATGACTGAGCTAATGAATTTGACCTTGACATTGTAGACTTGGATAGTGACCAAAATCCCTAGTCCTCATCAGTCATTGAACTTAGTGACTTGAGATGATATGGGTCTTTGGATGTGCACTATATCACTTGTCATGCATTGTATACCTTATCTGTGTGACTGTGCCAGCCACACTAATGTGCATTTTTATCAAAATCTCTCAACAAGCCTTGGAAGAATGTCAAATGAAGTCCCCACTGTGAGCGGAAACCATCGATGCAATTAATTTCTCCATCATGAAGAGATGGCGTCTTGAGAGGATTTATTTCATTGTACTGAGTGAGTGCTTGAGGCTGAAAGTATTTACCCTAATGCTATGAGCTCCTTGTTTTCCAGTTGCAAGTTTTTCAACTCAAGTGAAAGAATGTCATTTAGTTACAGCGTAAAATTTTAGCCAAAGCATAAATCATAGGTTAGCCTTGCTTATAATCTTTGTTGATTTTTTGTATGCTCTTGCATATTTAATGACATATTGCAAATTATCAACTTCATATGAATGACTAAATTTGTCCCCTTTGAAAATGGAAGTTTGTATAAGTATAATCTTATTCTTTTTTCTGCAGTTTCCTAACTTTTCTTTTCAAATGTTGCTTTGTCATACACAATATTTTGTTTTTGGCCCTTTTTTAAACATCAGATTGATTTTTGCTGTTGAAATCATGAAGATATTTGTGATTAACAAAGTTAAATGATTTTCTCCTGGGTAAACCGTAACTTAGATGTGTAACTAAGTGATCCCTGGCATTATATGGTTTTCGGTCTTTAATCTTTCATTGTAACATTGCAATATTTGGATGGATCTACTGTGTAACTTCAAGTATAAGAAATTTCTTTAGGGCCAATTTTTGCATTTGGCCTGCATGAATTTATTTTCTCTTATGCTAGACCATGGAGAATGTTCGCTTATAAGTACATTAAATCTACATTCAATGCTTTTTATTAGCACCAACATGTGCCAGAAACACTTGGTACTTTCAGTTTCCTTAAAAAAAATCCATTCCAAAAGGTGAATTTTGTCATCAAAAGAAACTAAAAAATCAGAAATTCTTAGATTCCCTCAATGTGGTCCTTCAGCAGTAATTTTACGTATATAAATGTATTTATATGCCAGGCATTTTTTACAAGCTGCGGAAGAATGTAACTAGAGTTCAGTGACATTAAACATGCTGGATGGCAAACTCACCACTGAAAATAAGCAATTAAGTTTCAAATTTTCACTGGAAAATCTTGAAGCTGGGGGTTCCATGCTTCCCAGTACTCAATGCACTAACATGACTCATCACTGACTTAATGAATGCTGTTTAACAGCTGCTTTACTTTTTATGATGTGCAGAGTAATGATATTCCGTTCTCTTGCAACTGCTGTGAGCATATTGCTAAGGTGCCTTGAATTGCCTCAACAATGTGGTCTAATGGTAAATTACCAGTAATGGGTCTTCATAAACATCAAAAAGAAGGAACTATTCCGTGTCCATGTATTGAAAAATTCTCAAGAATCGAATATAATCTCCTTATTATTTAATGAAATTTTATTTATTCTCATTGACAGGTGTTATTTTGAAATATGAGGTGTTCTGCGGTTCAGGTTTATTATTATATTTTCTGGTACCGTCTTACAATGCAAGTATGACGTGATCTCATGTCATGGACCAATTGCTTTGCCTTCAGCACTATCAAGCGTGGCATTATTCACTACTTTTGTAGTAGGAAGGTCTAAGAACGATACAGATGGAGAATGAATGGGACCTCAATCAAGATCAAGGACCTGTCTTTGTGCAACAACCATGGAAGCTGCAGCCATAGGTATTATAGATATTTACATGGCTGATTATGCCACTGATAAATATCATTATGATGAATCCTATTAGAAGTTAAACCTAAGTTTCTTTTTAATTTGTCATTCTTTGTTATTTGCCATGTGCACGTCGTCATTGATTGTTCTTCTGCTGTTTGTGGTTCACTGCTTTTCAGTGATGAAGCCACCACAGTGTAACCACATGCTTTCTATTCAGCTTCTTTGTCCTTGAATCACAGGTTTTATCGATATTCTTTTCTAAAAGAAACTTCTACTTAGCCCCAAAGACGTTGCATAATTGTGTTTTGACTTTTGCTGCACGATTGGTACATTATTTGAGCATATTTGTATGTGCACCTGGTGAATGATTGGTGAATATTATTGATTGATCTTTCAATGTCTAATTGTGAATTTTCATCAATATTGGGTAGGAAAATATTCACATTCTGTGACTTGGCAATTATCAGGTGAAAATGTAGAATTTTTAATGCCAGTGGAAGGGCTCATATATATTGTTGATAAAATGACGCCTGTGCCCAGATCAGCTATTCAAACATCGAATTTCAGGTGCTAAGAGATAATCTTGCTAAGTTAAAAGATGTTTTTTCAAGTATTAAATTATTCCAGTTCACAGTGGTCTATTGTCAGCCTTATTGTCTCTGTATTGTTCACTGCCTCTTATTCATTGAGAATTTTTACAGTTTTTAACTTTTTCATCTGCATAAATGCTCGTTTCCTAGCTATGTGTTTTCATGGTGCTAGTGTGCTGTACAATCCTTCTTTGATTTCTCAGGATGTTGCTTGATTTATATTTATACTTAATTTAAATCAGCATAGGAATTCCATCATATATTAGGACAATTTCAAAGTACATAATTAATTAATAGTAGTATTAACTTCTCACCTGAAGATGCCAGGAGAATGGACGAAGAAACAGTCACCATCGTGGAATACCATGTGAATGAAAGCCCTAAAGCTGAGCTTCATAATGAATAGATGAGGTTGACAGGCATTAAATCATCTTCTGGATTCTTCAGTGTATGGAATGATCATGCATTGTCCCCACCCACAGTTGCACCCACATAACCTTGACTCCCTCCTCAGTGTCACGTTTGTTTTGGGCCTTTAAAAGATATGTCACCTATATCATTAGTGATGTTTTTTGTACCTGCATGTTGAGATGCCACTGGTTTTAATACTATGCCATGTGGTAAAGCAGTGAATATATATTGAGAGTAAATCCTTGACTGTTAAAGTTTTTAAAAGTTTATCTTCCTAACTGTTTATTCAAACCTATAGATGTGTTGTGATAAATGGACCAGTTATTTGTGGCAATGCCCTCTTTGGAAGCACGCCAGTGGCACATTTGTGAATGGCTGTACTTAATTGGGGAAGAGGGGAAGTGTGATAGGGCTCAGTCGATTCCCTATCAAACTTGTCATTAATGTTCAGAAAGTTCCTTGTAAATTGATGACAAAATTGGGTTTGGTTGTGTATAAGATCATGTAAATTTGGAAAAGATTTTAATTATTATACTTCTCATTTAAAACAATCATTGCTCCTCTCTGGTTGTGAAGAGAAGAGAGTTTGAAGTTGTTTACATGTAAGTTCATGGTTGATGCCAAGTTTTGTATTAAACTGGGAAAGAAAACATTTCCCATGTTACTGTTACCAGTTGATGTATAAAAAGAAAGTGAGACGATCGCACTTAATCTCTTTTGTTTAGAGAAGGGGGCACTGCCTCTTTAACTATGCAAGTAAGAATTATGAGAGATTTTAAAGAAATGTATAGTGTATATTGCTGTTTATTTTGTCCTTAATTCTCTCTGTGTCTTCCGTAACAAATTTTATTGTAATGACTGAAGATTTCATTTTTCGTAATGTTATGAATAAAACCTCAAATTATATCGATGATTCATGCTCTTGTACATTGATTTGCCACTAGGCATGCTGTAGTCAAGAGTCAACTCCTCCATGACATCAGGAAAACACCATGAAAGTTTGACCTGGAAATCTTCTTCATTTTGACATTTTGGGAAAATGTTGGAAATTTTCCTTCATTTTCAGGGTTTCATTGTGTCTCGTAACAGCTTGAGGACCATGTAGAAAAATGAAGTGTTTCAAAAATAATCCAAATTTTATAAGGTTTTATTGAGTTTCACCTGTCTCTGAGTCAAATCTCGTAATTTATATTTAACCAACTTGCTGATGTCATAGAGCTCTGAAATTTTGACCAGAGATCCACTTCTGGTGACAGTACGCCATTCAAAATAAATAAGCACAATAAATAAAGAATTATGCCTTAGCTTAATGTTTTCCTTGAGAATGAGCTGTTTTTCTGGGTCAAACCTGATGACCAAAATTTAAGCAACTTTCCGATGACTTAGAGTTCTGAAACTTTGTCCTCCGACCCATTTCTGGAGGCAATAAAATAATAGATGTTATCTCAATAAATAATTTATTTCGTATTTACTAAAAAGTTTTCTTGAGCTGAACTGTTTGCATCTAATCTGGAAACCAAAATTTAACTAACTTCTCAATGACTTAGAGCTCTGAGACTTGGTCAATAGACCCACTTCCAGTGACAATACATAAATTGATCCTGACACTAACTAATCAACTAGACATTTATATTTGAGAGACGAACGGACAGTTACGGCTCCTCTCTTCTCCAAGAAGGGGTTGTTCTCAGTTGCTCTCGTTCACAGACATCCATTCAATAATAAGAGGTGTAGCCTTACCAACACTCCCATAACCAATCAATTTACAGGTATTGGAGTTCCAATCCGATCAATCACTCATTCCAAAAATCACAATGTAATTTTTACGTTAAAATGTCATAAGTAATTTTTTTAGAATTTTGCGTTTAAGTCTTTGGTCCTTCTAAGACATGGCTGAGAAGAACAAAGAATCAAAAAGTTAAAAATAATACTGTAAAAACAGACTTCTTCATGATAAAGGCTTTGTTTAATAACATTCTCTTATAAGTAAAATAATGTTTTCAGCTAACAAGGGTGCTGCGTGCAACTACAAATGAAACCTTTGGGTGGGAGATTGGAACCCCTCTTAATCTGCTGATGAAATGGGGAAGCAGCTGTTTCGATATAGATGGTAGAAAGAATGAAAATTTGAAATGAATAATCTATATAGTAAGTGGTGAGGTGAATAAAATATATATTAATAAGAAAAAATAGAGAATAATTGGTACAATGTTTTAACATAAGGGTTTTCCTCCCAATAGTCTGGGAAGTTGCTGAAAAAATATTCATTTACATGTGTGCAAGGATATGAAATTCTATTTAAATTTATATGTTACTTGCTGTGTTACTATTCAAAACTGATTTAGTACTATTATCTATTCAGTGATTTTTTATATAATACATTAAATCGCGTGGTAAATGTTTCAATAAACTTTAAAGTGGTATATAAGAAATGTCTACCAATATACACCTCAACGAATGCCAAAATTGGCCCTGTTTTTGTCAGAACATACCTAATTCAGCATATCATTTAGACCTTAGTCTTTATATTTCCATGATTACTCAAATTGAAAATTAAGTTAAAATGTAGTGCCCAAAAGTTTCATTTGAGTTGCATGTGAAACCTGGTATTTGCTGAAAAACATTATTTGTTAATTTTAAAAGCGTTTTATTAAGCAATAACAACTTTTTCATTAAAAAGGCTGTTTTACTGTATTAATCTGTTGTGAAGCTGAAGTCTCCACCTTGAGTCTCTCTTTGAATCAATATATGGACCACTGAGCAGGATACTCAGTGATATGGACACAATGGATATGTATGAATTTCGGCAATCGTTTATTCCATTTTTTTCGTTGAAACACTTCGCTGACTAAAACTTTTCCCCTTGCTTATGTTCAACAGAAACGTACCATCAGCTAGTGGGACATTAAGTTGTGTATTTCATTTTCAGATGCGCATGCATGTTAGATCGAGATCTTTTAAGTTAAATGGAGTCATGTGTGTGATACAGAGCGGAAGGATACCTATCCGATCGGCAGGTACACCTCTGCTTGCGGTAAACAGCAGATCAGGCCGCATTGACAAAGGGAACATGTGATCAGGCTCTTTCGCTCCATTCTGTTGAATATAAAAGTTTCCCAAAATGGCTCGGTTCTGTCTTCATTACACTCGACGCTTCGAGAATTTACCCTGTCGTCTAACATTAGAAGTGTGGAACAGACCCACGCTCCTGACGAAGGTTCTGCGATGGTGTTCATGAAGGGAATGACTGAGGTGCTCACTGGAATGGGAATCCGCGTGGCTTTTTCTGTTCCTCCTGTTGCATCCATGCAATAGCTACGTCAGGCACTTGCAGCCCACTGTCCGGACGTGAGCCACTTACTCTCCGTTGCGAAATTCCGTCACCCGAGTGTGAAGACCAATAGCTCAATCCATTTTCAAATGAAGAACATCAAATCAAAGCTTGTTTATATCCGACCAAATTCCTCCCACAGCGTCACAAATCAACTTAAATGGGAAGATTTTCGTAGAAAACTTAAGTCGGGTGTAATATTAGTTATGTTTGAACCTCGGTATCTCGGCAACGGCGACAGAACATGACCTTCCATTCCTTGGTTGCCAATCAATTGCGAGTATTTGTACTAATGCTGGGAACGCAGCGGAGGCAGGGAAGAGAATTAATTCCCTCCCTCCCTGGCGGAGGTTTACGGAACGAGTGCTTGCCGCGCTTTCAATCGGAGCCTCCGATTACTTGTGATTGACTATCTTTTTCCCTGCCTGTTAATCACCATTGTTGCCCCGGTGGAAGACCCGAGAAACCTTTATCCAGCAGATACGCCGGGAAAATCTGAGATCCTTATCTACTATCCGTTGCAAACTTCCGTCACCCAAGTTCGAAGACTAATATCTCAAAGATGGCTCAATCGATTTTAAAATGAATTACATCAAATCAAAGCTTGTTTATTTCTGCGTTTAGTGATGGTATAGAAAACTTTTTACCGTTTGTATTGATTTCAGTGTGTGCTTAAAAAAAGAATTTTAGCACATTTTTCCGGGTACCGAACGGATGCATCGCATTTACGGCTTCGTAATAACAACGCGGATCAAGATATCGAAACTTCCTTTTTAAATATTGTAGCAAAGATATTTCTTAACAATCATAAGACGTTTCAGATTATTTAGTGCATTTGTATTTTAGTTATTGATGAAATTGAAAGACTGCGTTATTTTCCGTTCCGCGTATCCCGGAATACCGCCTTTTGAACCTTCTTCAAGCTATCGAGTTCATCATCATGAATCCACTTATAATATCTTAAAGGAATTCGTTGGTTAATCAATATCGCTTAACATTTATTTTGGAAAAAGAGCGCGCTGAACTGCCAGAAGTATGCCCGAAGAGAGAGGGAGAGGCGCGCGCTGTTGCAGAGTCAGAGAGTTGCCCGTATAGGCGCGTGAGGAATTGCCCACAATCTCAATCTTCTTGCGGCCTCTTCGATGAAGTTGCTGCCTGTTCGGCGACGGTGTGCTTCCCGTTGCATCGTCGGGGATGTTTTACCGATCCCTGGACGCTATTTTCTTTACAGCTTCAAGGGTTATGCCAAGGCACTCAAAAACATTACAAAAACATAACTTTTGTCGCCACATTTCTCGACGAAAGAAACAAATAGCGCCTTAAAACATCCTCACCTCCATCTCCGAAAATTTGGCACGAGGAAGCATAGCAAATAGGAGGTATGTTTCCACACACGTCTAAAATGACACTGACGACCATTCTTAAAAATTAGGACAACTGGTTTTCCCCCGCCGGTAAATGCTTGCAGTACAATGTAGTGTGTTTTGTAGGCAATTCCTCGCGCGCCTTATGGGCAACCCTCTGACTCGGCAACAGCGCGCGCCTCTCCATCTCTCTTCGGGCATACTTCTGGCAGTTCAGCGCGCTCTTTTTCCAAAATAAATGTTAAGCGATATTGATTAACCAACGAATTCCTTTAAGATATTATAAGTGGATTCATGATGATGAACTCGATAGCTTGAAGAAGGTTCAAAAGGCGGTATTCCGGGATACGCGGAACGGAAAATAACGCAGTCTTTCAATTTCATCAATAACTAAAATACAAATGCACTAAATAATCTGAAACGTCTTATGATTGTTAAGAAATATCTTTGCTACAATATTTAAAAAGGAAGTTTCGATATCTTGATCCGCGTTGTTATTACGAAGCCGTAAATGCGATGCATCCGTTCGGTACCCGGAAAAATGTGCTAAAATTCTTTTTTTAAGCACACACTGAAATCAATACAAACGGTAAAAAGTTTTCTATACCATCACTAAACGCAGAAATAAACAAGCTTTGATTTGATGTAATTCATTTTAAAATCGATTGAGCCATCTTTGAGATATTAGTCTTCGAACTTGGGTGACGGAAGTTTGCAACGGATAGTAGATAAGGATCTCAGATTTTCCCGGCGTATCTGCTGGATAAAGGTTTCTCGGGTCTTCCACCGGGGCAACAATGGTGATTAACAGGCAGGGAAAAAGATAGTCAATCACAAGTAATCGGAGGCTCCGATTGAAAGCGCGGCAAGCACTCGTTCCGTAAACCTCCGCCAGGGAGGGAGGGAATTAATTCTCTTCCCTGCCTCCGCTGCGTTCCCAGCATTAGTACAAATACTCGCAATTGATTGGCAACCAAGGAATGGAAGGTCATGTTCTGTCGCCGTTGCCGAGATACCGAGGTTCAAACATAACTAATATTACACCCGACTTAAGTTTTCTACGAAAATCTTCCCATTTAAGTTGATTTGTGACGCTGTGGGAGGAATTTGGTCGGATAAAAAACTACCAGGTCTGTTAAGACCACTTTTACTTTACTCTGCATAACTTTGGGAGTTTTTTTCCAAAATTTATGTTAAATTACGTTACAAAATGGCGGACGCTATTTTTACACAAAATTTCTTATTAAGTAGTAAATATCTAGCGTTTTTCGCAAGTGCCTGTCAAATGATTCATTAAATCAGTTGTTGAAGATTTATAAAGCTAGATCTGAAGTAAAATTGAAAATTCGTGCGCGACGCCGAAAATTACATGTGATTTTTAGTGCACACGTCCGGAGTCTGAGACGCGCGCCGGGAGCTGGAAATGCCGTGACCGGAAAAGTTTTTTCAAGCCATAAGGAACATAACGCTTCTTATTCGTCTTTTTTAATATGTGTGCATTGCAATCAATCTCCACAGGCTCTACACGTATAAAATCGCATGCTCACAGGAAGGGAAAAAAATTATCGACAATAGCTTAGTATTGAGACTCAACCAAATAAATCCTATTCGTCAAAACTCTGAACTTACATTACTTTTACTCACTTCCTAGCTAGTATGTTTGATTGAGAGAATTGTAGTGAACGCAAAGCTAAGTAGAAGTTTCTTTGTATTCATTTTTTGTTCGGGCTCCATCCTTGCCCTGTACAGTGTGGCGTGGGGAACAAGAGCCACCCGCTCCGGCCGCCGCGGCGGTTGACATCGGTTCCTCTGCGAAGACGACGATTCTTTTCGGGAAGGAACTCGGCAAGAATATCCTTGATGACTCACAGCCACGTCGAAAAAGAACGTGCGTAGGGCGAAGATCGCGTCGGGGTCACCAATTGTCTCTTGCAGAAATAAATTGAATAATTTCCTGGCTTAGTTTTCATTATTTTATAGATGAAGTACAAAGGAATAAAGACTTGTACAAAATGATGGGTTAAATAAAATTTCGTCTTCTGACAATGAGGACCTGCTGCCATCCTTGCCGTCCCAGGGGAGCGGTCCTTCCTGCCCCGGAGTTTCGTGTGCAGTGGTTGAGCTCACAGTCAGTCGAGGTGGCCGGGGCGAACAAGCCGTGGAGGTGACAGCTGATCGGCGGCGTATGCGCGACGAGCAGCTGCTCGACTAGCGACACCGTGCCAGAACTGCAGTTACGCTTGCCGAAGCTACGTTCTAACACCGTGCAAGCCACCACTAGGGTGTGTGGCAAGGGGTGATTCCACACCAGGCATGCAGAACTCATCCCAGTTCAAATCAGAACCGCGCACGTTCCTCCGAATGCCAGGCGCAGGCCAAAAGTAGTCTGGGCAAGGGTACGCTGTCATATCAGACACCAGGAGAGTGATACGTAGAAGAACATGCTACCATGCAGTACACGGAGAGACGGAGCGGACCAGCGGGTCACCTCCTGGTGTATACCAGGAGGATTGGTACCCAACACCCGGGCTGAGATACGAACAGCGGTGAGAGATACGGGCTGCTGCGGGTGGTGGCCCATGACGGCACCAATGATGCGTCCGAGCGTGGAGCCGATGAGAATTCCTTCAGGGATTTAAACTCAGAGGTGGAACGCATCAGGAGGGCATCGGGTGCCGATTTGCGGCTGTCCATTTGTAGTGTTGTTCCACGGACCGTCTGTGGTCACCATGTTTGGAGCAGGATTGACTGCCTGGAGGCTGTGGGAATTCTGTGTAGGCACAGGAGCAGAATTTGTAGATCTTCGGCCGGTGCTCGAATCGTGTCGGGCTCCCCTCAACCGTTCTGGAGTGCATTACTCTGCCCAG
The DNA here is from genome assembly GCA_963169105.1 of Ceriagrion tenellum. Taxonomy (NCBI): domain Eukaryota; kingdom Metazoa; phylum Arthropoda; class Insecta; order Odonata; family Coenagrionidae; genus Ceriagrion; species Ceriagrion tenellum. The sequence goes on along the minus strand of OY720644.1, from coordinate 112,832,337 downwards.
GCGTCAGAACGGGTAGCTCGTAGGATTTGCGAACATTGTAGGTATTTTTTAGGCTAGAGAGTAGGTCATTCAGTGGGATACAAAAGTATGCTCCCGACATCAGCCTCCGAGTAAATCCGAGTAACGTTAATCTTCATTGCCGAAAAAACTAAAGAGAAGCACACATTAATAAATGTTCTTCATCTACATACTACCCCGCGAGCCGCGGCATGGGCGTGTGGCAGGGGGTGGTAAGTCACCAGCCGTGTAAAGATGTAAAATTTTTGGAGGTGAAATGGTGAAATGGACTATGGGAGTGTATTCAGAGGAGCTCAGTTTTTATTGTGGTCGCTTATTGTGCGCGGAAAGAACGAGTTTTTGTACTTATCTGTTCGGCAGAGTATCTCTCTTATTTTATCGCATCTGTCAGACCTAGAATGTAGTGAGGCGTCATGATTATATTCTCTGTGTCGCTCTGAAAAATATCAGAACTGAATATCTCGAGCAGCCTAACCCTAGCGTGCAGCCTCCGAGTCTCTAGGGTTCCCACCTTAATCACTCTAACAGTTGTGTAACACTATATATTCGTTGGTTGCAGTTTTTAACGAAGCGCGGTGCTTTTCTTTGTATTTTGTTAATTTTTTTGTTAAATCTTTATGGCCAGGGTCCCTAATGCTCCCGGCGTATTCAAGGCGTGGCCTAACCAGAGCGAAGTAGCATCTCTCTTTGACTTTTTCATCCGAGGACCTTCCTATTATACGCTTAACAAAACTTTCGATTCCTATGAGAGATAATGTATGCTTCGGAATTGAACAAAGGTTACCTATTGTGTTTCCCAAAACCAGTTTTGATTTAATGACCTTCGAAGAAATAAGGGATTGCTGTTGTTGAATAATGTAAAAATGTTTTCAAAAGACCAATGTTAAAAAATCACTTCCTTAAGAAAAATTACTATTGTTTTATAATCTAGAATAAATTGACTGGCATTATTACCGAGGATCCTGAAGCAGTTGTTCAACGGTAATCAAATTTGAGGAACATTGGCACGGGAGTGTGTGGAATAAATTATTGGATAATTCGCGGCCCTCGGAAAGGTTAGAATTATCTTGATCAAAGCTAAAAGAACCATTTACAATTGGGAAATATTATAATGGGTGTATTTTTATAGCAAAATGACAGGTTTTTAAATGAAATGAAAATTCGCGAGTGTGATTCGAGCCGAGGTTATCTTTTAATTAATTAATAAAAAATATGAAGCCTCATTTCAATTTCCAAAATTATAAATTCTTTGCAGGCAGGCACTTGTAGTATATCTACTAAGTATTTCAGTAATTCTACGACTCGTAACTTTTCAATATTAATTTAAGGGGATTTTCAATACCATTTTATAGCATTTGTTTCTTGCTATGCCACCGTCAACAAAATTATGTAACTTCCATTTTATCATAAATGCCTCAAAATTAAATTGGATGCCTCAGTAGTACCACAAAGCCTTTCACGTAAGTTTCAAATGCACAGTCACGATGTGTTTACTTAAAATAAAAAAAACTGGTAGGCATAAATTAAAAATTTTGCTATTAGAATTACATGTTCGATTATTATAAGGCAGTATATTTGATCATCATAAAATACGGCAATTGTTAACATTTTCAAGAGATTTAGGTACCTAATTTTCAAATTTCTGCTCAAAAGTATCTGTCATGAATATACATTACTTTTGAATGGTGATGATAAGCAAAGCACTGGATGCAGGTTGCTGCTTTTACTTAGCATTTACGCTTCTCTTCCATTTGTTTCTATTTGACTAATAAGATATGGAAATTTATGACTTTCAAAATTTCAGTTCGTAACAGCTGTGCAATTTTATAGTTAATGGTTGGGATGGTTAAACATCTCAAAGGTAGTTAAACAGTAATTTTTCCGAAGTGCGGCATGCTTCTATTTCACTATTGAAAGTTAAAGCTCATTATTAGTAGACAAGAAAACTAAGTTTATTGGCTGGTATAGTTGGGCAAAACGAGTGTCGCAGATTGGTGCATTTAATGTAAAAGTTGAAGGGGTGTGGAGTATTATTTCTCAGTTGTTTAGCTCAGTTCATAGTGGCCCAGGAAAATTTTTTTGTGAAACTCGTTGATTTCACTTTTGGAATGTTAAATGTAATGAAAGAATGGGATCTGCTTATTCCCTCAGACAATATTTTTTTATGAATGAAAATATAAATTTTCATTGTATCTTTAATGAGTTATTTTTTCAATTTATTCTTATTTTCTTAAAGGAATGAGTTATGACATTCACACTTCTCATTTTAAGCTACAGACTTTCGTTGATCAGTTAAGTAAGGAAGTGGAGAATTAAAACAACAAATATTTACAACTTTTACTCATAAAATTTTACATTTATGTGCTCATCTGCGTAGTCATTCTGGAGTATTTTTCAGGTCAAACTGGAACCAATTAAATAACTAAATTCATTCGCCAATAAATATCCAATCTAACTCCAGAAGTACGAAACGTCTTTTGAGGTAGCCTTTACCCGGCTGCTGCATTTTTCTTGTGAGTAACCACTTTCGTAGAAGGTTTGCATTATTTTCTTTTCCCTATAGCTTTGATATAAGTAAGTTTGTTGCACAATATACAGATACTACAATCAATTGAAATGATGACCATATAGTATCACCAGAGAAGTAGTTACTCGTTGAAAACTATTGCTCAAACTTCTTTGCTTCAACACTGACTAGTCAATACCTACGAAAACTCAAATCTCCTGATGGCTTATGTCCTGAGAAGTATATTTATTTTAGACTGACTGTTGTACTAAGTTGCATCTATTCAGCTCCTACCAATCTATTTCCTGATCTAATAATACCCAATAGTGCAGTAGCACAGTCTAAACTAGACAGTTGTTTAGACTGTGGCAGTAGCATGTTATCGGCTCTCAGAATGCCACTATGGACATTTTTCCTTTATCTGCTCATAAAGTTGTTGTTTTCTTTGAATATCTAGGGAAAGAAACACTATGGAACAAATTATGATTTTGTAACATATTTATTGACGATAATGTGCATGTTTTACTAAATAATAAATACATAAAAACACAAACGTTGAAACAATGTAACAGGATCTTTTCGCATGTTATTAAATCACGCAATTGTTTGCCATATACTCATGGTTTTCAAATGACAACATTCATTTCAAGTGACAAACAAGATGGTACCAACTGTATTAGTCAAGGGAGAGTCACGCCAGTTTAGAAAAAGTTAATTATTCAATTTTTTTCATAAAAAACTATTTCCTTGGAACCAAGTTACTTTAAAATTTGGCGAAGACATTTGCTTGTTCCACCCCCTCGCCACGATGAGGCTGCAGTTTGGATTTGAGGGGGGCATGCACTACAAATACTTCTATCCCATAAGCAAGCATACTAACTACAAAAATACCAGCAAAAATCATTCTACTTTTAAAACATGCGTGCATCTACCAAACGACCACATTCATTCATTCACACTCCACGTTCACATGTACAGATGCTCAAAACATCCTCCTGAATATCTACGATGACCCCTATTTATCTGGGACTAATGGCTAACGTCCTAAAAATATACTGTTCGCCTAGTCAGTTACTGCCTACCTAAATCCTGATCCAAGATCTGCATACCTACGCCTAGTAAGCGCCACTAAGCTTCTAGAATACTCACGACCTACCTCGCTACCCGGATTGTACATAACACAAATAAAATATGACAACACCCTTTACAAAAGATAAATTACAAATCATTTCAGGTCCATAACCATCGATCACACACGAAGCACACACAGGACTTCTTCGGTCCTCTTCTACGTGTCCCACATGGTTTCTCAATTTCCTCCTGTTTCCGGAAGTTTATGCGGCCTCCTGTTAATCCATTGGTTTCAGCATCCCCAAAATTCATAATACATCCTACAATTATAATGATTGATATGCACACTTCAATTCATGAAAATGGTTATCCGGAGTATTGAGAGACAGTTTGGCATTTAAAAGACACCAATTTCATTATACTAATTAACAAAGAAATTTGGAAGAAAATTACGTACATTTCAAATTCAGGTTTACAAGGAAAGTTAGTTAGAATTTAAATAACTTTACGGTGTTAAGAAAACAAAAAAATATTATTCGTCCTATCATTTTTACAGTAACTTAACCGCAAACAGAAATTGCCATAAATTGATTTAGCTTCGACTTAGATAAACAAATTAGAAAATACGATGCAATTTCCTTGGCATCCGGTATGCATTTTGTCATGGGATTCATTATCTATTTTCTGTCAATATCAGATTCAGTTTCAATAAAACATTTACAAAGTACAAATATCAACTGTAAACCTTAATGAATTTGAGTAAATCACAGGTATACAGCCAATATTCCATTGATTTTTCATGTGTATATTAGTATTTTGGTCACAATTATTTCGGAGAGGAAGTGAATTTTTACTCCATACAATCGTGATCAGCACAGGCCTCCCTCCATAATTTCATTAATGGAAACAAATTAAATCAAGAGGTAACTCTCTGAAAAATGGCAACTGAACCACAATAATCCCCCAACACAAATTAGATGAAAGATAGTCATTTGAAATTAAATAAATTAAGACAAGAAAATTGAGATTACAAATTTGGCAAAAATGAAAGGATTTCGTTTACTGTGAAAATATTTCAAGTATTCACCGCAATACACTGTTGGAAATTTAAGTATCAAAGGAACAAGATATAGGACATATGATATAAAAGAAACATTGGAGAGACCTTTGAATCAAATTCATATAGACGCAATTGCGACAAGGAATTTTAAAAACAAAGAGTGACACATAATTTATGAAAATGAATCATTAAAACTATTGAAACATTTCAATTGGAAACCAACATCCTTTAGGGACAGTGAGAATTTAATACAATCAAAAATATGGGTAAATGATATTCAATAAATAGACAATACATTAATTGTGTATAAAAAAAGACTCACTGATTCCTTTTCTTCACATGGCCACTGAATATAAGCTTGAAACACGATCGTTCTTCCAGTGAAATCATCCTGATGAATGTTATCATGCATTGAAGGTAACCTATGGATAGAGCGGATTAGTACACAAAATAAAAAAAGCAACTCCTAGCTTTAAAGACGGAAAAATATTCATGAAACTATTGGCCCAAAACTAAGCTAAATGACCTCTTCTATCTTGGTCATCTTCGATCGGTGACTTCTCTCTTCTTATCCAGCGATGAAGAATACCTACAGAGAGAGCTGATTAGTATACAAAGATTTTAAAAAACTCCTAGCTTTAATGACGGAAAACTATTCATGAACCTGTTGGCCCAATACTAAACTAAATGTCCTATTCTATCTTGATCCTCTTCGATATGTGGCTTCCTTCTTCATTTTTCTCATCTAGCGATAAAGAAAACCTATAGAGAGAGCAGATTAGTATACAAAGATAGATAAAGTAACTCTTAACTTTAAGGACGGAAAACTCTTAATTACCCATTTGGCTCAAAACTAAGCTAAATGTCCTAAAGCTAAATTCCAACTTTTAGCCTTAACGGGAAATTCGTCATGGCCCTATTGGCACAAAACTAAGCTAAATATCCTCTACTATCTTGGTCCTCTTCGATTGGTGGCTTCTCTCTTCTTTCTTCTAATCTTGCGATTAAGAAAACCTATGGAGAGAGCAAATTACTATACAAAGATAATTAAAGCTACTCCTAGCTTTAGGGATGGAAAACTATTCATGAACCTATATTAGGTGACGGGGAAATAATAATTCTGGAGTGTGCTGCACGTGTTTTATTTCCAATCGCCTCACATGTAATTAGTGCACGTTCACAAGACCACCGCACAGTCCGAGAGTCAAAGCACGACTGAGCTCTCGCGCTGCGAGCGCTGGTGGCACAAAGTATTCTTTCTATAAGAGTCAAAAACATTGTTGCAAATAGTCGCGCGCCGGGCTGCTTGACGCCGTGCCGAAGGGCGGTCGAGGGTACGCCACAAACCTATTGGCCCAATACTAAGCTAAATGTCCTATTCTATCTTGATCCTCTTCGATATGTGGCTTCCTTCTTCATTTTTCTCATCCAGCGATAAAGAAAACCTATAGAGAGAGCAGATTAGTATACAAAGATAAATAAAGTAACTCTTAACTTTAAGGACGGAAAACTCTTAATTACCCATTTGGCTCCAAACTAAGCTAAATGTTCTCTTCTTTCTTGGTCCTCTTCGATTGGTGGCTTCTCTCTTCTTACTTCATATCCAGCGATGAGGAAAACCAATGGAGAGAGCCGATTAGTATACAAAGATAATAAAAGCAACTCCTAGCTTTAATGACGGAAAACTATTCATGAACCTATTGGCTCAATGCTAAGCTAAATGTTCTCTTCTTTCTTGGTCCTCTTCGATTGGTGGCTTCTCTCTTCTTTCTTCATATTCAGCGTTGAAGAAAACCAATGGAGAAAGCCGATTGGCAAACAAAGATAATTAAAGCAACTCCTAACTTTAATGACGGAAAACTATTCATGAACCTATTGGCTCAATACTAAGTTAAAAGGCCTCTTCTATCTTTGTCCTCTTCGATTGGTGACTTCTCTCTTCTTATCCAGCGATGAAGAAAACCTATTAGAGAGTGGATTACTATACAAAGATACCGTAAATCAGGGTAAGTTTGGGACACATTTTCAGTTTTTTTATGTCTCCCGTCAATACTTACCAACATAATTCGTTGAGACTTCGGCTTTTTATCAAGTGAACCTTCCTCTTATTAATTATAGACACCATATTACTCTCCGAGCAATGACATTCCTATAGGCTCCTTCTATAGTTGTCCCAATCTTACCCCATGTGGGGTAACATTGGGACAGTGCCATTACCTGCTAGAAAAGGCAAGGAGAAATCAAATTGTCCCAATGCTACACATCAATTGTTTATTTTCAAATACAAATCAAACACAAATAATTCTTTAAAATAAATTTAAACAAATTTAAATTTTTTTGGTTGACATTTAACCATAAATATAGTTTAACATGGGAAATAAAGTTAGAATCATCATCAGGTCTAATAATATTAATGCTACAAACTCAAATTAACGTTAGTCTAACAGCTCAAAAAATTAAAAGTTCATTGTAATCCCAATCTCGTTCACACTGTATACTCCCCGGCGGTTAATTTGTTCGGGCGGGTTGATCAGCAACACTATTTCGTGTTTTGAGTGGTAAATTTCGTCAGGCTTTGCAGGCCATTTCCAATGGGCACCGGATTTCTTCATGGCAGTGATGAGTATTTCGTCAATGTTTTTTATCTCCTTGATCTGTCCTGGGTAAAGTTCACTCTCGTACTTCACCAGAACGTATTGTCCCACAGCGAGATTCTGGAGGCTACCTGCACTTTCAGGTTGTGGGCATTATGTTGAGGTGGTGGGATCATCGTTGAAGTCAATGAAGAAAGTCTTCATTTAATGTCACACTGCCGTCAGTGTCTTGCAAAGATATATCAGCGCTTCCATCACTGCTGCTGCTCTCTCTTCTTTGTCTCTTGATGTAATGTGTATTTATGTGTTCTTGTTCTGTAATGTGTATACTCGCCACAATATATTTATGCCCTTCAAATTATCTTGCTAGGTTTGCGGCGCTCTCTTTAAAACCAGCTGTATGAAGTGCGATATTTTTGGGGCCAATACTTCTGAAATGAACGATTTGGATCTAGTGAAAAAAAGGCCAGTGGATGAGTCACGATATACCTTCGGGTTATCCATTCTTCTCTACTACATTCGATGTTTGAAATGTCTTTTGTTCGTACATACATACATAGCAATCACGCCGTCCCCTTCCGGGGTAGGCAGAGTCACTAAGTTTCACTCATAAATACATATTTGTACACCTAATTCTGCTTCAATAATTTCCTCCATACTAACCTATCCTTGCAAATCTCTTTTGCTTCATTTACCCATACACTGCTTCACACACGCCCTCCTGTTTTTAAAACTCCTAACATTCCTCCTCCTAAGAATTTCCTCAACCACATTCAACCAAAACTTTCTCGGCCTACCTCTCGCACCATTCATTTCACTCTTATATATCTGTTGCGTTTTTCGACTCTCATCCATTCTCTCAACATGGCCAAACCAACGAAGCACACTCCTTTCATATATGTCCATTGTCTTTCATACCAAAATCAAACAGTGGAATGTAAATTAATAACATATTTTAATCGATTAAGTTTCACGAATAAGAAAATTAATTAATGACTACTTTTCAGGTAAGTTCTAGCGATGGTAGCTAGCACGCGATGAGAATAAAGAAAAAAGAACTACAGGAAAGACTTTTTGCTAATGTGAAGTTGCGTCTGGTGAAATACTTATATGACATAATTGTCTGTCTTACCTCATTTGTCATATGACCAATTTTAAAATGCTCTTTAGCTTAGATGTTTATGATATTGATATTTTCACATTCATGTTACTGGGACTTGAAAAACATTACTCTAATGGCGACGTAGGTAAAACTGGAGCTCTAAATTCCTCTCTGATGGCATAGCTGCTGATATTGGTGTAAAAAATTAGTGCCAGTTGATAATTCGGCCTTAATTACTTGACCATGAACATAAAACAAACAGCTATAAAACTGTCTTATTCGGTTCAAAATACCGTAGTAGTACAATTACCTGTATTTGAATGTTTTTTGGTTATATTCTCAAATATATATTTCTCTTTGATATAATGTCTCATGCCCGCTGTTTCTTTCAGAAAATGCGGAGAATATTTTCGCAACTGAGGGGAATGAACCGGAATGAAGCAGTGACGATGACGATGGTATCGCGATAGAATAGCAATGCTTCGAATGTAACTAAGCAGATGCAACTTGTGCCAAATGTATATGTCTCCTTGGATAATGTAACCATTTGTAATTTCAGTAACTTGTATTTTTTGCCAAAATTGTGTTTTAAAAATTATTCTTCTGGAGTGCGTATTGCATGATTCTAAGAAAAGGAAGTTGATCTTATTTAATTGCGGTAATTAAAATTCCTGTACCTAATGCATAGTTTTTTTCTAATTTTTCTAATGCCATTCGAAAAGGTTCTCGTTGTAGGTATTCCCACCCATAGAGGAAACACGACTCAGGGGTCACTTTAAGGGATTAACCCATTACTCAGGTTTCCCAATTGCCAATGTTTGTGAAAGGTAGGTTTCAATCACGGAGTAGGATATCCTACTCCGTGGTTTCAATATGGTTCAGAAAACAAATGGAAGGACATCTGCTGTTAATTCGGGAAATGTATGGAAAGAAAACGGAACGTATCGCATTGCTTTCCGTAAAGTATCTTTTTGATTTCCGGAATGTATCGCATATATTTGCTTCAGTAGAAGGCAATTGGAAAGTGACTTTAGAAAGCTAATGAAAGTAATTTTTTTAACTGGTGCGTTACTGAGTCTTCTAATTCAGATATCCAGTAAAAATAACTTCATATTCGATTTCTGTGGATCGAAATAATTTAGGAAAGACTATTTCAATTCAATTTTAATTAGTTACCAAAAATAGTTTTAACTATTTATCAAGTGAAATCAATTAAAATCAGAGCTTATGCAGATATAACTTTGAATCTGGCAAGATGTGGAACAATAGTTCAAATTGTGACATTTAATTATTGAAATAATATCATTTGTATAAATTATGATATCAAAGATCCAGCAAAAATGACTCAAATTCTAATTCGGTGGTTCAAATATCTGTAAGATCAACCTTAAAATCCGGTGAATATAAAGAAGTAACAGCAATATTAATTTTGGCCAATCTTATTCAACTTGGGACCACTGGGTGACTCGACGGCATTAAATTTAAAATCTTCGGTGGCTGTACCCACAACATCCCGATGAAGACAGCGATATTTAATATTGATATCGAGATAATTGAGTGTTTGAATCATTCATACAATGGCCATGCTGCTACAATCCACGTCAACTCCTCAACGCCGTAAATTCCAAGAAGTGTATGCATATAATTTTATCTCCGTGAATTTGTGTATTTAATTCTCGGATAACTCTGCTAAGTTACTTTAGCAGATAACCCTGAAGAGATTTGGATCAATACTTACATCTACATTTATTTTTTTGAAAAATGAGGCTCTTGAGAAGCTTATTCCAATTTATTTTGCATTTTCCAAATTTGATTCTCCCACGCTGGCGTTCTTTTTAGTGACCGCCTTTCTCGCTGGCGTCTCTGGCGCTCGCAGTCAAGGCCCGTCCTACATACAGGAATGCACTCTGGCGCTGGGCGGATGTGCTGTGGCCGTGCGACCGGCTTAGCTGGGAAGTTGTGTCGTCCTGTTCAGCGTCATTGGTGAAGCAAGATGCTCAGGTGACACGGATTATTTGAGTGACACGACGAGACATTTTAAGTGATTATTTTTGCTGTCACTGGTGACTGTGAATGCGCGTCGGATCCACCGATTCATTGCCTTTCCCACCAGGGAACTGCTCCGTGATGGCGTGAGTTAGGTAGCCTACGTGTCCGCCTTCATTTCGCGGACGCCATCACCTTACTTGGGCGACAGCGGGGCTGTTGCCGCAAAGGACGGGGAGACAATGAGGCTCATAGAATGAACCCAGATATTGAGAACTTGGTATGTTTTTTCGACTCGATTTATAAATGTAATAGAAATTGTCATGGCATTTCTACAGGTGTTGGCATTTCAAATGGGTGTAGTCTTTTATTTGTAAACAGCTGATGGTCGCCTCGGTTCATGTCTAAGGCCTTGAACACGCTTTGACATTCATACACGCACAATCTATGGATTATTGTGTGCATGAGTTTGGGTGTTTGTTGGTCTAGAAGCGGGTTGTCTTAATGCGATTGCGTTGTAAGGTACGCGTGGGAAGAGAGATGTAGCTCGTCTCGCGTCCCACTTTCGTGGCTTGTCCGGAAGTGCGGGCCTGGCTACGGGAACTACTGCTGTGATAGTTCTCGGAATACTGAATTAAGTTGATATTTCGCGGGCGAATTAACCATAGCTTCCCAAACGATTGTTTTGGCGTAGTGAATTTCGTCCTCGTTTCGTTTTTGTGGGTACTCGTTACTGCCTATGTTATTCGAATGTCACTATTTTGTGGCATTTCCATAATTTCCCGTGTTTTTTTCCCGGAAAATTTTTTTTCATTTTGGTTTTGCATTTCCTTCGTTGGGCTCCGTTGTGGTACTTAAGTACTGAAAGATGCTCTTCATGTTTATTTAATCCTATGGTATTGCTTGGCTTGTTTTAATTTAGGTATTTATGTATCAAGAACGCATTTGTCTTCATCATTTGTAATTTTATTTACTTGTTTTTTTCTGCTTTGTTAAGCCTTTGCTATTTTGCTGTTTCTATTGATGGTTAACAAAGAAGTTATATTCAGTTTTGTGTAGGTACCCCGAGCTACCTATACGCAATGTTTCTTAATAATTTCCGTGTATAATTTATCGTTCGAAAGCAGGATTATCGTTTCACTGGCGTCTTGGTTTCTTAAATGTTTCCTGAGCTTGCATTCTGTTTATCTTCCTAGTTAAACTGTTTTGCGGCTTGCTTCCGGCAACCGGTGAAATAATTTTACATTTATTGGCCTTAGAGTTTGGGTTGAAGAGAATTCATCTTATAACATTATTATTTACCCTCTTTACCGAGGGTGTTAGACGGGGACTCCTTACCCTAGATGATTTTCAGAATCCACTGTTCTCCGATGAACCCGCAGCTGGCGCCCCCTTGGAGGGGTGAAGGCGACCGCTCCCCCTTACTCGAATCGGTGGTGGGAGCTCTTCCGAAACATCGGAGCTGAGTGTGACATTTCGGTTGGAAATTCGATGAAAAAAGGTTATTTCGAGTGGGCGAGTAGGGCAGTCCTTTGACCATTCATCCCCTCCTCCTCGCACACGACGTCTAAAAATCAATATTTCGACAAATGCTCTTTCTCAACACCATCGACCCGGGAGGACGTGCAAATGAGAGTGGCTCTCATCATTCACCCTGGGCCTCCCGTTGGGACTGATATTCTGTTTCCGCGGTTGCGCCCCGCACTGCACAATTACGAGACAATCGTACAAATTCTCCTCGATCTCTCTATTGTTGTGTCAACTTAAACTGATTCATAATTACGGTTTAATTGAAAACATTAAATCAACTAGGTCGCGACAATACGATTGACATCAGTCGGAATTCGCATTAATTGAAGGTTTTAATTTCGCTATTTTATTTACTTCGTAATGAATGAAGCTTTTCGTGTGAGTAAATTTCTTTAATTTATGGAGTGCATGTCTGTATTGTTGTGAATGACATAGTGAATATGTAGCCTCAAGAGTATATAATAGTTGATGAGTGGAGAAGGACCTCTTGTGTATTATTTTTGATTTTTTAAAGATAATTTATCTATTTGACCGTGCCTCTATTGAAGTTCTCAATTCATCTCTTTTAATAGAGGCCAACCTGGAGACTCTGGGGTGAGGAGCGAGTGGACGGAGCAATTTATACAGTCTATCTCAAGAAAGTCCGTTATCATCGACCCACTAGAAGTCTTTGCAGTGTGAGCATTTCCATTTTTCACCATTTTTCATTGATTTCCTGTATAGTTTCATGTCACCTAATTTTTAGCCTCATGTAATCACTTTGTGATTTCTTTTGATTATGGTGGTGAATGTTTACAGAAATTTTTTTCTTTCGCATCAAAAAGCTTTGCAGCTGAAGGTGGTTCAATGAATATTCATTTGATTAATGTCTCTTGAAACTGGGTGGGATTGCCTGACCATTAATGAGCATGGAACAGGGATTTCTCACCAATTCTGTCAATATGACAACCTGTTGAATATTAATTGTGTCAGGGCTTCATTTGACTTAAAGGTTGTGATATCATGAGTTAGGGTAAGGGATGAGATATGGTAACTGGTTCAAAGCCAAATGACTTGGTCCCAATCTGAAAGCAAAATGTCTGTTTATTTTTTGACATATATCAGTTGAAGGGTAGGTAACTGGAGTACTGTCCTTACTTTGTCACCCCGCAGGAGGAAGAAGAAGAGAGCAAAGGAGGAGAGTGTGGAAATGGTATATCACACCTAGAGTGGGAGACAGTCCGAGTCCGATTGGTTAGAGCTGCTACTTTAGAGCGGCTGGTGGAAGCTTTAACTTCTGAGGCTGATGGCCACTTGGAGTCTACCCATGCCAACGTTTTTTTAGCCACATTCCGGACATTTGCCACGGTCCCCCAGGTTCTTGGGCTTGTAGTTGATAGGTGAGATGGATTCACCGTGTTGTCCTCTAGAATTCCTTATCTTTCACTCTCCAGCATATGTTTCTAATGATGCCATTGTTCTGGCCAGGTATGAACGTCTGCTGCAAGAGGATGGCATTGATGGGGTCCCTGCATCCGTGGGTGAATGTCACCGAAAGTGAGTTGCTCGATGGATATTGTTGATGTCCAACATAAGTGCTATCAAAAAATTAATGCCATTCTACTCAAACTTTAAAAACAAATTTTGGCTACTAACCATAAGATTGAATGACTTGGTAAAATAATAAATATAAGAAAATCACTGTGGTCAGTTCAAGTTAATGAGAGCTTTTTTTCCTTTGTTTAGTCCTATCTCAATGAAATGGCTTAGTCCTGAAATTGCTAAAATCAACCATAAAGTAAAGTAAACAAATTCTTTTAAATATATATTTTAAGTAAATTTGATATTTAGATAGTAAACCTGTGTGTTTCGTTTTATAATAATTCTAAGCCTTTTAATGAGTGATTCATGAGATATTTTAGCTTTTACTTCTTCTAATTCTATTGCCAGTTACATACATGAAAATGTCAGCAATTAACCAATTACAGTCATGAAAATTATAATGTAGTATGATGCTACTAGGCCTTAAATGAGAGTAATTTTCAGTTCTGTTGGTATCATTTCTCATGAGCTGTCATAAGTATTGTCAATGCAAAACGTGGTGGTTGTGTATAGAGTCTGAGGTCAGTGAGGGTGAGTCAGTGAACTGTCAGAGGTACCACTGGGTGCTTGTGGTACCACTCCTCTTCTGTGAGGGATCCTTGATCCTACCTCTATTATATACTTTCTCTTCTCCATGATGTCATGCTCTTCATGAGCTTCACCTGTATTTTACTGGCTTTTTGGGTTTTTTCATGTGTAGTTGTTTTCTGTGAAATGTGACTGAAATAGAATGCACTCATTTTCACTCACATCACACAAATCACGCCTTAATACTTAGTATCTTTTAGTCCAATCTCAGTCTCATGCCTATGAAAACATTTTATATTTTATTTTGCCATTTTTCACGTGCAAATGCTATGCAGGACCCTTGTTGTTGTGCTGCATGTGTGGCTGGACTCCTACCCTGATGACTTCAAGGAGTCCCCACCACACCCAAGCCTCTCTTCTCTCCTACGTTTCTGTCGCTCCCACCTACCTGGATCAGAGTTGGAGACAAAAGTCTTACATCGCTTGGAGCGGCTTGCTAGGGATGCTGTGGATGGTAAGGATAGAGGTTAAGGTCCAGTGGTGCCTCCATGAGAATGATTTTGGCCTGAGATACGTTTTTTGGATGAATATTGATAGAGATACACCTTGAATTTTATCATTTTGAGTTACATTGAACCCCCTGATATGCTGGTTGTTCTAGCTATTTGACCCTTTTGTGCCGAAGTCTCTTGAAGGGAAATGTTTCCCCTGCTATGAGTAGCATGAGAATTTTCTGTTCTCCTCTCTATGGAGCTCTCTCGTGGTGACGAATCGCTCTGGTATGCCTTTCACCCGTTTTGGAACACCACTCAGTGGGACACTGTGCTATTCCCCGGGCATTCGGCTCGACCTCCTTAACCCTTAGCAGCCCCTCTCTCAGCAGGAGGCCACTGTGATACTACTAATGATGTGGAGGGTCGAGCTCACTTGCCGAGGAAAGGGTCTGGGCTGTCCCTAAGCTGGGTTACAAGGGTGTACTGCATACCTAGGATTATTGCTCCCGTATTGGTCACTTCCCTTCCCTCGCGTTGGCTACACCCAACATTAGGTCTTTTGCGTTGGTTTTTCTCCGTCGGCCATAGCCGACATTCGTTCGTTTGCACAGGAAAATTCACATCGGCTGTAGCCAATGCTAGGCGCGAAAGGGTTGATGGATATCATAGGTTAACATAAGTTGAAATTGCAGAGTTTGGACAAAAATACTTCCTGTTCTCGACTAATGCTTTTAATTCATTTCAGGAAATTAGAGTGCTATTTGAATGATTCAACTACATAACGAATAATGCTCTAATTCAACTACATAACTGCATGCATGCAATATTTGAATGATTCAACTACATAACGAATATTGCTTTCACAAGAATTGGTTGCACCATATGAAACTGTACAATTAGGTACTATTATGAAGGGTGATTCTGTGGAAACTACATCATGGCTGTGGCTTATTCATCTTCGATTCTTACAATTTCCAATGATGTTAGACATTTCACAAATTATTAGCCATTAATAGCAATTAAGGATAGATTGCTTCAGGATTCTATAATTGTGATACAGCTCCATCACGTACCTTCATTTTGTGACCCTAATTTGTGTTGAACTCATGGTCAGATTTCAAATTCTGTGACGTTTGCATAATAAGAAGGCAATAATCATAAGTTTTTTTATCAACTTTTGGTGACAACATCAGTTTATAGCTCTTCAACGTTTTTATTTTTTTTCCATATATCATTTAGATCTTAATAAGTCAGGCATTGATGCTCAGGGAATACCAAGCTGTATTTGACTGAATAGTCATGATGAAGGACTTTACGTGGATTACTTTTATTTCACTGGTGGCGCTCAGAGCATGATAGATGAGCAACATTGGAAAGATGAAAATGTTGCAACTTTTGTGGCATGTGGCATCAAATGTCGATGTTCAACAGATTTTTTGGGTTACAATAGGTGTTTTTAAACAGTGAAATTCTTCATCTTTCTAACCGAATTTGTGATTTTTTTGTTTAACATGAAAAAGGACAAATCAATGAAGTGTAATGCTCTTGTCACTCTAAAAATAGCACTATGGAAAGTTATGAGTGTGTTCTTTCCTATGCTCCTCCTGCCAATACCACATCTTAAATGTCTGTTTAAACCCAAATGATGATGATGCATGAACCATGAACAGAGTTAGAAGAAAAAATATTTCCTATTCAATATCATCTGTTATTAGTTTGTTGTGGCCAAAAATGTACTTTTTTCTGAACATTTTAATACTTGGTCCCAAAATTTGTTAATTATGTTATTTGTTAATTATTAAATTTGAATGTTTTCTCCAGGAGTTGGAATTAATTCCAACTCCTGGAGAAAACATTCAAATTTACTTAGATGGCAACTGTTAATGAACCATCACAAAATCAGAAGCCTATGGCATTCTGGTGATGTGATTTTAATGAAGAACATAGCTATAATCAGTTCAAGTACGTATATGGTAAATTTCAATGGATCAGCTTTGGTAAAGAATGACTGCTGTCTGTATAGGTAATGAAATAGTAAAAGGTGCTCGCATTTAACCAACATATTTAATAATAATGTTTGTATTTGTAACCCTACTTTATAATGAAGGTTCCATAGTGAATACTGATGACATTCTCATTGTGCTGTCATTTTCCGGTATCATACTTATTGAACACAGGTGCTATCAAAGCAGCATTCATCATGTCCATACTCTCCCTGCTAAGTTTAAATCAGAAATGACTCACAGTTAATATATATGAATGGATTCTTTAAAAATGTTAGGGGTTTGATTAAGAAGATTTTTAGGCGACTCATGTGTCGTAAATTTCAACTATGTATATCCGTTTAGCTTTACCACCAATAAAAGTTTCATTGGAGTAGTAATGGAGTAAACATTTTGAATGGTCAGTAAAGACATAGTCAAATACCTATCGTTGCTGAAATAAATACTGAGGCGCATAAGAAAGGGTGAAAGCCCTGCAGTTATCGTTAAAACTTCAATGTTGGTTAAATCTCCTAAATATTTTACCATTCCATGAGAAGTATCTACATAGCTTTTGTGTTTTAAATTTGCAGGGACAGAGGAATCTCCAAGGTCGCATCACATTGGGGGTAGAGGTCCGCCAACAATTACCTCGCCAGAGGGTAGTTCAACAAACAAATTGTATTATTTTCCTGATGTGCCTGTTCGCCACTTTGCTGAACAGCTGACAAGAGTTGATGCGGTGAGTAGTAGTGATGTGATTTTTGTAGTGAATATTTTGTTCCAGTTTATGATTGAGGAATATATGAATGATTTCAATTCATGTAAAAATAATGTTGCTGTCTATTCAGTAAACACAGATTTTATATCGCATGCAGTGCAACTTTTATAATATGAGACCTCATGGTTCATGGAAAAATCATTTGTCTTATCCAATCATCTTAGCTGCTGAGAGTTGATTTTATGATCTTCTACAAGTTTTATTGCCTTCCTGGTACTTGCTTACATAAATGGGCATTGTTTTCTTCATAATAGAGGTTTAATAGATGTGTGGGAAAGTGTTCCCTCAAAATTGCATCATGGAAAATTGTCGACAAGGACAAATACATGTGTATAAGTAGTGTCTTACTTCAGTGACCCTTGTCTCAAAACAATTCACATATCTACTACTGTGGTTGCATATACAGTAGAACTGCGATATAACGAACACAGATATAGCGAAATTTCGGTATTATGAAAGACTTTCTGCAGTCCCGACGAAAGTTACATGTAAAAGTATAGGACAGCTTTGTATTATGAAATTTCACAATTACGAAGGAGGTCAAAATTATTCAGTTTCCATATTAATCGTTAAATATATCGTGTGTCGTATTTTTCATTATTTTCCTTCAAAAATTCAGCCGATTTACCCTAAGCCATGGCTTAGAAAGCACTGCAGACGTGTACTGTTGGCGATTATTGGACTAAAATTTGTCAATTCATCATAATTATCAATGAAGTTTCGTTCATCAATGGCTTTGAGGCCCACTGTACCTCGAGGAAGTGAAGAGGTGGGAGAGGGAGTCGAGTGCACGGTTGTCATCAAGACCGCTAACATTTGTGGGATAATATCTGGCGAGAATAATTGGCTCCATTGACATCGACTTTTTAGCTTTGCAACACTTCCTCTTTTTCCCTTGCATGCATCCTTGATGAAAGTTTGAGGCAGTGGCTTAACTAGGCGGGAAGGCAAAGTGGGGCGGCCCGTCCGGGGCGCCTTTTTAAGGGGGCTGCACTGTGGGGTCTGCCGTGGGTGGCACTGTGGGGCCGGGGCCACTAAACTCCGGGCCGCCCCGGGCAGCACACCAGAGTTCTACATTGGGCATACTCAGTTGGACCTAACAATCGCCTTCGAATGACGCTAGCCCGGCTACCAGCTATGCGGTAGTTTCGCCAGTGAAGGTATCCGAGTCCAAATCGTCCGACTCGTACTGGCGTGGACTGAACGAAATCGAGGAGAGTCCGCACATCTCGGCGGCGACTCGAACCGTGATTTGATCAGTTCAGAGGTAACAATTAAATCTGGAGTCGAAACTTACTTCAAAACCAACGAAAATACTTAAATAGCATTGCCATGGTTAACAGAAATATTGCCACTAACACTTAAATTCGTTGCACTCAAATAACAATATCATGAAAACTAAACAAGATATCAACAAACACACTCAGCTCGGACCTAGCGACTGCACACCCAAGTCCACTCCGATATGGTTGGCGAGAACATGGAATTCGTCGTACTCGGACTGGGAACAAGTGGGCGGACTTGGACGGAC